>JAWZYU010000011.1:80452500-81822500 GCA_038380435.1 Ryuthela nishihirai | reverse complement strand
TCTGTTAAGTTAAATTTTGAGTCCCTTGGGAGGAGGGGTTTGTGATGGTCCACCCATTCGCTTTTACTTTTCTATAAACAGTTTTACTTTATGTTATATTTATCATTTTGGGGATTATTCTTCAGTTGGACATCACTTTTCTCTCTTCTGATCCACTAAAGGAGTTGCACATGTGCAACCTGACTTTTGATTGACAGCCGCTAATGCACACATTAAGGACACGCCCCCTCTTGCATTATAGTGAGAGTGCGATCTTAAGATTATGCAAATGTTTTTCCCAGTGTGCAACATACATGTCAGTTGCACGCTGCATGTATACTAAGTAATGTTAGGTTACTGGGTCAGTAATGATAAAAATGTCAGTAGAGGAAGGATGTTAGCAGAGACGGAGCTTTTAGTTGCTCAGACTTTTCTATTCATCAGTATAATTGGTGAATCTTGCATTTTTTGGAAATAAACTTTGCTTGTTACATGAAATATTTTGACTTTGCTATTTTTTTTCTTGAGCAATGACAAATGATTTTTTATTAAGATTTAACTTTAAAAATTTAACAATCTTTTGATTTCTTACTCAACAAGTAATGCCCACTTACTTAACGAATCCTCATTTAACTCTATTTGGCAAGATTAATTGCCTGGTGCCCAATACTATCTGGAAGTTTAGTTTAATTTGGATCAGTCAAAAGGTCCAAAAGAGAAGGAGTTTAATAAACTTTTGGAGTATTACAAAGTTTTGTAATATTTTGCCTTCATTACCCTTGCTAGCATTTTCAATGGGAGGGGCATGGCACCTTTCTCCATCTCTTAGATCCTGCCTTGGGGTATAAAAGAGGGAATTGGAGTTCAAGCACTCTCAGAATTGTTTTTTTAAAAGCAGGATATCTTTATATAAGCAATGACCATACAAATAGTTTAAAAGCTGCTTAAAAATCATAAAACCACTTCTGAAAAACCTCACATAACTAAAATTCTGATTATGCCCCTGTTTATATGTATGAAAATACATAATGCAATGAATAATTTACACCCACTGGAATTGGACAAATTGTCTTATTTCATTGATGATTGATTCAATGAATAATCCAATTTGATGAATTGTACCATTATATGAATGAGTATTGGACAAATCACACAGTTGGATGAATGAGTAATGAATGACTCCTACAATTTGATGAATTGGTATTGGACAAATTGTACCTTTGGGCAAATCAGTCTTGGGAAAATTGCATCATTGAATGAATAGTCCATTGGACTAATCAGGATTGGACGAATTGTCTGGGACTAGACTGAAAACACATTTTTTCATTTGCTATAGTTCATGAAAATCAAACACAGAATCTGAAACTTCAGTGATACTGCAGACAATGTGATGACCTACCCATTCACTTTTATTTAACTAATTTTACTTTATTTACATTATATTTATCATTTCATTTTTGGACTTATCACAATTCTTACTTCCGAGCCGTAGAAAGAGTTGTGCATGCACAACTCGCAACTTTTGATTGTCAGCCACTAATGTATGTGTGTAGGACATGACCCCTCTTACATCATAGCTAGAGCGATCATCAGATTATGCAAATGTTTTTCCTGATGTGCAACAGACACATGCCAGATTGTATGCAGCATGCATAACTAAGTGACATTAGGTCAAAGAATCAGTATTGTTAGTGGAAGTTGAATAAAGAATGATGTTAGTAGTAGTAGGAGAAGTCAGAAAGAATGTGTTGTGTACATAGAAGGAGTTGTTAGGTATATGTGAGTTGTTAGTACTACAACTTTTTGTATTCATCAATTGAATTGGTGAGTCTTTGAAATTTTTGGAAATAAGCTTTGTTTTCAAAATTATTTTACTTGCTTTTTTCTCTTCACCAACATTAATTGATTTTTGAATAGATTTAAACTTTAAACTTGACAATCCTTTTTGAATTCTTGCTTGATAAGTAACGCTAGATATACAAAACGAACCCTATTTCAACTTTATTTGGCAAGTTAATATTGCCTGGTGCCCAACAAGCTATCCGGAATTTTGAATAAATTTGGATCAGACGAAAGGTCCAATTTGAAAAGTTAATAATCTTTGGAGCGTTACAACAGGATTACATAGAGATGTCATGCTATAAAATAAAAAGGAAAAGCACCTCTAGTGCCTGTTTATGGTATATGTGAAGGGCTTGATTTCAATGAATCAAAAGAGCCATGCACGAACCCAGTTAACATAGAAGCAGTTCCTGATAAAGCAAGTAGAAATGTATATGTATGTAGCTGTGCTAAGTCTCTGTTCACACAGCACATGATTGATTATACATGAAATTAAAGTTAAGTAATTGTTTAAGAGTATACTAGAAATTTATAAATATATATATTAACTATAGATCACAGTTACTTTAAGTGGCTGAATTGTCATTAAAATTTCCAAATGACCAGTGCACTGATGGGAACAAATATATATAGTATCTGGCTGCAATAATAGTAATGGTACTCAAAATTATTTTAATAACAGTTTAGATGGTTATAGTTGGCATGTGGTCTATCTCATGTTTAAAATTTTTGGTGGGGCACTTTGACTCTCTTAGGTAGAGCCTGGGTGAAGGAAAAAAATTGGGGAGATGCCCAATATTGAACTACACAGGGCTGAAAAAAGAGATTCCATAATGCATATATTCTTCTTTTTTTTATTCTCAAAACACAATGTTTAGCAAAACATTTTGGAAAAAAAAAACTCAAAGGCATTCTGATCCTTTCTAGTTCAATTCAGTATTTTGCCCCTCTCCTAAAATAATTACCTAAGATATGTGTATTTTTCCTCTCCATTATAATGGTATTAAAAATGTCTAATATAGGGATTTATTATTTTTTCTCTGTTCTGATTATATATTTATTATTTTTAACTTAATTACTCATAGTTAATCATCATTTGAATAGATGTCTGTTTTGATTATATTTAATTTATATTAATTCATTATATATGTATTATTATATAAATTAATTTATTTCACAATGAATTGTAAAAAAAAGTGGCAAGGTAATAAAATAAATTATAAAAAAATGACTGATAAAAAGAAACAGAGCAGCTGGTAATGACCAACCAGAGACCTTTGAGTTGCAAGTCAAAAGACATTGCACTGAGCTAAGCAATTGTGATGAAATGTCTTGTTAAATTGCATTATTATTATTATTATTCTATTTTAGACCAAATGTTTAGACCAAATGTTCAACACATTTTATATTTTCGCATTTAATGTTCTTCTTAAACTGTTCATACATAACTATCATTTCTTGCCAAAATAAAGAGTTGGCAGGCAGTCCAGTTTAAATTCAAACACCTGTTGCAAGGAAAGTTAGGCACAGTCAAAAGAAGATTTTCGATAAATAACAAGGTTGCATTGGTAGAATCAGCCAATCAAGTGTCACATGCCACTCTGAATCAGTAACTTGCTTCCTGCAGTTCATTGCTATTGTATTTCAGCATATGCACATTTGTTTAATCGATAAAATAGATAATGTTACGATTCCAGATGGTGGCTGCAATGGAAATTTCATATTGTATAAACTAGACAATACAGCACTGATTCACAAAAGTGAATGCTGTGATTGTCTACATAATATAATGAATAATAATTAATAATAAAATAAATAAATACCCCCTCAAGCAGCTGCTTGCCACAGAGGTCTGATAGGAGCCTGTCAGTTTATATGCCAGAGTAGAAGGTCTGAGAGGATGGCAGGACCTCAGCAGAAAAACAACACAAACATCCATACCTTACTCGGGGCTCGAACCCAGGTCCCTTAAATTAATAATTACAAAACAAATATAAAAATGATACGTTGATTCAGATTTGACAAAGTGAATAGATCCACAGGATATGTTTATCAGCTGGTGGATAATCCTGAGCAGAAGTCATCGCAGGCACCTGAACTCTTTGCTTCTATTGGCATCGTCAAATTCTACATTGGAGGAAGTCTTCCAGTGTAGATGGCTTCAGCCTTTGTAGTGGGGGAACGGGTCTTTGCCCCATGTCTGCGATTAGGGGGCTGTTTGATATTGTCGGCATTCCCTCTCTCAATAAACATAGTTTCTTTAAACATCCCACTAACCATTTTCTCTCCATAGGTAGTTGGAATGTGAGGACTCTGCACAGAGCTTTTTCTCTTGATGTCCTCACACAAGAATTCCACCATTATAATTTAGATATTCTCGGCTTGCAAGAGACCAGATGGACAGATAAAGGTCAGATTCTTAAAAATAATCTTAAATTTCTCTTTTCAGGGAGGGACGACAAAAAACATCACCAAGGCGTGGGTCTGCTTCTCAGCAGACACGCTAGTGATGCTCTTCTAGGATATGAGTGCATTAATGAAAGGTTTCTTACAGCAAAATTTCAGACAAGCGTTAAAGACTTGAATGTTATCTGCTGTTATGCCCCCACTGAGGATGCCGATGAGGATGAGAAGGATAGGTTTTATGAACAACTTTAGGATATTTTGAATTCTGTCAAGAAAGGAGATATTACCCTTGTTCTTGGTGACTTCAATGCCAAAGTTGGTACTGACTCTGACCTTTGGGGAGGAGTAATAGGCCCTTTTGGTATTGGTAGCTGCAATAGCAAAAAAAAATACCAATACCAAAAGGGCCTATTACTCCTCCTTTGGGGAGGAGTAATAGGCCCTTTTGGTATTGGTAGCTGCAATAGCAATAGCAAAAAAAACTCAAAGGCATTCTGATCCTTTCTAGTTCAATTCAGTATTTTGCCCCTCTCCTAAAATAATTACCTAAGATATGTGTATTTTTCCTCTCCATTATAATGGTATTAAAAATGTCTAATATAGGGATTTATTATTTTTTCTCTGTTCTGATTATATATTTATTATTTTTAACTTAATTACTCATACAGTCTCCTACAGGTAAGCGTCTCTACAGTACCTACAGGTAAACGTCTCCTACAGGGTAACGTCTCCTACAGGTAAGTAAACTCAATGGATTCAGAATAACTAACACTTATTACAAACACCGCGACATACATAAGTACACATGGGTTTCACCTGATGGGCTGCATAAGAATATGATTGATTACATATTAATTAACAGCAAATGGACTAGTTCTGTTAGGAATACCAGGGCATATAGGGGAGCTGAAATTGGATCTGACCATTACCTTGTTAAAAGTGTGTTGCAACTTAAACTTAAAAAGTGTTGTGCTAGGGTTAAAAAATTTACTTTTAATACTGAAACTCTGAAAGATCCAGTTATAGCCAAAGCTTACCATGATAGGTTACTTAGTCATTATGACAGTCATGGTTTGCTTACTACTGAAGTTGAGGAAGAATGGGATCATTTTAAACAGGCTTTTTTGGACACTAACAGTACTCTTTTAGGAAAAAAGGAGCAGAAGAGGCAAAATTATCTGAGTGATAAGGCACTTGAGCTTATTTCGGAAAGAAAGAACTGCAGGAATGTCCTTAATCAATACCCTACTAGTCCTAATAGAAAGCATTACAGAGACCTTAATAAACTTGTAAAGTATCAGTTAGCTGCTGATAAAAATTTTTGGCTTGATGGTTTGGCTGACAAAGCCGAGGAAGCAGTTAGACAGCACAACAGCAGAGAGCTGTACCAGATAGTTAATGTTTTGTGTGGTAGAAAACGGACAGGCATACAAGGATTGAAGGATAAACAAGGTAAGGTTATAGAAGGGGAGGATTCTGTCATGGCTAGGTGGGCTGAGCATTTCAGTGATGTTCTAAACAATGTAGTTAGTTCTACTCCCATTGTTTGCAATGATGATAGATGCATTGGTGGCTTTAATGTTGGCCCTATAACACAATCTGAAGTTAGTTTGGCTGTTTCTAAACTTAAACTTCATAAATCCCCAGGGGTAGATGAAATTACTACGGAAATGCTTAGAGCTGGAAATGTTTCGGTTACCACTTGGATGACTGAAATTCTGAATCTCTTTTATGATAAAGGCATGGTTCCTAAGGATTTTACCAGAGCTATTGTTATCCCTATTTTCAAAAAAGGTGATCGCAGTTCTTGTGATAACTATAGGGGTATCAGCCTACTCTCTGTTCCAGGTAAAGTTCTTTCCATGATTGTGCTTAATAGAATTAAGAATCTGGTTGACAGGCAATTGTGTGATGAGCAATGTGGATTCAGAAGTGGTAGGGGATGTGTAGATCAGATATTTTCACTTAGGCAGATTCTTGAGAAATGTTTAGAGTTTCAGAAACCTTTGGTTGCTAGCTTTGTTGATTTCAAAAAGGCTTTCGACTCTGTTGATCGTCATAATTTGTGGTTGATTGTGAGATCATATGGTATACCAGACAAGTTAGTTAACATTATGAAAGCTCTCTATAATAACACTGAGTCGTGTGTGAGAGTTGGTAAGGCTTGTAGCAATTGGTTTAGCATTACTTCTGGTGTTCGACAAGGGTGCATTTTGTCTCCTTTTCTCTTTAGCTTGGTTATTGATTATGTTATGCGAAATTCACTTCAAGGGAAAGATTTTGGCCTTAAATGGGCTGGAGATATGAAAATTTCTGATTTAGATTATGCTGATGATTTAGCCCTTCTGGCAAATGATGTTGATGAGATGAACTCTTTCATTCGAGCCGTTGATGAGACTGGTAGTAGAGTAGGTTTGGTTATAAACAGAGAGAAAACTAAAGTGATGAAAATTGGTCAGGCAGGCTGTGATTCAGTTAATCTGAATGGTTGCAGTCTTGAGCAGGTGTCACAGTTTAATTATCTTGGGAGCTATGTAACAGATAATGGTGATGTGCGGCATGAGATTAACAGACGAATAGGGATTGCTGCTGGGACTTTTAAGAATCTATGGAGAGTGTGGAGAAATAGGCGTATACACCTAAAGACTAAAATTAGACTGTATAATAGTTTGGTTCTTTCTAGGGTTAGTTATGGTAGTGAAACTTGGACACTTTGTAAACAAGATAACAGGAAACTAGATGCTTTTGATTCCAGATGCTTACGCAGTATCTTGGGCTTTTATTGGGCTTATATTGTTATATTTGGTGGTTCAACTTTGTAACTAATGATGAGATTAGGAAAAGGAGTTTGCAACCTCCTTTAAGCAGCATATTGTGCAGAGAGAGACTCCGTTGGTTTGGCCATGTTGCCCGTATGAATAATTATAGATTGGCGAATAGGGTTATGAACAGTGTGCCTAAAGGCCTCAGAAAGAAGGGGAGACCTAGGATGCGGTGGGCAGACAATGTCAAACAGGACCTTGTTAGAATTGGTGTGCAGTGGCCAGATGCAGTAGATGTAGCTCAGGATAGACTTGCTTGGAGAACTAAATTGCACGGTCTGGTTGGACCTCCGTAGCCCATGGCTGCTTGAGGATGATGATGATGATGATGATGAATATTAAATTTGAAATTCAGTTATTATTTCTTGTGATTATTTTGGTGGGGCAGTACCCCAAGAGCCAAATGGACAAGCTGCCGTGATCAAATGTCTAATAATTTTCCAAAGTTCTTCAACAGATTTTAGTCAGGTTATTTATGTCAGTCACATGCTATTTGAACCTCTATATATCATGTATTATGATTAGCTTCATTTGGAACTGCTTCTACTTTATACAGATATATATTACCCAATGGTGTCTTGTGACTAAACCTTTTGGTGGGGCATTTGATAGCACAGAGAGGGCTTGGTTGTAGGAAAGGAAAGAGGGGAGATGCTTGATATTTCTTCAGCCAATCAAGTGGTCAAATGGTCAATCATTCACTTCAAAATGGTAATCCACCTTCTGTAGTTAATTGTTATTCTACTTCAGCACATGTGCATTTGTGTCATTGCTATAACAGACAATGCTAAGATTCGGTAGGTGGCCATAATGGAAAAATTATATTGTATAAACTGAAGCAGATGATGTTGGACTGATACACAAAGTAAATGCTGTGACTGTCTACAAAACACAGTAATAATAATGATTACAAAATGAATATAAAAACAATATACCGTATATTGATTTAGATATGACAGATTATGAATACTATGTTTGAAATTTGTTTATTATTTCTTGTCATTATTTTTGGTGAGGCAGTGCTTTGAATGGTTCGTCCCTGAGGAAGTGTGCTGCCTTTAGGAATCTATGGAGAGTTTGGAAAAATAGGCATATATACCTAAAGACTAAAATTAGGTTATATAACATTTTGGTACTTTCTAAGGTTAGTTATGGTAAGGATGTAATGCTCCAAAGATTATTAACTTTTCAAGTTGGACCTTTTGTCTAATCCAAATTTATTCAAAATTCCGGATAGCTTTGTCGAATACCAGGCAATTTTAACTTGCCAAATAAAGTTGAGATAAGGTTCGTCAGGTATTTTATTTGTCTAGCATTACTTATCAAGTAAGAATTCAAAAAGGATTGTTAAGTTTAATTAAAGTTTAAATCTAATCAAAAAATCAATCTACATTTCTCAAGCGAAAAATAGAAAAAATTCAAAAGTTTCTAAAACAAAGTTTATTTCCAAAATATTCAAAAACTCACCAAATTCATTTGATGAATACAAAAGTTGGAGTACTAACAACTGACATCTACCTAAATCTCTACTAACAACTCCTTCTATCTATATAACACATACTGATTCAACATATTTAAGTCCCTCCTAACAATCTACTAACAATTCCAATTCTACATCTCTACTATTCTAACTCCTATATCTCTACTCACAATTCTCTACTATACTGCATGTTATACCTAGGTGACCAAATGTCACTTAGTTATAACATGCAGCATAGAAATCTGGCATGTGTCTGTTTGATGCCAGGAAAATATTTGCATAATCTGATGATCGTGCTAGCTATGACGCAAGAGGGGTCATGTCCTATACATGTGCATTAGCGGCTGACAATCAAAAGTCGGAGTTGCGCATGTGCAACTCCTATGGCTCAGAAACAAGAATTGTGATCAGTCCAAAAATGAAATAATAATATTTTCCAAAAATCCCCAAAATGATAAATATAATGTAAATAAAGTAAAACTGATTAAGTAAAAGTGAATGAGTGGACCATCACAGCGAAACATGGCCCACCCTTTGTAAGCAGGATAATAGGAAACTTGATGTCTTTGATTCCAAATGCTTGTGCAGTATCTTGGAGATTAGGTGGTTTGACTTTATAAGTAATGAGATTAGGAGTCAGCAACCTCCTCTGAGCAGCATATTGAGCAGAAAGAGACCTATATGCATTACTACAGATTAGCAAACAGGGTTATGAACAGTGTGCCTAAAGGTTTCAGAAAGAGGGTGATGCAGCAGAACAGACATGTTTGGTGAGGAAAATTACACAGTTTGATAGGTCCTTTGTAACCCATGGCTGCTGCATAAGGAGTTTGTATGATGCCAGTGCCCAAGGTGACTTAATAGATGAGCTAACTCCTGATATTATCTTCTCCAGTTGATATGGCATAGCGATATATTTTTATACATTTTTCTTATGGATCTTCCACTGTTTGTTAGATGTAAAATGAAGTCATGGCCCCATGTGCAGAAGGGCCATATTGGGCCTTCTGCACATGGGGCCATGACTTTATTTTCTACATTCTCTAAAGTCCTGTTTTTCAATCAGGCAACTGTGAGTTATGCCTAAGGATTCCATAAGTTTCTCAGTAGAACAAAGTTTTTTTCCTCATTTTGGTTTCATTGTAAATACTGCTAAGAAAATTATTGATAAAATTCTATTACCTACATGCATTTATATTTTAATTTATATTCGATTTAATCAAAATATATAACATAATTTTGAGGAGAGGGTCCATGGAATGAGTAAGACTTTGTATGGTGTCCCCAGTACCTAACTGGTTGCAAAACATTGTGCTAAAAATATGCTGAATGGTCTTGACAGGAGGCCTTCATCTCTTAAAAGATGTCTATTGGGTTCCCTTCCCTACCCAGCTATGAACCTTTGGGATATTTGTGACCTAGCCATTTAGCCCATTGTGTGCACAAAGCTGAAGCTCAGAGGTAAAATAACCCAACCTAAAAGACATTTCAAAACTCATACTGAGCTTTTCATAAGAAGCAATCACAGCACCTTTGTTTCCATTGATATTTATATTTGCAGTGTAAAATTAGCTGATAGTATTTAATTAGGTTCGGGGTTCTTATTTTATTCTTTTTTTTAAATTTTACACTGGGTTTTAAAAACTTCATTAATAATATTTAATAATACTTACTGGAAGTTGCCTACAGAAGAGTTGTGCTTGACTTACTGCACTGACTGGTCTGAAACAAAATACTTTTATTTACTCTATATTATTTACTATGCCTTTATATACTATAAGTTATTAATTTCAAAAACTGATTTTCAGGAGTAAATGAGACAAATATTTTACAGTGAAATTATAATATGATTTCTACTTTTACATATACAATTCATATATAAATAAATCACTCCTCATTTAATAAAAAAATTAATATTATTCTATAATTTTCCTGCTCTGTAAATGGTAGCTAGGCATAAACTGGAAGGAGAGCTGTGTACCAATCCCCAGTGATGATATACAGAACTGGCCTGGTCTAGCACCTAATGTCTGACCCCACATTCTTGTGGTGCCGGCTGTTAGTACCTTTCAAAAGAGATATTCTCTTTTGGAAGGGGAGGGCTGCCAGTTCAGTGTAGCCTACTGATCTGGTCATCTATGGCCACTTTTCTTCTTTTCTTTAACTCTGCTAAGGAGTGGTTAACTTTACAGGGTATCATTTATACCCACTAGACTGGACTGGTTTATGGATTTGAGTTTGATTATGAATACTCGTTTTCTGCAGTGGTGAGCCTCTGTTGAGGGAGAATCTGATGCTGTGTTTTCTGTTTGCTTGTGGGTTGCCAGTCCTAAGTGAATAGAGGCATGGGATACCTTATATCAGCTAGTGGATAATCCTGATCAGAGGCCATCGCAGGTACCTGAACCCTCACTTAGCTACTTCGGCATCATCAATCTTAAACTGGAGTAATGTATCTCAGGCAGGTCTATGGTTCTTGAAAAGGTCCACTTGAAAATGTGATGCCTGAAGTTTCTACCAGCATGGGTGGCTTCAGCCTTTAGCAAAGAGAGAACCTCAACTCTCACTTAATTAGTTGGGCATTGCTAATCCTAAACTGCAGTAATGCTCTCAGGCAAATCATATGGCTCTTGAAAAGGTCCATGTGAAAAGATGAATACCAGCATTGGTGATTTCAGCCTTTAGTGGAGAAGAAACAGGTCTTTGCCCATACCTGCAATCAGGGGGCTGTTTGATATTGTTGGCCCTACTTTTCTCAATAAACGTAGTTTCTTTAAAAATCCTACTAATCATTTTCTCTCTGCAGGACCATTGCATAGAGATTATTCTCTTGATGTCCTCACGCAGGAATTCCAGCATTATAACCTAAATATTCTAGGCTTGCAAGAGACCAGATGGTGAGACCAAAAAGGTGAGTTACTTAAAACTAACTTTAAAGATCTCTTTTTGGGGAGGGAGGATGGAAAGCATCTCCAAGGTGTAGGTTTGCTTCTCAGTAGACATGCCATGATGCTCTTCTAGGATAGGACTACATTAATAAAAGATTTCTGACAGCTAAATTTAAAACAAAAATTAAAGACTTGAATGTCATCTGTTATGCCCCCACAGAGGACTCTGATGAGAATGAGAAGGATATGTTTTAGAACCAGCTTCAGAATATTTTGAATTCTGTGAAGGAGGTATTTATCTTGTGTTGGGTGACTTCAATGCTAAAGTTGGTACTGCCTCTAATCTTTGGGCAAGAGTTTTAGGTCCCTTTGGCATTGGTTGTTCCAATGGCAATGGAGAAAGCCTCCTACGGGTAAGTCAAATTAATGGTTTGCGAATAAATAACACATACTACAAACACTGGGACATTTATAAATGGACATGGGTTTCACCTGATAGATTGCACAGCAATATGATAGATTATATTTTAATTAACAACAAATGGGCTAGTTCAGTTAGGAATACCAGATCATACAAGGGAGCCAAAATTGGATCTGACCATTACCTGGTCAAAAGTATCTTGCAGATCAAGCTTAAGGAATGTACCAAAAATAATGAAATGTTGTGATAAGGTTAAGAAAATTACCTTCAACACTGAAGGTCTGAAAGATCCAGATATAGCCAAAGTTTACCATGATAGGTTACTTGGTCATTATGACAATCGTGGTTTGCTTACTGCTGAAGTTAGCACAATTAGTTTGCTTACTGCTGAAGTTGAGAAAGAATGGGATTAGTTTAAACAGGCTTTTCTTGAAACCAACAGTACTCTTTTGGGTTAAAGGGAACAGAGGAAACAAAATTATTTGAGTGATAAAGCTATGGACCTTATTTCTGAAAGAAGGAAGTGCAAGATTAATATGAATCAACACCCTACTAGTCCTAACAAAAGGCATTACAATGAGCTTAATAAACATGCAAAAGATCAGTTAACAGGTGACAAGAATCTTTGGCTTGATAGCTTGGCTGACAAAGTAGAAGAAGCAGTTAGACAGCACAACATCAGGGGGATGTACTAGATTGTTAATGTTTTATATGGGAAGAAACAGACAGGTACACAGGGATTGAGGGATAAACAAGGTAAGGTTATTGAAGGTGAGGATAAGATTTAATATCAGACGATAATGCTGTTTTACATTAATAATTCACAACTCTTTAAAATTCTTAAAACGTCAAGTAGAGAGGAGTGCCCGATAGAAATTGAAATTTCAGAATGGTTAGGCCTAAGTAATACCTCATAATAAGATTCAACTCTATATAGATCCTTTTGCCATCAAAGGGAAATCAGAGTGAAAGATATTTCAAAAGAAAGAGGTATTTACCAGTGTCCAAAAGGCTGGTACAGTTGCATTGATTCCACCAGATGATGTTATTGCTGATGCTATATCAAATGCTACCAATCCGTAAAACAAGCACAACATTTTTATCCATGATGTGTAGATAAGGCGTGTTCTTCTTTAATACAGTTCAATCACAATAAGTTGTAAGTACCTTTCATAGTTGCAATCCGCAACTGTGACAGGATAGTTCGGTTGTATAGGTAGCCATAACATACCGAATCTGTTACATCACAGGAGATATTTTTCACTTTAACTGTTCCATTAATTGAAGAACACTGTTCCACTGGATGGAACAAACTAATTGTGCTTACACTGTTTCACAATTCATAATTGCACTTTCATTTTCACTTAAACATGAAACTTTAAAGAAAAACATTAAAAACCTTCAAAAGGTATTAATGCTATAAAAGCAAGCCTTAAAAATAAGTTTCACCAGTCACAGACACATGGCATCTTCAGGCTCTCAAAAGTTAATAATGTGCTGCCCAGTTAAATACCTGTTTCACTATGTGTTAAATGACGTTGATTGACATGCGGATGCATGCACACCCGACCACTGATGCAACAGGAGAATCCATGCTGATGGAAGTGGTGATATCTCTGTGTTGCATTCACTAGTCAGGAGTGAGTGAATCAAATTTTCTGCATACTGAAGTTGAAATTTTGCTTTTGGAGCTAATAATGGTTTAAATTTAACTTTATCAATTTTAATATTGTTATTTATAATAGTTTGGGCCAATGCTGTTGTAGGATTACCTTTTATAATATCTTTATAATGTTCCTGAATTCTTTTTTCGTATTGACGAAAAGTTTTCCATATGTATTTGTCCCTTCCCTCTAATACATTAGAAGGATTGGGGATATCTATTTCATATATTCCTCCTGTGGGGATTTTTTTTTTATCCCTATCACTGATTATTAAATTTTTTAGAGAATGGGTTATTGTAGTTGGTAATATTATATTATCAATAGGTAATATTCAATTGTCAATTGATATATTAAATAATAGTCAATTGATATATTAAATAATAGTCAATTGATATATTAAATAATAGTCAATTGGTAATATTATATTATCAATTAGGATCAATATATTTTCCATAGTTTTCGTTAAACTTTTTATACATGGGAAGCTAGTTGCATATTTTTTTTTACATTTTGAGTTTGATGTGGGGGTGGTTGTGTATCTTTAATAATAATCTTATTTTTGAGGCTTGCTTTTATAGCGTTAATCCTTTTGAAGGTTTTTAATGTTTTTCTTTAAAGTTTCATGTTCAAGTGAAGAGGAAAGTACAATTATGAAGCAGTGTAAGCACAATTAGTTTGTTGCATCCAGTGGAACAGTGTTCTTCAATTAATGGAACAGTTAAAGTGAAAAATATCTCCTGTGGTGTAACAGATTCGGTATGTTATGGCTACCTATACAACCGAACTATCCTGTCACAGTTGCGGATTGCAACTATGAAAGGTACTTACAACTTATTGTGATTGAACTGTATTAAAGAAGAACACGCCTTATCTAAACATCATGGATAAAAATGTTGTGCTTGTTTTATGGATTGGTAGCATTTGATATAGTATCAACAATAACATCATCTGGTGGAGTCAATGCAACTGTACCAGCCTCTTGGACACTGGTAAATACCTTTTTCTTTTGAAATATCTTTCACTCTGATTTCCTTTTGATGGCAAAAGGATCTATATAGAGTTGAATCTTATTATGAGGCATTAATTAGAAACTGAAATTTCAGAATGGTAGGCCTATTGGCAATCCTCTGTATTTAATTTTTAATGTTAAGCACTCCTCTCTACTTGAAGTTTTAAGAATTTTAAAGAGTTGCGAATTATTAATGCAAAATAGCATTATCATATGATATTAAATCTTACAAAATTAGCTGTGTTTATAATTACTTAAAACAAAGGTGAGGATTCTGTGAATGCTAGGTGGGCCGAGTATTTCAGAAATGTTCTAAATAATGCGATTATTTCTACTCCCATTGTTTGTAATGAGGATAGATGCATTACTGGCTTTAATGACAGCCCTATATCACATTCCAAAGTCACTTTAGTTATCTCTAAATTAAAATTGCATAAATCCCCAGGGGTGGATGAAAACACCACTGAAATGCTTAGAGCTGGGAACATTTGTGCGTCACGTGGCTGACTGAAATTTTAAATATTTTTTATGATAAAAGTGTTGTTCCTAAGGATTTTACTAGCGTGATCATTGTCCTAATTTTTAAAAAAGGTGATCGCAGCTCTTGTGATAATTATAGGGGAATTAGTTTACTTTCTGTCCCAGAAAAAGTTCTTTGCATGATTATACTAAATAGAATTAAGAATTTGGTTGATGGACAACTGCATGATGAACAGTGTGTATTCAGAAGCTGTAGGGGATGTATTAATAAAATATTTTCACTTAGGCAGATTCTTAAGAAATGTTTAGAGTTTCAGAAATCGTGATTACTAGCTTTATAGATTTCAAAAAGATTTTTGACTCTGTTGATCAACATAATTTGTGCTTGATTGTTAGATCACATGGAATACCTGATAAGTTAGTTAGTGTAATGAAAGCTCTCTATAATGACACTGAGTCATGTGTGAGAGTTGGTACGTCTTGCAGTGATTGGTTTAATATTGCTAGTTGACTTAGACAAGGGAGCATTTGTCCCCTTTTCTTTTTTGTTTGGTTATTGATTATGTAAAGTGAAATTCTTTGCAAGGGAAATAGTTTGGCATTAAATGGTCTAGAGATTTCAAAATTTCTGATTTAGATAATGCAGATGATTTGGCCCTGTTGGCTAATGATGTTGATGAGATGAATTCATTCATTAGGGTTATTGATAAGACTGGCAATAGGGTAGGTTTGGTGATAAACAGAGAAAACACTAGTGATGAAAACTGGTCAGGAAGATGGTGCTTCAGTTGCTTTAATGGTTGCACTCTTGAGCAAGCTTAATTATCTTGAGAGTTATGTAACAGATACTGGTGATGTGGCATGAGATAAATAGAAAAATAGGGATTGTGACTGGGACTAGAATTGGCCTTGAGTAGTCAAATGCAGCAGCTGTAGTTCAGAACACACACACATCTGGAGAGGAAAATTACAGTCTGGTTGGACCTCCGTAGCCCATGGCTGCACGAGAAGTATATATGTATTTGTATGTATAGTTTTCCTACCTGCAAATGCAAATAGGTACTAGGATATCAGTAGGTATTTGTTTTAAAATGAAAGCAGGGCTTCCCAACACAAAGGAAAGAGATACCTTACATGATTTATTTAGCTTGTACTTTCTCATATGACATAGAAACATATAAACACAGGGGCATAGCTATGGGGAGATAAATAGAAAAATAGGGATTGTGACTGGGACTAGAATTGGCCTACAATGAATCTCTTTGTTGCGATCTTATGCAACCACGGCAATTCCTGGTTCCGCCTGACAGCACTACCTGGTTAAGAAAAGCCATGACCATCTAGAGCCGGGGGCAAGGAATACGCCCTATAGGCGCACCTCAACCCCAGCCTCACATGGCAGCAGTCCTATAGAAGGAAAGCTAACCACCGGAAGAAACCTTACTTTAATCTATTCCCCGGTTTGCAAATGTGCAAGGATATAAAGATCCAAGCTCGATCGGCACCCGGGGTGGAGACTCTTAGTAAGACCCAGACTTTTTGGACAGCTCGTGCCTACTAGGCAGGGGGAAACCTTTCGGCAGAGCCGTCGAACAGACCACACAGGTCTCCTGAGAGGTGAGGTCTCCGATGCTGTCACCATCCGACCGGCAATCAAGCCGGCCAGCAGCGTCTTCAACCTCGGTTGGCCTTAGCCATGTCCAACCGGTGAGCCAATCCGGTCAGCACAGCCTTCAGCTGGGTTGCTGGGCCCTAGGTCCCCCCACCACGACAAGGTGGTCTCCTATCGGGGGGGGGGGGGGGGGGGGGGGGGGGGGAGAATTGGCCTACAGTAGTCAAATGCAGCAGCTGTAGTTCAGAATACACAAACATCTGGAGAGGAAAATTACAGTCTGATTGGACCTCCATAGCCCATGGCTGCACGAGAAGTATATATGTATTTGTATGTATAGTTTTCCTACCTGCAAATAGGTACTAGGATATCAGTAGGTATTTGTTTTAAAATGAAAGCAGGGCTTCCCAACACAAAAGAAAGAGATACCTTACATGATTTATTTAGCGTGTACTTTCTCATATGACATAGAAACATACAAACACAGGGGCATAGCTATGGGGGGAGGCTCCCCCCAAATTTAATTAGAGTTGACAAAATTCGAAGCAACTTTGTAAAATTCAGGTGAATTCGGAAAAATGTTTTTTTTTGTAAAATTAAGGAGTTTGCAAAATTGAAACAACTTGACAAAATCTAAGGTAGTTGCCAAATCGAAGCAACTTGGCAAAATCTAGAGCAGTTGGCAAAATTCCAAGGACACACCAACTGGCTAAGAAGTTGAAAGGATTGTATCCTCTCACCAACCAAAACAAGCCTGAACACCAGGTCCCTCCACTACTAATATAAAACCTCCATCACATGGCCGAGATACTGTCTTGAAAATGATATTGTAGCTTTGAAATGCATCCACACAGTGGTACATGTAATTACTGTATGGTAGGTAAAATAAGATTAAAAACTCCATTGGTGATAGGCCATCTCCAAGCAGCCTGACTCAAGTACATGCAATGGTATCAACAGCTGGAAGCAGGGGCATAGCTGGTGGGGGGAGGCTCCCCCTAAATTTAATCAGAATTGACAAAATTCAAAGCAACTTTGTAAAATCCAGGTGAATTTTAAAATTGTTCTTTTTTGTAAAATTAAGGAGTTTGCAAAATCTAGGGTAGTTGCCAAATCGAGGCAACTTAGCAAAATTCCAAGTCTCTTGGTAGAATACAGGTGAATTGTGAAAATTGGGATTGGTTGTGTGAAAAAATTAAGGAGAGTTGGCAAAATCGTGACTACTTGGCAAAATCTTGGATAGTTGACAAAATTCATTTGAGATGTAAAAATTGGGATTTTTTCTGTAAAATTATGGTGAGTTGGCAAAATTTGAATCCACTTGGTAAAATACAGGGAAGTTGTGAAAATTGGGATTGGTTTTGTGAAATTAAGGACAATTGGCAAAATTGGGACAACTTGGAAAAATCTTGACAAAATTGAGGTGAGATGTAAAAATTATGGCAAATTGGCAAAATTCGAAGCCACTTGGTAAGATACAGACAAGTTATGAAAATTGGGATTGTTTTTGTGCAATTAAGGAGAGGTGGAAAAATTCGAATTGACTTGGCAAATTCAGGGAAGATGTAAAAATTGGGATTTTTTCTGTAAAATTATGGTGAGTTGGCAAAATCTAGGGTAGTTGGCCAAATGGAGGCAATTTGGCAAATATAGGGCAATAGGCAAAATTTGAAGTCACTTGGAAAAATGCATGTGAGTTGTGATAGATGGGATTAGTTTTGTGAAATCTAGGAGTTGGCAAAATGGAGACAACTTGAGAAAATTGTGTTGTTTGAGTAGTTGACCCCCCCCCCCCCCCATGGAGAAAAATTCTGGATGTTCCCCTAATAGATTCATAAGTTATGTAAAAAGTCTTATTTTCTAAGTTGGCAAAATTTAATTTCTGAATTGGAAAATTTTCGTTGTCTCCCTGCCCCCCACCCAACTATAGTCCTTCGCTATGCCCCTGGCTGGAAATGTGGACCAAGCAAGTGGACTGCCTAAACATAAATATCATACTACACAGTGACTTTATGATTATTTGCTTTTATTCCTTTGCAATTGGTGACTAGCAAAAATTGTACAGTAAAACTTTCAGTTGCATGGATAGCAGCAATTGCAAAATGTACAGTGTAATAGCAATTTATGTATTTTATGCATCTATGGATAGTGTATCCTTATTTATGTTAATAACACATGATTTTTTTTTATTAATTTAGTCTAATTGGTTATGATTAGAGCTCAAAAGCTAAGGCAGTTAAAAGTGCTAAAATAGGCAATAAAAAAAGATATTCAATAATTACACAGTAAATGCAAAATGTACACTGCAGTTTATAAATAATGATTAAATAACTAATCACTTATTTTCTCAGTTGATGTTATTATCAAATTAAAAGATAGTGTTTTAAGTCACAGTGCAGATTTGAAATTAATAAAATTATTCTACATCACTGTAATGTCAGAAAAGCTGAGACAATTAGCTGGAATTATTATCTACAAAACTACCTTGACTTTTTCTTGGGTTGATATCTGATATATATATAGGTAAATCTATTCTCCTGTGGGCCGTCCCGTGGCCGAGTGGTTAGCACGCTTGGCTACTGATCTAAGGGACCTGGGTTCGAGCCCCGGGTAAGGCATGGATGTGTGTGTCGTTTTTCTGCTGAGGTCCTGCCATCCTCTCAGACCTTCTACTCTGGCATATAAACTGACAGGCTCCTGTCAGACCTCTGTGGCAAGCAGCTGCTTGAGGGGGTATTTATTTTATTTTTTATTATTCTCCTGTGGTGGGTAGTACAGTCCATATTATTATGACTTCACATATGTTCTTGATTTTGCTATTTGTTTTGCCATTGGTAGGGATTCTGTTGCATGGTTGACATCAGTTTGGAAGTGGCACAGAGATGAAACATGTTGTTGGAATCAATGATTTCCTGAATATGTTGACAAATATATTTGTAGATTTCCAGTGTATGTCACAACTTTTCCAGAAGGGCAAATAATGTATCTTATAACATATGTGCTACATGCTTCGTATTGTTGTCCAATGTATCATCAGGTTAAATAGTTGTTTTGTAGCAGGCACAGTCAAAGGTACTGAAGTTTCAGCACAGTTATTGCTGATAGTTAAGATCTTTATTGTATTTATGTAAAGATTAGAAGTTCCAGACACACAATAGATAAACTTTTTATAAGTAGGTTTAGTGCAAGCTTATTATTGCTTTTGTATTGTTGTATAGCAGTACCATTGAGTGTAGCTCAAGAAAAAAAAGTTTCAAAATTTCATATATTCAAAATTTTGGCAGATCGCTAAACATGTTTGCTAGTAACATGGCTGATTTTGCCATTATGACTCCTGGCTTAGTAAAAGTTAAAGATAGGTTGCAAAATGTGATAAAAGAAGCAGAGGTGTTAATGAACCTGCTCAAGATCCTTTGGATCTTTTTTGGATTTTGGGATGATAACAATCCCAAATTAGCTGCAAATGCTATGTCAGCTCAAAAACAATTTAACTTTGAATGTAGAGTTCCATTTTTTTGTTCTGTCAGGAACAAGTGCTGGTTGGTTGGTTGGGTTTATATGGTGCATCGGCAACTAAGGCCATAATGCACCAGACAAGACAAATAGTAAAAAACAGATAAAAATCATGAAAACCCACAACCAAAGCTTAAAAGCAACAGGTAAAAATGATAAAATATAAGACAAAAGCCATAAAAAATAGAGGACGTAAAAGGAAAACAAGTAAAAAACCGGGAAATAACAACGGGTGTAGAAGGCCCATGTAAGAAATAACAAGGGTAACAGATTATAACTGGTTAAAATAGCCACAAGAATGTAAAAATTCAAAAACAGGTGTAAAAAGTGATTCATCTGAAAAAAGTTCTCCGAGTGGACACCAATGATGTAAAATCATGAAAAGTAAATACAAATGGCGTTCTAGGTTAAAACAAGGACAATGAATTAAAATATGTTTGATACTTAAAACGGTGTCACAAAACTCACACTTAGGTTTGTTGTCTGCCATAGAAGAAAAGAATGAATAATAAATGAATGATCTAAGTGGAGCCATGCAAGTACAACTTCCTCCTTGTGATTCCTGCGGTAACATGACTGCCATGGTTTGATGATAGGTTTGATCTCAAAGAGCTTGTTCGTAAGCTGTTCTGACCAAGATCTCTGCCACTGTGCTCAGAGCTCGAAAGTAAAATGCTGCCGGAAATCCAGATATGGAACCAACAATGGAGAGCTGAACAGGGACATGGCTGACTTGGCAGCAGCATCTGTCAAATCATTGCCCCTGATACCGATGTGACCGGGCACCCAACAGAAATGGATGGTGGTTGTGGCTGCCAGATGATGGAGCTGCTGGCAGATCTTAGAAAGAACTGGGTGAGGCTGATGCCTCACTGAGATCAAAACCTGTAGTGAGCTAAGCGAGTTGGTGTAAAGCACATACCTGATGACGCTTAGCTGCACATGATGATGCTTAGCCGCCATGTGGTCCAAGGCGAGGCTGATAGCGTGCAACTCTGCAGTGAAGATCGAACACTGCAGTGGAATCTGGTCTGCAGTGATTACATCACAGCAGACCATGGCAGATCTGCTGTGATGGTCTGCAGCATGGTGGCAGAACTGCATGTGATGGTCTGCATGATCTACCATGGTCTGCAGTGATTACATCACAGCAGACCATGGCAGATTTGACTGATGTGATGGACTTCAAGCCATCTGTAAACACAGGCAAGAATTTGGGGTACTCAGCACGATGGCTGGCAAAGAGTTGCCAATATACACAGTCAAGTGTAAAGGCCTTCCCTGTCCTGCACAGAGAAAAATCACAGGAAAGAAGTGAGCCACAGTGGAAGTGACTAAGCTATCGACTGTGCGATGCTATCGAGACTGGTGTTGATGTCTCTTAGGTAGTATCGGACTCACAAACCAAAAGAACGAATGGCAGTCGGCCAATTAGTGTAAAACATTTCCCACTTCGGACTGAAAACGCAGTCCCAAGTGGGATGACCAGGCAGGGATCATAATTTAGATGTGTATTGTAGGGACAACTGCTGATGGTGAAGAGATAAAGATGGTTCATCGGTCTCATTGTAAAGACTCTTGACCAGTGAGGTGTGGAAGGCTCCCGTGCAAACACAGAGGGCCTGATGATGGATGGGGTCCAGCACCTTCACCACTGAATTCTGGGCAGAGTCATACACCTGAGATCCATAATCCAGTATCGACCAGACAAGTGCACAGTAGAGGCGGAGCAAAGAACATCAGTCAGCTCCCCAGGAGAAAGAGGAGAGGACCTTGACAATGTTCAATGCCCGCATGCACTTGGACCTGAGATGACGTATGTCTGGTAAAAAGGTCAATTTCCGATCGAATATAAGATCAAGAAACTTGTACTCTGCCACAACTGGAATGATGTTACCCCTGAGCCGGAGCTCGGGATCCAGGTGAAGATTACACTTGCGGCAAAAGTGCACACAAGTGGTCTTCTGTGGGGAGAACCGAAACCTGTTTGCCGTCGCCCAAAGAGAAAGATTGTTCAGGGCAATTTGCAGTTGTCTTTCAATGACCCTCATGCTGGACGAAGAGCAAAAGATGCTAAAGTCATCAACAAAGAGGGCATTGCCTACTGATGGAGGAAGTTGTCTAGTAATAAAATTAATCTTGACAGTGAAAAGCATAACACTCAGAATGCAGCCTTGTGGCACCCCTGTTCTTGAGGGTACGGCCGCGACAGACTGTTGCCGACATGAACACGAAAAGAACGTGCCGATAAGAAGTTGGAGATGAAGATTGGCATGTGACCTCTCAAGTCGAAGCTGTGGAGGCCACAAAGAATGCTGAATCTCCAAGCCGTGTTGTATGCTTTTTCGATGTTGAAGAAAATTGACACCAGGTGCTCTCTTCGTAAAAATGAATTTCTGATAGCCGATTCGAGGTGTATCAGATGGTCAAGAGTTGACCATTGCCTGTGAAAGCCACACTGGGTGTTGGAAAGAAGGTTGTGGTGTTCTGAACACCAGATGAGTCTGGCATTTACCATTCTTTCCAACACCTTGCACACTCAGCTCGTCAACACAATGGGATGATAATTCAAAGGAATCTTGGAATCCCTTCCTGGCTTCGGGAAGGCCGACGGCCTCCTGCCAAGAGTCCGGAAAACTCCTCAAGAAAAATGCGATTGAAAAGATGGAGCAACTGATCCTTACTCGATGGTGAGAGATGTTGGAGCATGGTATAATGGACATTGTCCGGCCCGACAGCAGATGCACGAGAGGTGTGCCGAGCAAGGCGAAGCTCCTCCACTGTGAATGGCCTGTTGTAATGCTTCAGGCCATACGAGTAAAAGGAGAGTGTTCTGCCCTGCTCTTCTGGGACAAACTCAGGGGAGTAGGAAGACAAAGAAGAGATGGAAGAGAATGACTTCCCTATAGTGTCGGCAATTGCTTTGGGATCAGCAATTGCCTGTCGATTGTGCTCCAGGATGGATAACGAGTGGGACATGTAGTTCCTTCCATCTACCGAACTTTATCCCACACGACCTTAGAACTTGTTGTTTGGATGATAGAAGACGTTATTTAATCCAAGATTCCTTCTGGCTTTGGTGGGGATGAAATGTGCTTTCGCCCTGGCATGTTTGAACTTTTTAAGATTGGGGGATGTTGGATATCTCCGAAACACCTCCCAAGCCTTGTTCTGGGCTGTACGAGATGCAGTGCAATCTGGATTCCACCATGGTTTCGAAAAATGAGGAAACCATGTTAAAGTTTGGGGTATTGTGGATGCAGCTGCATCTACGATACAGTCAGTGATCACCGCCACTGCAACACTGATAGGCTCCTGGCTGACAGAGTGTTCATCGAGCTCAGAGAGGAACTCAAAGCCACTCCATTCAGCCTGATCAAGCCTACACCGTGAGACATGTGAAAGGCTGCAAGGCTCCCCACGGGAGATGGTGCACACCACAGAGAGGTGATCACTTCCATAAGGGTTGTTCTCCGACCTTCCATGTAAAGAATGGAAGGATCAAGGAGGAGCAGATGGTGAGATCAATGGCAGTGAATGTGCAGGTTGTGGAGTGAAAGTACATACTGACACTGATGTTCAACAGGGATAGAGAAGGATCCAGGAGCCACTGTTCCAGGACTACACGCCTCTGGTTGGTGTCAGCACTGCCCCATAATGGACTGTGTCCATTGAAGTCCTTCATGATGAGAAAGGGAGATGGCAGCTGTGAAATGAGATCATCAAGGTCTTCCTGGTAGGCGATGCTCCCAGGTGGAAGATATACAGAGCACAGAGTCAGTGGGAACCCCACAAGGAGGCGGATGGCTACTGCCTCTAAGTTGGTGGTCAGGTGTATGACCTGGAATGGAGAATGGTTACTCCCCTGTGAGCTGAACAATCTCCATCCTAGTCCCTGGCGAACTAGTGAAAAGTTCCGGAATGTAGGATTTGTGACTGGCTGCAAGTATGTCTCCTGCAGGCACACACAGATGGGCTGGTGTGCCTGAAGGAGGGCCTTGATGTCGTCAATATTCCTCTGGAATCCATGACAATTCCATTGTAGGAGTGTGGCCATCTCAAGACTTAGAAGAGTGGGCGGACACCCAATTTCTATTCAATTTAACCGCTGCAAAGGATGGTTTAGTGAATAGGGGGCGATCAGTATCCATGTCCTCGGAATCGTCTGAGGGACATGGATCAGTGACAGCTCTTTGTGGAGGTGTGATGGTTTTCTTTTTGGGCCCCAGTGAGGGCCCCTTTGGTTTGGAAGGTTTAGCTGTCTGAGGATGGGAAGGAGGAGACCTTCCAGTGGAGATGAAAGGCTGAGTTGCACGAATTGAAACTTGGGTCAATGTCAAAGTCGACACCAACTTCGATTTCGCCTGCATTAGGAGGTACCTTGCTGTGGGTGAGAAAGACTCAGTAGGTGATACACTGATGTCAGTCTGCACCGACACCGAATCATTGGAATGATGAGCTTTCCAATGACTGCACTTGTATAGGATACCTTGCCAGGTGGGACGGGCAGTGCAGCAAGCTTTTTTGCCTCAGAGTGGGTTTGCCATGGCAAGCTGTGCGGGTATGACTACATATCTGACACTGAAAACAGTGCAGAGGGTTCGGTATATATGGCAGTACCTCACAATGTAAATAACCTGCCTTCATGGAAGAAGGCAGGCGTGGTGTGTTGAAAGTTACGATCAGTACCCGGGTGGGTATCAATTTACCATCACAGCGTGTCGAAACCTGGTGGACCACTGTTACTACTTGGGGAGTGAACTCTGAGAGGATTTCCTCCTCAGTGACTTTGAGAAGGCCCCAACTCAGTTATCACACCCTGAGAGGAATTCAAAGTTTTATGGGGAGTGACCTCGACAGCCATCCCACCAATCTCTCCGACTTTCAGGAGCAGTTCCAAGTGGAACAAAAGGTTTCAACTTGCAAGTCGCCAGATTGTAAGCGCTTGAAGGATTTTGGCTCTCCTGCAAGACCTTTTCAACCTTTGTTGACAAAAAATGGGGACATGTCCCCAAGTACCTGATCACCTGTGGAGTGGATGATCAGGAATCTTGGGAACAAAGAGAACCAAAGAAAATGATGGCATAGATGACAAAGACAACGAAGATGGGGGTTCATGTCGAGCCCTCTTAGTGGCATTGATCGAATCAATTTCTTCATCAACTCTCATGTTTCATTTGGTTCAGTGCCCGCTGTCCCCACCCTCCACATAGCCCAACAAAGGGATGCCTAGTTGGGCTCCAGGGCTATGCAGGCACTATACCCACATAGACAATGAGTCAAGCCCTCACAAATAAATACAAAGAAAATGAAAAGAGAAATGTGCAGAAATAAACTTTCTACACAAAAGGAACAAAGCGTAAAATAGCAAAATTGTGAATGACCAAATTGTCCTCACAAAGAAATTATAACTACAAAAGGAAAATAATTTGTGAGGAAACTCGCAAACCTGTACCCAGACGTGGGCAAGGCACTCATCGCTCTGCACAGCTGACCCTAGCAGGACCTGTCCACCAGCCGATTGCTCCTGGGGGGGAGGCACCCCAGGAGCTCCCGTTTACTGGAAGCAGAGGCCCCGGAATCCGCTGCTGAGCCCCGTCATGATGACAGGCTTCCCAATGATAAGGAGGCCAAAGGAGACCCTGCCAATCATGAGCTGAGAAGAGAAGATGGGGAACCCCGAGCAACTACCAGGATCCTCCTTTCCTAGGACACGGGTATCTGCGCACAGCAAACACACAAGCGAACATTCAGAACCCTGTGAAAGTACCTGAGCCAGCAGAACCTTCACAGGGTGGTCCCCTCACCGTGTACAGGAGCTCGCACCAAGGGGCAGAAGCAAGTGACAGAACAGGTTGGGTTGTTTTACCTCTGAGTGGCACTTTTTTTGCACAAAATGGACTAAATGGCCAGGTCGCATGGACCCCGAAGGCTCAGAGAAGGTTGGGGTCTACTGGAACAGCTGTTGGGAGACAGATGGTAGCCTCCGTTCAAGGTCATCCAGTGTGTTCTTTAACGTGCACAGGGTATGACTCTCCCACACACGTAACATCCCATCATATGGACTTTTCCAATCCCATCGATGTCCCCTACTGACCATGGGCAGGGTGGGGAATTTTGTGGAGATAAATCTCAACACTGATCCAGCGGGGACGAACCTGGGAACTACAGATTACTATGCCACCAATGCCCCATGACAGAACAGAGTATTATCAACCACCTCAATGACAAATAGCTAATTTATTTATTAACTGTAGTCTGTATTGGCCTTTACCTGCGATAAGGTTTGATGATTTGAAACGTCCGTCATCATGGACATTTATTATGTCCATGGCGGAGCATTTCCGTTCATATGAAATCCCTGGCAACGAAAAAGTAGTTTGTGCATTATCTTGTTTAAATGGGTGTGCTAAGCAATGGTGGAACAACATAGGATGTTGTCATGGAATAGAATATTGAAAAAATTTTAAAAATGAACTTCTGTAAATCTATCCACCTTATGGCAATTTTGCACATCTAGCTACCGAATTATTTTCAAGAAGACAAAAGGAAGGAGATGATATTGAAACATTCATCTGGGGTACAGTAGAATTATATCAACTGTACAATGCTGACGCCGCTAAAATTGACATAATTCACTGTATTATGTCCCAGTTAGTATTGTCTTTAAAAGAATTTTTAGAAGTGAGAAATGTAACTTCGATTTTAACTTTAGTCAGATTGGCTCGGCAATAAACTGCAAGAAGAGAATCAGCAAAAGTGGTATTAAATGAACAATAGATGCAATCCTTGTCAAAGCAGTGATACAAGGTAGAGTCTTTGAGGACCTTTTTTAGAATATCTTTCTCATGTAGACACTAAAGATCAGCTCCTGTATCGATGCGATCTATGAATTCAGTTTTTTCGTGATAAAGCTTCACAAAAGGCAACTGTGATGCTCCACCCATTCACTTTTGCTTTTCCTTAACCATTTTTACTTTATTTACATTATATTCATAATTTTGGGGATTATTATTTTACTTTTGGACATTGCAATTCTCATTTTCGAGCATAGGAGTTGCGCATGCGCAACTCCGACCATTTGATTGTCAGCCACTAATGCACGCATGTAGGACACGACCCCTCTTGCATCATAGCTAACGCGATCATCAGATTATGCAAATGTTTTCCCAGCGTGCAACAGACACATGCCGGATTTGTACCCAGCATGTTATAACTAAGTGATTCACAGAGTTAGTAAATAGAGTTAGAATGAGAAGTGGAAGTAGAGATGTAGGAGTCAAAAGTATTGTGAGAAGTATGTGTTGTGTAGCTAGAAGGAGTTGTTAGTAAAGATTTAGATAGATATGAGTTGTTAGTACTCCAACTTTTGTATTCTTCAATTGAGGTGAGTCTATGAATTTTTTGGAAATAAACTTTGTTTCAGAAACTTTTGAATTTTTGTTATTTTTTTCTTGAGCAACGTAAATTGATTTTTTGATTAGATTTAAATTTTAATTAAACTTGACAATCCTTTTTGAATTCTTATTTGATAAGTAATGCTAGAGAAATATTTAACGAACCCTATTTCAACTTTAATGGCAAGTTAATATTGCCTGGTGCTGGACAAAGCTATTGTGAATTTTGAATAAATTTGGATCAGATGAAAGGTCTAACTTGAAAAGTTAATAATCTTTAGAGCATTACAGAGCATCCAGACAATTTGCGTGGAACGCACCTACAATGATGCAGAACGAAAGACGTAGAGTTCATGTTCCGCGTTAAGCTTCAACTGATTAAACTAGATCAAAAACGTTTGCTACGAATAAATTAAAAAAATTTCAGGTGTAATTTTTTTGGTTGACTAGGATACATGGAACAATTTTGCTACAGAAAAAATGGCAATTCAGGAAACTTGGGATCTTAGAAGCGAGAGGCCAAAGTTCCTTAAAAGACCTCTGATAAGTCTTGCCACTGTTGACACACATAGTGTTCTAAAATTTCCTTTTGTGCAGCTTTATCACAAAAAACAAACAAACTGAATTCATAGATCACATCGATAAAGGAGCTGATCTTTTGTGTCTACATGAGAAAGATATTCTAAAAAAAGTCCTCAAAGAAAAATTAGAAGAAAAAGTAAATTATGGAAAAATATTCATCTCAAAAATAGAGGCAATTTTGGACTTATTAAAATTTATACTGGATAACAATTTCTTCCAATTTCAAGATAAATTCTACAAACAAAATCACGGACTAGCTATGGGATCACCATTAGCTCCATATCTCGTGAATCTTTACCTTTACACTGAGAAAAAAATTTCCTTTCTCAGCCAGAAATAAAATTCTACAAAAGATACATGGATGACATTCTCAGTATCTTCAGCACAACTGACAAAAATCTCCCAGAAGATTTTCTAAACAAAATCAACTCACTGGAAAAAAGACTTAAAATTTACAATAGAAACAGGAAAAGAAAACATCCTCAACTTCTTAGATATCACACTAAAAATGACAGATGAAAAAAAATCTCAATTACTAATTAAAAAAAAAAACAACCAATACAGGAAAAATAGAGTGGACTCCCGTATAACGCTCTCCCCTATAACATGAATTCGTATAACGTGCCGAAAAAATTGCAACTAGTACTCATACAGTGCGATAAACAGTCCTGTATTATGTGTAAGATAAATTTGACATAGTTTTTGATTTTTTGTTTAGAAAAGCAAATTTATACACTTACCTGTTGTTTATATATGCACAGCATATTTAACGATATAAGAGGAAAATATTTTTTATTCAACTTTTAATTAAAATAAAAATATGTACTTCACTATTTAATATTCATTCACTATCGGAAGTATCAAGAAATAAGTTCCAACGATGCAGTCTTGTTAACATTGGTTGTACAGATTCATCACTTGAAGAGTCCATAGTTTCGTCTTTATTGTTATCGTTATTTAAAAACAATTCTTGTTTCTGATCATTTTTAAATTGAAAATATGGGGATAGACCATTCATCTGATAATTCATGCCCCGTATGACATGATTTCCTATAACGCGGAACTTATTCCCTGCGTTGTAAGGGAGTCCACTGTATTAGACTCTCACTCTAACCATCCAACATATATAATAAAAAATCTAATCGACTAGGCAATAAAGAAAATTCGATTACAAACACTGAGGAAGAACACCCAATAATGTAAATTAAAAAACTGGCAAAAAACCTTGCTGAAAACCATTACCCAGCTAATTTCATCCGAAAGATAAAAAAAAAAGCAGATAAATTATATAATACTAATATATCTCAGTGAAAAAAATTGACCAAATATATTCAAGTCCCTTTGTTTGTTTCACTATAGTTGGTTTATCTGTTGATGTTACATCTCTTGTTGAATAGTGTAGTAGATGGAATAATAGGAAGGCTAAACAACTTTTTTTAGAAGTTTATACTTACTAATATTTTTGTACACTAATCTTGAAGATGTATAAAATCAAAAGATGAGATGATGGTCAAATAGTGCAACAGAATGTATAAATGATGTAATCGATTTCATCCTAACTATATTAGGACTTCATCAGACATACAACTAGAAATTAAAATTATAAAACATAGGTAAATTTCACAAAGTTCTAACATCTGTTTCAAATTATAGTTGTACAGAGATGAGAGGCACGAATAATGCAGAATGATATACAAGATCTGTTATCACGAGAGACGCTGGTGATTTTGTTGAAGTTGTCATTGGTTGATGAATTTTTGTTTAGTAAAAAAAAGTAAAGTAGGTAGATAAATTAATCCTTCCAGTGTCCACGTCGTCTGTATACGTTCACAGAATCCAAAATGAGAGGCCGTACGTATATGTTTTTAGTACAAAAAAAGAAAACTGTACAACAAAAACTATTTTTTAGAAATAAAAATTTTCGTTGTAATTTTTTTTACATATATCTTATAAAAATATATAATTTAGGTTTGAAATATATTTTTAATTTTATGTATATTTTATTAAACTACAATAAAAATAATTTGATAAAGCCACCTGATTCCCATTTCTTAGAAGCACTAAATGGTATTGTTGATTCACTTGTTATAACATTCCTATTTGCTGAAGCAACCTTCTGATTTAAGGTCACAAGTTCGATTTGAACTATTATCAACAAATTTTTTCTTAAATTTTTGAAAATTTCCTAAAAATTAACCAAAAAACTGCTATTTTTAAAAATGGTCAAACCAACAGAGTCTCTCTCTGCACAATATGCTGCTTAAAGGAGGTTGCAAACTCCTTTGCCTAACCTCATCATTAGTTACAAAGTTGAACCACGTAATGCCCAAGACTCTGCGTAAGCATCTACAATCAAAAGCATCTAGTTTCCTGTTATCTTGCTTACAAAGCATCCAAGTTTCACAACCATAAATAACCCTAGAAAGAACCAAATTATTATACAGTCTAATCGTAGTCTTTAGGTGTATACACCTATTTCTCCACACTCTATAGATTCTTAAAAGTCCCGGCAGTAATCCCTTTACGTCTGTTAATCTCATGCCGCACATCACCAGCATCTGTTACATAGCTCCCAAGATAATTAAACTGTGACACCTGCTCAAGACTGCAACCATTCAGATTAACCGAATCACAGCCTGCCTGACCAAATTTCATCACTTTAGTTTTCTCTCTGTTTATAACCAAACCTACTCTACTACCAGTCTCATCAACAGCTCGAATGAAAGAGTTCATCTCATCAACATCATTTGCCAAAAGGGTTAAATCATCAGCATAATCTAAATCAGAAATTTTCGTATCACCAGACCATTTGAGGCCAAAATCTTTCCCTTGAAGTGAATTTCGTGTAACATAATCAATAACCAAAATAAAGAGAAAATGAGACAAAATGCACCCTTGTCGAACACCAGAAGCAATGCTAAACCAATTGCTACAAGACTTACCAATTCTCACACATGACTCAGTGTTATTATAGAGAGCTTTCATTATGTTAACTAACTTGTCTGGAATACCATATGATCTCACAATCAACCACAAATTATGATGATCAACAGAGTCGAAAGCCTTTTTGAAATCAACAAAGCTAGCAACCAAAGGTTTCTGAAACTCTAAACATTTCTCAAGAATCTGCCTAAATGAAAATATCTGATCCACACATCCCCTACCACTTCTGAATCCACATTGCTCATCACGCAATTGCCTGTCAACCAGATTCTTAATTCTATTAAGCACAATCATGGAAAGAACTTTACCTGGAACAGAGAGTAGGCTGATACCCCTATAGTTATCACAAGAGCTGCGATCACCTTTTTAAAAAATAGAGATAATAATAACTGTGGTAAAATCTTTAGGAAGAATGCCTATATCGTAAAAGATATTGAAAATTTCAGTCATCCAAGTGGTAACCGAAACATTCCCAGCTCTAAGCATTTCGGTAGTAATTTCATCTACCCCTGGGGATTTATGTAGTTTAAGTTTAAAAACAGCCAAAATAACTTCAGATAGTGTTATAGGGCCAACATTAAATCCACCAATGCATCTATCATCATTGCAAACAATGGGAGTAGAACAAACTACATTGTTTAGAACATCACTGAAATGCTCAGCCCACCTAGCCATGACAGAATCCTCCCCTTCTATAACCTTACCTTGTTTATCCTTCAATCCTTGTATACCTGTCCGTTTTCTACCACACAAAACATTAATTATCTGGTACAGCTCTCTGCTGTTGTGCTGTCTAACTGCTTCTTCGGCTTTGTCAGCCAACCCATCAAGCCAAAGATTCTTATCAGCAGCTAACTGATCCTTTACAAGTTTATTAAGTTCTCTGTAATGCTTTCTGTTAGGACTAGTAGCATATTGAAGATGATGATGAATACTTAAATGAAGATAAGTATGTTGCAAATGAAGGCCTATATTTGGATCCTATGTTTGAGAAAAATATTGACACAAATGAGGCACTGCAACTCAGTGCAGATAATTTGAGAGTAATTCACAAATCTCCTTGAATAATGACAGGCTTCAAGATTTCGTAAAGGAGGAATTCAATGGAGAAGAAAAGAAACTTATCATAGACTGCAAGACATGGTAGAATAGTCTCCTTTTTATGATTGAATGTTTTCTAAAGCTAAGGGACTGCATTCCTAAGGCTCTACAAGTAACAGAAACTTTTAACAGAAAATGTCTTTGAGGAGGAATGGAATTTGTTAGATAACCTCACTGAAACTCTTCGTCCACTTGAATTTATTTTGAAAGTTCTATGCTCTGAAGAAGCAGCTTTGCTTAAAGCTGACATGCTTATGAAAATTTGTCTTAAGAAACTAGACAATAAGAAAAATCTTTTCATTGTTGAGATATTTAACCAATGAAATCCAGAGGATTTTAAAAACTAATCGTCCGATTTATTCCCTTTACAATCCAGGCAAACAGTAAAGAAAATTGCAGTACATACATTTCTTAGGCTTTTTCCTAATGAATGTCAAACCATCGAGGTAGATGATAACACAGTCAGAACTGCAAAGTGCAGATATATAGAGTGATTGCTAAAACTGACAAAGATGATGACTTAACGCATGAGTATTTGAGTGATTGAATAAATTAAAAATGCTACTTATTAAAGTTTCAGAGATTTGAATGTCATTGATGAATTTAAATACTTTGAATCCACATTAAAAAAGAGTAAAAATTTAGAGCTTTTACATAATGTGTTACTTACTGTTAAACCAACGAGTGTTGAATCAGAAAGAGGCTTTTCAGCTGCGGGCCTTTTTTTTTTTTCAAGCTTCGTTCAAGAATGAAAGATAATACCCTTAATGCCTTTTGTTTCTTAAGATGTCAATTTTAACCCAGCGATAAAATACTGTCATTGTTTGTAATGATGATAGATGGATTACTGGCTTTAATGTTGGCCCTATAACACAATCTGAAGTTATTTTGGCTATTTCTAAACTTAAACTTCATAAATCCCCAGGGGTAGATGAAATTACTACCGAAATGTTTAGAGCTGGGAATGTTTCAGTTACCATTTGGATGACTGAAATTTTTGAATAACTTTTATGATAAAGGCATGGTTCCTAAAGATTTTACCAGAGCTACTATTATCCCTATTTTCATAAAAGGTGATCGCAGTTCTTGTGATAACTATAGGGGTATCAGCCTACTCTCTGTTCCAGGGAAAGTTCTTTGCATGATTGTGCTTAATAGAATTAAGAATCTGGTTGACAGGCAATTGCGTGATAAGCAATGTGGATTCAGAAGTGGTAGGGGATGTGTAGATCAGATACTTTCACTTAGTTAGATTCCTGAGAAATGTTTCGAGTTTCAGACACCTTTGGTTGCTAGCTTTGTTGATTTCAAAAAGGCTTTCGACTCTGTTGATCGTCATAATTTGTGGTTGATTGTGAGATCATATGCTATACCAGACAAGTTAGTTAACATAATGAAAGCTCTCTATAATAACACTGAGTCGTGTGTGAGAGTTGGTAAGGCTTGTAGCAATTGGTTTAGCATTACTTCTGGTGTTCGACAAGGTGCATTTTGTCTCCTTTTCTCTTTAGCTTGGTTATTGATTGTTATGCGAAATTCACTTCAAGGGAAAGATTTTGGCCTTAAATGGGCTGGAGATACGAAAATTCCTGATTTAGATTATGCTGATGATTTAACCCTTTTGGCATATGATGTTGATGAGATGAACTCTTTCATTCGAGCTGTTGATGAAACTGGTAGTAGAGTAGGTTTGGTTATAAACAGAGAGAAAACTAAAGTGATGAAAATTGGTCAGACAGGCTGTGATTCGGTTAATCTGAATGGTTGCAGTCTTCAGCAGGTGTCACAGTTTAATTATCTTGGGAGCTATGTAACAAATACTGGTGATGTGCGGCTTGAGATTAACAGATGAATAGAGATTGCTGTCGGAACTTTTAAGAATCTATAGAGTGTGGAGAAATAGGCGTATACACCTAAAGACTAAAATTAGACTGTATAATAGTTTGGTTCTTTCTAGGGTTAGTTATGGTAGTGAAACTTGGACACTTTGTAAACAAGATAACAGGAAACTAGATGCTTTTGATTCCAGATGCTTACGCAGTATCTTGGGCACTAGGTGGTTCAACTTTGTAACTAATGATGAGGTTAGGCAAAGGAGTTTGCAACCTCCTTTAAGCAGCATATTGTGCAGAGAGAGACTCCGTTGGTTTGGCCATGTTGCCTGTATGAATAATTATAGATTGGCGAATAGGGTTATGAATAGTGTGCCTAAAGGCCTCAGAAAGAGGGGGAGACCTAGGATACGGTGGGCAGACAATGTCAAACAGGACCTTGTTAGAATTGGTGTGCAGTGGCCAGATGCAGTAGATGTAGCTCAGGACAGACTTGCTTGGAGAACTAAATTGCATGGTCTGGTTGGACCTCCGTAGTCCATGGCTACTTGATGATGATGATATGATGATGATGAAATTTAATTTAATGTCTTTTCTTATAAGAGTCTATTTTTTGTTTACTAGGTAAATGTTTCTTTTTTTATAAAAAATATATTTTAATGTTTTTTATGTTAAATGTTTTATGTTATTTCAAAATTCTAATTTTATTCTTTATAATTTTTTTACAAAAAGTTTCATTTTTGTTTTCTAAGTATGGATTTTTTATTAATTTTTTTTCAATTCTAAATTGTTTGAATGATGTATTATTTTGGCGAAAATAAAATATATCAATTGTCAAAGTTGTCATTTTCTTTTTCATATGCATGCGTATGATGCTGCTTTTTTGGCATTTTTTTGACCAAAAAATAGATGATAACCTATGCTTGTTAAGAGTTAAATTCAGTACCTTTCATTTTGACTTTTAAAAATTACTATACTTTTTGGTTAAAACCAATTTTTATAAAACAGATCGATTAAAAACCGGCTTTGAAATTTTCGATTATTTTTCAACCCTAGTCCACACTGATGGATCTGTTGATTGGGAGAGGCTACGTTCTGCCTCTGCCATCGATGATACTTGAATGACCAGATGTTTCCCTCTTCTGCAATTCACTTCCTCCACCTGTGCTGAGCTTCACACCTTCCTTGTGGATGTAACTTTCATCCACAGCCTCAGGAGTGGCAACTTTATCATCCTTTGCGACTCGAAGTTGGCCTTGGAAGCTCTCCAGAATCGAGACAGCAAGAGCTGCAACCCCTTCCTCATCCAGAAGACCATGGAGATATGCTCCAAGGTCACTTCTACCGGAATCACAGTTCATTTGCAGTGGATCACCTCCCATGTAGAGATATCTGGAAATGAGCTTGCTGATCGCACCGCAAAGGAGGGGCTCAAGAATCAGAGGTATGTATCTAATTACCCTCTCTCTTTCAGCAACTGCAAGACATTTGTCACATAACTGATGAGCCAGTATTGTCTTGCCCAGTGGCAGAGGGACTCCAGTCTTTCTTCATTCAGATACCTGGTTGACCCTTCTCTCACTGCTCCTAACCTCGGAAACCTCTGCAGATCTGAGGAGACCCTCCTTCATCGTCTCCGAGTTGGTGTCATCTACAGCAACTCTACACCACACACTCTCAGCAGAGCATACAGTCCTCACTGTGCCACATGCAACACACCTGAGACCATATCTCATGTACTGCTTGTGCTATAATGCTGAAAGAGAAGCTTTGTTCCGGGAGCTTCATGCTATAGGAACCACCAACTACTCCATCGCCTACCTACTTGGTAAGTACCACAAGCTGAAGCGAATGCACTTTCAACATGTCACTGATTTCTTTCAGAACACTGGCCTCTTCTGCAAGATGTAATGTTTTCTTTTCTTCTTTTAAGATATTAGTACTTTTAATAGTCCCAAGAGATAGCTGAGAGACAGTCTCTCCTGCCTCTGCTATCTTGTCCTGCTGCTGTGACGGTGTAGGGAGCCCTCTTATTGGAGGGCTCCCTACAGTCCTCAACTGTCTGTTGCTCCTTTCTGTTGCTATATAAGGGTTTCTTTACCTACTGTTGGGAAGTGCTTTTTCTATTTCATTACTACTGTAATTATTTAGTGTTTTTTGCTAGCTGTCCGAGTTTTCATTATATTTTTTTGCTATTTCTGTAGAAAAATACAGGAATTAAGTGATAGAAAGAAGGGTATGCAAGCATGCCTGATTCTGTGCCCTCAGACCCTCCTGCAAAGCAGACTGTCTCCAAAGTGTCACGGTCCTCTTTGGCATTGACTTCTTTCACTTTGCCTCAAAGGACTGTGTGGATGTTTTCCAGGGAGAGAACTTCCACCGGTTCTCCTGACAAGAAGTCTTGCCCCTCGCTCTCTCTCTCTCTCTCTGTGTGCCCAGGGGTAACTCTCTCTTATGATCTCCCTGTGCTCCTACTCCAACCCCTTAGGCATTTTCTCTGAGGGGCTGGGCCTCTCCACCGCTGCTTCTGTGAGTGGTGAGACTTCTACTGCTACAGGCTGTGCCCTCGTTACTTCTTCCCCATCATTTCGGCATTCACATCCTCAGTTGTATCTGATGGGGCCACAGTAGCTAGTGCCACTGCTACACTGTCAACTGTTACCTGACGTGTTGCAGCTGACCATTCCTCTGTCAGCCCTCCCCCGGCAGATACGCCTGAGGTTGAGCAGCCACTCATCGACTTGTCCAATGTCATGGATGTTGATCTGAAGCTGCCTGAGATCGCTGACAATGACTTTGTTGTTGTCAGTTGTAAGCACCAAGTCTATTCCTTTAATTCCTCATGCCTCTCACGACTCATGAGCTCCTATAATCTGAACCCCATCTCAGCAAAGATTGTGAGGATTCTCGGGCATGGATTGTGGAGTCTCATTACTTGGAGACGGGAAGTTTACTAGTCAAAGTTAGCTCTCCCAACCTTGCCGAGAAGCTTTTATGTACCACCTCCATTCTGGGTATCCCCGTAACTGTGGATTACTCTGCCTCTTACTTCCTGCCACAAGGGCTCATTGAAAGTATTGACACCTCCCTCACTGGATGAGGCGATCCTTGATGCCCTCTCAGATCAGAGTGACAGCAGTTTGCCGTATGTACTTGCTATCTTCCCTTGGATTCTGGGGTCAACAAGATTCCCCTTAGGAAGGTAGTCCTTACCTTCAGTGAATTCCCCTTACCTGGGAATGTTGTCCTCAGCTTCTACAAGATCCCAGTGGAATCTTACACCAAGGCCCCTCCTCAGTGCCTGAAGTGACAATGCAGGCACTGAGGAGGGAAACATTGCAGTGGGCCTCACTCCCACAAGTACACCGGGCCCCCTATCTATGCCAACTGTGGTGGGCCTCATGCCGCCACTTTTTCTTGGTGCTGTACCAGGAAGCTCGCCTGTGATAGGAAGAAGCCCTTGGTCCTATCCACTCTATGGCCAGCACCAAGCTTTGGAAGATTCCTCTTACGAGCTCCACTGCCCCCTCCACCTAAGAAGGCCATGTGCAGCAGGAGTCTCTTTGGCCCCTCAGTCAGCTTTGCCGCTGTGACAAGGGATCATGTGCCCCCTGCTGCAGAAAAGGGAGTGGTGCCAGTGCAGATGCATGTGCTTGAAGCACAAGCACCTTCTGCTGCCCCTGCTCCTCTGGCCCCTGTCATTATCCTTCCTGAGGTCCCTGTGATCCTGTTCCTGAGGCTCCCTGTACTTCAACGGCAACCTCCGCATTCCATTCAGGCCAAGCAGTTGGCCAGGAAGGTAAAGAGGACAAGGAAGAGCAGGGCTGCTCGTTGGCCTGATCCAAAGAAGCCCTCCTTCTCCTCAATGCATCAGGACTTAAGGAAGGACTCTCTCTACTTGTGGATGCCATCAAGGTCGTTACTTCCTCTCTACCTGGGGAATCTCGACCTTGAACTTTGACGATCCTCAACCAGCTGGCCTCCCTCATATCACACTTTGTGGACTGCTAGCCATTCTGTGTTGAACCACCTCTTCTTGGTTTCTATTTTCCACCCTGACTATATATATATAGCATGGCCACCAGAGCGTTTAGCACCCCTATGATCCTACAGTGGAACTGCAGGGGATTCAGGACCAAGGCTGCTGATGTCTGGAACTACATCAACATCATGCCAGTTCCAATCCTTGCTCTCTGTGAAACCAATCTCCCTGATCACTATGTCTTCAAGCCCTATATGTGCACATGAGCAAGAGCCATACACTCTCCCACACTGTGGAAATTCTTGTGCACAAGAATGTCATACATCATGCTATTGATCTCACTTTCACTGATGCAAACAGTGATTTCATAGCATGACACATCTGGCTGAACAGCCACGATATCACCCTGATATCCTGTTAAATCGGCCTTCCACTGTCTTTCCTGTATCCACCTTACAGGATATTCTATCACAGTGCCCTCAGCCCTGGATTCTCTGTGAGGACCTTAATGCACACAGTCCGTCCCTGGGCGGAGACATCAGTGATCAGAGAGGGGAGGATATTAAGAATGTGATCTTGTAGCACAATCTCTTTCATTGCTAACGATGGCTTGCCCACATTCTACAGATCTCTAAATACCTACAGTTCCACTGACCTGACCCTCTGTTCTCCCAGCATTGTGGTCAAAGTTTGGTTTGGTTGTTTAGGGTTTTATGGTGCATTAGCATCTAAGGCTATAATGCGCCAAAAGTAAAAAAGATAAAAGTCATGACACCCTGAACCAATTTTTAAAAATAAATTACAAATTTAACAAGATAAATGTAAAACAATAAAATAACACGTTGGGAATAACAGTAAACAAATCTAGAAATATGTTTTAAAAAGAGATGAAAGTAACCCAGGTGAATGCAACCTCAAACAAAAGTTGAAGAGTAAAAACTATATGCGAGTAAAATATCCAGTATATTTAAAAAATCTAAATACAGAGGTAAAAGAACAGTCATCAGATAACAAATGTCCGAGTGTAAGGGGCTCGGACGTAAAATCATGATGGTTAAAAAACATATGTCATTCAAAGGTAAAACATGGACGTGAGATTAAAATATGTTTGATAGTTAAAATGGTATCACAAAACTCACACTTAGGTATGTCATCCACCCATAGAAAAAACGAATGGGAAATAAACGAATGACCTAAGCAGAGCCGAGCAAGTACAACTTCCTCCTTGCGCTTCCTGCGGAAACAAGACTGCCATGGTTTGATCTCAAAGAGCTTGTTCATAAGCTGTTTTGACCAAGATAATGCGCCAAACAAATGATGATGCCACTGTGTCCGGAGCTCGATCGTGAAATGCTGTCGGAAATCCAGATATGGAATTGGCAACGGAGAGTCGGACAGGGGCGTGGCTGACCTGGCAGCAGCATCTGCCAAATAATTGCCCCTGATACTGATGTGACCGGGCACCCAACGGAAATGGATGGTGGTGGTGGCTGTCAGATGATGGAGCTGCTGGAGGATCTTAGAAAGAACAGGGTGAGGCCGATGCCTCACCGAGATCAAAGCCTGTAGCGAACTAAGTGAGTTGGTGGAAAGCACACACCGACGATGATGCTTAGACGCCGTGTGGTCCAAGGCGAGGCTGATAGTGTGCAACTCTGCAGTGAAGATGGAATACTGCAGTGGGATCTAGTCTGTAATGATTACATCACAGCAGACCATGGCTGATCCCACCAATGTGCCAGACTTCGAGCCATCTGTGAAGACAGGCAAGAAGTCCGGGTACTCAGCAAAATGGCTGGCAAAGAGCTCCCAGTAGACACAGTCGGGTGTAAAGGCCTTCCCTGTCCTGCACAAGGAAAAATCACAGGAAGGAGAAACAGTGAGCCAAGGTGGTAGTGGCTCGGCTGTTGCCTGTGCGACGCTATTGAGACTGGTGTTGATGTCTCTGAGGTAGCTTTGAACTCGCAAACCAAATGGACGAATGGCAGTCGGCCAATTAGTGTAAAGCATTTCCCACTTCGAACTCAAAATACAGTCAAAAGTGGGATGGCCAGGCAGGGATCATAATTTAGATGCATATTGTAGGGACAACTGCTGATGGCGAAGAGATAAAGACGGTTTGTCGGTCTCGACCTATAGACTCTGGACCGGTGAGGTGCGGAAGGCTCCCGTGCAAACACGGTAAGCCTGGTGATGGAGGGGTCCAGCACCTTCACCACCAAATCCAGGGCGGAGTCGTACACCTGGGATCTGTAGTCGTTTCGATCAGACAAGTGCACAATAGAGGCAGAGCAAAGAACATCGGTCCACCCCCCAAGATAGGGAGGTGAGGACCTTGACGATGTTCAATGCTCGCGTGCACTTGGACCTGAGATGACATATGTGTGGTAAAAAGGTCAATTTCCGATCGAATATAAGACCGAGAAACTTGGTCTCAGCCACAACTGGAATGATGTTACCCCCGAGCCGGAGCTCGGGATCCAGGTGAAGATTACACTTGCGGCAAAAGTGCACACAAGCGGTCTTCTGTGGGGAGAACCGAAACCCGTTTGCCGTCGTCCAAACCGAAAGATTGTTCAGGGCAATTTGCAGTTGTCTTTCAATGACCCTCATGCTGGATGAAGAGCAAAAGATGCTAAAGTCATCAACATAGAGGGCATTGCCTACTGATGGAGGAAGCTGTCTAGTAATAGAATTAATCTTGACAGTGAAAAGCATAACACTCAGATTGCAGCCTTGTGGCACCCCAGTTCTTGAGAGTACGACCGCGACAGACTGTTGCCGACATGAACACGAAAAGAACGTGCCGATAAGAAGTTGGAGATGAAGATTGGCATGTGACCTCTCAAGTCGAAACTGTGGAGGCCACAAAGAATGCTGAATCTCCAAGCCGTGTTGTATGCTTTTTCGATGTTGAAGAAAATTGACACCAGGTGCTCTCTTCATAAAAATGAATTTCTGATAGCCGATTCGAGGCATATCAGATGATCAAGAGTTGACCATTGCCTGCAAAAGCCACACTGAGTGCTGGAAAGAGGGTTGTGGTATTCTAAATACCAGACGAGTCTGGCATTTACCATTCTTTCCAACACCTTGCACACGCAGCTCGTCAACACAATGGGACAATAATTCGAAGGAATCTTGGAATCCTTTCCTGGCTTCGGGAAGGCCAAGATGATGGCCTACCGTCATGAGTCCGGAAACTGCTCCTTGAGAAAAATGCGATTGAAAAGATGGAACAGATGATCATTACTCGATGGTGAGAGATGTTGGAGCATGGCATAATGGACATCGTCCGGCCCTACAGCAGAAGCACGAGGAGTGCAGAGCAAGGCGAAGCTCCTCTGCTGTGAATGGCCTGTTGTAAGGCTGCAGGCCATTTGAGTGGAAGGACAGTGGAGAGCGTTCTGCCCTGCTCTTCTGGGCCAGAAACTCGGGGGAGAAGATGATGATGATGAGATGGAGGAGAAAGACTCCCCCAGAGGTCAGCAATTGCTTTGGAATCAGCAATTGCCTGTTGATTGTGCTCCAGGATCAATAATGAGTGGGATGTGTAGTTCCCACTCATCTTCTAGACTTTATCCCACACGACCTTAGAACTGGCTGTGCGAGTGATAGAAGAAGTATATTTGGTAAGATTTCTTCTGGCTCTGGTGTCGGACGAAACGAGCTTTTGCCCTGGTGCGTTTGAACTTTTCGAGGTTGGGGGATGTCGGATATCTCTGAAACACCCCCCAAGTCTTGTTCTGAGCCTTACGAGCTGCGGTGCAATCTGGATTCCAACACAGTTTTGGGAAACGAGGAAACCGTGTCGAAGTTTGGGGAATTGTGGATGCAGCTGAATCTACGATACAGTTCGTAATCTCTGCCACTGCAACATTTATGGGCTCCTGGCTGACAGAGTGTTCATCGAGCTCAGAGAGCAGCTGTAAACCACCCGTCAGCCCGATCAAGCCCCCCCACGGGAGATGGTGCACATCACGGGGAGGTGATCGCTGCCATAAGGGTTGTCCTCGACCTTCCATGTAAAGAGTGGAAGGATCGAGAAGGAGCAGATGGTGAGATCAATGGCAGTGAAAGTGAGGGTTGGGGAGTGAAAGTAAGTACTGACACTGATGTTCAACAGAGAGAGAGAAGGATCCAGGAGCCACTGCTCCAGACCCCGCCCCTCCATTTGGTGTCAGCACTGCCCCAAAGTGGACTGTGCCCATTGAGGTCCCCCATGATGAGGAAGGGGGATGGCAGCTGCGAGACAAGATCATCAAGGTCTTCCTGGAAGACGATGCTCCCAGGTGGAAGATATATAGAGCAGACAGTCAGGGAGAACCCCCCGAAGAGGCGGATGGCTACCACCTCTAACTTGGTGGTGAGGTGTACAACCAGGAACGGAGAATGGTTGCTCATGAGGATGGCAACACCCCCGCGAGCCGGTCCATCTCCATCCTGGTTCTGGTGAACTAGGGAAAAGTGCCGGATCGTGAGATCTGTGACTGTCTGTAAGTAAGTCTCCTGCAGGCACACACAGATGGGCTGGTGTGCCTGAAGGAGGGCCTTGATGTCATCAAGATTCCTATGGAATCCACGACAATTCCATTGTAGGAGTGTGGCCATCTCAGGACTTAGAAGAGTGGGCGGACGACGAATTCCTATTCAACTTAACCACTGCAGAGGACGGTCGGTATCCATGTTCTCGGAATCATCCAAAGGACATGGATAGGTGACCGCCCTTTATGGAGGTGTGATTTGTTTTTTGGGCCCCTTTGGTTTGGAAGGTCTTGCTGTCTGAGGACAGGGAGAAGGAGGCCTTCCAGTGGAGGTGGAAGGCTGAGTTGCAGGAATGGAAACCAGGGTTGATGTCGAAGTCGACACCACACTCAGTTTTGCCTGCATGAGGAGGTACTTCACTGCTGGTGAGAAAGACTCAGTAGGTGGTACACTGATATCAGTCTGCACCACCACCGATGTCATTGGAACGATGGGCTTTCCAATGACAGCACCGGCATAGGATGCCTTGCCAGGCAGGGCGGGCGGTGCAGCTAGCTTTCTCGACTCAGCATATGAGATGTTTTTCGTGATCTTAAGGCGTTGCACCTCCTTTTCCTCCTTTTACTTCGGACAGTCGTGGGAGTATGCCGGATGTTCGCCACTGCAGTTCACACAGCATGCCTTTTCTACTGTGCAGTCAGGATCGAGATGATCCTTACTGCCACAGTGAGCACAGGTGGGTTTGCTCTGGCATGCTGTGCGGGCATGACCATATATCTGACATTGAAAACAGCACAGAGGGTTCGGTATATATGGCCATACCTCACAATGTAAATAACCTGCCTTGATGGAAGAAGGCAGGCGTGGTGAGTTGAATGTCACAATAAATACCCTGGATGGCACCAATTTCTCATTACGGCGTGTTGAAACCCACTGGACCGTTGTTACTCCTTGAGGTGTGAGCTCTGAGAGGATTTCCTCCTCAGTAACTTTAAGGAGGCCCCACTCGGTGATCACACCCAGAGAGGAATTCAGAGTTTTGTGGGCAATAACCTCAACAGCCACCCCACCAATCTCTGTAACCTTAAGGAGCAAGTCCGAGTATTTGGAACAAGCGACCTCAACCTGCAAGTCGCCAGATCATAAACACTTGAGAGATTTCGGCTCTCCCGCAAGACCTTTCAAACCTTTTTTTTTACGAAAAATGGGGACTTATCCCCAAATACCTGATCGCCAGTGGAGTGGACAATCAGGAATCTCGGGAACAAAGACACAGACACAGAAGACGATGGCAGAGATAACGGAGATGAAGAAGATGGGGGTTCATGTCGAGCCCTCATGTTGGCACTGATTACATTAATTTCATCATTCTCTTTCATGTTTTTTTTTGTGTGTGGCCGCTGTCTCCACCCTCCACGGAGCCCAACAAGGGTGCTAGGGCTATGCAGGCACTATACTCACACAGACAGTGAGCCAAGCCCTCACAAATAAATAAAAGGAAAATAAAAAGATAAATGTGCAGAACAAAAACATTCTACACAAAAGGAACAAAGCGTAAAATATGAAAATTGTGAAAGACCAAACTGGTCTCACAAAGAAAGTATAACTTCAAAAGGAAAATAAGTTGTGAGGAAACCTGCGAACCTGTATCCGGACTGTGCACAAGGTTATTCACTGCTCTGCATAGTTGACCCTAGTAGGACCTGCCCACCAGCTGATTGCTCCTGGGGGGGGGGGGGGGGGCACCCCAGGAGCTCCCGTTTATTGGAAGCAGAGGCCAAAGCAGTGTATAGCAGAGGCCCAGAATCCGCTGCCCAGACAGACAGGCTCCCCAATGGCAAGGCAGCCAAAGGGGACCCCGCCAGTCATGAGCTGAGGAGAGAAAACGGGGACCCCCCCAAGCAACTACCAGTATCCTCCTTTCCCGGGACATGGGTCTCCACACACGGCAAACCCGCGGGTGAGCGTACAGGACCATGTGAAGGTACCTGAGCCAGTGGAACCTTCACAGGGTGGTCCCCTCACCGCGTACAGGAGCTCGCACCGAAGGGATTGGTCAAAGCCTCAGCTGGTTGGTTGACCCTGACACCTTGGGCAGTGACCACTTCCTGCTGCATATCTTCTTCTTCCTCAAGGGACATGCAGCTCAGGGAAGAATGTAGAAGTATACCGACGGGCAGCTCTTTCAACAGATCTAGTCTGAAGGACTTGCTGCCATCGATGCTACTGATCTCAGTGCAGTGTCAGAGGCACTCACTGCTGCCTGCACTGTTACGATCTCGACACCCAGGCATCTTCCCCCTCCAGATTTCCACTATAAGTGGCTTTGCACCATTCACTGTTGAACAGAAAAACGTGCCTGCTGCTCTGGTAGATTTTCAGACATTCTCCATACTAGAAGGCTACATGTTGTGATCAGAAGGTACCTGAATTGCTGTGAAAGGTTCAGGTGGTGATTTTCCTGCTCCAGCATCAACATCTTCACCCCTTCTGGGAGGGGTGTGGGTTGCTCAGTCAGTAGTGTGTCAGGCTCCTAATCTGTAGTTCCTAGGTTCGAGTCCCAGCTCGGTTTTTCTACTGATCTTTCAAGGTAAGTAATAATTCTTTAAAAATTACTTTTGGTACCGTTAGTAAAAGTTGCACCATTCCAATTGCAAAATATTATTCTGTTTTAATATTTAATTACTTCAAACACGATTTTTCACCATGTGCTTTGAGAACCATTGTTTACATTATGTACACATATGCTGTGCTTAATATACGGATTATCTTGCTGATCCAGATAGCATGTTTGTCATTAAAGCAGAATTCTACTTATTATTCTATTTGAGTGGTTAGCGCGCTTGGCTACTGATCTAAGGGACTTGGGTTCGAGCCCTGATCAAGGCATGGATGTATGTGTCGTTTTTCTGCTGAAGTCCTGCCATCCTCACACTACTATGACATGTAAACTGACAGGTTCCTGTCAGACCTCTGTGGCAAGCAGCTGCTTGAGGGGGTATTTATTATTTAATGATCACAGAAATTTCAGAAAAAAATTGCATCATATATAATTTCTAGAACAATTATAAGTTTGGTCTTGGTTTACTCTTTGCTTATATTTTGACGATACCTTCAAAATCAACATTTTCTACATAACACTGAAATTAGGGTGGAGCAAGTGATCCCATGTAGAGCCTTTGGGCACAGAACTCTACATGGTGAATAGACGAATGTTTAGAATTACTTTAAAAAAAGAATTTATTATACATTTCATTATAGTTTACAGCACGTTAGCTTCTACATTTAAGTCAGACATATATATATAGCTTTTTTTACATATGAATGTTTCAAAATATGCTATTTTTTCAAATTTTTTTGTTTTTCATCACTGATTACATTTTATAGGTAATTTTTTTCTTATATAATTATAATCTTTGCAGTTATGCTATTTCTGTGGTAAATATAGGCATCAGTATAAAATTTTATTACTAAACCCAAAATTCATAACATTTGATTTGAGGAGAGAATTGTAATTGCAAGTAGTTCTCCCATGCACTCCCAAGTAGTAGTTCATTTTGGCTTTATGTCTAGTCTTCTAATAAATTTTTTTATTTATTTTAGTAATATATTTTTATTGGAAATCATGTTACTGACTTACTCATATTTAACTTGCAATTATAAGTATAATGCAATATTTAGGGTTCTCAAAGCATGCTTAAAATTGGAATAGTGCACTTTTACTAACTATACAAAACCAACTTTAAAGAATTATTACTTATCTTGAAAGATTGGTAGGATTATTAATACTACCATTGTAAACCTCATAAAAAAATTATACTCTACCATAAAAATTTCAGATTTTTAGGATAGATAGATCGTTTGTAATACTCGTTTTAAAACTTTCTTATTTTCCCAAATTTTACAGATTGCTATTGAAGCTTCTGAATGTAAATTGTAATAGCACATCAATATCTAAAAAGAATTTTCAATTCTAAAAATTTCATTCATTTAAATTTTTATCTAAAAAAAAAAACGCTGAATATCTACAGACAGATGACAGCTAACGCTATAAGGCACACTGTTGCTATGGTAACCAAAGCTCCGAAGTTAGTTCTCTAGTCCGACACGAGCGATACTTTATGAGAGTTTAACATTAGGAGAATGTTGCCATTAGCAGCATAGGGGGTGGAGACTCTGTAACCACTCTACTCTGAGTCAGGGGTCAAAACATTAGGATTTTACTCACAAGTAAGTGAATCTATTTGTCTTAAGTTGCTACGTATATTAATCTATCTATTCTAAGACAGCCATGAATACAATTATTACTGAAATTAGATCATCACATGGATGAGAAACATGGAGAATATGCAGAAAATTGGAACAAAGAAAAATCAGTTTGGGCAAAACGCTACATCAACTGAAGATCCTTATGGAATTCAAGGTAAAAATTTTATTTCTCCACCCTTTAGACTACCAAATCATTTAAAAAAGACTATTAATAACGAGAAAAAGGAAATTGACTTAGAAATAAAAATCCTGAAATTGACAATAAATGAGAAGTACAAAATGATAAGAAAAATTAACTTAGAAGAAAAAAAACCTATGCTTGAAAACGATTTAGCAATAATATCAGAAGATTCAAAACTATAAACTCATAAATTGGATTAATAATAGCATTAAATAGAAAAATAAATCCTGTCATAGAAACCTTGAAAAGAAAAAGGAAATATATTTCAAAATAACTAAAGAGAAGAATGAAATAAATAAAAAAAGTATAACATACAATTAATCTTACAAATGAGACCCTACCTATGGATTTAATTACAGCACTAAATACATGATTGGACTTTAATCTACATGAAAAACCTCCAAATAAAAGAAACCTAGCCATCCATTTTGAAAATATTTGTCATCATCTTGAAAAAAATCGATTGCAATAAAAGCGAAGAACTCAGAAACGAATATGTAAATATTAAAAAAATATAAACCTAATTACAAGAAATCAAAAAATATATATAAGAACACCAAGCCTTAAAATTTTTTAAAAACAATGATAATCTAATAGCTTTGAAAGCAGACAAAAGTAGAACAGCCATCATGTACAGAAAAGATTACATAAAAAAAATGGAAGAGGAATTAAAGAAACCACAGTATACAGAAATAAAAGAAGATCCAACAGAAAATACAGTGAAAAAACTCAATAATCTCACTGTAAAACTAAAAAGATAAAAAAAAACTAAGAAGACTTTAAACCATATAACCAAATAAATATGAGAACAGCAAACTGTACGGAACAATAAACTACATAAAGAGAACACACCACTGAGACTCGCATTAGACACCAAAACACACCTTTGCTGGATATTTAAAAATTCATCTAAAAAAAAAACTGCAACAATGGATAGAACCACCTTCCGCTCTCCTAAAAACTCAATAGAACTGATTGAAAACATAAAAACAATAGAAAGAATTGATAACCCCATAACTGCAAGTTATGATGTGGAATCCATGTATACCAATATTAATACAGATATTCTAAAAAAGGTCCTCAAAGAAAAATTAGAAGAAAAAGTAAATGATGGAAAAATATTCATTATAGAAATAGGGGTAAATTTTGGACATTAAATTTTACACTGGATAACTATTTCTTGAATTTCAGGATAAATTCTACAAGAAAAATCATGGGCTTTGTAATGCTCCAAAGAAATGCAAAATACTTTTAAGTTTGGACCCTTTTTCTGATCCAATTAGTTTTATGCTCCAGATAGCTGAGAAGGGCACCAGGCAATAATTAACAAATTGCCAAAAAAATAGAATAAGTTAAATTAGGGTTCAAAATACCAGCGAGCATTAATGAGTAAGAATCCAAAAATGATTGTCAAAACGTAATTATTAAATACTAATCAAAACTTAATTCACGTTGCTCAAGAGAAAAAATTAGTAAAGACTCAAAAGGTTTAAATAACAAACAAATTTATTTCCAAAAATCACTCACCAAAACTTCAATGAAGAAGATACATCAATACACATTGCACTAACTGTGCTCCTCCATCCTTACTATGTGCTGTCTAACTGTGCTACGCTATGCTAACTGTGACTAGCATGTCACCGGTTTTAACAAGAGTCGAACATGTCATGTTGCACACCGGGAAAGTCATTTACATAAACTGACGAGCGACGCAAGCTATGACGCAAGAGTGGGCATGTCCTTGTGCATGCGCTTTAGCGGTTGACAGTCGGAAGATCGGAGTTGCGCATGTGCAACTCCTAACTCTTGGAAACGAGCGCTGTGATGCCAAAAGGAAATAAAAAAAAATCCCCAAAATGATAAATATAACGTAAATTAAGCAAAACTGGTTAAGGAAAAGCAAAAGTGAACGATGGGGCATCACAGCTTGCTATGGGATCACCATTAGCTCCATATCTCGCAAATCTTTACCTTCTATCATTGGGGGGAAAAAAATTCATTTCTTGGGCAGAAATAAAATTCTACAAGATACATGGATGACATTCTCAGTATCTTCAGCACAACCGACAGAAATCTCCCAGAAGATTTTCTAAACGAAAGCAACTCATTGGAAAAAAGATTTAAAATTTAAAATGAAACAGGAAAAGAAAACATCATCAACTTCTTAGATATCACAAGAAAAATGACAGATGAAAAAAATCTCAATTACAAATCATAAACTAGAAGAACGTATATCGCCTCTGACGCATATGAGAATCTCGTTTTCAAAGAGAATGAAGTTTTTCCTTTACATATTGTTTCATTCCTAAAATTTTTTTAATTTGAGTTAGTGGATGATGGTGAAAATGCAAAAAGGATTTTATTAGTAATTATACAGCATAAAAGTATTCATCGTTTAATTCTTAAACCTAAAAATTTGCATTACCCACACCTCTCTTAGAAAAGTGAGTTGATTATTGCTGTAAGTGGAATCTCTCTTAAAAACTGCCACTAACTTTTCAAATTTCTATTCTATACACATTATTTGTAAAACTCGATAACAGTTCCACTGTTTCATATTTAGTGATCTGTAAAGATAAATATATATATTAAAACTACTAAGTATCTGAAAAATGCAATTTATAATATTTCATTATTATCAATCAAATTAAAAAAGAGTTTTCTAATTATCATTTTCATTGTTTCCAATGGAAACTTCATGACATTCATATTTCACCACTGAATTTCATATTTCTATCATTAATACATCATTGCAATATTCATTTTAAATTTTCACTCTTTTTCACCTTTAGAGGGTGCAATTGTAGTGTTTGAAAGATTCTGAAAGTGTGAATCATATTTTATCAATTCCTGTCTAACCCTAAAAAAAGATTTTTTCATTTATCTCTAAATACAAACAATTATTTGCTAAATAAAAAAATTGTTTCCCCCCCCCCTCTCTCTCTGTCTAAGAGGTCAATTCATTGTTGCAAATGAAACATTGGGGCATTCACATTCCATTATTAAAATTTAAAACTTCTAGCTTAAATATGTCATTTGCAATATTTGTTTGAAATTTAGGAATTTGCAAATTTTTACACCATTAGAGGGTAAAAATTATACTTTTTGGAAAATTTAAAAAGTGTGAATCACAATATTTTATCAATTCCTATCTAACCCAAAAGGGATTTTTTATTTATTGCTAAAATCAAACAATTATCTGCTGAAACTAAAAGGTTTGTTTTTTCCACTCCCTCTGGGTGTAAGGGTCAACTCATTGTTGGTAAGGAAAACTTCATGACCTTCACACATTCCACCACCAAAATTTCTAGCAGAAATACATCGTTTGCAATATTCCTTTGAAATTTAGGAATTTCAAACATTTTCCACAGCTAGAGGGCATAATTATAGCTTTAGAGAGATTTGGAAAGTGCATATCATAATATTTCACCAAAAACTATCTAACACAAAAATAATTTTTAATTATATCTGTAAACAAGAAAGTTCGATATTTACAGATAGACAGAAGACAATAATGTGAAACTATTATCTTGCTTTCTTTGAAAATGAGATTAAAAAACCAACCAATACAGGGAAAATATTAGACTATCACTCTAACCACCCAACATATATAAAAAAAAATCTAAATCAACCAAGCAATAAACAAAATTCAATTAGAATTCACAATAGAGGAAGAATAAACAATAATGCAAATTAAAAAAACTGGAAAACAGCACCTTGCTGAAAACCATTACCAGCTAATTTCATCCAAAAGACAAAAAACCAAAAGGTAGATAAATTAAATCAAGCAAAAGAAAAACCGCAATTCACTAAAAACTGCCTTACCATAAAGGCCTTTTTGAAAAAAATCCAAAGAGTGAGCAATAAATTCAATATAATAGCACCAGACCTGCACAAGAAAATAAAGAAATATACAGAAAAAGTGGAATAATTTATAAAGTAACATGTGAATGTAAATAAAAACAATAATAAAAGAACACAAAGCTGCAATAAAAACAAACAAAATAACACAGGACTGGACAGACATATAGAAAAAAACTAATCATAAAGTAGACTGGAACACAACAACAATAATTAAAAAAGAAAAACAGAAGAAGGATTACTAATACAGTCAACAGATGGTACCATGAACAAGGAATTTTGCTACCCCTGATCTGGCAACCACTCCTACAAAGCTGCAACCTTCTCGGATGATGACCCCAATTAGGATTTTACTCAAAAGTAAGTGAATCTATTTGTCTTAAGTTGCTACATATATTAATCTACCTATTCTAAGACAGCCATGAATACAATTATTAATGAAATTGCAGCCGTGGGCCCGTGGACCTTCAAACTTACCTTGTAGTCCAACACAGTGTGTTTAGGAAGGAACTGTAAAATTTCCTATCACTTTAAATAATGTGGATTTAGAGAAGCAAGTTGATAATGCACAATTAGACAATGATGATAAAAGCATTGAATCAAAAGTTTTAAAGGAAAATAATGATGAATTATTAGATGATAATGAGCAAAGCATCCCAGAAATTGTTTTGAGTGCAAATAATCCTGATGAATTTAACAAGTTAAGGCATTTTCTACTGTTGAAGTGTCATGTAGAGGCAGGCAGAATGATGATGATAAAAGCATTGAATCAAAAGTTTTAAAGGAAAATAATGATGAATTATTATAAGATAATGAGCAAAGCATCCCAGAAATTGTTTTGAGTGCAAATAATCCTGATGAATTTAACAAGTTAAGGCATTTTCTACTGTTGAAGTGTCATGTAGAGGCAGGCAGAATGATGATGATAAAAGCATTGAATCAAACGTTTTAAAGGAAAATAATGATGAATTATTAGATGATAATGAGCAAAGCATTTCAGAAATTGTTTTGAGTGCAAATAATCCTGATGAATTTAACAAGTTAAGGCATTTTCTACTGTTGAAGTGTCATGTAGAGGCAGGCAGAGTGATGATGATAAAAGCATTGAATCCAAAATTTTAAAGGAAAATAATGATGAATTATTAGATGATAATGAGCAAAGATCCCAGAAATTGTTTTGAGTGCAAATAATCCTGATAAACTTAACAAGTTAAGGCATTTTCTACTGTTGAAGTGTCATGTAGAGGCAGGCAGAATGATGATGATAAAAGCATTGAATCAAAAGTTTTAAAGGAAAATAATGATGAATTATTAGATGATAATGAGCAAAGCATCCCAGAAATTGTTTTGAGTGCAAATAATCCTGATGAATTTAAACAAGTTAAGGCATTTTCTACTGTTGAAGTGTCATGTAGAAGAGGCAGGCAGAATGATGATGATAAAAGCATTGAATCAAAAGTTTTAAAGGAAAATAATGATGAATTATTAGATGATAATAAGCAAAGCATCCCAGAAATTGTTTTGAGTGCAAATAATCCTGATGAATTTAACACGTTAAGGCATTTTCTACTGTTGAAGTGTCATGTAGAGGCAGGCAGAAACAACCAAGGAAAGCACAAAGCCAGGCTCTTCAAAGAGAAACATATAGCAGTTAACATAGAGTATATGATGTCATAAGTGAGATCTTCAGAATTTGGATTGGTTGTTTTACCCCTGAGCATCATTTTTTTGCACACAATGAGCTAAGAGGCCATATCACAAGGATCTCGAAGGCTCAGAGAAGGTTGTTGGAGGGGACCTACTGGAACAGCTGTTGGGAAAGAGATGGTAGCTTCCCGTCAAAAATCAGCGCATTCTTTAATGTGCACAGGGTAAGGCTCTCCCACACACGGGGACACTGCTTAACGTCCCCATCCAACAGACAGCAGCCTTTCCAAGCCCATCATTGTCCCCTACTGACCGTGGGCAGGGAGGGGAGTTGTGCGAAGATAAATCTCAATGCTGACCGAGCTGGGACTCGAACCTGGGAATTACAGATTACAAGCCTGGTGCGCTACTGACTGAGCATACCAATAGATCTTCAGAAGTGCCTACACCTAGCTTATTGATTGGTGCAGAAATGAAGTCTCTGGAAACCGACTGGATGACGATTTACCTCAACAGAGTACCAACAATGAAAATTTAAGCATATTTTTATTCTTATGTCGATCCAAGTATTTAGATGAAAAATTGTCTTAAGTCGGGTGGGATATGAACCCATGACCTCCTGATAACATGTCAGGTGCTATGGACCATTGAGCTGCCGATCAAGATTTCCTCTAATTGATGAACATTTCTACCTACAGTACACATTCCACAAGCCTCAAGAGGCAGACAACAAGAATGCCATGAAGTTGGAAAGCATATTCATGAGTATACAATTGATTAAATTTCAATAATCTTAACATATCTGGTTCACAGATTAGGGAATTGCCTCTCTTATGTCAATACAATTTTTAGTGGAAAAATTGTCTTAAGATGGGTGAGATATGAACCCACGACCTCCTGATGACACATCAGGTGCTCTGGACCCCTGAGGTACCGGCCGCCAATCAAGATTTCCTCTAACTGCTGAACCTACAGTACACATTCCACTATGTGACATGTAGGAATTATTCCAGCAATCAAGCCTCAAGTGGCAGACAACAAGAATGTCAAGAATGCCATCCACACCAACCATGGCATTCTTGTTGTCTGCCACTTCAGGTTTGATTGCTGGAACAGTGCCTACATGTGACGTAGTGAAATGTACACTGTAGGTAGAAATGTTCATCAATTAGAGGAAATCTTGATTGGCAGCCAGTAGCTCAGTGGTCCAGAGCAACTGACGTGTTATCAGGAGGTCGTGGGTTCGTATCCCACCTGGCTTAAGACAATTTTTTCTCTAAAAAATTGGATCGATGTAAGAGTGGTAATTCCCTAATCTGTGAACTAGATAAGTCAAGATTATTCAAATTTAATATTATTATTCTTCCACTATGGCACTAACGGTTTATGATGCTTTATTTCTTTTTTCTGGAATAGATGAAGACAGAGATGATTCAAGATTATTTATTGTTGTTCATACTTAGAGAGAGGTTTTGAAATATTTTAATTTCGTGTTGAAACCTTAGTTTCATATATTTTTGGAAAAGTGAATTTATTATACAATGTTTATAGTGATGAGTTATAACTTGAAGTAAATAGATTATTTATATGTTCTGGTTCATCTGAAGTTCTAGTTGAACCCATAAAGAGTTATATATCATATTAATGTGGTTTCAAGCATAATTATGAATTGGTTGTAATTTTTTTTTCTTTTCAGCTGACTGATTAGCTGAATTTAATCTAGTGATGTAATAAATTTATTTGAAGTGCAGTTATAACTTTGTAGTGAATTTTTTCATTTCAGCTGATTGATAGCTGAATTGAGTATTGTATAATTAAGAAATTTATAAAAATGTTTATGGATGTAAATGATGAGAATGAAAGAGAATTTAGTATATAGTGATTTTGTAAATCGTATTTGAAGTATAATTTTGTACTAAAAGTGATATTCTTCATGTAAAACTTGGATGGAATTGTAGTAGATGAGATGTTAACATCATATATGATAAATTATTGATACAGTTTTTCTTTATTCTTAGATATGATGTATATGTATTTAAATCTATTTGGTGTTATCAGTGATGTTGATGCATCAAATGATACATAATTATCAGTAGGGCATTTTGACCCGAAAAATTTCCCCATCACTCCTCGTGATGCCTCTTCTTAGCATCCATCTGGCTACAAGTTGGGGAAGATGAATGGAAGTGTCATAATCCATTTGCATGCACTTCTGTGAGCATATGTGAAATTGCCCAGCTTGGCTCCAATGATAACTAATGAGACACATTTCCATTTTAGACACTTCAGAAAATACACTTAACATAGATGTATATAATAATAAAATAAATTAGAGGGGCATGACATGTCCCACATAAGAGTTTTGTTAGTCTTCTAATAAAACTCATGCCTATGCCACTCTAATGCTAATAACATTCAGCTTGTCTGGTGAACAATGTCCTCACTTGAAGACTGCACAGTTGACTTGTAGTGAACACCAAATGCCACTTCACTGAGAATTAAATCGACTGCAGTTCACTTTTCTTCGAGTGTCCAGAGACTCTATTACCTTTATTGTTTGAATAGATCATCTCCCCACAAATGTGTTGGGTGGATTTTGACTTGAAAATGACTGAAAGTGAAACTGTTAATGATCTATAATGGCAGCAATCAGAACACGCATTATGATTACTCAGAGCACGATTTTTGAATGATAGGACTTTATTTATCAATATTTTTAATTGTATTTAAAGCATATAAACAAATTAAGGTCAGAAAATTGCATTTTTTAACCAAAATTTCTGCCAGAATTTTACAATTAAACTTTTACATAGCAATTATGCAGCTTCATAATAAAGCAACTCGTTCTCAAATTCAGTGCATCAATCAAATTTTAAATGTTTGAAATATTTTTTTAAATTTTTTTCATAGTTTTTTTATCACTTTTCTGATATATTTTTCATTTAAATTATCTAGTTTTTAAAACAAAATTATTTTATTTGACACTACTTTATTTAGGCTTAGAGTTTGTCAATTGTCAAAAGTCTAAGAATATGCATTATGCATAAATGACTATATAATTTAGAAAAAACGAAATAAATGAAAGATTTTTATTCCAAATGAAGATTAAAAATGATTCTGAGCTACACTATATTGAAATGGCATATGGGTTCGTATTTTCTGATGCTAAGTTGGGAAATACACACAAGTTGGGGCATCACATACAGTAGCGTTTTTCAATAAGGCAAACTACCTTTTGTAGTTAAAAGATAACAAATTTCTTCTACAATCACGGCTTCAAAAGCATATATACAAGCCCCACCTTCACCTTCCTGGCTGCCAACACAAATGACTTGACCACCACATTATTGTATGTGGTACTGAAAGATTTTTCTTCTAGGGTATTGAAAGAAAAATCTTTGGTTCAGCCTCCAAAAAAAAAAATCAATCCTGGATATATGCTTACATACACGATTGAGCAAGAGGGAATATGTAAATGATATTAGTGACATGACATAGATGTTTCAAAAGCTTAGGTACTCAAGTTTTAAGTTAAGGTACCAAAACTTTAAGTTAGGTAAGCTTAGTGATAGTTCTATTTCAACGTGACTGAGCAGTAGTCTCTCTTTTGTACTAGAAATCTCCTCACTGTGAGTTTTTATCTACTGATATTGTTTGCTAGTGAGTATTATATAGCATTATATTGCCAGTGAGAATTAACTACCTCTTGTTGACCAATCTTTTGTTTGTAGTTAGTTATTTCATAAAACAAAAAGTTAGACTATAACTTTTACATTTGACTTTCAATAAATTGCAATTTTATTTTTAACACTTATTTTAACATGTTGGAGTCCAAATAAACACTTTCATCTTTCAAATCTAGTGATTGGAGACAAAAGCTTCTCTCCCATAGTACAAGGTTGCGAAAAACATTTTTTCCGAATAGATCTTCTGAATTTTTTTTCAACTGTTCAAACAATCAAACATCAAAAATAACATTTAAATCTATGATATGTATTTTTTACCTGTTGATTCAGCTTGAAAAATTATTATAATAAAGTTTAAAAATATATCAGTTTGAGTTTTACAATGAACATATGCACGTGTTCAGTCACGGTAAATAGTATCAAGCAGTGATGATTTAGTTTAGGCTTTTATTCTGCCGTATCATGCATAGATTATTGATTGGTTGTGTTTCCCAGTATTTTTCACTATTTATAACTCTATTAGAGTTGTAATGCTTTCTAAACTTTTAATGTAGAGATATTAATTTTATTACTACCAGATATTGCATCATCTGGGAACTAATGCATGTAGGCTTTTGATCATTATTTTAGCAGACTTTCAATTTTAAAGACTTTATTTACTTTAATGATTTTGCAATTATTTTTATTGCTTCTCAAATGGACACTGTGATTAAAACAATAATTAATTTGAAAGAATTGAAAGCAAAACTACTAGTGATGTATAATGGTGGCAATCAGAACATTGGGATTACTCAAAGCATGATTTTTAAATGGTAGGACTTTATCAATACGTTTAATTACAATTCAACCAAATAAACTAATTAAGGTCAGGGAATTGAAATTTTTAATCAAAATTTCTGCTGGAATTTTAAAATTAAACTTTTCCATAGCAGTTATGCAGCTTTATAATAGAGCAACTCATTCTCAAATTCAGTGCTTCAGTTAAACTTTAAATGTTTTCAAACATTTTATTTAATTTTTTTTCATATTTTTTTGTCAATTTTCAGATATATTTTTTCAATTTTTAACTTCAATTATGTTGTTTTTAAAACAAAATTATATTTTTATGACACTGTTTTTCTTAGGCTTAGAGTTTGCCAATTGACAAAAGTCTAAGCATTATGTGTTATATGAATAAATGACTAATTTATAAAAAAACAAAATAAATGAAAGATTTATTTAATAATATAAATATTATTAACTGGCTATATTAGAATAATAAATAATATAGAAAAATGGGAATATATATATATATTTGAAATTTTACTAAAGATAAAGTGTACAAAACAATAAAATTTTGCAATGTTTTAAAAAATTCTTAAAAATTTTTAACCTACTTTTTTTTATTCGAATTTTTGCCATTTTATTAAGCACAATTAAATAGTCTTTCTTTTGGCATATAACATGACAAACTATCTGATCAAAAATATCTGACACCCCTTCTGAGTAATGGCTTCCCCCATATATGGCAACAGCCATGGCCCAAACAAGTATAAAAGGATGCATGTGGCCTGGCAACCTCAGTGACACTTATGAACAGGAGAATGGGCTCAGTGACTTTCAACATGGCTTGGTCATAGGATGCCACCTTAGCAATGTTAGTTTGGGACATTTCAGCCCTGCTGCAGCTGCTCTGATTAACTGTAAGTGATGTTATTGTGAAGTGGAAATGCCTAGGAGCAACAATAGCACAATCATGACCTGGTAGGGGACCATTGAGTGCTGAAGTGGGTGGTGTGACAAAATCACCTGTCCTCGGTTGCAACACTCACCACCGAGTTCCAAAATGACTTTGGAAGCAACATCAGAACTATAACAGTTCGCCACAAGCTAAAGGAAATGGGTTTCCATGGCCAAGGAGTCACACACAAGCCTAACATCAACAAGATCAATGCCAAGCATCAGTTGGAGTGGTGTAAAGCATGGCACCAGTGGACTCTTGGGCAGTGGAATTGAGTTCTCTGGAGTGATGAATCGTGCTTCACCATCTGGCAGTCTGATGGATGAGTCTGGGTGTGGAGAATGCCAGGTGAACTATACCTGCCTAACTGTATTGTGCCAACTGAAGTTTGGTGGAGGAGGCATCAGGCTCTGGGGCTGTTTTTCATGGTTGGGGCTGGGCCCCCTAGTTCCAGTGAACGGGATTCTGAGCATAATGGCATATAATGACATTCTTGAAATTCTGTACACCCAACTTTATGGCAACAGTTGGTGAAGACCCTTTCCTGTACCAATATGATAATGTCCCTGTCCACAAAGCAAGGACCATGCAGGAATGGTTTGATGAGATGGGTATGGAAGAACTTGACAGGCCTGCACAAAGCCCTGATCTCAAACCTCAAGAAACAACTTTAGGATGAAATTGAACACCAACTGTGAGCCAGGCCAAACCACCCAACATCAGTGACCAGCCTCATTAATTCTTTGTGGCAAAAAGGCAGGCAATTCCCACAGCAACTTACCAAAATCTAGTGGAATGTTTTCCGCCACAGAGTGGAGGTTATGATAGCAGCAAAGGGTTGACCAAAGCGATATTAATTCTTTCTGATTACTGGGAAATTGTTGATGAGCAAGTGTTCAGATACTTTTGATCATATAGTGTATTTCCATTCATTAGTTACTTCAGGATGAGGTTCTAAAGCTGTTCATTTTATTTTCTGAAAACACTCTGAAATAAATCTGGCCACCACAATAAGTTCAGTTTCAGAAACCTGGCACTGTAAGGGTTAACAAACTTACTTGTTTGTGACTTATTTAGCATGGATAACACAATAAGTGGTATTAGATTTTGGAATCAGTTTTTTTATTCTTTGGGTTTTGCAACTTAAATAATATATTCAACTATAATATATTCATAGTAATAAATTCAACTTTGACACTCAAGTTTCTAAGTGTTTCATTCTGGTTTAAATTCATCTTAAAATTGAGATTATTTCAAAACATATTAAAAATGAAAAATTCCACAATTTTTGTTTAATATAAAATTTGGCAACTCTTGCACAGATATCCTCAATTTTTGAGCAAAATTTGTATATTTTTGCTTAATATAATCCCCATTTAAAACACTACAGAAGATAAAATAAATATTCTTACCTGTTCTTGTACCTTGATTTTGGACGACATGAGGAATTTTCTGTAGATCTATTACTTGGAATTTCTTCTAAAATATCAGGAGAAAGACTGCCATCACTGAGTAAACTCTCATATGCTCCTAAAAATTTTCAAAATTTAAGTATTAACAAAACAACCAAGAAATAAACAATGAAGAAAATAAAATCTAAATTTTAGTTATCACTCAGACCAATTTTCTGTTTCTGATATCTATGTAGAAACAGTGCGAATCAGGTGTCAATAAATATGCATAAATTAATAGATATGGTAATTGATATCCCTTTAACCCTTCCTGTTTTCAGCCTACAAATCTGGAATCAATCAAGAGTAGTGGTACTCAATTGTGGTAACCAGGCACTTTAGGAGCAGCCACCAGACAATTTTAATAACAGAAATAATAATAAAAAAAAAATGATAATTTCTATTTACCATAAAAATTTTCCATAAAAAGAACATTTTGCAAATAAATGTATCAGCATCTATCTATTGGAATTGGTGATGAATTCCATTATTAAAAAGCTCAGTCCTGCACAGATTTTTTCTTAGTTAAGTAGCACTGATGTATTGACTCCCACAGAACAGCACTCTCATATTAATGTCTGACCTACTCAGTGGTAAAGAGAGAAATCTCTTTTCTGATGACTATCTCCCTCACTCCATGCTATAAACAGATGTAGATCTCGCTAGAACTGCATAACATAAAGGCATCCCACAGTGTGCTGGTCTAAATTATGCAGTCAAGCACTCCCTCTGCTGGTCAGTGCAACATATGGCTCTTGCTTTTGAGCAGTAGCAAATGGGAAAAGGAAAGTGGAAGTCAGAATGGGATAGTCTTGACACTGACCTACCTGCAAACAGGAAACTTATTTTTGCAATTTGTATTTGAAGCATAAATACCTCAAGGCATTTTAGAGCTTGTCGTGATGTGACTAACATTACTCAAAAGAACACAGGCATGTATCTCATAGTAATAGTCAATGGTATATTTTTTTGTTTTCAATTATCAATTAGTCACATTAGTGAAATCAAAATTGTTCTCTTATTTATCATTTTGATCTCAGTTATTGTGATGGATATAGGGAACTTTCTTTTTAAGGAGAGTGATTGAACAGACTTTCCTAAATCTGACCCTGGCCCAAGTGCCAAAGTAGGGAAAGGCAGCTCAGAGAATCAACACTAGCAAAATGTAATCACAATTTTCGAGAACAAAAATAAAAGTAATTTTCAATGGTTGTTGTTGGGTTGTTTTACCTCTACATAGAACTTTTTGGCACACAGATGGCTAAATGGCCAGGTCACAAGGACCCCAAAGGCTCAGAGAAGGTTGTGGGAGGGAACCCACTGAACAGCTTTTGAGAAACAGGTGGTAGCCTCCCGTCAAGGCCAACCAGTGTTCTTTAAGGTGCACAGGGTATAGTTCTCCTGCACATGGAGGACATGGCTAAACATCCCATCTGATGGATGAAAGCTTTTCCAAGCCCATGGTAATTAGGGATACATTAACCTTTTCACGACTAAGGGAAACATTTTTCCCATTTTAAAATTGGTGATTGTCATATTTAATTATAACCTTATCTGCATTTTTTAAACAGAATGTCAAAATAGAACGTATGCCGAACGCAATTACGTAAACGGGAACGTTTAGCAAACAAAAACAGAACTGTCAGGACGCATAATATATGTACTATGTGCAATGTCCATCTTTGCCTCACTACCAAAAGAAATTGCTTCGCAGAATATCATAATTAGCACATCATTTTGTATAGTAATTTTATTTCATAATTTTGTATTATTTTAGTTAACATTTTGTTCTAATCAACCAATAAATAAAAGACATCGCATAATAAGTCTAACTATAATTTGTGTTACCTTTATAGTCCATTGGGAAATATTTTTCCCAGTGGACTATAAAGATGAATATAAAGATTGTCAATCATTAAGGTTAATTCTATTCAAAATATCAAAACTCTGCTCAAGAGAAAAAATTAGAAAGTTAAAAACTATTTCATAAAACAAATTAAAGTTTATTTCCAAAAAAACTACACATTGTTATGTATTTTTCTTATGATTTTTATTTATTTTACGTCTAAACAAACTAAAATAAATAGTTACACACTAATATTTACTCTTAGAAACCTTATGGTCCTGAAAGGGTTAATAACCATGATGACCATGGGCAGGGTGGAGAGTTTTGCAGAGATAAATCTCAATGCTGGCCCAGCTGGGATTTGAACCTGGGAACTGCAGATTACAAGCCTGGCATGCTACTGACTGAGCCACCTCTGCCCCAGTAGTTTTTATGAAGAATGGAAAGAATAGTATCTTATTGTGATGAACCATAATAAGCAAGATATTGTGGATATTTGTGAGATATCTAAACTTAAAAATTAACCCTTCCAAGGTCCCCCAATGAACATAGATGTTGACAGAATCTTTGCTCATTTCCCTGTTGACACATCTATGTTCATTTTTAGTACAATAAAAAACTTCGTTAAGAAATAGTAATTGCCATTGTAATACCCCAAAATGCCACTTTCTTTACTATGGACCTTGAAACTTATCCAAAATGTATGTTAAATAATTTCTGGATAGCTCGAATTTTGCTGATAAAATTAAATGAGTGTTCTCTTAGTATGGTTTGCATTATTTATCAGAAAAGAATTTAAATATAAAGATTGTCAATCATTAAGGTTAATTCTATTCAAAATATCAAAACTCTGCTCAAGAGAAAAAATTAGAAAGTCAAAAACTATTTCATAAAACAAATTAAAGTTTATTTCCAAAAATCTAGATATCAAATAGAAACTTCCTTCTACAATAATATCTGAGCAACTCAGCTCCAACTGAGCTCTCACACTAACATTCTAACAAACAACTCACTACTAACTCATTCCGTGACCTAACACAGCACCTGTCAAATACACTTGGCTACTTATGTGGCATCACTAAACATGCAATTAGAGCCATATTTGATGACTATGTTTGGAATCAAGCATTCAATGTCTTTGCAAACTCTGTGATAATGTTATAAAAACGTTTCTCCCAAAATCATAAAGATTTGGCAGATAATTTACAATCTATGCAAAATTGAATTATATTTCTCAAAGATTTTTTGGAAGGCCTAGTTCTATTAATAGACAACTTCCAAAGAGTGGTTTAACAATAACTGACATACCATTCTCGTAATTTATAAACTTAAAAATACAGCAAAATGCCCCATGCTACACAAGTGAATGCCAATGATGATCTTTCTATTTTTCCTTTAACAATAAAGAAGCATCAAATAAGATTAGAAACAAAATTTATGATACTTGAACATCTTAGTTTCTTCATCATTTCAAGAAGTGAAGACATAATTTTAAATTAATATGAAAGAGGTTGTCTTCATTTCGTGATATGTCTAAAGTCAATTGGATACTCAATAAATTGGAATAGTATAAACAACTGATTACAATTGTTATATTTATTTTGACATTATTTTCAACAAGTTTTTTTATGAAAGATCATTTAATGCTGTTCATTTCAATAAGAATAAATACAAAAACCAGTTAACAGATCGAAATCTTGTGTGGCACTGAGTGGAAATGTGTAAGAATTTCCATTCCACAAGTTATTGAAATAAATTTCTGTATATTTATAACTGAAAGTAAAATAATTTTGTTTTATTATTATAGGTAATTTAAAATTCATGTACATAGGGCCAAGTGGTTAGTGCACTTGGCTCTGATCAAAATTACTTGGGTAAGGCATGGATGTTTGCACTTTCCTCCTGCTCTGGTCTTGCCTTCCTCACAGATTGTCTCTATGACATATTAAACTGACAGGCTCCTGTTACTGTTGTGGCAAGGAGCTGCTACAGGGTTGATTTATTATACTGTTGTTTTTAGTGTAAAAAAAAGTATTTGAGTCTGTCCTACATGACATACTATTAGAAAAACAATACTAAAATATTTTTGTGGAAAAAAGTTTTGCTGACATGTGGGATTTGAACCTATGTCTCTCCAGAAATATGCTACATTAAATACTTAATTCAAGAATTAGAGGAAACTCATATTTATGGATCAACCCTTAACATGCCAAAAGACACTATAGTTCCCAAAAGAATATGCAACAAGTTTCCATTTTTTTCCTATAGAAATTGTCCGTTTTTAAGATTTTTTCAATTAATCCTGAAAATTTATGAAGTAGATTTGTAATAAAAAAGATACCTGATTATTTAGATGTTCTGTAAAGTTGAAAAAAGAAAATATTACACTGCTGGGCAGCCATTTTTGTGACCTCAGTTTTGCACTGGATTGTTTCATTGCTTTCTTTTTCTGGTAATGTTTCCAAACTAGTTTCATGCAGAATATTCTTTGAACTGTTTCCTTTCAACATTTTCTTAATCTTTTGAAATTGCCTCAGAAGATAACTGTAAATGGATTCCTTTAAATGGAAGATATAAGCATTTTTACGAAATAATGCATATATCATGTGTTGTAATTTTTTACTATATTTCCTGTTTGTTTAAATGATTCAGGAAAATCTATTTTTTATATTATTATGTAAAATTGAATGCTCTTTCACTTAAGATATTACTTGTCATATTCTGTTCATTAGTTATGTCAGAGTGAGGTTCAAATACAATGAAATGACTTTTTTTTATTATCTTGTTTTTAAAACATACTATTAAAATTAGTACGTTTGCTGTTTTTCTTAAATATTTTATTTTCTAATATTCACGAATAAATGCTCTTTATATTGGTATAGTACATGACAATTATGTCTATTAGTTACTTTGAGATGAGATTTTACAGTTGTCCTTTTTACCATTCTTCCAATTGCTTTTTGCTTTGACATTTGTAGGTTTTCGGATTTCTCAAAATAGTTGCTCCACCATATCTTTCAAAAGCAATGGAGAAACAATGATTTGTGTATCAAATAAAAGCCTGTGATGCAGTGAGTGTCATAGGCTATAAAAAAAATTGACCTCCCATGCCTTCTACAATTCAAAAGATTGTCAAATTATTAAAGTTTAAATCTAGTCAAAATCAATTATAATGCTCAAGAGAAAAAAATTAGAAGAATCAAAACTATTTCATAAAACAAACCAAGTTTATTTCCAAAAAAATCAAGACTCACCAAGTAAACTTCTACAGTTCACATCAAATTTTTAAGTAACTAAAAGCTCACTAAAAACAGCATCTCCACCAACATTCTCAAATCACAACTCCAAATTAACGAACATTTCCATCTCTACAAATGTTTTTCTGGAAAATAATCTGTCAACATATGGAATTTGAATCTGCATCTCTCCAGAAACATGCCAGAGTATTCTAATCTATTCAACTAATGCTGGCTCAGTCTTTTTTCTACTAATAATGACTATCATTCTTCCAGTGAAGTTTGAGTGCCTCCTTTTGGTGCCATCTATGATCTCGGGTGGCAACTATTTCTTTTTAGTGCTTTAAGATGGTAATAAATAATGAAGTCACATCACACTATATAGTGCTATTAATGATTTAAATAATAATAGACAATCTCAGCATTGCCTGTAGATATTTAAATGTCAATAATTCAATAAATATTTTTGTGGAAATTTTTTGCCAACATCGAGATTTGAACCCACATCTTTCCAGAAATATGCCAGAGCATTCTAACCTGTTGAACTAATGCTGGCTCAATCTTTTTCCCACTAATAACGACTATCACTCTTCCTGTGAAGTTTGAGCACCTCCTTTTGGTGCCATCTATGATCTCAGGTGGCAACTATTTTTTTTAGTGTTCTGAGTAAGTGGTAATAAATAATGAAGTCACTCTAGAATAATGAAGTCACTCGAGTTTTAGCAGTATCTTGCCTAATTGGATGTGCTAAGCAATGGTGGAATAACGTAGGATGTCGTCACGGCATAGAACTTTGGGAAGAATTCAAAATCGAAATCATGGACATATATCCGGCTTGCAATGATTTTACAGAACTAGCTACAGAGTTATTTTCACGAAGACAAAGAGAAAGAGACGACATAGAAAAATTCATATGGGGTACAGTAGAGTTATACCAGCTGTACGATGTTGATGCCGCTGAAATTGATATTGTAAATTGCATATTGTCTCAATTGCTTTTGCCCATTAGAGAATTCCTGGAAGTACGGAACGTGAATTCAATTGCAGAGTTAGTCAAATTGGCTCGGCAATACACTGCAAGAAGATAATCTGCAGCAAATACACTTAACCAACAATGGATGCCATTTCCGCCAAAGCAATGATATCATGTTGAGTCTCGTAGAATGACTCCCGCACGACCGGAATTTAACGGTCCCAGACAATTTGCGCCGAACGCACCTAAAATCATGCAGAATGAATGAAGTAGAGACTTTTTGCCATGTCAAGCTTCGAACCATAACACTACACCTAAAACTTTGTTTAAACAGACTTGAGAGACATTAAGATGTGATTTTTGTGGCCGACTAGGACACACAGAACAATATTGTTATCAAAGGAATGAGTTATGCCTTGCCACTATGGCTTTACCTTTTGTTACTGATTGCCACGAAGTAACTAAAGTAACAGATCAAAACGATCTGTCTTCAGTTCAAAGGAACAAGTTTTCGATGATAAAAATGACAATTGTCAATTGACAGTGCAGCTGCGGTCCAATGGACTTTTTGACTTACCTTGTGGTCCAGAACAGATTATTCAAGAAGCACCTACAAAATGTCCCATTAATGCAAATAATGCAAGTTTAAATAACGAAGTTTGTGAAGAAGAACAACCATATGAGAAAGCAGTTTTAGTTGATGAAAAGGTTTCTGAAGTAGAAGTTTTAACAGAAAGTAATGATAAAAATATTTTTGAGTCTGATTTAAGTGAAGAAAAAAGCAACCAAGAAATTGTGCCGACCGCAAGTATTCCTGACATTCCTGACAAGTATGGCAAATTTGGAAGTCCTCAACTGTTAAAGCGTTATTTGGAGGCAGACACCAATAAGCCTAGAAAGCACAAGGCCAGATTCTTCAAAAATCCGTATGGAGCGAAGAGATATCGATGAAACAATGACCAGAACCTGCAGAGCGACAACCGGCAGCGAAGCAGTCAGCATCACACAGATGACGTCACCAGCAAGATCTTCAGTAACAACTTTACGTGAAGCCATCCAACGACGACGGAAGGATATTATCGGAACCGGACTGGATGATTTATCGCCACGGAGTGCCAACAATGAAATTTAAGTATATTATTATTCTTTCACTTGGCACTTGTTGATTTATAAATGTTCTCTTTTCTCTGGAATAGATGAAGATGAAGAAAAAGCTTATTGTGATTTATATAGTTAGCAATGTTTAAATTCTTGTTGAAACTTTGGAGTTTCGACATTTATTTTTGAAAAGTGAATTTATTGTAGTTCGAGTATATACTTGTGTGAATAGAATTTTTTTTTGCATTCTTGTTCATCGAAGTTCTAGTTATTGTATTAACGTGAGTTTAAATGTATTTTTGTAGATTTTTTCGTTCAGCTGGCTGATAGCTGAAAATTTTGTAAGTCGATATTGGAAAGTTTAGAAATTGTAAAATGTTGATGGATATGAATGAGGAGAGTGAAAGAGAATTAGTGATTTAATATTTTTTCATTTTTAAGAAATTTGTATTGTAAAAACAAAGAAAGGAGATTCATGTAAAGTTATTGGATGAAATGTTATCATCGTATATTATAAATTATTTACACTCTTTTTTCTTTATTCTTAGATATGATTTATGTATACGTGTTTAAATCTGTTCAGTGTCATCAGTGATATTTATGTGTCAATGATGCGTAATTTTTGGGATGACATTGGCAGTATTTATTGGTATATATAGATGACCATGATGACGACAGCAGAATTTTGTTTTTTTTGTGTGTACCTTTTTTGGAGCTGTCCCCCAAATGGCATAGTCTGGTGACAGAGTTGTTACCAGCATAACTCCTTTGGGAGGGGGACGTTAGCTCTGAAGGGGGAGGTAATTAATGATTTTCTATTTCAGCTAGCTTGCAATTTCTGTGAATAGGAGAAGAATTAGCGGATGATTACAATCCCGCTTGTTTGTAAAATTTGAATTTTCTTAGCTTTGCGTATTTGAATGTAATTAAGAGGAGATAACGGTGTTCGAATACCCTTTTTTTATGTGATTTAGGAGAAGACTTAGATTTCACGTATTTTTTGATTGTGGTTAGGGGATAAGCGGAAGTTATCACCCCGCTAACAATAAATGTAAAATCATTTTTCTTTTCATGTATTTATAACCTTATAGAAATTTAAGTAAGATTAGGAGTTTATTAACCTGTTTTTCTGTACAGTTCAAGATATGCCAATTTCGAGTTTGTATCAGAATGTGATACTAGATAGACCGATGATGCTAGTATACAGTTAACTGTCACAGCCACTGGTATATATTTACACTAGGATAGCTGTTAAACACATTTTTGATAGGAGGAAATGGGAGGAGGTACCTTTGGTTGTGGTGGAAAATTGTGTCAAAATGAGAATAGTTCGTCATATCAAAATTTGCGTTAGCATACTTTTACTTATTTATGTTCAGCCATGTGTAAATGACGTAAGATGTGTCCTTTATTCGAAATTGCTCGTCAAAATTTGTTAGGTCAACTCTTTTGACTCCCTTTGGAAGGGGGAGTTGTGATGCCCCACCGTTCACTTTTGCTTTACCTTAACCAGTTTTGTTTAATTTACGTTATATTTATCATTTTGGGGATTTTTTATTTCCTTTTTGGCATCACAGCGCTCATTTCCAATAGTTGTGAGTTGCGCATGCGCAACTCCGATCTTCCGACTGTCTCCCGCTAAACATGTGCACAAGGACACGCCCCCTCTTGCGTCATAGCTTGCGTCGTTCATCACTTTATGCTAATGTCTTTCCCGGCGTTCAGTCCGGCTCTTGTTTTTATACCGGTGACTTCCTAGTCACAGAAGCACAAGGTGCGTAGCACAAGCACAGTGCATGTAGCACAGGAGTGAGGAGTTGGAGTTGTGTAGAGTGCCTAGTGCACAGAGTTGTAGAATAAGAGAGGAGGAGAAGGGAGAGTGATGTCTTGGTGAGTTGATTTTGGAAATAAATCTGTTTGTTATTTTAAACCTTTTGAGTCTGTACAATTTTTTCTCTTGAGCAACGCGAATTTAGATTAATGGTATTTAGACCTTTTTGACAATCAATTTTGATTCTAACTATTTACTCATTAATGCTCGCTGGCATTTTGAACCCTACTTTACACTTAGTCTACTTGTTTTGGCAATTTGTTAATTATTGCCTGGCACCCATATCAGCTATCCGGAGCATAAATCTAATTGGATCAAACTTTAAAGCATTATTGCATTTATTTGGAGCATTACAGTCAGTTGCGCATGTGCAACTCCTTTAGTGGACTTGAGTGAGAAAAAGTAATGTCAACTCAGAAAAATATTCAAAACGATAAATATAACATAAATAAAGTAAAACTGGTTAAGGAAAAGTAAAAGTGAATGGGTGTGCCATCACACTAAGAATCAAATGAAAGTTTGTAACATGGAGAATGCCATAAGCTATAAAAAATTGACCCTACCCCCACACTTTCTTCTCCACTAAAAAGGAAATATGAAAAATGCCGAAACAACCAGCTACAGTTCAAATGAAATCTTGTGATGCTGGGAGTATCACAGGCTATAAGAAATTGCCCCCATGTTTTCTTTCCCCTGTAAAAAGCGGGGGTGGGGTGGAAATATGAAAATGATTGTTCCATTATACTGCAGAACTCGAGTGCAAAAAATAACAAACTAGGCATTAAATGAAAACTTCTCATGTGGAGAATGTCATAGGATATAAAAAAATTAACCCCCAAGCTTTCTCCCTCCCCCTAAAAAGCAGGAAATGTGAAAGTCATTCTACTATATCTTCCAAACATGAGGACCTACAGCTACGACTTAGGTGTCAAATGAAAGCTCATATAATGACCATCATAAACTATTTCGAATTTTGCCCCCCCTCCAAATAAAATTGAGTGGTGTGGATTTTCACGATGTCAGATTTTAAAGAGTTGTAAAGTTTGTGACATCTCCAATGGGCTACCTAAAACATGATTCCAAAATGGGCTACCTCAAACATGATTGGCTACCTCAAATGGGATACCTCAAACATGATTCCAAAAGAGAGAAAAAATGTGGTCGATGTTTATGAGTCATATATTCAAATGCAAGGTTTTAAATGTAGGTGTTTTTAATGACAAAAAATAAATTTAAAAAATACCTAGCCTCCTATATGGGCCTAAAAAATAGAAAATAAACCTAAAGAATATTGATGGCACAATCAGTCACTTTGAACGGCTACTTTGCCATTCAAAGGAAGATAGGGCACTGATTTACCTATACAAGATTGCTGGCGTCCTACCTTCCTTTGAAGTGAATACGAACTCAGTGACTGACTGCACCATCGATATGCTTTAGGTTTATTTTCTGCTTTTTATGCCCCCTATAGGAAGATTGTATTATTTTAAATTTTTAACTTAATTATATTTTTTTTTTCATCTGAAAACACACTTCAAAATTAACTGGCCACCAGAGAGATTTCTGCGCTACATACAAGCTGGCATACTTGGGTTGAAAATTTTTATCAAACAGAAAATAAATAGCAAGAATGATAGATATTAAGTAATGAATTATCTTTTGATATTGGAGTTCCACAAGGTTCATTATTATGCCTTTTGCTATTTCTAGTATTAGTTAATGAAATATGCAACTTTGAGCTTAAAGAGAAAATAATGAATTTGCAAATGATTTGGTATTATTTTATTCTGTAGCGAAAATGAAATTTTGCATATATTTGTGATGTAAAAAATTTAGAACCTGGTTTGACAAAAACAAAATATTTTGGAACATTTCTAAGAAAAAATATAAAAATTTCAAATTAAGAGTAAATAAGACGCTTTGCAACAAAATTATATTGTACATCAAAAGCTAAATTGTAGGAGAAAGGATTGTCATTGCAACAGAATTAAAGGAGTTAATACCATTGTAATACTCCAAAATGTATGTTATTGGTTTCCAGATAGCTCAGACATCGGGCAATTTCTCTTGCTAATTAAATTAGAAAGGGTTCTTCTCTTTATATCATTGGTGCTACTGATGAAAGGAACTTAAATTTAAAAGATTGTCAACATTAATTTTAAACTTAATCAAATATAAATCAAACTCTGCTGAAGAGAAAAACAATTAGAAAGTCGAAACTATTTCATAAAGCAAATAATGTTTATCTCAAAAATCTTGATTCACCAAAAATCTGTTGCCAAAGAAAGCAACTCTTTACAAAAATTAACTTGCTCCTTATTGAGTAACTCATACAACTCCTCACACTGACGCCACTTCCTAACACTCTCTACTGTCTCTGTGACCCATGTCACTTGTCACAAATTTCTGGCATTTGCAAACTGACATGTGCGCAGCACGCTGGTTGAAGTCACATTTGCATAAAATCATGAGCGCACGCTCACACTAGCTGTGATGCAAGAGGGGCGTGTCCTTCCATGTGCATTAGTGGCTGTCAATCAAAAAAATGGAGTTGTGCATGCACAAACTCCTCTTATGAACTGGGAGAGGAGAATGATGGATCAAATTAACTATAATGCCCCAAAATGATGATAATAATATAAATAAAGTAAAACTGGTTAAGGAAAAATAAAAGTGAATGGGTGAACCATACACCATAAAATATCTGGGAGTAATCATTGACAGTCAGCTATCCTGAAAACCACCACTATCTGGAACCAGGTTGATGTTGTTCCAAAAATATTGAACTTGATTATTCCAAAGTTTTATTTTACTACAAATTTTATTGACATTTGCATTATACATAAATATTAATACAAGATTAATGCTGTTTTAAGGGAGTGAGCTTAGGAGCAATCACATTTACACATTGACTATCTCATGAATAGTCATGGTAAGAGTTGTTACAATTGTATGACAGAACTTAAAGCAATCTTTAAAACAATAAAGGTTCAAATTAATAGTCATAACATTACCATTTTTCATGGAAAGTCATGCTGGCTACAGCTGGTTAAGTGACATGATATGATCCCTTTTGGTGCCATCTTCATTATGGATGTAAGCACACATAGATGTAATCATAGAAATGATCATAAAAGGTAGCACATATGCTGTCAGTTCACAAGTATTAACTTTTGATGTATACGTATAATACTCCAGATACCAGTCCAGAACTATGTTGATTTTAGAGATGACATATTTCAATGGTATTGATGCTTGAAATTTTCAACAAACTCGTTGATGTGATATACTTAAGCTCAGGAAGCAGCTTCATTTGTCAACGTCCAGTATAATCATGCTTCAGATTTATTTCAAAGTTTGCATCCCACAAACTCCATGAACAAGCATATATCTGTGCAAGTTAAAAACAAAGTCAAAGCACTAGATTAAAAACGTTAAAAACTTATGGCCCGCCCTTCCCGTATACCAACAAATTTACGACATGTTTCATACCTGGACGCGTACGGGACTTCATCAGGCAAAGTAGCTAGTAAGGTAATGGGTATATATGAGAGCATCCCCCTATCGGTGAGTTATCCGATTTGTTTGATGCTCGTGCAACAGGAGATTCCATGCCGCCGATAGGGGTGGAATGTCCGTGTTGTACAAGCGATCCTTATTTAAATTGATGTAAATTGTTTTAGCGCAATGTAATTGATATTTATTTTACAGTCTGTGCCAGAGCTGCATTATCATTTCCTGTCAGATTGATGTTCTGACATACGTTGTTCGTATGACCGGAAAGTTTTAGGAATATAGAAATTCCCCCCCCCCCCAATATTTATTCCCATCAGGTATTTCAATTTCATATACTCCCCCCATTGGTTTCCGTTTGTCTCTGTCATTTACAATTAAACTCTTAACAGTATTATTGATCTTGTGTGGCATTTTTAAGTCATATTTAGCTACTACATTTTTGACAGTCTTAGATATTCCAGGTATAAAAGGGAAACTATGAGTATATCTTATTTTTGCAATTTGAGCGGGATCCGGTTGTAAGGTTTTCTTCATGCTATACTTCACTGTTTTTTGTATTTTATTTATACATTTTTCGGAGCATCCTGCTATTCCCATGATTCAGCGCACCCATGGGAATATAAGAAATCTGCCAACAAAACATATTTTATATGAGCATATCGGTACTCTTCTAGTAAAATCGAATTAAATAATGAATTAACAATAATTAATAATAATAATATTGCAAAGATAGCAGGATACCCCAAAAAATGTACAAATAAAATACAAAAAACAGTGAAGTATAGTATGAGGAAAACCTCACAACCAGACCCCACTCAAATTGCAAATATAAGATACACTCATAGTTTCTCTTTTAAACCCGGAATATCTAAGACTATCAAAAACGTAGTAGCTGAATATGACTTAAAAATGCCACACAAGATCAATAATACTATTAAGAGTTTAATTGTAAATGACAGAGACAAACGGAAACCAACGGGGGGAGTACATGAAATTGAAATACCTGATGAGAATAAAACATTGGGGGAGAAAATTTTCTATATTGCTAAAACTTTCCGGTCATACGAACAATGTATGTCGGAACATCAATCTGACAGGAAATGATAATGCAGCTCTGGCACAGACTGTAAAATAAATATCAATTACATTGCGCTAAAACAATTTACATCAATTTAAATAAGGATCGCTTGTACAACACGGACATTCCACCCCTATCGGCGGCATGGAATCTCCTGTTGCACGAGCATCAAACAAATCGGATAACTCACCGATAGGGGGATGCTCTCATATATACCCATTACCTTACTAGCTACTTTGCCTGATGAAGTCCCGTACGCGTCCAGGTATGAAACATGTCGTAAATTTGTTGGTATACGGGAAGGGCGGGCCATAAGTTTTTAATGTTTTTAATCTAGTGCTTTGACTTTGTTTTTAACTTGCACAGATATATGCTTGTTCATGGAGTTTGTGGGATGCAAACTTTGAAATAAATCTGAAGCATGATTATACTGGACGTTGACAAATGAAGCTGCTTCCTGAGCTTAAGTATATCACATCAACGAGTTTGTTGAAAATTTCAAGCATCAATACCATTGAAATATGTCATCTCTAAGATCAACATAGTTCTGGACTGGTATCTGGAGTATTATACGTATACATCAAAAGTTAATACTTGTGAACTGACAGCATATGTGCTACCTTTTATGATCATTTCTATGATTACATCTATGTGTGCTTACATCCATAATGAAGATGGCACCAAAAGGGATCATATCATGTCACTTAACCAGCTGTAGCCAGCATGACTTTCCATGAAAAATGGTAATGTTATGACTATTAATTTGAACCTTTATTGTTTTAAAGATTGCTTTAAGTTCTGTCATACAATTGTAACAACTCTTACCATGACTATTCATGAGAGAGTCAATGCGCAAACGTGATTGCTTCTAGGCTCACTCCCTTAAAACATCATAAATAGTGTATGAAATATTGTTTTAACTATATTGCTGTGAACTTATAATTAATATATATATATTAATAATTTACAATGCTTGGGTCTTATTTTTGTCTTATTTGATCTTATTTTTTATTGACATTCTATTACATAAAGAAATACATCTTTCTATCTTTACAGTATGCTCAAAACCATTCTGAGCAAGAAGGTCCTTTTAATTGTGTATTTCTTTTGTTTTTTTTGAATCTATCCTTTTATCAAGATACTGAGAATTAAAAAAAATAGGAGGTAGATTTAATTCATCAGTTGTATAGTAAGTAATGGTTATAACAAGGAAATTTTGTCAGTCCCCTGGTGCTCATTATAACCAAGTTCGACAGCAGTTCTAAAGTTAATTTTTTTGGCTGATCACAGTGAAAAAAATTTCCCATATGCACCCTACAGAGTAGAAAACAAACCTAAAGCATATCGACAGTGCAATCAGTCACTGAATTCGTATTCACTTCAAAGTAGAAACAAAAAAGTGCTGCTGCAAAACATTCTTATTTGCCTGTGGTACGACAAACAAAGTTCCTTGTATTTAAGAGTCAAACATTTTATATTTTCATCAACCCAAGTTGGATTTAAGAAAACGAATAAGAGTATTCTATACAAGTAAATTTGTCTAATTTCAAAAAAATGTTTTGGTTCATTCATTAAATTTATGTTGCAAGATTTATTAAAAATTCTTTTAACAATCTTAGAATGGACACTGTTGAGCTTTGCAAGGTAAGACTCGGCAATCTTCTTGGGCGGATAAATCAGCACCTTATCTTCCTTTGTAGTGAATATGAATCCAGTGACTGATTTCACCATCAATATATTTTGGGTTTATTTTCTACATTTTAGGGTGCATATAGGAAGAAAAGTATTTTTCAGTTTTTTTTCTTTGTCGCTAAAAACACCTATATTCAGAAACTTTCATTTGATATATGAATCTTAAACATCAACCTTTTATTTGGAGTAGTGTTTAAGGTAGTCCATAACACTGAAGATGTCACAAGTTTTAATTTCAGATAAGTTTCCAACGAAATTTCCACTCTGTTGGAATAATAAGCTGAAAAAAATTGTCTTTGCCATAAATGGGATTTGAACCCAATGTCTCCAGAAAACATGTCAGTTATGCTAACCATTACACCATCATTGGCTAATGATTTTTCTTCAGCTAGTGTGACTTATAAACATTTCCAAATATTTGATTTGATTCACAAGTGGTGCCATCTATCCAGGAAGTGGACAACTGTGTTGTCACTTAGAGATGGAATTTAATATTTGTCACTAATATTCATGGCATTAAATCAATAATTTAGTAGTAAAGAATCACAGATGTGTCCTGTATACATGGAACTCACGAAAAAATAAGCTGAAAAAAAATTGATTTTCCTGTGAGTGGAATTTGAACCCATGTCTCCTGGAAACATAACAGTTATGCCAATCACTACACCATCATCAGCTAACGTTTTTTCTTCAGCTGGTGTGAAGAGGGTGGAAGATGTGAATATGAACTCAGTGACTGATTGCTCCATCAATTTCAGATATAACTTGTTCCTGATTTATAATCTGTGACACTGTTGTTGTAAATGTTTGAATCTCACTCACGGCAAAACCAATTTATTTCATAAGTTTCATGTCTATAGGACACATCCTGTGATTCTTCACTACTGAATCCATTCTTTTTTCGGAGGGAGAATGGTGGTGGGGGAGGGGGACTGTCCTCGTATGAGCTTTCATTAAACACCTAACTTGTAACTATAGGCACTTGCAATTCTTTTACAGTAAACGAACGACTTTCTAATTTCCGCTTTTTTAGGGAGAAGAAAGCAAAAGGGTATTTATATTACATTTCCCACGTCATAAGCTTTCATGACACACAGCTTGTTATGGACAGCCCTAGTTTTTGAAAGATATAATAGAACAATTCTTTGCAATTTGCCTCTTTTTTTTGGGGGGGGGGGGAGGGAAGGCATAATTATGATGGTCCACCCATTCACTTTTACATAACCAGTTTTACCTTATTTACATTATATTTATCATTTTGGGATCATTATTTCACTTTTGGACTGATCACAATTCTTACTCCTGAACCATAGGAGTTGCACATGCACAACTCCGATTTTGATTGTCAGCTGCAAATGCGTGCGTGTAGGACATGATCCTCTCTTGCATCATAGCTAGTGTGATAGTCAGGTTATGCAAATGTTTTCCTGGCATGCAACAGAGTGCCAGATTTGTATGCCACATGTTATAACTAAGTAGCGTTAGGTCACCTATTGTATTGTTGTATAGCAGTACCTTTGAGCACTGCTCAAGTAAAAAAGTTTCAAAATTTCCAAAATTCAAAAATTTTACAGATTGCTAAACATGTTTGCTAGTAATATGGCTGATTACACCATAATGATTCTCAACTTAGAGAAAAGGTAAAAGATAGGTTGCAGAATGTGATGAAAGAAGCAGAAGTATTAATGAATCTGCTTAATGAGCCTCGGGAGAAAAGGGGAACGACAACCACACCTAAATTTGCTGAAAATGCTACATCAGTTTACAAACATATAAACTTTGAACGTAAGGTTCCAATTTTTGTTCCGTCAAAAGAAAATGATAGAACAGAGTATTATCCCACCTCAACGATGAGTTGCCAATCCAATTATTAACCATAGTCCATATGTTAATTTACCTTTACCTGAGATAAGGTTCAATGGTTCAAAACGTCCGCCATCGTGGACATTTGTCAAGTCCATGGAAGAGCATTTCTGTTTACATGAAGTGCCCAGCAATGAAAAGGTGGTTTTAGTAGTATATTGTCTAATTGGATGTGCTAAGCAATTGTGGAACAATGTAGGATATCTTCATGGAATAGAGTTTTGGGAAGATTTTAAAAGTGAACTCTTGGAAATCTATCCAGCTTATAATGATTTCACACAGTTAGCTACAGAACTTTACACAAAGACAAAGGGAAGGAGACGATATCAAAAAATTCATCTGGGTATAGTAGTTATACCAGCTGTATGATGCTCACGCTGCTGAAATTGACACTATAAACTGCATATTGTCCCAATTAATTTTGCCTATTAGGAAATTCTAGGAGTACGAAATGTGAATTCAATTTCAACTTTAGTCAAATTGGCTCGGAAGTACACCACAAGAAGAGAATCTGAAAAAACTGCATTAAATCAACAATGGATGCAATCCTCGCCAAAGCAGCGATATCAGGTTGAGTCTCGCAAAATGACTCCTGTACGACTGGAAGTTACACGGTCCCGACAATTTGCACCAAACACGCCTACAACAATGCAGAATGAATCAAAAAAAGATCATGTCCTGCATCAAACATTAAACAATGAAAGTAGACCTAAAATGTTTGCCATGAATAATAGAGAAACTTTGAAATGCAATTTTTGTGGCCGACTAGGGCACACAGAGCAATATTGCTACAGAAGGAATGACAATTTTGGAAACTTACATTAAGATCTTTGAAGCAAGAGACCAAATTTTCTCATGAAAAGCCCTCTCATGAGTTGTCTTGCCACTGTTGTTTTACATTTTGTTAAACCTTATCATGAAAAAACTAAATTAATAGATTGCAATGATACAGAAGCCGATCTTTCACGTTCAAATGAGAAAGTTTTAGATGATATTTATAACAATTGTCAATTTAAATTTCACCCACAGTCCAGTGCACTTTGTAATTTATCTTGTAGTTCAAAGCAGAATGTTCAAGAAGAACCTATAAAATGTCCTATGTGTAATTAATGTAAATTTAGAGAAACAGGTTGATGATACAAGGCAAATTGATAATGAGAAATGTGTTGATATAGTTGTAGAGGAAAATAGTACAAAATTAGTTGACAAAAAAGTTTCTGAAATAGAATTTTAAACGAAAATAGTACAAAATTAATCCATGAAAAAGCTTTTGAAGTAGAATTTTTAAATGAAAATAGTGCTGAAATTGTTGATGAGAAAAGTTTTGAATTAGAGGCATTAAGGGAAAATAATGTTAATAAAGAACTGTTAAATGAAACTAAGTCAAGCAACCCACAAATTGTTTTGAGTATAAATAATTCTGATGAATCTAAGTTCAGAAGTTTTCAACTGTTGAAGCATCATTTACAAGCAGGCAGCAATAAACCTGGAAAACAAAACCAGGCTCTTCAAAGCTAACAAGCACATAGCGATGAGATATCAATGAGATGACAGCTGGCAACGAAGTAGTCAACATAGATGATGTCACCAATGAGATCTTCAGAAGCGCCTACAGCTAGCTTATTGATCGACACAAGAAGGAAGTTTTGATTGGAGTTTTGACTAGATGATGATTTATTGCAACAGAGTGCCAACAATGAAAATTTAGGTATTTTATTATTCCTCCCACTGTGGCACTAATGATTCAAGATGTTTTATTTCTTTTCTCTGGAAAAGATGAAGACTGAGATGCTTGAAATGAAATTATTGTGATTTATACTTAAGAGATTTTGAAATGTTTAATTTCTTGTTGAAATTTGGAGTTTCGATATTTATTTTTGAAAAGTGAATTTACTATTCAAGGTTTATAGTTTGAGTTTATAATGTGATATGAATAGATGATTTTTTTATGTATACTTGTTCATCTGAAGTTCTAGTTGAACCATAAAGAATTATGTATTGTATTAACATGATTTAAAGGGCATTTATGTATATTTATAGATTGTTTTCATTTCATTTTGAAACGAATTTTTTTTATGAAAAATGTGTTTTCATGTAAAAGTGGATGGAATTGTATCAGATGAAATTGTAGCATCATATATTAAAAATTATTGATACAAATTTTTCTTTACTCTTAGATACGATGTATGTATATGTGTTTAAATCTGTTTGGTGTCATCAGTGATGCGTCAATGATATGTAATTTTCAGGATGACATTGGCAGCATTTGTTTGCATATATATAAGCTGATCATGATGTCTTGAAGTTTTGTACCTTTTTTGAGTTGTCTCTAACGTCAGTCTAGTGACCAAGATGGTCACCAACATAACTCCTTTGGGAGGGGGATGTTGATTGTTGTTAGGGGAATAAGCAGAAGTTATGTACCCTGCTTGATACATCTGTAATTATATTCTGTAAAAGAGCAGAATTTGATGTAATTGAATTTTTTTTCTTTAACCTTTCTAGAAGTTAAGCAGGACAGGAGTAATATTAACCAGCTTTTTGTACAGGTTATTGTATGCAACTTTTGAGGTTTGTATCAGAATGTGATACTAGTCTGATAACACTAGCATGCAGTTAACTGCCACAGTCATTGGTATATATATATAAAACAGGTAGCTGTAAACATTGATAGGTGGAATGGGAGGAGGTACCTTTGGTTGCGATGGAAAATTGTGTCGAAGTGAGAGTAGAGTCTTATTAAAATTTGCATAAGCATACTTTTATTTTATGTTTAGTGATGTGTAAATGACATGAGAAGTGTCCTATTATTCTAAATTTGCTTGTCAAAATCTGTTAGGTCAAATTTTGACTCCCTTTGGGGGGGGGGGGGAGTTGTGATGGTCTACCCATTCCCTTTTATTTTTCCTTAACCAGTTTTATTTTATCTATGTTATATTTATCATTTTGGGGAATATTATTTTATTTTTTGACTGATCACAATTCTTACTTCTGAACTGTAGGAGTTGCACATGCACAACTCCGACTTTAGATTGTCAGCCGAAAACACGTGCGTGTAGGACACGACCCTCTCTTGTGTCATAGTTGGCACGATCATCAGTTAATGCAAATGTTTTCTCAGCATGCAACAGACACATGCCAGATTTGTATGCCACATGTTATAACTAAGTGATGTTAGGTCACAGAGTCAGTTGAGAAAAGAGGAGTGTTGTTAGTGGAAGTTGAGTAGAGAATGATGTTAATATGAGAAGGAGTCAGAAAGAATGTGTTATGTAGATAGGAGTTGTTAGTAGGGATTTAGGTAGATGTAAGTTGTTAGTACACCAATTTTTGTATTCATCAACTGAATTGGTGAGTCTTTGAATTTTTTGGAAATAAACTTCGTTTGTTTTAAAATTTTTGCTATTTATATTTCAACTTTATTTGGCAAGTTAATATTGCCTGGTGCCCAATAAGCTATCTGGAATTTTGAATAAATTTGGATCAGACTAAAGGTCCAACTTGAAAAGTTAATAATATTTGGAGCATTACAATAGGGAGAAATTTTTATAACCTGTAATACTCCCCATGTCACAAGTTTTAATTTGACACATAGCCTGTTACTTTCAGCCCTCACATTTCGAAGATATAGTGGAACAATCACATTCATATTTCTCCCTTCTTAGGGAGGAAGAAAGCATGGAGGTAAATTTTTTATAACTTATAACACTCTGCTTCACAAACTTTCATTTGACACAAAAATCTTTCTGTCCATCGCTTCAAAATATATGGAGGAAGAACTGTTTTGACAAATCCACAAATTGATAAACCAACAAATGATCAACGAAAAGCAATAAGAAGATAGGTAAAAATAGCTTGCTCTATAGTCAGAGACCTGTTTTTCAGGCATAACACTGGAAGGATTAAAGTAGTAACTTATGTAGGGAGAAAAATGCATTGGTTTGGTCATGATGTCCACATCAGAATTATAGATTAGCGAGTGGAGTTATGAACAGTGTGTCTAAAAGCCTCATGTATAGGGGAAGACCCAGAATTATGTTAGTGGACAAATTAAGCAAGTTCTTATTAGAATTGGCCATATATAATAGGTATTACCATGATTGATGTGTGTAGAGAACTATATTATGTAGCCTGGTTGGGTATTCATATCCTATGGCCATGGGGAAGAGCGAGAGAGGGAGGATAGTGGATGGATCAGTTGAGTGAGCTGGTATGTGGATGTGTCAAGTTGATTATGTAAAATGATTCAAAACAAAATATGTGTACTTACCACTAGCATACAACAAATCAGATCTGTCCAATATATCAGTCTCTTGAATATAAGGGCCAAACTGGTCTTCCATATAAAAATCTATACTATCTTCCATTTGTTGGGAATCAACCATTTCAAGCCATTGGCAATTATGCCAGCGAAATTTCTCCATTTGAATTTTTTTGGCCCATTCTTCATCATGTTCCTGAAAAATTGCAATAGTAAAGACATCCAGGAATTGCTTTTTGTTTTCAGCTATATATATATAAGGAATTAATGATTAAAAAGCACCTTTAAACACTGGTATAAAATCGTATACAATGTATCAATCTTCTTGTAGTAATAATGCAGCATAAAGTCAATGAAGGATCATTCAGCAAAGTCCAATTTGATGTTGTAAGAAGATGAAACTAAAACTGTTTTAAATAATGATGTTTACTTAGGCAGTTCGGTATTAGGCAATTTATGTCATATGGTCCAAGTGCTTTCGTGCCGCTCTAATGTAGCTATATATTTTCAGAGTCATACCTTAGGCAATTAAATCAGTTAGCTAATATTTTTGTGATTCTATACTAACAACAATAAATTTGGGATCTATTATTACATATCACAGCATATGTATATAACTATTTTGACTCTGGATCTTAAACTTTTCCCCTCTTCAATATGCATAACAAGGGTAGTTGAATGTTTCTTTTGATATTGTCCAGATATTTAATTTCACCTTGGACCACCAAGTGTAGGAGTAAGGCTTGGGGATCAGCGTATATAAATTGCCGTAAATTGGCTGCAGCTGCCACTCGTCATTGAGTCAGTGGTCATGCTGCTGTCACCTCCTTTGGACTTCTGTTTCTTGCTAACTATGGTTGACACATATTTTCCATGCTCTATTTCATAAAATAAAAAGTTCTAACTTGAGTTCTCTGGATCTTCCATAGTCGGTCACATAATTATACAAATAGTCCTTATATAAAGAGATCACTGTTCACAAATTCCACTATTGTTGTGATGTTGCCATTACTACAGATGCATACCACTTGGCACTGGCATGTGAGCAGTTTGTTTATATGTGTTGGGTGGGGCTATTTCACTGCATGGGGGTTCTCTGCTTCTTGCAGGTTCAGCTACCATGCTGCTGCAGGGAGGGTTGTATTTATATTACAGACAATTTCTCGATTCTGGTAAATTTCCATACTTGCTGGGTTTTGATTTCGCAAAGCTAATTTGTGTTCGTAGATCCTTTGTTTTAGGGTATGAATTGTACATCCAATATATAAGGTTGGAGTACGATTTCCTGAAAGGGGTTTCAAACGGATGTCATATATACCACTTCTTTCTATATGTGGTATAGGATCTTATCTGATTTCATCATTTTTAATGTTTGGCTGGGATCTGCAGGGAATGTTTACCTGTGATTTTTTGCCACACTTTCTTATGGGGAAGAACAAATTTTGTGAATATTTCACTGCTGTTGAATTTGGGCTCTCTCTTAGGTTCTGGTTGTATATTAGGGTTTTCAATTTTATTCCTGGTAATCCTATAGATTTTATTAATAGTTCTGTTGATGTATCCTGATTCTCTTCCTGTATGAAAAATGGAGTTGATCTCTGCTTTTAGGGTTTCTGGCTTAAAAGTCAGATCAAAAAGCTGCTATTTTATAAATTTGCAGACAAATATGAATCCACTAGAATGAAGACTATGCAACCAATCGATATTCTAAGTACAGGATGGCAGAATAAAGGCATAAACTAAATCGGCGTTAATTGATGCTATTTACGGTGACAGAACATGCTCATACATTCACTGCAAACTCAAATAGATTTGTTTTTAAACTTTATCATAATTTTTTTCAAGCAGAATCAAGAGGTAAAAAAATATATATCATAGATTCAAATGTTATTTTTGATATTTAATTAGAAACAGTTGAAAAAAAATTCAGATTTCTATTCTAAATTTTTTTTATAACCTCGTACTACAGGAGCAAAACTTTACTCTTCAATCACTAGAATGGGGAAGATGAAAGGGATTCTTCAGGCTGTGACATGGTAAGGATTAATAATAGAGTTTTTCAGGCTGTAGGTAAAATTGGTTAGGCATCATTGCAGCAGAATCCTTGGTTGACATGGATAATTAATTTTTCGCTGTACGAGAGTTTAAATTTAGAATCAGGACTAGCAATGATTCTAGCTTCTTCAAAGATTGGAGCTGCACTATGTTTGATAATGATATTGGATAAAGCTGTCACTGGTATCTTTTCTTGATATCATATTTATGTTCTTTGATTCTTTCTTGTAAGCTTCTTTAGGTCATGATAATGTATCCAAGTGGTGATTTGATATTGTTGTTGAGAGTAAAATCTCAGATACATCGGCATGACCTCAAGAAGCTAATAGGAAAGAATCAAAGAACATAAATACGATCGCAAGAAAAAAGTAGTAGTGACAGCTTTATCCAATGTCATTCTCAACCACAATGCAACTCCAATCTTTGAAGAAGCTAGAATCATTGCCAGTTTTGATTCTCAATTTAAATTTTCATACAGCAAAATATTAATTATCCATGTCAATAAAAACTTCTGCTGCAATGACTTACCAACTTTACCTACAGCCTGGAAACTTCTATCAAAGGATACACTAATCCCAATATTTTGATCAACAATAGATATGTGCAGTTAACTATTCATCCCCCTATAATGACACTTCAAAATCTAGATACTTTGTATGCGATATGTTTATGCCATATTTTATTATGTGATCCTCACATATGCTGTTTTTTAAATTGTGCGCAATGTAACCATGAAGTAGTTTTTTAGCGTTTCACAACAGTGCCATCAACTTTGTTCGTCAAGGATTTATCCTTCATTTCCTATTACTGTAAACTATGTCTCCAATAACATTAAATTGGACTTTGCTGAATGATCTTCATTGACTTTATGCAACATTTTTACATACAAGAAAATCATAGTGATGTGTTTTATGAGAGTTAATGATGCACAAAAGGCTAGACAGTTATATTAATGAGATCATGAGAAGCCAAAAAAAAAAAGATGCATTAAGAATATCTTATATATAATTTTATTATAGCATGTGATCTCTTCTGGTGGAAAAACAGAAGTGACACTGATTTTGTATGCAAGAATAAGTCTGCCAGTTATTGCTAAAGGTAGAAATTCATAATCATCCTTAAAGTGAAATTCCAGCCTAGCAACATTTCTGGGAGGGTGGACAAAACTGGAAATCCTTCTTTTTGGAGCATTCCAGACAAGTTCTATATCACAGTTTTTCACACTTTTTTTGCAACAGCCCCTCCCAAAAACAGCATTTGATGAGGCTTTTAGAACTGAAAAATTCAGAATGGCAAAATAGATAAACGAAATATATAACAAAATTTAAATATTTATGCATTTTAATTTAGTATATTTGTTACTTAATTACAATGATAAGTGAATTGGTCCCTGAAATAAAAATGACATTGATTTCAACATTTGTATAAAAATTTTGCTTGAATTAGAATTACTTAAAGCATGATTTTTTTTAAAAGGTAGACCTATATTTATTAATACATTTGAATTTCATTTCAACCAAATAAGCAAATTAAGGTTAGAAAATTGCGATTTTTAACCAATATTTCTGCCGGAATTTTCAAATTAAATTTTTCTGTAGCAGTTAATTTTTTTTTTTTTTTTTGAAACTAACAGTATTCTTTTAAGGAAAAAGCAGAGGAGGCAGAATTATTTGAGTGATAAGGCACTTGAGCTTATTTCAGAATGAAGGAACTGCAGGAATGTCCTTAATCAGTACCCTACTAGTCATAATAGGAAGCATTACAGAGAGCTTAATAAACGTGTCAAGGATCAGTTAGCTGCTGATAAGAATCTTTGGCTTGGTTGACAAAGCAGAGGAAGCAGTTAGACAGCACAACAGCAGAGAGCTGTACCAGATAGTTAATGTTTTGTGTGGTAGAAAACGAACAGGTATACAGGGATTGAAGGATAAACAAGGTAAGGTTATAGAAGGTGAGGATTCTGTCATGGCTAGGTGGGCTGAGCATTTCAGTGATGTTCTAAACCAGTGTCTCGCAAACTTTTTTACTCTGCAGCACACTGAATCTAATTTTTTTTCCGCGGCACACTGAATGTAATTTTTTTTTTCCGTGGCACACCTAAAAAAGAATAAAAGCAAACTCTATATAATCGTCATTATATTTGTGCTCTGTTGAAGTCATCAGCCTGGTTTTACTTGAAGATTTGCTCTCGTTCTTTAATTCATAACTCATTCTTTAATTCATAACTCGGTGTTTGTTTTAAATATCTGTCCATTGTATGGCTTGAAATAATCAAAAATTAATACCAAAATTTGGAAAAAGCTTGATAAATACTTACAAGATCCGAGTTGATAAAATCTGAAAGATTTTTATTAAATAAAGTACATCGATAGCACGTCGATAACACAAGTCAAGTCAAAATGAAATCTTTGGAATAATAGTGTCAATTTGAAAATCTCTCGCGACACACAGTTTGCGAGACACTGTTCTAAACAATGTGGTTAGTTATATTCCCATTGTTTGTAATGATGATAGATGCACCACTGGTTTTAATGTTGGCCCTATAACACAGTCTGAAGTTAGTTTGGCTATTTCTAAACTTAAACTACATAAATCCCCAAAGGTGGATGAAATTACTTACGGAAATGCTTAGAGCTGGGAATGTTTCGGTTACCACATGGATGACGAAATTTTGAATATCTTTTATGATAAAGGCATTGTTCCTAAGGATTTTACCAGAGCTATTATTATCCCTATTTTCAAAAAAGGTGATCGCAGTTCTTGTGATAACTATAGGGGTATCAGCTTACTCTCTGTTCCAGGTAAAGTTCTTTCCATGATTGTGCTTAATAGAATTAAGAATCTGGTTGACAATCAATTGCGTGATGAGCAATGTGGATTCAGAATTGGTAGGGGATGTGTAGATTAGATATTTTCACTTAGGCAGATTCTTGAAAAATGTTTAGAGTTTTAGAAAACTTTGTTGATTTCAAAAAGGCTTTCGACTCTGTTGATTGTCATAATTTGTGGTTGATTGTGAGATCATATGGTATACCAAGACAAGTTGGTTAACATAATGAAAGCTCTCTGTAATAACACTGAGTTGTGTGTGAGAGTTGGAAAGGCTTGTAGCAATTGATTTAGCATTACTTCTGGTGTTCGACAAGGGTGCGTTATGTCTCCTTTTCTCTTTAATTTGGTTACTGATTATGTTATGCGAAATTTACTGCAAGGGAAAGATTTTGGCCTTAAATGGTCTGGAGATACTAAAATTTCTGATTTAGATTATGCTGATGATTTAGCCCTCTTCGCAAATGATGTTGATGAGATGAACTCTTTCATTTGAGCTGTTGATGAGACTGGTAGTAGAGTAGGTTTGGTTATAAACAGAGAGAAAACTAAATTGATGAAAATTGGTCAGGCAGGCTGTGATTCGGTTAATCTGAATGGTTGCAGTCTTGAGCAGGTGTCACAATTTAATTATCTTGGGAGCTACGTGATAATGATAATGATAGCTACAAGATAATGGTGATGTGTGACATGAGATTAACAGAGGGATAGGGATTGCTGCCGGGACTTTTAAGAATCTATGGAGAATGTGGAGAAATAGGCGTATATACACCTAAAGACTAAAATTAGACTATAACAATGTTTTTCTTTCTAGGATTAGTTGTGGTAGTGAAATGTGGACACTTTGTAAACATGATAACAGGAAACTAGATGCTTTTGATTCTAGATGCTTACACAGTATCTTGGTCATTAGGTGGTTCAACTTTGTAACTAATGATGAGGTTAGGCAAAGGAGTCAGCAACCTCCTTTAAGCAGCATATTGTGCAGAGAGAGACTCCGTTGGTTTGGCCATGTTGCCCGTATGAATAATTATAGATTGGCGAATAGGGTTATGAACAGTGTGCCTAAAGGCCTCAGAAAGAGGGGGAGACCTAGGATGCGGTGGGCAGACAATGTCAAACAGGACCTTGTTAGAATTGGTGTGCAGTGGCCAGATGCAGTAGATGTAGCTCAGGATAGACTTGTTTGGAGAACTAAATTGTACGGTCTGGTTGGACCTCTGTAGCCCATGGCTGCTTGAGGATGATGTAGCAGTTATGCAGCTTCATAATAAAGTGACTCATTCCCAAATTCAGTCATCGATTAAACTTTAAATGCCTTGAAACATTTTTTAAATATTTTTTCATAGTTCGTTATCATTTTTCTGATATATTTTTCATTTCTTATTTAAATTATCTAATTTTTAAAGCGAAATTTTTTTTATTTTACTGCTTTTCTTAGGCTTAGAGTTTGCTGATCGACAAAAGTCTAAGAATATGCACTATGCATTATATACATAAATGAGTAATTTAGAAAACACGAAATTAATGAAAGATTTAAGCAATAATCAAAATATTATGAACTGCTTATATTAGAATAATAAAATAATATAGAAAAAACAGGAAATATATAAATATTTTTGAAATTTTACTAGATATAAAGTGTAAAAATCGCAGTAAAATGACATAATACATTCATTAATTACTTCAAGATGAGGTTCTAAAGCTGTTTACTCTATTTTCTCAAAACAGTTTGAAATAAATCTGGCTACCACAGCGAATTCAGTTTCAGAAACTAGAAACTGTAAGGGTTAATGGGCCAGTTGGTAATGTTTTCAGGATCCTTTGCCATTCACCATGCTGTGAAGAAGAGTCATTTTATTTGCTTGCACTATATTGCACCAGTTTGCTGGTTCTGGCATGCTGACGCAAAGTTTGAAGTTAGTCAACCAACAACTTACAGTCATCATTTACTGGATGAATGTCTAATTACTATTTTCTTTGAGTTATCTTAGAGAAAAATAGGGTGCAGTTTTTTTTTTTAAAATATAGATATTACTTAAAGGATTTCAAACTTTTAAATACTCTTTATTTTCTATGCATTATGTAGTTTTAAAAGCTATATACAATCTCGATGCTATTAATAATCATGATACTTGTAAATTAGTTATACATATTATACATAGTTAGCAGTTAAAATCCAATAAAATTATCCACAGAGTTAGCTGTTAACTTCAAAGTCAATAAATAGTTTTGTGGAAAAAAGTTTTGCTGATGTGCAGGATGGCCTGGCTCAGCCCGACAGAGCTCAAGCCTGAGTTTCTAGTGAGAAGTGTACTAATAGGTGCATTGTATAGTTTTGAGTGTGGCCATTGCAAAATTAAGTAAAAATGACAGATAATTAATTTGATTCTCATTTAATTTAGCCTAAATTGGATGTAATAAATTTAACACATTAAGCTACTGTCCAATATGTCATTAATGTTGAATAAACTTGTTTCATCAGTAAATAGAAAAGAAAGTCAAAAGAATTATGACTTGAAAGCAAAAGCAAGAACTAATAATAAATTTCAGCTATTTGATTTTCATAGTTCATTTTCAGAAACACTCAACTTTTGTACTTTTAGAATTTTTCAAGGCTAAAGAATATATTTATTATGCTGCAGACAGCTACATTAGTATCCCTATATAACCCAATGTTTAAAGCTTTCCTATATTCGAAATATGTGAGTGATAGGTTATTTACTACTACAATGGTTAATGAGGGCTCCCATACCCAAGATTAAGTTTCTTTTGTTCCTTAATGCATTTTTAATTTGAATCATACTAGCTGAATGCTGCTTGAAATTTCAGAGGAAATAAATATGATTTTGTAACTTCAATCTCAACAATCACTTTTGAAATGTAGCAGAATTTTTTTATGTGAACTCTTTTAAACTTTATTGCCACTTCAGTATTTTGGCCCTTTATTTCTCGATGTTTACTTTGAATTTACATCACAGTTTAAACCAATGTAAAATTCGACTTCTATTCAATTATAGGGCACAATTTGAATTTTTATGACAATAGATATGGCTTGTGCTAAGTGATGCATTACTGGAAAACATCGGTATAAGCAAACCTGTTTGAAAAGGAAGAGTGGGTAAGTCTAGTCCCATTATGTTTATATTTCAAAATATATTTCACAAAGTACAACATGTTCAGTCAACAGTAATTCGTGAATACTAAAAAAAACAAAATGATACATAATTCTGTGTTATAAATTTGTTACATTGGGGCAAAAAGTTTCTACATATATTTGGCAACATTTTAAGTTTTCAGTCATACTAATGCTTGACACATTTTCTTTTACAAGAAGTTGTGATGGTCTACCCAGAAGTTGTGATGGTTCACTCTTACTTCTCCTTAACCAGTTTTACTTTATTTACATTATATTACAATTAAAAATTCACAGTATATGTATTTACAACTTTACTAAAATCTCTATAACACTGTATATCATTAAAACACAGCAGGATAAAGCAGTAGAATTCAACTGAAATAATAATATTTAAGTATCTGCTCATAAGTTGACAGGCTAATTTAATATAGATGCCTACATAACGTAAGTCTTACAAATCATTCTTATGGGTAAAATACTGTCTTTAGTATGTATATTACTGTTTTTTTTTATATTTTTGTAAATTAGGATTACTTATAGAAGACAACTTGACATTAAATGCACTTAGTAGGTAACGATTTATCATGCAAGGCAGAAGGTTACATATTCATTATTTTATATCTGTCCTTCAAAGAATAACCAAAATATTATACAATGAAACCTCATAGGTTGTTTTAAGTCTTGATAATGTGACCAAACTCTTAGGTCACAAAACGAGTTGGCCCCCGCAGCAGAGCAGCGACATCCAATGAGAATGGTAATGCTTACCCTCTTTTTAAATTAAGTCTTATAAAAAAACTTTCACGCAAAATTTAAATTATCTGAAAAACGAGAAAAAAATATTACCCGTTGCAAAATTTAATTATCTAAAAAATGAAAAGGTATTACCTGGTTTTGATAGGCTCTTTTGGACAAATAGTCTTTTACAATAGGGCAAGTAAAGAATATTGGTAATATAAGGTAATAGGTTAAGTAAGCAAACCTTTGCAACAATACTGGTCACATATATCAACCTCGGTAAGGTAATTGGTCAGGTAGTGTAGACCAGACCACTTGAATAGCTCACATATTTGGACATTAACATTAAAGCTACTGACGTTATTGGTTAGCGATGACTTGCTTCCAAATAATTCTTGAACTGTCACATAACTTCACTTATAGCAACCTAATGAGGTTTCATTGTATAATGTCTTGGCAATTACTCTTTGAAGTACAGATATAAAACAATGAATATGTAACCTTCTGCCTTGCACAGCAAATCCTTATCTACTAAGTGCATTTAATGTTAAGTTGCCTTCTATAAGTAATCATAATTTATAGAGATATAAAAAAAACAGTAATATAGATACTTAAGACAATATTGTACCCGTAAGAACGATTTGTAAGACTTATGTTACATAGGGATCCATGTCAAATTAGCCTGTCAACTTATGAGCAGATACTTAAATATTATTATTTCTGTTGGATTCTACTACTTTATCCAGCTGCATTCTAATTATATAAAGTGTAATATAGATTTTAAGTAAAGTTGTCACATTATATTTATTATTTTGAGGATTTTTTCTTAAGTTGGACATAACTTTTCCTCACTCAAGACCACTAAAGTTGTGCATGCACAACTCTGACTTTTGATTGACAGCCACTAATGCACGTGGAAGGACATGCCCTCCTCTTGCATCGTAGCTAGTGTGAGCATGTTTTTCCCAGAGTGCAACAAACACATGTCAGTTGCACGCTGCATAATAAGTGATGTTAGGTCATGGAGTTAATAGAGAGTTTTGCAGCAGAGTAGGGGGAAGTGTAAGAGAGAGTAGAAATATTTGCTAGTATGGAGTTGTAATTTGAGAATGTAGGTGGAGATGTTCTTTTCAGAGAACTTTAAGTTGCTTAGAGAATTGGATGTAGAAGTTTCACTGTGGTGAGTCACAATTTTTTGGAAATAAACTTTGTTTTATGAAATAGCTTTGATTTTTTGTAACTTTTTCTCTTGAGCAGGATAGTTGATTTTGATTAAATTTAAACTGTAATAATTTGACAATCTTTTAATTGTTTTCTTAATGACTAAGTAATGCATAATATATTTAGCGAACTCTTATTTAACTATATTTGGTAAGACTAACTGCCTGGGACCTGAAGCTATCCAGAAATTTAGCATAATATGGATCAGTCATAAGGTCCAAAGTGAAGAAGTTTAATATAGATTCGGAGCATTACAAAATATATCATTTAGTTGAAGTTTGATTAGCAAAAATAAAAAGACAAGTACCCAAGTGATTTCCCTAAATGCATTTTGTGTCTGTATGTTACGAAAAATCGTGATATAAAATGTTAAATTTGTAGAGATAGAATTGTTAATAAATTTGATTCAGACTACTGCCTGTAGTTCTCTTTTAAAAATTTTAAAGCTTATTTGTATAATTAAGTTTCAAGCATCCATATGCATCTCACACTTTCAAAACTTTTCAATGCATTAATTTGTTCTTTAGAACCCAAAGTTAAGTGAAACAACAATAAATGTATCAAAAGATACATTGGTTATAATGTTGATGTGAGTGAAACGTTTTACAAGATAAAATAAAAAAAAAATAAACACCCCCTCAAGCAGCTGCTTGCCACAGAGGTCTGGCAGGAGCCTGTCAGTTTAAATGCCACAGTAGGAGATCTGAGAGGATGGCAGGACCTCAGCAGAAAAACGACACACACACACACATCCATGCCTAATCCGGGGCTCGAACCCAGGTCCCTTAGATCAGTAGCCAAGCGTGCTAACCACTCGGCCACGGGACGGCTTTCTACAAGATATATAATCTTATATTAAGTAATATTAGAGTATTACTAAGTACTTTATTCACAAAAAAATTTCATCCTATTATATCTATAGTAGTAATAAAATTATCTCTAGTCATTATGGTAATAATGAAAACAGTAAAACATAGTCAAGAAGTTATAAAAATCTTCAGAAAATGAGCAATGGGACAATTAGGCTTAGATGGTATCTGAACATGAAAGGGCAAGACTATGTTCTCTGCCAAAACAATTTACATTCCTTTATAATTTGAAATGAGTGAAAGCCATATATAAGGTCGTAAAGGGAAAAATATATTATAACTTGGAAATAGCTTTACATAAATTCTTTAAGGAATATTTCCCCCCCACAATTAATACACTAACATCATGCTAAGATGTGATTAAACGGATTCAAAATACCATAATTGACGAGCACACTACTGTAATATCGCTCTACCCGAATACACCTGTATTGGATGGAGCGATGTGACTAAAGGCTGAATGGCTAAAAACCGCCCAACCTAATAGTGCACAATATTTTTCTGTGCATGCCGCTTTGGACTTGGCTACATCGTCCAACTTTTTTCAAGTTGGGGATCGGACCTGGCTCCAGGCAGAGGGTGTCCCAATGGGATCCCTGCTGTCGGGCCTCATGGCCAATGTCGTCATGCGACATATGGAGGAAACAGCCTTGGCGAAAGCCACCTACAAGCCGTCCCTCTACCTGCGGTATGTCGATGATGTGCTAATTTTTTGGCCTCATGGTATTAATAAATTACACGAATTTATAGAAACAATTAATGGAATATTACCCAGTATAAAGTTTACCTTAGAATCGGAAACAAAACAACAATTACTGAATTTAGATATAATGATAACAAGGCATAAAAAACATTGCGAAACAACTGTGTACTGAAAAGCAACTCATATACCCATCCATATCCCTGCGAACTCATGTCACCCGTTAAAATACAAAAAAGCTAGTGTCATACCTTACTACATCAGAGCATATTGATACTGCACCAAACAGACAACACTACAAGATGAAGTAAACTACATAAATCTAACAGCATCTCAAGCGGGTTATACCCAAAATCAATTAAAAAGATGGAGCAACAATGCAAAATGCATCGTTAACCGAGATTCCCAATCCAGATCCAATCAACAAATCACCCCGAATAATTTTGCTTACGCATTTCCATATACGAAAAATATTTCCGATGTATTGGATCATACTTTGAGAAAATATGATTTCAAATTACCTACAACAATAACGCACTCAATAAAAAACCTGGTAGTTAACGATAGGGATAAAAAAATGGCCACGGGGGGTGTATATCAAATTACAATAACTGATCCATTAAATATCCTTAAGGGTAAAAACAATTATATTGGTAAGACATTCCGACAATACAACGACAGAATGCAGGAACAATAGGATGGCATTCAGAAAAATAAGTATTAACACTGCATTAGCCCAAATGGTTTTAGAAAATGATCTGAAAATTAACCAAATTAATTATAAACCCTTAGCTGCCCCGCACACAAAATACCAATTACAATACACAGAAAAACTGCTTATTCATGCTAACTGCGATCACGTGTGCAACCCGGACATCCCGCCGCTACCAGCGGCATGGAACCTGTTATTACATCAGTGCGCAAGCGCAACGTGCTAATGATGTTGAAGCGAGACCAACATAAATAGCCAAACTGAAATAACACTGCACCGAGCCTGAAGATGCCATAGATAGATACACGGCGAAACGCGTCGCTCAGAGTTACCTGGATGCAGGCTGGACAATGTTTTAATGTCCTTTAATGTCTTTTAAACATCAACATGTATGTTTTCTTTAACATTTGGATAGCACAGTTGTAATTTTGTTTCTAATGTATGTAAGAAGGGAAGCTTAACTAACACTGGATATTATCCGCTTAAAAATGATAAATGGGACTGTATATGGACTACTGTAATGCTCCAAAGAAATGAAATACTTTTAAAGTTTGGACCCTTTGTCTGATACAGTTATTTTTATGCTCCGGATAGCTGAGTCGGGTGCCAGGCAATAATTGACAAATTGCCAAAAATAAAGTTTAATTAGGGTTTGAAATACCTGCGAGAGTTAATGAGTAAGAATTGAAAAAATATTAAATGATTAGCATTAACATAAAATTTTGACAATCGAAACAAACTAACATTGCTCAAGAGAAAAAAAACTAGTAAAGATTCAAAAGGTTTAAATAACAAACAATTTATTTCCAAAAAACACTCACCAAAACTTCAATAAAGAAGATACTACATCATTTCTTACTACAAACATCTTCAACAAACTCCAAACTAAAACTGATCTCTAAACTGTGCTGTGCTCTACTACTCTCTCTACTATCTTCTGTGCTACTGTGACAACATGTCACCAGGTTATAACAAGAGGTACAAAGCCCGCATGTGTCATGTTACATGACGGGAAAGACATTTGCATAAATTGACGAACGGTGCAAGCTATGATGCAAGAGTGGACATGTCTTTGTGCACGAGCTTTAGCGGGTGACAATCGAAAGTTCGGAGTTGCGCATGCACAACTCCTAACTCTTGGAAATGAGCGCTGTGATGCCAAAAAGGAAATAAAAATCCCTAAAATGATAAATATAACATAAATTAAGCAAAACTGGTTAAGGTAAAGTAAAAGTGAATGAGGGGGCATCACACTACAACAACATGTGGATTTGTGCTTATAATTATTCTCCGCGGATAACAACATCTCTTCACAACTAGTGTTAAGATTCACATAGGAAGCACCCTGGAAGTCAGCAGAAGCACATCGTCTTTTGGTGAACAATATTATACAACCACTTTATCTGCTTAGGACTGGCAGCTTAAAAACATCGGACTGTGAGACTGACATCATCGCATCTATAAATATCCATGATAAGCAATTGTGCCAACTCCCACAAAGTGGTAAATATCCCTTATCTACTTTAAGATCTATTGTAGCTTCACATAACTTTATGATTACAATTATGGCTTTTTCAATTACGGTAACATAATTACATCTTAGTAATTATGCTCCCAGCTTTGGTGGGAAATAATACGCGCTTCGCACACTAAGATTGTAATACACTGTGCTACCATATGTAACAGGTTAATTGTGATATAGTAAATCTTTTAAAGGGAAAAGAATGATTTCTACTCATTTATGCAAAAAAATGATCAAAATCAACACACTAACCTTGGATGTATTGCTGCTACTCCTTACATCTTCAATGGCACTGATGATAATGGCAGCAACAAAATCGAATAGTCTGCCTCTAGCAGTTAGTGAGAAAGGCATGAAACATAATGCAGTGTTAGAAAGTGACAAAGTACTTAGCTTCGATGATAAAAAATTCTCCTGGTTGAATATGGAAAATTGGACTTCTGCTGTGTGATATGATGGTCAATGAAGTAGCAATGGCAGGAGGTTTTTCAGACTCCTAGCTAGACTGGTGTTTCCATTTATTATACAGTGTAATATAACATGAAAATTAAAAGAATATTGCATAAATGTAAAATCCATGTTGAAATAACTTTTATATATATACATATTTTTCCTTTTATTATTTATGAGAATTTTCAGGGAAGCATTGCTTAACCTTGCTTCCATGAGCATGCTGCTGCTGTGTACAAATTTAATAATGATGCATGATCTATATATTAAAACTATAAAACTCCTGTTGTATGTAGAATATTAAATACGATTTTAACATCAGTGTAGTGTAGGTCTACTCCTTGCACTAATAAGCAGAAAGAAGAGGCCATGTAGTATACTATTACAATTAAAACTTTAAGGTATATCAACTATAACTAACCATATTTTATCCAAAAGCAAGGAACTTCATTGTTTTATTTCTGATAAAATAGAAATGTATTAAATAACTTAAAACTGAAATTAAAATTTTAATCAGTTATTTAAATTGAAACAAGAAAATATCATTTTAAAATTTCATTAAACAAAAAATTAAAGAGTAAATATTTATTCAATAGTACTTACAGCCACAACATCCAAAGAGCTATCACAAATTTTCCTAATTTCTAAATTTTTATCATGCATCAGATCAGTGAGATAAGCTGGAATTTCTTTCTATTTATCAAAGATCAAATTGATATAAAGTATGGAAAAGGCAATATTTATACAATGAAATAAATTTAATTTCAATGTTACTGGTATAACATAAAAAAAAACTTTCATTATTTAACATTCATACATTCATACATACATATATATTCTTCAAGCAGCCATGAGCTATGGAGGTCCAGAATGTGCAATTTAGTCCTTCAAACATGTCTGTGCTGAGCTACAACTGCTGCATTTCACTGTAAAAGGCCAATTTTACCAAGGTCCTGTTTGACACTGTCTACTCACTACATCCTATATCTCTCTCATTTTCTATGGCCTTTAAGCACACTGGTCTGTAAATGGTAGCTAGGTAGTCACTGGAAGGAGAGCTATGCACCAATCCCCTGTGATGATGCATAGAACCGGCCAGGCCTAGCACCTAATGTCCGACCCCGCCTTCTCGTGGTGCAGACCGTTAGTACCTTTCAAAAGAGATACTCTCTTGTGGAAGTGAACGGAAGGGGAGGGCTGCCAGATTAGTGTGGCCTACTGATCTGGACAACTATGGCTACTTTTCTTTTTGTTTCTACCCTGCTGAGGAGTGGTCAACCACACAGGGTCCTGGTGCTGACCATATAAACCCACTGGACTGGACTGATATATGGCTCTGAGCTTGATTATGGATCCTGATTTTGCTGCACTGGTGGGCTTCTGTGGAGGGAAAATCTTCCGCTGTGTTTTCTGTTTGTTTGTGGGTTGACAGCCCCAAGTGAATAGATTCACAGGATATGTTTATCAACTGGTGGATAATCCTGAGCAGAAGTCATCGCAGGCACCTGAACTCTTTGCTTCTATTGGCATCGTCAAATTCTACATTGGAGGAAGTCTTCCAGTGTAGATGGCTTCAGCCTTTAGTAGTGGGGGAACGGGTCTTTGCCCCATGTCTGCGATTAGGGGGCTGTTTGATATTGTCGGCATTCCCTCTCTCAATAAACATAGTTTCTTTAAACATCCCACTAACCATTTTCTCTCCATAGGTAGTTGGAATGTGAGGACTCTGCACAGAACTTTTTTTTCTTGATGTCCTCACACAAGAATTGCACCGTTATAATTTAGATATTCTCGGCTTGCAAGAGACCAGATGGACCGATAAAGGTCAGATTCTTAAAAATAATCTTAAATTTCTCTTTTCAGGGAGGGACGACAATAAGCATCACCAAGGCATGGGTCTGCTTCTCAGCAGACATGCTAGTGATGCTCTTCTAGGATATGAGTGCATTAATGAAGGTTTCTTACAGCAAAATTTCAGACAAGCGTTAAAGACTTGAATTTTATCTGCTGTTATGCCCCCACTGAGGATGCCGATGAGGATGAGAAGGATAGGTTTTATGAACAACTTCAGGATATTTTGAATTCTGTCAAGAAAGGAGATACTACCCTTGTTCTTGGTGATTTCAATGCCAAAGTTGGTACTGACTCTAACCTTTGGGGAGGAGTAATAGGCCCTTTTGGTATTGGTAGCTGCAATGGGCAACGTCTCCTACAGGTAAGTAAACTCAATGGATTCAGAATAACTAACACTTATTACAAACACCGCGACATACATAAGTACACATGGGTTTCACCTGATGGGCTGCATAAGAATATGATTGATTACATATTAATTAACAGCAAATGGGCTAGTTCTGTTAGGAATACCAGGGCATATAGGGGAGCTGAAATTGGATCTGACCATTACCTTGTTAAAAGTGTGTTGCAACTTAAACTTAAAAAGTGTTGTGCTAGAGTTAAAAAATTTACTTTTAATACTGAAGCTCTGAAAGATCCAGTTATAGCCAAAGCTTACCATGATAGGTTACTTAGTCATTATGACAGTCATGGTTTGCTTACTACTGAAGTTGAGGAAGAATGGGATCATTTTAAACAGGCTTTTTTGGACACTAACAGTACTCTTTTAGGAAAAAAGGAGCAGAAGAGACAGAATTATCTGAGTGATAAGGCACTGGAGCTTATTTTGGAAAGAAAGAACTGCAGGAATGTCTTTAATCAATACCCTACTAGTCTTAATAGAAAGCATTACAGAGAACTTAATAAACGTGTAAAAGATCAGTTAGCTGCTGATAAGAATCTTTTGCTTGATAGTTTGGCTGACAAAGCCGAGGAAGCATTAGACAGCACAACAGCAGAGAGCTGTACCAGATAGTTAATGTTTTGTGTGGTAGAAAACGGACAGGTATACAAGGATTGAAGGATAAACAAGGTAAGGTTATAGAAGGGGAGGATTCTGTCATGGCTAGGTGGGCTGAGCATTTCAGTGATGTTCTAAACAATGTAGTTTGTTCTACTCCCATTGTTTGCAATGATGATAGATGCATTGGTGGATTTAATGTTGGCCCTATAACACTATCTGAAGTTATTTTGGCTGTTTTTAAACTTAAACTACATAAATCCCCAGGGGTAGATGAAATTATTACCGAAATGCTTAGAGCTGGGAATGTTTCGGTTACCACTTGGATGACTGAAATTCTGAATATCTTTTATGATAAAGGCATGGTTCCTAAGGATTTTACCAGAGCTATTGTTATCCCTATTTTCAAAAAAGGTGATCGCAGTTCTTGTGATAACTATAGGGGTATCAGCCTACTCTCTGTTCCAGGTAAAGTTCTTTCCATGATTGTGCTTAATAGAATTAAGAATCTGGTTGACAGTCAATTGCGTGATGAGCAATGTGGATTCAGAAGTGGTAGGGGATGTGTGGATCAGATATTTTCACTTAGGCATATTCTTGAGAAATGTTTAGAGTTTCAGAAACCTTTGATTGCTAGCTTTGTTGATTTCAAAAAGGCTTTCGACTCTGTTGATCATCATAATTTGTGGTTGATTGTGAAATCATATGGTATAAATGACAAGTTAGTTAACATAATGAAAACTCTCTATAATAACACTGAGTCGTGCGTGAGAGTTGGTAAGGCTTGTAGCAATTGGTTTAGCATTACTTCTGGTGTTTGACAAGGGTGCATTTTGTCTCCTTTTCTCTTTAGGTTGGTTATTGATTATGTTATGAGAAATTCACTTCAAGGGAAAATTTTGGCCTTAAATGGACTGGAGATATGAAAATTTCTGATTTAGATTATGCTGATGATTTAGCCCATTTGGCAAATGATGATGAGATGAACTCTTTCATTCGAATGTAATGAGTTGATGAAACTGGTAGTAGAGTAGGTTTGATTATAAACAGAGAGAAAACTAAAGTGATGAAAATTGATCAGGCAGGCTGTGATTCAGTTAATCTGAATGGTTGCAGTCTTGAGCAGGCGTCACAGTTTAATTATCTTGGGAGCTATGTAACAGATGCTGGTGATGTGCGGCATGAGATTAACAGATGAATAGGGATGCCTCTGGGACTTTTAGGAATCTATGGAGAGTCTGGAGAAATAGGCGTATACACCTAAAGACTAAAATTAGACTGTATAATAGTTTCGTTCTTTCTAGGGTTAATTATGGTAGTGAAATTTGGACATTTTGTAAACAAGATAACAGGAAACTAGATGCTTTTGATTCCAGATGCTTACGCAGTATCTTGGGCATTAGGTGGTTCAACTTTGTAACTAAGGATGAGGGTAGGCAAAGGAGTTTGCAACCTCCTTTAAGCAGCATATTGTGCAGAGAGAGACTCCGTTGGTTTGGCCATGTTGCCCATATGAATAATTATAGATTGGAGAATAGGGTTATGAACAGTGTGCCTAAAGGCCTCAGAAAGAGGGGGAGACCTAGGATGCGGTGGGCAGACAATGTCAAACAGGACCTTGTTAGAATTGGTGTGCAGTGGCCAGATGCAGTAGATGTAGCTCAGGATAGACTTGTTTGGAGAACTAAATTGTACGGTCTGGTTGGACCTCCGTAGCCCATGGCTGCTTGAGGATGATGATGATGATTAAGCACACTGTTTATAACCTTATTTGCCTACTAATAATTTCCACTCTGTAAATTGATTGAAATATTTAGAGGAAAAATTGTCTTGAGTCGGGTGGGATACAAACCCATGTATACTTATATGCATACTTGTAAGACATGCATTCCATCAAAGAAAAGGCATTAAGAAACCGCTTAAAAACCCAGCTCAAGACAATTTTTCCTCTGAAAATTTGAATCAACTTAAAGAGTGGTAATTTATTTGATATGTACCTAATAGGTTGAGTTTATTAATTATCTATACAATTGCATACTTGTAAGACATGCATTCCATCTAAATAAAGGCATTAATAAGCCGCTTGTGGCGAAAAATTGCTTGAATGCTCCCTACATATTATGTAAGGTAGGTTGAGAAAGTTCATAACATCAGTTAGAGGAGGTCTTGATCGGCTGCCGGTAGTTCAGTGGTCCAGAGCATCTGACATGTTATCAGGAGGTCGTGGGTCTGTATTCCACCCGGCTCAAGACAATTCTTCCTCTAAATATTTGAATCAATTTAAAGAGTGGAAATTATTAGTGGATACTTAATGAGTTGAATTTAATAATAATTATTTGTACCTTATTTGCCAATCTGCAGCTATGCATTTGGGCAACATGGCCCAACAAACAGTCCATCTTTGATAATATACTGCTCAAAGGAGGTTGCTGACTCCTAATCTCATTACTTACAAACTCAAACCACCTAATGCCCAAGATACTGCATTAGCATCTACAATCAAAAGCATAAAGTTTCCTGTTACCCTGCTTATAAAGGGTTCGGGTTTCACTGCCATAACTAACTTTAGAAAAAACTGAACTATTATAGTCTAATTTCAGTTTTTACACTTATTTTTCCATGCTTCCCATAGATTCTTAAAAGTCCCAGGAGCAATCCCTATTCTTCTCATGCTGCACATCACCAGTATCTGTTACATAGCTCCTGAGAAAATTAAACAGAGACACTTGCTCGAGTGCAGTTGTACAGAGCAAGTAATGATGAAAACAGTACAACATAATCAAGAAGTTATAAATATCTTCAGAAAATGAGCTATGGGACAATTAGGCTTAGATGGTATCTGACTTTTGCACCATCTGCTTGACCAATTTTCATCACTTTAGCCTTCTCTCTATTTATCCTGAAGCCTACTATATTATCAATGTCATCAACAGTTATAATGGAAGAGTTCATCTCATAGACATCCTTTGCCAAAAGGGCTAATGATCAGAATAATCTAAATCAGAAATTTTCAGATTTCCAGACCATTTAAGCCCAAAATCTTTCCCTTACAGTGAATTCCACGTAAAATAATCAATAACCAACTAAATAAAAAAGGGGACAAAATGCACTCTTGTCTGACTCCACTAACAATGCTAAACCAACTGCTAACAGCTTTAGAAACTTTCACACGACTCATCAGCTATTTATATAGGGTTTTCATTACATTAACTAACTTGTATGGTATGCCATAAGATCTCACCATCAAAAACAAATTAGGATGATCAAAGGAGTCAAAAGCCTTTTTGAAATCTATGAAGCTAGTAACCACATATTTCTGAAACTTGAAACATTTCTTAAGAATCTGCCTAATTCAAACATTTGATCAATATATCCCCTACCACTTTTGAATTTACACTGTTCATCATACAGTTGTTCATCAACCAAATTTTAAATTCTATTCATCACAATAATACAAAGAACCATACCTGAAACAAAAATTAGAATGGTTTCTCAATAATTAATATAACTGATCACCTTTTTTTTTTTTAACTCTTTCAAGTGTCCAGGTCAATTATACATGTTAACAGAATCCGAAATGAGAGGCCAAAGAGGTCTATGTTTATGTCTATACAACACATAAACTTTGATTTGTTTTAAAATAAAAATTCCCATTAAAATTTTTTCTTACATACATACATCTTAGAGAAATAGGCAATTCAAGCTTGAAAAATAATATATATTTTTTTTCATTTGAAGCATATTTTATTAAGCTAAGACAAAAATAATTATGAAAGCCAACTGATCACCATTTCTTAGAAGCAATATTTAATATTGCCGATCTGTTCATTAATGTCACTCTATGCTGAAGCAACCCCTTGATTTAAGCTCAAAAGTTTGATTTAAATTATTATAAAAATTCTGTTTTTAAAATTTCAAAATTCTCATGAAAATTAACCAAAAACTGCTATTAAAAAAAAATACCCTCTCAAGCAGCTGCTTGCCACAGAGGTCTGACAAGAGTCTGTCATTTTATATGCCATAATAGAAGGTCTGTGAGGATCTCAGCAGAAAAACAGCACAAACATCCTGCCTTACCCAGGGCTTGAACCCAGGTCCCGTTGATCAGTAGCCAAGCACGCTAACCACTACTCGGCCACGGGATAACATTTTTAAATAGGAGGAAGTAATTACCAAGTAAGTACCTTTATTCATTTAATATTTTTTTTGTTTTATGCTCTCTTTTTTTGCCTTAAAATTATTTCAGTACACCTAGAATTGGTTTTATCATTCACCCCAGCATTCAACTGTGCTTCCTGGAAAAACAGCACAAACATCCTGCCTTACTCGGGGCTTGAACCCAGGTCCCATTGATCAGTAGCCAAGCACGCTAACCAGTCAGCCACGGGATAACATTTTTAAATAGGAGGAAGTAATTACCAAGTAAGTACCTTTATTCATTTAACATTTTTTTCGTTTTATGCTCTTTTTTTTGCCTTAAAATTATTTCAGTACACCTAGAATTGGTTTTATCATTCACCCCAACATTCAACTGTGCCTCCTGGTACTGACACCAAAACCACAGCTAAAAAATAACTTGCTTGTGCAACCTTGGTGGGAATACATCATGGCCCAGCAAATAAGCAGATGGAACTAATTAGTAGCAAGTGTCAGCCATGTGCACCTACCTGTGTGCTGCATTTATCCCAAACAATGGATTCAATTCAGTTAGTATTTTATTTGTACATTTTATATTTAAAACTTCGTTTTTATTTCTATAGATCTATTGTGTTTTTTTGTAGTTTTTATATGCATCGATCTTTTGAAATTATGCTTACATCACTAGGTATGACAATGGCAGCCTTACAAGTTGTTTTGTTTTTACTTCTATCAGTTTATTGATTTTTATTCTTATACATCTTTTAGAATTATGCAAGATCACTGATTGTGACAATAGCTGGCTTATAACTTGTTCATTTTTTTCTTCCATCTATTTATTGATTTTATTCCCGTATGTTTAAATGTCATTATTGATCTTTTGGATCAATATATCTGTGAAGTATGATAAATCGCTGGCTATGACAAGAGGTGGCTTACAACATTTTGATATGTATATATATTTTTTTCTTCATTGAATTAGTTTATATGTTGTTTTTTTTTATTACTTCTTTGAAGGTATACACACAGTGTGCAGAATTAAATACAGTTAAAATAGCTCTATAAACATTGTAGGTATTGTATTAGTCACGTGGTATCAGGCAAAACAATCAGCTCATTGATAACTAATGGATTAATCGGTATGGCTAAGTTCAGGTTAATTAGTCATACCTGTATTGGCTTGGCTACTGCATTCCTCCTGAGACAGCCTCATCAGTTGTATAAAGAGGAAAAGTCAGAATTGTGCGCTGTTCTTCATGGGAGCTCGTGCTTTCACAGGTCCGTTAATGTTGTTTCTCACTTGTTGGGGACTGAGAGGTCTTTCACACTGTGCTGGTATTAATAAGCATTCTGCTGTCACTGTGGTATGAATTACTGGGTATCAGAGAATTCTGAACTTTGTGCCCTGAGCTGGTTGATTGTATGAGATACTTGTGACTAGGCATTGCTATGTGTTTCATGTTGTCTGCTTCAGCACATCGTCAGGCAAGCACTGTCCTGGCAGTGGGATGTATTGGAAATGCAACTCAGAAGTTTTTTGGAGCAAAGACAACATGCCATCTTCAGTGAAGTGGCACTATGTGGTGACGTTTGGGCTGTATAGACTAAGAGCTTCTTTCCACATGTCATGATGAGTGATTCCAGTGTCTTGTTGCAGGTGGGATGGGAGAGGTCATTATTTTAATAGCCTCGTGGACTATGATTCCATAGAAAGTGGATGCACATGCAAGCAGTGTGAGGTGCTCCCAGTCTATTATTGCTATGTGTTGTACTGCTATAGCTTAGTGGCGGCCAGGGTTAGCTTGTTTTGGCCGACATCTGTTTAATGCTCTGCGAACCTCTCTTGTAAAGAACATATGTCCCTTCACTGAAAACAGAGTGCTGTCCTTGGTTGGGGTTTTTTGGCGCAAGAGCAACTAAGGCTACAGTGCGCCAAACAAAAAGACATAACAGATAAAAGTCATTTAACCCACAACCAAATTTAAATTAAACAGAAACAAAAACAGCACAATAAAGATAAGTATAAAAAGGACAAATAATAAGAAGAATCAACAAGTGTAGAAATCTACAATAAAAATGGGTGTATAGGACCCATTAAAAATCAGAAACAAGTGTAAAATCTAGAAAACAGTAAAAATCATAAGTGAGTAAAATAACCAGTATAACGTAAAAATTTGAAAATGGGAGTTAAAAGTGAGTCATCAGATAAAAGACGTCTGAGTGTAAGGGGCTCATACGTAAAATCATGGAAGTGAAAATAAAATAGATGTTCAATGTTAAAAGCTGGACATGATATTAAAAGATGCTTAATGGTTCAAATGGTGTCACAAAACTTGCACTTAGGTTTGTCGTCTGCCATCGTGCCATTCTGCATTATGTAATTAATTTAAGAATTTACCACCAGGGATGGAGGAAAAGTGCTTAACACTGACCTAAGCAGAGCCGAGCAAGTACAACTTCCTCCTTGCGATTCCTGCGAAAACAAGACTGCCACGGTTTGACAATGGGTTTGATCTCAAAAAGTTTGTTTCCAACCTGCTCAGACCAAGATCTCTGCCACTGTGACTGGAGGTCGATGGAAAAACACTGCTGGAAGTCCAAGTATGGAACCGGCACCGGAGAGTCGAAGAGGGGCAAGGCTGACCTGGCAGCAGCATCTGCCAAATCATTGCCCCTGATCCTGACATGCCCAGGCACCCAACAGAAGAGAACGGTGGTGGTGGCGGCTGCCAGACGATGTAACTTCTGGCAGATCTTGGAGAGAACAGGGTGAGGCCGATACCTCACTGAGATCAAAGCCTGTTGTGAAAGAAAGATAGCTTGCAAATAGAAAGCTGCTTGTGGTTAAAATTTCCTGAATATGTGACATAATAGGAATGTTCATCGCATTAATTAGAGGAGATCTTGATCGGCGGCCAGTAGTAGCTCAGTGGTCCAGAGCACCTGACATGTTATTAGAAGCTCGTGGGTTCGCATGGAGGCACTACACACTATTAGGTGACATTCAACCAGTGGTGACTAATTTTTTTGTCTGGTGAGCTTATTTCATTATTTTGCATTTGTATCGAACAGAATTATGGCTCTGAGCTTGATTATGGCTCCTGTTTTTGCTGCACTGGTGGGCTTCTGTGGAGGGAAAATCTTCCGCTGTGTTTTCTGTTTGTTTGTGGGTTGACAGCCCCAAGTGAATAGATTCACAGGATATATTTATCAGCTGGTGGATAATCCTGAGCAGAGGTCATCGCAGACACCTGAACTATTTGCTTCTACTGGCATTGTTAAATTCTACATTGGAGGAAGGCTTCCAGTGTAGATGGCTTCTGCCTTTAGTGGTGGGGGAACGGGACTTTGCCCCATGTCTGAAATTAAAGGGCTGTTTGATATTGTCAGCATTCCCTCTCTCAATAAATATAGTTTCTTTAAATATCCCACTAACCATTTGCTCTCCATAGGTAGTTGGAATGTGAGGACTCTGCACAGAACTTTTTTTTCTTGATGTCCTCACACAAGAATTCCACCATTATAATTTATATATTCTCGGCTTGCAAGAGATCAGATGGACAGATAAAGGTCAGATTCTTAAAAATAATCTTAAATTTCTCTTTACAGGGAGGGAGGATGGAAAGCATCACCAAGGCGTGGGTCTGCTGCTCAGCAGACATGCTGGTGATGCTCTTCTAGGATATGAGTGCATTAATGAAAGGTTTCTTACAGCAAAATTTCAGACAAGCATTAAAGACTTGAATGTTATCTGCTGTTATGCCCCCACTGAGGATTCTGATGAGGATGAGAAGGATAGGTTTTACGGACAACTTCAGGATATATTAAATTCTGTCAAGAAAGGAGATATTACCCTTGTTCTTGGTGACTTCAATGCCAAAGTTGGTACCTACTCTGACCTTTGGGGAGGAGTAATAAGCCCTTTTGGTATTGGTAGCTGCAATGGCAATGGGCAACGTCTCCTACAGGTAAGTAAACTCAATGGATTCAGAATAACTAACACTTATTACAAACACCGCGACATACATATGTACACATGGGTTTCACCTGATGGGCTGCATAAGAATATGATTGATTACATATTAATTAACACCAAATGGGCTAGTTCTGTTAGGAATACCAGGACACGTAGGGGAGCTGAAATTGGATCTGACCATTACCTTGTTAAAAGTGTGTTGCAACTTAAACTTAAAAAGTGTTGTGCTAGGGTTAAAAAATTTACCTTTAATACTGAAGCTCTGAAAGACCCAGTTATAGCTAAAGCTTACCATGATAGGTTACTTAGTTATTATGAGTCATGGTTTGCTTACTACTGAAGTTGAGGAAAAAAGGGGACATTTCAAACCGGCGTTTTTGGAAACTAACAGTACACTTTTAGGAAAAAAAGAGCAGAGAAGACAATTATTTGAGGCACTCGAGCTTATTTCAGAAAGAAGGAACTGCAGCAATGTCCTTCATTAGACCCTACTAGTCCTAATAGAAAGCATTACAGAGAGCTTAATAAACGTATAAAGGATCAGTTAGCTGCTGATAAGAATCTTTGGCTTGGTTGACAAAGCAGAGGAAGCAGTTAGACAGCACAACAGCAGAGAGCTATACCAGATAGTTAATGTTTTGTGTGGTAGAAAATGGACAGGCATACAAGGATTGAAGGATAAACAAGGTAAAGTTGTAGAAGGTGAGGATTTTGTCATGGCTAGGTGGGCTGAGCATTTCAGTTATGTTCTAAACAATGTGGTTAGTTCTACTCCCATTATTTGTAATGATGATAGATGCATTACTGGCTTTAATGTTGGCCCTATAACAAAGTCTGAAGTTATTTTGGATATTTCTAAACTTAAACTACATAAATCCCCAGGGGTGGATGAAATTACTAACGGAAATGCTTAGAACTGGGAATGTTTTGGTTGAAGAAACGACCACATGGATGACGAAATTTTGAATATCTTTTATGATAAAGGCATGGTTCCTAAGGATTTTACCAGAGCTATTATTATCCCTATTTTCAAAAAAGGTGATCGCAGTTCTTGTGATAACTATAGGGGTATCAGCCTACTCTGTTCCAGGCAAAGTTCTTTGCATGATTGTGCTTAATAGAATTAAGAATCTGGTTGACAGGCAATTGTGTGATGAGCAATGTGGATTCAGAAGTAGTAGGGGATGTGTAGATCAGATATTTTCCCTCAGGCAGATTCTTGAGAAATGTTTAGAGTTTCAGAAACCTTTGGTTCCTAGCTTTGTTGATTTCAAAAAGGCTTTCATCTCTGTTGATTGTCATAATTTGTGGTTGATTGTGAGATGGTATGAGTGCATTAATGAAAGACAAGTTAGTTAACATAAGAAAGCCCCGTTTAATAACATTGAGTCATGTGTGAGAGTTGGTAAGGCTTATAGCATTTGTTTAGTATAGCTTCTGGTGTTTGACAAGGGTGCATTTTGTTTCCTTTTCTCTTCAGTTTGGTTATTGATTATGTTATGCAAAATTCACTTCAAGGGAAAGATTTTGGCCTTAAATGGTCTGGAGATATGAAATCTTTTTTTTTTCTGATTTATATTATGCTGACGATTTAGCCATGTTGGCAAATTATGTTGATTGAGATGAACTCTTTTATTTGAGCTGTTGACGAGACTGGTAATAGAGTAGGTTTGGTTATAAACAGAGAGAAAACTAAAGTGATGAAAATTGGTCATGTAGGCTGAGGTTCAGTTAATCTGAAAGGCTGCAGTGTTGAGCAGGTGTCACAGTTTAATCATCTTGGGAGTTATGTAACAGATACTGGTGATGTGCAAGATGAGATTAATAGATGAATAGAGATTGCTGCCAGGGCTTCTAGGGAGAGTTTGGAGAAATAAGTGTATACACTTAACACTAAAATTAGTCCGTATAATAGTTTGGTTCTTTCTAGGGTTAGTGATGATAAAAAACGTTATCTTTTTTTTTTAACCTTTATCAAAAACTTGGACTCTTTGTAAACAAGATAACAGGAAACAAGATGCTTATGCAGTATCTTGGGCATTACGTGGTTCAACTTTGTAAGCAATGATGAGGTTAGGAAAAGGAGTCAGCAACCTCCTTTAAGCAGCATATTGTGCAGAGAGAGACTTCGCTGGTTTGGCCATGTGACCTATATGGATAATTATAGATTGGCGAATAGGGTTATGAACAGTGTTTCTAAAGGCCTCAGAAAGAAGGGGAGACCTAGGATGTGGTGGTCAGACAATATCAAACGGGACCTTGTTAGAATTGGTGTGCAGTGGCTGGATGCAGCAGATGTAGCTCAGGACAGACATGCTGGAGAACTAAATTGCACGGTCTGGTTGGACCTCCGTAGCTCATGGCTGCTTGATAATGATGATGACGACGACTAAAATTATTGTGCTATAATGTTAACGTAACATTATAACGAAATTTAAATTTTGCTATAATGGAAAATGATATTAAATATTTGGCTGTAAGGAAAAACATAAAATTTTTCATTTTGCTTTCCAACACTGCAGCAGACTATGGCCAATCTCACTGATGTACCAGACCCAGAGCCATCTGTTAAGACAGGCAAGAAGCCCAGGTGTGCTCTGTGATAGCTGGCAAAGAGGTTGCTGGTACATTCAGCTGTTGGGCATAAAAGCCTTCTTTGTGCTGCAGAGGGTGAAATAGCAGGAAGCCATGGGCTTTTTGAAAAGTGAGCCAAAGTGGAAGTAGCTTGGCTGTTGACTGGGTGACACTACTGAGACTAATGTTGATGCCTTGCAGGTAGCCGAGAAAGTAAACATCTTACTTTGAATCTAGCTATTTATTTGTTTCAAAGTTTCTTTGTTGTTTAGATTCTCATTAAGACCACCAGCTCTTCCCCTCATATATACTATTCATTGGGTTCTTGTTAAAAAAAAAACCTGTATTTGATCTATGCATCCTGAAACTACCCAGTTCATCTTGAAGTGGGTCATCAATCAAATTTTTAATCCTATTCGGTCAGTTAAAATACAGTTTTCTGTTTGACAACACTGGGTGTAATGATTTTGCTTTTACATCTTAAAATTTACCTATAAATAATTACAACCACAGCTATAATTATATCGAAATTAATATTACACAATCTCTAACTATTTACATTCTTAAAATAAATATTTCCTGAGGTGGTCACATGTTATCAATCTTATTTCATCATCTAAGGTATATTGCCTCTTGTGCAATATCCTGATAACACCTATTCCATTTTCTAACACCTCAAATTGTCCTTTACAAGCAAAGGTGATGAAGGATACGAAAAGTTATCATTTCTCAACATGGACGACTGGCACAGATGCTGGTTCCCTCCAGATGTTAATCTTCTTAGGTTGCTGCTGTTGCATTTCATCTTTTGAAGTTGATGCTTTTTCTAAGAGCATGGCAGTTTGTTTACCAGTCTGGTTTGGATTCTCTCGTGCACTTGACTCTCCAGCCCACTTTACTGAACTGGTAAATGCAATTGCTGTACTTTTAGAAGAAGCGTCAACTTCAAACAATTAAACACAACAGCAGCAACCTAAGATTAACTTCTGGAGGCAACTAACATCTGTGCCAGCTGTTGTCCATGTTCAGAAATGATAATAACTTTTCTTATCCTTCATCACCTTTGCTTGTAAAGGATGATTTAAGATACTAGAAAATAGATTAGGTGTAATCAGAATATTGCACAAGAGGCAATATACCTTAGATGATGAAATAAGTTTGATAACAGTGACCACCTCAGGAATTATTTATTTTTAAGAATGTAATACAGCTAAAGATTATGTAATATTCGATAAAATTTACCTGTTTCCTTTCATGGGCATTACAGTGGATCATGCTTTTATGGTATGGGTTACTATTTTAACCTAATTTTTTAAACAAGCCTCAGATATTTATAATTAAATTTCAAACCTTTTAAGAGCAGAAATAGGGCAATTTCTGTAAATTTTAAATAAATATAACAAACAAATTTTCAATTAAGTGATCAGAGGCTACAGCAATTTCAAAGGATACGAGTTTCTTTGATAATAATATCTCTAGTAACATTATGGCAAATCATATGATGGAACACATATACAATTTGCAGAACCATTTCATCATCCTCTTGTTTAGCTAAAAAAAAAATGCATTTATAAGAATGCACAGATTTTATCTATATTTGCAACTACTTACTTCCTTTCTCTGGTTGTCTACTATTTTGTAAGATTATAAGAATTAAATCATAAACCAATTCATAGTAAATACACAGATTAGCTGTAGATATAGATTTCAGTAAATACTTATGCAGAAAAATTCATTTGACGATGGTGTGGGACTCAAACCCATGTCTCTCGAGATACATGGGTTCAAGTCTTGCACCAATGGCAAACTAATTTTTTTCGTATAAGTATTTTTAAATTCATAAACATTCATAGAAATATTAATAAATTTAAATTAATATTTAGTTGTGGAAGTTTTTATGCAATGCTGAGTATTCTTGTTTTAAAATAAAAACTGAAATTTGAAAATAGTAAGTATTTTAGAATTAAAGAGCCAATTTAAAATTTAATAAGTACATAAAAAAACTGTAAACATACAAAAATTGTACTAATCCTAATTCCTAGGCTGGCTATCAAATCATAGCGATTGCTATAATAAGCCTTGTCACTACAGATTTATATTTTCCGTTTAAATCCCCCTGACCACCTAGTTCCCACAGGACAGTCATTTTAATTGTAGAAGTTTCTTTAATCGCTTTTAACAATCTAGTTTTATCAATGTAGTTTAAGTTTAGTGGATAATTTGTAATGATGCATATTGGTATCTATACAGAAATCTGCAAAGCACTTACTTAGCCAAAAGTATTTTTGCCCATGACAGTACTTTAGCAGTAAGTGTGTGCAAGATGACCTGTAACACCAAATAGATAAGAAGAATGTGTAGCAAAAAATGGACTATTTAGTCAATGAGCTTGCAACGAACTAATGCAACTTGTGGATTTAACTGCCACCATCAAAAACATCAAGCATGCTGCAGTTTCTACCAGAAATAATAGTTTCTTTTGTCACCAATGCTCGAATGTGCCAGCGATTACTCAGTGCCAGACTTGGTAATGAAATATCTCTTCCCCACCACTTTTTTATGCTATACTTGTAATGCTCCGAAGATTATTAACTTTCTCAAGTTGGACCTTTTTTGTCTGATCCAAAATAGATTCAAACTCTGGATAGATTATCGGGCGTCAGGCAATATTAACTTGCTGAATAAAGTTGAAATAGGGTTCGTTATGTGTGTAATGTTATTTATCGAGCAAGAATTCATAAAACAAAGTTTATTTCCAAAAAATTCAAAGATTCACCAATTCGGTTGATGAATACAAAAGTCGGAGTAACTAAACAAATTTCATCTCTAAATATGACTCACAAAAACTGACTACTAATGTCTTCCTCCTTCACCACCTTCCTACTAACTCCAACTGACTCTTATTGTGACTCATTTTCTACTCTAATTCTACTCTGTGACTTCACGTCACTTAGATACATATGGCATACAATCCGGCATGTGTCGGTTGCACGCTAGGAAGACATTTGGATAATATGATGATCATGCACTAGCTATGATGCAAGAGGGTGTGTGTCCTAAACAAGTGCATTAGTAGCTGACAATCAAAAGGTCAGAGTTGTGCATGCGCAACTCCTTCTACGGCTTGGAAGAAAGAATTGTAATCTAGTCCAAATGAAATAATCCCAAAAATGATAAATATAATGTAAATAAAGTAAAACTGGTTAAGTAAAAGTGAATGGGTGGACCATCATAACTCCCCCTCCCAAAGGGAGTCAAAATTTGACCTAACAGATTTTGACCAGCAAATTTAGAATAGGAAACTTTTCATATCATTTACACATTGCTGAACATAAAATAAAGTTAAAGTATGCTTACACAAATTTTGATAAGATGATCTACTCTCACATTGATACAATCTTCTATCACAACCAAAGTTCATAAGCTTCACAACCAATATTAATAAATTTAAATTAATATTTAGCCTAACAATCCATTCCACCTAACAAGAGTGCACAGTTATGTAGTGTAAATACATACCAATGGCTGTGGCAGTTAACTGCATGTTAGCGTTAAGTGGTCTACTTAGTATCACATTTTGATACAAACTTTAAAAGTTGCACACAATAACTTTTACAAAAGGCTAGTTAATATTCCTCCTGTTTTGCTTAACTTCTAAAACAGTTAAAGAAAAATTCAATTACATTAAATTCTGCTCTTTCACAGAATATAAATACAGATACATCAAGCGGGGTACATAACTTCCACTTATTCGCTTAACAACAATGAAATACACAAAATCTAATTTTCTTTTGTGCCTGCCATACATAAAAAACGGGTTTTGGTACTCTGTTAAATCCTCCTAACTACAATCAAATACGTGAAGCTAAGAATTTTATTTTACAAACAAGTGGGAGTGCAATCATAGGCTAAAACTTCACCTAAACACAATAATCGTGAGCTAGCTGAAATAAAAAATGCATTAGTTACTCCCCTCATTGATCTTTACATCCCCCTCCCAAAGGAGTTATGATGGTGACTGTCTCGGTCACCAGACTGTCATTTGGGGACAGCTCAAAGAAGGTACAAAACTTCAAGACATCGTGGTCAGCTATATATATGCAAACAAATGTTGTCAGTGTCATTCCGATAATTATGCATCATTGACACATCAATATCACTGATGAAACCGAACAAATTTAAACACATATTCCTACATCATATCTAAGAGTAAAGAAAAACTGTATCAATAATTTATTATATATGATGTTAACATTTCATCCAATACAATTCCATCCAAATTTTACAATAATATTCTTCAAATACATAAATGTATCTCAAAATGCAAAATATTTAATCACTGTATACTATAAATTCTCTTTCATTCTCATCTTTCACATCCATAAACATTTTTATATTTTCTAATTTAATATTAACTTACAACACTCAATTCAACTTTCAGTCAGCTGAAATGAAAAAAATCTATAAAAATACATAAATGCACTTGAAATCACTTTAGTACAATATAACTCTTTATGGTTCAACTAGAACTTCAGATGAACAAAAATACATAAAAAAAATTCTAATCACTTCACATTATATACTCAAATTATAATGGGTGGACCATTATACACTCTAGGCCCATATCCATTCATTTTCAAAGAGAAAATACATTGCCCTATCTTAACCCTTTCTGGGATTATACACATTGGTAGAATCCAAAATAAGAAGTCCTATATCTGTGAATGAGAGGCCATATTTGTTTACAGCACAACAATAAAACTTTTAATTTTTAAAAATAGAAATTGCTATTTGAAAAACTTCTTACCTATATCTTATAAAAAAAATACAAAATTCAAGCTTTTAAAAAATATATTTTACATTTGAAAAATATTTTATTAAGCTGTGATAAAAATAATTTTTGAAAACTATCAGATTGCCATTTTTAAACCTGATACATAGCAAAGCCAATTTGCTTGTTTCTGTTTTTCTACAATGAAGTAACTCTCTGATATAAGCTCACAAGTTTGATCTGAACTATTAAAAAAAATGTTTTCTCAAAGTTTGGAAATTCTCCCAAAACTAAACAATAAACTACTATTTTTAAAATCACAGGATTTTGAAAGCAATTGTGAAGTACTTATTTCTTTTTTTTTTACAATTTTTTTTCTGCTTTAAACAATTTCATATGCCTAGAATTATTTTTATCATTCATCCCAGCATTCAATGATGCTTTCCAGACACTGAAACCAAAACCATAATTTATTTGTGCAAAATTCTGGAAAAACTGGGTCACAGCCCAGCAAGATGTAGACAGTAATAATTACTAGCAAGTGTCTGCATACATGCAAGGTGTGCTGTGCATAACTTCATCCACATTGGAAAACTTTTAATTCTGTTAGTATTTTATTTGTATTTTTAACATTAAACCTTTTTTTTATTTCTATAGATCTATTTTGATTTCTTTAGATTTATCGCATTATCAATATTTCAGAGTTATGCTACATTTTGCTAGTTATGATGATGATGCCAGTTTACAACTTGTTTCGTTTTTACTCCTATCGATTTATTAATTTTATTCTATAGATTTATATGTGATTATCAATTTTTCAGAGTTCTGATATATCACTGGTTAAGACAATGGCCAGCTTATAACATTTTGCTATGGATATATTTTTTAACATTACATTAGGTTATAAGTTTTTTTTATTACTTCTTTGTTTTCCAGCCAAATAACAGATCCTTTATAATCTGTTGAAAATTAATGAGATCTTGGATAAGGAAGTGAAAAGCTTTGACACAGAAATCAGTTCTTTCATGGTTGGAAGGGTAATTCGATCACTCCCCTACATTTTCTGTAAAGTTCATGAAGCCTGCATATATGATTGATGTCTTTAGATAGATGTCTCAATGATACTCTGTCTTTAATAACAAAAAAATTAAAATTAAAAAAATTTAAAGTTTGAGCTAACCTTTTTTATTTATATATATATATAATAGAAATTAAAGAGCTCCTAAATAATGGCAGTTTTTTCAATTTGTTCCTCAACTTAATGTATCAGAAAATAAAAAACTTTCTCTCTTGCTCAAACTGCCATTAGCACAGTGCAGGAGACTTGAATGCTGCTGGCTAAATTTCACTCCTACCACTCCCCCAGTAGATGACAGAGAGTTCCAGTGAGTTAACTTAGTTGTTTATTAAAGATCTGATCATCTGCATTCTCAATAAAACTAAGTGAGATACCAAGGGAAAATTGATTTTTTTATTTGAGGATTTCAATGATTTGCATAATACAGCATTATACATTTTTGCTTCATTTTAATAAATTTTGTGATTAAAAACTAATTTAGTGTTTCTAAATTATTTTTATTTATTATCATATATCTTTTACAAAAGGAATATGAAAAAAAACAAAAACAATATTGCTTTATGCAATTCATAACATTATAGAGGTGTGGTACTGAGAGGCAAAAGTATGGTTTCATTTTGAAAAATTTAGTGGGTACAGGTCAGGCTGTAGAGATAAATAATTATACTGCATTCTGAAAGCACCAAAGTGTTTTTTGCATTTTCTTTCGTTGATCAAATATAGTTTTTGAATGATAAGCAAATGTTTGCCAAATACTCCAATGGATATTATTAAGCTGAACTGGAAAATCATGCATTTTGTAAAATATTTCTTTGACTTTGACAGTCATTCTGATTAGATGTGACTGTTCTCAGATTCAGGAGGCTGATATCAATCCCACTACTTCTACAATTATTTATATTACTTCTAAAATATATACTGCAATTAGAAAAAATAATTATTTGAAGTAACTGAAAATTAAATCATCAAGTATATGTGACTTATGGTACCCACTTTTGGAGAAATCTAATTAGGACATTATAAAAAAAATGTTTTTAAATTTTACGCTTGTAAATGGTAGCTAGGTAGTCACTGGAAGGAGAGCTATGCACCAATCCCCTGTGATGATGGATAGAACTGGCCAGGCCTAGCACCAAATGACTGACCACTCCTTCTCATGGTACAGGCCATTAGTACTTTTCAAAAGAGATACTCTCTTGTGGAAGTGAACGGAAGGATAGGGCTGCCAGATTACTATGGCTACTTTTCTTTTTTTATACCCTGCTGAGGAGTGGTCAACCACACAGGATCCTGGTGCTGACCATATAAACCTATTGGACTTGACTCAAATAATGCTTGATTATGGATTCCATGGGCACTGGATTGTGGTGCTGGTCGCTTCTGTAGAGGGAAAATCTTCCACTGTGTTTTCTGTTTATGGGTTGACAGCCCCAAGTGAATAGATTCACAGAATATGTTTTATCAGCTGGTGGATAATCCTGAGCAGAGGTCATTGCAGGCACATGAACTCTTACTTCTACTGGCATCGCCAAATTCTACATTGGAGGAAGTCTTCCAGTGTAGATGGCTTCAGCCTTTCCCGGTGGGGGAACGGGTCTTTGCTCCATGCCTGTGATTAGGGAGCTGTTTGATATTGTAGGAATTCCCTCTCTCAATAAACATAGTTCCTTTAAACATCTCACTAACCATTATCTCTCAATAGGTAGTTGGAGAGTGAGGAATCTGCAGAGAGCTTATTCGCTTCAAGTCCTCATACAAGAATTCCACTGGTATAAATTAGATATTCTAAGCTTGCAAGTTCAGATGGACAGATAAAGGTTAGATTCTTAAAAACAACCTTAAATTTTCTTTTCAGAGGGGGAAAGATAATAAATATCTCCAAGGCATTGGTCTGTTTCTCAGCAGACATGCTAGTGATGCTCTTCTAAGATATATACTGCAATTAGAAAAAATAATTATTTGAAGTAACTGAAAATTAAATCATCAAGTATATGTGACTTATGGTACCCACTTTTGGAGAAATCTAATTAGGATATTATAAAAAAAATGTTTTTAAATTTTAGGTTCATTAATGAAAGGTTTCTTACAGCAAAATTTCAAACAAGCATTAAAGATTTGAATGTTATCTGTTGTTATTCCCCCACTGAGGATGCTGATGGGCTTGAGAAAGATAGGTTTTATGGGCAACTACAGGATAATTTGAATTCTGTTAAGGAGATATTACCCTTGTTCTTCAATGCCAAAGTTGGTACTGACTCTGACCTTTTAGGAGGGGTGATAGGCCCTTTTGGTATTGGTAGCTGCAAGAGCAATGGTCAACATCTCCTTCAGGTAAGCAAACTAAATGGTTTGAGAATAAATAACACTAATTACAAACACTGCGACATACATAAGTGCACACGAGTTTCACCAGATAGGCTGCATAAGAATATGATTGATTATATATTAACAGCAAATGGGCTAGTTCATTAGGAATAACAGGTCATATAGGGGAGCTGAAATTGGATCTGACCATTACCTTGTTAAAAGTGTCTTGCAACTTAAACTTTGTGCTAAAATATTTACTTTAATTCTGAAGCCCTGAAACACCCAGTTATAGCTAAAGCTTACCATGATCAAGCTACTTAGTCAGTATGACAGTCGTGGTTTGCTGAAGTTGAGAAAGAATGGGACCATTTTAAACAGGCTTTTTTTCGAAACTAACAGTACTCTTTTAGGAAAAAAGGAGCATAGGAGGGAGTATTATTTAGTGATAAGGCACTTGAGCTTATTTCAGAAAGAAAGAACAGCAGAAATGTCCTTAATTAATACCCTACTAGTCCTAATAGAAAGCATCACAGAGAGCTTAATAAACATGAAAGTATTAGTTAACTGCTTAGAAGAATCTTTGGCTTGATGGTTTCATTGACAAAGCCAAGGAAGCAGTTAGACAACACAACAGCAGAGCTACACCAGATAGTTAATGTTTAGTGTGGTAGAAAATGGACAGGGATTGAAGGATAAACAAGGTAAAGTTGCAGAAGGTGAGGATTCTGTCATGGCTAGGTGGGCTGAGCATTTCAGTGATGTTCTAAACAATGTGGTTAGTTCTATTCCCATTGTTTGTAATGATGATAGATGCATTGGTGGCTTTAATGTTGGCCCTATAGCACAATCTGAAGTTATTTTGGCTGTTTCTAAACTTAAACTACATAAATCCCCAGGGGTAGATGAAATTACTATGGAAATGCATAGAGCTGGGAATGTTTCGGTTACCACTTGAATGACTGAAATTCTGAATATCTTTTATGATAAAGGCATGGTTCCTAAGGATTTTACCAGAGTTATTGTTATCCCTATTTTCAAAAAAGGTGATCGCAGTTCTTGTGATAACTATAGGGATATCAGCCTACTCTCTGTTCCAGATAAAGTTCTTTCCATGATTGTGCTTAATAAAATTAAGAATCTGGCTGACAGGCAATTGCGTGATGAGCAATGTGGATTCAGAAGTGGTAGGGGATGTGTGGATCAGATATTTTCACTTAGGCAGATTCTTGAGAAATGTTTAGAGTTTCAGAAACCTTTGGTTGCTAGCTTTGTTGATTTCAAAAAGGCTTTTGACTCTGTTGATCGTCATAATTTGTGGTTGATTGTGAGATCATATGGTATACCTGACAAGTTAGTTAACATAATGAAAGTTCTCTATAATAACACTGAGTTGTGTGTGAGAGCTGGTAAGGCTTGTAGTAATTGGTTTAGCATTACTTCTGTTGTTCGACAAGGGTGCATTTTGTCTCTTTTTCTCTTTAGTTTGGTTATTGATTATGTTATGCGAATTTCACTTCAAGGGAAAGATTTTGGCCTTAAATGGTCTGGTGATACGAATTTTTTTTTTCTGATTTATATTATTCTGATGATTTAGTCATGTTGGCAAATTATGTAGATTGAGATGAACTCTTTTATTCGAGCTGTTGATGAGACTGGTAATAGAGTAGGTTTGGTTATAAACAGAGAGAAAACTAAAGTGATGAAAATTGGTCAGGCAGGCTGAGGTTCAGTTAATCTGAATGGCTGCAGTGTTGAGCAAGTGTCACAGTTTAATCATCTTGTGAGTTATTTAACAGATACTGGTGATGTGCAAGATGAGATTAACAGATGAATAGTGATTGTTGCCAGGGCTTCTAGGGAAAGTTTGGAGAAATAGGTGTATATGTTACCGGCAGTGTATGAAAAGCCGGGTTTTTATAGAATGCCTAGGCATTCTATAGAATACCCGGCGTTTTTAGGCAATGTATGAAATATGAGAATTATTACATACTTTCCCTAGGCACTGTATAGAATACCTAGGCATTATATAGAAGGACAAATACTATTTCGGCAAAGTATGAAAAAGGCTTTTATTGAAAAGATGCACGTGAAAATGTAACAAGTACAAAATATAAGATACGGGATTTTTCTACAAAAAGAGAAAAATACCATTGCTGAACTACCGCCAGAAATATTAACATCATAACCTGTAATGAATCTGTCGTCTGCATTATAAAAAACGCCCCAAATGAGGTAAAGCCAAGTGAGAACGAATCAGTAAAGTGTTGAATATTCAAAGTTTGCAATTTGAGTTAGGATACTCGTATTTCACTTTACTACTTGTCAAATCTATTTCAGTGGAGTTCCGAGATGCTTGTGATATGTCGTTTTTTGATGACTTTTTTTAATCTGTTTTTTGACCTTAACTCTCTTTCTATGGAAGCTAGGGTTCTCAAACTTTGGGATCCCTATTGAGGCAACCCTCTTTTACAATCTTACAATGCTAGGGGGCACTTTTCCAAATGGAAGGGTGTCTTTTTGGTGTCCAAAGTGACCAACTACGGCGCTCTTTTTTACCAAAACTAGGGACTGGCAATCAGGGTGAGCCTATAGGGGACCCAGGGGAACATTTACTGGTCAATTCGAATTGGACTGAGTGCTCTGGCTCTCTGTTTGAGGCGAGCGTCGAGAGTCATGTGACTCACATTGCGACATTAAACATCACTGCTGGGAGTATTTTATACTTTGCCGATTTGCCTTTTGGCATTCTATAGAATGCCTAGAAAATGTGTGAAATATGAATCGTTTCATACATTGCCGGCTAGTTTTAGGCATTATATACAATGCCTAGGCATTCTATAGAATGCCGAATTTCAAACTTTGCCAGTGACATATAAACTTAAACACTAAAATTAGTCTGTATAATAGTTTAGTTCTTTCTAGGGTTAGTTATGATAGTGAAACTTGGACTCTTTGTAAACAAGATAACAGGAAACTAGATGCTTATGCAGTATCTTGGGCATTATGTGATTCAACTTTGTAAGCAATGATGAGGTTAGGCAAAGGAGTCAGCAACCTCCTTTAAGCAACATATTGTGTAGAGACAGACTCTGTTGGTTTGGCCATGTTGCCCATATGGATAATTATTGATTAGTGAATAGGATTATGAACAGTGTCCCTAAAGGCCTCAGAAAGAGGGGGATATCTAGGATGCCGTGACCAGACAATGTCAAACAGGACCTTATTAGAATTGGTGTGCAATGGCCAGATGCAGCAGATATAGCTCAGGACATATATGCTTAGACAACTAAATTGCACAGTCTGGTTGGACCTCCTTAGCCCTTGGCTGCTTGAGGATGATGATGATGAGGCTTTAGTTTAGTACTATTTTTGATTAAATTGAATTAATCTAATAGCCACCATTCAAAATTTGTGATTTTTAAAGTATTTCTCACTGTCGTAATGTTAAATTTTTCCCTAGTAGTAAGTATCTAATGCAAATTGCTCTGAAGGGTTGGATTGTAATGCTCCAAAAGATTTTTAAACTTTTTCTCTTTGGAACTTTTGACTGATCCAAATTAAATTAAAACTCCAACTGGCATATCAGGTGCCAGGCAATACTAACTCGCCAAATAAAGTTAAATGAGGGTTCATTAAGTATAACGGCGTTACTTATTGAGTAAGAAATAAACAGATTGTCAAATTTTTAAAAGTTCATCCCATACCATTCTGAACCCACATTTCTCATCACACAATTGATTGTCAACCAAATTCTTAATTAAGCACAATAATGCAAAGAACTTTACCTGGAACAGAAAGTAGGCTGATACCCCTATAGTTATAACAAGAACTCTGATTACCTTTTTCAAAAATAGGGATAATAATAGCTCTGGTAAAATCTTCAGGAACCATGCCTTTATCATAAAAGATATTGAAAATTTCAATCATCCATGTGGTAAACGAAACATTCCCAGCTCTAAAAATTTCATCTACCACTGGGGATTTATGTAGTTTAGGTTTAAAAATAGCCAAACTAACTTCAGACTGTGTTATAAGGCCAACATTATGGCCATTAATGCATCTATCATCATTACAATGGAAGTAGAACTAACCACATTGTTCAGAACATCACTGAAATGATCAGCCCACCTAGCCATGATGGAATCCTCACATTCTATAACTTTACCTTGTTTATCCTACAATCCCTGAATACCTGTCTGTTTTCTACCACACAAAACATTAACTATCTGGTATAGCTCTCTACTGTTATGCTGTCTAACTGCTTCCTCAGCTTTGTTAGCCAAGCAATCAAGCCAAAGATTCTTATCAGCAACTAACTGATCCTTTACATGTTAATTATGCTCCCTGTAATGCTTCCTATTAGGACTAGTAGGGTATTGATTAAGGACATTCCTGCAGTTCTTTCTTTCTGAAATAAGCTCAAGTGCCTTATCACTCAAATAATTCTGCCTCCTCTGCTCCTTCTTCTCTAAAAGAGTACTGTTAGTTTCCAAAAAAGCCTGTTTAAAATGGTCCCATTCTTACTCAACTCCAGTAGTAAGCAAACCATGACTGTCATAGTGACTAAGTAACCTATCATGGTATGCTTTAGCTATAACTGGATCTTTCAGAGCTTCAGTATTAAAGGTAAAATTTTTAACCCTAGCACAATTTTTAAGTTTAAGTAGCAAGACACTTTTAACAAGGTATTGGTCAGATCCAGTTTCAGCTCCCCTATATACCCTGGCATTCCTAACAGAACTAGCCATTTGCTGTTAATTAATATATAATCAATCATATTCTTATGCAGCCCATCAGGTGAAACCCATGTGTATTTATGTATGTCATGGTGTTTGTAATAAGTGTTAGTTTTTCTCAAACCATTAAGTTTACTTACCTGTAGCAGATGTTGCCCATTGCTGCTACCAATACTAAAAGGACCTATTACCCATCTCCAAAGTCAGTACCAATTTTGGCATTGAAGTCACCTAGAACAAGGGTAATATCTCATTTCTTGACAGAATTCAAAATATCCTGAAGTCTTTAAAACCTATATTTATGCCTCAGTGGGGGCATAACAGCAGATAACATTCATTCCTCACTCTCCAACTACCTATGGAAAGAAAATGGTTAGTGAGATGTTTAAAGAAATTATGTTTATTGAGAGAGGGAATGCCAACAATATCAAACAGCCCCCTAATTGCAGGCATGGGTTGATCCCATGCCTGCACTTAGAGGTGGGGTTGATCCGTTCCCCACCTCTAAGGGCTGAAGCCATCTACAATACAAGAATTCCTCCAATGTAGAATTTGATGATGCGAGTTCAGGTGACTGCAATGACCTCTGCTCAAGATTATCTACCAGCTGATAAAAGATATCCTGTGAATCTATTCACTTGGGGCTCAACCCATAAACATAAAATACAGCAGAAGATTCTCCCTCCACTAAAGTCCACCAGTGCAGCAAAATCAGGATCCATAATCAAGCTTAGAGTCATAATTCCATTCAGGTTGGATATATGGTCAGTACCAGGACACTGTGTGGTTGACCATTCCTCAGTAGGGTACAAAAAAATGTAGAGTAGCTGTAGTTGTCCAGATCAGTAGGCCACACTAAATCTGGCAGCCCTCCCCTTCCGTTCACTACTGCAATGACCTCTGCTCAAGATTATCTACCAGCTGATAAAAGATATCCTGTGAATCTATTCACTTGGGGCTCAACCCATAAACATAAAATACAGCAGAAGATTCTCCCTCCACTAAAGTCCACCAGTGCAGCAAATTCAGGATCCATAATCAAGCTTAGAGTCATAATTCCATTCAGGTTGGATATATGGTCAGTACCAGGACACTGTGTGGTTGACCACTCCTCAGTAGGGTACAAAAAAATGTAGAGTAGCTGTAGTTGTCCAGATCAGTAGGCCACACTAAATCTGGCAGGACTCCCCTTCCGTTCACTTCCACAAGAGGGTATCTCTTTTTAAAGGTACTAACAGCCTGCACCACAAGAAGGAGGAATCGGACATTAGGTGCTAGGCCTGGTCCGTTCTATGCATCTTCATAGGGGATTGGTGCATAGCTCTCCTTCCAGTGACCACCTAGCTACCATTTAGAGACCATTTATATATCGCTGAACATAAATCAAGTAGTAAGTTTGCATATGCAAATTTTAATAGAACAATCTACTCTCCCATTGACACAATCTTCCATCACAATCAAAGGTTACTCCTCCCATTCCTCCTACCAGGCATAAATCTTCCTACTGTAAATATGTACCAATAGCTGTGGCATATACTAGCATTATCAGTCTAACTAGTATCACATTCTGATACAATTCCAAAAGTTGCATACTATGACCTTTTCAAAAAAACTTTTTAAAATCACTCCTAATGTGCTCAACTTCTAAAAAGGTTAAAGAAAAATTCAGTAGCATCAACTTCTGCTCTTTCATAGAATATAAATACAGATGTATCAAGCGGGGTACATAACTTCTGCTTGTTCTTCTCCTAACAGCAATCATATATGCGAAATCTAATCTTCTTTCATGCCTACCATACCTAAAAAAAACAGGTATTGGTATTCTGTTAAATCCTCCTAACTACAAGCAAATATGCAAAGTTTAAGAATTTCATCTTACACACAAGAGGGAGTGTAATCATCCACTAAAACTTCATCTAAACACAATAAATCACGAGCTAGCTGAAATATAAATAGCATTACCTACCCTCATTGAGCTTTACATCCTCCTTCCAAAGGGGTTTTGCTAGTGACCATCTCAGTCAAACTAGACTTTGTTGTTTGGGACAGCTCAAAGAAGGTACAAAAACTTCAAGACATCATGGTCAGCTCATATACATATACACAAACAAATTCTGCCAATGTCATCCTGATAATTATGCATCATTGATACATCAATATCATTGATGACACCAAACAGATTTAAATACATATACATCATATCTAAGAGTAAAGAAAAGCTGTATCAGTAATTTATGATATACGATGCTAACATTTCATCCAATTCCATCCAAGTTTTACAATAAGAATAATTTAAATACAAAAATTCACTTCACACTTAAAACACAATTTATAGAATCACTGTATTCTAAATTCTCTTTCATTCTCATTATTCAAGTCCATAAACATTTTACAATTCCTAAATTTCTAAATTCTAACCTACAACACTCAATTCAGCTTAAATGAAAAAAAAAAAGTACATAATTATACTTAAAAATCACATTAATACAATATATAAGTCTTTATGGATCAACTAGAACTTCAGATAAACCAAAATACATAAAAAAAATTCTACTCACTTCATATTATATACTCAAACTATAAACTTTGAAAAATGAATTGAAAAAAGAATCAGAAACTCCAAAGTTTAAACACTAAATTAAACATTTGAAAATCTCTAAGTATAAACAACAATACATAATATTCAATTGTCTCCAATCTTCATCTGTTTCAGAGAAAAGAAATCAAACAGCATAAATAATTAGTGCCACAGTGGAAGAATAATAATATACTTAAACTTTCATTGTTGGCACTTTGTTAGATAAATCATCATCCAGTTGTTTTGAGCGACTTCATTCCTGTATTGACAGATAAGCTAGGTGTAGGCACTTCTGAATATCTCATTGGTGACATCATCTATTGCATGTTGAGCGCTACATTGTTGTTGTCACTCTGCAGGCCATCATTGTCTCATTCACATCTTGCTACATGCTTGGTTTTGCACTTTCCAGCCTCTCTTCCGTGACTGGCATTTTTCACAAGAATCACAAAATTCTTTTACATCGGTCTCAATCATGGGCCACCAATAGAAAAGCAGGAGATTGCTTAATGTGTACGAAGTACTAAGATGTTTCCCTGGGGTCAGTGGGTGAATGCTCTCTGCACATTGCAGCCATCCTATCATCATTCGGGACCACATATCTATGAAAAATCCTATCTCCTACTCAACCCATCTGCTGCAGGACTCCGTCTGATACAACATATTTCCACCAATTTAACTTAGAGTGGCTCCATGACTAGACTAAACTGGGGTCGGTTCTTTGTCGCTTCTTAAAATTATCCCAAAAGACCTGGTCCTCAAATTCTGGTGAATTATTTCACCTAAGCCATTTGCTCTCATACTCATTCGCAGTTAGCTCACTTCGCTCTAATTTACCAACACTGCCAATATCTACCTTCTCTTCGCCCTGTGATGCAGATGTTTTCTTCTCCTGCAGACCTAGGACTTCCAATAGTTGGCTGACACTTGCAGGCATCATCACCAAGTACCGTCGACAGGGTGTAGCATAGAGGCAGCCTGCCTCACAGCGCTTGTGATGGTCCACCCATTCACTTTTACATTTCCTTAACCAGTTTTGCTTAATTTACGTTATAGTTATCATTTTGGGGATTATTATTTCATTTTGTGGACAATGCAATCCTTGTTCCGAGTGTAGGAGTTGCACATATGCAACTCTCACCTTTTGAGGGGCGATATTTAATTGTTTGCCTCAGGGTGTGATCTAATCTAGTGATGGCCCTGATCATCACCCAAAGCTGCAGTAGCGATAGGTCCTTTGAGTGTGTGCTTTGGGCTGGCTATTTCCATAGCAACTTCTGCAGCTGAAGCAGGCAGCCTTTTGCAAGTCTCAGAAGGTGACACCACATACTGCATGTTGCTTATGAGAGCCTTCTCTGCCAAATTGCTCACTCTATTCAAAGCTGGAGTGTGCTCTTCTGGAATTAACGGCAGAAATTGATTTAAAATCATCTGTCGTCAGAAGCACAGGAAGTGCCAGGCATGATGAAACAGCAATCGCTAAATTAATTTCTGGCTGAATCATGGAGTCATGGGGAAATTGCATCCCCCCACTAACTGCACAGGAATGTGTATCATTTCAGCCATTTCCAATTGGTGACCTCAGCTTGATCGTCCCCTTCAGTGTGAAAAATTTATCTGGGACAACATCTCTTCTAAACACAGAAATTCTGGTGTCAGAATCAATCAAAGCTGTGAAAGCATTTTGGCCACATTGTACGTCTGTCGTTTTAAGTTTGGCAAGTCTAACCATTGCTAATTGCCCTTGTCCCGAGCCTCAAACACATGCGTTGAAACATGCGCACATAACACCTCTTCCAGCTCATTTCATACAGTCTGCGCTGTTTTAATTCCAGCACTGGGCAATTTACTCTTTGTCCACCATTGAGGGCAATTTCTGCAAAGATGTTGGTTCAAGCCAACTCAAAACAGCCATGTGCAGTGTTAGCACTAGCAACTGATCACTTCGCAAATTGCATGGCTGCTTTTTGTTCTACTTGCTCAAGCCTGGGAGGAGAAATGTACCTGGCCACCTGGATCAGAGTCCCATGGACATACATTAATTGGATTGCTCGCTAAATGATGTAATATGCAGTCTATGAGGTCTCTTGGACGCAACCAGTCTGAATGCTCCGCAATGCAACGCATTCGCCAATGCCACTCAGTACCTCTGATTTAATTTGGTCTGCCACCAGCCAGGTCGACCAATTCTTCAAATGCGGACACTTTTCTGCTCTCAATATACCTTCTCCATCATCATCATCATCCTCAAGCAGCCATGGGATACGGAGGTCCAACCAGACTGTGCAATTTAGTTCTCCAAGCAAGTCTATCCTGCGCTACATCTACTGCATCAGGCCACTGCACACCAATTCTAACAAGGTCCTGTTTGACATTGTCTGCCCACCGCATCCTAGGTCTCCCCTTCTTTCTGAGGCCTTTAGGCACACTGTTCATAACCCCATTCGCCAATCTATAATTATTCATATAGGTGACATGGCCAAACCAGCGAAGTCTCTCTCTGCACAATATGCTGCTTAAAGGAGGTTGCAAACTCCTTTGCCTCACCTCATCATTAGTTACAAAGTTGAACCACCTAATGCCCAAGATACTGCGTAAGCATCTGGAATCAAAAGCATCAAGTTTCCTGTTATCCTGTTTACAAAGTGTCCAAGTTTCACTACCATAACTAACCCTAGAAAGAACCAAATTATTATACAGTCTAATTTTAGTCTTTAGGTGTATATGCCTATTTCTCCACACTCTCCATAGATTTTTAGAAGTCCCGGCAGCAATCCCTATTCATCTGTTAATCTCATGCCGCCCATCACCAGTATCTGTTACATAGCTCCCAAGATAATTAAATTGTGACACCTGCTCAAGACTGCAACCATTCAGATTAACTGAATCACAGCCTGCCTGACCAATTTTCATCACTTTAGTTTTCTCTCTGTTTATAACCAAACCTACTCTACTACCAGTCTCATCAACAGCTCGAATGAAAGAGTTCATCTCATTAACATCATTTGCCAAAAGGGCTAAATCATCAGCATAATCTGAATCAGAAATTTTCGTATCTCCAGTCCATTTAAGGCCAAAATCTTTCCCTTGAAGTGAATTTCGCATAACATAATCAATAACCAAGCTAAAGAGAAAAGGAGACAAAATGCACCCTTGTCGAACACCAGAAGTAATGCTAAACCAATCGCTACAAGCCTTACTAACTCTCACACATGACTCGGTGTTATTATAGAGAGCTTTCATTATGTTAGCTAACTTGTCTGGTACACCATAAGATATCAACCACAAATTATGACGATCAACAGAGTCGAAAGCCTTTTTGAAATCAACAAAGCTAGAAACCAAAGGTTTCTGAAACTCTAAACATTTCTCAAGAATCTGCCTAAGTGAAAATATGTGATCCACACATTCCCTACCACTTCTGAATCCACATTGCTCATCACGCAATTGACTGTCAACCAGATTCTTAATTCTGTTAAGCACAATCATGGAAAGAACTTTACCTGGAACAGAGAGTAGGCTGACCCCTATAGTTATCACAAGAACTGCAATCACCTTTTTTGAAAATAGGGATAACAATAGCTCTGGTAAAATCCTTAGGAACCATGCCTTTATCATAAAAGATATTCAGAATTTCAGTCATCCAAGTGGTAACCAAAACATTCCCAGCTCTAAGCATTTCCGTAGTAATTTCATCTACCCCTGGGGATTTATGAAGTTTAAGTTTAGAAACAGCCAAAATAACTTCAGATTGTGTTATAGGGCCAACATTAAAGCCACCAATGCATCTATCATCATTGCAAACAATGGGAGTAGAACTAAATACATTGTTTAGAACATCACTGAAATGCTCAGCCCACCTAGTCATGACAGAATCCTCACCTTCTATAACCTTACCTTGTTTATCCTTCAATCCTTGTATACCTGTCCGTTTTCTACCACACAAAACATTAACTATCTGGTACAGCTCTCTGCTGTCTAACTGCTTCCTCGGCTTTGTCAGCCAAACCATCAAGCCAAAGATTCTTATCTGCAGCTAACTGATCTTTTACACGTTTATTAAGTTCTCTGTAATGCTTTCTATTAGGACTAGTAGGGTATTGATTAAGGACATTCCTGCAGTTCTTTCTTTCCAAAATAAGCTCAAGTGCCTTATCACTCAGATAATTCTGCCTCTTCTGTTCCTTTTTTCCTAAAAGAGTACTATTAGTGTCCAAAAATGCCTGTTTAAAATGATCCCATTCTGCCTCAACTTCAGTAGTAAGCAAACCATGACTGTCAGAATGACTAAGTAACCAATCATGGTAAGCTTTGGCTATAACTGGATCTTTCAGAGCTTCAGTATTAAAAGTAAATTTTTTAACCCTAGCACAACACTTTTTAAGTTTAAGTTGCAACACACTTTTAACAAGGTAATGGTCAGATGCAATTTCAGCTCCCCTATATGCCCTGGTATTCCTAACAGAACTAGCCCATTTGCTGTTAATTAATATGTAATCAATCATATTCTTATGCAGCCCATCAGGTGAAACCCATGTGTACTTACGTATGTACGTATTACATGTGTACTTACGTATGTCACGGTGTTTGTAATAAGTGTTAGTTATTCTGAATCCATTGAGTTTACTTACCTGTAGGAGACGTTGCCCATTGCCATTGCAGCTACCAATACCAAAAGGGCCTATTACTTCTCCCCAAAGGTTAGAGTCAGTACCAACTTTGTCATTGAAGTCACCAAGAACAAGGGTAATATCTCCTTTCTTGACAGAATTCAAAATATCCTGAAGTTGTTCATAAAACCTATCCTTCTCATCCTCATCGGCATCCTCAGTGGGGGCATAACAGCAGATAACATTCAAGTCTTTAACGCTTGTATGAAATTTTGCTGTAAGAAACCTTTCATTGATGCACTCATATCCTAGAAGAGCATCACTAGCGTGTCTGCTGAGAAGCAGACCCACGCCTTGGTGATGCTTATTGTCATCCCTCCCTGAAAAGAGAAATTTAAGATTATTTTTAAGAATCTGACCTTTATCTGTCCATCTGGTCTCTTGCAAGCCGAGAATATCTAAATTATAATGGTGGAATTCTTGTGTGAGGACATCAAGAGAAAAAGCTCTGTGCAGAGTCCTCACATTCCAACTACCTATGGAGAGAAAATGGTTAGTGGGATGTTTAAAGAAACTCTGTTTAGTGAGAGAGGGAATGCCGACAATATCAAACAGCCCCCTAATCGCAGACATGGGGCAAAGACCCGTTCCCCCACTACTAAAGGCTGAAGCCATCTACACTGGAAGACTTCCTCCAATGTAGAATTTGACGATGCCAATAGAAGCAAAGAGTTCAGGTGCCTGCGATGACTTCTGCTCAGGATTATCCACCAGCTTATAAACATATCCTGTGAATCTATTCATTTGGGGCTGTCAACCCACAAACAAACAGAAAACACAGCGGAAGATTTTCCCTCCACAGAAGCCCACCAGTGCAGCAAAATCATGATCCATAATCAAGCTCAGAGCCATATATCTGTCCAGTCCAATGGGTTTATATGGTCAGCACCAGGACCCTGTGTGGTTGACCACTCCTCAGCAGGGTAGAAAAAAAAAGAAAAGTAGCCATAGTTGTCCAGATCAGTAGGTCACACTAATCTGGCAGCCCTCCCCTTCCGTTCACTTCTACAAGAGAGTATCTCTTTTGAAAGGTACTAACGGTCTGCACCATGAGAAGGCGGGGTCGGACATTAGGTGCTAGGCCTGGCCGGTTCTATGCATCATCACAGTGGATTGGTGCATAGCTCTCCTTCCAGTGACTACCTAGCTACCATTTACAGATCTCTTTTGGGATATGAGTGCATTAATAAAAAGTTTCTTACAGCTAAATTTCAGAAGAATTAAAGACCTGAATGTTATTTGTTGTTATTCCCCCACTGAGGATGCTGATGAGGATGAGAAGTTTAGGATTTATGGACAACTTCAGGATATTTTGAATTCTGTCAAGAAAAGATGGTGACTTCAAAACAAATTGGTACTGACTCTGATATTTGAGGAGGGGTGATAGGCTCTTTTGGTATTGGTAGCTGCAATGGCAATAGGCAATGTCTCCTACAAGTAAGTTTAATATTTTGAGAATAACATTTATTACAAACACCGTGACATACATAAGTACACATAGGTTCCACCAGATGGGCTGCATAAGAATGTGATTGATTACATATTAATTAACAGCAAATGGGCTAGTTCTGTTAGGAATGCCAGGTCATATAGAATTGAAATGAAATTGGATCTGACAGTTACCTTGTTAAAAGTGCCTTGAAACTTTAACTTTAGAAGTGTAGTGCTAAGGTTAAAAAATTTACCTTTAATTCTGAAGCTTTGAAAGACCCAGTCATGGAAGATTATCATGGTAAGCTATCAGAGCTTCAGTGTTAAACGTAAATTTTTTAATCTTAGCACAACACTTCTTAAGTTTAACCCTTTGCACCTGAGGGTGCCACAGTGGTGCCATCTTGATTTCATCATCAAACTCACAGGTGCCATAGCAATGTCATACTATGTCAGTCTGGTGCTAACATCCATAGTGGATGGTTGTGTGTCATATCTGTGCTCCGTATTATTATTCGTGATCATAATTATTACCTTAAACATGACAGTAAAATAAATACTGATAGAAGTTATAGCATGATTGATAGCAGTGATGATGAATTTGTTTTCAACAATTTTGTGGTGGATGGAGAGGACAGACTAAACAATAAATTACATATCTTGCGTAATGGGATCAAAAAAAGACTGTATAGTTTGTTCCAATCGAAAATTGCCGGGTGGTAGAACTGAAATACACCTTTTTTGTGATACATGTGTGCAAAAACCTGGAATGAATGACTGCAACTGTTTCGTATGGCATCATACATTAAAAATTATAAGTTGTAGTTTTTTGTATATGTATATATATATTTTTTTCATGATGTTTGTTTCTATTTTTTATTTTGTAAATCACTCATTTTTGTTCTATAAATCTGTATGAAGGTCCTTATTGATAAAAAAAAGTTTTTGTAGGCAAGTATTTTGATAACACTGGGCAACAAATTTTCGTAAAAGTCATGCCTCTGAGATAAAAGTAGCCATTTCTTAAAGATTTCAAGGTGCTGAACACAAATATCACAATGAAAATACAAAATTTGCTACAATTTCTGAGAAATCTGCAATAGTTTCTTATATAATACAGTAATACGTACATATGACATATATCGGTAAAACTCTGCTTCTACTTCCGACATCGCTTTGTCCCTCGCTTGTACTGCTGCTCAGGATCATCTCTGGCGAGCGTCCAACAGTAGTCAGCCAACATTGAAGTGGACCAGTTTCGCTGGTATCATTTCTCCATTGTTGCAATGTCCAGGTGAAAACGTTCACCATGCTCATCACTAACCATGCCACAGTTGTCAGGGAAGAAATCTAAGTGGGAATGGAGAAAGAGGATCTTTAAGGACATATTGCTGCCAAGTTTGTGATACAGAGACAACATGTCCTTAACCAGTTTCTTGTAGTTGTCTGCCCTGACATTCTCGAAGAATTTAGTTGACACCACACGAAATGCGTCCCAAGCCATTTTCTCATCATACCTGAAGCATGTTTTCGAACATCTGATTTCTGAACAGCTCGCGGATCTGAGGACCCACAAAAATTCCCTCTTAAATTTTGGCTGAGTCAAGAGAATTTGTCAGCCAAGTACTTGAAAGCTGATGCAGTCCGGTCCATGGCTTTTATGAAGTTTTTCACTACACCGAATTGGATGTGTAGGGATGGAAGCAGGATTTTGTGCATTTCTGCCAGTGCTGGGTGTTCCACATTCTTCTCTCCGACCTTCAGAGATTTCTTCTGATGCCATTTCTCTTCACATAGTGCAAAGTCTTTGCTCAACTGTCCCATTCACATAAAAAACAGCAGTATTCGTATATCCCAACTACTAACTCATCAATAGAGCCACTACCTTCAAGTCACAACAGAGATGCCAGCCATACTTGCTGTATTGTAGACAGTTCAACAGCTGTTTTAGGTTGTCATAGGTTTCTTTCATGTAGACAGTGTGTCTGACTGGAATGGATGGAAGTCGATTTCTATTATGCAGCAACACTGCCTTGAGACTCAATTTCGAGGAGTCTATGAATATTCGCAGTTCTTGAGGATCATATTTGATTCTGAGGGCATTCATCAGGCCATCTACATTAGACCAGAACACCAGGTCATCTTGCTTTCTGAAGTAAGGTGCAAACTGCTCATGGCAAGTTCAAAAAGAAGTTACTCAGACATTTTTCTTCAGAATTTCTTTCATTGTTTAAGTCTTGATCCAAGTAACTCTGCTTTGGCCTTGGACAGCTCCAGATCGCAAACAAGATCGTTCATTTCTTCTTCAGTGAGAATGTGTGGCACAGATGAGCACCATGGCAGACATATGGTTTATCATTAGACACCGAAGGCTGTAGAGAACCCGACGTCAGTTTGCCTCCCTCCTCATCGTCTGAATTGATGGAAAATTCTTTTGAAGGTTTGGGAACGGGAAGGCCTTTGTCGTGCGAAACTGGTCAAAGAGCAGATTGTATATTCGGGTACACTATTGTCCACTTTTTTCCTTGTAATGCCTCCAGAAACAGGTGGAACGATTGCATCATCTTTTGCCCACAATTGTAAAGCCACGATGTCATGACTCAACTACATTGCATGAGACAATGATTCAATACCTCCTGGGGTTGTGTGTATGGTGGGCTGATGCAATACAATGCAATATTATATTGCAATCTGGAGTTTAAAATACAGCGTTGTGAAATGGTTACCTATGTACTCAATGCAGACTGAGTTGTTTATACATGACCATCTCTGTCTCTCCTAACAAGAGCTAATCGACAAATTTTATTGTCATTTTCGTGTTCAGCACCTCAAAATTAGTAAAGTTTGGCTATTTTCATTTCAAAGCCTTTTTGTGTGTTGCCCAGTGTAATATTTATATTTAAAAAAATTTAAGCTACAATATGAAAAAGCTATTTTTTTTATCAATATTGCTTTGAGTAACTGGTAACACCTATAAAAAAAAAACTTAGCGTGCAAAGGGCTAAGTTGTAAGTCACTTTTAACAAGGTGACAATCAGATCCAATTTTGGCTCCCCTATAATACCTGGTATTCCTATCAGAACTAGCCCACTTTTTGTTAATTAACATATAATCAATCATATTCTTATACAGACCATCTGGTGAAATCGTGTAGTTATGTATGTTGTGGTGTCTTTAATAAGTGTTAGTTATTTTCAAACGATTAAGTTTACTCATCCGTAGGAGACATTGCCCATTGCAGCTACCAATACCAAAGGGACTTATCACCCCTCCCCAAAGGTCAGTCAGTACTAAGTTCAGCACTGGAATTGCTTAAAACAACAGTAATATCTCCTTTCTTGACAGAATTCAAAATATCCTGTAGTTGTCAATAAAACATATTTCTCATCCTCATCAGCATCCTCAGTGGGGGAATAACAACAAACAACATTTAGGTCTTTAATGTTTGTCTGAAATTTAGCTGTAAGAAACCTTTCATTAATACACTCATATTCTAGAAGAGCATCACTAGCATGTCTGCTGAGAAGCAAACCTATGCCTTGGAAATGCTTTATCTACCCTCTCTGAAAAGAGAAATTTAAGATTATTTTTAAGAATATGACCTTTATCTGTCCATCGTGTCTCTTGCAAGCTGAGAATATCAAGATTGTAAAGGTGTAATTCTTGTATGAGGGCATCAAGAGAATAATTCTAGATGCTGACATCACATTGTCACAGGCAATGAAACATGGTTTTTATTACTATATAGCTTCCAGAAAAATTGACAACTATGTTTGGGTTGTGGAAGATAAACCAAGCCCCCAAATCCTCTGACAAGACTTTCGCTCAAGGAAGACTATTTTCACAATTTTTTTTTAATTCCCAAGAACATCTTACCTGAAAAAATGACTATGCACATGAAGGAGTAGCATCCAACAACAGGCTTGTCAAGAGTTCTCTGTCTTCATGACAATGCTAGTGCACGCAAAACTTGACAAGTTACAGCTTATCTGGAGTAGGAAAAAAATCAAACTACTCCATCCTGCATATTAACTCGAACTTACACCATACAATTTTTAGTTGTTTCCAATAATTGAAAAGGAACTTGCTGGGAAGCCTTTTCAAGGATGCAAGACCTTGGAAAATGTATTCATTCAGAGTTGAGGAGTATTCCCCAACAGGAGTACAACCAAGCATTCCAGAATTGGCATAGATGTCTGCAACTTTGCATAGATACTGAGAGTACTTTGAAGGACAGTAAAAGTTCTGTTGAGGTAAGTGCAATGGGTTTTCTTCTGCAGATGCACATCAAGAACTTTTTGAATGCCCCGATATTTTTTATGAACTAAAATATTAGTTGCTCGAGTCTATTATTTTTTTCTGTTTTACATAAAAAAATATTTCTATTACTGCATGTGGGAAAAAACTGGTATATTCTTGAAATCTACACAATGAAGATTTAGGGAATCAAAACTTTACTGTTATAATATTAACATTTCACATTAACTAAATTAACATACCATTTAGCAAGTCTAATACGAATTTCAGGATTCCAGATTCGAGCAGCATTAAAGCACATGCTTCATCAGATGCCACAGTTCCAATCATAATGATAACTTCAAGTATCATATCATCTTCACAAATATCTAAAATAGGAAATTCCAATATAGCAAATATACTATAGATAGAAACATTTTATTGAATGGTATAATTTTTATCACTCTAAAACCTACTAAATGCAAAATATGTCAGATGATCAACACAAAAATAAAAATTATATTAAAATAGCAAAAAAAGCTCCAATTAACTAAGGACAACAAAACAATTGAAATTAGTTAAATGCAAGGCAAATAGTGGCCAATATGTAACAAAATAAACTAAGAAAGAACTTCTTTATTGTTCAAGAGTTTACATCAATTTACAAGCATTTGAGTAGTTTACCATTTTCAACAAGATTAGAAAGACACAAAAAAAAATGCTTGCTCAGAAAATAATTAGGATATAATAACCAAAAGTTCTCTTTCATTGAGCAATAGAATTTTTAATGTTTATCCTTTAAATCATTTACATATTAAAAAGTTCTCCAGAGGAAACTCAAAAGTATTTTGGAACAAGAACTGCACTATGTCTTCACTGAAGTGACACTATGTGGTGATGTTAGGGCTGTTTAAAAATTCCTTCCACATGCCATAAAGGGTGATTGCACTGTCTCAGTTGCAGGTGAATACAGATGAGGCCATTATCTAAATAACCTCCATACTAAGTGGATGCACGTGCTAACACTGTAGTGTATTAGCAGTCCATGATAGCTTTTTGTTGATTGCCAGCTGTTTATGGTAGTCATTGGTTTGTTTTGGCCAACATTTGCCTAATTCTCTGTAAAACTCTCCTAAAGAGTAATAAAAGTTTTCTGAATATAAAAAAATAATGGAATTATCTGGCAAATGTAGGGGGAATATGTACAAGCCCATTTTTTAAAGGAGGCCTAAATTCGCCTCTGTCCCTTTATATAATTTTTTTCAGATTTGGAACTGGCATGAACATAAAGTTTATTAGTTGAGTTCTGAGTAATTTGCAGACTGATTTACACAGCACAGGAACATAAGATATGGATTTAGCAAAGGCTGCCCATTGCATGTAGGTGATTGGGAGGGAAACCAAGTTTGTTCTGTTCTCATTTTTATACCTAACTGAACACCGAGAAAGTTCAGCTAGTTGGTGCTATCAATTAAAGCAATTCCTAGTCAAAATTAGTCTAAGCAACTGTGTGTAATTATTTTTAAAAAATACTTTGTTTTAAAAGAAAATGCACTTTTTTAACCTCAGCTTTATGCGGGGATTATAGACTGTTATCCCAAAATAAAAATTAACTAAATATTGCATGATACTCAGTTTTAATTTCTCAGTGTAACTAAATATTCATGCAATGTAAAAAATCACGTAACTAAATATTTACACGATTTCAGTTTCAATTGATAAAATTTATTTTCAAGAATAAATAGATAATACTAAATTCCTATAATAACCAAATTGTCATCTGTAACAAGTTATATTCTTTTGCTAAAATTATATTCTTGCCATTGTAATACAATCTGTCTTATGACATCTTAATGAAATGAAGCCTATTTTGGATCAGTAACAAGATTTATTCTTCTAGATTGAATTTTTCACACTAGTAGAAAACTATGTTTTATCTTATTTTTAGCAACAAGTTTAACTTTGTAGACTATTATATAGACTAAATACAACAGATTTGTAAGTAAACTGTTTCTTAAAATATCATATTAATATTAATTTCACAAAATAAAGCACTTAATGTTGGTATAAATGCTTAATTTCAAATTTATATTTAGTTCATAAATATCCTACTTTCAAATTCAATAGTGTATGTTATCAATGGGTATTTTTCGTGACCAAAAAGAAATGTATGAGAAAGTAACCTAAGCATATCTGAATTAGTGCAAAAAAAAAAAGTACAAAATAATGTTACATTAATCCTTATTGTTTCTGCTACACTGGAATTTTGTATAAATATGTCTAAATGAAACTTTCAATTAGACTTTAATCATAAAAAGGATTTTTTTTTTTTGAATCTATTGCCCTTTCCCCCATAAGTTGTTGGTTTCAATTGCATGATTTCAATTTATGTGGTGTTTACCTGGAACCTATTAACCATGTAAATCAAGGGACGCCAGAATAAAAAAACTGGGAAACTTTTATAAGCTGAAAAATGTGTTGCATCAAGCAGTACAGGTATGACTGACACATTGGGATATTGCCTGATGTTTCAGAGTCCCAGGGTGACAACCACCCCTGAACTTGACTGTCTTGGTGGCAGTGCATTACGGCTGCACCCATGCTTGTGTACTTTATGCAGGTATCAGTTACCCTATTGAATCCAGAAGATTCAAATTATGTGGTTTGATTAACGAACACACTAGCTGTATTATAAAAAATGTCTCATTGGTGACATTCTGAAGATTGAGTCTGTTATTATGGAAATTCATTACACTCCCCCCCCCCCACCTCACCAAACTTTATCTCAGAAGGATCTACGCAACTTGGAAGGTGACAATTCGGTGAATGTGACAGTTTGGAAGATATGACAATTCAATGAATATGACAATTCGGTGGAAATAAGAAATGATTAGAAATACACCCAATTCTATTTTTACACAGATTTTTTTTTTACACGTCTTTGATTTAACATGGTTCAGAAAAAAATTCCAGTTCTCCTTTTATACGATTTATTTTGATCTAGCATGGTTCAAATGGCACCTTTTTAAAAAAACTACATTTGAATTTAATTCTGAAAAAATATTCCTATTGAAGAAAAAATTCCTAGAATTTACATTTATAACAAAGATGCCGCTTTTATGGTCACATTTTTCGAAGTAGTTTTAACTTTGAAAATGTACTATAGATACACATTTTTTGCACCGAAATCCCCAAAATGAAAACTACACTAACTACACGTTTCCTCTATTTTTATGGAAAAATTGAACAAAACCTAGTACATTCAGAATAAAATGGCAACATTGAGTTCCAGATCAATTCTATCTTCAATATATACATTAGTCTTGGTCTCTCATTTCGTGTTTAAAGTTAGAAATGTTTAGATATTTAATAGAAGAAATTGAAAAAAAGTTTTGTTTTTTGAAGTTTTGTGTGCGTAATATAAATTTATTAAATTTTGCTGATAGGTAATTTATGATTTTTTCCCCATCTGATATACCGTATTTCTTCAATTCTAAGACGCCATCAATTGTAAGACGCATCTTAATTTCAGTACCACCAACAGAAAAAAAGCTTTGTTTCCAAGAAAAAAAAATAAAACACTAAAATATATCTTACAAATATTTTTATTATAATAGAATTTAATTTACTAACAACAATAGTACCTATTTACCAGTAGGTATGCTATTCATCACTTCCTTCTGAATCAATATCAGAGCCCGATTCTTCTGAGCAGTCTTTATCTTCATTATCCCATAATATATCATCTTCTGAGCCACTGAGAGCATTGGTGATGCAACATTTTTTAAATGAGTGCTGCACTATTCTTTCTGGGATTAGCTTCCAAGCTGTTGATACCCATTCAGTTAATTTTGATGCTGGCTGTGATGGTCCACCCATTATTTTTACTTTTCCTTAATCAGTTTTGCTTTATTTATGTTATATTTATCACTTTGGGTATTTTATTTCATTTTTTGGACTGTCTCAATTCTCATTCCGAGAGCATAGAAGTTGCGCATGCGCAACTCTGATCTTTTGATTGAAAACCACTAAAGCATGTGTTCAGGACACGACCTCTCTTGCGTCATAGCTTGCGCAATTGTTAGTTCATGCGAATGTCTTTTCCGGTGTGCAATAGCCACATGCCGGCTTTGTATGCTGCTCATTATAACTTAGTGATGTTAGGTCACAGAGTTTATAGTAGTAGATTGTGATAGATTGTCAGATAGTTGAGTCACATTGTTGAGACAGATTGTGACATGTGAGATTGTGAAGTGCTGTTAGAGAGTGGTAACAGTGGGTCACGAAAGTGCTGTTAGAGAGTGGTAACAGTGGTCAAGATTGATGTTGTGAGATTGTGAATAACAGTGGTCAAGATTGAAGAGGTTGTGAAATTATGAAGTGCTGTTAGAGAGTGGTAACAGTGGGTCATGGAAGTGCTATTAGAGAGTGGTAACAGTGGTCAATGGAGTGGAGATGTAATTTAGATAGATGTGAGTTGCTACAATTTTTGTACTCCGACCCTTGAGTTTGGTGAGTTGAATTTTTTGGAAATAAATTTTGTTTCAGAAACTTTTGAATCTTTGCTATTTTTTCTCTTGAGCAATGTTAGTTGATATTTTTTTGAATGTATTTAAACTTTAAACTTGACAATCATTTTTGAATTCTTACTTGACAAGTAACACTTGATAATATATATTAACGAACCCTATTTCAACTTTATTTGGCAAGTTATTATTGCCTGGCACAGCTATCCAGAATTTAAATACATTTGGATCAGATAAAAGGTCCATCTTAAAGTTAATAATCTTTTCTTGAAGGTGTCAGTGGATGGTTGTCAGTCAACAGACAGGTTCCAAGCTCACTATAATTCAGTCACAGAGCTCCATTATAATGAAATGACGGTGGCTTCACATTTGGAAAGCGCAGCCACTTTATTCTCCAATGGAATTGGAGAATGCGATAACGGCCAAACTTGGAGGTGGGTTTTCTGCGTAAAATCAAAATGTGTGGTGCTGTGTGCAAAGCACAGGAAATTTTGAAAAATAAACTGCAATTCTAAGACACCATCAATTCTAAGATGCACCCCGTTTTTAGAGACATGGGAAAAAAAGTGCGTCTTAGAATCGGAGAAGTATGGTATTAACTACAATTCAAATATTTTTCGTAAGCCTTACCATGATGTCGGATAATTCAACTATACAAAAGCAGAAAAGGAAAGTTATCTCTTTGGATACTAAGATCCAAATTTTAGATCGTCTTCCAACTGGAGAAGGTTCAATATCCATAGGTAAATATTTTGGTTTGAATGAAGCAACTGTAAGAACCATCAAGAAAAATGAAGATGCTATTAGAAAATTTGTGCTTTCTGGAACAAAATTGAGTGCTAAGTTGTCGTTATTATACACAAGAAATATTGTAAAAGTGAAGATGGAAAAGGCACTAGTAATGTGGATAGAAGATGACTCGCAAAAAAGAATATACACTAGAGGGAAATATCATGAAACAGATGACATTACGAATATTTAAGCAGATACAAGAAATGGAACCAACCACATCAGTTCAGTTAAACAAAAATTATGAATTTTCTGCAAGTACAGGTTGACTTCCAGGATTTCTTCAAAGATACATGTTTCATAACGTAAAGATAAAAGGTAAAGTTGCATCTGCAGATGAGCTGGCTGCTAAAGAATTTTGTCCAAAATTGGCCCAAAAGATGGTAGATACTCCTGATCAAGTATGGAATGCAGATGAAATTGGTATTTTTAGAAAAACATGCCGAGTAGAACCTATGTAGCAAATCACAAAAAATGTTGGTGGCTTTGAAGGAGTGAAAGATTGTGTGATCCTTCTATTTTGCAGCAACGCTTCAGGATATTGTATGTTAAAACTGCTGCTCATCAACCGATCCCTAAGACCATGGTCAATGAAATGTGTAGATTTTAATAAATTGTTAGTGTATTGGATGGCAAACAAAAAAGCCTGGGCTACAAAAGAAATTTTTAATGAATGGTTCCATAAATGTTTTGTTCCAGAGGTTAAATGTTATTTGAAGGAAAAAAATCTCGAATTTAAAGTTCTATTGATTATAGACAATGTGCCTGGCCATCCTGTTTTGGAACACCCAAATGTGCAATTTTGTTTTCTGCCACCTAATATGACATCCTTAATACAACCACTAGACCAGGGTATAATTGCCACATTTAAAACTTACTGCATAAGACGAACATTCCAATACATTTTGGATAAACTAGATACGGATAAAACACCAAAAGTAATAGTTATTGATGTGTGGAAGAAATTTTCTATATTAGATTGTATCATTCATGTTGGAGTGACATTATCAGAATTAAAACCATTAACTTTAAATGCATGCTGGAGAGCTATTTGGCCAGAATGTGTAAAAAGCAATGATCCTGTAACCCCAAATACGACTGAATATCCTAATATCATCACTTTAGCACATGCAGTTGGTGGAGAAGGATTCGATGATTATTGTTTGCAGATATTGATGAATTGCTGGTTGACAAAGCTCTTAGCAAAAATGAAATAATAGAAGTTGTCCTTGAGACTCCTGTGAAAAAGAAAAAAAGTGATGGTGATGAAGAGGTTCCACTCACTGCAGGTTTAATTAAAGAAGGGCTTCAGATGGCTGCTAAATTGGAAAGTCATTTTCTTACACATGATCTCATAGTTCAACGAGCTGAGCAGTTTAAATGTGAACTGAAGTCATGTATGGTGCGTTATCAAGAATTATACAAAGATCTAGTCAAAGCAGGATGTCAACGATTGATTACAGAGTTCGTTATGAAAACTAATCAAACTTGAGAATCACTGGAAATAAGTGATAATTTGGTTCCCCATGCCACAAGAGCATTTCACCATTGGAGTATGAACACGATGGCTAAAATGTTTCAAGCGATGAAAGTGATTTAATTCCAGACTTACACAAACGAATGCACCTATTGTCAGAAAGTGACAATGAATAAAAATCTAGTTAATAAGCATATGTAAGTCATATTTTTTGTCTCTTGAATTAGTGACATATTATTTTCTTTATGACGGATAATTTACTTTATATATGTACATAAAATTATCTTTATAAGTTTATAAAATAAAAAATGTGTTTAAATGAATAAAAATCAAATAAAGATTCAATTAAAGATTTTGATATGATTTGTTTGAAAACAACTTATCATTTGTATTGGGTTTTCATGTCTGGAACTTATCTTCTATTTTTTGATATGCACTGAATTTTTTTCTTTACACTTTTTTTTTTGCACAGTCTTTTTGGGAACTTATCTACCACGTAAAAACAGAATTGGGTGTAATTTGAATTAACTAAACCTAATAATAATATATTTTCTGCTAGTGAACAAAAGGAATAGTACTCCGAAATCTCTGTAATCCAGCACTAATTAAGAAGTGGTTTACAATTTAATTCATAATTGCATCTATTATCTCTAATCCAACCTTCAATAAAGGATTTACACCCATTCTCTATAATTCGACTTAGCACTACAATGGAAATTTTCTTGAAGACTGTTTCTTCTTTGTTATGCGACCACTCCTTTTTCAGATTACGAGCTATTTCCCTATTTCTAGGGATATGACCTATTTTACATTATCACAGATACCCAGAGGTCATTATACATCAACCAGATATTATTTACTCTAAATACCAATAACTAAGATCACAGCTTTAAACCTATTCAAAGGTTACTAGTCTAGTATTTAACCAGGTAAAGATTTTCATAGACTTACAATAGGCTGGTAAAACTGCAACTGATGTCCTTAGACAGTCGTTGGTAGGGTAACTGTCCAATTTTTATGCGACCAGTCCTTTTTGCCATGATTTTGTTCAGTAATGCTGGATTTGCATACAATGGAGATTTAGTTTTAACAGTAAACTAGTTATTGGTACTTAGAGTAAATAATATCTGGTTGATGTATAATGACCTCTGGGTATCTGTGATAATGTAAAATAGGTCATATCCCTAGAAAGAGGGAAATAGGTCTTATAAATTATTTCAGATTACGAGCTATGTTGTTATACTCAACGTGCTCTACGGGTGCATAGTGGCAAAGGACATGTAAATTTAATGTACACTTAATATTCATGAAAATTAAAGGAGTTATATCCTACTGTGCTTGGTAAATTAAACAAAGTTTATTTCCAAAAATTCAACTCACCAAACATCAAATGAAAATGTCGACTACATCTTGACTCATCACTATCTCACTACATTACTCTACAATCTCTACTCCTCACTACACTCACTTCTACGTTCTCTGCTCTGCTACTAACTACTCTGTGACCTAACATCACTGTTATAACAAGCGGCGTACAAAAGCTGCACATGTCATGTTGCACGCTGGGAAAGACATTTACATAAACTGACAAGCATGCAAGCTATGATGCAAGAGAGAGCGTGTCCTTGAACACGGGTGTTTTAGCGGTTGTCAATCAAAAGGTCAGAATTGTGCATGCACAATTCCTGCATCTCGGAGAGAATCGGGACAGTCCAAAATAAATTAAAATTCCCAAACTGATAAATATAACGTAAATTAAGCAAAATTGGTTAAGGAAAAGTAAAAGTGAATGGGTAGACCATCACACCATCACAGAAAATATCCTCATTAATGTAAAACTGACTGAATTCTGCAATGCAGACATTGTCCCCCTCCCCCCAAAGTGGCATCTGATCCTTAGGGGATATAACATACACCTCTGAAATACCACGCCCCCTAAACACTCTCCTCTCTCCTCACCGATCCCCATCTGCCACCTGCACTAATGCACACCCACCAAACCCTTTCATACTGCATCCTAAAATCGGCGATTAAAGTACCCCCCCCCCCTGCGCGCACACACACACACCTCCCAATAGAAATACCGATATGAAAACCATTATTCAGGCCCTCACTAACATAATTATCTTAACCCAAAATTTAGTTTATGAACTCATTATAATTATGAATTACTAACCACAAATAGTGAAGCTTCTCTTGATATTCGCTGATCTTGGCGATTTCCCATAATCCCACACCCTCTCCCAACCTCCGTCACATGCAGATCATATTACGGCTACCCGCAAACCACTACGATCGTCGGAGCTGAACCACTGACAATTCAATTTATGGCACCCCACCCCTCCCCCGTGCTCAACAACCAACTGCCTCTACTGCATTAGCTTAAGCTCCTCATTTCCCTTGGTGCATTATGGCCTAGTCGCCCATGCGCTATAAAACCCCAAACAACCAAACCAACCTCACTTCCCATCTGACAAAGCACTCAAAGTAAGGGCGCAAAACGTGCATCGTGATCAAAAACTTTTTTAAGCACTCTATGGTATCAAACGTATAAATGGTTATTTCCTTCACCAAGGTGGGTAGACCATTGACATCTGTTATCCTTCTTTTAATCCCCACTGAGACATCACTTGCCAGCAAGAACTTCGATTATTAAATTTGCCACCGAAAGGATCAAGGAAGTTCCTGTTACTACCCCTCTTCTATGGCACGGTAAGTAAATATCTCCTTAATAACTTTTGATATTTGATAACATAGTCCATGTGTTGAAGTGCTTAAAAACATTTAACGGTGTCACAGAGAATTAAAAACTTTCATTTTAATTACCGCAATGTGTACCTCTACTCTAATTTTTGTTACCAATCATATTAAAGAGTTTTCCAAATATCATTTTCATTGTTTCCAATGGTAACTTCATGTTCACACTCCATCACCAAAATTTCATATTTCTGTCATTAATACATCATTGCAATATTGTTTTGAAATTTTGGAAGTTTCAAACTTTTTCACTGTTAGGGGGTGCAATTATAGTGTTCGAATTCCCATCCACCCTGGGCCAATGAAAACATCATGGCATTCATATTCCACCACTAAAATTTAAAATTTCTAGCTTAGATACGTCATTTGCAATATTTGTTTGCAATTTTGGAATTTGCAAATTTTTCCACCATTAGAAGGTGCAATTATAGTATTAGGAAGATGTAAAAAGAGTGAATCCTAATATTTTATCAATTCCTACCTAACCCAAAAGAAATTTTTCATTTAGCTCTAAAAACAATTATCTGCTAAAACTAAAAAGGTGTGTTTACCCACCCTCTCTGAGTCTAAGGGGTCAACTCATTATTGGCAATGGAAACTTCATGACTTTCATCTTCCACCAGCAAAATTTCAAATTTCTAGCATAAATATATAGTTTGCAATATTCGTTTGAAATTTTCAACTTTTTCCACCACTAGAGGGCATAATTATAGCTTCAGAGAGATTTGGAAAGTGCCAATACCTATTCAACACAAAAAGAATTTTCAATTTATCTCTGTAGACAAAAAATTTCGATGTCTACAGTCGGACAGACAGACAAGAAGCGAAACTATTATTTGTTTTCTTTGATAATGATATAAAAAATACAGTAAAATTTTGCGTTATTTTTAAATAATATTTAAAAACATTTAGCTTACCATCTTTTCCTACATATATTTGACATTTTATTAATTACAATTAAATGTAAAAATAAATGCATATTGTTAATCACAATTAAAACTCGTCTAACCGCGGCTGGCTAGCTGTGGTTAGAACAGAGGTTAAAGTAAAATTGATGAGAATACTGCTGTGATTTTTGAAGTTTTTAATTTTAGGATGAAATTTGATTTTTAAAAGTGAGAATAAGTATGATTTAAAGCCAGGAGTATCAACTAGGATTAGATACCCTACTATCTTGGTTAATGAAGTAGAATTTATTGAAACCTAAGTGGTTTGGCAGTTTTTAATCTTATTAGAAGACCTTGCAATGTGACCGATAATCCCAGATAATTTTACTTTAATTTAGTTTATATATCGTTACTTCAGGATAAGGTTTTAAAGCTGTTATTTTATTTTCTGCAAACACTTTAAAATAAATCTGGCCATCACAGTGAGTTCAGTTTTAGAAACCTAACAGTTGGTTGGTTGGTTGGTTGGTTGGTTGGTTGTTTTGGGTTTTACGGCGCATGGGCGACTAGGCCATAATGCGCCAAACAAAAGACAATATAAAAGATAAAAGACATGTAACCTGCAACCAAATTTAAAACAAATGAGCTAAATAGTAAAATGGTAAAACAACAAAGAACAAGTGTAAAATTAGAAAGTAAAACAATAGAATACCAGGTGTAAGTGACCTGGGATATACACACAATATATAAGGTGGTAAAATCAAAATCCAGTAAAATATCGACTTGAAAAATATAAGTTAAAACAATCCCAGGTGTAAAAGACCTGGGCTATACAAAATATTAGGTAAAATCAAAATCTATTAAAATAACCACAATATTTTAAAAAGGAAAAAACTGAGGGTAAAAAGCAATGATCGGTTAAAAGATGTCCGAGTGTAAGAGGCTCGGATGCAAAATCATGAAAGTTAAAATACAATTTTCGTTCAATATTAAAAGCTTCACATTCGACTAAAATATGTTTAATAGTTAAAATGGTGTCACAAAACTCGCACTTGGGTTCGTCGTCCGCCCGTAGAAGAAACGTATGAGTAATAAACGAATGACCTGAGCGGAGCCGAGCAAGTACAACTTCCTCCTTGCGATTCCTGCGGTAACAAGAATGCCATGGTTTGATGATAGGTTTGATCTCAAAGAGCTTGTTGTTAAGCTGTTCTGACCAAGATCTCTGCCACTGTGCCCGGAGCTCGATGGTAAAATGCTGCCGGAAATCCAGATAGGGAACCGGCAATGGAGAATCGGACAGGGGCGTGGCTGACCTCGCAGCAAAATCTGCCAAATCATTGCCCCTGATTCCGACGTGACCGGGCACCCAACAGAAATGGATGGTAGTGGTGGCTGCCAGATGATGTAGCTGCTGGCGGATCTTAGTAAGAACTGGGTGAGGCTGATGCCTCACCGAGATCAAAGCCTGTAGCGAGCTAAGCGAGTCGGTGTAAAGCACACACCGACGATGATGCTTAGCCACCACGTGGTCCAAGGTGAGGCTGATAGCGTGCAACTCTGCAGTGAAGATGGAACACTGCAGTAGGATCTGGTCTGCAATGATTACATCACAGCAGACCATGGCCGATACCACCGATGTGCCGGACTTCGAGCCATCTGTGAAGACAGACAAGAAGTCCGGGTGCTCAGCACGATGGCTGGCAAAGAGTTGATGGTACACACAGTCGGGTGTAAAGGCCTTCCCTGTCCTGCACAGGGAAATATCGCAGGAAGGGGTAACAGCGAGCCAAGGTGGAAGTGGCTCAGCTGTCGACTGTGCAATGCTATCGAGACTGGTGTTGATGTCTCTGAGGTAGCCTCGGACTCGCAAACCAAATGGACGAATGGCAGTTGGCCGATTAGTGTAAAGCATTTCCCACTTCGGACTGAAAATGCAGTCCCAAGTGGGATGGCCAGGCAGGGATCGCAATTTAGACGCATATTGTAGGGCCAACTGCTGATGGCGAAGAGATAAAGAAGGTTCGTCAGTCTCAACGTAAAGACTCTGGACCGGTGAGGTGCGGAAGGCTCCCGTGCAAACACGGAGGGCCAGGTGATGGAGGGGGTCCAGCACCTTCACCACTGAATCCCGGGCCGAGTCGTACACCTGGGATCCGTAGTCGTTTCGATCAGACAAGTGCACAATAGAGGCAGAGCAAAGAACATCGGTCCACCCCCCAAGATAGGGAGGTGAGGACCTTGACGATGTTCAATGCCTGCATGCACTTGGACCTGAGATGACGTATGTGTGGTAAAAAAGTCAATTTCCGATCAAATATGAGACCGAGAAACTTGGTCTCCGCCACAACTGGAATGATGTTACCCCCGAGCCGCAGCTCGGGATCCAGGTGAAGATTATCCTTATGGCAAAAGTGCACACAAGCGGTCTTCTGTGGGGAGAACCGAAACGCGTTTGCCGTCGCCCAAACTGAAAGATTGTTCAGGGCAATTTGCAGTTGTCTTTCAATGACCCTCATGCTGGACGAAGAGCAAAAGATGCTAAAGTCATCAACATAGAGGGCATTGCCTACTGACGGAGGAAGTTGTCTAGTTATAGAATTAATCTTGACAGCGAAAAGCGTAACACTCAGAACGTAGCCTTGTGGCACCCCCTGTTCTTGGGGGTATGGTCGCGAGAGAGTGTTACCGACACAGACACGGAAAGAACGTGTCGATAAGAAGTTGGAGATGAAGATCGCCATGTGACCTCTCAAGCCGAAGCTGTGGAGGTCACGAAGAATGCCGAATCTCCAAGCCATGTCGTACGCTTTTCCGATGTCGAAGAAAATTGACACCAGGTGCTCTCTTCTTAAAAATGAATTTCTGATAGCCGATTCGAGGCATATCAGATGGTCAAGAGTTGACCGTTGCCTGCGAAAGCCACACTGGGTGTTGGAAAGAAGGTTGTGATGTTCTAAATACCAGATGAGTCTGGCATTTACCATTCTTTCCAACACCTTACACACGCAGCTCGTCAACGCAATGGGACGATAATTAGAAGGAATCTTGGGATCTTTACCTGGCTTGGGGAAGGCCAAGACGATGGCCTCCCGCCAGGAGTCCGGAAACTGCTCCTCGAGAAAAGTGCGATTCAAGAGATGGAGCAGCCGATCCTTACTCGATGGTGAAAGATGTTGGAGCATGGCATAATGGACATTGTCAGGCCCTACAGCAGAGGCACGAGAAGAGTGCAGAGCAAGGCGAAGCTCCTCTGCTGTGAATGGCCTGTTGTAAGGCTCCTGGCCATTTGAGTGGAAAGACAGCGGAGAGCGCTCCACCCTGCCCTTCTGGGCCAGAAACTCGGGGGAGTAAGAAGAAGACGAAGAGATGGAGGAGAATGACTCCCCCAGAGTGTCGGCAATTGCTTTGGGATCAGCAATTGCCTGTCCATTGTGCTCCAGGATCGATAACGAGTGGGACGTGTAGTTCCCACTCATCTTCCAAACTTTATCCCACACGACCTTAGAACTAGTCGTGCGGGTGATGGAAGAAGTACACTTGATCCAAGATTCCTTCTGGCTCTGGCGTCGGACGAAACGAGCTTTCGCTCTGGCGCGTTTGAACTTTTTGAGGTTGGGGGATGTCGGATATCTCCGAAACACCCCCCAAGCCTTATTCTGAGCCATCGTGTAGAAGTTTGAGGAATTGTTGATGCAGCTGCATCTACGATACAGTCCGTTATTTCCGCTACCGCTACTGCTCCTGGCTGACAGAGTGGTCATCCAGCTCAGAGAGCAGCTCGAAACCACCCTGGTCAGCCCGATCGAGCCTCCACCGCGAGACGCGTGAAGAGCTGCAAGGCCCCCCACGGGAGATGGTGCACACCACGGGGAGGTGATCGCTTCCGTAAGGGTTGTCCTCGACCTCCCCTGTAAAGAGTGGAAGGATCGAGGAGGAGCAGATGGTGAGGTCAATGGCAGTGAAAGTGCGGGTTGGGGAGTGAAAGTAAGTACTGACACCGGTGTTCAACAGGGAGAGAGAAGGATCCAGGAGCCACTGCTCTAGGACCCCCCTCCCATTGGTGTCAGCACTGCCCCAAAGTGGACTGTGTCTGTTGAGGTCCCCCATAATGAGGAAGGGGGACAGCAGCTGCGAGACGAGATCATCAAGGTCTTCCTGGAAGACGATGCTCCCAGGTGGAAGATATACAGAGCAGACAGTCAGCGAGAACCCCATGAAGAGACGGATGGCTACTGCCTCTAAGTTGGTGGTGAGGGGTACGACCTGGAATGGAGAATGGTTGCTCATGAGGATGGCGACACCCCCGCGAGATGGACCATCTCCATCCCTGTCCCGGCGAACCAGTGAAAAGTGCCGGATCGTGGGATCTGTGACTGGCTGCAAGTATGTCTCCTGCAGGCACACACAGATGGGCTGGTGTGCCTGAAGGAGGGCCTTGATGTCAAGATTCCTCTGGAATCCACGACAATTCCATTGTAGGAGTGTGGCCATCTCAGGACTTAGAAGAGTGGGCGGACGACAAATTCCTATTCAACTTAACCGCCGCAGAGGACGGTTTAGTGAATAGGGTGCGGTCGGTATCCATGTCTTCGGAATCGTCCGAGGGGCATGGATCGGTGACCGCCCTTTGAGGAGGAGTGATTAGTTTCTTTTTTGGCCTCCTTAGGTTTGGAAGGTCTTGATGTCTGAGGATGGGAAGGAGGAGGCCTTCCGGTGGAGGTGGAAGGCTGAGCTGCAGGAATGGAAACCGGGGTTGATGTCGAAGTCGACACCACCCTCAGTCTCACCTGCGTGAGGAGGTACTTCGCAGCTGGCGAGAAAGACTCAGTAGGTGGTACACTGATGTCAGTCTGCACCGCAACCGAAGTCATTGGAACAATGGGCTTTCCAATGACTGCACTGGCATAGGAAACCTTGCCAGGTGGGGCGGGCGGTGCAGCAAGCTTTCTCGCCTCAGCGTAAGAGATGTTGTTAACTACTTTCAAGCGTTGCACCTCCTTTTCTTCCTTCCACTTCGGACAGTCACGGGAGTACGCCAAATGTTCGCCACTGCAGTTCACACAGCATGCCATTTCTGCTGTGCAGTCAGGATCGAGATGATCCTTACTGCCACAGCGAGCACAGGTGGGCTTGCCCCTGCATGCTGTGCGGGCATGACCGTACATCTGACACTGAAAACAGCGCAGAGGGTTTGGGATATACGGCCGAACCTCACAATGTAAGTAACCTGCCTTGATGTAAGAAGGCAGGTGTGGCGAATTAAAGGTGACAATCAGCACCCGGGTGGGTGTCAATTTCCCATCACGGCGTGTCGAAACCCGATGGACCGCTGTTACTCCTTGAGGTGTGAGCTCCGAGAGGATTTCCTCCTCAGCGACTTTGAGGAGGCCCCACTCGGTAATCACACCCCGAGAGGAATTCAAAGTTTTATGGGGAGTGACTTCGACAGCCACCCCACCAATTTCTTTGACTTTCAGGAATAGTTCAGAATGTTTCGAACAAGCGGTCTCAACCTGCAAGTCGCCAGATTGTAAGCGCTTGACGGATTTCGGGTCTCCCGCAAGACCTTGTAAACCTTTGTTAACAAAAAAAGGGGACATGTCCCTGAGCACCTGATCACCCGTGGAGTGGATGATCAGGAACTTCGGGAATGAAGACACAGACACAGAAGACGACGGCAGAGATAACGGAGACAATAAGGAAGATGGGGGCTCATGGCGAGCCCTCTTGGTGGCATTGATCGCATTAATTTCTTCATCTACTCTCATGTTTGTTTTTGTGTGGTTCAGTGCCCGCTGTCCCCACCCTCCACGGAGCCCAACTAGGGGACGCCCAGTCGGGCGCCAGGGCTACGCAGGCACTATACCCACACAGACAGTGAGCCAAGCCCTCACAAATAAATAGAAGGAAAATAAAAAGAGAAATGTGCAGAACAAAACATTCTACACAAATCAAACAAAGCGTATAATAATAAAAATTATGAATGGCCAAACTGGCCTCACAAAGAAAGGATAACTACAAAAGGAAAATAAGTTGTGAGGAAACTTGTAAACCTGTACCCGGACCGTGGGCAAGATTACTCACCGCTCTGCACGGTTGACCCTAGCAGGACCTGCCCACCAGCCGATTGCTCCTGGGGGGGCCACCCCAGGAGCTCCCGTTTACCGGAAGCAGAGGCCAAAGCAGTGTATAACAGAGGCCCCGGAATCCGCTGCCCAGCCCCGCGACAGACAGGCTCCCCAATGGCAAAATGGCCACCAGTCATGAGCTGAGGAGAGAAGACAGGGACCCCCGAGCAACTACCAGGATCCTCCTTTCCTGGGACACGGGTCTCCACACACGGCAAACACGCGGGCGAGCGTTTAGGACCTTGCGAAGGTTACCGAGCCAGCGGAACCTTCACAGGGTGGTCCCCCTCACCGCGTACAGGCGCTCACACCGAGGGGGAACCTAACAGTAAGAATTAATGAAGTCATATTCTAGAAGAGCATCATTGGCATGTCTGCTGAGAAACAAACCTAGCCTTAGAAATGCTTTCCTTCCTCCCTCCCTGAAAACAGAAATTTAAAATTAATTTGAAGTATCTGAGATTTTCATATCCATCTGGTCTCTTGGAAGCTGAAAATATCTAGGATATAATGCTGAAATTTCTGTATGAGGACACCAAGTGAATAATCCCTGTGGAAAGTCTGCACATTCCAAGTATCTGTGGAAAGAAAATGATTAGTACGATTTTAAAAGAAACTAGGTTTAATGAGAGAGATAAGGCCAACAATATCAAACAGCACCACATAAAACAGGCATAGGAGCAAGATGCATTGTTCCACCACTAAAGGTTTAAGACACCAATGCTGGAAGAAACTTCAGGCACCACTTTTAAAAAGTGCACTTTCTCAAGAACTAGAATTAAAAAAAATATCTTCCTGAAACACATTACTCCAGGGTAGGTTGGCAATGTCCACAGAAGTATGTGTTCAGATACCTACAATAACCTCTGATCAGGATTATCTGCCAACTGACATAGGTATCTTGTGATATAGGGTATCCTGATTAAGAAGGGGAGATTGATTCCACTAATTCTAGAATTATTTATATTGCTTCTCAAATATATAATGCAATTTGGAATAATATTTATTTGAAACCTGACCAAAAATGAAATCATTAAGTATATATGTAATATGTAAATCATTAAGTAATTATGTATATATGACCTAAAATAGTAGCTACTTGAGGATATATCAGATTAGGACATCATAGTGAAAAATTTAATTTTGAAATGATAGGATTTAGTACTGTTTTTAATTAAATTGAAGAAATATCATGACTTGCATTCAGAACCAAAAAATTAAATAAATGAAACATTTAAGTCTGGGGTATCCGAAACCTTTTCAGGCTGGGGACTACTTTTAACTTAGGATTTCTTTGGAGGGCTATTAAATTTTTTATTTATGTATGAATATAAAGCAACATAAGGAATATAATCAATAGTAAACAATTGAAATTAAATAACTGACACTTAAAGGTGTTAAAAACACATTTCTATTTTTGCAGTAAAGAAATTAAAAAATTTTATTAGAAAAAACCTACCTCTTAAAAACTACCTCTACTCCTTACCATGCCATGGGTGACTTCTACCTTGCTAAAGAGTGACTGAGAGCCTGAGGGTGCCAAAATGGGCACAACCATTTAAGTAATGATAGAAATACTATGAATAATTTAAAATAATGAAACACTTTAGAAAATACGGCAAAAAATAAAAAAAAAAACTTTTTATTGAAATTAAAATGGAAAAAATACAGTAAAGCCTTACAATTAAAAAAAACTTGAAATTTCACTACCTCTTTTTTTAAAACACATTTTTTCATTTTTTTTTTAACCACAATGAAATGCTCTTTCTTTTAGTATTGAACATGGCCTCTTTCTGTTGATTGGTTATTTGGAAAAAAAAATTCAAAGCCGACTCTTTTATTTCACTGAATAACGATGGCAAAATGTCTTGATATTTTCTCAAAGTACAGGGTGGTTATAATTAAACTGACAATACACAGAGCAATGTAGAGAAGGATCTACTCAATGGATCACAGCAAAAAGTGGTGAATACCTTAAAAAGAACATAGGGTAGAGGATTTGCGAATAAAAAAAATAGTAATTAGTGTTAGTGCCATCAGGTAGCATGGGTGTACTAAAAACATGGTAGAACATGCTAATTTTTACTAATAAATCAGCACTTTGACATCAATTCTAATTTTAGAGGAAAAATTGTCTTGAGCTGAGTGGGATACGAACCCATGACCTCATGATAACGTCAGGTGCTCTGGTTCAATGAGCTACCGGCCGCCGAATTTATCTCATTATTTATCATCATTGGCATATACTTGTAAGACATGCTTTCCATCTATATGGCAAATAGAAATCCACTTGGGCTAAAACTGCCGAATAGTGCATATATGTTACATAAAAGGAATGTTCATAGCGTTAATTAGAGGAGATCTTGATTGGCAGCCGGTAGCTCAGTGGTCCAGAGCACCTGATATGTTATCAGGAGGTCGTGGGTTCATATCCCACCCAGCTTAAGACAATTTTTCTCTAAAATTAGAATCGACATCAAAATGCTAATTTATTAGTGGATATTGAACCGTCAAGTTTATCTCATTATTTATCATGTTAATTTTTTGTGACATTGCAGCCAATCACACATGAGAGTCGCATGGACATGCTATAAAATGTGATGTCTTCCCTATAGTCGTTAGAAGGAACCTGGATATCTGCAAGAAGGACCGAGCTTTGCTAGTGAAACTCTTTTACCAAAATGGCAGCAATGTCGCTGCTGCATTACGTGAATATTGTCGTCTGAAAGATATAAGGAAAGGACCTTTGGTGCTAAATACACTGAAGAATATGATACAGAATCTGCCGAGTCTGCCTGATACAGAAACAGGCGAGTTGGGTGTGGCGAAGCCACACCCAACTCGCCTGTTTCTTCCAATCGCCACACCAATCCGCATAGAGGCCGGCGGCCTGTTTCAGAAAGCAATGCAGAAGACATTGCACCTACTGATGCAGAAATCCAGCTACCCAGAGTTAGTGCTGTCTTGCACTGTCTCGGTATCCTGGCAACTGCAACTTCCGTGGTCAACTAGCTGTAAAATTATATGGTCCCACCTGAAACAGTATCCTTAAAAAATTCATAGGGTGCAGTGCATCAACTTTGCTTTGCAATTTCTGGCGAGGATGCAACTCGACGACATGTGGCCTTCAAAAGTTTTATGGACCAATGAGACACATTTTCCCTTACATGGAGCAGTAATACACACAACTGCTGAATATGGGGACCTACATATTTACATGCTGTGCATGATGTGTCCCTACACTCCAACTATGCAAAAAGTGTATGGTGCGAGTTTACCGCAAACTTTATAATAGGACCATTTTTCATTGAGATCATGCCACAAGACCCCGGTGCATCAATCGATGAATGTACCATGTTACACAGATCTTCTCCACCACAAGATTATACTGGCTTCGCAAGAAAGAAATTTCTTAGACTCCATAATCTTCATGCAGGATGGGGCGCCACTCCATATTGCATGTACAGCAATGCAATTGATGCATATTATTTTTGGTGAGGGGAGAAAAATTTCTTGAACGTTTTCCAATGCTTTGGCCACCACATTCCCCTGAACTAAACTCATGCGATTTTTGGTTATGGGGTTATTTGAACAGCAGAGTTTACCAAGGCAATGTTGAATTGAAGGCAAGAATAACACAGTATGTTGCAGCCATTCCCTGAGGCATGTTTCAAGTAACTGTGGACGATGTTGTATTATGTTTCCAGCACATTTTGCATACGAATGGTTCACATATTGAGAATCTTGATTTGTAAAATAAAGGTTATGTTTGTTCAACTTAGGATTTTCTTTATTTTAGTGCACTCATGCCACCTGGCGGCACTAAAACTAACAAAATTTTTTATTCTCAAATTCTCTACCCCATGTTCTTATTAAGGTATCCACCACATTTTGCTGTGATCTGTAGAGTAAATCCTTCTCTACATTGCTCTGAGTACTGTCAGTTTAATTATAACCACCCTGTATATCATTGAGAAAAAAATTATGAAAGACACCAAATTTCTTGCTTAAAGTGCAATTTTTTTTTTCTATTGCTCAGAAATAAATAGCCTTTCATTTATATGTAATATGGTTATTTTTATCTTCTTTTTTTTTAATAAATTTTTATTTGCATTGCCAGAATTTTTTTACTACGAGTCTAAAAAAGTCCCATTAAAATGAGGGATTTCATTTTCGTAAACATTTTATTTTCATAAAATCTCGGATTAAATGCAGATTAATTTTGCATAACATTCCATAACTTCTTTCATTAATTATTTGGCAAAAAAGTTCTAAAGTTCACTTTTTTTTTGACTGAGCACATTTGAAAAAAGCCTGGCTAACAGGTACAATTTAATTTTTCAGGCCCAACATGGTAAGGGTTAAACAAACCAGATAAGGCTTATAACTGCAAATTAGTTGTAGTTTATTGAAGAAAAAATTTCTATCGTGGATAAAATTAAATGCAATATGTTCCAAGTTAGCATTTTCATCAAGCCCAGAAGGGGGGGGGGAGAAGTAGGGGAGGCCATTAAAAACAATAAATATCACTTTATTTGTGCTTCAAAACATGTTTAAAAAGCAATATTTAAAAAAAAATCCATGCAACAGAGAGTTAATCAAGCACATTTATATAGCTTTTGGAGTTGGATGAGGGCTACCATATTTGCGATTGGCCTAGGTTCCACTTGGTTAACTGATGTGTTCCTAAAGTATTTTGGTGCGGAAAATTGAAATCTGAGATCAGAATTGGCCTATCAGGGCTAGTTTTAGAGTTATAGAGATATAAACACATCAGTTTCATACATATTACTTCAGGAAAGAAAAATCAGGAAATGCTATATCAAAAAAGTTGGCAACAATGCTATTCTATTCATAGTTCAGATAATTACTAGTCTGCCTCTGTAAAGTTTATTTTAAAAATGTACAAGTGACAAGATATTTGTGGAATTAACATCAGTTTTTTCAAACTGTATTCTAGGGTATGTAAAGATATTTTATGATAGTATTTGTGTAGTTAACATGACAGGTTTGTGAATATTTCTGTTATTTTTTTTGTATTTTAGAAAATGTCCCGCCGAAAATGTCAAAATAAGGCAGACAACTTTATTATATTCTTTATTAACTTTGTTATATTTGCGGAGAGTTCACCTTTGCAAGACAAAAGAAAAAAAATGACACCTATAATAAAGATATCATACAAACATTATTTTGGATGTAAAATAGGAGATCAAGATAAGCAGTGGTTGTGCTTTTTGCTATTTGAAATTAATAAACTGGTGGAAGGGTAAAGGTAGTGCCTATTATTTGCTGTACCCATGATAAGGAGGGAACCAAAAGACCATTCCACAGATTGCTACTTCTGTATGACTAGTACCCAGGGCTTTACCAGCAGAAAATTGAAGAGACATATCGATTTTCCCAACTTATCTTCATTACGACCAGTACCACATTCTAAAACTTTGTCAGTTCTACTAACTCCAAGTCAGGAAACATAAAATGAAGAAAGTACTGGTGAAGAGAGTGAGGCACGTGAATCACTTCCAGAAAGAAGTGATCCTTCCTATGAAGCTACCATGAATTCAACTCATTTTTTAACGCAGGCAGATCTGAACAATTTGGTTCATGATCTAGGGCTAAGTATACAAAATGCTGGGCTCTAGGTTGCAAAAATGGAATCATCTCCAACCTAGTACAAGTATAACTTTATATCAGAAATAGAGAACAGAATTTTATTGCATTCTTCTCACATGATGGCCGATTGACTTTCTGTAATGATATTGCCAGTTTGATGACAGCTTTAGGCTTTATTCATGACCCACAAAATTGGTGGCTCTTTATAGATGCATCCAAAACTAACTTGAAGGCAATTTTACTACATAATGGTAATTTAATGCCTTCTGTTCCAGCTGCCTATGCTAGTATGGCAAAAGAATCATATGAGATTCTAGATATAATGCTCAAATCCATTAAATATACAGATTTCAATTGGAAAATATGTGGGGATTTAAAAATCATTGCCATGATATTGGGAATGCAACAAGGGAACACAAAATTTCCTTGTTTCCTTTGTGAATGGGACAGTTATGACAGTGCATCCCATTACTTGAAGAAAGCTTGGTCAATAGTAATTGGAAAGTGGGAGTAAAATATTTACAGAAGCAGAGACTTATATAGCTTATGAGGATGTGATCCTTCCTCCCCTTATATAAAACTGGGACTTATGAAGCAATTTGTCAAGGCAGTGGATAAATATGGTAGAGGATTTGAAAAAATTCACTGTCTTTCAGAAGCAAATATAAAAGAGGACATGTTGTAGAAAGATGTGAAATTTGACGAATCTCTAACAGAGAAACAGAAACTTGCTTGGACATGTTTTAAGAAAGTTACAGACAATTTTCTTGGAAAAAAGGAGGTCTAAAGATTATAAAGAAATAGTAAACCAGATGCTACACAGGCATATTGGGATTTAGGATGCAACATGTCTTTGAAAGTGCACTTCCTGCATTCACATCTGGACTACTTTCTGGAAAGCTGCTGTGACATCTCTGATGAACAGTGAGAGATTTCACAAAGATATTTTGATAATTGAAAAGTGATATGAAGGGAAGTGGATGCCTACAGTGTTAGCTGTTTTTAGTTGGAATCTCAAAAAAGACAGCACATATAAACATAAAAGAAAAAAAATTATTTATGTTTTGAATTTTTGTTATTTAATTATTCTGCATTCAATTTATTTCTGTATAATATTCTGTAAAATTTTCTGTATGAATCAATAATCATTTTAATACCAAGGAAGCTAGGAATAATCTATTTTTCCCTATTATTATTCATTGTAAATCTAGGAATAAAATTAAAAATCGTCTAACTCGAAAACTATCCCTGATAGGAAATATCTAAGCACAGATCTGAAATCTGCACTAAAAAACCTTTAAGAATCACATAACTCATACTTAGAAAAAAGATTTTTTTTTTGTAGAACAGTGTTATCAAAGCTTTGACCATTATATTTTCAGATAAAATTAATCATTTAGAAAATGCTCAGACATATAATGTTGTGCTTTTTTTAAAAAAGAACATATTACCTGGTAACAATTTATTCTTCATCCAATCAAGCAAATTATACTGAATTAAAATCTTCTGATAATCTAAGTCAGGGATAGTTAAATTTCCTAATATTCCTAAACATTCTAATGCAAATTCATCATTCTGACCATCATTCTTTTGCACTGCTTCACCTAAGCTGTCCATGAAATCCTGAAAATGAAAAATTTTACAAAATTTTGCATAATAAAAGTTTTGTAATCTGCAATGGTTAAATGCAATTATGTAAAATTCTGTTCCAAAATTGTAAGTTAAATGCAATAATTTAAACATAAGTGAAAAATATCTGATCTGACATAAAACCTCATAAATATTTAAAATTATTAACCTCATAAATATTTAAAATTATTCACTTTTAAAGTCCTTGATAAAAATTACAAAGCATTACATAGTGTGTTCAAGTTTGGAAATGCCAAAAATCTCTGCTTTAGTATTTTTGATGATTCAGTCAATGTCTAATCGAGATTCTACTTTTTGTGAAAAATGTTGAAATAATTCTATCATATGCAAATATTGATATGTCATTTTTGAGTACACAATATTGGTTTTGAAACTAAAACATTTTCACAGAAAGTACAAATTAGAGAACTACTAGCAACAAATGACACACATAATAAAACATACTCGCTCTCAACAGCAATTGCTGTAAAAGAAAACACTGAAACCCGTCAGTTTGTGCGAAGAACTTAAAAGTAAAATCATATATTGAAGATTTATATTTTGTTCCACACTTGTAAATGGTAGTTGGGCATAAACACGTACATTATACAACATGCTGGATGGCCTTGTTGGGAAGCTATCATCTGTCTCTTAACAGCTGCCCAGTGGGTCTCCCAACTTCTCTGAGCCCTTGGGGTACATATGATCTGGCCATTGTGTACACAAAAAGTGCTGCTCAAAGGTAAAACAACCCAATCAACCATAAATAATAACATTTTTCAATATGAAAAATTTTATTGTAAAACCTCAAATTATTATTCAAAACCATAGTCTGTTATGTGAAGCAAAAAGTTAGAAGGTCAGATACCGCAAACAATAAAAAAGAAGGTATAGAGAGAAATCTGAATTTGACTTGTGTCAGATGGAATTTTAATGCCAATTGTAAAACACAGTGCAATGATGTTTGGTAGGAAGATATGTTTTCGCTGACTCTGTCAAGACTACAGCATCTGGGGGTGGTGTAGGATATACATTAGGATTAAATTATTACATTTAATGGCAAACACAAGTTTTTTTACTAAAAGTACATTATTAATATAGGTATTGCTGTGCAATTGTCTGTTTGACATTGAATTTCCTATTGCCTTATTTCCTAAGATGTAATCATAACTGCTATTGTGTGAGCTTGTTTAAATATTTCCACACTAAGAACTTTTGGTGTTGCAAAATTGCTGTGAGGCAGAATGGACATAAAAAACTATTTCAAGTGATTTTATTTTATTTTTTTTTTTTTTGAGTCCCCAAACTCGGGGTTAGTGCAAGAACTTTTTGTGCAAAGGAGTGATTTTATTTTTTTAACTTTTATTACAGAATCTCTTAAGAGTTGTCAGACTAAGTTCAGTCTAATCAACTCTTGTATAAGGGGGAGTTATCAAGTTATATACATATATATAACTATGCATATATATGTATTGATATATTTTGATATATATTATCATATTGTGAATGTAAGCAACCTCTCCTCAATTCCTTGACCAGACACCCATGCACCCAACATGGGAGCATAATTGGCTTCCAGTCAACTACCAAGCATTGACATTGCTCAAGGCCAAGGGTGGAGGGTGGTGTTAATATAATGAGTGGGTCTGTCTAGGGAAATCAGGGAGGATTACACCACAGATTGATTCAAAGTGCTAGGCCAATATATTTGATTTGAGCCCAGGGAGGCTTTGAACAAACCCTGGGAAGAAAGGAGAGAAAAAGGGGAGAGAGAATGACTGGAGCTCCAAAGCAGCGAGGTTATTGGGAAAGTTGTCCATGATTTGAGTGTGGTGATGAAGGCTGTTTGAGTTCAGATAGCGGGGAACTCATGTTTGATTACTCCCTTGGGAACTGAAGGGGGAGATCAGAGCATATTCATAAGGTTTATGCATCCTCTATGGCTAGTAGAGTATAGAGCAATTACCTAGATTGCTAGAGAGCCTAGTATTCTAACTGTATTAATTTTCACAATTTTTAAGTTTTTTTTCTCCGCCTCTGCTCGAGTGATTGATAACCACAGACAAAAATCATACAGCATTCTATCAGACAGGATAAGAACCAATAGGAATCATAACTGTAGCGAGCAGGTATGATCTGAACCAACCACTCAGCCATAGACCTATTATGATTGCAGTCTGACGGGATAGATTCAGTCATCTGTGCATAAATATATTAGAAGGGGAAATAATCATTTTACTCTCTGTAAAAGAACTGTAGCTTATTATCAATAATGGTCTGAGCTAACACATTATTTTGTTATTTTTAAAATAGGTATGTTCTTTCAGTCTAATGGGAAAAGGCCAGTATGTTTTCCCTACATATCCAGTGAGGAGGGAGATTATGATTTGGAGGGGGTGGGGTCTTGTATTTTAATATGTGCCTCCTGAAGATGGGATGAGATCTCAATCCTTACGGATAATATTAAATATAGCGTATTGCATAGTATTAAGTACTATATATCCATAAAAGGGCATTATGTTATTTAGGATGGGTTTAACATATTGATATATGAGAATGCAATAGTGTATTTCTGTTCAGGTTTAGTTATTTCTAGTTAAGGTTGAAAAATAGCTTTTAATTGACTTTTGATCAAATTTTTTTTTGTATTGAGTGAAGGGAATGCAACTCAACCCTAATGAATAACTGCATCTAAACTGATTTTGTATATATATAATTTAGTTCTTTGATTAATTGTTGCTTATGGCTACAATAAGTTAGAGCTCTGTGAAAATATGAGTTGAATACGGATATATAAATATAGAGGAAAAAATGTCATCAGCAGGGTGGGATATGAACCTATGAACTTCTGATAACATGCCAGGTGCTCTGCCTGACCAGTAGTTGAAGCCAGGCAAGGGTCTTTAATTACAGTCAACTGTATTCCCAATGATTAATTCTATGATATAATGTTTAAAGCCACTAATAGAGGATGATGGCCAGTAGCTCAGTGGTCCTGAGCACATGACATGTTATCAGGAGGTCGTGGGTTCAGATCCCACCTGGCTAATTACAATTTTTTCTCTATATTTATCTAACATACTACTACTGACAGGTGTATATCTGTGAGATCCTATTATTTCATGAATATGGATACTTTATATTTATGGAGGTGGCAAATGTAAAAGATATTAAAGTGGGCATGTTAGTGGGTTTATGGTAGACTTCAGTAGTAATGTAATTTGGATGACGGTGTATTAGAACATCTGAATACGGCAAACTATTGTTACTTTCTGCTTCATGGGTGAAGTTGATGGATGCTACTGCATTATTAAATAGTTGTATTAACTGGTTGAATTCTGTGAGGCCATAAAGACAAGTTAAAAAAATATTGTTAATATAACAGCAATAGAATATAGGTTTAAGGGGATAGTTGTTTAATACATTAGATTCAGTCTGTCTCATGATGGCATACCTGTCGTTCAGTCAGTATAGTGGAAAGTTGTGAACCCATAGGTATGCCTTTGTTTTGGATGTATAGCTGATTCTTAACAAAAACCAAAATTTCCGCACTCACTGAATATATAGGAAAATCGTACCGATATATATATATATACTATTATGGAGAGTAAAATAATTATTTCTCCTTCCACTAAGTCCCAACAATATTTTATGGGAAATTTAATTATTAACATAAATCAACATATCCTCTGTTATATAGACATTCATCCATTGCAGTCACCAAGGAAACTATTACTCTGAGACTATCAGCTCCCTCTTGAAACCACCTCTAATGCACATGTAATTTGCCAAATGACAGTCTTAAATAAATCAATAGTACCCTTTCTTCACTTAATGACGATCAACAAAATTAAAAGCCTTTTTTGAAATCAACAAAGCTAGCAACCAAAGATTTCTGAAACACTAAACATTTCTCAAGGACCTGCCTGAGTGAAAATATCTGATCTACACATCCCCTACCACTTCTGAATCCACATTGCTCATCACACAATTGCCTGTCAACATGATTCTTAATTCTATTAAGCACAATCATGCAAAGAACTTTCCCTGGAACAGAGAGTAGGCTGATACCCCCCTACAGTTATCACAAGAATTACAATCACCCTTTTTAAAAATAGGGATAATAAGAGCTCTGGATAAAATCCTTAGGAACCATGCCTTTATCATAAAAAATATTCAAAATTTCAGTCATCCATGTGGTAACTGAAACATTCCCAGCTCTAAGCATTTCCATAAGTTATTTCATCTACCCCTGGGGATTTATGAAGTTTAAGTTTAGAATTAGCCAAACTAACTTCAGATTGTGTTATAGGGCCAACATTAAAGCCAGTAATGCATCTATCATCATTATAAACAATGGGAGTAGAACTAACCACATTGTTTAGAACATCACTGAAATGCTCAGCCCACCCAGCCATGACAGAATCCTCACCTTCTATAACCTTACCTTGTTTATCCTTCAATCCCTGTATACCTGTCCGTTTTCTACCACACAAAGCATTAACTACCTGGTACAGCTGTCTGCTGTTGTGCTCTCTAACTGCCTCCTCGGCTTTGTCAGCCAAGCCATCAAGCCAAAGATTCTTATCAGCAGCTAACTGATCCTTTTCTCGTTTATTAAGTTTTCTGTAATGCTTTCTATTAGGACTTGTAGGGTATTGATTAAGGACATTCCTGCAGTTCTTCCTTTCGAAAATAAAGTCAAGTGTCTTATAACTCTTATAATTTTTGCCTCCTTGGCTCTTTTTACCCTTAAAGAGTACTGTTAGTTTCAAGAATGATCCCATTCTTCCTTAATTTCAGTAGTAAGCAAACCATGACTGTCATAATGACTTACTAACCTATCATGGTAAGCTTTAGTTATAACTGGGTCTTTCAGAGATTCAGTGCTAAAGGTAAATTTTTTAACCTTAGAACAACACTTGTTAAGTTTAATTTGTGAGACACTTTTAACAAGGTAATGTTCAGATGCAATTTCAGCTCCCCTATATGACCTGGTATTCCTAACAGAACTAGCCCATTTGCTGTTAATTAATACATAATCTATCATATTCTTATGCAGCCCATTGGTGAAACCCATGTGTATTTAGGTATGTTGCGGTGTTCATCATCATCATCATCATCCTCAAGCAGCCATGGGCTACGGAGGTCCAACCAGACCACGCAGTTTAATTCTCCAAGCATATCTGCCCTGAGCTACATCTGCTGCATCTGGCCACTGCACACCAATTCTAACAAGGTCCTGTTTGACATTGTCAGCCCACCGCATCCTAGGTCTCCCCCTCCTTCTGAGGCCTCTAGGCACACTGTTCATAACCCTATTCGCCAATCTATAATTATCCATATGGGCAACATGGCCAAACCAGCGGAGTCTCTCTCTGCACAATATGCTGCTTAAAGGAGGTTGCAAACTCCTTTGCCTAACCTCATCATTAGTTACAAAGTTAAACCACCTAATACCCAAGATACTGCGTATGCATCTAGAATCAAAAGCATCTAGTTTCCTGTTATCTTGTTTACACAGCGTCCAAGTTTCACTACCATAACTAACCCTACAAAGAACTGAACTATTATACAGTCTAATTTTAGTCTTTAGGTGTATACGCCTATTTCTCCACAATCTCCATGATTCTTAAAAGTCCCGGCAGCAATACCTATTCGTCTGTTAATCTCATGCCGCACATCACCAGCATCTGTTACATAGCTCCCAAGGTAATTAAACTGTGACACCTGCTCAAGACTGCAACCATTCAGATTAACTGAATCACAGCCTGCCAGACCAATTTTCATCACTTTAGTTTTCTCTCTGTTTATAACCAAACCTACTCTACTACCAGTCTCATCAACAGCTTGAATGAAAGAGTTCATCTCATCAACATCATTTGCCAAAAGGGCTAAATCATCAGCATAATCTAAATCAGAAATTTTCGTATCTCCAGCCCATTTCAGGCCAAAATCTTTCCCTTGAAGTGAATTTCGCATAACATAATCAACAACCAAACTAAAGAGAAAAGGAGACAAAATACACCCTTGTCGAACACCAGACGTAATGCTAAACCAATTGCTACAAGACTTACCAACTCTCACACATGACTCAGTGTTATTATAGAGAGCTTTCATTATGTTAACTAACTTGTCTGGTATACCATATGATTTCACAATCAACCACAAATTATGACGATCAACAGAGTCGAAAGCCTTTTTGAAATCAACAAAGCTAGCAACCAAAGGTTTCTGAAACTCTAAACATTTCTCAAGAATCTGCCTAAGTGAAAATATCTGATCTACACATCCCCTACCACTTCTGAATCCACATTGCTCATCATGCAATTGCCTGTCAACCAGATTCTTAATTCTATTAAGCACAATCATGGAAAGAACTTTACCGGGAACAGAGAGTAGGCTGATACCCCTATAGTTATCAGAAGAACTGCGATCACCTTTTTTGAAGATAGGGATAATAATAGCTCTGGTAAAATCTTTAGGAACCATGCCTTTATCATAAAAGTTATTCAAAATTTCAGTCATCCAAGTGGTAACCAAAACATTCCCAGCTCTGAGAATTTCTGTAGTAATTTCATCTACCCCTGGGGATTTATGAAGTTTAAGTTTAGAGATAGCCAAACTAACTTCAGATTGTGTTATAGGGCCAACATTAAAGCTGCCAATGCATCTATCATCATTACAAACAATGGGAGTAGAACTAACCACATTGTTTAGAACATCACTGAAATGCTCAGCCCACCTAGCCATGACAGAATCCTCACCTTCTATAACCTTACCTTGTTTATCCTTCAATCCCTGTATACCTGTCCGTTTTCTACCACATAAAACATTAACTATCTGGTACAGCTCTCTGCTGTTGTGCTGCCTAACCGCTTCCTCAGCTTTGTCAGCCAAGCTATCAAGCCAAAGATTTTTATCAGTAGCTAACTGATCCTTTACATGTTTATTAAGCTCTCTGTAATCTTTTCTATTAGGACTAGTAGGGTACTGATTAAGGACATTCCTGCAGTTCCTTCTTTCTGAAATAAGCTCAATTGCCTTATCACTTAAATAATTCTGTCTCCTCTGCTCCTTTTTTCCTAAAAGAGTACTGTTAGTTTCCAAAAAAGCCTGTTTAAAATGGCCCCATTCTTCCTCAACTTCAGTATTAAGCAAACCATGACTGTCATAATGATTAAGTAACGTATCATGGTAAGCTTTAGCTATAACTGGGTCTTTCAGAGCTTCAGTATTAAAGGTAAATTTTTTAACCCTAGCACAACACTTTTTAAGTTTAAGTTGCAAGACACTTTTAACAAGGTAATGGTCAGATCCAATTTCCGCTCCCCTATATGCCCTGGTATTTCTAACAGAACTAGCCCATTTGCTGTTAATTAATATATAATCAATCATATTCCTAAGCAGCCCATCAGGTGAAACCCATGTGTATTTATGTATGTTGCAGTGTTTGTAATAAGTGTTAGTTATTCTGAATCCATTGAGTTTACTTACCTGTAGGAGACGTTGCCCATTGCCATTGCAGCTACCAGTACCAAAAGGGCCTATCACCCCTCCCCAAAGATCAGAGTCAGTACCAACTTTGGCATTGAAGTCACCAAGAACAAGGGTAATATCTCCTTTCTTGACAGAATTCAAAATATCCTGAAGTTGTCCGTAAAACCTATCCTTCTCATCCTCATCGCCATCCTCAGTGGGGGCATAACAGCAGATAACATTCAAGTCTTTAATGCTTGTCTGAAATTTTGCTGTAAGAAACCTTTCATTAATGCACTCATATCCTAGAAGAGCATCACTAGCATGTCTGCTGAGCAGCAGACCCACGCCTTGGTGATGCTTTCCATTCTCCCTCCCTGTAAAGAGAAATTTAAAGTTATTTTAAGTATCTCACCTTTACCTGTCCATCTGGTCTCTTGCAAGCCTAGAATATCTAGGTTATAGCGCTGGAATTCCTGCATGAGGACATCAAGAGAATAATCTCTATGTAATGTCCTCACGTTCCACATTCCTGCAGAGAGAAAATGATTAGTAGGATTTTTAAAGAAATTAGGTTTATTGAGATTGGTAGGGCCAACAATATCAAACAGCCCCCTGATCGCAGGCATGGGGCAAAGACCCGTTCCTCCTCCGCTAAAGGCTGAAGTCACCGATGCTGGTAGGAACTTCAGGCACCACCTTTTTAAGTGGACTTTTTCAAGAGCAATATGGCCTGCCTGAGACGCATTACTCCAGTTTAGGCTTGACGATGCCCAACTAGCTAAGTAAGGTTCAGGTACCTGCGATGGCCTCTGATTAAGATTATCCACCAGCTGATATAAGGTATCCCATGCCTCTGTTCACTTAAAGCTGGCAACCCAGAAGCAAACAGAAAACACAGCGGCAGACTCTCCCTCAACAGAGGCCCACCAGTGCAGCAAGTCCAGGATCAATAATAAAGCTCAAATCCATAAACAAGTCCAGTCTAGTAGGTATAAATGGTCAGCACCAGGACCCTGTGAAGTTGACCACTCCACAGCAGGGTTGAAAAAAAGAAAAAAGTGGCCATAGATGACCAGATCAGCAGGCCATACTGAACTGGCAGCCCTCCCCTTCTGTTCCCTTCCAAAAGAGAATATCTCTTTTGAAAGTTACTAATGGCCTGCACCACGAGTTTTTCTCAAACCATTAAGTTCACTTACCTGTAGGAGACGTTACCCATTGCCATTGCTGCTACTAATACCAAAAGGGCCTATTACCCATCCCCAAAGATCAGAGTCAGTACCAACTTTGGCATTGAAATCACCAACAACAAGGGTAATATTTCCTTTCTTGACAGAATTCAAAATATCATGAAGTTGTCTGTAAAACCTAAACTCCTCATCCTCAGTGGGTGGCTAACACCAGATAACATCCATGTCTTTAATGCTTATCTGAAATTTTGCTGTAAGAAACCTTTCATTGATGCATTCATATCCTAGAAGAGCATCACTAGCGTGTCTGCTGAGAAGCAGACCCACGCCTTGGTGATGCTTATTGTCATCCCTCCCTGAAAAGAGAAATTTAAGATTATTTTTAAGAATCTGACCTTTATCTGTCCATCTGGTCTCTTGCAAGTAGAGAATATCTAAATTATAATGGTGGAATTCTTGTGTGAGGACATCAAGAGAAAAAGCTCTGTGCAGAGTCCTCACATTCCAACTACCTATGGAGAGAAAATGGTTAGTGGGATGTTTAAAGAAACTATGTTTATTGAGAGAGGGAATGCCGACAATATCAAACAGGCCCCTAATCACAGACATGGGGCAAAGACCCGTTCCCCCACCACTAAAGGCTGAAGCCATCTACACTGGAAGACTTCCCCCAATGTAGAATTTGACAATGCCAATAGAAGCAAAGTGTTCAGGTGCCTGCTCAGGATTATCCACCCACCGATAAACATATCCTGTGAATCTATTCACTTGGGGCTGTCAACCCACAAACAAACAGAAAACACAGCGGAAGATTTTCCCTCCACAGAAGCCCACCAGTGCAGCAAAATCAGGATCCATAATCAAGCTCAGAGCCATATATCTGTCCAGTCCAGTAGGTTTATATGGTCAGCACCAGGACCCTGTGTGGTCGACCACTCCTCAGCAGGGTAGAAAAAAAAAGAAAAGTAGCCATAGTTGTCCAGATCAGTAGGCCACACTAATCTGGCAGCCCTCCCCTTCCTTTCACTTCCAGAAGAAAGTATCGCTTTTGAAAGGTACTAACGACCTGCACCACATGAAGGCAGGGTCAGACATTAGGTATTAGGTCTGGATGGTTCTATGCATCATCACAGGGGATTGGTGCATATATCTCCTTCCAGTGACTACCTAGCTACTATTTTACAGGCTATATTTGGTATATAATGACTTATTTCTCTTGATTTTTTTTTAATATTCTGAAGTTGACTTGTTTTTCTGTATTTCTAACTCAGCCCAATTGGCTAAAAAGCCTGGACTTTTCTCAAAGTATGGTACTGAGCAAAAATTACGAAACTGGCAAAATATTTACTTCAAACAAGAAAATGAAATTTTTTTTTTTATTGTTATTCAAAAATAGTCTTTTTTGTTATGTGCATTTTAACCATTTCTGTTTATTAGTTGTTGTTTTTTAAATAAATTTTTATTTGCATTGCCAGATGCAATTTTTTATTACAGGATTCTAAAAGAAAGTTCTATTAAAATAAAACTAGATATCTTTTTTTGTTAAATATTTTATTTTCAGAAAATCCAGAATTAGATACTGATTAATTTGGCAATGTAACATGCCATAATTCCTTTCATTAGTAATGTGGCAAAAAAGTTCTAAATTTAATTTTTTTTTTTTGGCAGAGCATGGGGAGAAAATAGCTTGGCCTCTGGATGTAAACCAGTTTTTCAGGCTGGACACTGGAAGGATTAAGAACAAAGAAAACAAAACAGGACTGAGAACCTCACAATGCAAAACCATCAATATCAATATTAAAATTCTCAGATACCCTGTCCCCTGCTTTAACTTTAGCAGTAGCATTATCATACATAACCTTAATCAGTTTCTCAAAATTAAAACTCACAGCGGATTGTCTTAAAAACAGACCACAATAACTCATGATTAATGCTGTTGAAAGCACTCTTGAAGTCGACAAATAATACAAAGAGATTAATTCAGGAGAAATTGCAAATGAAAAGAGGTAAAGCTGAAGGAACAAAAGCCTGATCAATTCAACGGTAACCTGGAAAGAAACCCACATGTTCTTCTAATAAAACATTATCTTCAATTAAAAATAACTTAAAATTCTCTGTTGTTGAGCAATAAAATTTTAAAGTTTATCCTTCAAACTTTAAAAATTTATTGCTAAATGACAGAGAATTTAACATTATTTTTAATTAATTTCTGAGCAAGAAGGTCCTTTTAATTGTGTATTATTTTGAAGCCAGCAATACAGTCTACTGTTCAATATCAGCACAAAATATCACAGTAAAAATCATACTGTGATTCAAGTGGAATATTAATATTAAAAATGGGCTTTCTCCTTAACTTTCTAACAATAGACCAGGAAGATCTAGAGTCCCTATAATTTAATAACATAACATTAATTTTCTCAAAAACTGCCATTTTTAACTCTGCAAAAAGATTTATAATCTCTTCTCAAAGAAGTGTATACATTAAAATTATAGTCACTGTAATTTTTCGATAATCTTTTAAATGATCTCTGCAGATTTCTTTTAAGTAGCAAACATTCATTATCAAACGAATGATCAGAAGTCGAAGAATTTCTCCCAACTGATCTCCAACAATTCCAATAAGCTCCATTCTTGCAAATCAAACCTCTCAGACTAGCTGCAAAAGAAAAATATTTTTGCGGATTCTCTGGAGAGAGAGAGTTTTTCTGCCCATAAAGAGGCGACTGTTCCAAAAAGATCATTTAATGACTGCTCCAGTAACCCTGCCAACAGGAGCAACATAACCAGAGCAAATGGGAAATCCAAAAGTAGCAATAACAGGCAAATGGTCCAAACCCAGTTCAGGTAAAATATATATATCAGTTGCAAACGAACAATAAACTGACCTTGAAGTAAAAACCAAATCCAAAATACTTGCTCCATTGCTAGAAAAAAAAATGTCAAATTTGCTTCACATTCACCAGGTAACACAGTGATTTTTGCCACATCACTAATGAAAGGAAATTATGGCATGTTACATTGCCAAATTAATCAGTATCTAATTCCATTTAAACAAACGAAATCATTAACAAGACAAAACTTGTACAGAAGGATTGCCCTTAGATTTTTGACCTTATTATTTGAACTACGAAAAATAATATCTGCATCTAAAACAGTATCATAGTTTACTGTAAATAAAGAACAATCTTTACCATCCAAGTGAACATTAAAATCACCACATAATATAACATTGTCATAGTAAGTACAACAGTCACAAATTAAGTGAGAAAAGGAACAAAAGTTATCATTAAATTTTCAGCCAGGAGGGAAATAACACATTAAAATCTAAACACTTTTAATATTAATTAGTCTGAATTAACAATAATACAAAATTTACTTTTACTAATTAACTTAACATTATGCAATTTCCCAGGATACTCAAAAATTAGTTCTCCACTCAGTCTTCCAAGTCCTGCGTTGCTAATAGCCTCACTCTGAATAGAGTCCAGTTGTTAAAGGAAGCCAGTAAAACAAAATCAGCTCGATGCCCTGTTTCCACAAGGTAAAAAATATCAACATTATGAATAAAATGCCAAAAATTAGGGAAGAGACTTTTATTGAAAATAAAAAAATAAAATAATAAATACCCCTCAAGCAGCTGCTTGCCACAGATGTCTGACAGGAGCCTGTCAGTGATAATGCCAAAGATAGAACATATGCCAAAGATAGAAGATCTGAGAGGATGGCAGGACCTCAACAGAAAAACACATACATCCATGCCTTAAACAGGGCTCGAACCCAGGTCCCTTAGATCAATAGCCAAGCGCGCTAACCACTCGGCCATGGAATGGCTATTGAAAATACCAGCAATATTAAAGAGCAAAAATTTGTAATATAAAAATTTAGAGAACAAAATTTGCAAGCACCTTCCAGAAGGAATCAAACCCACACAAAATGAAGTACCAGCAACCATGAGACCTGGGCAGTAAGATTTTATGTCAAAAAAGTATCATGCATATCACTAAACACTTTCATAACTTTATTCTCCTCAAAGCTATAAACACAAACCTTACCATCTACAATAAGCTTGTTGTAATTGAGATGAACAGACCCTATGCCTTTCTCATGCAATGAAATGCCCACAGCTTAAATCTAGCTAATCTTGTGCTAGAACAATAATCATCATTAATGTAAATACCAGTTGGGTTGTTTTACCTCTGAGCGGCACTTTTTTGCACACCATGGGCTAAATGGCCAGGTCACATGGACCCCGAAGGCTCAGAGAAGGTTGGGGGAGGAGACCCACTGGAACAGCTGTTGGGAGACAGATGGTAGCCTCCCGTCAAGGCCATCCAGCGTGTTCTTTAATGTGCACAGGGTATGGCTCTCCTGCACACGGGGCCACGGCTTAATGTCCCATCCGACGGACAGCGGCCTTTCCAAGCCCATCGGTGTCCCCTACTGACCATGGGCAGGGCGGGGAATTTTTGCGGAGATAAATCTCAACGCTGACCCAGCTGGGACTCAAACCTGGGAACTACAGATTACGAGCCTGGCGCGCTACCGACTGAGCCACCCCCGCCCCGTAAGTACCAGTACCTTTAAGCTTAGATGCATTGTTCTTAATTCTTTCCATATCTTAATTACTTAATAGCTTACAAATAATCATTCAGGAATGTGAATCCCCCACTTTTCCTTTAATTCTGTGGGCGCATTCAATCGGAATACCAAATTTCTCAGAGCATAATTTCAAAACGTTTGTTTCAGCAATATCTCATGATACCTTCTCCAAGACCGCAAATAACAATATTATTTTTATGACCACGGTCTTCTAGATAAACAGCTTTGTTATGAAGCAGTTGATTCTAGGTTGAGCAGGAGGGCAAGAATGTTTTTCTACTTCAGTTAATATGTTCTTAAAATCAATCAAGGTTCTGTCGATATTTTCAACCCACAGTTCTATTCTCTCTATACAATAAAGGAGCAATTATAACTAATTATTAGAACCAAGCAAAAGTTTCAAGAGTGTCTTCAAACTATCACATAAATCAAAACTGTCATCACCTAACATCTCTTCTGCAAGTCGCTCTAATTCAATAATGCTATTGAATTTCAAATGTGTATGATGAGGAGGCTCAATCAACTGCAGCAAAAAGAAATAAATTTTGTTTCGAACTAGTAGGTTTGTCATCCATAAACAATTAAGGTAATTAATCTTCAAAAACATAAATTCTCAGGTAATATGAACAATAGATAAATATAGAGGAAAAATTGTCATTAGCCGGGTGGAATCTGAACCCACGACCTCTTGATAACATGCCAGGTGCTCTGACCACTGAGCTACTGAACATTCATCCTCTATTAGTGGCTTTAAGCCACTAAATACTACCAGGTGTATATTTGAGAGATCCTATTATTTCATGAAGAAAAGAGATAAAATTCAATTGAAGAATAACTCACAGAAAGTAATATAACTTAAATGCAAACTTTCCCAACGTTGCACATCAGGCACACAGCAGACAGAGACCCTTACATTACATATAACACACTTCACTTCCAATATTAATAGAGCATACCACAGATCTGGTATATAACAGTAATGTCAACATTCACAGCAGAGCTAATTAGCTACAATGTAGTAGTATAAACTATAAAACAGATGCTAAACCAAGTCAATAAGTCAAAATACAACTTACTATATCTATGCAACCCACTACCAGTTTTCAAGAGTGAATGATTACAAAAATTAATGCACAAGATTGAAATTAAAGTAAAATCTGTAAAAAAAATCCAAGAGACATAATACAACAATGTCCACATGCACCAAAGTCAGTGTTGCCACCAATTTTCATATGCTTCTCTTACACATGCAAAAATTTTCAATGCATCTAATCACACCTATTTGAATGCACTACAATGCACTAGGTACTATTTAACATTGTGATGTTGTTCTTTAACTTTTACAGTATAGGGTTTCCAAAACTAAATTCATTGTGGTGGCATAATTTATTTGAAAGTGTTTTCAGAAAATAAAATAAACAGCTTTAGAACCTCATCTTGAAGTAACTAATGAATGGAAATATGTAATGCAAATGGTAACTATGTATAAATTGGAAGGAGAGTTGTATACTAATCCTCAGTGATGATGCACAGAACCAGTCAGGCCTAGCACCTAATGTCTTCATGTGGTGCAAGCCATTTCAAAAAGAGATACTCTCTCGTGGAAGGGAACAGAAGAGGAGGGCTGCCAGATCAGTGTGGCCTACTGAACTGGTCATCTATGGCAATTTTTTTTCTTTTCTACCCTGCTGAGGAGTGGTCAATTTCAAAGAGTTCTGGTGCTGACCATTTATACCCACTAGATGGGACTGATTTATGGTTTTAAGCTTGATTATGGATCCTGGACTTACTGCACTGGTGGGCTTCTGTTGAGGGAAAATCTGCCATTGTGTTTTCTGTTTGTTTGTGGGTGGAGAGCCCAAAGTGAACAGAGGCATGGGATACTTTATATCAGTTGGTGCATAATCCAGGTCAGAGGCCATCACAAGTACCTGACCACTCACTTAGCTAGTTGGGCATTGCCAATCCTAAACTGGACTAATGTGATGTGTCTCAGGCAAGGTCATATGGCCCTTGAAAAGGTCCACTTGAAAAGGTGGTGCCTGAAGTTCCTACCAGCATGGGTGGTAGGAGAACAGATCTTTGCCACATGCCTGTGATCAGGGAGCTGTTTGATATTGTTGGCCCTAGCTCTCTCAATAAACCAAGTTTCTTCAAAAATACTACTAATCATTTTCTCTCTGTAAGTACATGGAATGTGAGGACATTACATAGAGATTATTCTCTTGATGTTGTCACACAGGAATTCCAGTGTTATAACCTAGATATTCTAGGCTTGTAAGAGGCCAGATGGACACGTAAAGGTGAGATACTTAAAATAACATTAAAATTTCTTTTCAGGGAGGGAGGATGGAATGCATCTCCAAGGCATAGGTTTGCTTCTCAGCAGACATGCCAGTGATGCTCTTCTAGGATATGACTGCATCAATGAAAGATTTCTTACAGCAAAATTTAAAACTAAAATTAAGGACTTGAATGTCATCTGTTGTTACTCCCCCACAACGGACTCTGATGAGAATGAGAAGGATAAGTTTTACAGACGGTATCAGGATATTTTAAATTCTGTGAACAAAGTGTGATGGTCCACTCATTCACTTTTCTTTAACCAGTTTCACTTTATTTACATTATATTTATCATTTTGGGGATTTAATATTTCAGTTGGACATATCACTTTTCCTTTTTCTGATCCACTAAAGGAGTTGCCACAGCTGGACCTTGTGAATCCCTAAGCTATGCCAAACTTAAGAAGCTCCAAAAATTCAAAAGTCATAATATATGACTATTATTCTGTGCAGACCTGGATGTAGGAAAAAAAAAAAAAAAAAAAAACTGGGGGGGGGGGATACCCGAGAGATTGGGTTTCTAATGCAATATAACATTCTCTCTCCCCCCCCCCCCCCAACACCGTTTTACAGGTCTTTAAAAAATTCTTGAAAGATGCATGAAATATAAATGTTTTATAACCTTTTGCCTCTTTTACCCTTACTAGCATTCTGTGACTGAAAGGAACATTAAAAATCATGAAATTAATGTGGTGAAAACATTGTACCACATTGATATACAAAGATAACTTTACAGTTAATATATAAGTGTTTACACAATAGATTAATTTAAATATTAAAACATTTTTTTCCCATGGTTTTTCCAGAGCAAATGAAATGATAAGCTATGAAGTTTGTCACTTTCGATGCACATTATGCTTAGGACAGATAGCTTTTCTTGCTGTATTGTTTGTCCGCAGCTCATTCTTAATGTGTTTTAATCGTGAAAATGATCTTTCTCCTGAGCAATTTGTTACCATTAGACTTAAAAATAGCCGCAATATTATTTCTACATTAGCAAATGCCAACTGAATCTTATCTTTCATTACAATTTGATAAAGGTCCTGGTGGTTTAAATATCATTTGGCTTCATCTCTGTAGTTTTCCTTAATATAAATATGAAAGTGTTTTGTCTCCCAGTGAGGTTAATATTAACATCTTCAGGGTAATATCTCATCAAGAGTCTTACTCTTTCATTTAGCCACTCTTCTGAGGCATCCAAATCAACTAAAAATAAAAAAATTATTTGCAACATTTTCATCTGATATAAAGTTAATCTTCTCTTCAAATTGGCTTCAAGCGCATCCATAATAGGGATAAAGTATTTTACTCAAAATTTATCTCTTGAAGAAAGTGTTTTGTTAGCATTAGGTGCATCACCGTCATTAACATTTCCTTTTCTTATTCTTTTTTGTGCATTTTACACCTTTGTAGTCTACATTAGGCAGGTGTTCTTTAGCTTTATGTTAAAAATCATCAAAAATGTTTTGGGTTTCTTCCAAGAAGTGGAGGACTGTTTTGAAAAGTTTGGTGCATGTGCTAAGAGGTATCTGTGCAACCTGTAGAGCTTTGCTGGTTTTGTGAAACCGATTCAACACTGTTCCAAAGTTCTAACATGAAAGCAAACTCTTAATTCCTCCATTTTCCCCTGCAGAATACCAGTTTCTTGTCTTGTAAAATTCACGAGGGAAGTGTTATAAAATAAATATCTATTACTAGGGTTACCATATGTCCGTATTTTCTATGAATAGTACATATTTGACAATGTTGTACTTTGTTCGATCCGTAATTTAGAAAATGTCTGTATTTCATAATTTTTTCAGATATTCCGTATATCTACTAAAATATTATATATATATATACAGGTATTGAACAGGAAAATTGAAATAGATCCGAGTTATCTCGATAAAAAATCATCATTTTTTCAGTATTTTCTTCAATATTATTTTTAATGAAAAATATATCTAAAGACAAACTAAAGATCTGAGTCAAATATATCTAAATATCGATTTTAAATAATATTTCTTCAATATTCAGAGAGTTATGAATGATGGGATATTTAACAGCCTATAAAAAACATTCACTCCAAAATTTAATTAAAACAGGTTAAGACATCAGAGATCATAGACTCTATTAGAATTGACACTATCAGAATACCAGGTACATTACACCAGATATTCTACTCTTAACCTGTTTTAATTAAATTTTGGGGTCAATTTTTTATAGCCTGTTAAATATTTCAGCATTCATAACTCTTTGAATAGTGAAAAAACATTGTTTAAAATTGAGATTTAGATAGAATTAAAGGTCTTAATTACACAGTGATACGGTATATTAAATAAAATTTAATCACAATCTACACTGTTAAAAACAAATACCCTTAATGCTCTAAAGCATATTCTACATTACATTGTTGTATTCAACAACATGTATGAGCTATTAGCTTATATTGCTATAATCACATAGGATATTCCACTAGAGAAGATATAAGTGCAATATTCTGCTTATAGTTCAAGTATTTAAAGTCTTAATTATATACTCACAAGAAGGTTGCATTTAGATGGTACATCATGCAATAGACACATCACAAAAGCAGTGTTTCAACATCTCATCCTATGTCTTCGCTGCCTGACTAAGACATAAGATGAGAATGTTGAAATGTGTAGCAGAGGGGAAAGTGGTTTTTAACTGTTAATATGATTTTAAACGCTAGTTTAAATGTATTAGGTTGAAACTTCAACCTATTTCGAATTCAAATGCCTTTAAAATTTGAAATGTGTTCTTAAATTAAATCTGTTTTAAGTAATTTATGCTACTGATAATCCATCAAGTAAGAAGTTGAAAACCTGGATTTGATCAAAAACTTGACCACCAGTGATTAAAATGACTACAGATCCTGTAAATGGAATAGTGGCTCAACTGCAATATGAGTCAACAGCAAGGATTTAAGACAACAAGAATTCAACATCAACAAGTGCACTGCAAATAAGAGGACTGTGTTTCTCCACCAAGTGTGTTGAGTGTACCAGCCTGCTTTTGTGAGATGTCTATTGCACGATATACCATGTAAATGCAAATATATAACTAAGAACTTTAAATACTCGAACTATAAGCAGATTATATAGCATTTGATCTTCTCTAGTGGAATATCCTATGTGATTATAGCAATAAGCTAATAGCTCATACATTTTGTTGAATACAATGATGTAGTGTAAAATATGCTTTAGAGCATTAAGGGCATTTTATTTAAACAATGTAGATTGTGATTAAATTTTATTTAATGTACCATATCACTGTGTAATTAAGACCTTTAATTTCATCTAAATCTCGATTTTAAACAATGTTGTTTCACTATTCAAAGAGTTATGAATGCTGGAATATTTAACAGGCTATAAAAAATTGACCCCAAAATTTAATTAAAACAGGTTAAGAGTAGAATATCTGGTGTAATGCACCTGGTATTCTGATAGCAATATGAGTCAACAGCAAGGATTTAAGACAACAAGAATTCAACATCAACAAGTGCACTGCAATAAGAGGACTGTGTTTCTCCACTAAGTGTGTTGAGTGTACCAGCCAGCTTTTGTGAGATGTCTATTGTCTGATCTCTTAACCTGTTTTAATTAAATTTTGGAGTGAATGTTTTTTATAGGCTGTTAAATATCACAGCATTCATAACTCTTGAATACTGAAGAAATATTATTTAAAATTGAAATTTAAATATATTTGATTAAGATCTTTAGTATGTCTTTAAATATATTTTTCATGAAAAATAATATTGAAGAAAATACTGAACTCTGAATGTGATTTTTCTATCAAGATAACATAGAACTATTTCCATTTTACTGTTCAGTACCTGCATATTTCCAAACTATCTTTAAAAAAACTTTTTTTTTTTGGTTATCATCTCCATGCTGAATTTTGAACCCTCTATCCAGATAGCTTTTTCCAAAGCACAGCAGCTTTTATCTGGCTAGTCTCGGTCACACAGACTAGCTCCTCTATGGTCTCGGCCACATTTCTTGGGTACAATTGTGCTTGAGCGCTACTGCGGAACAATTAGCAGCAGCATACAGATGCTGTACCAATAAATTGCCATGCCTATCAAGTACATGTTAATATTGAATTTGAAACAATAATAAATATTGGAAACCCGATTTTTTGCAAAATGTTTAACATTTAAATGCATTGTTCTGTAATTGTGTTTTTTGACTTGGCAATTTATTCTGCAAGCCCACAAATTATTTAAAATTTGTGTTTCTTGTTGTTCTAAACATTTCCCCTTCGCCAAATATTACACAAAGTACCCGTTTATTGTTTTATCTAGCCCCACCTCCAGTGTCAAGAAATGTCTGTATTTGGCTTCCTAAGATTATGCTAATCTTACCTATCGCTGTCGTTCATTACTATACAAAACTAACATTTTTCTTTATGAGAAGAATGTTTTAGAGACTTTTAGAGAGTTGCATATATTAAAATTTTGAAAAATATATGCTAATAGACAGATTAATTTAAAATGATTAGTTTAAATTTAATCTGTCTATTAGTGACTGATAGATTAATTTAGGTAATCTAGATCAAGCAGATATTAAACAGAAAATCTAGGGGAGCATGCCACCCTGTTCCCCTTTCAGAATGCTAACAATGATAATAGAAGCAAAAACGATTAATCTTATTTATGTTTCATGCATTTTCATGAAATATTTTTAAGTCCTGTAAAAGGGAGTGGGAAATGCTATACTGCAGTGGAAATAGTCTTTTGGGTCCTTTTACATTTTCCTAGCTTGATTGTGTTTTTCTTGGCCCTTTCCCCTCAATTTTTTTCTAGATCACAGTCTGTTAATTGATACCAATTTATTTAAATATGAGCAAACATGAACTTTTAATACATTTAACAATATAGTGAGAATAGAACCTAGTAATATTAACATACTTTTAAAATTAAATCTCATAAAAAAATGTTTCAGAATATGCAATAAAATGGAGCACAATGTGAAATTCTCATCTGCTGTGAACATTTTCCTTTAAAGTTCATTAAACAATAGTAACCAATTATTCAAAACTAATCAGTTTAAATCAGGTATATGCAACTTTTTCAGGGTGCTGATGCGATATTTTTTATTTGAACATGCATACAATGGGCAAAATGGTCATATAACAAGGGGCTCAGAATTGTGTTGGGAAAGGGAACCTACTGGACAGCTGCTTGGAGACAGATGGAAGTTTTCATCGAGGCTATATAGGGTTAAATAGTGTTTTGACAATTTTAATGTGAATGGGGGTTTTTATAGTAGGAAAAAAAAATATTAAATAATGCAATGCTTTTTGACAGGCCTATGGCATACTCACTCTATGACATTAAGCTTGATCTAACCCTTTCCATCGATTCCATGTTAATTCCTCTTTGTAAGGGTCTTCACTTTTGGTATGGTTATAAACATAGCAAGTAAATCTTATAATATTAGTAGTTAAATCAAAATTGACAATACAACATATTAACTAATTTTCTCATTGCAAATTTTAAAATAAATTACTAAATGCTGAAAATATTTTAGTGTTGCGTGATATCAATTTGACACTATTTTTCCTCATTTAATGCGATTATAAACGACATGTGATGGTCCACCCATTCACTTTTACTTTTCCTTAACCAGTTTTGTTTTATTTACGTTATATTTATCAGTTTGGGGATTTTAATTCATTTTGTGCGCTGTCTCAATCCTCGTCTGAGTGCAAGAGTTGCACATGCGCAACTCTGATCTTTTGATTGACAACTGCTAAAGTGCATGCAGGACATGCCCTCTGCTGCGTCATAGCTTGCACAATCGTCAGTTTATGCAAATGTCTTTTCCGGAATGCTACAGACACATGCCGACTTTGTACGCCACTTGCTATAACTTGGTGACGTTAGGTCACAGAGTTAGTGAAGTAGATTGTGAAGTGAAGTGATGATTGAGATTGTAGTGAGAAGTAGTGATGAGATAGAGATGTAGTAGCAGAGTTTTTGCGAATTAGTGTAGACAGAATTTTATTCGAGATGTAGGTTTCTTACAGCAAAATTTCAGACAAGCGTTAAAGACTTGAATGTTATCTGCTGTTATGCCCCCAGTGAGGATGCCGACGAGGATGAGAAGGATAGGTTTTATGAACAACTTCAGGATATTTTGAATTCTGTCAAGAAAGGAGATATTACCCTTGTTCTTGGTGACTTCAATGCCAAAGCTGGTACTGACTCTGACCTTTGGGGAGGAGTAATAGGCCTTTTTGGTATTGGTAGCTGCAATGGCAATGGGCAACGTCTCCTACAGGTAAGTAAACTCAATGGATTCAGAATAACTAACACTTATTACAAACACCGCAACATACATAAGTACACATGGGTTTCACCTGATGGGCTGCATAATTAATATGTAATCAATCATATTCTTAACAGCAAATGGGCTAGTTCTGTTAGGAATACCAGGGCATATAGGGGAGCTGAAATTGGATCTGACCATTACCTTGTTAAAAGTGTGTTGCAACTTAAACTTAAAAAGTGTTGTGCTAGGGTTAAAAAATTTACTTTTAATACTGAAGCTCTGAAAGATCCAGTTATAGCTAAAGCTTACCATGATAGGTTACTTAGTCATTATGACAGTCATGGTTTGCTTACTACTGAAGTTGAGGAAGAATGGGATCATTTTAAACAGGCTTTTTTGGACACTAACAGTACTCTTTTAGGAAAAAAGGAGCAGAAGAGGCAGAATTATCTGAGTGATAAGGCACTTGAGCTTATTTCGGAAAGAAAGAACTGCAGGAATGTCTTTAATCAATACCCTACTAGTACTAATAGAAAGCATTACAGAGAACTTAATAAACATGTAAAAGATCAGTTAGCTGCTGATAAGAATCTTTGGCCTGATGGTTTGGCTGACAAAGCCAAGGAAGCAGTTAGACAGCACAACAGCAGAGAGCTGTACCAGATAGTTAATGTTTTATGTGGTAGAAAACGGACAGGTATACAAGGATTGAAGGATAAACAAGGTAAGGTTATAGAAGGTGAGGATTCTGTCATGGCTAGGTGGGCTTAGCATTTCAGCTATGTTCTAAACAATGTAGTTGGTTCTGCTCCCATTGTTTGCAGTGATGATGGATGCATTGGTGGCTTTAATGTTGGCCCTATAACACAATCTGAAGTTATTTTGGCTGTTTCTAAACTTAAACTTCATAAATCCCCAGGGGTAGATGAAATTACTACGGAAATGCTTAGAGCTGGAAATGTTTCTGTTACCACTTGGATGACTGAAATTCTGAATATCTTTTATGATAATGGCATGGTTCCTAAGGATTTTACCAGAGCTATTGTTATCCCCATTTTCAAAAAAGGTGATCGCAGTTCTTGTGATAACTATAGGGGTATCAGCCTACTCTCTGTTCCAGGGAAAGTTCTTTCCATGATTGTGCTTAATAGAATTAAGAATCTGGTTGACAGTCAATTGCGTGATGAGCAATGTGGATTCAGAAGTGGTAGAGGATGTGTGGATCAGATATTTTCACTTAGGCAGATTCTTGAGAAATGTTTAGAGTTTCAGCAACCTTTGGTTGCTAGCTTTGTTGATTTCAAAAAGGCTTTCGACTCTGTTGATCGTCATAATTTGTGGTTGATTGTGAGATCATATGGTATGCCTGACAAGTTAGTTAACATAATGAAAGCTCTCTATAATAACACTGAGTCGTGTGTGAGAGTTGGTAAGGCTTGTAGCAATTGGTTTAGCATTACTTCTGGTGTTCGACAAGGGTGCATTTTGTCTCCTTTTCTCTTTAGCTTGGTTATTGATTATGTTATGCGAAATTCACTTCCAGGGAAAGATTTTGGCCTTAAATGGGCTGGAGATACGAAAATTTCTGATTTAGATTATGCTGACGATTTAGCCCTTTTGGCAAATGATGTTGATGAGATGAACTCTTTCATTCGAGCCGTTGATGAGACCGGTAGTAGAGTAGGTTTGGTTATAAACAGAGAGAAAACTAAAGTGATGAAAATTGGTCAGGCAGGCTGTGATTCAGTTAATCTGAATGGTTGCAGTCTTGAGCAGGTGTCACAGTTTAATTATCTTGGGAGCTATGTAACAGATAATGGTGATGTGCGGCATGAGATTAACAGATGAATAGGGATTGCTGCCGGGACTTTTAAGAATCTATGGAGAGTGTGGAGAAATAGACGTATACACCTAAAGACTAAAATAAGGCTGTATAATAGTTTGGTTCTTTCTAGGGTTAGTTATGGTAGTGAAACTTGGACACTTTGTAAACAAGATAACAGGAAACTAGATGCTTTTGATTCCAGATGCTTACGCAGTATCTTGGGCATTAGGTGGTTCAACTTTGTAACTAATGATGAGGTTAGGCAAAGGAGTTTGCAACCTCCTTTAAGCAGCATATTGTGCAGAGAGAGACCGTTGGTTTGGCCATGTTGTCCGTATTGGTAATTATAGATTGGCGAATAGGGTTATGAACAGTGTGCCTAAAGGCCTCAGAAAGAAGGGGAGACCTAGGATGCGGTGGGCAGACAATGTCAAACAGGACCTTGTTAGAATTGGTGTGCAGTGGCCAGATGCAGTAGATGTAGCTCAGGATAGACTAGCTTGGAGAACTAAATTGCACGGTCTGGTTGGACCTCCGTAGCCCATGGCTGCTTGAGGATGATGATGATGAGTCGAGATTTTCACTTTGAGTTTGGTGAGTTGAATTTTTGGAAATAAACTTTGTTTTAGAAACTTTAAATTGATTTTTTGATTAAATTGTATTGAAACTTGTCAATCACTTTTGAATTGTTACTCGATAAATAACACCTGCTGGTATACATTAACGAACTCCATTTCAACTTTATTTGGCAAGTTATTATTGCCTGGTATCCAATAGAGCTATCTGGAATTTGAATAAATTGGATCAAAGGTCCAAACTTTAAAAAGTTACTAATCTTTGGAGTGTTCAGAGTGAGAAAAAGAAAGTGATGCCACAAACAGGGACCTGCCATTAAAAGAAAGTGGTTCAACTTTCAACAAGTGAAAATAAGGACTGTATATGTATATGTATAAATTGTATAAGTTATTTAATGTGATTGTCAAAGATAGCAATTTTTTGAGCTCATTAGTTATATGTACTATTTATAGATTTAATGGCAGCTTCAGCCGAAATTTTTTGTTGAGCAAGATGCTTAACTTTTGTGTACAGTCAAAGGCACTGAAGTTTCAGCACAGTTATTGCTGATAGTTAAGATCTTTATTGTATGTATGTAAAGATTAGAAGTGTCTGGACACAAACACACTATAGATAAACTTTTTGATAAGCTAGTTTATATTTGCAAGTGTAGTAGAGCTTTAGTAAAAAAAAGTTTCAAAATTTCCAAAAATTTTGCAGACTGCTAAACATGCCTGCTAGTAATATGGCAGATTCTGCCATAATGACTCCCAACTTAGAAAACGTAAAAGATAGGTTGCAGGATGTGATGAAAGAAGCAGAAGTGTTAATGAATCTGCTTAATGAGCCTCGGGAGAAAAGGGGAACGACAACAACCCCTAAATTTGCTGACAATGCTATGTCAGTTCATGAATCAAACTTTGAATGTAAGGTTCCATTTTTTGTTCCGTCAGAAGCAAGTGATAAAACAGAATATTATCAACTGCTGCAATGACGAGTTGCCAATCCAATTATTAACTGTAGTCCTTATGTTAATTGGCCTTTACCTGAGATAAGGTTTGACGGTTTGAAACGTCCATCATTATTGGACATTTGTCAAGTCCATGGAAGAGCATTTCCATTTACATGAAGTGCCCAGCAACAAAAAGGTGGTTTTAGCAGTATCTTGTCTAATTGGATGTGCTAAGCAATGGTGGAATAACGTAGGATGTCATCATGGAATAAGAGTTTTGGGAAGATTTTAAAAGTAAACTCTTGGAAATCTATCCAGCTTATAATGATTTCAAACAGTTAGCTACAGAATTGTTTTCATGAAGACAAAGGGAAGGAGATGATGTTGAAAAATTCATCTGGGGTACAGAAGAGCTATACCAGCTGTACGATGCTGATGCCGCCAAAATTGACATTATAAACTGCATATTGCTCCAATTGCTTTTGCCCAATGGGAAATTCTTAGAAGTACGAAAAGTAAATTCAATTTCAACTTTAGTCAAATTGGCTCGGCAATACACTGTAAGAAGAGAATCTGCAGAAACTGCATTAAACCAACAATGGATGCAATTCTTGCCAAAGCAGTGCTATCAGGTTGAGTCTCACAAAATGACTCCTGCAAGACCTGAAGTTACAGTCTTGACAATTTGCAATACAGGACAAACGAAGCAGAGTATTTGTTCCACATCAAGCTTCGAACAATGACATTAAACCAAAAACTTTTGCTATGAATAATAGAAAGACTTTCAGATGTAAATTTTGTGGTCGGCTAGAGCACACAGAGCAATATTGCTAAAAAAAAAATGGTAATTCGGAAAACTTAAATTAGGATCTTTGAAGTGAGAGGTTCATCATCATGAAGAAAAGCCCTCTCATGAGTTAAGTCTTGCTACTGTGGGTATACATAATGTCCTACATTTACCTTTTGTGAAGCTTTATCACGAGAAAACTGAATTTGTAGCTCATGTCAGCACAGGAGCTGATATTACATGTCTACATAAGAAAGTATGGGATAAAATTGAGAAAAGTTGTAAACTGAAATTGCAGCCACAGTCCCATGGACCTTTGAACTTAGCTTCTGCTCCCAAGCAGTGTTTTCCGCAAGGAACTGTTGTTTCTTATGTGAATTACACCGAAAGTGAAAACAATTCCATTGAACACTTCTCACTTTAAATAATGTGGAGATAAGACTTGAATTTTTAGTAATAAATGAATTATTATATGACTCCTTGATAGGAATAGATGCAATACAAAAGCACTTGATTGAATTTGATTTTACTAATAATACTATTTCGCTGAAAGCAACAATAAAAGAAAAACTCAATATCATTCAGATAAAATCGGATATTCGAAAACATGCTGACAGCGCTCATTTAGATAGTAATGAGAGAGTTAAGTTAGAAGCTCTGCTCAATGCTAATTACGAACTTTTTAACAACAAGCCTGGCAGATGTCGGAGCATGGCATGGACAATAGTAGACCTGTTTATAGTAAACCATACAATTATCCTCCAAGTAAAGAAGAAATAATCTCTACACAAATTAAAGAAATGTTAAAGGATGGGATAATAGAACCAAGTTTTAGTCCATGGGCTTCACCGGTCATCCTCGTTAAAAAGAAAACTGGTGATTTGAGATTTTGTGTGGACTAATCGAAAACTAAATACTGTTATTGTCCCCGATAGATATCCACTACCTATTATTCAGAATCTACTAACACAACTGGCTGGCAAGAAATTTATTAGCACACTAGATTTGTCTTCAGGATATTGGCAGGTGTCTATATATCCACCAGATCAGCCCAAAACAGCTTTCCTTGCAAAAGATGGATTATTCCAATTTCGTTGTTTACCATTTGGCTTATCCAGAGCACCTACCATTTTTCAACATCTTATGTCCGTAGTCCTGGTTGATCTAAAACGAAAAATTTGTGAAGTGTACTTAGATGACATAGTTATTTTTTCTACAGATTTTTCTGAGCATCTACGTGATTTAGATTTGGTATTCTCAAGGTTAAGAGAAACCAGACTCACCATAAAATAATCTAAATGCACATTTCTCCGAGAAGACGTTCAATACCTCAGTTTCAATGTTAATGCAGATGGAGTAAGAACATTACCTAATAAAGTCGAAGCCATAGAACGATTTCGCACACCATGCAATTCAAAGCAACTTAGATTTCTAGGAATATGTGGTTGGTATCGACAATTTGTACCTAATTTTGCTAACGAACCTTTATGTGAATTACACCAAAAGTGAAAACAGTTTCATTGGACACCTGTTTGCGACATTTACGTTATTGCTTTATTTACGTTATGCTCTTTTTACTTTATTTTGCTTTATTGTTTTTGCTTTATTTACGTTATATTTATCAGTTTGGGGATTTTAATTCATTTTGTGGACTGTCTCAATCCTTGTCTGAGTGTAGGATGTGCAACTCTGATCTTTTGATTGACAACCCTTTTGATTGGCAACAGAGGGCATGCAGAACATGCCCTCTGTTGCATCATAGCTTGCACAATTGTCAGTTTATGCAAATGTCTTTTCCGGCATGCTACAGACACGTGCCGACTTTGTACACCACTTGTTATAACTTGGTGATGTTAGGTCAGAGAGTTAATGAAGTAGATTGTGAAGTGATGAAGTAGTATTGAGATTGTAGTGAGAAGTAGTGATGAGATAGAGATGTAGTAGCAGAGCTTTTGTGAATTAGCGTAGACAGAAGTTTTGTTCAAGATGTAGTTGAGATTTTCACTTTGTTTGGCGAGTTGAATTTTTGGAAATAAACTTTGTTTTAGAAACTTTTGAATCTTTGCTAGTTTTTCTCTTGAGCGACATAAATTGATTTTTTTGATTAGATTTTATTGAAACTTGACAATCATTTTTGAATTCTTACTCGATAAGTAATGCCTGCTGGTATACATTAACGAACCCCATTTCAACTTTATTTGGCAAGTTACTATTGCCTGGTACCCGATAGAGCTATCCAGAATTTGAATAAATTGGATCAGATAAAAGGTCCAAACTTTAAAAAGTTATTAATCTTTGGAGCATTGCAGACACTATAGTCCAGAGATTTGAAACCCTTTTTTGGGTCAAGGGCAAAAAAAAAAACCAACAAATTTTGAGAGCTGCAAATTGTGCGCTTTATTGGGTCAAGAGCCACAACAGGAAAAATGCAACTGCAGATTGTTTTATTAACTAAAATAGAACCATAATATATAATTTAAAAATATGTATATTGAAGAGTATACAATAAAACTACTGAAGAGGATTATTCAAAATCTGCCATTAATGAGTTTGACTTTTGAATTTAAGTCTTCTCAACCAACTTAATCAAACTTGGAGTGTATTTAGAGTATTTAAAATCAATTAGTGCTTTTAAACTATCATCTATCAACCTCCTCTAGTGGTTTTTCTTAGTGAAAACCATTAGAAAAGTTTCAGAGTTGAATGTTGAACAAAAAAGCTTCAAGAGACATTTTTTAGAATGCTCAGAGCTGCACGAACAAAATATATCTTATTTTTGTGACAAACCGTTTCGCTACTATCTGGAACTTTCTAACTATGAGAGATAATAAGACCATTTTAAAAAAACCATAGCGAAACTCAAATTTTTCTGTATCATTTGAGGTGAGGCACACTTCTTTAAGAAAACTATTTTGAAATATTAGGAGTCAACATTTATATTCACCGTGAGATCTTATTTTTGTTACTTAGTTTCTCGGGGATAAAATATACCATGCCACTAAATCTTTTTTGCAAACTTTAATATTATTTAATTTGGGTGCTTTAAATTTTTCTGGATAAACTCATCTAGAACTTGGAAAAATATGCAAAAAATTTCGAAATGCAAAAACTTTTTTGCTTAACTTCCCTTTGATCTACTTTAAACATAGTAAGTATCGTTCAGTTCAGGTAGTAAACTTACTGAAGAACCACTAAATAAAAATAAATAAATACCCCCTCAAGCAGCTGCTTGCCACAAGAGGTCTGACAGGAGCCTGTCAGTTTATATGCCAGAGTAGAAGGTCTGAGAGGATGGCAGGACCTCAGCAGAAAAACAACACAAACAGCCATGCCTTACCCGGGACTCGAACCCAGGTCCCTTAGATCAGTAGTCAAGCGTGCTAACCACTAGGAAAAAAATATTTTCTTAACCCTTCCAGTGGTCAACCCATCTGTATACGTATGGAGAATCTGAATTGAGGGGCCAATAACTTATATATACATGTTTAGTACAACAAAAATACATCGATTTTTTAAAAATAAAAATTGCTGTTGTAATTTTATATATATATATATCTTATAAAAATATATAATTCAGGCTTTAAAATAATATTTTATTTTTTAATTTGATGCATATTTTGCTAAACTACAATATAAATAATTTTATAAAGCCATCTGATTGTCATTTTTTAGAAGCACTAAACAGTATTGTTGATTTGCTTGTTAACATTCCTATTAGCTGAAGCAACCTTCTGATTTAAGCTCACAAGTTTGATTTCAGCTATTATCAACAAAATTTTCCTCAAATTTTCGAAAATCTCCTAAAAATTAACAAAAAACCTGCTATTTTTAAAAACCGTAGATTTTGGAGTAATTACAAAATATGTACCACCATTTTTTTTTCCGTTTCACTCTTTTCTCTCATAAATGTATTTCAATATTTCCAAGTTATTTTTTATCATTTTTCCCAGCATTCTATGCATGTTTCCTGCCTAGAAATTGAAACTGGAAATAAACACATCCTTATTAGAAATTCTGGTTGTACCTGCATTTAATTAGTTATGCTTCACTAAGGCAAACAATATGCAAATGGCTGACACGATATCTCCATTGTTCCGTGTGCTGTGTTACTTTTCAGTTTTAGTCCAGCACATTGGATACTCTTTGTCAAGTTAGTACTTTTTTTATATTTAAACCTTAGTTAGTTTTCACTTCAGTAGATTTATTTTTGGAAATTAGCGATCTTTTGGCCAATCAATAAGTATTGATTTTTTCATAGTTATATATATATATAAGGGACCTGGGTTCGAGCAATGGGTAAGGCATGGATGTATGTGTCGTCTTTCTGCTGAGATTCTGCCATCCTCTCAGATCTTCTACTTTGGCATATAAACTGACAAGCTCCTGTCAGACCTCTGTGGCAAGCAGCTGCTTCAGGGGGTATTTATTTTTTTCATATCGTATGGCCGGCCTACAACTTGTGGCTGTGGATATTTTAACATCGCATTAGGTTATACGTTAATTTTTATTTTATTATTTATTACTTTTCCAGTAAAACTTTGAGAATAATATAATTTTCTGAAAATAAATGAGGTCTTGGATATGAATGCAAATTTATTTCTGTATATGTACTTCCATTAGTTAGAGATCTTCAATCGGCTGATTTATCGATTTTTCCAAGTTGTGCTAGATTGGAGGATGGCTTAAAAGTTGTTGAAGATATTTTATCATCCCATTAGGTTATATGTAATTTTTCCATTATTATTTTTGTTTTTATTTAATAAAAAAAACTTTGAGCTTCTACCATTTTGTGAAATTGAATGTCTTGAATATGGAGGCAAAATAGACTTCCTTACTATGGAAATTGGCCATCATTTGGGAGGGCAATTTCGAGAAGGGCTGGTCCTTGCTGCACAAACCTTTCTGCATTTAGCTAAGATTGCAAAACTGCAACACCCAAAGAAAAAATTCATAATGTTTAGTAAAAAAAAAGCAACCAAGGAAATTTTTTTCTATTTCATAACCATTTCAGAAAATCCTGTGAATGAGAGAAGGCCAAGTCACATTGTATAACATTGGCAGTGTTTAAAATATACAATACTGAAAAGAATCATTAAAAGGAATAAAAATTATATTTCAGGTTGAATATTATATTATTCAGGAAGAAATTTCCATTTGATAAATATATAATTTAACTATTTTTATTTAGCAGGTTTTCCAAAATGAAGCCTTAATTGTATAGTGCAATCTTTTTTTTACCATATCACATTGAAAAATACTTATTAAAATCAACATGCTTGCAAATTTGTTTATATTATTTATTTTCATAAAATTCGTAATTAAATTCTGGTTAATTTTGTATATAACATGACCTATTTCTGTTGATTGGTTATTTTTTTAAAAAAATTCTATAGTTGACTTGTTTATCTGACTCAGCACAGTTGGCTCAAAGCCTGAAATTTTCTCAAAGTATGGTACCAAGAAAAAAAATTACAAAACGAGAAAAATATTTACTTAAGACCAAAAAAGTAATTTTTTGTTATTCAGAAATATATAGTCATTCTATTCATGTGCATTGTAATCATTTCTGTATAATAGTTTTTTTTTTTATTTTTACTCATGTTGCCAGATGCATTTTTTTACTACATGACTCTAAAAAATTCCTATTAAAATGAAACATATGGTCTTTGTTGTTAAATATTATAATTTCAGAAAATCCAGAATGAAATGCTGATTAATTTGGCATACAATATGCCATAATTCCTTTCATTAGTTATTTGGCAAAAAAGTTCTAAAGTTAAAGTTTTTTTGGCTGAGCATAGGCAGAAAATAGCTTGGTCCCTGGATAGAAACCCGTTTTTCAGGCTGGACAGTGGAAGGGTTAAAGAGCTGCAGGAAAAATTATGTTCTTAAAAGTGAAAACATATCTTTCTAATAACTTAATGCAATGAACTGAAAACAAACTATATTTTTAAGGAATTGGGAAAATATCCTAATTTAAAAAACAGAAATACACATTTTTAATAACTACTATGAACTGGCAAAAACATTTTGTTACCACTTACAAAATGTTTATCAAAAATTTGAAAAAATGAGCCTATCATTATATTGGTTGTGTTATGAGTTGAGGGTTGGATGAGCCTGGTTTATTTACATGTTTTTTCCCCTTTTAGAGTTACAATTTTGGAAAAAGTGCCTTTTCTGACCCCAGTTTCACTTTAAACGTTTGAATTTAGAAACACAAAAATTTAATTAGAATGACTGAAAGTTAGGTGAAGACATCATGAGAATTCAATCCGTTTTAGGGAATTTTGGATTTAAATGCAATACTGCATTTTAAAATTAATTATAAAGCAGGCTGAAAAGTAAAAATTTTACTTTAGTTAGAATACAGCATATAATTTTGGAATTAGTTATTTTCATATTTTTTTTACAACTTCTCCATGTTTCACAATTGAGACATTTTTTTCACAGAAACAACTGAACCACTGGATTTCAATAAAACAAGATCTAACGTCATATTAAAGTAACTGAAGGCTCTATGCATGAAAGATTCGAGAGGTTACCTGATTGTTCGCGAGTGCAGGGGGGGGGGGGGGAGGCATTCTCTCTACAAAACATTTTCCACTTACAAATGGAAAAAAATGCATACAGCTGGTTAAACAAATTGAATTATAGAGATACATAAATAGAAAACTAAATATACAATTATTTGCATTTCTACATAGTACAAAATAAAACTTCATTATAAACCCAAATATGTGTCTGTTCATATTAGTGTTATTAACAAAAATCACATCATATTTGGTAGTAATCCAAGTAAAAACAAGAGATATGTATGTAAATAGTAGCTTATACTGATTGTGAAATATTTTACTCATAAAGAGTTTGGGGAAAAATAATCGTGCTTTGTCACCTTTTAGGCTCCCACTAGTATTGAGGTCCTAGGTGAACTAGTCTGCCTGGGACACCTGTGGGGTAATTCGTCACTGGCAATATCAGTGGACGAATAAATAAATAATTTCTCAAGCAGCTGCCTGCCACACAGGTCTAACAGACACTGTCAGTTTAATATGCCATAAAGAAGATCTGTAAGGAAGGTGAGACTTCAGCAGAAAGACAGCATAGAAACATTCGTACCTCATCTAGGGCTCAAACTCGGGCACCCTTTGATCAGTAGCCAAGCTCGCTAACCACTCAGCCAATGGGATGGTGGAATTCGTAAAATATAAAAAAAAAAAACTTGTGCTTCGTGTTTGCTCCCCACCTTGTACATCAAAAGGTATAAAAATTAAAACAGACAGGGCAAGAAATCTTTTAGCAGAGGAGAGGACAAAATAAATGATAACAAAAGTGAAAAAATGCAGGCATGATTTTTTTAATTCTAGTAAAGTGGCTATTGCATTTGGCTACTGATCAAAGGGATCTGGGTTCGAGCCCATGTAAGACATGAATGTTTGTGTTGTCTTTCTGCTGAGGTTCCGCCATCCTCACAGACCTTTTACTATGGAGTATAAACTGATAGGCTCCTGTCAGACCTCTGTGGCAAGCAGTTGCTTGAGAGGTATTTTTTTTTAGCAAAGTTTAAAAGCACATGCAATATAATAACAAAGAAGATAAAAAATAAATCATTACACACAAAAATTAATCGAAATTAACCTCAAATTTTGAACATCCTCAATTTTGAAATGAGACGTGCCCCATTTTCCACTGGTTAAATCCTAGAGTTAGAAAAACGAACTCACCAAGAGGAATTTTGAGCTGGTATATTTAAAGATTTATGGATAATGGACTTTTTTTGTCATTCGGGATTACTTTTGGTCTATAAAGTGCAAGAAAGGTTCTTCATAAAAAATGTATATATATATATTGTATTTCTAATGTTGATTTGCGTAAGACTTCTAGACAGGAAAATTTGGAGAGTATAAAATGGTGTGGCATTTATTAAAAATATCGGGAAATCTCAGTAAATTATCCAATATAAAAAAAATCCAGTCTTCAGCAGATGCATTTCTTTATCTGAATTTTGCTACTTTGGCATTGTTACAAAAGATGTACACCACAAATAGAGGATAAAAAAATAAGGTGACCATTTGTTTTCTAGGAAAAATATGACTTTTTTCCTAGAAATTCTGGCTTTTTTAAAATTAATATTATCTGTTCATCAATTTTTGTCCTATTATTAATTTTATGCTACACGAGAGTAATAGAGATAGGTAACCTACATGAAATAAAAAAAGAAAGAAATCAATTGATTTCTTGTAAGTCACTTGTCTTGAAACTCAATAAATATACCACTAACCATTTCCTCACCATAGGCAGTTAGAATGTGAGGACTCTGCAAAGAGATTATTCTCTTGATGTCCTAACACAAGAATTCAACCATTATAATTTAGATATTCTCGGCTTGCAAGAGACCAGATGGATAGATAAAAATCAGATTCTTAAAAACAATCTTAAATTTCTCTTTTCAGGGAGGGAAGATAAAGCATCTCCAAGGCACAGGTCTGCTTCTCAGCAAACACACTAGTGATGCTGTTCAAGGATACGAGTGCATTAACGAAAGGTTTCTTACAGAAAATTTCAGACAAGCATTGAAGAATTGAATGTTATCAGCTGTTATGCCTCCACTGTGGATGCTGATGAGGATGAGAAGGATAGGTTTTACAGACAACTTCACGATAAGACAACTCCAGGATATTTTGAATTCTGTCAAGAAGGGAGATATTACCCTTGTTCTAGGCATCTTCAATGCCAAAGTTGGTACCGACTCTGAACTTTGGGGAGAGGTGACAGATCCTTTTGGTATTGGTAGCTGTAATGGCAATGGGCAATGTCTCCTAAAGTTATGTTTTCCTTACAGGTCTCCTATAGGTAAGGTTTCTGTTACATGTAGGTAAATTTAATGGTTTCAGAATAATTAACACTTATTACAAACACTGTAACATAAATAAGCATACATGGGTTTCACCTGATGGGCTGCATAAGAATATGATTGATTATATATTAATTAACAGCAAATGGACTATTCCTGTTAGGAATACCAGGCCATTTAGGGGAGCTGAAATTGGTTCTGACCATTAACTTGTTAAAAGTGTCTTGCAACTTAAACTTAAGAAGTGTTGTGCTAAGGTTAAAAAAGTTACCTTTAACCCTTACTGTGTCACAGCCTGAAGAATCATTTTCAACTTTCCCATTCTAGTGATTGCAAAGCGAAGTTTTGCTCCCATAGCACAAGGTTGTAAAAAAAAGCTTTTTGAATAGAAATCTGAATTTTTTTTTCAACTGTTTCTAATTAAATATCAAAAATAACATTTAAATCTATGATATATATTTTTTACCTGTTGATTCCACTTGAAAAATTATGATAAAGTTAAAAACAAAAGATTTATTTGACTCGACACTAAATGTATGAGCATGCTCAGTCACCTTAGACATCAAGTACAGCTGATATATTTTATGCCTTTATTCTGCATCCCGTATTTAGATTATCCATTGGTGGCATTTCTGCATATTTTGTGCTATTTATAGCTTTATTAGATATGTAATGCTTTCTAAACTTTTAACATAAGGATATCAATTATTTTACTACTGAAAAATGCATCATCTGGAAACTACACACATTGGCTTTTAATCAATATTTTAACTGACTGTGATGGCCCACCCATTCTCTTTTACTTTTCCTTAACCAGTTTTACTTTACTTACATTATATTTATCATTTTGGTGATTTTTTTCAGTTGAACTAATCACAATTCTTTCTTTCAAGCTGCAGAAGGAGTTGCGCATGTGCAACTCCAACCTTTTGATTGTCAGTCACTAACACACACATTAAGGACACAAATATATATAACAACATTAAGGGCACAAATAAATACATAGCTAGCAGGCGATCATTATATTATGCAAATGTCTTTCCCAGTGTGCAACAGACATGTGCCAGATTGTATGCTGCATGTAACTAAGTAATGTTAAGTCACGAAGTTGAATTAGAATAGCGCCAAAGAGTAGAGATGAGTCAGTAATGAGTAGAGTATGGAGTTAGTAGGAAGTTGGTGAAGGAGGGAGACATTAGTAATAAGTTTTTGCGAGTTGTATTTAGAGATGGGGGTTTTTTTTAGTTACTACGAATTTTGTATTCATCAACTGAATTGGTGAGTCATTGAATTTTTTGGAAATAAACTCATCATCATTCTCAAGCAGCCATGGGCTATGGAGGTCCAACCAGACTGTGCAGTTTAATTCTCCAAGCGTCTGTCCTGAGCTACATCTGCTGCATCCAGCTTGCTGCACACCAATTTTAACAAGGTCGTGTTGACATTGTCTGACCACCGCATCCTAGGTCTCCCCCTATTTATGAGGCCTTTAGGCACATTGTTCATAACCCTATTCGCCAATATAATTATCCATACGGGCAACATAGCCAAATACACGGAGTCTCTCTCTGCACAATATGCTGCTTAAAGGAGGTTATAAACTCCTTTGCCTAACCTCATCATTAGTTACAAAGTTGAACAACCTAATGCCCAAGATACTGCGTAAGTATCTGGAATCAAAAGCATCTAGTTTCCTGTTGTCTTGTTTACAAAGTGTCCAAGTTTCACTATCATAACTAACCCTAGAAAGAACCAAACTATTTTACAGTCTAATTTTAGTCTTTAGGTGTATACACCTATTTCTCCACATTTTCCATAGATTCTTAAAAGTCCCGGCAGCAATCCCTATTCATCTGTTAATCTGATGCCGCATCTCACCATTATCTGTTACATAGCTCCCAAGATAATTAAACTGTGACACCTGCTCAAGACCGCAACCATTCAGATTAACTGAATCATAGCTTGCCTGGCCAATTTTCATCACTTCAGTTTTCTCCCTACCTAACCTACTCAACTACCAGTTTCATCAACAGCTCGAATGAAAGAGTTCATCTCATCAACATCATTTGCCAAAAGGGCTAAATCATCAGCATAATCTAAATCAGAAATTTTCGTATCTCCAGCCCATTTAAGGTTAAAAACTTTCCTTTGAAGTGAATTTCGCATAACATAATCAATAACCAAACTAAAGAGAAGAGGAGACAAAATGCACCTTTGTCAAACACCAGAACTAATGCTAAACCAATTGCTACAAGCTTTACCAACTCTTACACATGACTCAATGTTATTATAGAGAGCTTTCATTATGTTAACTAACTTGTCCGGTATACCATATAATCTCACAATCAACCACAAATTATGACGATCAACAGAGTCAAAAGCCTTTTTGAAATCAACAAAGCTAGCAACCAAAGGCTTCTGAAACTCTAAAATTTCTCAAGAATCTGCCTAAGAGAAAATATCTGATCCACACATCCCCTACCACTTCTGAATCCACATTGCTCATTATACATTTGACTATCAACCAGATTCTTAATTCTATTAAGCACAATCATGAAAAGAACTTTACTTGGAACAGAGAGTAAGCTGATACCCCTATAGTTATCACAAGAACTGCGATCACCTTTTTTGAAAATAGGGATAATAATAGCTCTGGTAAAGTCATTAGGAACCATGCCTTTATCATAAAAGATATTCAAAATTTCAGTCATCCAAGTGGTAACAGAAACATTCCCAGCTCTAAGCATTTCTGTAGTAATTTCATCTACCACTGGGGATTTATGAAGTTTAAGTTCAGAAATAGCCAAAATAACCTCAGATTGTGTTATAGGGCTAACATTAAAACCAGTAATGCATCTATCATCATTACAAACATAGCCATATTGTTTAAAATATCACTGAAATGCTCAGCCCATCTAGCCATGACAGAATCCTCACCTCTATAACCTTACCTTATTTATCCTTCAATCCCTGCATGCCTGTCCGTTTTCTACCACATAAAACATTAACTATCTGGTACAGCTCTCTGCTGCCTAGCTGCTTCCTCGGCTTTGTCAGCCAAGCCATCAAAGCCAAAGATTCTTAGCAGCTAACTGATCCTTTACACATTTATTAAGCTCTCTGTAATGCTTTCTATTAGGACTAGTAGGGTATTGATTAAGGACATTCCTGCTGTTCTTTCTTTCTGAAATAAGCTCAAGTGCTTTATCACTCAAATAATTCTGCCTCCTCTGCTCCTTTTTTCCTAAAATAATACTGTTAGTTTCCAAAAAAGCTTGTTTAAAATGCCCCATTCTTCCTCAACTTCAGTAGTAAGCAAACTATGACTGTCATAATGACTAAGTAACCTATCGTGGTAAGCTTTAGCTATAACTGGGTCTTTCAGAGCTTCAGTATTAAAAGTAAATTTTTTAACCTTAGCACAACACTTTTTAAGTTTAATTTGCAAGACATTTTTAACAAGACAATTTCCACGTTCCTGCAGAGAGAAAATTAGTAGGATTTTTAAAGAAACTAGGTTTATTGAGATAGGTAGGTCCAACAATATCAAACAGCCCCCTGATACAGGCATGCGGCAAAGACTTGTTCCTCCTCTGCTAAAGGCTGAATTCACCAATGCTCGTAGGAACTTCAGGCACCATCTTTTCAAGTGGACTTTCTCAAGAGCCACATGGCCTGCCTGAGATGACATTACTCCAGTTTAGGCTTGACGATGCCCAACTAACTAAGTGAGGTTCAGGTACCTGCGATGGCCTCTGATTAGGATTATCCACCAGCTGATATAAGGTATCCCATGCCTGTGTTCACTTAGGGCTGGCAACCCAGAATGAAATAGAAAACTCATGGCAGATTCTCTCTCAACAGAGACCCACCAGTGCAGCAAGTCCAGGATCCATAATCAAGCTCAAATCCATAAACAAGTCCAGTCAAGTAGGTATAAATGATCAGCACCAGGACCCTGTGAAGTTGACCACTCCTCAGCAGGGTTGAAAAAAAAAGAAAAGAGTGGCGATAAATGACCAGATCAGTAGGCCATACCGAACTGACAAGCCCTCCCCTTCCGTCCCCTTCGAAAAGAGTTTTTGACTTTTGTTATTTTTCTCTAGAGCAACGTTAATTGATTTTTTGATTAGATTTAAACTTTAACAATTTGACAATCTTCTTTGAATTCTTGCTCGATAAGTAATGCTATATACATAACAAACCCTATTTCAACTTTATTTGGCAAGTCAATATTGCCTGGGGCCCGATAAACTATCCAGAGTTTTAAACTATTTTGGATCAGACAAAAAGCCCAACTCGAGAAAGTTAATAATCTTTGGAGTGTTAAAAGAGCTTTTTTTTTTAAAGACATTTACTTTAATGCTTCTAAAAGTATTTTTTATTGCATCCCAAATGGATACTGCAATTATAAATACCTAATGAGAAACGATTGAAAGTGAAACTTCTAGCGATCTATAATCACAGCAATCAGAAAAAGCATTGGAATTACTCAGAGCATGATTTTTAAACAGTAGAATTTTATCAATATTTTTAATTACAATTTAAAGCTTATAAAATAATTAAGGTCAGAAAATTGTGATTTTTAACCAAAATTTCTGTTGGAATTTTAGAATAAAACCTTTCTATTGCAGTTATGCAGCTTCAAAATAAAGCGACTCATTCTCAAATTCAGTGCATTGAACGTTGTGAAACATTTAAAAAAATTTTTTTTCATAGTTAATTATCACTTTTCTTATATATTTCATTTTTATTTAAATTATCTAGTTTTTAAAGCAAAATTATTTTTATGACACTGCTTTACTTAGGCTTAGAGTTTGTCGATCATCAATAGTATAAGAATACGCATAAATGATTAAATAATTCAGAAAAAACGAAATAAATGAAATATTTAAACTTTTGCATTAGAATACTAAAATAATACATAAAAAACGGGAAAAAAATATATATATTTGAAATTTTACTAAAGATAAAGTGGAAAAAATACAGTAAAATTTCGCAAATGTTTAAAAAAAAAGTTCAAAAATTTAACTTACCATTTTTTTTCTTCATTTTGCCATTTTATTAAGCACAATTAAATACTCTTTCTTTTAGTATATAACATGACATATTTCCGTTCATTTAGTCACTTCAGGATGAAGTTCTAAATCTGTTTATTTTCCAAAAATACTTTCAAATAAATCCGGTCACCACAGTGAGTTCAGTTTCAGAAACCTGACATTATAATGATAGGTTACTTAGTCATTATGATAATCATGTTTGCTTACTACGAAGTTGAGGAAGAATGGAACCATGTTAAACAGGCTTTCCTTGAAACTAACAGTACCCTTTTAGGCAAAAAGGTGCAGAGGAGGCAAAATTATTTGAGTGATAAGGCACTTGAGATTATTTCAGAAAGAAAGAACTGCAGTACTAGTCCTAATAGAAAGCATTAAAAAGAACTTAATAAGCATGTAAAGGATCAGTTAGCAGCTACTAAGAATTTTTAGCTTGATGGCTTGGCTGACAAAGTCAAGGAAGAAGTTAGACAGCAGAAAGCTTACCAGATAGTTAATGTTTTATGTGGCAGAAACCGGACAGGTATACAGGGATTGAAGGATAAACAAGGTAAGGTTATAGAAAGTGAGGATTCTGTCATGGCTAGGTGGGCTGAGCATTTCTGTGATATTCTAAACAATGCGGTTAGTTCTATTCCCATTGTTTGCAATGATGATAGATGCATTGGTGGCTTTAATGTTGGCCCTATAACACAATCTGAAGTTATTTTGGCTGTTTCTAAACTTAAACTTCATAAATCCCCATGGGTAGATGAAATTACTACGGAAATGCTTAGAGCTGGGAATGTTTCCGTTACCACTTGGATGACTGAAATTCTGAATATCTTTTATGATAAAGGCATGGTTCCTAAGGATTTTACCAGAGCTATTATTATCCCTATTTTCAAAAAAGGTGATCGCAGTTCTTGTGATAACTGTAGGGGGGTATCAGCCTACTCTCTGTTCCAGGAAAAGTTCTTTCCCTGATTGTGCTTAATAGAATTAAGAATATGGTTGACAATCAATTGCATGATGAGCAATGTGGATTCAGAAGTGGTAGGGGATGTGTGGATCAGATATTTTCACTTAGGAAGATTCTTGAGAAATGTTTAGAGTTTCAGAAACCTTTGGTTGCTAGCTTTGTTGATTTCAAAAAGACTTTCGACTCTGTTGATCGTCATAATTTGTGGTTGATTGTGGGATCATATGGTATACCATACAAGTTAGTTAACATAATGAAAGCTCTCTATAACAACACTGAGTTGTGTGTGAGAGTTGGTAAGGCTTGTAGCAATCGGTTTAGCATTACTTCTGGTGTTCGACAAGGGTGCATTTTGTCTCCTTTTCTCTTTAGCTTGGTTATTGATTATGTTATGCAAAATTCACTTCAAGGGAAAGATTTTGGCCTTAAATGGGCTGGAGATACGAAAATTTCTGATTTAGATTATGATGATGATTTAGCCCTTTTGGCAAATGATGTTGATGAGATGAACTCTTTCATTCGAGCTGTTGATGAAACTGGTAGTTGAGTAGGTTTGGTTATAAACAGAGAGAAAACTACAGTGATGAAAATTGGTCAAGCAGGCTGTGATTCAGTTAATCTGAATGGTTGTAGTCTTGAGCAGGTGTCACAGTTGAATTATCACGGGAGCTATGTAACAGATACTGGTGATGTGCGGCATAAGATTAACAGACGAATAGGGATTGCTGCCGGGACTTTTAAGAATCTATGGAGAGTGTGGAAAAAGAGGCGTATACACCTAAAGACTAAAATTAGACTGTATAATAGTTTGGTTCTTTCTAGGGTTTTGCTAAGTTTCACTACCATAACTGGTAGTGAAACTTGGACACTTTGTAAACAAGATAACAGGAAACTAGATGCTTTTGATTCCAGATGCTTACGCAGTATCTTGGGCATTAGGTGGTTCAACTTTGTAACTAATGATGAAGTTAGGCAAAGGAGTTTGCAACCTCCTTTAAGCAGCATATTGTGCAGAGAGAGACTCTGTTGGTTTGGCCATGTTGCCCGTATGAATAATTATAGATTGGCGAATAGGGTTATGAACAGTGTTCCTAAAGGCCTCAGAAAGAAGGGGAGACCTAGGATGCGGTGGGCAGACAATGTCAAACAGGACCTTGTTAGAATTGGTGTGCAGTGGCCAGATGCAGTAGATGTAGCTCAGGATAGACTTGCTTGGAGAACTAAATTGCACGGTCTGGTTGGACCTCCGTAGCCGATGGCTGCTTGAGGATGATGATGATGATGATGATTATTGATTATGCTATATAAAATTCACTGCATTGTAAAGTTTTTTGACCTTAAGTCGTCTGGAGAAAATTTCTGATTTTGATTAAGCTGATGATTTGGCTCTTTGGCAAATGATATTGATGAGATCTATTTCATTAGAGCTGTTGATGAGGCTGGTAACAGAGTATGTTTGGTGATAAAGGGGAAGAAAATTAAAGTGATGAAAATTAGTCAGGTAGGCTGTGGTTCAGTGAATCTGAATGGTTGAACTCTTGAGCAGATGCTTCAGTTTAATTATCTTGGGAACTATGTACAGATACTGGTGATATGCGGCATGAGATAAACAAAAGAATAGGGATTGCTGCTGGGATTTTTCAGAATCTTTGAAGAGTATGGAGAAATAGGCATATACACTGAAGAGCCAAAACATTATGACCAGCAACCAGCACATCTTTATGCAATTCGAAGCAAGTTCAGGTAAATGACAGTGCATGTGAAGGTCATGGAACTGTATAAATAACACCTGATACTGAACTCTGTTATTCAGAGTTATTCTTGTTCTTTAGATGGGAAAGGCAGCAAACTTAAGTGAGTTTGACAAAGGTCAAATAGTAATGGTTAGATGACTGGGTCAGAGCATTTCCGAGATGGCAAGGCTTGCGGGGTGCTCACGGTCAGCCGTGGTTAGACCTTCAAAAAGTGGTCAGAGGAGGGAAAACCACAAATTTCTGGCAAGGTGTGGGCCAACCACAGTTCATCGATGCTAGAGGTGAGCAAAGGCTAGCCTGTATGGTATGAGTCAACAGAAGGGACACTGTGCCGCAGCTCATTGCGTGATGGAAGATTATGTTGATATGAGAGTAGATTGTTTTATCAAATCTGCGTATTCATACTTATTACTTTATTTATGTTCAGTGATATGTAAATGACATAGGAAGTGTCCTTTTATTGAAAATTGCTCATCAAAATCTGTTACATCAATTGTGACACTCTCACCTTTTTTCAAATCTAAATTTGAAATTTCAAACATACTGAAGAAACAAATGTGACATCATCCTTTAAATATCAAATAAACCTTCCCAAATACTCAATAAATCTTCTTCAAATATCTTCTGAAATCATCTCCACAAATCTCGGGGTTCAACAACTTCAATGGCGAGGCAACATGTTACACAATGTGAAGTAGAAGGGAGTGATCTGAAGACGCGTAACTGTTCTAATTTTATTCAGGTCACATGCTTGTGACTATCCTTCTCTTCTTTTACAAGGGAGTCCTGATACCATCTTCTTGATTTGTGCTGACAACTAGGCACAGAGAAGGGAACCAACATCTGAATTCAACTCATTAATTTTTGTCTAATCAATTCTCGCATTTATGAGAGAAATTTCTTATGGATCTCCGCTTATCATTGCTTATCAGTCAAACCAGTCAGACTTAGGCAGCTCCCGTTCAGAGAAGAGAATGCATAATGCCGAATGAGACTTCCCCTGCTGGGATCAAACTTGGGACCCCAAGGGAAGTTGGCAATGAGAGGTGATGACTTAATCTATAATGCCAAGAGGTTAGCCCCGAAGGGCTTCGTTACAATTAAGTACATATGTGTTCTCTGTCATAAAGGTAGACCATCACAGCCCATAATTTGAATACTGGTGACAGGAGTAATGTATCACAACACACAGTACATCGAACCCTGCTGAAAATAGGATGCGTACCTGCAGGCTGCTCTGAGTGCCCATGCTAACCTCAGTTCACTGTCGAAAGCACCTACAATGGTCACACGAGCATTAAAATGGACCTTGAATAATTGGAAGAAGGTTGTCTGGTCTGATGAATCTCATTTCCTGTTGCACCATGTGGATGGCTGGGTACATATGTGTCGCTTACCTGGGGAAGTGTTGGCACCAGGATGCACTGTGGGACAAAAATAAGCCTGTAGAAGAAGTGGAATGCTTTGGGCAATGTTCTGCTGGGAAACCCTGGGTCCAGTCATTCAGATGCAGGAAACTATGATGTCTACCACCTACCTAAACATCATTGCAGACCAGGTACATCCTTTCATGGCAATGGTACATGCCTCTATTAGTGGATTTTTCAGCAGGCCTATAACTAATCATGCCACACTGCCTGGATTGTTCGAGAATGGTTTGTGGAACATGAGGAAGATTTCCAGGTATCCAAATTCCCCACACATCAATACAATCATGCATCTGTGGTTTGTACTGGAACAGCATATCCGATCTGCAGCGGCTCAACTACGCAACTTTCAAGAGTTAAAGGATCTGCTGGTAACATGCTCGTACCAGACACCACAAGACATCTTTAGAAATCTTGTAGCATCGCCGCCTCGCTGGGTAAGAGCTCTTTTGGTGGTATGTGAAGGACCAACATCATATTAGGAAGGTGGTCATAATGTTTTGGCTCTTTGGTGTTTACCTAAAGACTAAAATTAGACTGTATAATAATTTGGTTCTTTCTAGAATTAGCTATGGTAGTGAAACTTCCAATGCTTTGCAAACAAGATAACAGGAAACTTGATGCTTTTGATTCTAGATGCTTATGCAATATCTTTGGCATTAGGTGGTTCAACTTTGTAAGTAATGATGAGGTTAGGAGAATGAGTCCTCAGCCACCTTTAAACAGCATATTGTGCATAAAGAGAGACTGTTGGTTTCGCCATGTTGCTCATATGGATAATCATAGATTAATTAATAGGGTTATGAACAGTATGCCTAAAGGTCTCAGAAAGAGGGGGAAGACCTAGGATGTGGTGTGCAGACAATGTCAAACAGGACGTTGTTAGAATTGGTATGAAGTGGCCAGATGCAGCAGATGTAGCTCAGGAAAGATATGCTTGGAGAACTAAATAACTTGGTCTGGTTGGATCTCCGTAGCCCTTGAGGATGATAATGTTGATATTCTTAGACTTTTGACAATCAGAACTCTAAGCCTAAGAAAAGGTACTTTAAAGACAAGATAATTTAAATAAAAATGAAAAATATACTTGAAAAGTGATAAATAATTATATAAAAAAATTTAGTAGAACATATCAAAGCATTTAAAATTTAACTGTAGGATTGAATCTGGGAATGAGTTGCTTCATTATGAAAATTCATAACTGCTATGGAAAAGCTTAATTCCAAAATTTCAGCAGAAATTTTGTTTAAAAATTTCTGCTGAAATTTCTCCTGATCTTAATTAGTTTATTTGGTTCAAATGTAATTAACAATATTAATTACAGAGGCCAATCTCAAAAATACACAAATAACACTAGCACAAAGTCAAGCTGTTAAAAATAAATATCCTTCTAGTATACCTCCAATTCCATGGCTGGGAGAAACACTGAAGAATATCATGAGACCACACATTTTTAAAGTTCCAATAAAAGCAGCAAGTAACATATTTAATATGATATTGGTTGGTTGGTTGGTTGGAGTTTTATGGCGCATGAGCTACTAGGGCTATAATGCGCCAAACAAGGTTAAAATATGCTAAAAGACAAATACTCCTCAACCAAACTTAAAAAACAAATGCTGGAAAAGGTAAAAAATAAAACCAACAAGATATATAGATATAAGGGAAATAAAAAGTAAAGTGTAAAACAACAAATGTGTAGATAAATAAATACAGTACCGACAAAGGATAAAACTGGCCCAGGTGTAAATGACCTAGGTCAGATGGTGAATAAATTACAAATGAATAAAATCATAATCTGGTAAAATATCCGGTATACTGTAAAAAGGCAAAAATTGGAGATAAAATGCTACTATCGGATAAAAGATGTCCGAGTGTAAGTGGCTCGGACGTAAAATTGTGAAAATTAAAATACAAATGACGTTCCAGGTTAAAACAGGGACATTGAATTAAAATATGTTTAATTGTTAAAATGGTGTCACAAAACTCGCACTTAGGTACGTCGTCCGCCCGTAGAAGAAACGAATGAGTAACATACGAGTGACCTAAGCGGAGCCGAGCAAGTACAACTTCCTCCTTGCGATTCCTGCGGTAACAAGACTGCCATGGTTTGATGATAGGTTTGATCTCAAAGAGCTTGTTCGTAAGCTGTTCTGACCAAGATCTCTGCCACTGTGCCCGGAGCTCGGTGGTAAAACGCTGCCGGAAATCCAGATAGGGAACCGGCAACGGAGAGGCGGACAGGGGCGTGGCTGACCTAGCAGCAGAATCTGCCAAATCATTGCCCCTGATTCCGACGTGACCGGGCACCCAACAGAAATGGATGGTGGTGGTGGCTGCCAGACGATGTAGCTGCTGGCGGATCTTAGTAAGAACAGGGTGAGGCCGATGCCTCACCGAGATCAAAGCCTGTAGCGAGCTAAGCGAGTCGGTGTAAAGCACACACCGACGATGATGCTTAGTCGCCACGTGGTCCAAGGCGAGGCTGATAGCGTGCAACTCTGCAGTGAAGATGGAACACTGCAGTGGGATCTGGTCTGCAATGATTACATCACAGCAGACCATGGCCGATCCCACTGAAGTGCCGGACTTCGAGCCATCTGTAAAGACAGGCAAGAAGTCCGGGTGCTCAGCACGATGGCTGGCAAAGAGTTGCCGGTACACACAGTCGGGTGTAAAGGCCTTCCCGGTCCTGCACAGGGAAAAATCGCAGGAAGGGGAAACAGCGAGCCAAGGTGGAAGTGGCTCAGCTGTCGACTGTGCAACGCTATCGAGACTGGTGTTGATGTCTCTGAGGTAGCCTCGGACTCGCAAACCAAAAGGACGAATGGCAGTCGGCCGATTATTGTAAAGCATTTCCCACTTCGGACTGAAAACGCAGTCCCAAGTGGGATGGCCAGGCAGGGATCGCAATTTAGAAGCATATTGTAGGGACAACTGCTGACGGCGAAGAGATAAAGACGGTTCGTCGGTCTCAACGTAAAGACTCTGGACCGGTGAGGTGCGGAAGGCTCCCGTGCAAACACGGAGAGCCTGATGATGGAGGGGGTCCAGCACCTTCACCACCGAATCCCGGGCCGAGTCGTACACCTGGGATCCGTAGTCCAGTTTCGATCGGACAAGTGCACGGTACAGGCGGATCAAAGAACATCGGTCCGCCCCCCAAGAAAGGGAGGAGAGGACCTTGACGATGTTCAATGCCCGCGTGCACTTGGACCTGAGATGACGTATGTGTGGTAAAAAGGTCAATTTCCGATCGAATATGAGACCGAGAAACTTGGTCTCCGCCACAACTGGAATGATGTTACCCCCGAGCCGCAGCTCGGGATCCAGATGAAGATTACGCTTGTGGCAAAAGTGCACACAAGCGGTCTTCTGTGGGGAGAACCGAAACCCGTTTGCCGTCGCCCAAACCGAAAGATTGTTCAGGGCAATTTGCAGTTGTCTTTCAATGACCCTCATGCTGGAAGATGAGCAAAAGATGCTAAAGTCATCAACATAGAGGGCATTGCCTACGGATGGAGGAAGTTGTCTAGTTATGGAATTAATCTTGACAGCGAAAAGCGTAACACTCAGAACGCAGCCTTGTGGCACCCCCTGTTCTTGGGGGTACGGCCGCGACAGAGTGTTACCGACACGGACACGAAAAGAGCGTGTCGATAAGAAGTTGGAGATGAAGATCGGCATGTGACCTCTCAAGCCGAAGCTGTGGAGGTCACGAAGAATGCCGAATCTCCAAGCCGTGTCGTATACGCTTTTTCGATGTCGAAGAAAATTGACACCAGGTGCTCTCTACGTAAAAAAGAATTCCTGATGGCCGATTCGAGGCGTATCAGGTGGTCAAGAGTTGACCGTTGCCTGCGAAAGCCACACTGGGTGTTGGAAAGAAGGTTGTGGTGTTCTAAATACCAGATGAGTCTGGCATTTACCATTCTTTCCAACACCTTGCACACGCAGCTCGTCAATGCGATGGGACGATAATTAGAAGGAATCTTGGGATCTTTCCCTGGCTTGGGAAAGGCCAAGACGATGGCCTCCCGCCAGGAGTCCGGAAACTGCTCCTCGAGAAAAATGCGATTGAAGAGATGGAGCAGCCGATCCTTACTCGATGATGAAAGATGTTGGAGCATGGCATAATGGACATTGTCCGGCCCTACAGCAGAGGCACGAGAAGAGTGCAGAGCAAGGCGAAACTCCTCCGCTGTGAATGGCCTGTTGTAAGGCTCCAGGCCATTCGAGTGGAAAGACAGCGGAGAGCGCTCCGCCCTGCCCTTCTGGGCCAGAAACTCGGGGGAGTAAGAGGAAGACGAAGAGATGGAAGAGAAGGACTCCCCCAGAGTGTCGGCAATTGCTTTGGGATCAGCAATTGCCTGTCCATTTTGCTCCAGGATCGATAACGAGTGGGAGGTGTAGTTCCCACTCATCTTCCGGACTTTATCCCACACGACCTTAGAACTAGTCGTGCGGGTGATGGAAGACGTATACTTGATCCAAGATTCCTTCTGGCTCTGGCGTCGGACGAAACGAGCTTTCGCCCTGGCGCGTTTGAAATTTTCAAGGTTGGGGGACGTCGGATATCTCCGAAACACCCCCCAAGCCTTGTTCTGAGCCTTACGAGCTGCGGTGCATTCTGGATTCCACCACGGTTTCGGAAAGCGAGGAAACCGTGTAGAAGTTTGAGGAATCGTTGATGCAGCTGCATCTACGATACAGTCCGTTATCTCCGCTACTGCCACATTGATTGGCTCCTGGCTGACAGAGTGGTCGTCGAGCTCAGAGAGCAGCTCGAAACCACCCCAGTCAGCCCGATCAAGCCTCCACCGTGAGACGCGTGAAGGGCTGCAAGGCCCCCCACGGGAGATGGTGCACACCACGGGGAGGTGATCGCTTCCGTATGGGTTGTCCTCGACCTCCCATGTAAAGAGTGGAAGGATCGAGGAGGAGCAGATGGTGAGATCAATGGCAGTGAAAGTGCGGGTTGGGGAGTGAAAGTAAGTGCTGACACCGGTGTTCAACAGGGAGAGAGAAGGATCCAGGAGCCACTGCTCCAGGACCCCGCCCCTCCCGTTGGTGTCAGCACTGCCCCAAAGTGGACTGTGTCCGTTGAGGTCCCCCATAATGAGGAAGGGGGACGGCAGCTGCGAGACGAGATCATCAAGGTCTTCCTGGAAGACGATGCTCCCAGGTGGAAGATATACAGAGCAGACAGTCAGCGAGAACCCCACGAAGAGACGGATAGCTACCGCCTCCAAGGTGGTGGTGAGGGATACGACCTGGAATGGAGAATGGTTGCTCACGAGGATGGCGACACCCCCGCGAGCTGGACCATCTCCATCCCGGTCCCGGCGAACCAGTGAAAAGTGCCGGATCGTGGGATCTGTGACTGGCTGCAAGTATGTCTCCTGCAGGCACACACAGATGGGCTGGTGTGCCTGAAGGAGGGCCTTGATGTCGTCAAGATTCCTCTGGAATCCACGACAATTCCATTGTAGGAGTGTGGCCATCTCAGGACTTAGAAGAGTGGGCGGACGACGTGTTTCTATTCAACTTAACCGCCGCAGAGGACGGTTTAGTGAATAGGGGGCGGTCGGTATCCATGTCCTCGGAATCGTCCGAGGGGCATGGATCGGTGACCGCCCTTTGAGGTGCAGTGATTTTCTTTTTGGGCCCCGGCGGGGGCCCCTTAGGTTTCGAAGGTCTTGCTGTCTGAGGATGGGAAGGAGGAGGCCTTCCGGTGGAGGTGGAAGGCTGAACTGCAGGAATGGAAACCGGGGTTGATGTCGAAGTCGACACCACCCTCGGTCTCGCCTGCGTAAGGAGGTATTTCGCAGCTGGCGAGAAAGACTCAGTAGGTGGTACACTGATGTCAGTCTGCACCGCAACCGAAGTCATTGGAACGATGGGCTTTCCAATGACTGCACTGGCATAGGAAACCTTGCCAGGCGGGGCGGGCGGTGCAGCAAGCTTTCTCGCCTCAGCGTACGAGATGTTATTGACGACTTTGAGGCGTTGTACCTCCTTTTCCTCTTTCCACTTCGGACAGTCGCGGGAGTACGCCGGATGTTCGCCACTGCAGTTCACACAGCATGCCTTTTCAGCTGTGCAGTCAGGATCGAGATGATCCTTACTGCCACAGCGAGCACAGGTGGGCTTGCCCCTGCATGCTGTGCGGGCATGACCGTATATCTGACACTGAAAACAGCGCAGAGGGTTTGGGATATACGGCCGAACCTCACAATGTAAATAACCTGCCTTGATGTAAGAAGGCAGGCGTGGCGTATTGAATGTCACAATCAACACCCGGGTGGGTGTTAATTTCCCATCACGGCGTGTCGAAACCCGGTGGACCGCTGTTACTCCTTGAGGTGTGAGCTCCGAGAGGATTTCCTCCTCAGTGACTTTGAGGAGGCCCCACTCGGTGATCACACCCCGAGAGGAATTCAAAGTTTTATGGGGAGTGACTTCGACAGCCACCCCACCAATTTCTTTGACTTTCAGGAGCAGTTCCGAGTGTTTGGAACAAGCGGTCTCAACTTGTAAGTCACCAGATCGTAGGCGCTTAACGGATTTCGGTTCTCCCGCAAGACCTTTCAAACCTTTGTTAACGAAAAAAGGGGACATGTCCCCAAGTACCTGATCACCCGTGGAGTGGATGATCAGGAACTTTGGGAACGAAGACACAGACACAGAAGACGACGGCAGAGATAACAGTGACGACGAGGAAGATGGAGGCTCATGTCGAGCCCTCTTGTTGGCGGCGATCGCATTAATTTCATCATTCTCTCTCATGGTTGTTTATGTGTGGTTCAGTGCCCGCTGTCCCCACCCTCCACGGAGCCCAACAAGGGGACGCCCAGTCGGGCGCCAGGGCTACGCAGGCACTATACCCACACAGACAGTGAGCCAAGCCCTCACAAATAAATAGAAGGAAAATAAAAAGAGAAATGTGCAGAACAAAAACGTTCTACACAAAAGAAACAAAGCTTAAAATAACAAAATTGTGAATGGCCAACCTGGCCTCACAAAGAAGAGATAACGACAAAAGGAAAATAAGTTGTGAGGAAACTTGTAAACCTGTACCCGGACCGTGGGCAAGGTTACTCACCGCTCTGCACGGTTGACCCTAGCAGGACCTGCCCACCAGCCGATTGCTCCTGGGGGGGCCACCCCAGGAGCTCCCGTTTACCGGAAGCAGAGGCCAAAGCAGTGTATAGCAGAGGCCCCGGAATCCGCTGCCCAGCCCCGCGACGGACAGGCTCCCCAATGGCAAGACGGCCAATGGGGACCACGCCAGTCACGAGCTGAGGAGAGAAGACGGGGACCTCCGAGCAACTACCAGGATCCTCCTTTCCCGGGACACGGGTCTCCACGCACGGCAAACACGTGGGCGAGCGTTTAGGACCCTGCGAAGGTAGCCGAGCCAGCGGAACCTTCACAGGGTGGTCCCCCTCACCGCGTACAGGCGCTCACACCGAGGGGGTTTAATATGATAAAAAAGTTCGAGATCCTAAAAAGAAAACCGGTGATGTTTATAAGATCCCAGTTACCCTACTTAGTGTTAATGAATCCCAATCACACTATGGTAAAACCAAACACTTTGCAGCCATAAGAATGAAAGAATACCAAAAATACATTCAACAGAAAAAAAACACTGCCCTAATGCGAATCACCGAGCAAAAACAAGTCGGCCCCAACTTCCAAAATTTTAAAATACTAGCCGCCGTGCCTATGTAAAAAAAAAACTATCATAGATGAAAAAAAAAATTATCAAGCACAACATTAATGCAAGAGCGTAAGAAAAACCCAGCCACCGCAACAGCACTAGCAGTTTCATCTTTGCCAATCGAAACAACAGCTCCACCACAACAAGGAAAGTCTGGAGACAAGACCCCTTCAACCCTGGTATATAATCTCCATTCACGTGGGCCGAAAGTAGTGTCTTGAAAATTAAGCTACGGCTGTAAACATATCGACATTGTGGTTCTTGGAATTAGTCTGCAATTGTGAAAAGTGACTCCCTTATGCAAAAGACAATCAGCAAACAACTGGACACAAAAGAATATCAGTAAAAACAACTGCTGGAAGTATGGACAGAGAAAGTGGATTGCCCAAAACATAAGTATCACACTGCATAAAAATTTTATGAATATTAGTTATTCTTTTGCTATTGATTTCTCCAGTGGAAATTGAATGGTAGAACTTTCAATTGCTATAAGAAGAACTTTACAGTGTTAATAGTGGTATGTGTGTGCATATCTTCAAAAAGTCCTATCCTTTAAAATTCATCCTATGAAGATAATCACATAATCCTAATGTTCTCCCGATATCCACTATTACAGATCACTAGCAGTTTCATCTTTGATCATTCCAATATTAATCACTGATCATAATCACAGTATCCATTTGAGAAGCAACAAAATATATTTTTAGAGTAAAAAAAAAAATCTTTAAAATTGAAAACCTGCTAAAAATTTGTTACTAATTGAGATATGGATTAAGGAAAATGAGGTTCATCAATATTTGCTGAATAATTATATAATGTGTTATGACTGTCAAGATTCTAATCATTTAGGTGGAGGCATGATGTGTATTAAAAAACGCAATTTTGGTTTTGTTAAAAGTGATATAAAAATGCCAAATTCTGAGTGTTTGATGATCTGTGGTGCAACCTTATATGCATATTATTGATTTATAGAGTCCAAGATGGATCAGTTGATACATTTTTGGTAGAACAGAAATTATTTTAAATTCCTTGAAATATAAAAATATTATACTGGTAGGTGACATAATTTTTTTTTTTTTTTTTTTTTTTGCCTCTTCTGCTCCTTTTTTCCTAAAAGAGTACTGTTAGTGTCCAAAAAAGCCTGTTTAAAATGATCCCATTCTTCCTCAACTTCAGTAGTAAGCAAACCATGACTGTCATAATGACTAAGTAACCTATCATGGTAAGCTTTGGCTATAACTGGATCTTTCAGAGCTTCAGTATTAAAAGTAAATTTTTTAACCCTAGCACAACACTTTTTAAGTTTAAGTTGCAACATACTTTTAACAAGGTAATGGTCAGATCCAATTTCAGCTCCCCTATATGCCCTGGTATTCCTAACAGAACTAGTCCATTTGCTGTTAATTAATATGTAATCAATCATATTCTTATGCAGCCCATCAGGTGAAACCCATGTGTACTTATGTATGTCACGGTGTTTGTAATAAGTGTTAGTTATTCTGAATCCATTGAGTTTACTTACCTGTAGGAGACGTTGCCCATTGCTATTGCAGCTACCAATACCAAAAGGGCCTATTACTCCTCCCCAAAGGTCAGAGTCAGTACCAACTTTGGCATTGAAGTCACCAAGAACAAGGGTAATATCTCCTTTCTTGACAGAATTCAAAATATCCTGAAGTTGTTCATAAAACCTATCCTTCTCATCCTCAGTGGGGGCATAACAGCAGATAACATTCAAGTCTTTAACGCTTGTCTGAAATTTTGCTGTAAGAAACCTTTCATTAATGCACTCATATCCTAGAAGAGCATCACTAGCGTGTCTGCTGAGAAGCAGACCCACACCTTGGTGATGCTTTTTGTCGTCCCTCCCTGAAAAGAGAAATTTAAGATTATTTTTAAGAATCTGACCTTTATCTGTCCATCTGGTCTCTTGCAAGCCGAGAATATCTAAATTATAACGGTGGAATTCTTGTGTGAGGACATCAAGAGAAAAAGCTCTGTGCAGAGTCCTCACATTCCAACTACCTATGGAGAGAAAATGGTTAGTGGGATGTTTAAAGAAACTATGTTTATTGAGAGAGGGAATGCCGACAATATCAAACAGCCCCCTAATCGCAGACATGGGGCAAAGACCCGTTCCCCCACTACTAAAGGCTGAAGCCATCTACACTGGAAGACTTCCTCCAATGTAGAATTTGACGATGCCAATAGAAGCAGAGTTCAGGTGCCTGCGATGACTTCTGCTCAGGATTATCCACCAGCTGATAAACATATCCTGTGGATCTATTCACTTGGGGCTGTCAACCCACAAACAAAAAGAAAACACAGCGGAAGATTTTCCCTCCACAGAAGCCCACCAGTGCAGCAAAATCAGGATCCATAATCAAGCTCAGAGCCATATATCTGTCCAGTCCAGTAGGTTTACATGGTCAGCACCAGGACCCTGTGTGGTTGACCACTCCTCAGCAGGGTAGAAAAAAAAGAAAAGTAGCCGTAGTTGTCCAGATCAGTAGGCCGCACTAATCTGGCAGCCCTCCCCTTCCGTTCACTTCCACAAGAGAGTATCTCTTTTGAAAGTTACTAACGGTCCGCACCACGAGAAGGCGGGAGCTGTACCAGATAGTTAATGTTTTGTGTGGTAGAAAACGGACAGGCATACAAGGATTGAAGGATAAACAAGGTAAGGTTATAGAAGGGGAGGATTCTGTCATGGCTAGGTGGGCTGAGCATTTCAGTGATGTTCTAAACAATGTAGTTAGTTCTACTCCCATTGTTTGCAATGATGATAGATGCATTGGTGGCTTTAATGTTGGCCCTATAACACAATCTGAAGTTAGTTTGGCTGTTTCTAAACTTAAACTTCATAAATCCCCAGGGGTAGATGAAATTACTACGGAAATGCTTAGAGCTGGGAATGTTTCGGTTACCACTTGGATGACTGAAATTCTGAATCTCTTTTATGATAAAGGCATGGTTCCTAAAGGATTTTACCAGAGCTATTGTTATCCCTATTTTCAAAAAAGGTGATCGCAGTTCTTGTGATAACTATAGGGGTATCAGCCTACTCTCTGTTCCAGGTAAAGTTCTTTCCATGATTGTGCTTAATAGAATTAAGAATCTGGTTGACAGGCAATTGCGGGATGAGCAATGTGGATTCAGAAGTGGTAGGGGATGTGTAGATCAGATATTTTCACTTAGGCAGATTCTTGAGAAATGTTTAGAGTTTCAGAAACCTTTGGTTGCTAGCTTTGTTGATTTCAAAAAGGCTTTCGACTCTGTTGATCGTCATAATTTGTGGTTGATTGTGAGATCATATGGTATACCAGACAAGTTAGTTAACATTATGAAAGCTCTCTATAATAACACTGAGTCGTGTGTGAGAGTTGGTAAGGCTTGTAGCAATTGGTTTAGCATTACTTCTGGTGTTCGACAAGGGTGCATTTTGTCTCCTTTTCTCTTTAGCTTGGTTATTGATTATGTTATGCGAAATTCACTTCAAGGGAAAGATTTTGGCCTTAAATGGGCTGGAGAGAGGAAAATTTCTGATTTAGATTATGCTGATGATTTAGCCCTTCTGGCAAATGATGTTGATGAGATGAACTCTTTCATTCGAGCCGTTGATGAGACTGGTAGTAGAGTAGGTTTGGTTATAAACAGAGAGAAAACTAAAGTGATGAAAATTGGTCAGGCAGGCTGTGATTCAGTTAATCTGAATGGTTGCAGTCTTGAGCAGGTGTCACAGTTTAATTATCTTGGGAGCTATGTAACAGATAATGGTGATGTGCGGCATGAGATTAACAGACGAATAGGGATTGCTGCTGGGACTTTTAAGAATCTATGGAGAGTGTGGAGAAATAGGCGTATACACCTAAAGACTAAAATTAGACTGTATAATAGTTTGGTTCTTTCTAGGGTTAGTTATGGTAGTGAAACTTGGACACTTTGTAAACAAGATAACAGGAAACTAGATGTTTTTGATTCCAGATGCTTACGCAGTATCTTGGGCATTAGGTGGTTCAACTTTGTAACTAATGATGAGATTAGGAAAAGGAGTTTGCAACCTCCTTTAAGCAGCATATTGTGCAGAGAGAGACTCCGTTGGTTTGGCCATGTTGCCCGTATGAATAATTATAGATTGGCGAATAGGGTTATGAACAGTGTGCCTAAAGGCCTCAGAAAGAAGGGGAGACCTAGGATGCGGTGGGCAGACAATGTCAAACAGGACCTTGTTAGAATTGGTGTGCAGTGGCCAGATGCAGTAGATGTAGCTCAGGATAGACTTGCTTGGAGAACTAAATTGCACGGTCTGGTTGGACCTCCGTAGCCCATGGCTGCTTGAGGATGATGATGATGATGATGAGGTGACATAAACCTGAACTTTTATATAAAAATGATAGTTTGGCAGAAGACTATAAAATTTGCTGTATTCTAATAAGTTTTTATCATATATTACTGGAACTACCAGGGTAGTAAATAATTCAGTTAGTTGTACTGATTATATTTTTCTTCAGAATAGTTTGCAATTACGGTTTCTGTACTCGATTCGACTCGGACTCGTCGAGTATTTGGGTAGTTACTCGGATTCAGGACTCGACTCTAATACTCGACGAGTCCATTAGTTCACAAAATTTTATCAATTGTGCCTCAATCATGGAGTACATCTTGGAGTGTGCGATACTTTATATAAGAAAAAATCAAACCGCGAAAAAGAAGAGGAATTAATTGATACTGAAGATGAGAATGAAGATGTTTTTGTTGATGGAGCGGATATTGAAATAAGAACAACAACAGAGGAGGGTATGGAAGAAGTTGTTAGTATCCATCAAATAATTAACAACGTTCGAAAAGTGGTTAAGTTTTTTAGATTGTCTTCCATTAAAAATGGAATATTACAAAAAAAAAAAAATCAGAGCTAAACTGGGCCACAATCTTGAGTTAGTTTTAGATTTGTTCAAAGCGCTTAAAGATCCAAAATTTGTACCTACTAAACAGGCTTTAGACTTAGCTACACTCTTAATTCATTAGTATTTCTCAAATATTTCTACCTGAAGACCAAAAAAAACAATTATATTGAAATAAATAAATGTTCAAATAGTTATATCTAGTTTTAAAGTTTAATTTTTGAAAATAAATGAATTGATTAATAAATAAATTTGAGTACATTTTCTTTATAATTTCTTGCCATGATCACAAATCTCAGTTGAAAATCTTGCAATATAATAAACAATTCTAATTTTAACGAATTTTAGTAATTTTATTTTGTTACAAAGACTTCAGCTATGAGAATTGTTATTGAACTCCAAAATATTAAACATTTTCGCTTATTGATTTGAGTTTAGATTTAGATCTGGACTCGACGAGTTTTCAAAATTTGGGACTCGTACTCGCCGAGTCCTAAAAACCCAAGTTTTCAGAAACCCTATTTGCAATATATCTTCTGCAATTTATTTCAGTAACATAACAGATCATCATTCAATATTATTAAATATCACTTATCCTAACAATAATAACAAATTAACATTAAATACTAATATTGACAGGTTTTGCATATCTTTTAATACAAGAAGTTTCATTTATGCTTAAAAATTATCAAATATCATATAATGATTTCATGGATATGAATCAGCTGTATGGTGAATTCATCAAAATGATAAATTATGCTGATATGCACTCTAAATATGGCAAAATGGTTTATGGGGAAGAAAAACATAATAGTTGGATTACTACAGAATTAAAAAACATGATAGAGATTAAAGAGAAATTATGCAAAAAACATAAAAAGAACCTTATAATGCATTTTTGGAAAAGGAGTATAAAAATTATGCTAAATGTTTAAAGATAAAAAATGCTAAAGGGGATTGTTTACTATTACAATTTACAAGAATGAAAGAAATAAGGAATGGAACTTAATAATATTATAAGTACTGATAAAAAACACCTGTTTCTAATTGGTGTACTGCTGAATGAAATGAATAACCAGTTTACAAATTATGAAGATACTGATTATAAATTTTTAGATGGGATAGTCACATCAGTCAACTTCCATCAAATAATAATTCAATGTACTTATATGCAAATGAAGTAAAGGGTATTGTAAATGGTTTTAAAAAAGTAAGAAATCGAGTTTTGATAAATAAATATGAAAAAGCTAAAAATACTGGTTATTTACGAATTAGAGTTTTTGACTTATATTATTAACCAATCATTTGAAAGTGTGAAATTTATTGATCATCTAAAAATTGTTACAGTTAATTTGCTGTTATTTAACCCTTCCAGTATCCATGTCATATGTATACGTTTGACAGAATTCACAATTATTGGCTGAGGATATATGCATTGCTTTTACTACAGCAAACAAAAAATTAATTAAAAAAATTTGCTGTTTTAATTTTTTTGTATATATCTTATAAAATACGCAATTCAGGCTTGAAAAATAATATTTTCTTTTTTCACTTGATGCATATTTTATTAAACTGCAATATAAATGGTTTGTTAAAGCCATCTGATTGCCATTTCTTAGAAGCACTACACAGACAATTTGTAAATTATACAGCCAATTGTAATCAATTACACAGCCATTTAAAACAAATATACAGCCAATTTGTTCGTTAACTTACTCTTTGGTGAAGGAACCTTCTAATTGAAGCTCACAAGTTTGATTTGAACTATTATCAAAACATTTCCTTAAAGTTTTGAAAATCTCCTGAAAATTAACAAAATAAAATGCTATTTTTAAAAACGAAAGATTTTGGAACTAATTATGAAGTAGGTACCACTATTTTTTTTTCTGTTTTACACTCCTTTCTGCCATAAACCAATTTCAATATTTCCACAATTATTTTTAACATTTATATTATTTATCCCAGCATTCTATGATCTTTCCCACTCTTAAAATCGAAACTGTAAGTAAAAAAGTAGCCTTTCTTAGGCTTCAAAATGATGTGGCTGCATGTAGGTCATGGCTCACTCACTGCACATGGCACTGAAGTGAGCTGAAGATGCAGGTGGCTGGCTTCACATGTGCGATCTCAGTTCCATGTTGGTATTGGTATTAAATACACTATATGGCTGTTTAGCATAAAAAAATTCTTATTTTTTATCTCTTTTATATCATGTCTTGTGACAGAACTTGCTCTGCCCTAATGGATTAGAGTTGTATAGTTCCATGTGTCATAAGTGACTCCATAATAGATTGTTTACAGTTGGATGCCCTTTGTAAAGTTAGTATTTATTTTTTTACATTTAAACCTTAGTTTTCATTTCAGATTTATTACCTATCTTCCTATTGCTTTTGATATTGTCGGTTTTGGATTGGACAAAATGTTGTTCAACCATATCTTTTGAATGCAATGGAGAAATTTAATGATTTATGGGCCAAATGAAAGCTTGCGATATGGGGGAGTGTCACAGGCAGTAAAAAATTCACCTCCCATGCTTTCTTCCACCCTATAAAAAGGGAAATACATGAAATTATTCTTAAGCTATATCTCCAGACGTAAATGCCAAAAGTAACAAGCAATACCTCAAATGAATACTTCCGATATGAGGAATGTCATAGGCTATGAAAAATTGACACCCCCATGCTTTTTTCCTCCCTAAAAAAATGTGAAATGTGAAAGTCATTCTACTATATCTTCCAAACATGAAGGTCTACAGTTAAGAGTTAGTAGTCAAATGAAAGCTCATATAATGACAGTAATTTTCTAGTTCGAATTTTACCCTCACTTTTACCTCCCTGATAAAAGGGAGGGGTAGATTTTCATGGGGGTTACACTTTAACAAGTTGTATCTCAATCCTGAGCAGAGGTCATCGCAGGCACCTGAACTCTTTGCTTCTATTGGCATCGTCAAATTCTACATTGGAGGAAGTCTTCCAGTGTAGATGGCTTCAGCCTTTAGTGGTGGGGGAACGAGTCTTTGCCCCATGTCTGCGACTAGGGGGCTGTTTGATATTGTAGGCATTCCCTCTCTCAATAAACATAGTTTCTTTAAACATCCTACAAACCATTTTCTCTCCATAGGTAGTTGGAATATGAGGACTCTGCACAGAGCTTTTTTTCTTGATGTCCTCACACAAGAATTCCACCATTATAATTTAGATATTCTCGGCTTGCAACAGACCAGATGGACAGATAAAGGTCAGATTCTTAAAAATAATCTTAAATTTCTCTTTTCAGGGAGGGACGACAATAAGCATCACCAAGGCGTGGGTCTGCTTCTCAGCAGACACGCTAGTGATGCTCTTCTAGGATATGAGTGCATTAATGAAAGGTTTCTTACAGCAAAATTTCAGACAAGCATTAAAGACTTGAATGTTATCTGCTGTTATGCCCACACTGAGGATGCTGATGATGATGAGAAGGATAGGTTTTATGAACAACTTCAGGATATTTTGAATTCTGTCAAAAAAGGAAATATTACCCTTGTTCTTGGTGACTTCAATGCCAAAGTTGGTACTGACTCTGACCTTTGGGGAGGGGTGATTGGCCCTTTTGGTATTGGTAGCTGCAATGGACAACGTCTCCTACAGGTAAGTAAACTCAATGGTTTCAGAATAACTAACACATATTACAAACACCGTGACATACATAAGTACACATGGGTTTCACCTGATGGGCTGCATAGGAATATGATTGATTATATATTAATTAACAGCAAATGGGCTAGTTCTGTTAGAAATAACAGGGCATATAGGGGAGCTGAAATTGGATCTGACCATTACCTTGTTAAAAGTGTCTTGCAACTTAAACTTAAAAAGTGTTGTGATAGGGTTAAAAAATTTGCTTTTAATACTGAAGCTCTGAAAGACCCAGTTATAGCCAAAGCATACCATGATAGGTTACTTAGTCATTATGACAGTCATGGTATGCTTACTACTGAAGTTGAGGAAGAATGGGATCATTTTAAACAGGCTTTTTTGGACACTAACAGTACTCTTTTAGGGAAAAAGGAGCAGAAGAGACAGAATTATCTGCGTGATAAGGCACTTGAGCTTATTTCGGAAAGAAAGAACTGCAGGAATGTCCTTAATCAATACCCTACTAGTACTAATAGAAAGCATTACAGAGAACTTAATAAACGTGTAAAAGATCAGTTAGCTGCCGATAAGAATCTTTGGCTTGATGGTTTGGCTGACAAAGCCGAGGAAGCAGTTAGACAGGACAACAGCAGAGAGCTGTACCAGATAGTTAATGTTTTGTGTGGTAGAAAACGGACAGGTATACAGGGATTGAAGGATAAACAAGGTAAGGTTATAGAAGGGGAGGATTCTGTCATGGCTAGGTGGGCTGAGCATTTCAGTGATATTCTAAACAATGCGGTTAGTTCTATTCCCATTGTTTGCAATAATGATAGATGCATTGGTGGCTTTAATGTTGGCCCTATAACACAATCTGAAGTTATTTTGGCTGTTTCTAAACTTAAACTTCATAAATCCCCAGGGGTAGATGAAATTACTACAGAAATGCTTAGAGCTGGAAATGTTTCGGTTACCACTTGGATGACTGAAATTCTGAATATCTTTTATGATAAAGGCATGGTTCCTAAGGATTTTACCAGAGCTATTGTTATCCTTATTTTCAAAAAAGGTGATCACAGTTCTTGAGATAACTATAGGGGTATTAGCCTACTCTCTGTTCCAGGTAAAGTTCTTTCCACGATTGTGCTTAATAGAATTAAGAATCTGGTTGACAGTCAATTGCGTGATGAGCAATGTGGATTCAGAAGTGGTAGGGGATGTGTGGATCAGATATTTTCACTTAGGCAGATTCTTGAGAAATGTTTAGAGTTTCAGAAACCTTTGATTGCTAGCTTTGTTGATTTCAAAAAGGCTTTCGACTCTGTTGATCGTCATAATTTGTGGTTGATTGTGAGATCATATGGTATACCAGACAAGTTAGTTAACATAATGAAAGCTCTCTATAATAACACTAAGTCGTGTGTGAGAGTTGGTAAGGCTTGTAGCAATTGGCTTAGCATTACTTCTGGTGTTCGACAAGGGTGCATTTTGTCTCCTTTTCTCTTTAGTTTGGTTATTGATTATGTTATGCAAAATTCACTTCAAGGTAAAGATTTTGACCTTAAATGGACTGGAGATATGAATATTTCTGATTTAGATTATGCTGATGATTTAGCCCTTTTGGCAAACGATGTTGATGAGATGAACTCTTTCATTCGAGCTGTTGATGAGACTGGTAGTAGAGTAGGTTTGGTTATAAACAGAGAGAAAACTAAAGTGATGAAAATTGGTCAGGCAGGCTGTGATACAGTTAATCTGAATGGTTGCAGTCTTGAGCAGGTGTCACAGTTTAATTATCTTGGGAGCTATGTAACCGATAATGGTGATGTGCAGCATGAGATTAACAGATGAATAGGGATTGCATGCTGGGACTTTTAAGAATCTATGGAGAGTGTGGAGAAATTAGGTGTATACACCTAAAGACTAAAATAAGGCTGTATAATAGTTTGGTTCTTTCTAGGGTTAGTTATGGTAGTGAAACTTGGACACTTTGTAAACAAGATAACAGGAAACTAGATGCTTTTGATTCCAGATGCTTATGCAGTATCTTGGGCATTAGGTGGTTCAACTTTGTAACTAATGATGAGGTTAGGTAAAGGAGTTTGCAACCTCCTTTAAGCAGCATATTGTGCAGAGAGAGACTCCGTTGGTTTGGCCATGTTGCCCGTATGAATAATTATAGATTGGCGAATAGGGTTATGAACAGTGTGCCTAAAGGCCTCAGAAAGAAGGGGAGACCTAGGATGCGGTGGGCAGACAATGTCAAACAGGACCTTGTTAGAATTGGTGTGCAGTGGCCAGATGCAGTAGATGTAGCTCAGGATAGACTTGCTTGGTGAACTAAATTGCACGGTCTGGTTGGACCTCCGTAGCCCATGGCTGCTTGAGGAGGAGGATGATGATGATGATGTCTCCAACATTACAGCCTCCTCAAACATGAGTCCAAAGGTGGGGATACGTTCGATGTTTACGAGTCATATATCAAATGAAAGCTTTTGAGGCTAAAGGATTTTAGGGACAAAAAATTTTAAAAAATACCTATCTTACTATAGGGCTATAAAAAGTAGAAAATAAACTTAAAGCATATCAATGGTGCAATGTCACTGAGTTCGCATTCACTTCAAAGGAAGAATGATGCCGGCAATCTGATGTAGGTAAATCGGTGCCCTATCTTCCTTTGAAGTGAATATGAACTCGGTGACTGATCACACCACTAATATGCTTTGGGTTTATTTTCTACTTTATAGGCCCTATAGGAAGATAAATTTAAAAATTCCTATTTACATTTTTTATTTATTTTTTGTAAATTATTGATCTTTGAATTGGTTGATTTATTGATTGATTTTTCAGAGTCATGCTAATATCGGATGACCAGCTTAGAACTTGCTGCTCTGGATATTTTATTTAATGTTGCATTAGGTTACATATTAATTTTTCTTTTATTATTTCCTCGTTTTTCAGTAAAAAACTTTAATTTTGTATTGTTTCCTGAAATTCCTGAAAATGAATATCTTGGATAAGGAAGGAAAAAGAACTTCTTTGGCATGGATATGAGTCCTTCTGTGAGAGGGCAATTTTGGCATAGGTGCCCCACCCCCAACAAACACTCACTTAGGACGTTTTACTCACCCACTTACAGCAAAGTTTCATTAAAAAAAATCAAATTACACCTATCCCTCGATTTACACGGTACTCAGTTCACACAATTGTGGCTTTGCACGGTCAAAAAATGCAACCAGTTTCGATTTACATGGTACTGACTGAGATTTCCTTTCTATGTACGTCTCAGTCAGTACCATGTAAATCGAAACTGGTTGCGTTTTTTGACCGTGCAAAGCCAAAATTGTGTGAACTGAGTACCGTGTAAATCGAGGGATAGGTGTACAAGTTTTTATGTTTTTATTCAACAGTTCTAAAAGATTTTACCCCCCCCCCCTCCCACCAGTAACTTGGCTGTGCCACTCTGATAATAGTTTTCTTTTTTGCTTTGGTGCGCTAACTTTTCAGCACTTAGCCAAGATCCCAAAAATTTAACATCCAAAGAAAAACAAAATTGTTTAGCAAAAAAAAAGACTAAAAAGTGTTACTCCATTTCATAAACAGGACAGAATATCTCATTAAAGAGAGCAATCCAAATGCGGGTGAGTATATAGAAGGTGGGACCACAAGACTGTTTCGCCAAGGTCATTCGAGTGTCGCTGAGAGGGTGTCACAGTGGGGAGAGCTCAGTTAATGTACTTAAATACTCGTATTTTCTTTCGTGCCTTTCTTTGCTCTTCACTTGGTAAATTTCTCTCTTTGTGAAGTCTTTCAGGTAATTTTTGCTTATTTTTATCATGCCAAATTCTGCAGTAACAAACTCCATGAGTAATCCTACAAAGAATAAGAAAAATAATGTTTCATATACATTCGAATTAGAAGCAAAAATTAGTATGAAGTGGGTATTGCATTGTCAGCAGGAAGATAAATCAGTGCACAAGTGCTAAGATATGTGGTACACATTTTTCAGATGCCTGTTAAGATGAATCGCCTGCAATATTTATGAAGTGAACTCTTAGGACTATCTATGAAATGTAAACTAAATGATAATGCCATTCCAGATTAAAATAAAAACCTGTCACATAAAAAAATTCAGTCTTGTTACTATGACTGCTTCTACTCCCACCAAACGATTATCATCATGGGGAAACAATAAATTGATTGTTGGAATAAGAAAGCAATTGCTCTAAAAACTATGACAGTGTAGCCAGTAAAGCAGTAGCATTATCTCAGATAATTGATAATTTAAAGACACTGGCTTATACTGTACTGATTCATGGGAATAAAAGATTATGTCAGTGTGTCATAATCTACACATTAGAAAATTACAGTAGCAGTTTCAAATTGCTATTAAAACTAAATAAAGCTGAGGGAAAAATCTCTGATTTGCAAACAAGATTATGATCAAAGCTAAAGCAATGGATACATCAGAATAAAAATTTCAGAATTAATCAAAACAAGAGAAAAAAAAACAGACTTTTCGTTGAATAACTCCAAGAAAATTTTTTTTAGTAAATTGTAAATTCCATTTAAATATTTTTTGGAAGGGATAAAATTTAAACCACTACTTATAGCAAAAAAATTATATTTTTATTATTTTCATTATGATTAGTAACATAGTTGGTAAAAAGGTAAGTTGAAATAAAGATTTGGGGTTTTAATTCGATCGAATTTAATTTCAAGAGTAAGATCATAATAATTTCTCATATCATCTAATGGAAATTCTATAATAATTCGATATAAATTACCATAGAATTTCTTTATTAATTTTTTATTTATAACCAGTGCTTTTTTTTTACTGGGAAAAAAAGCTGCCAGTACTCACCAAGAAGATGTTATTAAAGCAACTTCTACACTTTTAACATATCCTCCGATATATCCACATCATCACTAGATCGCTTCTTGCTTTTGGTATCAACTGCAGAATAACGACTTTGGAGCAGCCACGAGTCCCCATATTTGCTAAGGTTGAACTGAGTGAGAGGAGGTCCTACTATCCTGATGAACATCAGTGCAGAAGTTGTCCATACAAGCAGAGATAACCTAGATGAAGTTACTATAAGATTTATCTGAGAGAAACGCCTTTCACATTCACTGGAAGATATATTGCAATTGTGCCCAAAGTGTGCTTAGAGGAAGGTAGTATGTCTGGGACTTTATTTTCTTGAAGATATTCACGGAAACCACGAACTGCTTCTCTTTCATTTAAGCAAAATTTGCACGCTAACTTTTTAATTTCAGCCTCACCAAATGTCAGATGCTTTCCAGGATTTTCTGGCCAATACATGGAATCTAAAATCTTAGCACATTCAGCATCATCTCCTTCAAGCAGATGCTTTCCAACAGCTACTTTCAGACTTTTATAGAAAGCAGATGAACTTATTACAGGACTGTGTCTTTCATTTTTGTGGAACTCAATCCCTTTGAACTTCATGTTCTTCTGACTTTGAAGAGAAATAATGTAGTATGGACCAGGATTTTCAATCTTTCTTCAAAAAGTTTAACTGTATTCTTTATCTTCCTGTCTGCTTTATATAAGTCAATATTTCTCTCTTGTAAATCTAGACTTAGTTCACTAAGTTCTTGGAGAGCATCACACATAAGGCCCAAATCAAGAACAAACTCGCATGACGTTATTTTTCTTAAAAGTCCCTCATAAAGACAGTGATCTGTTTTGCTTCTTCTGCTGTCTTCTTTTGCCTCCTGAAAGTGATGGACGAGGGCTTCAAAGTCTTGCCACACTGCAGAACCAGTGCAAAAGCTAGATGCAACCCAGCGAGTGCTTAAAATTCTGCCAATTTTAAGAAGTTGAAGTTCTAGAGTGGTTGCACATTCCTGTAGGTCCCTAGAATTCTTAGGTGAAGCATGATAAGTCACATAAAGTTTGTCCATGAAACTCTTAAAGCAATTCACCCCTGCCACATTGTTCAAACAGACAATTCAAGGCGATGGCTAGTACAATGCCAGAAAATAACACTAGGAAACTTCTCTTGCATTAGCCCCCTTACACACACCATTACGCACACCAAACAACATGTCTGCACCATCACAAGTTACAGACAATAAATACTCCTTTAAGTAATCTTCAGATAATCCTAAACACCCAAGATGACTAATTAAAGAGTTTAGAATTCCTCTAGCAGTTACATCTGATAATTCGATCAAATCTAGGAAAAGACTCGCAGGAGGGGCAAAAGTTCAGGAAGAACTACATGAACAATAACAATCAATGCTGTTCTGTTACTCACAGTTGTTGATTCATCAATAAGTAATGTTATTTTGTTCTTGGAGTTCACTATATTGTCTATTAATGTTTTTCTCATTTCATTTGCGATATGGCTCACAATGTTAATGTAGGATTTGCAGAATGAAGAATATATCCCATGTCTAGGCTATTAAGTTCCTGTAGATTTATTTCATCTTCAATGTTGTTAAATGACTGATTTCTCCTCACAACTTTGTAAGTCGTTCGTAATACTTTTCCTGTTATGTCTTTATTATGAGACAAAGTATTTAGGAAAACTTTTTCTAATGTTTAGTTTTTTGCTTCAGATTTTATTTTTTGGCACGCTTTGTGCGCTGCACTCTCCTTATGATCGTAAATCTTTTTTCTTAATGACATTAAATGTTGTTTAAGATTCTCCAAAATGTTTGTTAAGATTCTCCAAAATGACTGATTTTACCATTTGCCCACTCCACTGAAATTTTCGTTCCCATCTGTTTATCGATGGCAAGACTTCCGACATCACGACACACTTTACACCCCAACATTTTATTCTTGACATACAGTCACTCGTTTCTCTTGAAGATGTAATTTTTCTGCAAAAGTGTCCAACATTCGGGCCAATCATTACCAGAATCTGCTTCCTTTTGACCACGTGGATCTTAAGCCTAGGTTTGGTGATCCTCTTCACCGAGTGTATTTTCGGTGCTAGTTTTCTGTTTTACAAGATCACAAGTAGATTCAACAATTTCTGCTTCTTCAGCCTTTTTTTTTTACTCATTGGCATAAAGTTAACTACTTATTTTACTCATTTTGAACAATGATTGCACTGATTTAACTTAGATTAATTCAAAACTCGCATGAACTCCTGTGAACACCTGCCTGTTGCAGAGTGGATGTAGAACTGATAAATTGATATTGGAAGCAATCAGAAGTGAACACAACTTCCTTTTTCCGGTTGCATACCAACCTATGAAACAGGAGAGCAGGGTACCAACTTATGAGTAATCAAAACTGAAAATTCAATTCGTGAACACAGTACCATCTACTGGAATATTTGTAATACATTTTACTGTCAATATATCGCAAATTTTTAAAAACTTAAGAAAAAAGGTGCCAATACTGCATACCACCAGAAAAAAAGCACTGTTTATAACTATTATTAACTTTTGAGAACAATTACTTAAATTAGAATTATTGCTGTTAAATAGTCAATTTCCTTAACTCTAAACAGAGAATGAATATTGTTAAATGTTCTTTCTTATTTAGAGTTGTTTTATTTAGGTTGAAATAGATTTCAGATCTTTAAATCATCTTCAGCTACCTTTTTTCAAAAAGTGAATATTTAAGATACTCCTGAGTTCTATATCTCATTAACTATTGATATAACACAGGACTGTATCTAATAAAGTGGCTGCTGAGTGTATATCTATAACAATAAATATTTCCCTGATAACTAGATAGATCTCAAACATTTAAAAAATTGAAATTGCAATTTTACACTTTTTCTGCCAACAGAAATCTATCATACCGTAGGCTTCTTATATGCTTTGTTTACCTTAGTGTTCCCACTATGATGTCAAAATGCCTAGCCAGTGACTGTCAAGAAACGCTTCCTCCTGTAGTGGCACAACCCTTCCTTCATTTATACTGATCCAAATCACCTTACACAACGCTAGCTCATGCATTAAAATACACCATATTGAAAAGAATCATTAAAAGAAATAAAAATCATGTTTCAGGTAAATATAATATTATTTGGGAAGAATTTTACTTTCGATTAATTATATTTTTTACTGTTTTTATTCAACGTGTTTTCCAACATTAAGCCTTAATGGCATAATCTGATCTATTTTTTCATTATACCAATGTAAAAACATTAAATACGCTTGTAATTTTTTTTAAAAATTTTTATTTTCATAAGATTTGAAGTTAAATTCTGTTTAATTTGGTATATAACATGATCTATTTCTGTTGATATCAATAAATATTTTTGTGGAAAAAAGTTTTGCCAATGGACAGAATTTGAACCCACATCTCTCCAGAAACATGGCAGAGTATTATTCTAAAAGAAGAATAAATACCCCCTCAAGCAGCTGCTTGCCATAGAGGTCTGACAGGAGCCTGTCAATTTATACGCCATAATAGAAGGTCTGTGAGGATGGCAGAACTTCAGCAGAGGAACAACAGGAACATCCATGCCCATCCATGCCAGGGTTCAAACCCAGGTCTCAGATCAGTAGCCAAGCACGCTAACCACATGGCTTTGTCTTTTTGAGAACCTTTTTCCCCAAAAAAATATTTATTGATTTATCAACAATAAAATCAACAGGTAATTTTGTGAAGATTATTTACTGTTTAAAAATTCTAAAGTTGACTTATTTATCTGACTCAGCACAATTGGCTAAAAGCCTGGACTTGTCTCAAAGAATGGTACCAAGAAAAAAATTACAAAACGGGAAAAATATTTACTTGAAACAAAAAAAAAATTTTTTATTAAGAAATAAATAGCCTTTCAAATCATGTGCATTGTAATCATTTCTGTTTATCATTTTTTTTTAGATAAATTTTTATTTTTGCATTGCCATATGCATTTTTTTACTACGTGACTCTAAAAAAGTCCTATTAAAATAAAACTAGTCATTTTTTGTTAAATATTATATTTTTAAAAAAATCAAGAATTAAATGCTGATTAATTTGGTATATAACATGGCATAATTCTTTACATTAATTTTTTGGCAAAAAAAGTTATTAAGTAAATTTTTTTGGCAGAGCATAGGGAGAAAATAGCTTGGCCTCTGGATAAACCAGTTTTTCAGGCTGGACACTGGAAAGTTTAAGGTATATTTAGTTTTTCAGGCTGGACACTGGAAAGTTTAAGGTATATTTAGTTTTTCAGGCTGGACACTGTAAAAGTTTAGTAGTATTTTTAATGATATAAAAATTATAGGCTTATATCAATATCATTGACAGTTACCAAAATTATTGAAATATTGATGAAGAATAGAATCAGTAATTTTTTTAAATAAAAATAATAAATAAATAAATACCCCCTCAAGCAGCTGCTTGCCACAGAGGTCTGACAGGAGCCTGTCAGTTTACATGCCAAAGTAGAAGGTCTGAGAGGATGGCAGGACCTCAGCAGAAAAATGACACATACATCCATGCCTTACACACGGCTCGAACCCAGGTCCCGTAGATCAGTAGCCAAGTGTGCTAACCACTCAGCCACAGGACCAATTTTTTATTCCTGTAATCAATTTTTTTATTGAAATTTTGAAAATTGTGCATTATACTGTTAACTTGGGGGAACAGTCTTTTTTGTTATCTCTAATGATAGCAGCAGTCTTTTTTGTTATCTCTAAGGCATTTAATTGTGTTTGATATGATCTTTTATTACAGAAAATGTTTAAGTATGGAATTAGAGGTGTGAATTTAAGCATTTTAAATCTTGCTTGGAACACAGAAAACAATTTATATTTTTTAATAATTGTAAAAGTTAGATAAAAATGATAAAATTTGGCATTCCACAAGGATGTGTAACTATGAACATTTTTTTTAATTTATGCAAATGATTTGTATGATTATATTTTTTGGTAAAATCATATCCTTTGCTGACATATCCTTATTTACAGTGAAGAAAACATTTAAATTTTAGAAAACCATATAAATCAAGACTTAACGATATTAAAAAAATATTTTGATAATAATGGTCTTTGAATAAATTTAGATAAAATAAATTATGTGTATTTCAGTTTAATTAGCAAATTTGATATTTCTCTCTCCTTAAAGTGGCAAAGATTAAACTGTACAGAAAGGGATAATTGTAAATGTTATCTAATAAAAAAGAATATGGTTAAATATCTAAGCATACAGATTGACAACAATTTAAAATGGAAATCACATGACAATTCTCATAAAAATTAAGATATGTGATAAACAGAATATAGTTTATAAAAATATATGTTAATCAGTCATTTTTAAAATGTCTATTACATTTGGTTTAATTCTTAAATATGGAATTACCACCTGGGTTAGACTATTATAGCAATATACTAGCATTGATCAAAATGCAAAATAGAGCAGTTAAGGCAATATATGTATTAGGTTCATTTTCAGTTAGTTAACTGTACATATTGTTTGATATACACTTCCTGTTCAAAAGTTATATTTATACTATTGTTTATTACATGTGCACACTGATGTTACTGATTTTCCTACACATAAAGCAAATTATGATTTGTATTGTGGTGAAAATACTTTTTTTGTTCCTAAAGCCAACCAACAAATTTTTTATAAATCTTTTGAATATTTAGCTATTAGTTTAGTAACTATAATAAATTGTAAAAGGAAACAAAGCAGATTGCATCTTCACACATTTTTAAAAGAAATCTGCAGAATTATGTTATGAATCTTGAAGATATTGAATTGTGTTTTAAATGCGCTAGATAATAGGTTTTTGTTACTTTAGTACATGAAATATGGAGTCAATTAAACTCAACTGTATTATTTTTCATAAAATTTTAATTATTTACATGTTGCCATTTATACTATTTATAATGTTTGAATATTGAAGTTTTAAATTTTTATTTTATGTAAGGTATTGTAAGTTTCTTCTAGTAACCAGTTGGTTATTGGCCCTTGGTTATACATGTACTGAGATCAGTTTTATTTTTTCTTGTTTTTTTTTTATTTCACTTCTGTTTGGTCTTTCTCAGATTTTGCATTTTTTATATAACTTATCTTTGTAAAATTACTAATAATGTAATGTATATATGTAAAAAATGAATAATGGCTAACAAATTTCAATTTCAAAATATTAACCGAGAGCCAATATGCATAGCTCCTGGAAGACACTTTCCAGTAGTAATCAATGTAAAGGCATTGATTAATGTCTTAAATATTGAATAAACTCGACTTTTTTGGTTATACACTAAGTAATTATCACTTTTGAGTCGATTCAAAGTTTAGAGGAAAAATTGTCTTGAGCAGGATGGAATACGAACCAAAGACCTCCTGATAACATGTCAGGTGCTCTGGACCACTGAGCTACCGGCACCGATCAAGATCTCCTCTAATTGATGATATGAACATTTTCTACCTACAGTACATATTCCATTATGTCACATGTAGGTGCTGTTCAGGCAATCTAGCCACAAGCAGCAGATAAATGCCATATAGATGGAAAGTACATATTGCAAGTATACAGTTGATTAAATATTGAATAAACTTGACTTTTTTTGGTATACACTAAGTAATAACCACTTTTGAATCGATTAAAATTTTAGAAGAAAAATTGTCTTGAGCCGGGTGGGATACGAACCCACTGTAACGCTCCAAAGATTATTAACTTTTAAAGTTGGACCTTTGGTCTGATCCAAATTTGTTCAAATTCCAGATAGCCGTATCAGGCACCAGGCAATAATAACTTACCAAATAAAGTTGAAATAGGGTTCATTAATGTATAATATTAGATGTTACTTATCGAGTAAGAATTCAAAAAGGATTGTCAAGTTTAATTAAAGTTTAAATATAATCAAAAAATCAACTAACGTTGCTTGAGAAAAATAGCAAAGATTCGAAAGTTTCTAAAACAAAGTTTATTTCCAAAAAATTCAACTCACAAACTCAATAGTAGAATACAATAGCAACTCACATCTATCTAAAGTAGCATAATCTCAACTTCCACTAACAGCACTTTCCGTAGTCCAACTCCACCACTCTACTCACAACACACTCTTCCTACTCTGTGACCTATCATCACTTAGTTATAATATGCATACAAAGCCGGCACATGTTTACTGCATGCCGGGAAAGACATTTGCATAAACTGATGATCGTGCAAGCTATGATGCAAGAGGGGTCGTGTCCTACACGCGCATTAGCAGTTGACAATCAAAAGGTCGAAGTTGCGCATGCACAACTCCTAGGCTCGGAATGAGGATTGCAATGTCCAAAATGAAATAATCCCCAAAATGATAAATGTAACATAAATAAAGCAAAACTGGTTAAGGAAAAGTAAAAGTGAATGGGTGGACCATCATACCATGACCTCCTGATAACATGTCAGGTGTTCTAGACCACTGAGCTACCAGCTGCAGATCAAGATCTCCTCTAATTGATGATATGAACATTTTCTAACTACAGTACATATTCCATTACATAACATGTACACACTATTCAGGCAATCTAGCCACAAGGGCATATAAATGCCATATAGATGGAAAGTATATATTACAAGTATCATCATCCTCAAGCAGCCATCCAACAGATGGTACAGAGGTCCAACCAGACCGTGCAATTTAGTTCTCCAAGCAAGTCTATCCTGAGCTACATATACTGCATCTGGCCACTGCACACCAATTCTAACAAGGTCCTGATTGACATTGTCTGCCCACTGCATCCTAGTCTCATCCTCTTTCTGAGGTCTTTAGGCACACTGTTCATAACCCTATTTGGCAATCTATAATTTTTCATACGGGCAACATGGCCAAACAAACGGAGTCTCTCTCTGCAAAATATGCTGCTTAAAGGAGGTTGCAAACTCCTTTGCCTAACCTCATCATTAGTTACAAAGTTGAACCACCTAATGCCCAAGATACTGCGTAAGCATCTGGAATCAAAAGCATCTAGTTTCCTGTTATCTTGTTTACAAAGTGTCCAAGTTTCACTACCATAACTAACCCTAGAAAGAACCAAACTATTATACAGCCTTATTTTAGTCTTTAGGTGTATACGTCTATTTCTCCACACTCTCCATAGATTCTTAAAAGTCCCGGCAGCAATCCCTATTCATCTGTTAATCTCATGCCGCACATCACCATTATCTGTTACATAGCTCCCAAGATAATTAAACTGTGACACCTGCTCAAGACTGCAACCATTCAAATTAACTGAATTACAGCCTGCCTGACCAATTTTCATCACTTTAGTTTTCTCTCTGTTTATAACCAAACCTACTCTACTACCAGTCTCATCAACAGCTCGAATGAAAGAGTTCATCTCATCAACATCATTTGCCAAAAGGGCTAAATCATCAGCATAATCTAAATCAGAAATATTCATATCTCCAGTCCATTTAAGGCAAAAATCTTTCCCTTGAAGTGAATTTCACATAACATAATCAATAACCAAGCTAAAGAGAAAAGGAGACAAAATGCACCCTTGTCGAATACCAGAAGTAATGCTAAACCAATTGCTACAAGCCTTACCAACTCTCACACATGACTCAGTGTTATTATAGAGAGCTTTCATTATGTTAACTAACTTGTCTGGTATACCATATGATTTCACAATCAACCACAAATTATGACAATCAAAAGAGTCGAAAACCTTTTTGAAATCAACAAAGCTAGCAACCAAAGGTTTCTGAAACTCTAAACATTTCTCAAGAATCTGCCTAAGTGAAAATATCTCATCCACACATCCCCTACCACTTCTGAATCCACATTGCTCATCACGCAATTGACTGTCAACCAGATTCTTAATTCTATTAAGCACAATCATGGAAAGAACTTTACCTGGAACAGAGTAGGCTGATACCCCTATAGTTATCACAAGAACTGCGATCACCTTTTTTGAAAATAGGGATAACAATAGCTCTGGTAAAATCCTTAGGAACCATGCCTTTATCATAAAAGATATTCAGAATTTCAGTCATCCAAGTGGTAACCGAAACATTCCCAGCTCTAAGCATTTCCGTAGTAATTTCATCTACCCCTGGGGATTTATGAAGTTTAAGTTTAGAAACAGCCAAAATAACTTCAGATTGTGTTATAGGGCCAATGTTAAAGCCACCAATGCATCTATCGTCATTGCAAACAATGGGAATAGAACTAACCGCATTGTTTAGAATATCACTGAAATGCTCAGCCCACCTAGCCATGACAGAATCCTCACCTTCTATAACCTTACCTTGTTTATCCTTCAATCCCTGTATACCTGTCCGTTTTCTACCACACAAAAGATTAACTATCTGGTACAGCTCTCTGCTGTTGTGCTGTCTAACTGCTTTCTTGGCTTTGTCAGCCAAACCATCAACCCAAAGATTCTTATCAGCAGCTAACTGATCTTTTACATGTTTATTAAGTTCTCTGTAATGCTTTCTATTAGGACTAGTAGGGTATTGATTATGGACATTCCTGCAGTTCTTTCTTTCCAAAATAAGCTCAAGTGCCTTATCACTCAGATAATTCTGCCTCTTCTGCTCCTTTTTTCCTAAAAGAGTACTGTTAGTGTCCAAAAATGCCTGTTTAAAATGATCCCATTCTTCCTCAACTTCAGTAGTAAGCATACCATGACTGTCATAATGACTAAGTAACCTATCATGGTAAGCTTTGACTATAACTGGGTCTTTCAGAGCTTCAGTATTAAAAGCAAATTTTTAACCCTAGCACAACACTTTTTAAGCTTAAGTTGCAACACACTTTTAACAAGGTAATGGTCAGATCCAATTTCAGCTCCCCTATATGACCTGGTATTCCTAACAGAACTAGCCCATTTGCTGTTAATTAATATATAATCAATCATATTCTTATGCAGCCCATCAGGTGAAAAACATGTGTACTTATGTATGTCGCGGTGTTTGTAATAGGTGTTAGTTATTCTGAATCCATTAAGTTTACTTACCTGTAGGAGACATTGCCATTGCTGCTACCAATACCTAAAGGGCCTATTACTCCTCCCCAAAGGTCAGAGTCAGTACCAACTTTGGCATTGAAGTCACCTAGAACAAGGGTAATATCTCCTTTCTTGACAGAATTCAAAATATCCTGAAGTTGTCTGTAAAACCTATCCTTCTCATCCTCATCAGCATCCTCAGTGTGGGCATAACAGCAGATAACATTCAAGTCTTTAACGCTTGTCTGAAATTTTTCTCTAAGAAACCTTTCATTAATGCACTCATATCCTAGAAGAGCATCACTAGCGTGTCTGCTGAGAAGCAGACCCACACCTTGGTGATGCTTATTGTCATCCCTCCCTGAAAAGAGAAATTTAAGATTATTTTTAAGAATCTGACCTTTATCTGTCCATCTGGTCTCTTGCAAGTAGAGAATATCTAAATTATAATGGTGGAATTCTTGTGTGAGGACATCAAGAGAAAAAGCTCTGTGCAGAGTCCTCACATTCCAACTACCTATGGAGAGAAAATGGTTAGTGGGATGTTTAAAGAAACTATGTTTATTGAGAGAGGGAATGCCGACAATATCAAACAGGCCCCTAATCACAGACATGGGGCAAAGACCCGTTCCCCCACCACTAAAGGCTGAAGCCATCTACACTGGAAGACTTCCCCCAATGTAGAATTTGACAATGCCAATAGAAGCAAAGTGTTCAGGTGCCTGCTCAGGATTATCCACCCACCGATAAACATATCCTGTGAATCTATTCACTTGGGGCTGTCAACCCACAAACAAACAGAAAACACAGCGGAAGATTTTCCCTCCACAGAAGCCCACCAGTGCAGCAAAATCAGGATCCATAATCAAGCTCAGAGCCATATATCTGTCCAGTCCAGTAGGTTTATATGGTCAGCACCAGGACCCTGTGTGGTCGACCACTCCTCAGCAGGGTAGAAAAAAAAAGAAAAGTAGCCATAGTTGTCCAGATCAGTAGGCCACACTAATCTGGCAGCCCTCCCCTTCCATTCACTTCCACAAGAGAGTATCTCTTTTGAAAGGTACTAACGGTCTGCACCACGAGAAGGCGGGGTCGGACATTAGGTGCTAGGCCTGGCCGGTTCTATGCATCATCACAGGGGATTGGTACATAGCTCTCCTTCCAGTGACTACCTAGCTACCATTTACAGTTGCTAAAATATTGACTAAACTCTACTTTTTTGGTATACACTAAGTAATTACCACTTTTGATGTGGATTAATATCCCACCCGACTCAAGACAATTTTTCCTCTAAAATTTGAATTGACTCAAAAGTGGTAATTACTCAGTGATTAATGTCTTTACGATAAAACTTTAGAAAGCATTACAACTCTACCAGATATACATTAAAAGGACCTTCTTTCTCAGAAATTAATTAACAATAACTTAAAATTCTCTGTTGTTGAGCAAAAATATTTTCAAGTTTATCTTTCAAACTATTTGCAAGTTGTCCTAAAATCTTTCAACATGCAAATAGTTTGAAGGATAAACTTAAAAATTTCACTGCTCCACAAGAGAATTTTCAGTTATTGTTACTCTACTAGAGCTTTAAATAGAACCAAATACTGGGAATATTTAAATAACCCAAAAACTGATCGATAATCTATGTATGGTATGGCAGGAAAAAGCCATAAAAAAATCACTACTTGATACTATTTATGGTGACTGAACATGAGCATACGTTCACTGTAGACTGAAATAGATTTATTTTTGAATTTCATCATAATTTTCAAAGCAGAATCAACAGGCAAATATATATCATAGATTTAAATGTTATTTTTGATATTTGATTACAAACAGTTTAAAAAATTTCAGATTTCTGTTCAGAAATTTTTTTTTACAACCTTGTACTACGAGAACAAAATTTACGTTACTACAATTTGAATGCTGAAAACGATTATTAGGGCTCTGACACAGAAAGGGTTAAAACTCGACATTAAGCAAAACAACAATAAAGGTATCAAAAGATACATGGCTATAATCTTGATGTAGTGAAATATATCACAAGATAAATACTTTTCATATTATATTTAGAGTCATCAAGAATTGTAGTATTAGTAAGTATTCTACTTTGTCTAAATAAAATTCCCATTTGTATGTTTTTTATTATATCTATAGTAGTAATAAAATTATCTCTAGTTATTATGGCAATGATAAGAACAGTAAAACATAATCAAGAAACTATAAATAACTTCAGCAAATGTGCTGGTTGGTTGTTTGGGGTTTTTTGGCGTAATAGCAACTAAGGCTATATTGCGCCAAACAAACGATAAAAAGGGTAAAAGACATGGAACCCACAACCAAATTTAAAAGAGACACAAACAACATAGCATAAAAACGAGATGTATAAAAAGAATAAAAGAAAGCAACAAGTGTAAAATCAACAAGTATAAAATCAACAATAACAATGGGTGTATAGGACCCATGTAAAAAACAACAGGTAAAACAGAGGTAAAAAATCCAGTAAAAAAGAGAAAATTCATAAACGAGTAAAATAACCGGTAAAACGTAAAAATTCGAAAACAGTAGTTAAAAGTGAATCATCAGATAAATGATGTCCGAGTGTAAGGGGCTCGTACGTAAAATCGTGAAAGGTATAAAACAAACGTCGGTCAAGGTTAAAAGCTGGACAATGAATTAAAAATATGTTTAACAGTTAAAATGGCGTCACAAAACTCGCACTTAGGTCAGCAAATGTGCATCGAGCAATTAGGCTTAGATGTATCTGAATGCTGGCAGAGTACTACTACATAAGAAATTCATTTATAATTTGCAATAACTGAGAATCAGACATATGGAGTAAAGGAAAAAGGAAGATTTCTCTTCATTTATGTAAAAAACTACAAAATTATTAATTACCTAACCTTTGATGAAATGCTGCTGCTTCTCGCATTTTCAGTTGCATGGACAAAAATGGCAGCAACCAAACACAGAGCGAACAATCTGTTTCTCGCAGTTAGTGAGAAAAGTGTGAAATATAATGCAGTGGTAGAAAGTAACTAGATATGCTGCTTCCATAAGGACAATTTGTACTTACTGAAAGTGGAAACTTGGACTTCCACTATGCAATATGATGACTAATGCAGCAGGGACGACGTGAGGTTTTTTCATACACTATTAGCTTGACTAGCCTGGCAAACTGAGGCTTCTATTTATTACACAGCAATATCATAGGGAAATTTCAAGAATATTATATAAATGCGTAATTTATTTTAAAATGAATTTATTAGAGCTATAAAAGTACTTTTATGTTAATACATTTATATCTCATATACTTATTTTTTTTTGCTCATGAGAATTTTAAGGGAAGCACTGATTCCCCTTTCTTCCATGAGCGCTTTGCTACTGCAGTGTATTATCTACTAGACTCATTAGATTACGAAAGGTTAAAGATTACATATAAACATCTACTAGAAGCATTAATGTAACCATTATGGTTTAGAAAATGTAGGCATTATAATACAAAGCCTTTTTATGTATAACTTCAGCTAACATAAAAATGCTTTAAACAATTTCTTCCACATTAATTATTTGAACTACATGAATAATATGATTAAAGATGTCTATTGTTCAAAATAAAAATCTTTTCTTGATTTTAATCAATATCAGTCTTTATATAATAATATATTTCATAAAAATATTGTTTTGTGTGAAAAAGGAAGAAAAGTATTTACTCATCACCAATCTTTATATACATACCAAAAATAGCAACTTGGTGGGTCCTTCATGCTGGGAGATGTTTCGAATCATTTTTGCTAGCAATGGGTCTTGAAAACGAAATAATCTTTTCAAAAGAAACCTTAATCCATTACCTTCACATATTAATTGGGCATTGCGTTTATTAGCTGCCAGATTTATAGAAAATGCAATTAGATGCAGTGGAATCCTTTCTTCAGTACATTCCAGAATAAGTTTCATAACCTTAAAAAAACAGTGAAAGACACTAAAATACAATTTTGAAATACGTTTATATTAGTAAAGCAATTTAAATATGAAGTATATTAAAAAAATCAACAACAGATTTTCTATGTTGTATCTAGATGAAGAAAAATATTTTACAGAATCACTTTATTTAGCATCTTATCAATTCTCCAGCTATCATCACATTACCTGTCCTGTAATTCAGTTGGATTTTTTTGCCTCTGGGAAGCACTTCTGCACACACAATAAGTTAAATGGCCAGTAACAATTAATATATTGAAACTAATATGCTATGGTCATCACAAAGATTACCTTGATGGTTAAGGGCCATAGCAGTTATTTTAATGACATCACATATGGAGGGAAAAATTTTATAATTTCAACTATATTATTATGGCAGGTAATTTAAAGGATATACTTGACAATATGAATAATATATTAAATATATCACTCTTATGTCAATAATGCAAAATCTAAAAGGAACATTTCCTCTTCTGAAAGCAAATCCCTTTTCAGTTCCTGTTATTATAAGATGGAGTTCTTGGTTCAAAGCAGTAATTTATTTGGATACTTACTGTGAACTTATAAAAACTTGGGACCTTAAGAACTCCAGTACAGTGCTTTTGGTAGAAATATTGTATATACAGAGCCTGAGGAAGCCGCCACACGGGAGACGTGCGAAATGTGTCGCTCTGTAAGATGATGGGGATTGTGAGTATAACTCCTAGGTGTGGAATTCTATTGAGCCAAATATGGTAGTTTTTAATGGTTTTTAAAGTTTTAATGGCTGTTGTTGGAAGTTGGAAGTCTGCATATGATAGTGCCGCAGCAGCCAGTGCAGGGCAGTGAGTACCGAAATTCAGAGAAAAAGTGTGATACCAGCATGTACAACAGTTTAAAAGTAATCCACTAAGAAAAAAGCAGATAATAACAATATGATTGTAACATTATTGCGACGGACATTAACAACTCAAGTCAGAGGAATCCCCTATTAAGAGCTAGTGGAAATCTGCTATTGTCACCGTTGTTGAGATAACAGGACTGACAACAGTAATCTACAGTGGAAATCTGATGTATGTTCATCCATCATTGCTGATATCTCCAATGTAACAGGACTGGTAGCATGTGTTAGAAACCACGACAGTATGCCGAGACTAACAGATTAACATCAAATGATGCAGCTGTTCCAGCCTTTTGCAAGTCTGTGGTAATATTGCCTTTTGTATTTGCTAACTAGTACTCTTTAAGATAGGTTAAAGAAAGTATTTAGTTGGTAGTACTAAGCATATGGTATTATGTAAGGAAGGTATAGTGACATCTGAGATTTATGATAATACATAAAATGTCCGCACCCTAGACTTGGCGAGCGACATATTGTCATGCTCAGAGTTATGTATACAACAAATATAATACTCAATGCGGTGCACTGGTGAATCATAGCAGAATTGGGCATCAAGACTTATTGTACAGTATTTATTCGTGTTTTATTAAAAGAGTTTGATCCTACTGTACCTCGTAATATTTAGAAAGAAATATTGTGATGGTCTACCCTTTCACTTTTACTTTTTCTTAACCAGTTTTATTTTATTTACATTATATTTATCATTTTGGGGATTTATTTCATTTGGATTTATCACATTTCTCTCTTCCAATTCGTAGAAGGGGTTGCATATGCACAACTTCGACTTTTGATCTCAGCTGATCATCAGATAATGCAGATGTGTTTTTCCCAGCATGCAACAGATACGTGCCAGATAGTACGCTGCATGTATCTAAGTGACATATGGAGTTGAATTGGAGTAGCACCAGAGAGTAGAGAGAGAGAGAGTTGTGCTGGAGAAGAGTTGGTGTGAGGAGGAGAAGCAGTAAGAATGTGTTGTGTAGATGGAGTTGTTAGAGATTGAGGTAGATGTGAGCTTTAGCTGCTCAACATTTTGTATTCATCAGCTGATTTGGTGAGACTTGAATTTTTTGGAAATAATAATTTTTTGGAATAATAATAATTTTTTGGAATAAATATATAATATAATAATTTTTTGGAATTAAATAAATTTGTTATATGAATATTTGACTTTTGCATTTTTTTCATCTTGAGCAATGTTAATTGATTTTTGATTACATTTAAACTTTAACAATTTGACAATCCTTTTTTAATTCTTACTCAATAAGTAATGCTATATATACATAACAAATCCTATTTCAACTTTATTTGGCAAGTTAATATTGACTGGCACCCAATAAGCTATCTGGAGTTTGAATCTATTTTGGATCAGACAAAAGGTCCAACTTCAGAAAGTTAATAATTTTTGAAGCATTACAGAGCCAGTAAAGAAAATGGTGCACTGAACACAGGGACTGTGTGTATATATATATATGTATAAATTGTATGTTTTTAACGTGATTGACAAAGTTAACAAATTTTTGAGCTCATTAGTTATATATACTAATCATAGATTTAACAGACATTAAAGCAAAAATTTTGCTGAGCAAGAAGTTTAACTGTTTTATTAGTCAATTTCATCACAGTTATTGCTGATATTTAAGATCCTTATTGTATGTATGTAAAGATTAGTAGTGTCCAGACACACAACATATAAAATTTTTTGATCGGCAAGTTTATTTGCATGCTTAGTATAGCTTTAGTATTGATTGTTGTATAGCAGTACCTTTGAGCACTGCTCAAGATAAAAAAAGTTTCAAAATTTTGGCAGACTGCTAAATGTGTCTGCTAGTAATATGGCTGATTCCTCCATAATGATTCCTGACTTAGAAAAAGTAAAAGATATGTTACAAGATGTAATGAAAGAAACAGAAGTTTGCTTAAAGAGCCTTGGGAAAAAACAACAACCCCTAAATTTGCTGACAATTCTACGTCAGTTCATGAACATATAAACTTTGCATGTACATTCCATCTTTTGTTCCATCAAAAGCAAGTGATAGAACAGAGAGAGGTCCAAGCCTCAATGACAAGTTGCCAACCGATTTATTAAGTGTAGTCCATATTTAATTGGCCTTTATCTGAGATAAAGTTCGATGGTTCGAAAAGTCTGTCATTGTGGACATTTGTCAAGTCCATGGAAGATCATTTCCATTTACATGAAGTGTCTGGCAACAAAAGGTGGAAAAACATAGGATATCGTCATGGAGTAAAATTTTGTAAAGACTTTAAAAACGAACTTTTGGAAATTTATCCTCCTTATGATGACACATCTAGCTCTGGAACTTTTTTCACAAAGACAAAGGAAAGGAGATGATATCGAAACATTCAACTGGGGTACAGTAGAATTATACCAGCTATACGATGCTGATGCTCCCAAAATTGACATAATAAACTGCATTATGTCTCAATTACTTTTGCCTATAAGAGTATTTTTAGAAGTACGAAATGTAAATTCATTTTCAATTTTACTCAAATTGGCTTGGCAATACACTGCAAAAAGAGAATCTGCAAAAATTGCATTAAATCAACAATGGATGCAATCCTCGCCAAAGCAGAGATACCAGGTTGAGTCTCGTAAAATGACTCCCATACAACCAAAAGTTACATGGTCCTGACAATTTGTGCCGGATGCGCCACACCTACAACAATGCAGAACGAATGATGCAGAGATTATGTTCCGCATCAAGCTTCAAACAATGAAATTAGACAAAAAAAACTTTTGCTATGAATAATAGAAAGACTTTTAGATGTAATTTTTGTGGTCGACTAGTGCACAAGGATCAATATTGCTACAGAAAAAACGGCAATTCAGGAAACTTATCTGGGATCTTTGAAAACAGAGGCCAAAGATTCTCAAGAAAAGCCCTCTCACGAGTTATGTCTAGCCACTGTTGGTATACATAATGTTATAGATTTATCATTTGTTAAGCCTTTGTGATGCCCCCTCGTTCACTTTTTTTAGTTTGCTTAATTTACGTTACATTTATCATTTTGGGAATTTTTATTTCCTTTTTGGAATCACAGTGCTCGTTTCCAAGAGTTAGGAGTTGCGCATGCACAACTCCGAACTTCCGACTGTCATCCGCTAAAGCGCGTGCACAAGAACACGCCCCCTCTTGCGTCACAGTTTGCGCCGCTCATCAATTTATGCAAATGTCTTTCCCGGCGTGCAACATGACACGTGCGGGCTTTGTACCTCTTGTTATAACCGATGACATGTTGTCACAGTAGTTAGAGCAGTAGCTCAACAGTTAGAAAAGTAGACAGACAGTCAGAAAGAAGAGAGTGTGGTAGTAAGCACAGAGGAGCACAGTGTATAGTCAGAGTTGAGAAATGATGTATCTTCTTCATTGAAGTTTTGGTGAGTGTTTTTTGGAAATAAATTTGTTATTTAAACCTTTACTAATTTTTTCTCTTAAGCAACGTTAATTGTTTTGGATTAGAAATTATCTTTACATTTTGACAATCATTTAAAATTTTTGAATTCTTACTCATTAATGCTTGCTGGTATTTTTGAACCCTAATTTAACTTTTTTTTTTTGGCAATTTGTTAATTATTGCCTGGCTCCTGACACCTCTATCCAGAGCATAAAAATAATTGGATCAAAGGGTCCAAACTTTAAAAGTAATTCATTTTCTTTGGCCCGTTACACCTTATCATGAAGAAACTGAAGTAGTAGATTGCAACGATACAGAAATCGATCTTTCATGTCCAAATGAGCAAGTTTTAGATGATATTAATGACAATTGTGAATCGAAATTGCAGCTATGGTCCAGTGGACTTTCTAATATATCTTGTAGTTCAAAGCAAAATGTTCAGGAAGCTCTTCTATCAGTTTAAATAATTCAGATTTAAAGAAGGAAGTTGAAAGATAATGAGAAATGTGTTGAAATAATTTTAAAGGAAAATAGTACAAAATTAGTTGATGAAAAAATTTTGAAGTAGAATTTTTCAAGGAAAATAGTGCTGAAATTGTTGATGAGAAAAATGTTGAATTAGAGGTTGTAAAGGAAAATAATGTTAATGAAGAACTATTAGATGATAAGCCAAGCGTCCCAGAATTTTTTTTGAGTGCAAATAATCCTGCTGAATTTAACAGGTTTATAAATTTTTAACTGTTGAAACTTGATTTAGAAGCAGGCAGCAATAAACCTAGAAAGCAAAAAGGGAAGCTCATCAAAGACAAGCACACAGCAAGATGTGAATGAGATGACCATAGCTTGCAGAGCGCCAACCGGCAATGATGTAATCAACACAGAATAGATGACGTCACCATTGAGATCTTCAGAAGTGCCTACACCTAGCTTATCAATCGACACGGGAATTACGTCACCAGGAAATGAATGGATGATGATTTATTGCAACAGAGTGCCAACAATGGAAATTTAAGTATATTATTATTCTCCACTGTGGCACTAATGATTTGTGATTTTTTTTCTTTTCTCTGGAATAGCTGAAGATGGAGACGATTGAAGACTATTTATTGTTGTTTATACTTTGAAATTTTGAAATGTTCAAATTAGTGATGAAACTTTGGAGTTTTGATATTTTATTTGAAGTGAATTTATTATTGAAAGTTTATAGTTTGAGTATACAATGTGAAGTGATTAGAATTTTCTTCTGTATTCTTGTTCAACTGAAGTTCTAGTTGAACCATAAGGAGTTATGACGTGATTTCAAGTGCATTTGTGTATTTTTGTAAATTTTTTCATTTCAGCTGACTGAAAGCTGAATTGAGAGTGTTGTAAACTAACATTGTTAGAATTTAGCAGTTATAAAATGTTTATGGATGTGAATCACGAGAATGAAAGAGAATTTACCATACAATGATACTGCATTTTGATATACAGGGTGTCTCAAAAATATAGGAACAAACTTTTAGGGGAGGTAGATAACATCTAAAGGAATGGGTTGGGTTGTTTTACCTCTGAGCGGCACTTTTTTGCACACCATGGGCTAAATGGCCAGGTCACATGGACCCCGAAGGCTCAGAGAAGGTTGGGGGAGGGGACCCACTGGAACAGCTGTTGGGAGACAGATGGTAGCCTCCCGTCAAGGCCATCCAGCGTGTTCTTTAACGTGCAGAGGGTATGGCTCTCCCGCACACGGGACCACGGCTTAACATCCCATCCGACGGACGGCGGCCTTTCCAAGCCCATCGGTGTCCCCTACTGACCGTGGGCAAGGCGGGGAAATTTTGCGGAGATAAATCTCAACGCTGACCCAGCTGGGACTCGAACCTGGGAACTACAGATTACGAGCCTGGCGCGCTACCGACTGAGCCACCCCCGCCCCCCTCTAAAGGAATGAGAATTGCATAGGAACCATAATCGGAAACGTCACCGTAAGTCAATAGGCGGTGCTGTTTATCAGTGTGCTACAGGGAAAATTTCGGATTTCCTCATTCGAGCGGTAGTCGGCTTATGAAGAGCATGCAAAGGTATTCGAACAGGGAGCTGGCAGACATGCACTTAGTGTATGGAATAGCTGAGGGCAAAGGATGAGCCGCTCAACGAATGTATCAAGAACACTTCCCACACAGACATGTACCGGGCCACCGTTTGTTTGCGCGTGTCCATCAAAATTTGTGCGATTATGGGGTCATTAAGAGGTAGCAGAAGTTAGGGCAGGCCACGATCGACACGTACTCCGGCCATGTAAGAAAGTGTGTTGGATGCCATGGAGACTAATCCTAGTACCAGAACACGTGCCGTTGCCTCTGCCTTAGGAGTGTCTCATTGCAGTGTACAGCGTGTTTTGCATGGCGAGTCCTTATACCCCTTTCATCTCCAAAGGGTTCAGTTACTTCTCCCAGCAGATCATCCTGCACATGTGCGTTTTGCGCAGTGGTATCTCCAAGAAAGTGCCCAAGATGAGGCAAGTTTCACTCGGGATGGCGTATTCAATCAGCACAATGCGCATTTGTGGGCTCACAGAACCCCCACGGTGTGCGGCCCCATGCGGCACAACATCGTTTTGCAGTAAATGTGTGGGCAGGTTTGGTCAGCGACTGCTTAGTTGGGCCATACTTTTTACCATCCCGCATGACCTCCGCGAAGTATCTAATCTTTCTGGAACAGGTTCTACCAGGCTTACTTGTCCTTGTTCCAGCAAATGTGAGACGCAACATGTGATTTCAACATGATGGAGTGCCTTCCCATTATGGAAGGTGTGTTTGTGTGCATTTGAACATGTCTTTTGGGCAACGATGGATTGGGTGTGCTGGACCAGTTGCCTAGCCCCCACGCTCACCTGATTTAACGAGTGTCGATTTCTTTCTGTGGGGCCCCTCAAAGCTACCGTGTATGAATCGCCTGTGGAGTCTGACATGGATCTCGTGGTAAGGCTCATCTGCACTGCTGCTACTATCAAAGAAACTCCAGGTGTGTTCGACCGTGTCCAGCAATCAATGCTCCATCGGTATCACGCATGCATCGCGTCTCATCGGAAACTTCGAGCATTCTGCTGTAACATTATGAAATGTATCATCTAGTACGCCATTTGTAATAATTATGTCCAATAAATGTTTTCCCATTAATCACTGTCTTGTGTCCTTTCAGATCTTGTACCTCTGCTACCCATGATGTTTCCGGTCATGGGTTCCTATGCAATTCTCATTCCTTTAGATGTTATCTACCTCCCCTAAAACTTTGTACCTATATTTTTGAGACACCTTGTATTTATGTATTTGAAATACATTATTGTAAAATTTGGATGGAATTGTATTGGATGAAATGTTAGCATCATATATGATCAATTATTGATACGGTTTTTCAATATTCTTAGATACAGTGCATGTATATGTGTTTAAATCTGTTTGGTGTCATCAGTGATATTGATGCATCAATGATGCATAATTATCGGGATGACACTGGCAGCATTTATTTGCATATATATGAGCTGACCATGATGTCTTGAAGTTTTTGCATCTTCTTTGAGCTGTTTCCAACAGCAAAGATTAGTTTGACCACGACAGTCACTAGTGAAACTCCTTTGGGAGGGGGACATGGAGTTCAATGAGGGGAGGTTTGAAGAACTAATGCACTTTTTTATTTCAGGTAGCTTGCAATTATTGTGTTTAGGTGAAGTCTTAGTGGATGATTACAATCCCACTTATTTGTAAATTGAAATTTATCAGCTTTGCGTATTTACCTGTAGTTAGGAGGATTTAACTGTGTTCCAATACCTGTTTTTCATGTATGGTAGGAGAAAGAAAATTAGATTTCGTGCATTTGAATTGTTGTTAGGGGAATAAGTGGAAGTTTTGTACCCCACTTGATACATCTACAATTATATTCTGTGAAAGAGCAGAATTTAAGATAATTGAATTTTTTCTTTAACATTTTTAGTAGTTAAGCAAGACAGGAGTAATATTAACCAGCTTTTGTACAGGTTATTGTATGCAACTTTTGAGGTTTATATCAGAATGTGATACTGTTAGTTCAATAATGCTAGTATGCAGTTAACTGCCACAGCCATTGGTATGTAATTACAACAGGTAACTGTACACTTTTGTTAGATGAAATGGGAGGAGGTACCTTTGGTTATGATGGAAAATTGTGTCAAAGTGATAGTAGCTTGTCTTATCAAAATTTGTGTAAGCATACTCTTACTTTACTTTATGTTCAGCGATGTGTAAATGACATGAGAAGTGTCCTATTATTCTAAATTTGGTCATCAAAATCTTTTAGGTCAAATTTTGACTCCTTCTGCGAGGGGGAGTTGTGATGGTTCACCCATTCACTTTTATTTAACCAGTTTTGCTTTATTTACATTATATTTATTATTTTGGGATTATTTCATTTGGACTTATCACATTTCTCTCTTCTGATCCATAGGAGTTGTGCATGTGCAACTTCGACTTTTGATTGTCAGTTGCTAATGCACACGTTTAGGACAAGCCCCCTCTTGAGTCATAGCTAGAGCGATCACCAGATTATGCAGATGTGTTTTCCTGGCATGTAACAGACACATGCCGGATTGTACGCTGCATGTATCTAAGTGACGTGAAGTCACGGAGTTGAATTGGTGTAACATCAGAGAGTAGAAAGAGAGTTGTGTTGAAGAGGAGTTGGTGTGAGGAGGAGAAGCAGTAAGAATGTGTTATGTAGATAGAAGGAGTTGTTAGTAGAGACTGAGGTAGATGTGAGCTTTTAGCTGCTCAACATTTTGTATTCAACAGCTGATTAGGCGGGTCTTGAATTTTTTGGAAATAAACTTTGTTATATGAATATTTGACTTTTGCATTTTTTTCATCTTGAGCAACATTAATTGATTTTTGATTAGATTTAAACTTTAACAATTTGACAATCCTTATTTAATTCTTACTCAATAAGTAATGTTATATAAATATAACGAATCCTATTTCAACTTTATTTGGCAAACTAATATTGCCTGGTGCCCAATAAGCTACCTGAAGTTTGAATCTATTTTGGATGAGACATAACATCCAACTTGAGAAAGTTAATAATTTTTGGAGCATTACAATATTTGAAGATGAGAGTCTTTATATCATAATGAGGATCAATTTGAGTTTAAATAAAATTCGCTGCAGAAACACATCTTCGATCACAGATTATTAATCTGATTAATAATCTATAATCAAAAACAGTTTCATTATAAATGATGCTTATGGAAGGTTCTAACAAAAGTTTAGAAGAGTTGACCAAACATGTAGAAAGTTATCTAACTAATGAGTATTATAGAAAAATTAGAAATCTGTTCAACTCATCCACTGCTGGCAGCAAAGATTGCTATTTATCATTCTCTGAGAAGTACAAAAAGCATTCCATTTTTCTGCATTTGTAATAAGAGGACTAGACAGGCATCAGCATTTTTACAGTGAATTAATCAGGCAGATCAATTAGAGTGAAAATCGAAATGCACCTCAATTACTTTTGGTTACAAAATGTAGCTCCTCTGAATTTGCTAAAGCAGTCCTTCAGTCCATGTGGACACCAGTCAACAGTGTTGATGCTGAATGATACTTTATTCTGTATAACACTGCTGTGATTGATCATTAGAGGAACATGACCGACAATACAAATGAAATATGTACAATGCTTGCTTTCGATCAATAATGTATTTCAGAGATAATTTTGTGTATTATTTGTAAACGACTAAACTTGAAAAAAAGTAAGGCCAATAATTTTTTGATGTAATTTTATGCATTTACATTTGCGAATAATAAATGCAAAATACAAAATATCAGAATAAAAAATGTCTGCAAATATCAGAATAAAAAACGAAATGCAAACTCTAGCAATTACCAATACAATTAGCTCTCAATTTATTTAGGGTTGCATTCTTAAAAATGTGTATATTGAATACAAGTGTTCCATAAGAAATAAAACAAATGGTAGGGAAAGAGGGTAAGTGTTGCCTTAGAACTCACATATACATCAATTACCTCCACTGTTTTATTTTTTACTATACAGTATAGATCTGATTTTATACTGTACATATTATAGATCTGGGGCTGGGTCCATTGCTTCATGGGATTGGTGCCACACTCTATGTTGCCCATATGTTAAAAACAGGGTATATGATTTGTTTGACCATACGAGTTACATTTCCAGTCATCCACTGACCATTATGATGGTCCACCCATTCACTTTTACTTTTTGAACCAGTTTTTCTTTATTTACGTTACATTTATCAGTTTCGGGATTTTAATTTGTTTTATGGGCTGTCTCAGTCCTCGTTCGAGCTGCAGGAGTTGCGCAAGCACAACTCTGACCTTTTGACTGACAACCACTAAAGAGCACATGGAAGGACACATCTCTTGTGCCATAGCTTGTACGATCGATCGTCAGTAATGCAAATGTCTTTCCCGGCGTGCAACGTGACACGTGCTGGCTTTCTAACCACCTGATGATGTTAAGTCACAGAGTTAATATAATGAAGTGTATATAGAGTATTGGAGTGAATAGTATTGAGATTGTGTTGTAGCAGCAGAGTTTTCATTCGAGATGTAGTCGACATTTTCACTTTGAGTTTGGTGTTGAATTTTTGGAAATAAACTTTGTTTTAGAAACTTTTGAATCTTTGCTATTTTTTTCTCTTGAGCAACATGAATTAATTTTTGATTCTATTTAATATTTAAACTTGACAATCATTTTTGAATTCTTACTTGATATATTTCTTGGCTTGGCAAATAAACCAACTAGCTAAGATTAAACTAGACGAAACTTAACTAAGACCAACTAGATAAGATTATTGGGAAACTAAAGATTAAACTTAACTAAGACCAACTAGCTAAGATTATTGGGCAAATAACCCAAATAGCAAAGATTCAAAAGTTTCTAAAACAAACAAAGTTTATTTCCAAAAATTCAACTCACCAAACTCAAAGTGAAAATGTCGAGTAAGAATTCATTGCTTGGCAAATAAACCAACTTTATTTCAACTTTATTTGGCAAGTTATTATTGCCTTGCACCCGATAGAGCTATCCAGAGTTTGAATAAATTGGATCAGATAAAAGGTCCACACTTTAAAAAGTTATTAATCTTTGGAGTGTTATAGAGTAGAAAAGAAAGTGGCACCACGAACAGGGACCTGCCAGAGTGTGTAAAAGTGGTCCGAGAACAGGGACTGTATATATATGTGTGTGTGTATTTATTGTATATGTTATTTAACGTGATCGCAAAATAGAGTAATTTTTGAGCTCATTAGTTATATGTACTATTTATAGATTTAACAGCAACTTAAGCCGGAATCTTTGTTGAGCAAGAAGCTTAACTTTTTTGTGCATTAGTCAAAGGTACTGAAGTTTCAGCACAGTTATTACTGATAGTTAAGACCTTTATTGTATGTATGAAAAGATTAGAAGTGTCTGGACACACATATGATAGCTGCTCAAGATTAAAAAAGTTTCAGAATTTCCAAAATTTTGGCAGACAGCTAAACATGTCTGCTAGTAATATGGCTGATTCTGCCATAATGACTCCAGACTTAAAAAAAGTAAAAGATAGGTTTCAGGATGTGATGAAAGAAGCAGAAGTGTTAATGAATCTGCTTAATGAGCCTCGGGAGAAAAGGGGAATGACAACAACCCCTAAATTTGCTGACTATGCTATGTCAGTTCATGAATCAAACTTTGAACATAAGGTTCCATTTTTTGTTCCATCAGAAGCAAGTGATAGAACAGAGTATTATCAACCACCACAACAATGAGTTGCCAATCCATTTATTAACTATAGTCCTTATGTTAATTGGCCTTTACCTAAGATAAGGTTCGATAGTTCGAAACGTCCGTCATCATGGACATTTGTCAAGCACATGGAAGAGCATTTCCATTTGCATGAAGTGCCCGACAACAAAAAGGTGGTTTTAGCAGTATCTTGTCTAATTGGATGTGCTAAGCAATGGTGGAATAACGTAGGATGTCATCATGGAATAAAGTTTTGGGAAGATTTTAAAAGCAAACTCTTAGAAATCTATCAAATTTATAACGATTTCACACAGTTAACTACAGAACTGTCTTCATGAAGACAAAGGGAAGGAGATGATATTGAAAAATTCATCTGGGGTGTAGTAGAGTTATACCAGCTGTACGATGCTGATGCTGCCGAAATTGACATTATAAACTGCATGTTATCCCAATTGCTTTTGCCCAATGGGAAATTCTTAGAAGTACGAAACGTAAATTCAATTTCAACTTTTGTCAAATTGGCTCGGCAATACACTGCAAGAAGAGAATCTGCAGAAACTGCATTAAACCAACAATGGATGCAATTCTTGCCAAAGCAGCGCTATTACCTGATATGACTCCTGCAAGACCGGAAGTTACAGTCTTGACAATTTGCACTGAATGCGCCTACAATGATACAGAACAAACGAAGCAGAGAATTTGTTCCACGTCAAGCTTTGAACAATGACACTAAACCAAAAACTTTTTATATGAATAATAGAAAGACTTTCAGATGCAAATTTTGTGGCCAACTAGAGCACACGGAGAAATATTGCTATTAAAAAAAACGGCAATTCAGGAAACTTAAATTAGGATCTTTGAAACGAGAGGCCAAAGTTCCTCAAGAAAAAGCCCTCTCATGAGTTTGTCTTGTCACTGTTGTTTTACCTTTTGTTAAGGCTTGTCATGAAGAAACTGAATTAATAGATCACAATGATACAGAAGCCGATCTTTCATGTTCAAATGAGCAAGTTTTATATGATATTTATGATAATTGTCAATTGAAATTGCAGCCATGGTCCAGTAGACTTTTTGACTTACCTTGTAGTCCAAAGCATAATGTTCAAGAAGCACTTATAAAATGTCCATTAATGCAATTAATGCAAATTTAGAGAAACAAGGTGATGATGCAAAGCAAATTGATAATGAGAAATCTGTTATAGAGGAAAATAGTACAAAATTAGTTGATGAAGAAGTTTTAAATGAAAAAGTGCTGAAATTTTTAATGAGAAATGCTTTGAGTTTGTTTTGAAGGAAAATAATGTTAATAAAGAACAGTTAGCTAATGAGAAAAGCAATCCAGAAACTGTTCCGACTGCAAACAATCCTTATGAATCTAACAAGTTTAGAAATTTTCAATTGTTGAAACATCATTTGGAGGTGAGCAGCAATAAACCAGGAAAGTACAAAGCCAGGTTCTTCAATGACCAGCACGTAGCGTTGAGATGTCAACAAAACAATCAGAGGGACAACTGGCTGGTTGGTTGGTTGTTTTGGGTTTAATGGCGCATTAGCATCTCAGGCTATAATGCGCCAAACAAATGTCAAAATAAATGCTAAAAGTCATAAGGCCCACAACCAAATTTAAAAATGTACAATACACATACACAAAAAAGGTAGCGACAACTGGCAATGAAGCAGTTAACATAATAGAGATGATGCACTGGGAACTGACTGGATGATGATTTATCACAACGGAGTGCCAACAATCAAAATTTAAGTATATTATTATTATTATTACACTGTGGCACTTAATGATTTATAAATGTTTTATTTCTTTTCTCTGGAATATAGATGGAGACTGAGAAGAGTGAAGTCGAATTATTGTGATTTATATACTTAGAGATTTTGAAATGTTTGATTTCTTGTTGAAACCTTGGAGTTTCGATATTTATTTTCGAAGAGTGAATTTATAAAGTTTTATAGTTTGAGTTTATCCTATGTGAATAGAATTTTTTTATGCATTCTTGTTCATCTGAAGGTCTAGTTGTTATATTGTATTAATGTGATTTAAAGTGTATTTTTGTAGATTTTTTTGCTTCAGCTGACTGAAAGCTGAAAGCATTGTAAGTTCACATTAGGAAGTTTAGAAATTGTAAAATGTTTATGGGTATGAATGCTGAGAATGAAAGAGAATTTAGTAGTGATTTAATATTTTGAACTTTTAAGAAATATTTTGTATTGTAAAACATTGTGCATTTCAAAGTGAATTTATGTGATTCATGTAAAAGATGAATGGAATTGTATTGGATGTATGTATATGTGTTTAAATCTGTTCAGTGTCAGTGATATTTATGTGTCAATGATGTGTAATTTTTGGGATTACATTGGCAGCATTTATTTGTATATATATATATGAGCTGTTGATGATGATGTCTTGAGCTGACCATTATGTTACTTTTGTTGTTTTTTTTTGGTACCCATTTGGAGCTGTCCCCAACAGCCAAGTCTTGAGACCGAGTAGTCACCAGCATAACTCCTTTGGGAGAGGGACGTATACCTCTAAAAGGGGAGGTAACTAATGATTTTTATTTCAGCTAGCTCATGATTATTGTGTCAAGGTGAAGATTTAATGGATGATTACACTCCCGCTTGTTTGTAAAATTTGAAATTTCTTAGCTTTGTGTGTTTGATGTAGTTAAGAGGATTTAACGGTGTTCCAATACCAGTTTTTTTATGTATGCTAGCACAGAAGATTTAGCTTTCACATATTTTGATTGTGGTTAGGGGAGAAGCAGAAGTTACGTACCCCAAGTTATGTACCCTGCGTGATATGTAATAGAATTTTTTTCTTTCTTTAACCATTTTAGAAGTTAAGTATGATAGGAGTAGTATTAACCAGCTTTTTGTACAGGTTAATGTATGCAATTTCGAAGTTTGTATCAGAATGTGATACTAGATAGTCCGATAATGCTAGTATGCAGTTAACTGCCACAACCATTGGTATATATTTACACTAGGTTAGCTTTACACTCTTGATAGGATGAACGGGAGGAGGTACCTTTGGTTGTGACGAAAAATTGTGTAGGAGTGAGATATCAAAAATTTTGTAAGCATACTTTTACTTTATGTTCAACTATTTGTAAATGATGTGAGAAGTGTCCTTTTTTTCTAAATTTGCTTTTCAAAATCTGTTAGGTCAAATTTTCACTCCCTTTAGGAGGAGGAGTTGTGATGGTCCACCCATTCACTTTTACTTTTCCTTAACCAGTTTTACTTTATTTACATTATATTTATCATTTTGGGGATTATTATTATTTTTGAACTGATCACAATTCTTACTTCCAAGCTGTAGAAGGAGTTGCACATGCACAACTCCAACCTTTTGACTGACAACCGCTAAAGAGCGCATGAAAGAACACCACCTCTCTTGCTTTATAGCTTGCGCGATCATCAGTTTATGCAAATGTCTTTCCTGGCGTGCAACATGACACGTGCTGGCTTTGTAGCCTCTCGTTATAACCTGATGACGTAAGTTAGACGTTAGTTAGTGTAATGAAGTGTAGATTGAATATTGGAGTGAAGAGTATTTTGTTTGAGATGTAGTCGACATTTTCACTTTGAGTTTGGCGAGTTGAAATTTTGGAAATAAACTTTTTTAGAAACTTTTGAATCTTTGCTATTTTTTTCTCTTGAGCAACGTGAATTAATTTTTGATTGTATTTAATATTTAAACTTGACAATCATTTTTTAATTCTTACTCGATAAGTAATGCTTGGCAAGTAAACGAACCCTATTTCAACTTTATTTGGTAAGTTATTATGGCCTGGTGCCGATAGAGCTATCTGGAGTTTGAATAAATTGGATCAGATAAAATGTCCAAACTTTAAAAAGTTATTAATCTTTGGAGCATTACACCATGTTCACTGTTCCATATACCATTGGAGTCTTTGACTCCTATTGTTTTTGGAAATGAAAGGGTTTCATATCATGGTGGTTACAGTTCCAAAATCTGTATAACATATCATGATCATTACAGTTCCAAAATTTCAGTTTTCAATTCTCTGGCACTGTTTTCTTTCAAATGTCATAAATCTCCCTTAGCTAATAAACACTTATCAGCTATGCTTTGCTGAATAATCACACCAACAAACCTGTTCCTCTCTGTTACAGCATTTTTCCTCTTGCAATTTGCCATTATTGGCAGATGTTTTTTGAAACCATTAAAATTGTCTATACAGTAGATATATTATATCCTATGATTTTCCACTGAGGTCTATCCCCTCTATTACAATACTCCTGCCCATCATGCTTCAATGATGAGCTCCCTTTTGAAGTCAGAAAGATCAGTCGTTTTACTCACATCACAACTGATTTTGATTCCACCAAGCCTTTACAGCTTTTATAGCACTTTGTACATCAGTAAGAAAGTTTCCTATACCTTGGCATGTTTCATGGTACTTCATGCAGAATGCAATGACCCTAATAATTTGGCTTGGCAGTGTATGCATACACACATACATAATCTTCAAGCAGCCAAAGACTAAGGAGAACCACCAAGACTGTCCAATTTAGTTCTCCAAACTGTCTGGCCTGAGTTACAGCATTTACCACTGTAGGCCATTTCCAAGGTCCTGTTTGACATTGACTGTCCAGCTACCCTTGGTCTTCCCCTGATCCTTAGGCTTTTAAGCACACATTATTCATAACCCTATTCACTAATCTATAATTATGCATACAGGCAACATGGCCAAAACAAGTCTCTCTCTGCACAATATGCTGCTTAAAGAAGGTTGCTGACTCCTTTGTCTAACCACATCATTACTTACAAAGTTGAACCACCTAATGCTCTAAATACTGTTTAAGCATCTAGAATCAAAAGAAAGTTTCCTGTTATCTTGTTTACATAGCGTCCAAGTTTCACTACCATAACTAACGCTAGAAAGAACCAAACAATTACACAGTCTAATTTTAGTCTTTAGGTGTATATATGCCTATTTCTCCACACTCTCCATAGATTCTTAAAAGTCCCAGCAGCAATCCCTATTTGTCCGTTAATCTCATGCTGCACATCACCAGTATCTATTATGTAACTTCCTAGATAATTAAACTGAGGCACTTGCTCAACCTGACTGACCAATTTTTATCACTTTAGTTTTTCTCTCTGTTTATCACCAAACTACACTATTACCAGCTCACTTACTTTTTTATTTTTACACTATTTTACACATTTTAACACATTTTTACACATACTTTACACATTTTTTATCCATACACTAATATAAATATCATTAACAGCTCTACTGAAAGAGTTATTCTCAACATTTATTTGACGAAAGGGTAAATCATCAGCATAATCCAAATCAGAAATTCTCAAATCTATAAACCATTTAAGACCAAAATCTTCCCCTTACAGGGAATTCTGCATAACATAATCAATAACCAAACCAAAGTGAAAAAGAGGCAAAATGCTTTTAAAATAAAAATTTAATGTTTGCTACTACTAATATGGACCATGATACAATAAGTTGGTATTATCATCATCATCCTCAAGCAGCCACAGGCTATGGAGGTCCAACCATACTGTGCAATTTAGTTCTCCAAGCATATCTGTCCTGAGCTACATCTGCTGCAACTGTTCACTGCACACCAATTCCATTATTCAATTTGCAGGGCCTAACAACGTCCTGTTTGACATTGTCTGCCCACTGCATCCTAGGTCTTGCCCCCTTTCTGAGGCCTTTAAGCTACACTGTTCATAATCCTATTCACTAATCTATAATTATCCATATGGGCAACACGGCCAAACTAATGGAGTCTCTCTCTCTCTGCACAATATGCTGCTCAAAGGAGGTTGCCAACTCCTTTGCCTAACCTCATCACTTACAAAGTTAAACCACCTAATGCTCAAGATGCTGTGTAAGCATCTAGAATCAAAAGCATTAAGCTTCCTCTTATCTTGTTTACAAAGCATCCAAGTTTCACTACCATAACTAACACTAGAAAGAACCACACTGTTATACAATCTAATTTTAGTCTTTAGGTGTATACGCCTATTTCTCCATACTTTCCATAGCTTCTTAAAAGTACCAGCAGCAATCCTTACGGCTGTACTTTTAAGCATGAATATTATTTTTATTTCTTGTTTAAAGACGTGACAGAATTTGAGGTAAAAGAAAGAAGACAATCGTCTTCATACATAAAAATATTGTAGTTGGTGGAGGATTCTAGATCATTAACAAAAAGGTTGAAGAGAAGTGTGCTAAAAATGGTTCTTTGAGGTACTCTCCGATTGATTTTAAGAAGTGTAAAGATCTTATTAGTGCTTAATTTAGTTCGGATAACATGATCGTTGAGATAATTTTTAAACCGGGAAAGAGCTGAGGGCGATTGATTAAAATTATAGCAGAGTTTTTGCAAGATAAATTTGTGTTCAACTGAATCAAATGCTTTTGAGATGTCAAGGGAAACCAGTCCCACAACCGTTTTCACTTTGCTGTCTAAGGCCAATCTCCATTGATTAACAAGAAGTTTCACGAGAGTTTCAGTTGAACGATTTTTCCTAAACACGAATACTCTGCACGAAAGTAAATAAAATTTTTCAACAAAAGTCGATAATTGTCTCTCGATGGCTTTTCCTAAAATTTTGTTTAAAGCACATGCAACTGAAATAGGTCGATAGCCCAGAGGGTTAGAAGGATTTGAAATTTTAGGTATAGGTAAGATGATGGCTTCTTTCCATGGAACTGGGAATTCATTAGAGTTAAATGAACAATTAATTAGATCACAAAGGGGTGCATAAATTAATGGGGAAAGAAATTTTAGAATAACGACATGGATTCCATCTGGTCCGACACTGCGAGTGTTTTTTAGCGAATTTATAAGGTTAAGAACTTCGATTCCGGTAACATTTTCGAGCTTAAATGTTTCCATATTATTAAATGATTTATTGGAATAGGATAATGACTCGTTTGCGCTTGCATAATTTTTTGTCAAAGTGCAGGTATGTACAGAATACATTATTTAAAACATTAGCAATGTCTTCAGGAGTAATCATTGTAAACGATCTTATAAATTTTGGTTTGGTTCTTTAAGTTACCAGTAAAAGAATAAAAAATTCGAAATATTTCATTACCATTTGGATTAATAATGCAAAGTTGATTAAGAAAATATAAATGCTTTTCATTTTTAATACTACTGTTGACCAGATTATGGAAAGTTTTACAGTTCTCCCATGTTTATGAGTGATTAGGGTTTATGGGTGATTAGGGTCTTAAAGTGTTTGTTTTTAATGTGATCATTTTCAGAAACTCTTTTGTAATCCAAGGCTTTTGAGAAGGGCAAACTCTGAAAGTTTTATAAGGAGCATAGGTATCAAGTGCAAAATTGATTTAACAGGAGAGATGTTGTGCTTTTGAGGTAGGAGTTGTGCATTCAGAAATACTCTTGTGGAAAGAGAGATATTTTGCAAACTCAAAAAATTCATCATTGTTGAAATTTTTAAAGAATCTTTTTGAAATTAAAACTTTATGTGCACGAGATTAATAATACAATACAGATGTGCTAATAATAAAATGATCACTAATGTCTTCAAAGAGAGCAAGTGTATGCTTGTGAAGTGAAGGCCTATTGGAGAAAATCATATATCAATGAGAGATTCACTGTGATCAATAATGTGAGTGAGCAATTTGTTTAAACGAATATGTCAATGTTTTTTAAGCAGATTTCAAGCTTGGAATACACAGAATTATGTTTTAGAGCATCGATATTAAAATCTCCCATAAGAATGGAAGTAATGTTGCAAGGGAAGCTTTCAAGGACTGAGTACAATGAATTAATAAAATCTTCAATATTGCTGTTCGGAGGACGGTAAAGTGTGCCGATAATAAGAGCAGGGTTTTGTTTATCGATAGGGAAGATTTTGACCCAGAGACCTTCAAAACAAGAGTGCCGATAATAAGAGTAGGGTTTTGTTTATCGATAGGGGAGATTTTGACCCAGAGACCTTCGAAACAGGAGCAAGAAGGAATACGTTACTTCGACATTAAATGTTTCCCTCACATATAATGCAAATCTAATCCTGTCTCATTAGATCTGTTGATATGGAATAGTTTATATCCTTCGAGTTCAAAAATATAATCTGGAAGGGAGATATTGAGCCAGGTCTCTGTAACAGCAATTACATCAAATTTCAAAATGTCAGAACTCAGTAGATAGGAGTGTTTAGATTTAAGAGAACGAATATTGAGATAACAAAGGTTTAACCAACAGTGATCTCGGGGAAGAGATATATCTGAGAGAGTTGGGTATAAGTTAAGAAGAAAAGTTTTGTTAGCAGTAGATAGGGACATGAAGTTATAAATATGTACATATGAAAAACGAATACAGAGTAATAAAAATATATAAATAAAAGGACTAATGGGTTTCAAAAAGTCATAAAAGTACTTGTAGTAGGAGTTTAGGTTTACTAAAAACGACAAACTATATGCAGTTTAGCAACAATAGAAGTTAAGAAACACAGGATTGTGTAAAGTGCATTATAGATCACAATATATATATAAACATGGGTAAAATATATATATATATAGATATACAGGTACACAAAGAAATTTTTTAAAACTAATTTTAAAGTTCATTTAACTCATTCTTTGATTTAATAAAGCGTTTGTTACTATTTTTCATCTTGAGTCCAAACATTGCACTGACCAAATTTCTGAATTGCCGAATGAAGCACTTTAAGCCTATCTGAAGTTAGATCTTTATGAATAGTGATTCCATGAAGGCCTATTGGAGAAAATCATACATCAATGAGAGATTCACTGTGATCAATAATGTGAGTGAGCAATTTGTTTAAACGAATATGTCAATGTTTTTTAAGCAGATTTCAAGCTTGGAATACACAGAATTATGCTTTAGAGCATCGATATTAAAATCTCCCATAAGAATGGAAGTAATGTTGCAAGGGAAGCTTTCAAGGACTGAGTACAATGAATTAATAAAATCTTCAATATTGCTGTTCGGAGGACGGTAAAGTGTGCCGATAATAAGAGCAGGGTTTTGTTTATCGATAGGGAAGATTTTGACCCAGAGACCTTCAAAACAAGAGTGCCGATAATAAGAGTAGGGTTTTGTTTATCGATAGGGGAGATTTTGACCCAGAGACCTTCGAAACAAGAGCAAGAAGGAATACGTTACTTCGACATTAAATGTTTCCCTCACATATAATGCAAATCTAATCCTGTCTCATTAGATCTGTTGATATGGAATAGTTTATATCCTTCGAGTTCAAAAAGATAATCTGGAAGGGAGATATTGAGCCATGTCTCCGTAACAGCAATTACATCAAATTTCAAAATGTCAGAACTCAGTAGATAGGAGTGTTTAGATTTAAGAGAACGAATATTGAGATAACAAAGGTTTAACCAACAGTGATCTCGGGGAAGAGATATATCTGAGAGAGTTGGGTATAAGTTAAGAAGAAAAGTTTTGTTAGTAGTAGATAGGGACATGAAGTTATAAATATGTACAAATGAAAAACGAATACAGAGTAATAAAAATATATAAATAAAAGGACTAATGGGTTTCAAAAAGTCATAAAAGTACTTGTAGTAGGAGTTTAGGTTTACTAAAAACGACAAACTATATGCAGTTTAGCAACAATAGAAGTTAAGAAACACAGGATTGTGTAAAGTGCATTATAGATCACAATATATATATAAACATGGGTAAAAAATATATATATATAGATATAGATATACAGGTACACAAAGAAATTTTTTAAAACTAATTTTAAAGTTCATTTAACTCATTCTTTGATTTAATAAAGCGTTTGTTACTATTTTTCATCTTGAGTCCAAACATTGCACTGACCAAATTTCTGAATTGCTGAATGAAGCACTTTAAGCCTATCTGAAGTTAGATCTTTATGAATAGTGATTCCACAGCTTTTAAGTTTACTTTTAGCATGGAACACAACATTTCTTTTCCAATACGAACAGAATTTTACAATGATCAGTTGGGGCTTGTGGTTCTGACCATTCTCCACTCGACGACTACTTTCAATGTCATTTACAGAAATGTCAATGTTTAATTTTTCATTGAATATTTTAATGGCAAGGCCATGAGTAGGCGTATCTACTTCTTCCACTCCAAAAATCCTGATAGAGTTTCTGCGTTTCTACTGTTCATATTCATTACACTTTAATGAAATTTCAGAAAGTAGTTCATTTATTACTGCATCTTTCTCTCTAAGTTGTTCTCTTAGCTCATGTATAGCTTCTGTAGAAAACTCAACAGCTTTTAATTTTTTGCAGAACAGCTAACTGCTTCAGTGTGTAATCAGACAATTGTTTAAACAGTCTTGGGATTTGTAGAGACTGACGCCAACTGATTGTCGTCCAAAAGTGACAAACCAGCACTAGGAGCAGGGGTGATCTTGGAGGGCTGCTTCTACCGACTGGCGAGCTTGATGCTTTACTAGCAAGAGCTGCATTCTTTAGCAAGGTTGCCATCTTGTTTTTAGGTGCCATGATCTTAACAAGAAATGTGAGGAAATAAGATTAAAGCACAATACCTGAAGTGTTTCAAAGAGAGGCAGGAAATTAATGAGGAAGGTACACAACTTTTCAAGACACTAAGAACTGTCAGACACCTACAAAATACAAAACTCTAAGGAGTACAAACAAACCAAATGTTAACCTATAACCATATCTACAACTTACTACATCAGACACATGGCAACAATATAATCAATGACACATCATATATTCATGTATGCCAAAGCATATGCAGACTTCTGGGACTTTCACTTTCATAAAGTCAACTATAACAGTCCAAATGACTCACCATGAGTCCAAGAAGCTTTCATCGTTGTGACAATGATTTGAAGTCTTATACTTAATAGTGGATTGCAAGATTAATTCATGACCTGTGAGAGGTATAAGCATTTTTTAAGATATCAGTAAATTTTTAATTAACCAGTGATATTGTAGATATTGATAGACCTATTACTGTGTTTGTTTACTATAATTTTGTAGATCTATTACTGTGTTTGTTTACTACAATTTGATAGACCTATTACAATATTTTAGCTTAAGATTAATTATACATTTAAATCATATTCTAATACTTACAATTGGAATACAGTCAGTGTATGTAAAAAGGGATTTACAACGGTCATCCATGCTGATATGATACAAAATACTCAAAACTACTGTTTGATGAAACTCCATAGCTGAAAAGAGATTATTAATTTAAACAGATTCCATCCTGCACAATGCATTTTTGTAATTAAGAATTGCTAACATATACAACACATTTCACTCTGACTGCTGTGAAATATAGAATTTATCTATCTTCAAAGTTAAATCAAGTGTGATGCTAATGTAACATAATCACACTTATTAATTTGGCTGTAAACCAATTCTCAGTGTAATAGTAGCCTATCCACATGGAGGCATACACAATCTCCCCACACTTCACCAAAAAGTTTAAATTGATTTTCTTTGCATGTTCCATCATATTAATTAAATAGTTTCATTCAGAATTAAAGTGGTGTTCATTAGCGAGAACCTCTATGCAGGGATATGCTACAGCAGGCTAGGTTGGGCTTGCACTAGTTAAACTTTTCCTTGTTCGAGCCTTTTGTTAAAAACTAGAAATAAGTCATTTAAAAATTTTAAATTTTACCTAAAATGTTGTGCTTTAATACTACATATTAAATATTTAATAAGAAGTAAAACATTTATAAGTAATGGGCCCTCATTTGATCAAATAACAACATCCTTGTGTTCATTTTCATCCTCCAACCCTTTTTTCGTCTACAAAGAGTAAAGCCCATTAATAAAGTGTTCAGTGAGCCTGTCGTTATAATTGGCTGGCAGCACATCCTTGGCTCAATGAGTGGCATAAATTAGGGTAATAGGTCAATAAAATGAATAATTAAAATTCTAGTAATTGAAAACTTGTTGATTATAAAAGTTAAGATATATACAGTGAATAGGCCTTGCATTAGCAACACTCCTTTGCATAGTAATGTCCCAGTCTGTGGAGCTAGGCATCATTCAAAGTCAGGAATGGCTGATATACGATCGTATAATGCACACATGGCAATCAGCTTCATGTTATTTCATGGAGGAATGGATGAACATCATGATCTTTCTGGCTTCAAAAGTGGTCTGATTGTGGGGGCATAATGTTCAGGCACCAGTATCTCGACAAAAGCCACCATGATGAACTGCTCTTTTTCTCTGATGTCAGAAGTCTACAGTGACTGGCTCAACAGCAGTCAAACAACCAGCTAAAGGTCAGATGTGGGACGGCTTGGTCAATGGCTGTGAAGGGTGACGTGTTCTATCTCGTAACCCAGTATGGTGTTGGAATGGCAAGACTAATATCCATATAGACAATGCACCAGACATTATCTAGTATGGGTTATGATGGTCAACAGTCTTTGAGGTCATGGACCAGGATGTATCATTGGTGTTTGGCAGGCTGCAGCGTTATGGTTCAGGGACTGTTTTCAAGGCATGCCCTGGGTCTACTTATACAGTGAATGAACAGCTTGATAGGACCACCAAACTTTCAATCTGACTGTTTTCGTGACATGCCCTAAGTCTACTTATATAGTGAATGAACAACTTGATGGGAGCACCTAACTTTCTATCATCAGTGACCAAGTACACTCCATGATGACAGTATATTCAGACAACTCCGATGTTTATCAACAAGATAGCACACCATGTCAAATGGCCCAGCAGGTTGCAAACTGGTTTCAGAAATATGGCAATGAATTCTCCATCCTCCCTTGACTACCCAACTCACTTGGTCTCAACCCAATTGAACATGTTTAGGACCTACTGGAAAAGGCAATTCAATCCTCTGACCCTGGCAATTGCAAGCATTACAGGATGCATTGCGGAACACATGGATAGCACTACAACAGGACACCCTGCAACACTGAGTCTATGCCACAATGCATAGTACAGGCTGTTTTATGAAGTATTAGGCAGTTGCTGATAATACAAAGCCAACTCAGTGTATATCCAGAGATCACAGACAATTCAGTGTCTCTGGCACCTATAACTCATCAGGAAATCATAGTAGATGCTTAAAAATTTCGGAGAATGCTTCTGGTTGTGCTCTGGATTGTACTGCCAAATTTCAAGTAGAAATTTCAAAGGGAGGGGGGGGGGGTTGCTAAAAGCAAAAATATTTACCATGCTATTCCTATGGGAAATGGTCATCACTGTGAAATTTATTGTTGCCATTTACAGCTTCCTAACTGTGAACATAAGAGTCAAAATAACCTTTAAATATGCTGCCATTACCTGATTCTCCACAGTTCCAAATGGATTAGTATTTTAAGGTGTCTTATCACAGCTAGGGACCCAATTTTCTAACCCATTAGGCAGGGGGAACTTGCCTACAAAATTTGCGACCATTACATCGGATTTGTGGTCAAGTACATTGGGAACCTGAGAGTATCAAAATCTGTCAAAATAAAAATCTTGATAGTTTGCAATAAAACCACTGGCTAAGAGCGAATGTTGACATCAGAAATGACAGGAGCAACACCAGGAAATTCTTTGCGTTAATCTATGCTAAAGTATTGGGAGAGGGTACAACTCACAAAACTAATCTTTAGTGCAGTAAAAAACAAAATGTACAGACCCAGGCAGCACCGGGTGCCATTCAGCTAGTATATATTAGACATATGATAGGTAAGCTGAAATATCACAGAACAGTAACAAGAATTATTACAAAATTGTTGCCAGAATAGAGGTTTTAATTATTAATCAGGGATTTTGGATTCTCATGGAATTTAAGATGATATTTCACTTAAGAAGGAGCATCTTGTGCAGTTCTTGTAGCAATGGATTCTCATGGAATTTAAGGTGATATTTCACTTAAGGAGCATTTTGTGTAGTTCTTGTAGAAAAGGAAAATAAAATAAAGCGTGGTGCCAAAATTGGCTAACAATAATTAATAGATTCTGAAAAAAATTCATCGCCGCCACAGTGGGAATCGAACCCGCATCTCTCCAGATTCATGCCAGAGCGCGCTAACCATTGCACCATGCGTCGGACAACGAATATTTTCAGAATATGACCTTTTAAGTTTTTCTTCTTGAGACGTGACTGAGACAGCGCCATCTATACTCAAGGAGATGCAACGTTTACAGTCGTTGCATTTGATTATCAGATGTTAATGAGAAGGTCGCTAACGCTACCGCGTTAAATATATAATTGAAATCCAAAGTGAATGCACAGTATTCCCTGTTAAGAAACAAAAATTAATAGATTCTGAAAAAAAATCATCGCCACCACGGCGGGAATCGAACCCGCATCTCTCCAGATTCATGCCAGAGCGCGCTAACCATTGCACCACGCGTCGGACAACGAATATTTTCAGAATATGACCTTTTAAGTTTTTCTTCTTGAGACGTGACTGAGACAGCGCCATCTATACTCAAGGAGAATAGTATCTATACTCTCCTTGAGTATAGATGGCGCTGTCTCAGTCACGTCTCAAGAAGAAAAACTTAAAAGGTCATATTCTGAAAATATTCGTTGTCCGACGCGTGGTGCAATGGTTAGCGTGCTCTGGCATGAATCTGGAGAGATGCGGGTTCGATTCCCGCCGTGGTGGCGATGATTTTTTTTCAGAATCTATTAATTTTTGTTTCTTAACAGGGAATACTGTGCATTCACTTTGGATTTCAATTGGCTAACAACTCAAGATCAGTTGTGATTCCAAAACACAATATAATTTCTACTGTCTTTTGATTTAATCAGCTAAAATTCAAACCATTTAGTGCCTGTGGTTCTTGGGAACTGTACATACAGTTGAAATTGCTCAATGCTACGAAAATATCATCAGAAACATAAGAGTGGGAAAACATTTTTTTTTTCTTAACACTCGTTCTGGGCAAGTCTGAGAGTTTTGAGACTCAAAAGGAAGCCTTAAAAAATTTAGACACTTGTGAATTTTTTTAAAAGTTACTTTGGGTTAACCTCTGAGCATCACTTTTTTGACACAATGGGCTAAATGGCCAGGTCACAAGGAACCAAGGTCTCAAAGAAAGTTGGGGAAGGGAGCCAGTGTATAGCTGTTAGGAGTCAATGTATACAGAGTACAACTCTTCCACTTAGAGGACCACATTTTACATCCCATCAGATAGACGGTGGCATTTCAGAGCCCATAGGCGTTCCCTTTCCAACCGAGAGCAGCATGGGGGGTATAGCGGAGATAAATCTCAACTCTGCCTAGGTACTCTCAAACCTGGGAACTAGAGATTACAAGCTTGGAACTCTACTGACTTGGCCAATACCCTCACCTTTGATACTAGATTCAACAGTAAAAGATGTAATTTAATAAAAGATATAATTTTTAACTGCTGAGCATACGATAAGGCATAGATGATTCTTTTCTGGTGTTGTTTTTCAGCTGAGCTCTCACATTACTCACTGACCTTTTCTACTGCACATTAAACTAATTGGAACTCTGCTTATCTAAGCGATAAATTTTTAGATTTTTGTGAAATTAGAATAAACACTTTTGGGTAAGTATTAACAACAATCAGTTTTTACAATGGCTAGGGGCATCAAAATTTGGAAAGATATGGGAATCAAAGATTAGTAGGAAAATGAAAGGAGAGTAACCAGGAGGCCCTTGTAGGTCTTGAAATATTAGTAGTCTTCTCTAGCAGGTGGGTTGGGTTGTTTTACCTCTGAGCGGCACTTTTTTGCACACCATGGGCTAAATGGCCAGGTCACAATGACCCTCAAGGCTCAGAAAAGGTTGGGGGAGGGGATACTGGAACAGCTGTTGGGAGACAGATGGTAGCCTCCCATCAAGGCCATCCAGCATGTTCTTTAACGTGCACAGGGTATGGCTCTCCCGCACATGGGGCCACGGCTTAACGTCCCATCAGACGGACAGTGGCATTTCCAAGCCCATTGGTGTCCCCTACTGACCATGGGCAGGGAATTTTGCAGAGATAAGTCTCAACGCTGACCCAGCTGGGACTCGAACCTGGGAACTACAGATTACGAGCCTGGTGCACTACCGACTGAGCCACCCCCGCCCCTCTCTAGCAGGTGGACAGTGATACATCTTTACATGTGTAGGAGTATAAAAGGCTGAGCTTCATCTGTCTTCTCTCTAAAATTCCTATAGTGGATGATTTTAGCTTACATATTTTTGTTCATAGTTTTTTAAAAAAAGTTAACTGCTGGGCCAGTAGTTAGTCTGCTTGGTTGTGGATCAAAGGGACTTGGATTCAAGCCCCTGAATAAGGAATGGATGAGTTATCTTTCTGCTGAGGTTTCGCTTTCTTCACAGAGCCTTCTCTGTGATATATTATACTCACAGACACTTATTACACTTATGGCTTAATTCAGAATAGGTAGTTTAGCTTCCAAACAAGTTGTTTGCTGTTTTAATTCTTTTAATTTGAAGACAGGCAGAAAATATTTTTTTGAAAAAAATTTTTTTTTGTCATTATTAACACATAAACAAGACAGGAATTTGCTTTTCCTGATATCAGTTAAATTTAGTTCTTAATCTAGTACTAGGAAAATAAGGCACAAATCTGACAACACTGGTTATTAATATTACACTGGTACATAGTAAAAAAAATCTTTTAATAAAATGTCTCTAAAAATTTGTCAGGGTTTGTCACAATAATAAAATACTTTTTACATTCTTTCAAAACTTTGATAAATATTTTTGGATATCTACATGTGGGGTCATTCCAGACTGCCTGGAAGAGGACAACTGCTCTTGGTGCAAAAATCTTAGATATTTTTATAACCATTTTTTTCTTGAAATGATGAAAAACACTCTTTGGTAAAAATATTCTCAAGGCAAAAGAGCTTACTTTAAGTGATTTATCGAGGTGTCAAAATGCCTTGCTGATAAGCAAATATTATGAGCAATGGATTAACATTTGTTGCTGAATATGATGAAAATGTGTATCCTTCCCAAGAAAATATTTTGGGAACATTTTTAACCTAAAGGTTTAAAAAGGCTTCACAAAATGCCCATTTATTGCATTCCTGGACTAATGGTTAGCATATTTTACTGTTAAATCAGTAGGCATTTCCCTGTGTTTGTTGTACGAGTAGTGAGGACAAACCCAATAGAGCTTTTATGGTTAGCATACTTTACTGTTAAATCAGCAGGCATTTCACTGTGTTTGTGTATGTTGCATGAGAAGCAAGGACAAACCCAATAGAGCTTTTAGGTTACCTCCATCCATTGTGTAAGGGAGTAACTTCTTCCCCTTTAAAAAAAAGGGCATTACTTGAAATCATTGCCAGGATGGCAATATCTTTCAGGTGGTTATTGATAATATGGTGTACCAGTAGAGTAAAACTTTAATTAATCAGTTTGCATATGGCTTGGATATATCAAAATATCCGATATTTGAGAGGAAATGTAAATAATTAAGGCTAGGAAAAAAATTAAAATACAGCTTAATTATGAATAATAAAAGAAATGTAAATGTAAAACCATGTTAATATGGCATAAAAATAAATGTAAAATTATACTTTTATATACTCCACACAATGAATAGCTGTCAAAGAGAGTTAACATAATCTTAAAATTGAAGCACAATATAATACGACTTATTTTAATCAAATGTTCTACTTTTATAAAACAGTATTACTGTTTTGAATATTAGCAATGTAATATTCAAAACAATTTTTTCCATTCATGACGAAAATTTTTAAAACACATTTTTGGGTACATTAATCAGGGAAAAAGGAGGACACCATTGTGCAAGTAAATCCCTTATTTTAAATTTTACTGAAAAAATTAATGCTAAAATTGAAAAATTTAGTGACCACAATATATTATTTTTCCTCTAAGAAGTTTTTAACTCTATTTTGAAGGAGTGGGGGGAGGGTATGCTATGAAACATCGCTCTATTACTGTGTGGTACCAGTACAAAATTCGATTCTCAACAGACTGATCGGTTAAAATGATAATTGGATTATCGACAGTTGGTCAATCAAGGTCCAACTGTTTGTAAACACCCTGTGACCCCCTGCCCCTTAAGAAACATTTCTGACTATGACCCTGGTTTCAAAACATATATAAATAAATACCCCCTCAAGTAGCTGCTTCCCACAGAGGTTTGACAGGAACCTGTCAGTTTATAAGCCATAGTAGAAGGTCAGTGAGGATGGCAGGACCTCAGCAGAAAAACAACACAAACATCGATACTTTAGACAGAGCTTGAACCCAGGTTCCTTAGATCACTAGCCAAGTGTGCTAACCAGGTGGAAAAAAAGTTATCTTTAACACTGAAGCTCTGAAAAACCCAGTTATAGCTAAAGATTACTATGATAGGTAGTGATTATGACAGTCATAGTTTGCTTATTACTGAAGTTGAGGAAGGGACATTTTAAACGGCTTTTCTTGAAATTAACAGCATTCTTCAGGTAAAAAGGGGCAGAGAAGGCAAAATTGTTTGAGTGATAAGGAACTTGAGCTTCTTTCAGAAAGAAAATGTTGCAGGAATATTCTTAATCAATACACTACAAGTCCTAATAGAAAGCATTATAGAAAGCTTAATAAACGTGTAAAGGATCAATTATCAGTTGTTAAGAATCTTTGGCTTGATGGCTTGGCTGACAAAACCAAGGAAGCAGCTAGATAGCACAACAACAGAGAGCTGTACCAGATAATTAATGTTTTGTGTGGTAGAAAATGGACAGATATACAGGGATTGAAGGAAAAAGAAGGTAAAGTTATAGAAGATGAGGTTTCGGTCATGGCTAGGTGGGCTGAGCATTTCAGTGATGTTCTAAACAATGTGGTTAGTTCTACTCCCATTGTTTGTAATAATGATAGATGCATTACTGGCTTTAATGTTGGCTCTATAACACAGTCTGAAGTTATTTTACTATTTCTAAACTTAAACTACATAAATTCCCAGAGGATGGTGAAGTTACTACGGAAATGCTTAAAGCTGTGAATGTTTCGGTTACTTCATGGAATCATTTACTTGTTATTCTAATTATTATCCCTATTTAAAAAAAAATGTTATCGTAGTTCTTGTGATAACTATACGGGTATCAGCCTACTTTCTGTTCTAGGTAAAGTTCTTTGCATGATGTGTGAGTCAAGTTGTTTGCATGATTGTGAATCATTGTTTCTGTCAAGAAAAGAAGTATTACCCTTGTTCTAGGTGACTACAATGCCAAAGTTGGTACTGACTCTGACCTTTGGGGAGGAGTAATAGGCCCTTTTGGTATTGGTAGCTACAATGGCAATGGGCAACGTGTCCTACAGGTAAGTAAACTCAATGGATTCACAATAACTAACACTTATTACAAACACTGCAACATACATAAGTACACATGGGTTTCACCTGATGGGCTGCATAAAAATATGATTGATTATATATTAATTAACAGCAAATGGGCTAGTTCTGTTAAGAATACCAGGTCATATAGGGGAACTGAAATTGGATCTGATCATTACCTTGTTAAAAGTGTCAACTTAAACTTAAAAAGTGTTCTGCTAGGGTTAAAAAATTTACTTTTAATACTGAAGCTCTGAAAGACCCAGTTATAGCCAAAGCTTACCATGATAGGTTACTTAGTTATTATGACAGTCATGGTATGCTTACTACTGAAGTTGAGGAAGAATGGGATCATTTTAAACAGGCTTTTTTGGACACTAACAGTACTATTTTAGTAAAAAAGAAGCAGAGGAGGCAGAAATTATCTGAGTGATAAGGCACTTGAGCTTATTTCAGAAAGAAAGAACTGCAGGAATGTCCTTATACAATACACTACTAGTCCTAATAGAAAGCATTAGAGAACTTAAAAAACATGTAAAAGATCAGTTAGCTGCTGATAAGAATCTTTGGCTTGATGACTTGGCTGACAAAGCCTAGGAAGCAGTTAAACAGCACAACTGCAGAGAGCTGTACCAGATTGTTAATCTTTTGTGTGGTAGAAAACGAACAGGTACACAGGGATTGAAGGATAAACAAGGTTATAGAAGGTGAGGATTCTGTCATGGCTAGGTGGGCTGAGCATTTCACTGATGTTCTGAACAAGTGGTGATGTCCCATTGTTTGCAATGATGATAGTTGCATTGGTGGCTTTAATGTTGGCCCTATAACACAATCTTCTTGAGAAATGTTTAGAGTTTCAGAAACCTTTGGTTGCTAGCTTTGTCGATTTCAAAAAGGCTTTCGACTCTGTTGATTGTCATAATTTGTGGATTGTGAGATCATATGGTATACCAGACAAGTTAGTTAACATAATGAAAGCTCTGTATAATAATACTGAGTCATGTGTGAGAGTTGGTAAGGCTTGTAGCAATTGGTTTAGCATTACTTCTATTGTTCGACAAGGGTGCATTTTGTCTCCTTTTCTCTTTAGCTTGGTTATTGATTATGTTATGTGAAATTCACTTCAAGGGAAAGAATTTGGCCTTAAGTGGACTGGAGATACGAAAATTTCTAATTTAGATTATGCTGATGATTTAGCCCTTTTGGCAAATGATGTTGATGAGATGAACTCTTTCATTCGAGCTATTGATGGAACTGGTAGTAGGTAGGTTTGGTTATAAACAGAGAGAAAACTAAAGTGATGAAAATTGGTCAGTCATGCTGTGATTCAGTTAATCTGAATGGTTGCAGTCTTGAGCAGGTGTCACAGTTTAATTACCTATGGAGCTATGCAACAGATACTGGTGATGTGCGGCATGAGATTAACAGACGAATTGGAATTGCTGCTGGGACTTTTAAGAATCTATGGAGATTGTAGAGAAATAGGCATATACACCTAAAGACTAAAATTAGACTGTATAATAGTTTGGTTCTTTCTAGGGTTAGTTATGGTAGTGAAACTTGGACACTTTGTAAACAAGATAACAGGAAACTAGATGCTTTTGATTCCAGATGCTTACGCAGTATTTTGGGCATTAGGTGGTTCAACCTTGTAACTAATGATGAGGTTAGGCAAAGGACTCTGCAACGTCCTCTAAGTAGCATATTGTGCAAAGAGAGACTCCGCTGGTTTGGCCATGTTGCCCATATGTATAATTATAGATTGGCGAATAGGGTTATGAACAGTGTGCCTAAAGGCCTCAGAAAGAGGGAGAGACCTAGGATGCGGTGGGCAGACAATGTCAAACAGGACCTTATTAGAATTGGTGTGCAGTGGCCAGATGCAATAGATGTAACTCAGGACAGACTTGCTTAGAGAACTAAATTGCACGGTCTGGTTGGACCTTCGTAGCCCAGGGCTGCTAGGATGATGATGATGATGATGATGTGTAATAGAATTAAGAATCTGGTTCACAGGCAATTGCGTGATGAGCAATTTGGATTCAGAAGTGGTAGGGAATGTGTATTTCATATTTTTTCACTAAGGCAGATTATTGAGAAATGTTTAGAATTTCAGAAACCTTTGGTTGCTAGATTCATTGATTTCAAAAAGGCTTCGACTCTGTTGATCGCGAAATCATATGGTATATCAGAAAAGTTAGTTAACATAATGAAAGCTCTCTGTAATAACACTGAGTCGTGTGTGAGAGTTGGTAAGGCTTATAGCAATAGATTTAGCATTGCTTCTAGTGTTCGACAAGGGTGCATTTTGTCCTCTTTTCTCTTTAGTTTGATTATTAATTATGTTATGTGAAATTCTTTACAAGGGAAAGATTTTGGCCTTAAATGGTCTACAGTAGGAGTTCTCAACATGGGGTACACAGTAAAATTTATTGGGCTGCGCTGTGAGAGGTTAAAAGTCAAATTTTATTCCCATAATTATACTATAACTATAGTTTTATCTATCTATACAATGGGTATGCCAGTTACATGCACATTTCCAGGGGGTATGTGAAGCATAAAAGGTTGAGAACCTCTGGTCCAGAGGTTTCAAAATTTCTGATTTAGATTATGAAGATGATTTGGCCTTGTTGGCTAATGATGTCGATGAGATGAACTCTTTCATTTGAGCTGTTGATGAGACTGGTAGTAGAGCAGGTTTGGTGATAGAGAGAAAACAAAAGAGATGAAAATGCGTCAGGCAAATGGTGCTTCAGTTGCTTCGAATGGCTGCACTCTTAAGCAAGTGTCACAGTTTAATTATTTTGGTGTTAATGGTCTTCTCATTAACATCTGATAATCAATAGCAACGACTGAAAAAGTTGCATCTCCTTGAGTATAGATGGTGCTGTCTCAGCCACATCTCAATGAAGAAGATTCCAACACATGGTGCAATGGTAGCGCACTCTGGCATGAATCTGGAGAGATGCAGGTTCGATTCCCGCCGTGTCGGCAATGAATTTTTTTCAGAATCTATTAATTAATGTTTGATGTTTATCTTAGCAGGGAATACTGTGCATTCACTATAGATTGATTTTTAATTATATATTAACGCGTTAGCATTAGCGACCTTCTCATTAACATCTGATAATCAATAACAATAACTGAAAAAGTTGCATCTCCTTAAGTATAGAGGGCGCTGTCTCCAGCATGTCTCAATAAAGAAGATTTATAAGATCTTATTCTGAAAAATTTCATTGTCCAACACATGGTTCAATGGCAGCGTGCTCTGGCATGAATCTGGAGAGATGTGGGTTCGATTCCACCGTGTCGGCGATGAATATTTTTCAGAATCTATTAATTAATATTTGATGTCTATCTTAACAGGGAATACTGTGCATTCACTATGGATTGATTTTTAATTACATAACATATACTTTAATAATTTGACAATCTTTTTGAATTAAAAGTGATGTGTGGCAATAAGATTAACAGATGAAAAGGATTGCTGCAGGACTTTTAAGAATCTATCGAGAGTGTGGAGAAATAGGAGTATACATCTAAAGACTAAAATTAGACTGTACAATAGTTTGGTTTTTCTAGAGTTAGTTATAATATAGAAACTTGGATCCTTTGTAAACAAGAATAACAGGAAACTTGATGCTTTTGATTCTAGATGCTTACACAGTATCTTGTGCATTAGGTGTTTCAACTTTGTAAGTAATGATGTGGTTAGGCAAAGGAGTCAGCAACCTTTTTTGAGCAGCATATTGTGTAGAGAGATTCCATTGGTTTGGCCATTCTGACAAGGTGCAACTGGAGTTAACTCGGTCAGTAGCATTCCAGACTCGTTATCTGCAGTTCCCAGTTTCGAGTCCTACCTGTTTCAGCACTGAGATTTATTTCCGCAAAACTCTCTGCCCTGTCATTGGTCAGTAGAAGACACTGATGGGCTTGGAAAGGCTGCCATCCTTTGGAATGGATCAAAGTGTGGGAGGCTTTATCCTGTATACATTAAAGAACACCTCAGATGGTCCTGACTGGGAAACCCTCTGTCCCTTAGCAGATGTCCAGTGCGTTCCCTTCCGCCAACATTCTCTGAGAGTTTGAGGTCCTTTTACACATGAGCTAAATTGTCAGGCACAAATGCGAAGCATTGCAGAAGGTTGTGTAATGCTCCAAAAGTATGTTAAAATTCTTCACTCTGGAGATTTTGACTGATCCAAATTAAACTAAACTTCCGGATAGCATCGAACACCAGGCAATACTAATATTAACTTGCCACATAAAGTTAAAATAAGGGTTTGCAAAGTATAGTATTGTGTTACTTAATCACAAAGAATTTAATTCAAAAGGATTGTCAAATTATTAAAATTAAATTTAATCAAATCAATTATCCTGCTCAAGAGAATAAATAAAAAAGGTCAAAATATTTCTAAAACAGAGTTTATTTCCAAAAAATCAAGACCCACCAAATAAACTGATGAATACAATATCTTCTGAGCAATTAAAAGCTCACATTCTCTCAACGACTAGCTCTCTCCAACTAACTCCATCTCTACTTAACAACTCCTCCAAAAACTACTCATCTTACTAACTCACATTCTGATTAACTATTACTATTACTACTCACCCAATGTCACTTACAATACATACAGCATGCAACTAACACGTGTGTTCCACAGTGGGAAAAACATTTGCATATACTTACGATCACATGCTCATGGCTCACATCATTATTACACAAGAGGAGTTGTGTCCTTACTTGCGTGATATGTCTCAGTCCAATAACTCTTGAAAAGATCCACTTGAAAAGGTGGTGCCTGAAGTTCCTACCAGCATCAGTGACTTCAGCCTTTTGCAGAGGAGGAATAGGTCTTTGTCCCATGCTTGTGATCAGGGGGTTAGCTTGATAGTGTAGGTCCTACCTCTCTCAATAAACATAGTTCCTTTAAAAAACATACTAAACATTTTCCCTCTGTGGGTACTTGAAATATGTGGATGTTACATAGAGATTATTCTCTTGATGTTCTCATGCAGGAATTCCAGCGTTATAACCTAGATATTCTACACTTGCAACAGACCAGATGGACAGGTAAAGGTGAGATACTTAAAAATAACTTTAAATTTCTCTTTTCAGGCAGGGAGGATGGAAAAGCATCTCAAGGTGTAGGTTTGCTTCTCAGCAGACATGATAGTGATGTTCTTCTAGGATATGACTGCATTAATGAAAGATTTCTGACAGCTAAATTTAAAACAAAAATTAAAGACGTGAATGTCATCTGTTGTTATGCCCCCACAGAGGACTCTGATGAGAACGAGAAGGATATGTTTTACAGCCAGTTTCATAATATTTTGAATTCTGTGAAAGAGATAGTTCTCTTGTTCTAGGCAACTCAACAAATGCTAAAGTTGGCACTGGCTGTAATCTTTGGGCAGGAGTTTAGGTCCCTTTGATTATTATATATGACTATTATATTGACCTACAAATATTTTGCAGCTGGATGTTTTCAGCCAGCTTCAGAATATTTTGAATTCTGTGAAGGAGATATTTCTCTTGTTCTAAGCAATTTCAATGCTAAAGTTGATATTTGCTCTAATCTTTGGGCAGGAGTTTTAGGTCCCTTTGACATTGGTAGTTTCATTGGAAATGGGAATGTCTCCTACAGGCAAATAAACTTAATGGTTTACAAATACCAACATATACTACAAACACCAGGACATTTATAAACTGGCATGGATTCACTGATGGGTTCCAGAGGAAATGAATAGATTACATTTTAATTAACAGCATATGGGCTAGTTCAATTAGGAATACCAGATCATACAGGGGAGCGGAAATTGGGTCTGATCAATACCTGGTAAAAAGTGTCTTGCAGCTGAAGCAGTTAATAGCTGATAAAAATCTTTGGTTTGATAGCCTGGCTGACAAAGCAGAGGAAGCAGTTAGCAAAACAGCAGGAGTTGTACCAGATTGTTAATGTTTATGTGGGAAGAAACAGACAGGTAAACAGGGATTGAGGGATAAACATGGCAAGGTGGTTGAAGGTGAGAATTCTGTGATGGCTAGGTGGGCTGAGAATTTTTGAGAAATTCTAAATAATGTGATTATTTCTACTCCCATTGTTTGTAATGGGGATGAATCATTACTGGCTCTAATGATGGCACTATATCGCATTCTGAAGTCGCTTTGGCGATCTTTAAATTAAAACTGCATAAATCACCAGGATTAGATGAAATCACCACTGAAATGTTTACATTTGGGAACATTTGTGTTGTCACATGGCTGACTGAAATTTTAAACATTTCTTTATGATAAAGGTGTTGTTCCTAAGGATTTTACTAGAGCTATTATTGACCCAATTTTTAAAAAAGGTGATCGCAGTTCTTGTGATAATTATAGGGGAATTAGTTTACTTTCTGTTCCAGGTAAATTTCTTTGTGTGATTATACGTAACAGAATTAAGAATTAGTTGATGCACAACTGCGTGATGAACAGCGTGGATTCAGAAGTGATAGAGGATGTACTGTTCAAATATTTTCATTTAGACAGATTCTTGAGAAAGGTTTAGTTTCAGAAACCTGTCGTTGCTAAGTTTATAGATTTCGAAAAGGATTTTGACTCTGTTGATAGACATAATTTGTTGTTAATTGTTAGATCACACGGAATACCAGATAAGTTAGTGTAATGAAAGCTATCTATAATAACACTGAGTCATATGTGAGAATTTGTATGTTTTGCAGCAATTGGTTTAGCACTGCTAGTGGAGTTAGACAAGGATGCGTTTTGTCTCCTTTTCTCTTTTGTTTGGTTATTGATTATGCTATGTGAAATTCTTCAAGGGAAAGATTTTGGTTTTAAATGGTCTAGAGCAGTGGTTCTCAATGTGGGGTATGTGGTAAAATTTTTTGGGGTACGCTCTGAGAGCTCAAAAGCCGCTAGATCTAGTAAGAAAGTCGCTAAGTTGGCAACACTGCTGTGCAAAAATGTCATTTTTTTGTTTATTGATATATGTAATTTATGAATAGCCGTCCCATGGCCGAGTGGTTAGCACACTTGGCTACTGATCTAAGGGACCTGGGTTCGAGCCCCTGATTAGGCATGGATGTGTGTGTCGTTTTTCTGCTGAGGTCCTGCCATCCTCTCAGATCTCCTACTGTGGCATATAAACTGACAGGCTCCTGTCAAACCTCTGTGTAAGCAGCTGCTTGAGGGGGTATTTATTTTTGTTTATTTATTAATTTATGAATACAAAATTTAATGTGTATATATATATATGTTTTATTTCATTCCCATTGTTATACTATAACTATAGTTTTATCCATCTATACAAGGGGTACACTAGGTATATACACATTTCCATGGGGTACGTGAAGCATAAAAGGTTAAGGACCACTGGTCTAGAGATTTCAAAATTTCTGATTTAGACTACACAGATCATTTGGCGATGTTGGCTAATGATGTTGATGAGATGAATTCATTCATTAGGGCTGTTGATGAGACTGGTAATAGAGTAGGTTTGGTGATAAACAGAGAAAAAAACTAATGTGATAAAAATTGGTCAGGCACCATTGAGCAAGTATCTCAGTAATTATCTTGGGTGACAGGTGACAGAGTTGGGTTGGGTTGTTTTACCTCTGAGCTGCACTTTTTTGCACACCATGGGCTAAATGACCAGGTCACATGGACCCCGAAGGCTCAGAGAAGGTTGGGGGAGGGGACCCACTGGAACAGCTGTTGGGAGACAGATGGTAGCCTCCCATCAAGGCCATCCAGCGTGTTCTTTAACGTGCACAGGGTATGGCTCTTCTGCAAATGGGGCCATGGCTTAACATCCCATCCGACGGACGACGGCCTTTCCAAGCCCATCGGTGTCCCCTACTGACCGTGGGCAGGGCGGGGAATTTTGCGGAGATAAATCTCAACGCTGACCTAGCTGGGACTCGAACCTGGGAACTCAGGTGACAGATACTGGTGATGTGCAGCAAGAGATAAGCACAAGAATAGGGGTTGCTGCTGGGACTTTTAGGAATCTATGGAGAGTGTGGAAAAATAGGTGTGTACACCTAAAGACTAAAATTAAGCTGTATAATAGTTGGATACTTTCTAAGGTTAGTTATGGTAGCGAAACATGGATCCTTTGTAAGAAGGACGAGAAACTTGATGCATTTGATTCTAGATGCTTACACAGTATATAGGCATTAGGTGGCTCGACTTTGTAAGTAATGATGAGGTTAGAAGGAAGAGTAATCAACCTCCTTTGAGCAGCATATTGTGCAGAGAGAGGCTGCATTGGTTTGGCCATGTTATGTTGCCCGTATGCATAGCCACAGATTGGCAAACAGGATTATGAACAGTGTGTTTAAGGGTTTCAGAAAAAGGGGGAGACATAAGATGTGATGGATAAGATCAAATGTCAAACAGGACCTTGCTAGAATTGGCCTAGAGTGGCCAAATGCAGCAGCTGTAGTTCATAACAGACATGTCTGGAGAGGAAAATTACACAGTCTGGTTGAACCTTCATAGCCCATGGCTACATGAGGATTTTGTATGCATGTATTCTTTTTCAGTGATCTGTAAATGGTAGCTAGTGGTAGTCACTGGAGGGACAGCTATGTATCAATCCCCTGTGATGAGGCATAGAACCGGCCAGGCCTAGTATCTAATGTCTGACCCTGCCTTCTCGTGGTGTAGGTGGTTAGTACCTTTCAAAAGAGATGAACTCTTCTGGAAGTGAATGGAAGGGGAGGGCTGCTAGATTAATGTGACCTATTGATCTGACAACTATGGCTACTTTTCTTTTTTCTACCCTGCTGAGGAGTGATCATCCACACAGGGTGCCAGAAATTCATATTAAAAGCACAATGACAAGTTGTTATATTTGGTTGTTACACATAATCATTGTAATCATACCTAACATTTTAGGCCATAAACCCTTCTAATTACTATCAACTTGAATTCTCATAATCATCTGACAGGAGACAGTTAATTATTTCATGGCCAAATACACTTTACAGTTATTATTAAAGTGGTAAGAGAGGAGGAATATTTTACTGCTTTTTCCAAGTTGTTGTCAAAGTCCTTGGAGAGATGGTTCACATTATGTTATTGAAGCTGATGTTGAGAAGCTTGGAAAAATCACAGGCTGATGCACTCATTTTTAGTACACACTACTGATGGTTGTTGTGGTCTGTCTTCATTTTGAGAATGCTAGTCCTGGTTATTCACACTTTTTTAACGACTTAGCACTGTTGTTATATGTGCGGTCACTTCTTCTGCAGTATTTTTTCACTTCTCTTCTTCTCTTCTTCAACCATGGGGTTGCCTCTGATGACTTTTTTAACACACCCAAATTAAATATCAAAAGAGAACCGCCCCCTTGCTAAAAACTTTACAGTTCACTATTCAACATAAAAAACATCAAAAATGACATAAAATTAGATGACAACTTATATGTGCATTTCACTCATAGCTTCATCAGGCAGTGTGCTCTTTTCATCCTTGCTTCTGAACTTTATAAGGCAGTCCCTCTAGCGAGTATCCAGTGAATATCCTGTTAGATGGTTTAAAATTAATTTCCAGGCATTTGATAAAGGTTTAATATTGGTGTTACACAATTCATTTTGATTTAAGTTGATGATTAGGTTTTCCATATAATTTAATTGAGATTTTATTTTATTGAGCTGCAATTATTTTAGGTTTTAATGTTTAATTCTGCAAATATACATTTGTAAAATAATTTGCTTTAAAGCTGTTTTATCTAAACAGTTTGTTAAATCGTATTGATGCTCTGCTACTCATGCTGACATCTGTCGGATATATCTTTTCGATATACTTTATATTGTCAATTATTTCTTTATTTTCATTTTAAATTTCGATTAAATACACCCCTGTAGATACACTCTTATCCCTATCATTAATTATAAGTGTTTTAACATTACTAATTATTTTCAATGGCAACCTTATGTGATATTTGTTTAATACTTTAGCTAATACATCCGAGAAACCTGGAATGTAAGGAAAAGCTATTGTATATTTTACATTCGACTGTGGTATTTTATCCCTATCATTAATTATAAGTGTTTTAACATTACTAATTATTTTCAATGGCAACCTTATGTGATATTTGTTTAATACTTTAGCTAATACATCCGAGAAACCTGGAATGTAAGGAAAAGCTATTGTATATTTTACATTCGACTGTGGTATTTGGGCTGGTTCAATTTGTGTACTAGCACAATACTTTTATTTTTTTCTCAATTCTTTCCAAATATTTTTTTATGATAACCTGCTTGGATTCCCATTTTGTATATGCAATTTAATTCTATTTTTAATGCTTTTCTAGTGGAGCAATAACGACATGCTCTAAGAATATGGGAAATGAAAACGATTTTTTTTATAATGTCCTGGATAGGTTGAATTTTCTGGAATTATATTTTATATATGTGGGTTTCTATACACTGTTGTTTCACATTTTGTATTGTTATGTGTAATTAAAATGTCTAAATACGGAAGTTGTTTATCTATTTCTATTTCATGTGTAAACTTAATAGTTGGAAGGATACTGTTAAAACTATCCAACAAATTTTGTAATTTGTCTAAATCATAGTCCCAAAAAAGGAGTACATCATCAATGTAATGCAGGTACAAATGAGGTTTAAAGTGAGTTAACCACAATGCCTCCATTTCAACATGGCAGAGAACACCATCGACCATGAACCCAGACAGAGGTGATCCCATTGGCACTCCCTCGGTCTGGACCCATGTGCAACCATTCACCTGAAACCAGTTTGATGTGGTGGCCAGGTCCAGGGCCTCATGCACACTATAGTACTTTGCGGTAGGCCTCGACTCCTCCAGCCATCTTGCCTTCATACCCATCACTGCATCCAACACTGGAGTGTTAGGATACAGTGTTACAACATCGAATGAATGCATCATAGTTGTTTCATCAATTTGACAATTTGAATTAATTTAGCTACTTTGTAACATGATGTTGCTATATATTATGTATTTATAAAGTATACTTTAAAAAAAATAAAAAAAATGCTCTTTCCAGAAAATGTGTCTGTGATTTTCTTTTTGATACTAGTGGCCAAAAAGGGTAATTCCACTTGTGAAGTTTTACCTGCACAAAAAGTTGGGGTACTGCTGGGTACATAGGTGACCTGCATTCGTTTGCTATATTTTCTGGAAGGAAGGGGTCATTTCTTAATCTCCCCAATTTTCTTATGATTTTAGGTAAATGGACTTCCTGCAATAATTTACATTTTAAAGTTTCATTTTTTTTTTCCTCATATTGTTGTTTTGTAATAATTACCACTTGGTATGTTTTATCAGCCATTAAAATCTTAATATTCAGATTCTCTTTCATTTTCTCTAATTTTTATTTGTAATTCATGTTGTAATCTCATTTGATTTTTTTTTTTTGTTTTATGGTTCGATATCATTTAAATCTGATAGCATCCTTCTGTATTAGTGGATTGTTCTTAGTGTTTGTTCCACTTGCGGTACTAAACTTACCAAAGGTAGTATATTAATAGGATAGTCAAATTTTGCCCCTCTCGTTGTTTATGTAAATCTACTCCTGTGAAATTTATAAATTTTGATTCTTTTACACTAGCACTTTCATTACTTATCATAATAATAATGATGTTGATGTTGATTTGATTGGCAATAATGAGTTGACCCTTACACCCCTGGGTGTAAGGGTCAACTCATTATTGCCAATGCATACTTCATGATTTTCACATTCCATCACCAAAATTTAGAATTTCTAACATAAACACGATATAGATATTGATGAAATATTATGATTTGCATTTTCCAAATCTCCTAAAGTTGAAAATTGCAAAATTTTAACGAATTATTATTAAAATTTTACGATTTTCAACTTTTTCCACAATTAGAGGGTTGAGAGATTTGGAAAATGCAAATCATAATATTCCATCAATATCTATTCAATACAAAATTAGTTTATAATTTTTCACAAAAAAAACCCACACTTACCTCCAAAAACAAAAAAAAAGTTGCATCCTCCCCAACTAGGGGTCAACTCATTGTTGCTAATGAAAACAATTTCCTTGGCATCACTGTAACTTTTATTCACTTTATATCACATTCTATGAAATCTTTGATTTGTACTCACAAGTTTGATCTGAACTGTTGACAATACATTTCTCTCTAACATTTTGAAATGGTTTCAAAACTCAACCAAAATTTCTTAAAGGTAAAGGGTTTTGGAAGGAATTATAAAGTACTTCTTAATTAATAGATTCTGAAAAAAATCATCACCGACACGGCGGGAATCAAACCTGCCTCTCTCCAGATTCATGCCAGAGTGTGCTACCATTGTACCATGCATCAGACAATGAAATTTTTCAGAATAAGACCTTATAAATCTTCTTCACTGAGTCGTGGCTGAGACAGCGCCATCTATACTCAAGGAGATGCAACTTTTTCAGTCGTTGAAAAAATTAATAATGTCGTCAAACATTAATCAATAGATCTTATTCTGAAAAATTTCATTGTCCGACATGTGTATAATGGTAGCGCACTCTGGCATGAATCTGGAGAGATGTGGGTTCATTTCAAACTGTGTCGGCGGCGAATTTTTTTCAGAATCTATTAATTAATATTTGATGTCTATCTTAACAGGGAATACTGTGCATTCAATATGGATAGATTTTTAAGAACTTCTTTTATCATATTTAAAAAACACACCCAATTCTGTTTTTACATGGTAGTAGGTTCCTGAAAAAACCGAGCAAAACAAAACAGTGCATATAAAAATATAAAAGATTGGTTACAGACGTGAAAACTCAGTACAAATAATAAGTTTTCAAACAAATCATATCAAAATCTTTAAAGAAATCTTTATTTGATTTTTATTTATTTAAACACATTTATTTTATAAACTTATAAAGATAATTATATGTACATATATAAAGCATATTATCCTTCATAAAGAAAATAATAATATCCTTCATAAACAAATAAATAACATGCCACTAATTCAAGACCTGGGTTCGAGCCCCAGATAAGGCATGGCAATCCCCTGTGATGATGCATAGAACCGGCCAGGCCTAGCACCTAATATCCGACCCCGCCTTCTCGTGGTGCAGACCATTAGTACCTTTCAAAAGAGATACTCTCTTGTGGAAGTGAACGGAAGGGGAGGGCTGCCAGATTAGTGTGGCCTACTGATCTGGACAACTATGGCTACTTTTCTTTTTTTTCTACCCTGCTGAGGAGTGGTCAACCACACAGGGTCCTGGTGCTGACCATATAAACCCACTGGACTGGACAGATATATGGCTCTGAGCTTGATTATGGATCCTGATTTTGCTGCACTGGTGGGCTTCTGTGGAGGGAAAATCTTCCGCTGTGTTTTCTGTTTGTTTGTGGGTTGACAGCCCCAAGTGAATAGATTCACAGGATATGTTTATCGGTGGGTGGATAATCCTGAGCAGGCACCTGAACACTTTGCTTCTATTGGCATTGTCAAATTCTACATTGGAGGAAGTCTTCCAGTGTAGATGGCTTCAGCCTTTAGTAGTGGGGGAATGGGTCTTTGCCCCATGTCTGCGATTAGGGGGCTGTTTGATATTGTCGGCATTCCCTCTCTCAATAAACATAATTTCTTTAAACATCCCACTAACCATTTTCTCTCCATAGGTAGTTGGAATGTGAGGACTCTGCACAGAGCTTTTTCTCTTGATGTCCTCACACAAGAATTCCACCATTATAATTTAGATATTCTCTACTTGCAAGAGACCAGATGGACAGATAAAGGTCAGATTCTTAAAAATAATCTTAAATTTCTCTTTTCAGGGAGGGACGACAATAAGCATCACCAAGGCGTGGGTCTGCTTCTCAGCAGACACACTAGCGATGCTCTTCTAGGATATGAGTGTATTAATGAAAGGTTTCTTACAGCAAAATTTCAGACAAGCGTTAAAGACTTGAATGTTATCTGCTGTTATGCCCCCACTGAGGATGCCGATGAGGATGAGAAGGATAGGTTTTATGAACAACTTCAGGATATTTTGAATTCTGTCAAGAAAGGAGATATTACCCTTGTTCTTGGTGACTTCAATGCCAAAGTTGGTACTGACTCTGACCTTTGGGGAGCAGTAATAGGCCCTTTTGGTATTGGTAGTTGCAATGGCAATGGACAGCGTCTCCTACAGGTAAGTTGTTGTTGTTGTTTGAGGTTTAGTGGCGCAGCGGCAACTAAGGCCATAATGCGCCAGACAAAGACAAATAGAAAAATAAGAGATAAAAATCGTGGAAACCTACAACCAATGTTAAAAGCAATATATAAAGATGATAAAATACACTACAAAAATTGCAACAAGTGTAAAACAAGTAAAGACAAAACCAACAAATATATATAACAAAAAAACATGATAAAAATATGTGTAAAAGAACAAATATTTATATATATATACAGTATATACAATGGATAAAACTAACCTAGGTGTAAATGACCTAGGTCAGATGCTGAATAAATAACAAAGCCGTAAAATCATAACCTGTTAAAATAACCTGTAAATTTCAAAAATGCAAAAAGTGGAGGTAAAATGATCAGTTAAAAGATGTCCGAGTGTAAGGGGCACCTACAGGTAAGTAAACTCAATGGAATCAGAATAACTAACACTTATTACAAACACCGCAACATACATAAGTACACATGGGTTTCACCTGATGAGCTGCATAAGAATATGATTGATTACATATTAATTAACAGCAAATGGGCTAGTTCTGTTAGGAATACCAGGGCATATAGGGGAGCTGAAATTGGATCTGACCATTACCTTGTTAAAAGTGTGTTGCAACTTAAACTTAAAAAGTGTTGTGCTAGGGTTAAAAAATTTACTTTTAATACTGAAGCTCTGAAAGATCCAGTTATAGCCAAAGCTTACCATGATAGGTTACTTAGTCATTATGACAGTCATGGTTTGCTTACTACTGAAGTTGAGGAAGAATGGGATCATTTTAAACAGGCTTTTTTGGACACTAACAGTACTCTTTTAGGAAAAAAGGAGCAGAAGAGACAGAATTATCTGAGTGATAAGGCACTTGAGCTTATTTCGGAAAGAAAGAACTGCAGGAATGTCTTTAATCAATATCCTACTAGTCCTAATAGAAAGCATTACAGAGAACTTAATAAACGTGTAAAAGATCAGTTAGCTGCTGATAAGAATCTTTGGCTTGATGGTTTGGCTGACAAAGCCGAGGAAGCAGTTAGACAGCACAACAGCAGAGAGCTGTACCAGATAGTTAATGTTTTGTGTGGTAGAAAACGGACAGGCATACAAGGATTGAAGGATAAACAAGGTAAGGTTATAGAAGGGGAGGATTCTGTCATGGCAAGGTGGGCTGAACATTTCAGTGATGTTCTAAACAATGTAGTTAGTTCTACTCCCATTGTTTGCAATGATGATAGATGCATTGGTGGCTTTAATGTTGGCCCTATAACACAATCTTAAGTTATTTTGGCTGTTTCTAAACTTACACTTCATAAATCCCCAGGGGTAGATGAAATTACTACGGAAATGCTTAGAGCTGGGAATGTTTCGGTTACCACTTGGATGATTGAAATTCTGAATATCTTTTATGATAAAGGCATGGTTCCTAAGGATTTTACCAGAGCTATTGTTATCCCTATTTTCAAAAAAGGTGATCGCAGTTCTTGTGATAATTATAGGGGTATCAGCCTACTCTCTGTTCCAGGTAAAGTTCTTTCCATGATTGTGTTTAATAGAATTAAGAATCTGGTTGACAATCAATTGTGTGATGAGCAATGTGGATTCAGAAGTGGTAGGGGATGTGTGGATCAGATATTTTCACTTAGGCAGATTCTTGAGAAATGTTTAGAGTTTCAGAAACCTTTGGTTGCTAGCTTTGTTGATTTCAAAAAAAGGGTTTCGACTCTGTTGAACGTCATAATTTGTGGTTGATTGTGGGATCATATGCTGTACCAGACAAGTTAGTTAACATTATAAAGCTCTCTATAATAACACTGAGTCGTGTGTGAGAGTTGGTAAGGCTTGTAGCAATTGGTTTAGCATTACTTCTGGTGTTCGACAAGGGTGCATTTTGTCTCCTTTTCTCTTTAGCTTGGTTATTGATTATGTTATGCGAAATACACTTCAAGGGAAAGATTTTGGCCTTAAGTGGTCTGTAGATACGAAATTTTCTAATTTAGATTATGCTGATGATTTAGCCCTTTTGGCAAATGATGTTGATGAGATGAACTCTTTCATTCAAGCTGTTGATGAGACTGGTAGTAGAGTAGGTTTGGTTATAAACAGAGAGAAAACTAAAGTGATGAAAATTGGTCAGGCAGACTGTGATTCAGTTAATCTGAATGGTTGCAGTCTCGAGCAGGTGTCACAGTTTAATTATCTTGGGAGCTATGTAACAGATAATGGTGATGTGCGGCATGAGATTAACAGACGAATAGGGATTGCTGCCGGGACTTTTAAGAATCTATGGAGTGTGTGGAGAAATAGGCGTATACACCTAAAGACTAAAATTAGACTGTATAATAGTTTGGTTCTTTCTAGGGTTAGTTATGGTAGTGAAACTTGGACACTTTGTAAACAAGATAACAGGAAACTAGATGCTTTTGATTCCAGATGCTTAAGCAGTATCTTGGGCATTAGGTGGTTCAACTTTGTAACTAATGATGAGGTTAGGCAAAGGAGTTTGCAACCTCCTTTAAGCAACATATTGTGCAGAGAGAGACTCCGTTGGTTTGGCCATGTTGCCCGTATGAATAATTATAGATTGGCGAATAGGATTATGAACAGTGTGCCTAAAGGCCTCAGAAAGAAGGGGAGACCTAGGATGCGGTAGGCAGACAATGTCAAACAGGACCTTGTTAGAATTGTGCAGTGGCCAGATGCAGTAGATGTAGCTCAGGATAGACTTGCTTGGAGAACTAAATTGCACGGTCTGGTTGGACCTCCGTAGCCCATGGCTGCTTGAGGATGATGATGATGATGTATCTATAGTACATTTTCAAAGTTAAAACTACTTCGAAAAATGTGACCATAAAAGCAGCATCTTTGTTATAAATGTAAATTCTAGGAACTTTTTTTTTAATAGGAATATTTTTTCAGAATTAAATTCAAATGGAGTTTTTTAAAAAGACACCATTTAAACCACGTTAGATCAAAAAAATCGTGTAAAACGAGAATTTGAATTGTTTTTCTAAACTATGTTAAATCAAATGCGTGTAAAAATAGAATTGGGTGTATATATATAATATTTTCAAGTTTGTTGTCTGTCTATAGACATCAAATTTTTTTCATTTTAGTGTAAAATTAATTTTTTTTTAATGTTGGATAGGTATTGATGAACATTATGATTCTCACTTTCTGAAAATTTTACCAAAAGCTACAATTGCACCTTCTGACTGGTACAAAAAGTTGAAAATTCGAAATTTTTATGCGCGTATTACAAACTATGTATTTATTCTACAAATTAGAAATTTTGATGGTGGAATGTGAAGGTTATGAAGTTTCCACTGGTAGCAATGAGCTGACCCATTACACCCAGGTTGGGTGAGGAACACAATTTAAGTGTTATGAGAGTTAATTGAAAAATCTTAGTTGATAATATACTACTATTTGCATTGTCTCAATCATCCAATAGTTCAAATTCAAACTTTTAAGGAGTGCAAAAGTAGGTAACTTCATTTTCTTTGAAGACTCTCATATTCACCAGAGGTGATATGAATTATTCTGGTTTTCATTTTCCTCTCTCTTTTCCAGTTTAAACCTTTTTCAATATATCTAGAATTTTCATCATTCATGAGATTATTTACCAAAAGTGATAATGAAACTGGTAAGAGTTATCTTTGGTTCACGGAATGTACTGTTTCAATGGAGCAAAGACACAGCTGCAGCTAATTGGAGCCATATCTGCGTGTCTTATAATTATCCATATAGGCAACACGGCCAAACCAGCGAAGTTTCTCTCTACACAATATGCTGCTTAAAGGAGGTTGCTGACTCCTTTGCATAACCTCATCATTGCTTACAAAGTTGAACCACCAAATGCCCAAGATACTACGTAAGCATCTAGTTTCCTGTTATCTTGCTTACAAAGAGTCCAAGTTTCACTATCATCATTAACCTTAGAAAGAACCAAACTATTACACAGACTAATTTTAGTGTTTAAGTGTATACACCTATTTCTCCAAACCTCCCTATAAGCCCTGGCAGCAATCTCTATTCATCTATTAATCTCATTTGCACATCACCAGTATCCTGTTACATAGCTCCCATGATAATTAAACTGTGACACCTGCTCAAGACTGCAACCATTCAGATTAAGTGAATCACAGCCTGCTTGACCAATTTTCATCACTGTAGTTTTCTCTCTGTTTATAACCAAACCTACTCAACTACCAGTTTCATCAACAGCTCGAATGAAAGAGTTCATCTCATCAACATCATTTGCCAAAAGGGCTAAATCATCAGCATAATCTAAATCAGAAATTTTCGTATCTCCAGCCCAATTAAGGCCAAAATCTTTCCCTTGAAGTGAATTTCGCTTAACATAATCAACAACCAAACTAAAGAGAAAAGGAGACAAGATGCACCCTTGTCGAACACCAGAAGTAATGCTAAACCAATTGTTACAAGCCTTACCAACTCTCACATATGACTCAATGTTATTATAGAGAGCTTTCATAATGTTAACTAACTTGTCTGGTATAGCATATCATTTCACAATCAACCACAAATTATGACGATCAACAGAGTCGAAAGCCTTTTTGAAATCAACAAAGCTAGCAACCAAAGGTTTCTGAAACTCTAAACATTTCTCAAGAATCTGCCTAAGTGAAAATATCTGATCCACACATCCCCTACCGCTTCTGAATCCACATTGCTCATCACACAATTGACTGTCAACCGGATTCTTAATTCTATTAAGCACAATCATGGAAAGAACTTTACCTGGAACAGAGAGTAGGCTGATACCCCTATAGTTATCACAAGAACTGCGACCACCTTTTTTGGAAATAGGGATAACAATAGCTCTGGTAAAATCCTTAGGAACCATGCCTTTATTATAAAAGATATTCAGAATTTCAGTCATCCAAGTGGTAAACGAAACATTCCGAGCTCTAAGCATTTCTGTAGTAATTTCATCTACCCCTGGGGATTTATATAGTTTAAGTTTAGAAACAGCCAAAATAACTTCAGATTGTGTTATAAGGCCAACATTAAAGCCACCAATGCATCTATCATCATTGCAATCAATGGGAATAGAACTAACCACATTGTTTAGAATATCACTGAAATGCTCAGCCCACCTAACCATGACAGAATCCTCACCTTCTATAACCTTACCTTGTTTATCCTTCAATCCGTTTTTTTATTACATGCCTCCATAAAAAACACATTAAATAGTCTTTTTGTGTAACATTTTATTTTCAGAAAATCCAGAATAAATGGTGATTAATTTGGCACATAACATGCCATAATTCCTTTCATTTAGTTATTTGGCAAAAAATTTTAAAACAAAATTTATTTTTGGCTAATTATAGTGTAAAAATAGCTAGGCCTCTGAATGCAAACCAGTTTTTCAAGTGGGACCCTGGAAGGGTGAATTGCATTTCCAGATCCCGTTTTCACTATATCACTCTGAAAAAGTCTTACTTAAATTAAGTTGGATTGTTCTACCTCTGAGCGGCACTTTTTAATACAGAATGGGCTAAATGGTCAGGCCACAAGGATCCCGAAGGCTCAGAGAAGGTTGGGGAAGGGGACCCACTGGAACAGCTGTTCGGAGATAGATGGTAACCTCCCATCAAGGCCATCCAGAGTGTTCTTTAATGTGCACATGGTATGTCTCTCCTGCACATGGGGCCACGGCTTAACGTCCCATCCGACAGACGGCGGCCTTTCCAAGCCTATCGGTGTCCCCTACTGATCTTGGGCAGGGCAGGAAGTTTTGTGGAGATAAATCTCAACGCTGACCCAGCTGGGACTCGATAGTTATTTGGCTAAAATAGTTCCAAAATTATTTCTGTTTGGCTGAACATACGAAAAAATACTTCGGCCTTCAATTTTTCAGGCTGGGCATGGGAATCATAAATGCAATTATATTCATTCTGTGTTATATTTGAAATTTTGTTACATCCATATGTTAAGTCAAAAGTAATGCAACAACCAATAAATTTGAATTGGATAATAATGCACTGCAAACATGTCCAACCAAAATTTTTAGGTTTCAACTACTACTACTGTGTTGCAGAAATTTTTGTAAACACATAACATAACTATATATATATAGAAAATTATAAAGAACAGATCTGGTGTGCAAGAATGATTTTATGGTTTAGGAGTCTTAGAAACTGATTGCGGTTTGATCAACATTTTACAAATTCCTTGCAGTTTAAATATGGACTTTTCTAAAAAAACATAAAATTTTTAATGTATGTGGATATTACAGTACATAAAAAAATGCTGATTCTAAAAGGTTAATAAGGAATATTATATAGCAATAATATACTATACAAAATAAAAACATATACTTACAAATCATATTAACAAGTTTAGGAAGAAGTCCAAATTTCACAATAGAATTTCTCAGCTCCAAATCAAAAGATAGATTTAGCAGCAAACGAAGAGATACATTTAACAGATCCTCATTTCCATTGGGAATTATATGAGCAATATTTTCTACAACATTGTGTTGCTCCTAAACAAACAAAAATTATAAGTTTATTACTATCTAAGTGAAAGATAAAAATCAATTAATAAAATCACTGCTATATTAAAGTATGAGTAGAATAATCTGTGATCAGTGACACAATAGAAGTTAATTACAAAAATTAGATATTCTTTGTGTCAACAACTTAATGCACAATGTCACTATAGAAGCTATTTACACCAGTGTAGGCAAACTAAGAGTTTAAAGTCTTATCTCAGTGGAAAAAAGACAGAGCTGGCATTTAGTTCAATGGTAAAATAGTCTGGCATGTTTCTGGAGAAATGCAGGTTCAATTTCCATATGCCGTCAAAATTATTTCCACAAAATATTTATTGATTAATAGACTTTACATTCTTCGCTACAGCCATAAATTTTATTTTTTGCTATAGAAAAATTTAAAGTTCCTCTTGTCCTATGTTTAATATTATAATGAAATAGTTTCAGCACATATACAAAATAAATACGTCATTTTTACTATATATGTATGCAGTGGTGTCATCCAGTAATTTACAAGATTTAGATGAAACCTGTTGTTAAAAAGTAAATAAAACTGAAAAACTTTCAATAGCTTGAAAATAAAAATACTAAATATATGTATATTACACATATTTTGTAAGAAATTTTTAAGACCACTAAAAGAGAGAAGAAATTTGTACATCTGAACGCATGAAATAATAAGCTACAAAAATTGATATTGCCATGAGTGGGATTCGAACCTACGTTCTCCTGGAAACAGTCCATCCATGTGGTAACCGAAACATTCCCAGCTCTAAGCATTTCCATAGTAATTTCATCTACCTCTGGGGATTTATGTAGTTTAAGTTTAGAAACAGCCACAATAACTTCAGATTGTGTTATAGGGCCAACATTAAAGCCACCAATGCATCTATCATCATTGCAAACAATGGGAATAGAACTAGCCACATTGTTTAGAATATCACTGAAATTCTCAGCCCACCTAGCCATGACAGAATCCTCGTCTTCTATATACTTACCTTGTTTATCCTTCAATCCCTGCATACCAGTTCATTTTCTACCACACAAAACATTAACTATCTGGTACAGCTCTCTGCTGTTGTGCAGTTTAACTGCTTCTTCAGCTATGTCAGTCAAGCCACCAAACCAAAGATTCTTATCAGCAGCTAACTGTTCCTTTACATGTTTATTAAAAGCTCTCTATAATGCTTTCTATTAGGGCTAGTAGGGCATTGATTAAGGACATTGTTGCAGTTTTTTCTTCTGAAATAAGCTCAAGTTCCTTATCCCTCAAATAATTTTGTCTCCTCTGCTCCTTTTTTCGTAAAAGTGTAATGTTAGTTTCCAAAAACGCCTGTTTGAAATGTCCCCATTCTTCCTCAACTTCAATAGTAAGCAAACTATGACTGTCATAATCACTACCTATCATAGTAATCTTTAGCTATAAATGGGTTTTTCAGAGCTTCAGTGGAGCGGGGGTGGCTCAGTCGGTAGCTCACCACACTCCTTGTAATGCTCCAAAGAATTGAAATACTTTTAAAGTTTATTAAGTTTTGGACTCTTTGTCTGATCCAATTATTTTTATGCTCCGGATAGCTGAGTTGGGCGCGAGGCAATAATTAACAAATTGTCAAAAAATAAAGTTTAATTAGGGTTCAAAATACCAGTGAGCGTTAATGAGAAAGAATTCAAAAATATTAAACAATTGTCAATTCTAAATACTAGTTCTAACCAAAACAATTAAAGTTGCTCAAGAGAAAAAATTACTAAAGATTCGAAAAGGTTTAAATAACAAAACAAATTTATTTCCAAAAATCACTCACCAAAACTTCAATGAAGATATTACATCATTTGTGGATACAAACTCTTCAACAAAACTCCAACACTCAACACCAACTCCACCGACTAAACTCTCACTACTTGTGCTACTCCATGCTCACACCACACTCACTGAGATTAACATGTCCCCAGGTTATAACAAAAGGCTACAGAGCCTGCACGTGTCATGTTGCACACCGGGAAAGACATTTGCATACATTGACGAACGAAGCAAGCTATGACGCAAGAGTGGGCATGTCCTTGTGCACGCGCTTTAGCGGGTGACAATCGAAAGTTCAGAGTTGCGCAACTCCTATGTTCTTGGAAACAAGCGCTGTGATGCCAAAAATGAAATAAAAATCCCCAAAATGATAAATATAACGTAAATTAAGCAAAACTGGTTAAGGTAAAGTAAAAGTGAATGAGGGGGCATCACATCCTAATCTGTATTCCCAGGTTCGAATCCCAGCTGGGTCAATGTTGAGATTTATCTCCGCAAAATTCCCCGCCCTGCCCACGGTCAGTAGGGGACACCGATGGGCTTGGAAACACTGCCGTTCGAAAGATGGGGCATTAAGCTGTGGCCCTGTGTGTGGGAGAGCCATGCCCTGTGCACGTTAAAGAACACGCTGGAATCCACTGGATGGCCTTGACGGGAGGCTACCATCTATCTCCCAACAGCTGTTCCAGTGGGTCCCCTCCCCAACCTTCTCTGAGCCTACAGGGACAACGTGATCTGGCCATTTAGCCCATGGTGTGCAGAAAAGTGCCGCTCAGAGGTAAAACAACCCAACCCAGAGCTTCAGTGTTAAAGGTAAATTTTTTAACCTTAGCACAACACTTCTTAAGTTTAAGTTGCAAGACACTTTTAACAAGATAATGGTCAGATCCAATTTCAGCTCCCTATGTGACTGGTATTCCTAACAGAACTAGCCCATTTGTTGTTAATTAATATATAATCTATCATATTCTTATGCAGCTCATCTGGTGAAACCCACATGTCTTTATGCATGTCGCGTTGCTTGTATAGTTATTTTAAAAGTATTAGTTATTTTCTAACTATTAAGTTTACTTACATGTAGGAGACGCTGCCGATTGCAGCTATGAATACCAAAAGAGCCTATCACCCTTCCTCAAAGTAAATCCTCCTTTCTTGACAGAACTCAAAATATCTTTAAGCTGTCTGCAACCCATTCTTCTCACCCTCATCCTCAGTGGGGGGCATAACAGCAGATAACATTCTGGTCTTTAATGTTGGTCTGAAATTTAGCTGTAAAAAACCTTTCATTAATGCACTTATATCTTAGAAGAGCATCACTAATGTGTCTGCTGAGAAACAAATATACGCCTTAGAGATGCCTTTTATTTTTCCTCCTTGAAGAGAAATTTAAGATTATCTTTAAGAATCTGACCTTTTTATCTATCCATCTGGTTTCTTGCAAGCCAAGAATATCTAAATTATAAAGGTGGAATTCTTGTGTTGGAACATCAAGAGAATAATCTCTGTGTAGAGTCCTCACATTCCAACTAACTATGGAGAGAAAATGGTTAGTGGGATGTTTAAAAAACTATGTTTATTGAGAGAGGAAATGCCAACAATATGAAACAGCCCCCTAATCACAGACACAGGGAAAATACCCGTTCCCCACCATTAAAGGCTGAAGCCATCTACACTGGAAGACTTCCTCCAATGTAGAATTTGACAATGCCAGTAGAAGCAAGAGTTCAGGTGCCTGCGATGACCTCTGCTCAGGATTATCCACCAGCTGATAAAACATATCCTGTGAATCTATTCAATTGGAGCTGTCAACTCACAAACAGATAACACAACAGAAGATTTTCCCTCTACAGAAGCCCACCAGTGCAGCATGTTCAGGATCCATAATCAAGCACAGAGCCATTATTTTGTTCAGGTTGGTATATATGGTCAGAAGCAGGACCCTGTAGGTTGACCACTCCTCAGCAGGGAAGAAAAAATAAAGTCGCCACAGTAGTGTAGATCAGTAGGCCACAGTTATCTGGCAGTCCCTTCTCTTCCATTGGTATAGTGTCGGTTTAAGTTTACTTTTAGCCAGGGCTGTTTCTTCTACATGTCTCAATACTGCATGAGCCATTAGTCCAGAGAGAAAGAGGAGCCCATGGGTACACCCTCTGTCTGAACCCCGGTTTCTCTATTTACCACAAACCAGTTGGATGAGGTAGTTAGGTCCAGGGCTTCATGTACGCTAAAGTACTGTTAAATGCAACAGTACTTTAGTGTACATGAAGGGGTACACTGGTGTTTTGTGACCATGTTGTTGGTTATTTCCTTCACTGAACCTTAAGCAAATAAATTATCTGCATCCATCATCACCTGAGGCATCACTTGCCAACAAGAAATTGAAGATTAAACTTGTCAGTCGAAAACATCTTGGAAGTTCCTCTTGCTACCCATACTCTGTGGTACGGTATGTAAATTTCTCCTTAATAACTTTTAAAATATTTAACAGTATCATAGAGAATTAAATATTTCAATTTAATTTTAATTACTGCACTGTGAACCTCTACTGTAATTTTTGTTAACAGTATGTTAAATTAATCACACACTTATCACACTCATTATAGTCCCAATGCAACGGACAATATTGAAAATTTTAATTTATTCATTCAATGAAGATTTCCTTGAAATTCTCAAATCTCAGAAAGTTACCAGTATTCTATATGCACTTATTGCCACCTTCACATACAGATCACATTATGGCCAACCACACATCTCCCAGTCACTCCGAACTTCATAGGTGTGCTGATGACATTGCAATTTATTGCACCCCCCCCCCCCAACAAACAATTGCTTTTAGCACAATGCTTAAGGCTGCTCACTGCAACCTGACAACCATTTTAAGGGCAGGAAACACACATTATGGATTTTAACATTTATAAGCACTCTATTCTACCATGTGTATCATCGGTTATTACTGACCCCATTGCAGTCACGAAACTTCAATCAGCAGAAGAAAATTTCCCTTTAAACAACAACTCATCAGCATCCCTCATCACAGACTCCACTTCATATCTGCTGTGACTCATTACTTGTCGGCAAGGGCTTTATAAAGTCTCAACTTACATTGATTAAGATCCTCTCCTCACCTCCTCTACAGAGCATTAAATCTCATTATTACTTCTGATACCAGGTAACACAGATATTTTATTGTTAAAATATTTAACAGTGTCATAGAAAATTAAAGATATTAATTTAATTTTAATTACTGCATTGTGAAGCTCTACTTTTTATGTGTAACTAAACACTAACATGAACAAGAAATAGAAAAGAAACTGAATTTTTAATCTTAATTTGAGGATTTGTCATAAATTTGCTATTAATGATAAAAGAACCAAATATCTCTGATATGTGCGAGTCAGATATCATCTCATTAAAAAGTAAATGAAAACATTTTGATCAACAGTTTTTGAAATATTAGGAATCAATACATGCCATTTTTGACCCATTAATTTCAAATAGCCATAACTTTTGAAAATATATTTTTGATCAAACTCAGATGCCATTCTAATGTTCTTATGAAGGGTACTCTCACATATTTTTTCGAATAGAGTCTGTGAGGTTGACTTGACACCTTCTGTCTGATTTAAAATAGAATGGCTCTACTACAAATTGATTAAGGAAAGTAATGGAATGGGATTGAAAATTAATTTTTATTTTTCAGTTTTTTATGATCAAGTTTAATTGCTGGTAGATTGTTTTGAATTATTGTTTGGAGTGGAACTATGTGGCCTATTTTTTTCTTAATGTCTGTTTCATATTTGGTAATGTAATTGTCAATTTGTCTATATGTTTTCCCTGTGTAGTTATTTTTGTTTCGTAGTAATTGGTGTCAGTTGTCAATTTTTATGTTATATATTCCTCGTGCATTTAGTTTTGTCTCTGTCGTTAAGTACAACTTTCTTTATTGTATTTGTTACGGTGCTAGAAGCTTTGGTATTGTATTTCTTTAAGATGTTATTAAGTGAATGTGAGAAGCCTGGTATGTATGGGAAAGCTATAGTATAATTAGGTTTAATTGATTCTTGTTGTGCATGTGTTGGTTGAGTTATGTGTTTAAGTTTGTATTTGACTTGATTATAGATTTTCATTATGAAAGATTTCTCATAGCCGGCTTCTTGTCCTATTTCATAAATATAGTTAATTTCATTTCTTAGTAAAGTTTTAGATGAGGCATAGCGATGTGTTCTATAAAAAATATGTGTTGAAAGCTGCTACTTTATACAAAGCAGAGTGGTTTGATTTAGCTGATATTAGATTTGGAACAAAAATGGGTTTTCTGTACACCATTGTATTGCATTTTTGATTAGTTTGATTGATGCGTGTAAATTTTATGGTTGGTAAAATGTTATTAAAGATATCTGAAAGTTTATATAATTCCTCTTGGCTGTGGTCCCAGAATATTAAAATATTGTCTATAATGTAGGTATAGTGTTGGTTTAAGTTTACTTTTAGCCAGGGCTGTTTCTAGTATTAGTCCAGAGAGAGGGGAGCCCATGGGTACACCCTCTGTCTGAACCCAGGTTTTTTCATTTACCACAAACCAGTTGGATGAGGTAGTTCGGTCCAGGGCTTCATGTACGCTAAAGTACTGTTGCATTGTGGGTCTCATGTTTTGTGACCATTCTGTTTTCGGTCACATCACTGCTGCACTGGTGTGCTAAGTTATAAAGAAACAACATCAAATGAATGCATTGTTGTGTTTGAGGAGATAGGGGTGTTTAGGATGGTTCAGATGATATCTTGTGCTAGCAGTATATTGTGTAGGTGAAAGGAAAGGCTTAAAAAAGTGGTAGAGTGCTTTGAGGTTGTATGTTGATGATTTCCTTTTTGAGATTAGGGGTTTGAATGGATGATAAGATTCATGTAGCTTAATTTTGATAAACATCTGGGGTATATCTGGGTACATGGGAGGAGGGCAGGCTTAGAGATTTCAGTGGGTAGAAATGTATCACTTCTTAATTTTGTTAATTTCTGTAGTGTATTTGGTATGGGGTTGTTAGTGATTTTTATGACAATTTAATTTGTTTACAGTTTTATTAATTTTGGTGTTATAATTATAATTGTCTTTATCAATTGTTATATCATGCTATTTGATCAATTTTGTCTGCTAGTATAATTTTAATGTCTGTGTTGTTTTATAAATCTTTTAATATCATTGTCCTTTTCAGTGCCTTTGGTTACAGTTGTGAGGTCGTATTGTTTTTAAATCTTTACAGTGAACACAGTGAGTGATAGATAAATAACTGATTTATTTCACAATTATCACTGTTAGGAGATTTATATTTCCTGTGTTGCAGCTAGAGATGCTGAAATGATTGGATGGTTGTAGTTAGTTTTAAGTTTTGTTCAGTTAAAAGCTGAAGTGCTGCTTTTAACTGCACAAAACTACACAGGAGACATAAATCTCCTAACAGTGATAATTGTGAAATAAATCAGCTATTTATTGTATTGCTTTATTACACTGAAAGCGGATTTTGTCCCTTTGTATTGCAGGAGTTTTATTAACCTTTACAGTGTCGGGTTTCTGAAACTGAACTCACTGTGGTAGCTGGATTGATTTTAAAGTGTTTTCAGAAAATAAAATAAACAACTTTAGAACCTCATCCTGAAGTAACTAATGAATAGAAAATATGTTATGTTCTATACCAAAAGAAAGAGCATTTAATTGTGCTTAATAAAATGGCTTTGGGTTGTTTTACCTCTGAGTGGCACTTTTTTGCACACCATGGGCTAAATGGCCAGGTCACATGGACCCCAAAGGCTCAGAGAAGGTTGGGAGAGGGGACCCACAGGAACAGCTATTGGGAGACAGATGGTAGTCTCCCATCAAGGCCATCCAGCATGTTCACAGGGTATGGCTCTCCCGCACACAGAGCCACTGCTTAACGTCCCATCCGATGGACGGCGGCCTTTCCAAGCCCATCGGTGTCCCCTACTGACCCATGGCAGGGTGAGGAATTTTGCGGAGATAAATCTCAACACTGACCCAGCTGGGACTCAAACCTGAGAACTACAGATTGCAAGCCTGGCACACTACCGACTGAATGGCAAAAATTCGAAAAAAAAATGTAGGTTAAATTTTTTTAGCTTTTTTTTTTTAAACACTAAAATTTTACTTATTTTTAATAAAATTTCAAAAAAATTCCCCCATTTTTTAATATTATTTTATTATTCTAATATAAAACAGTTCATAGTTTCAATTATTGCTTAAATCTTTCATTTATTTCATTTTTTTGTAAATTATTTAGTCATTTATGCATATAATGCATAATGTTATTCTTAGACTTTTGATGATCGGTACACTCTAAACCTAAGTAAAGTGGTGTCATAAAAAAATTTTGCTTTAAAACTAGATAATTTAAATAAAAAATGAAAAATATAACAAAAAAGTGATAATTAACTATGAAAAAAGTTTAAAAAATGTTTCATAGCATTAATAATTTAATCAATGCACTGAATTTGAGAACGAGTCACTTTATTATATGAAGGTGCATAACTGCTACAGAAAAATATAATTCTAAAATTACAGCAGAAAATTTGGTTAAAAATCGCAATTTTTTACCTTAAATTCATTTATGTATATGTTTTAAATGTAATTAAAAATATTGATAAAGTCCTACTGTTTAAAAATCACACTCTGAGTAATTCTAATGCTTGTTCTGATTGCTGCCATTATAGATAGCTAGCAGTTTCATCTTTGATCGTTTCTAATTAATTTTTCTTTATAATCACAATATCCATTTGAGAAGCAATAAAAAAAAATTTAGAAACATTAAAGTAAATGAAAAAAGGTTTTAAAATTGAAAGTCTGCTAAAACATTGATTGAAAGCCGATGTGCATAGTAACCCTACCAGCAATGTGGTCTCCTGCTTCGTGAGCATGTGCGTACAACCAATGTGCAGAATACCCATGAAACCAGAGAGACACATATATAAGCATAGTTGAGTGTAGTAGGGCATGCCTGAAATGCCACAGAAATGTAATTAGTGGTGAAACGTGTATCCAACGAGGGGGGGGGGGTTGATGTTTTTTAATGTTTTTAGAAATGTTTACTGTGTTTATTAGTTATAAGTTTTAAATGTTGGGGATGTGCCCAGAATGCTTTTCTCTAACATCAGAGAGATGTATCCTGTATGCACTTTAGGCAATATTAGTAATGAGATCTGCAATATTTTGTGGATGACAACAGCTTCTGCAATTTAGCCTTCTCAACAAAGACTGGTAAACAGTCATAGCAAGTGATAATTGTATATGTGTGAGCAACAGTGATGGCAAGACTCATTAAAAAACCTCCAGGGGTAAGAAAGAGTATAAAAAGCCAACATGTGTTAGCATCTAATTCACAGCTCACGTGGATACACCATGTGCTCACTGCTACATGGTAAGGGTTAATAATCTGTCCAATACGGTGTAATTGGTTTGGGAGGGGTGGGGATGGAGGGGGTATGCATTTAGCTTCTAAATTAAGTAACTCTTGAAATGATGAGCTGAAAAAAAAATTTTTTTTTTCAGCTCATCATTTCATTATTTCCATGTCTACAGGATTTAATTGTGATTATTTACTACTAAGTAACTCTTCTTGCTTCTTATTTAACTGCGCTTTAGATAAGTTAATAAATTTTGTTTTGCTATTATTAACTTTAGCTTTGTGTTGGGTTGGGTTGTTTTACCTCTGAGCGGCACTTTTTTGCACACCATGGGCTAAATGGTCAGGTCACAAGGCCCCCGAAGGCTCAGAGAAGGTTGGAGGAGGGGACCCACAGGAACAGCTGTTGGGAGACAGATGGTAGCCTCCCGTCAAGGCCATCCAGCGTGTTCTTTAACGTGCACAGGGTATGGCTCTCCCGTACACGGGGCCACGGCTTAACATCCCATCCAACGGACGGTGGCCTTTCCAAGCCCATCGGTGTCCCCTATTGACCGTGGGCAGGGAGGGGAATTTTGCGGAGATAAATCTCAACGCTGACCCAGCTGGGACACGAACCTGGGAACTACAGATTACGAGCCTGGCGCGCTACCGACTGAGCCACCCCCGCCCCCTTATTAACTTTAGCATTTCTGTTTGTAGTATGTTTATCATTATCAGTGTCATCTTCTAGATTTATTATACATAAGTTCTTTAATTCCTTATTATGTGTGTTAATCATATCTTAACATATCTAAATCATTGCAAATACTTTGGAGAAAGTATTCCGTTTCTAAACTCCACATTAGATAATGCAGAATGTAAATTATTACAGCCATCAGAAAATTAAGAAAGGATATAGTGCTAAAGGAAAAAATTATTTATTATGAACACCTAAAATTAGAAAGAAAAACATTACTGCATTATTTTGATCACTTCTACAGATATTAGAAACTATAATAGATAGACACACACAGCATAAATAACACACAGTAAGGAACAATATATTGAATAACATATGCATAATAAATCTAGAATACGACAATGATACCGATAAGCATATTACAAACAGAAATGCTACAGTTAATAATAGCAAACCAAAATTTATTAACTTATATTGAACTGCATTTTATAGAAGCAAGCCACACCCACCCCCACAACCTGATACCCCATATTGAACAGATTATTAATAAAACTCCCACAATACAAAAGCATAAAATTCGCTTTCAGTTATATATAAAAATGAAACAATATGACCCCACAACTATAACCAAAGACATCGGAAAGACAAAGATATTAAAAGATTTGAAAAACAACATAGCCATTAAAATTATATTACCAGACAAAACTGATTAAATAGCACTAATTGATAAAGAAGATTATAATGCCAAAATTAATAAAACTTTAAAGTAATTAAATTGTCATAAAATCACTTACAACCTTCTACTTTTAATACACTACAGAAATTAACAAAATTAAGAAGTGATCCATTCCTACCCACCAAAATCTCTAAAGCCTGCACACCTCCCATTTACACGGATATCCTCAGATGTTTATCAAAATTAAACTACATAAACCCGTTCATCCCTTCAAACCCCTGATCTCAAAAAGGAAATCACCAACATATAACCTTGAACAAGCATTCTACCACTTTTTTAAACCTTTCTTTTCACCTAAGCAATATACTACTAGCACAGCACAAGATGTCATCATAACCATCCTACACACCCCAATCTCCATAAACACAACAATGCAGTCATTTGATGTTGTTTCTTTATACCTTAGCACAACAGTGCTAGATGCAGTGATGTGACTGAAAACATCATGGTTACAAAACACCAGTGTACCCCTTCATGTACACTAAAGTACTGTTGCATTCAACAGAACTTTAGCGTACATGAAGCCCTGGACCTAACTACCTCATCCAACTGGTTTGTGGTAAATAGAGAAACTGGGATTCAGACAGAGGGTGTACCCATGGGCTCCTCTCTCTCTGGACTAATGGCTCATGCAGTATTGAAACATGTAGAAGAAACAGCCCTTGGCTAAAAGTAAACTTAAACCGACACTATACCAATGGAAGAGAAGGACTGCCAGATAACTGTGGCCTACTGATTTACACTACTGTGGCGACTTTATTTTTTCTTCCCTGCTGAGGAGTGGTCAACCTACAGGTCCTGCTTCTGACCATATATACCAACCTGAACAAAATAATGGCTCTGTGCTTGATTATGGATCCTGAATATGCTGCACTGGTGGGCTTCTGTGGAGGGAAAATCTTCTGTTGTGTTTTCTGTTTGTGAGTTGACAGCTCCAAGTGAATAGATTCACAGGATATGTTTTATCAGCTGGTGGATAATCCTGAGCAGAGGTCATTGCAGGCACCTGAACTCTTGCTTCTACTGGCATTGTCAAATTCTACATTGGAGGAAGTCTTCCAGTGTAGATGGCTTCAGCCTTTAATGGTGGGGGAACGTGTATTTTCCCTGTGTCTGTGATTAGGGGGCTGTTTCATATTGTTGGCATTTCCTCTCTCAATAAACATAGTTTTTTAAACATCCCACTAACCATTTTCTCTCCATAGTTAGTTGGAATGTGAGGACTCTACACAGAGATTATTCTCTTGATGTTCCAACACAAGAATTCCACCCTTATAATTTAGATATTCTTGGCTTGTAAGAAACCAGATGGATAGATAAAAAGGTCAGATTCTTAAAGATAATCTTAAATTTCTCTTCAAGGAGGAAAAATAAAAGGCATCTCTAAGGCGTATATTTGTTTCTCAGCAGACACATTAGTGATGCTCTTCTAAGATATAAGTGCATTAATGAAAGGTTTTTTACAGCTAAATTTCAGACCAACATTAAAGACCTGAATGTTATCTGCTGTTATGCACCCCACTGAGGATGAGGGTGAGAAGAATGGGTTGCAGACAACTTAAAGATATTTTGAGTTCTGTCAAGAAAGGAGGATTTACTTTGAGGAAGGGTGATAGGCTCTTTTGGTATTCGTAGCTGCAATGGGCAGCGTCTCCTACATGTAAGTAAACTTAATAGTTAGAAAATAACTAATACTTTTAAAATAACTATACAAGTAACGCGACATACATAAAGACATGTGGGTTTCACCAGATGAGCTGCATAAGAATATGATAGATTATATATTAATTAACAACAAAGGGCTAGTTCTGTTAGGAATACCAGTCACATAGGGGAGCTGAAATTGGACCTGACCATTATCTTGTTAAAAGTGTCTTGCAACTTAAACTTAAGAAGTGTTGTGCTAAGGTTAAAAAATTTACCTTTAACACTGAAGCTCTGGGTTGGGTTGTTTTACCTCTGAGCGGCACTTTTTTGCACACCATGGGCTAAATGGCCAGATCACATTGTCCCTGTAGGCTCAGAGAAGGTTGGGGAGGGGACCCACTGGAACAGCTGTTGGGAGATAGATGGTAGCCTCCCGTCAAGGCCATCCAGCGTGTTGTTTAACGTGTACAGGGCATGGTTCTCCCACACACAGGGCCACAGCTTAACGTCCCATCCGACAGATGGCGGCCTCTCCAAGCCCATCAGTGTCAGTGTTGAGTATGGGGGAGCCCATTGCCCACAGGCATCCCACCCTACCTCCAAGCTTAACAACCAACTGCATCTCATGCAATATCTAAAACTGTTCACTTCCCATCTGATGATGCGCCCAAAGAAAGGGTCAAACTCAAAAATTTTAAGCACTCTACAGGGTGATTCAAAACTTATCGTTCAAATTTCGTGGGGAGGTAGGGAATATGTCAGGAAACTGATTTCACATAGGAAAGTATGTCCGCAAATGTACGCATGCGTATGTAGAGGGCGCTGTGTGTACCCAACCAGTGTACAGCTCGCCCGACCACTCCCGCTGTCATCAGTGTACGAGCTGACTTACTAGTGATAAGATGAATCGTTTTACGCATCAAGAGCTAGTGGATATGCATCTCGCATATGGGGCAGCTGGCGAAAGCGGCCGCCGAGCTAGGCAAGTTTACGAAGACTGATACCCCAATAGAAGAATACCGCAGCATCAAATGTTTGCACGTGTGCATCGCAATCTGCGCGAACGTGGTTCACTGCGCAGCAACATGCAGGATACGGGGAGAAGACGACTGACGTGGACTGTCAACGTCGCAGAACAAGTCCTACAGTCCATCAAATATAATCCGAATACCAGCACACGAGCTATTGCTCAGCAGCTTGGGGTCTCTCAGTCAGCAGTGTGGCGGATACTGCACGAGGAACGTGTGCATCCTTACCATCTGCAAAGGGTGCAGTTACTGCATCCTGACGATTATCCGAAGCGTGTGGAATTTGCACAATGGTTCATGCAGAAAGGTGCGTGGACCCCAGTTTTCCAGCTTCTGTCCTTTTTACAGATGAAGCTTCATTCAGTCGTGAAGGTGTGTTCAATACACACAATTCACATGTGTGGGCTTACGACAACCCGCATGGTACGAGAAGTCACGCTGCGCAACATCGTTTTGCCGTAAATGTGTGGGCTGGAATCATTGGTGACTGTTTGTTGGGACCTTACTTGCTACCGCCCCGATTGGACGGCCGGAAATACCTAATATTTCTCGAGACAGTGTTACCGACTTTTCTGGGAACTGTTCCTGCGCATATCCGCCTAGATATGTGGTATCAACATGACGGGGCTCCAGCCCATAGCACAATTGTTGCGCGTGATTACCTGAACTGAACATTCGGAGCTCGATGGATTGGTAGAGGTGGATCGATCGCTTGGCCACCCAGGTCACCTGATTTATCGCCCATGGATTTCTTTTTGTGGGGGGCCATGAAATACCATGTGTACGAGACCCCCGTCGACAGTGAAATGGACCTTGTTGCACGAATAGTGGCCGCTGCAGGCATTGTCTGTGATATGCCAGGCGTTTTTGAAAATGTTCACCGGTCAATGCAACGGCGCTGTGAATCCTGTGTCCGTGTAAATGGTCGCAATTTTGAGCACCTACTGTGAACCTGTACTTTACCTGGTTGGAATAAAAGTCACATTCGTTACCACTTAACTGTACTGTTTCCTTGTGTTCACTTTACTTGTCCATTTTGTTCATGTAGATGACGTTTGCGGACATACTTTCCTATGTGAAATCGGTTTCCTGACGTATTCCCTACCTCCCCACGAAATTTGAACGATAAGTTTTGAATCACCCTGTATGCTACCAAAAGTATTATTGGTTATTTCCTTCACTAAACCTTAAGCAAATAAATTATCGGCATCTCTCATCACCTTCTCAAATTCTACTGAGGAGTCACTTGCCAGCAAGAACGTCGAAGATTAAACTTGTCACTTGAAAGCATCCCAGAAGTTCCTCTTGCTATCCATCCTCTACATTGTGGTATGCAAATTTCTCCTTAACAACTTTTGATACTTGATGGCATAGAACATTTGTTGATGTGCTTAAAAACGTTTAACAGTGTCATAGATAACTAAAGATTTCAATTTAATTTTAACCTACTGTTAGTTATCTGTTATATGGGACTTATAACAAATGTGTTAATGGGGAATTAATATTGGTTGGATATGCATTGGGGTTGATTATCATTTCAGTAAGGGTAGGGGATTGCATTAGGAAGTCTAATTCCTAATGCAATACCCTACCCTTACTGAAATGGGCTACTCAAAAATAATTCTTTGTGTATATTTGTGATAATTTATGTATTTGAAGAAGGCCTGAGGATATGTACCTGATTGACAGTGATCAGAGGAAAGTCTGGATAGGTGTGGTTAGTGGAGCATCATATCTCTGAGGGATCGCTGATATCCCTAAAGATTGAAGAGCAAGCTGGGGGAACTGGGATGACGTCTGTGTTGCAGAGTTCAGTTAACATTATTATGGTAACCAGGATTTTCTGTAATGGGGAGTTTGAATTTGGCAAGAAGGATATTATGGTTTTCTCTGAGTGAAAATCTGTGGGTAAATTTTTTTGGTGATTACTTGAGATAGTGTTTTTTTTTTGTAGTTTATTTAAGATGTATTAATGTTCTTTAAGTCAGGTATTAAATGAATATGAGGTTTTCCCTGTGTATTTGTTTTTAACGAAGATTTTGCATGTGGGAGTCTTTGAGTTGAATACGGCATAGTGTATATCTTTGAGTATTCAACTCAAAGAGCTGGGTATATAACTGAGAACTCATATACCCCCCTCCAGAGCTGGGTATATAACTGAGATTGTTTCGAAGAAGTTGAGATATTGTGTGTGCCGTTTGAATAGGGACTTTATAATGAACACGTTTCAGGGTATTTTTAACAGAGTATGTGAAATTATTATTGATGTATGGTAGGGTTTTGAAATGTTTGCATTTAATTCACTTGTTAGCTCTGATGATGGTATGTGATGTGTATCTGGCTTGTTTGCAAATTCAAAAATATTTGTTTAGAACTCCTCTTTATTGCAGTATTTATAGATTCTGGTAAAGTGTGAATAGAAGGCTGATAATTTGTAGTTGTTTAAGTGGACAGAGGTACTAGTTATTATGTTAGGAATAAATGTAGATTCTCTGTATAAGGATGTGCATAGTTCAGTTGAGGTATGGTGCAAGTTAATATCTAAAAATGGTACGTGTCTGTTTTGTTCCTCTGTGTAAATTTGATGGTGATGAGGACTGATTTAAAATTCAGACAGTAATTTACTTAATTCTGCTTTGGAATGGATAATTTGGAACCAGATAATTAAAATGCTGTTAATATAGCCTGCATAAATCAGGGGAAGGATTTGGCATTCATGGAGAACTGTAGATTCTACATCATAAAGAATGGCTTCTGCCATCAATCCAGAGAGGGGGGAGCCCACAGAGACACCTTGGTTCTGAAAGCAACTCCTGCCATCAGCTTGAAACCAGTTACTCTTAGTGGTGAGGCCAAGGGCCTCCTAGCATTAAAATACTCTGGTGCCGTGGGTCTGGCCACTTCAAGCCATTTGGCTTAAGTCGCATATTTGCATTGAGCACAGGTGTGTTAGGGTAGTTGTCATTGTTTCACTTCTGAGCAGCACTTTTTTGCACACCATGGGCTACATGGCCAGGCCACAAGGACCCCAAAGGCTCAGAGTAGGTTGGAGGAGGGGACTCACTGGAACAGCTGTTGAGAGACAGATGGTAGCCTCCCATCAAGGCCATCCAGTGTGTTCTTTAACAAGCACAGTTTATGGCTCTCCTACACACAGGGCCACAGCTTAACATCCCATCCGATGGATGCCGGCCTTTCCAAGCCCATCGGTGTCCCCTACTGACTGTAGACAGGGTGGGATGTTAGGGTAGAATGAAACAATGTGGAATGAGCGTATAGATGACTTGGGGGTTATTAATAGTTATTGTTTTTAGTCCGTTAATTAGATCCACCCCAGAATGGGTGTTATTGGGTAGGTATGTGTGTGTATGGGAAGAAATATGGGATAATGAACTGGGAGAGTGGTTTCTCTAAGTTTCATATGTGGACCAGTTTAACCCCCCCCCCTCCCCCCCGATTTACTTCAATCTCTCATTCTGGACATCCTAACCTCACCATCATGAATAAACTGCTCCCACCAATCCATAACCCATATACCTCAGAATAATGGCAATATGCTACACAGAATAATAAAAAATGATCATAACCATTACAACACATAACATGTCAAGTAACAAGTATACAACCCAACACTTAGACATACTGCATTCTTAAACCTCTCATCTCTGCAACTCTTATGCAACAGCCAGAAAAGCTATTACAACAAGGACTAAAATTTGCATACCCTGCACAAAATCATACCACAATTAGAGCAAATAATAAACTCAATACCTGATCTACACAAAAAGATAAATTAAGGTTAAAATTCTATCACAGATGCAAGCATACAATAACAACCAATCTGCCAAAGATAATAAACAAAATCAAAAATCTACAAAATTTGAAAAATGATAATAGTATTAAAGTAATACTTGCTGATAAAACCGATCAGTTAGTGGTATTAGATGCATATGATTACATCGGCAAACTAAAAATAATACTAGATAAATTACTTGCAACCCACTTCCTACAATTTTAACTACATTTGCACACTTGAAAACTGATCCTTGTGTAATGTTGAATTTAGTCAAAGCCTAGAAACTCCATTGTACATGAACAATTTTGTCAAAATTAAATTACACAAACCTTTGAAACCCCTTAGACCATTAGTTGCCAAACGGAATTCTCCCACATATAACTTAGAGAAAACACTCTTCCAGCTCTTTGTCTAATATTACCCCCCCCCCCTCCCTCCACCCAATATTATCCATTCCAGGGTGGACCTAATTAATAGACTAAAAACAATAACAGCTAACCCCCAAGTGATTTCCACACTCATTCCACATTGTTGCAGTCTACCCTAACACAGTTTTGCTCAATGCAAGTATGTGGCTAAAAACGAAATGGATGAAGTGACCAGAACCCAGGAGACCCAGAGTTCCCCATGAATGTCAAAATCTGCCCCTGCTTTATATACACTATATATATTTACGCACCTGACATTTTAATTATCTGACAACACTGCAAAGAAGAATTAAAGCAATTATTATCCAAATTTAATGCAGTTTCTCCCCACCATCAAATTTACACAAGAAGAACCAAAACTGATACCTACCATTTTTAGACATTAACTTATACTGTACCTCCACTAAATTATACATATATTCCTAACATAATGACTACACCTCTGCCCATCCAAACAACTACAAATTATTAACCTTCTAATCACACTTTACCAGAGCCTATACATAGCACAATATCCAAGAGCACTAAACAATGAAATAAAATATATTTTTTAACTCAACAAACAAGCTGGATATACATCATACACCATCAGTAAAATTTATAAATGAATTAAACGCAAACAATCACAAAACATTGAAACACCAAGAAAAAAAGAAACAGAAAAAGACAATAGTCCTACCATATATAAATAGCAATTTCACATACTCTGTTAAAAATACCCTGAAACCTTTCCATTATAAAGTCCCCATTAAAATGTCACACACAATAACTCAATTTATTCGAAACATCGCAACTATATGATCCAGCTCTGGAGAAATATACTATATCCAATTCAAAGACCTCACAGATAAAATCTTTCCTTAAGACAAATACTCATGCTTAAGACAATAGGGAAAACCTCATGCCCATTTAGTGTCCAACTTAAATACAACATCTTAAATAAATTACAAAACACAAAGCAAAACTCAAGTAATCACTGAAAACAATCTACCAGCCGATTTTCACTCAGCTAAAATCATAATATCCCACCTACCAAATTCCAACTTGCCATCACACAAAACATTCTTATTAACATAATATTAACTGAATTCTGCAACACAGACATCATTCCAGTTTCCCCAGCTTGCCATTTCAATCCTTAGGGGATATCAGCTATACCTCAGAGATATGACCCTCCACTAAATCACACCTATCCAGACTTACTTCTGATCACCAATTCCACTTTCAATAATGTACATATCCTCAGGCCTCCTCCAAATATATAAATTATCACAAATTTATTCTAGGAATCAGTGAGTAGAAGATAATTACCCTCCCACCCACCCACCCACCCACCACAATGGAATTCTCTACCAAAATGATAATCAAAGAGGCATGGAGTTTCCTGTTGCGTGAGCACACACGCAAAGATCATGTGTAGTTACAATCTGACATCAGTGAGAGAAGACATATATAAGACAGCATATGATTGCTAAGTCATTGCCTGAAGATGCCAGCATGTGAGCACTGCCGAAACGCGTAGCATGGAAGGAGGGGACCAACGGTTTTAATGTTCTTTTAAAGTCTTTTAAAGGTTAAGATTTTAAGTCATTTAAGTTATGAGGATGTGCCGGGAATCACTGAGTCAAAATGTTGCAGTTGTATGAAAAGCGAGATCCTCAAAGGAGGTTTCCACCATGCATTAAGTTAAACGGACTGGTATACAGAAGCTGATAGTGAGGAATTTAGGTTCCGAAAACAGTCTCAACTTACAACTGATGATTGATAGTGTGCAGCAACAGCAGATAGATGTTGACTACTGCACTAAAGATGATCAACTATAATTTCCACATTAATAACTGAAGGAAATACAGCTAACCTGTACATGTGCCAGCGAGTTACTACAACTGCAAGATCTGAACTGGTAAATATAGTTTCTTTGCTCTCTATAGTACCTTCATGAGGAAAAGGATGCCATTAGAGGATAGTATAAGAAACCAAATTTAAGAACTATACAGTTCAATGCACCGTAGACTCTAAGAAATTGTAAAGCTCTCCTCTGGACTTAAATTTGCATTATCTGTACAGTAACTAATCACGGAATTAAATCATGATAATCAACCCCTATGCATAGCATATACACATACACCAACCAATATTAATTCCCACATTAACACATTTATTATAAATCACAGGCCACATTATCTGTTGCCTGTGATTATTTATATAATCACAGGCCAAAGATAATGTGATAATTGTGCAACTAATTTAACAATATGTTAAATTAGTTGCACAATTATCACATTCATTATAATCCCAATGCAATAGGGGTGGTTCTGTCGGTAGCATGCCCAACTTGTTATCAGCAATTCCCATGTTCGAGTCCTAGCTGGGTCAACGTTGAAATTTATCTCTGCAAAAACTCCCAGCTCTGCCCTCAGTCAGTAGGGAACACCGATGGGCTTGGAAAGGCCGATGTCTGTTAGTTGGGATGTTAAGCCATGGTCCCGTGTGTGGGAGAGCTGTGAATGTTAAAGAAAATGCTGGATGGTCTTGACAGGAGGTTACCATCTGTCTCCCAACAGCTGTCCAGCGAGTCCCCTTCCTCCAAGTTTCTCTCAGCTCTCGGGGTCCTTGTGACCTGGCCATTTAGCCCATTCTATGCAAAAATGTTATGCTCAGAGGTAAAACAACCCAACCCAATGCAATGGGCAATAATAAACATTTTAATTTATTCACACAATGAAGTTTTCCTCAAAATTCAGAAAGTTAGAAGAGTTCTACATGTGATTATTCCTTCTTTCACATGCAGATTATAGTCATTTGCACATCTCCAGATCACTCAACCTCGTAGCTGTGCTGATGGCATTGCAATTTATTGCACCATGCACCTCCCCACACCCAATAAACAACAGCCCCTAGAGTTCATCAGGTTATAGTTAGTAGTCTAAGGCTACTCACTATAACCTGATGATGCTCTCACACTAAGGACCTGAACTGTGTGTTAGTGTTTTATCTCTGAGTGGTACTTTTGCACACAATGGGCTAAATGACCAGGTCACAAGGACCGTAAGGGCTCAGCGAAGGTTGGGGGGTTTACCCCCACCTAATCCCCAAGATACTGTGTAAGCATCTAGTTTCCTGTTATCTTGTTTACAAAGCATTCAAGTTTCAATACCATAACTAAATCCTAGAAATAACCAAACTATTATAGTCTTAGTTTTTAGGTATATATGCCTATTTCTCCACACTCTCCATAGATTCTTAAAAATCCTGGCAGCAATCCCTATTCATCTGAAACTTAATCTGAATGGTATTATTCAGATTAACTGAATCACAGCTTGCCTAACAAATATTCATCACTTTAGTTTTCTCTCTGTTTATAACCAAACCTACTCTACTATCAGTCTCATCAACAGCTCGAATGAAAGAGTTCATCCCATCTACATCATTTGCCAAAAGGGCTAAATCACCAGCATAATTAAATCAGAAATTTTCAGATCACCAGATCACATTTAAGACCAAAATCTTTCCCTAGCAATGAATTTCACATAACATAATCAATAACCAAACTAAAGAGAAAAGGAGACAAAATGCACCCTTGTCGAACACCAGAAGCAATGCTAAACTAATTACTACAAGCCCTTTTTAGTTTAGCATTATTAGTTTAGCCTAATTAGTTAGCCCTTTTTAGTTTAGCATTATTAGTTTAGCCCTTTTTAGTTTAGCATTATTAGTTAGCCTAATTAGTTTAGCATTGCTTCTGGTGTTCGACAAGGGTGCATTTTGTCTCCTTTTCTCTTTAGTTTGGTTATTGATTATGTTATGTGAACTTTCACACATGACTCAGTTATTATAGAGAGCTTTCATTGTGTTAACTAACTTGTTTGGTATGCCATACGATCTCACAATCATCCAAAAATTATGATGATCACCAGAGTCGAAAGCCTTTTTAAAATCAACAAAGCTAGCAACCAAAGGTTTCTGAAACTCTAAACATTTCTCAAGAATCTGCCTAAGTGAAAATATCTGATCTACACATCCCCTACCATTTCTGAATCCACATTGCTTATCACGCAATTGCATGTCAACCAGATTCTTAATTTTATTAAGCACAATCATGCAAAGAACTTTACCTGGAATAGAAAGTAGGCTGATACCCCTATAGTTATCACAAGAACTGTGATCACCTTTTTTAAAAATTGTGATAATAATAGCTCTGGTAAAATCCTTAGGAACAATGCCTTTATCATACAAGATATCAAATTTTCAGTCATCCATATGGTAACTAAAACATTCCCAGCTCTACACATTTCTGTAATAATTTCACGTACACCTGGGAATTATGATATTTAAGCTGTGAGGACATCAAAACAATAAGCTCTCTGATGATTCCAACTACCTTTGGAGAGAAAATAGTTACTGGGATGTTTGAAGAAACTATGTTTATTGGGAAAGGGAATGGACAATATCAAACAGCCCCCTAATCACAGGCATGGGGGCAAAGACCAGTTCCCCCACTACTAAAGACTGAAGCCAACTACACCAGAAGACTTCCTCCAATGTAGGATTTGACAATATTCGTAGAAGCAAGGGTTCAGGAGCCTGCAGCAAACCTCTGCTCAGAATTATCCACTAGCCAATAAAACATATCTTGCGAATCTATTCACTTGAGACTGTGAACCCACAAACAAACACAGTAGAAGATTTTCCCTCCACAGAAGCCCACCAGTGCAGCAAATTCAGGATCTACATATTTTATATAATATATTGATTATTAATCAATGCTTCAATACATATTGATTATTGGTGACTATTATTAGCAATTAAATTTAATTTTCAAAATGTAAAAATTAAAAAAAGTTTTGAGACCTTGTCAGCATTGATCTGTTATAGGTGAAAATCAAATTAGGCCTACCCCTTTAAATAATCAGATTTTAGTGATGGTCATTTTACGGTACCCATTAACAAACTATTTCCCATCTTATAACAAAAAGCCTAAATCAGTTTTGTTACATTTTTGCAGGTCAAAATATCTATGGCATGTACATTTTGTGATATTAACAAAATTGAACTTAATTGATAAAAGTAAACAATATGTAAGCACTATCCAATGATTAATAATAGGTCAATAGATATATTTCAAATATTGCAATAGAGAGAATTCCTTTCTCGAGTGATTTTTTTTTCCAGAAAGTACTTGAATCATTGGCGGTGGGCAGTTTGGCATGTGGCATGGAAAAATGGTAGCTAGCAGCAATTAGATTACCAATCAAATAGTTTGGTTATTGATTAGACACCATCCAATTTGCCCAAAGTCAACAGTATTCGTACATATCTTATATTACCAAATGTTAACAATTACTAATAATTATAGATTAATTAATTACAAGCACAACCATAATTATATCAAATTTAATTGCCACGATCATTAGCTATTATTACATTCTAAAACCCAAAATATTCCTAAGATGATCACTAATGTCAACCTTTATTTCGTTATCAGAGGTATATTGCCTCCTGTGCAATATCCCCAATTATCACATTACGATTCTTTCACACTTTAAAGCAGCTTTACAGAGCTAAAGATCGTGGCAATTTAATTCACTAATAATTAACAATTTAGGTGTCCAAGTTGGGTTTACCATTTCCACTTTTCAGATTCCAGTGGTGCTTGGAGTGTGATAATTTAAAAATAGTTCTGTTTGAGACTGCAATGATTGCATGCTGATGATAAGTGCTGCTGTTTATGGGTTGGGTTGTTTTACCTCTGAGCGGCACTTTTTTGCACACCATGGGCGAAATGGCCAGGTCACATGGACCCCGAAGGCTCAGAGAAGGTTGGGGGAGGGGACCCACTGGAACAGCTGTTGGGAGACAGATGGTAGCCTCCTGTCAAGGCCATCCAGCGTGTTCTTTAACGTGCACAGGGTATGGCTCTCCCGCACACGGGGCCAAGGCTTAATGACCCATCCGACGGACGGCGGCCTTTCCAAGCCCATCGGTGTCCCCTACTGACCGTGGACAGGGCGGGGAATTTTGCGAAGATAAATCTCAACGCTGACCCAACTGGGACTCGAACCTGGGAACTACAGATTACAAGTCTGGCACGCTACCGACTGAGCCACCCCCATCCATACTGTTTATTGTGAAGTCACCATAAACAGTATCAAGTAGCAACAATTTAGTTTATGCCTATACTCTGCTGTACCTAATTTATTGATCAGCTATGAATTCCAGTATTCTGAACTACTTTCCACTCTCTCTAGCAGAATTGTAAATGCTTTCAAACTTTTAACATGGGATATTGACTTTATTACTACCAGAAATTGGATAATCCAGTAACTATGCACATTGCTTTCAGTCAATATTTTAAAGATGGCTTTTATTACTCTGGTGCTTTAGAAATTATTTCCAATTGTCTCTCAAATGTTTACTGTGATTATAAAGAACAATTAATTTGAAATGATCAAAAATGAAACCACTAGTGATCTTAAATAGCAGATTTTGGAAGAATCGTAAGATTAATCAATTAGCCTAAAATCATGATTTTTAAAAGATGTGACTTATTTTAGTACTACTTTAAATTATATTTTAACCAAATATACTAATTAACATTTGGAAATTATGACTATTGAGCAAATTTTTAAACTTTTTGATAGAGTTATGTAGCTTCATACTAAAACATTATTCTTAATACATTTGTTTACATAAATTAAACAATTATTCTTAATTTCAATGTTTCAGTTAAACTTTAAATGCATTGAAATATTTTTTTAATTTCTTACATTATTTATTCATTTTTAGCAATATTTTCCACTTTTTATTTAAATTTTAAAACCAAATGAATTTTTTTACAACACAACTTTCTTCAGGCTTAGTTTTCCAATCACCAAAAATTTAAGCATGTGCATTATTTGCATAAACGACTAAAAATTTAGGGAAAACAAAAGATTATTTATTGTTATTGTGCTCCTTTCTCCTGTAATTTTTTTGAGAAAGCACTTAGATTGTCAGCAGTGGTTTGCTGCAGCCAAGTAAACAGCATCCTCATTTTTTTTTGTTATTAATGGATGTAAAAACTGGATAATGGATGTAAACCATGATTATGCATAAGCACTTTTGTATAGTTTGGATGTAAAGCAATCGAAATATATACCTCTTATGTTCAGCAGCTATTCCTCTTTATGAAAAGATTTCAGAAATTCAAACTCCTGGGAATATTTCTGATTATGCAAACATTTAGGAGGTGTAGTAAAAATTTTAACACAAATCTATAGTGAAACTTTTCAAACACAACAGCAAAATGAGAAATGCAGAGATAAGAACAGAGACAGTACTACTACAGTCAGGTTTTTTTTTTTACCTCTGAATGGCACTTATTTGCACACAATGGACTAAATGGCTAGGTCACAAGGGCCTTGAGGGCTGAGAGAAGGTTGGTCAAAGGGGATGCACTGGACAGCTGTTAGGAGAAAGATCGTAGCTTCTCATCAAGACCATTCAGCATGTTCTTTAACCCTTCCAGTGTCCAAGCTGTCTATATACATCATCATCATCATCCTCAAGCAGCCATGGGCTATGGAGGTCCAACCAGACCGTGCAATTTAGTTCTCCAAGCAAGTCTATCCTGAGCTACATCTACTGCATCTGGCCACTGCACACCAATTCTAACAAGGTCCTGTTTGACATTGTCTGCCCACCGCATCCTAGGTCTCCCCTTCTTTCTGAGGTCTTTAGGTATACTGTTCATAACCCTATTCGCCAATCTATAATTATTCATACGGGCAACATGGCCAAATCAACGGAGTCTCTCTCTGCACAATATGCTGCTTAAAGGAGGTTGCAAACTCCTTTGCCTAATCTCATCATTAGTTACAAAGTTGAACCACCTAATGCCCAAGATACTGCGTAAGCATCTGGAATCAAAAGCATCTAGTTTCCTGTTATCTTGTTTGCAAAGTGTCCAAGTTTCACTAGCATAACTAACCCTAGAAAGAACCAAACTATTATACAGTCTAATTTTAGTCTTTAGGTGTATACGCCTATTTCCCCACACTCTCCATAGGTTCTTAAAAGTCCCAGCAGCAATCCCTATTCGTCTGTTAATCTCATGCCACACATCACCATTATCTGTTACATAGCTCCCAAGATAATTAAACTGTGACACCTGCTCAAGACTGCAACCATTCAGATTAACTGAATCACAGTCTGCCTGACCAATTTTCATCACTTTAGTTTTCTCTCTGTTTATAACCAAACCTACTCTACTACCAGTCTCATCAACAGCTCGAATGAAAGAGTTCATCTCATCAACATCATTTGCCAAAAGGGCTAAATCATCAGCATAATATAAATCAGAAATTTTCGTATCTCCAGCCCATTTAAGGCCAAAATCTTTCCCTTGAAGTGAATTTCGCATAACATAATCAAAACCAAGCTAAAGAGAAAAGGAGACAAAATGCACCCTTGTCGAACACCAGAAGTAATGCTAAACCAATTGCTACAAGCCTTACCAACTCTCACACACGACTCAGTGTTATTATAGAGAGCTTTCATAATGTTAACTAACTTGTCTGGTATACCATATGATTTCACAATCAACCACAAATTATGACGATCAACAGAGTCGAAAGCCTTTTTGAAATCAACAAAGCTAGCAATCAAAGGTTTCTGAAACTCTAAACATTTCTCAAGAATCTGCCTAAGTGAAAATATCTGATCCACACATCCCCTACCATTTCTGAATCCACATTGCTCATCACGCAATTGACTGTCAACCAGATTCTTAATTCTATTAAGCACAATCATGGAAAGAACTTTACCTGGAACAGAGAGTAGGCTGATACCCCTATAGTTATCACAAGAACTGCGATCACCTTTTTTGAAAATAGGGATAACAATAGCTCTGGTAAAATCCTTAGGAACCATGCCTTTATCATAAAAGATATTCAGAATTTCAGTCATCCAAGTGGTAACCGAAACATTCCCAGCTCTAAGCATTTCGGTAGTAATTTCATCTACCCCTGGGGATTTATGAAGTTTAAGTTTAGAAACAGCCAAAATAACTTCAGATTGTATTATAGGGCCAACATTAAAGCCACCAATGCATCTATCATTATTGCAAACAATGGGAATAGAACTAACCACATTGTTTAGAATATCACTGAAATGCTCAGCCCACCTAGCCATGACAGAATTCTCCCCTTCTATAACCTTACCTTGTTTATCCTTCAATCCTTGTATGCCTGTCCGTTTTCTACCACACAAAACATTAACTATCTGGTACAGCTCTCTGCTGTTGTGCTGTCTAACTGCTTCCTCGGCTTTGTCAGCCAAACCATCAAGCCAAAGATTCTTATCAGCAGCTAACTGATCCTTTACAAGTTTATTAAGGTCTCTGTAATGCTTTCTATTAGGACTAGTAGGGTATTGATTAAGGGCATTCCTGCAGTTCTTTCTTTCCGAAATAAGCTCAAGTGCCTTATCACTCAGATAATTTTGTCTCTTCTGCTCCTTTTTTCCTAAAAGAGTACTGTTAGTGTCCAAAAAAGCCTGTTTAAAATGATCCCATTCTTCCCCAAGTTCAGTAGTAAGCAAACCATGACTGTCATAATGACTAAGTAACCTATCATGGTAAGCTTTGGCTATAACTGGATCTTTCAGAGCTTCAGTATTAAAAGTAAAATTTTTAACCCTAGCACAACACTTTTTAAGTTGCAAGACACTTTTAACAAGGTAATGGTCAGATCCAATTTCAGCTCCCCTATATGCCCTGGTATTCCTAACAGAACTAGCCCATTTGTTGTTAATTAATATGTAATCAATCATATTCTTATGCAGCCCATCAGGTGAAACCCATGTGTACTTATGTATGTCGCGGTGTTTGTGATAAGTGTTAGTTATTCTGAATCCATTGAGTTTACTTACCTGTAGGAGACGTTGCCCATTGCCATTGCAGTTATCAATACCAAAAGGGCCTATTACTCCTCCCCAAAGGTCAGAGTCAGTACCAACTTTGGCATTGAAGTCACCAAGAACAAGGGTAATATCTCCTTTCTTGACAGAATTCAAAATATCCTGAAGTTGTTCATAAAACCTATCCTTCTGATCCTCATCGGCATCCTCAGTGGGGGCATAACAGCAGATAACATTCAAGTCTTTAACGCTTGTCTGAAATTTTGCTGTAAGAAACCTTTCATTAATGCACTCATATCCTAGAAGAGCATCGCTAGCGTGTCTGCTGAGAAGCAGACCCACGCCTTAGTGATGCTTATTGTCGTCCCTCCCTGAAAAGAGAAATTTAAGATTATTTTTAAGAATCTGACCTTTATCTGTCCATCTGGTCTCTTGCAAACCAAGAATATCTAAATTATAATGGTGGAATTCTTGTGTGAGGACATCAAGAGAAAAAGCTCTGTGCAGAGTCCTCACATTCCAACTACCTATGGAGAGAAAATGGTTAGTGGGATGTTTAAAGAAACTAAGTTTATTGAGAGAGGGAATGCCGACAATATGAAACAGCCCCCTAATCGCAGACATGGGGCAAAGACCCGTTCCCCCACTACTAAAGGCTGAAGCCATCTGCACTGGAAGACTTCCTCCAATGTAGAATTTGACGATGCCAATAGAAGCAAAGAGTTCAGGTGCCTGTGATGACCTCTGCTCAGGATTATCCACCAGCTGATAAACATATCCTATGAATCTATTCACTTGGGGCTGTCAACCCACAAACAGAAAACGCAGCAGAAAATTCTCCCTCCACAGAAGCCCACCAGTGCAGCAAAATCAGGATCTGTAATCAAGCTCAGAGCCATATATCTGTCCAGTCCAGTGGGTTTATATGGTCAGCACCAGGACCCTGTGTGGTTGACCACTCCTCAGCAGGGTAGAAAAAAAAGAAAAGTAGCCATAGTTGTCCAGATCAGTAGGCCACACTAATCTGGCAGCCCTCCCCTTCCGTTCACTTCCACAAGAGAGTATCTCTTTTGAAAGGTACTAACGGTCTGCACCACGAGAAGGCGGGGTCGGACATTAGGTGCTAGGCCTGGCCGGTTCTATGCATCACAGGGGATTGGTGCATAGCTCTCCTTCCAGTGACTACCTAGCAACCATTTACAGACTGTCTATATACAAGGTGATCCAAAAGTAACAGAAAAAAATAAAAATTCAATAATTCGAAAAGTATAGACAGTAGCACGATGCTGTTTTCACAGAAATGCACAGAAAGACATGGAATTTTTTGTAATAACGAAAAATTTTATTGCCAAAATAGTTACATTTGTCACCGACAGGTGGCACTGTAGCGGTTCCGGAGCTGCTGCCTGTCACTATTTAAACAGATCCTACAGGCAGCAGCTCCGGCACCGGTACAGCACCACCTGTCGGTGACAAATGTAACTATTCTGGCAATAAAATTGTTCGTTATTAAGAAAAATCACATATCTTTCTGTGAAAACCGCATCGTGCTACTGTCTATACTTTTCAAATTATTGAATTTTTACTTTTTCTGTTACCTTTGGATCACCCTGTACATATTGAGAGTCTGAATTGAGGGGCCAATGACGTATGTATACACATTTAGTACAACAAAAATATATCGATTTAAAAAAAAATAAAAATTGCTGTTGTAATTTATATATATATCTTATAAAAATATATGATTCAGGCTTCAAATATAATATTGTTTTTTAATTTGATGCATGTTTTATTAAACTACAATATAAATAATTTTAAAAAGCCATCTGATTGCCATTTCTTAGAAGCACTAAACGGGCACTTTCTTATTAGCACTAAACAGTATTGTCGATTTGCTTGTTAACGTTCCTATTTACAGAAGCAACCTTCTGATTTAAGCTCACAAGTTTGATTTCAACTATTATCAACAAATATTTCCTTAAATTTTCGAAAAATCTACTAAAAATTAACAAAAAAATGATATTTTTAAAAACGATATATTTTGGAAGTAATTACAAAATATGTACCGCCATTTTTTTCTGTTTCACACTTTTTTCTGTCAAACCTATTTCAGTATTACCAAGTTATTTTTATCATTTTTCCCAGCACTTTATGCATCTTTATCGCTTTTAAATCGAAACTGAAAGTAAAAACATCTTTCTTAGAAATTCTGGTTGCAGCTACATTTAATTAGTTATGCTTCACTGAGTCAAACAAGACGCAGATGGCTGACACATACTATCTCCCTTCCGTGTTATATAAGTGGCTTCCACATTGTTCACAGTTTCGGTAAGTTGTAAGGTTTGGTACCTTTTGTAAAGTTAGTATTTTTTTTATATTTAAACCTTAGTTTTCATTTCAGTAGATTTATTTTCGGAAATTAGCGATCTTTTGGCCGATTGATAACTATTGATTTTTTCACAGTTATGTTACATCATACAGCCAGCCTACAACTTGTTGCTGTGGATATTTTAACATTGCATTAGGCTATATGTTAATTTTTATTTTATTATTTATTACTTTTCCAGTAAAACTTTGATATAGTATCATTTTTTGAAAATAAATGAGATCTTGGATATGGAAGCAAATTAATTTCTGTAGATTTACTTCCGTTAATTAGCAATCATTCGATCGGCTGATTTATCGATCTTTCAAAGTTATGCTAGATCGGAGGCCGGCTTAAAAGTTGTTGCGGATATTTTAACATCCCATTAGGTTATACATAATTTTTCTTTTATTATTTCTTGCTTTTTTTTAATAAAAAAACTTTGAGCCTGTACTGTTTTCTGAAATTAAATGTCTTGGATACGGAAGCAAAATAGACCTCCTTGCTATGGAAATTGCCATCATTTGGGAGGGCAATTTCGAGAAGGGCTGGTTCTTGGTGCACAAATCTTTCTGCACTTAGCCAAGATCACCAAACTTCACACCCAAAGAAAAATTTCAAAATGCTTAGTAAAAAAAAGCAGCCAAGGAAATTTTTTTCTATTTCATAACCATTTCAGAAAATCCCGTGAATGTGAGAAGGCCAAGTCACATTGTATAACACTGGCCATGTTTAAAATATACGATACTGAAAAGAATCGTCAAAAGAAATTAAAATCATATTTCAGGTTGAATATTATATTATTCGGAAGGAAATTTCCTCCCGAATAACCTTTTTTTTTTGATAAATATATAATTTAATTATTTTTATTCAGCAGGTTTTCCAAAATGAAGCCTTAATTGTATAGCATGATATTTTTTTTTCAACATATCACATTGAAAAAGCTTATTAAAATCAATATGCTTGCAAATTTGTTTATATTATTTATTTTCATAAAATTTGTAATTAAATTCTGTTTGATACGTAACATGACCTATTTCCGTTGATTGGTTTATTTTAATTCTAAAGTTTACTTGTTTATCTGACTTGGCACAGTTGGCTTAAAAGCCTGCAATTTTCTCAAAGCACGATACCGAGAAAAAAAAAATTAAAAACAAGAAAAATATTTACTTAAAACCAAAAAGGTAATTTTTTGGTTATTCAGAAATGTATAGTCATTCTATTCATGTGCATTGTAATCATTTCTGTCTATTAGTTTTCTTTAAATAAATTTTTGTGTTGCCAGATGCATTTTTTTTTACTACATGACTAAAAAAAAGTCCTATTAAAATAAAACATTTTTTTTTTGTTAAATGCTTGATTTTCAGAAAATCCAGAATTAAATACTGATTAATTTGGTATATAACATGCCATAATTCCTTTCATTAGTTATTTGGCAAAAAAGTTCTAAAGTTAGTTTTTTTTGGCTGAGCATAGTGAGAAAATAGCTTGGTCCCTGGATCGAAACCTGTTTTTTAGCCTGGACACTGGAAGGGTTAATGTGCACAGGACATGTATCTGCTGCACACAGGGCCATGGCTCAACATCCCACCTGATGAATGGAGGCCTTTCCAAGCCATCGGTGTCCCCTACCAAAGCTATCTAAAGGGAAAGCCTGATGTCGAGTGATTTGGGTTGTGCCACCCGGGGGTCTATCAGAACATAGGCTGTCAGTGCATGAAACTCATTTCTTCTGCTGCTACTGTGCACAGTACTGCTTTATTTCTTCATTAGTGTAGTCACCATTTGTGTTGACCTGCCAGTGCAAATGTAGCTGTGTTGAAGGTGTAGGAGTTATTTCTTTATTTTAGGTATAGTATCCAAATTTAAGTGAAATATATATAATAAGTAATCTTTATAGTCACTGGAAGGAGAGCTATACACCAATCCCCTGTAAAAATGCATAGAACTGGCCAGGCCTAGTACCAAATGTCTGACCCTGAATTCTCATGGTGCAGGCTGTTAATACCTTTCGAAAGAGATACTCTCTTCTGGAAGGGAATGGAAGGGAGGGCTGCAAGAGTATTGTGGCCTACTGATCTGGACAACTATGTCTACTTTGTTTTCTACCCTGCTGAGGAGTGGTCAACCACACAGGTCCTGGTGCTGACCATATAAACCTACAAGACTGGACTGAGATAAGGTTCTGAGCTTGATTATAGATCGAGAATTTGCTGCACTGGTGGGCTTCAGTAGAGGGAAACTCTTCTGCTGTGTTTTCTGTTTGTTTGTGGGTTGACAGTCCCAAGTGAATAAATTCACAGGATACGTTATATCAGCTAGTGGAAAATCCTGAGCAGAGGTCATTGCAGGCCCCTGAACCCTTGCTTCTATGAATATTATCAAATCCTACATTGGAGGAAGTCTTCCAATGTAGATGGCTTCAGCCTTTAGTAATGGGCAAACAGGTCTTTGCCTCATGCCTGCGATTAGGGGGATGTTAAACATAGTTTCTTTAAACATCCCACTAACTGTTTTCTCTCCATAGGTAGTTGTAATGTGAGGACTTTGCACACAGTTTATTATCTTGATGTCCTCACACAAGAACTCCACCATTATAATTTAGATATTCTCGGCTTTCAAGAGACCAGCAGGACAAATAAAGGTTAGATTCATAAAAATATTCTTAAATTTCTCTTTTCAGGGAGGAACGATAATAAGCATCACCAAATCATGGGTGTGCTTCTCAGCAGACACCATAGTGATGCTCTTCCAGGATATGAGTGCATTAATGAAAGGTTTTTTACAGCAAAATTTCAGAGGAGCAGAAATGAGGATTCTGTCATGGCTAGGTGGGCTGAGCATTTCAGTGATGTTCTATACAATGTGGTTAGTTCTACTCCCATTGTTTGTAATGATGATAGATGCATTACTGGCTTTAATGTTTGCCCTATAACACAATCTGAAGTTAGTTTGGCTATTTCTAAACTTAAACTTCATAAATACCCAGGGGTAGATGAAATTACTTACGGAAATGCTTAGAGCTGGGAATGTTTCGGTTACCACTTGGATGACTGAAATTCTGAATATCTTTTATGATAAAGGCATGGTTCCTAAGGATTTTACCAAAGCTATTATTATCCCTATTTTCAAAAAAGGTGATGGCAGTTCTTGTGATAACTATAGGGGTATCAGCCTACTCTCTGTTCCAGGTAAAGTTCTTTGTAGGATTATGTTTAATAGAATTAAAAATCTGGTTGATAGGCAATTGTGTGATGAGCAATGTGTATTCCGAAGTGGTAGGGGATGTGTAGATCAGATATTTTCACTCAGGCAGATTCTTAAGAAATGTTTAGAGTTGCAGAAACCTGTAGTTACAAGCTTTGTTGATTTTAAAAAGGCTTTCAACTCTATTAATGTTTCTGTCATAATTTATGGTTGATTGTGATGTCGTATGTTAACATAATAACAAGTTAGTCAGTTAACATAATGAAAGCTCTCTATAATAATATTGAGTCGTGTGTGAGAATTGGTAAGGCTTGTAGAAATTGGTTTAGCATTGCTTCTGGTATTCAAAAAGAGTGCATTTTGTGTCTCTCTCTTTAGTTTAGTAATTGATTATGTTATGCGAAATTCACTGCAAGGGAAAGATTTTGGCCTTAAATGGTCTAGAGACATGAAAATTTCTGATTTAAATTTCTGATTTAATTATGATGATGATTTAGCCCTTTTGGCAAATGATGTAGATGAGACGAACTCTTTCATTTGAGCTGTTGATGAGACTGGTAGTAGATAAGTTTGGTTATAAACAGTGAGAAAATTGAAGTGATGAATATTTGTTAGGCAAGCTGTGATTCAGTTAATCTGAATGGTTGTAGTCTTGAGCAGGTGTCACAGTTCAATTATCCTGGGAGCTATGTAACAGATACTAGTGATGTGCGGCATGAGATTAACAGACGAATAGGGATTGCTGCCGGGACTCTTAAGAATCTATGGAGAGTGTGGAGAAATAGGCGTATACATCTAAAGACTAAAATTAGACTGTATAATAGTTTGGTTCTTTCTAGGGTTAGTTATGGTAGTGAAACTTGGACACTTTGTAAACATAACAGGAAACTAGATGCTTTTGATTCTAGATGCTTATGCAGTATCTTGGGCATTAGGTGGTTCAACTTTGTAACTAATGATGAGGTTAAGCAAAGGAGTTTGCAACCTCCTTTAAGCAACATATTGTGCAGAAAGAGACTCCGATGGTTTGGCCATGTTGCTTGTAATGGATAATTACAGATTGGCAAAGAGGGTTATGAACAGTGTGTCTAAAGGCCTCAGAAAGAAGGGGAGACCTAGGATGCGGTGGTTAGACAATGTCAAACAGGACCTAATATATGTGTTCTCTTGCAGAAGAGCTATATGATTTAATAATTTTAAACCTCATCTGTAAAGCCAAAATTAATATTTTTCAGGCTTTTCAATATATTTACCTGCAAATAATTCATGGTAATCTTTGTATTACTTTCAACATGTCATCATGTTGCAATGTTTGCCCATCATAGTAGTTGGCAGCAATCTGACCTACAGTATATGATCAAAAGTATCTGGACACTCGCTCATCCACAATCTCTGGGTAATAGGAAAGGAATTATTATTGCATTGGTCCACCCTTTGCTGCTGTCACAGCTTCCACTATGCGGGGAAGGCTTTCCACTAGATTTTGGAACATTGCTGTGGGAATTGCCTGCCATTCTGCCACAAGAGCATAAGTAAGGCTGGTCACTGACATTGGGCAGTTCAGTATGGCTCACAGTCAGCATTCCAATTCATCCCAAAGGTGTTCCACAAGGTAGAGATCAGGGCTCAGTGCAGACCAGTCAAGTTCTTCCACACCCATCTCATCAAATCATTCCTGTAAGGTCTTCGCTTTTTGGATGGGGGCATTGTCATGTTGGTACAAGAAAGGGTCTTCACCAAACTGTTGCCATAGCATTGAAAACATAGAACTGTCGAGAATGTCATTATAGAGTGCGACATTCAGAGTCCCCAGCTTGAACCACGAAAAACAGCCCGAGCATGATGCCTCCTCCACCAAACTTCAAAGTTGGCACAACACAGTCAGGCAGGTAGCATTCACCTGGCATCCTCACACCCAGACTCATTCTTCGGACTGCCAAAGATGGTGAAGCTGATTCATCACTCCAGAGAACGCAGTTCTACTGCTCAAGAGTCCACTAGTGCGTGCTTTACACCACTCCAATAGTTGCTTGGTGTTGATCTTGTTGATGCTAGGCTTGTGTGCAGCTGCTTGGCCAAGGAAACCCATTTCCTGCAGCTCACAACGAACTGTTATGGTGCTGGCATTGCTTTCAGAGGCATTTTGGAACTTGGTGATGGTGTTGCAACCAAGAACAGACGATTTTGTTTCACCACTTGCTTCAGCACTTGGCAGTCCCGCTCTGTCATTTTATGTGGCCTACTGGATCACAATTGTGCTCCTAGGCATTTCCACTTCACAATAACATCACTTACAGTTGATCAAGGCAGCTGCAGCAGGACCAAAATGCCCCGAACTGACTTGTTGCTAAGGCCCCCTATGACCATGCCAAGTTGAAAGTCACTGAGCTCTACCGCATATGGCCCATTCTCCTGTTTGTGCATGTCTATGAGGTTTGACAGACCATGTGCATCCTTTTATACCTGTTTGGGCCATGGCTGTGGTGAATATAAGTGAATCCACTACTCAGAATGGGTCCAAGACACTTTTGATCAGATAGTTACTTATAGCCTGCAAGGGGTTTTGGCTGGCTGCATTAATGTGAGGAAGTTTGGCAGATTTGTGGAAGTGTGAGGTGTCTATAATAAATTGTGCTTCCAGTGTATAATTCAATGTTGAAAGGAAGTCTGCATTTTTCAATACTAATAGTGTCTTTATTCAAAAGCCCAGTGCAATGCCAATTAGATGAAACTAACAAGAAAATAATATTATAGTGAGCTGTTCATCTCTTTTTCCTCCTCAGGTGTGCAAGCTTTTAACCCTTCTAGGGTCCCTGAAAAATGCAGAGGCTGACAGAATCTTAAATGAGATGCGCAAGATATCTACAGCGGTTTATCAAAATAATGGAAACGCGTACTGTTTGTGGAGAACATTTTATTAATAAGCTGTAGGTCCACCTAGGGCATTCAGAACAGACACAATTCAACATGGAATAGACTTATACAAGTCATTCACATACGGTAATGAAATGTTGGACCATTCTTCCTGTTAAATATGGTCTAACTGTGCCAGTGATCTGGAGGTGGAAAGTGTGATCAGACCTTGTGCTCCAGATATTACCACAAATGTTCAATAATATTGAGGTCTGGAGATTGAGGTGGCCATGGTAGCTGCTGTACCTCATCCTCTACAAACTACAACTTAACACATTTTGCACAATGTATGGGTGCATTATCCACCTGAAACCAGGGACTGTCATTAGGAAACAATGCCTGCAACATTGGGTGCAGGTGGTTCCCAAGAATGGATTCATATGTTGAGGATGTGACACGATCCAGCAGAATAACTAATTGCCCTAAGTAATGCCATGATATGGCACCCACAGTATCAGGGATCCACCTCCATGCTTCGGGGTGGTATGCATCTGCAGTTTTTCGACAGACATACACTCTACCAGTGGTGGGAAACAATGTGTAGCATGTTTCATCAGATGAGATGACATATTGTGTCTTTAGCATCTGTTTTTATGTGCTTTGCACCACCTTACACATTTTGTTGTATTGATGTTGGCAATCAGAGGTTTGTGGATTGCAGCATTGCCATAAATACTGGCCCAATGAACTATTATGATGGAAACGTGATCATTCTGACTGGTGTTCAACTCTGCTGCTATTTGCAATGCCATGGTCTTGTGCTTCCATTGTACAATCAGTGCCAACATTTGCCTATCCTTATCTGACAACTTCATATGGTATCCACAATTTGCATGTTGGGAGGCAATATCCTGTCCTTTTTGAAAAGTAGTCATAACCTTTGATACAGTTCCTATTAGTATACCATTTCCACCATTCTGGTTACAGAAGCTCCTGCAAGATACGCACCAATGATCACACTTTTTTGGAGGTCACTGAGATCGGACATTGTCGATAATTACACCATAACAGCTGCTTCACCTGTTCCTGTGGCACTGGGGTGGGGGGTGGCCCAGTCAGTAGTACACCATGCTCATAATTTGTAGTTCCCAGGTTCGAGTCCCAGCTAGGTCAGCATTGAGATTTATCTCTGCAAAACTTCCCACCCTGCACACGGTCAATAGGGTGATACTGATGGACTTGGAAAGGCCGCCATCCATTGAATGGGATGTTAATCAGTTGCAAGCCGGGAAAGACATTTGCATAAACTGATGATTGTGCAAGTTATGATGCAACAGAGGTCGTGTCTGTCCACGTGCTCTTTAGCAGTTATCACTCAAAAGGTCGGAGTTGCGCATGCACAATTACTGCAGCTTGAACGAGGATTGAGACAGTCCACAAACGAATTAAAATCTCCAAACTGATAAATATAACATAAATAAAGCAAAACTGGTTAAGGAAAAGTAAAAGTGAATGGGTGGATCATCACACCCAACCTGTGGCACTGCTACGTGATAGCACTAGCAACGTGACTGCTACGTACTTCTCCCCTATACCTTACATCATGGGTGACATCGTCCCTGTGATATGCATACCGTGCATTGCATGTACTCCAATCACCATCAGTGTTTCCATTATTTTGATAATAAAAAAAAATATATAAAATATATATGTAAAACTTTTACTTCTTTAAAAAAATGAATTCTGTTTGAAAATTTACTTAAGTATATCTTTTAAAATATGTAATTTAAGCTTGAAAAATAATAATTTCCTCATGTATATTTTATTAAATTACAATATGAATAATTTGTTAAAGCCATCTGATTGCCATTTCTCAGATGTGCTATACTGTATTGCCAATTTGTTTGCTAACATTACACTATGCTGAAGCAACCAACCCCCTGATTTAAGCTCACAATCTTGATATGAACTATTCTCAACAAATTTTTCTTTAAACTTTTCAAAAATCTACTAAAAATAAACAAAAAACTGCTCTTTTTTTAAAATGGAAATTTTGGAAGCAATTACGAAATACATACCTCTGTCCCCCATTTTACGGTCTTCTCTTACTTAAAACTATTTCACTATTCCTAGAATCATTTATATAATTTATCTCACCATTCCATGCATATTTCCTGCTCTTCAAATCGGAACTATAACTAAAGTCTTCATAGACAGACCTTCAAGACTGGCTGCAGAACACAGCATCACAGAACACAGAAAAGGAAGTAGCAGGTGTTTGAATTGCTCATTCACATGTGCAAGAGTGAGGAGAGCTGGCTGCATGTAGTTGTTTACATGGATGATTTAAGTCTAAATACTTTCTCCCAACAAATTGCATATACAACCCTTTGCAAAGTTAGCATATTATTACCTTTTTTATAATTAAACCTTAGTTTTCACATTCATACAGATTCACTTTATTTCCGTAAATTATCGATATTTTGGTCAATCAATTATTATTGTTTTTTGGAGTTGTGCTATATTGGATGGCTGGTTTACAACTTGTTGCTGTGGATATTTTAGGCTGTGAATATTTGATTTAACATCACATTAGGTTATGTTTTTTTTATTATTTCTTTGTTTCCTAGTAAAAAAAACTTCAATCTGCATTGTTTCCTGAAAATGAATGAGGTCTTGGATACGGAAGCAAAAAAGGACTTTCTTGGCATGGAAATCCTCTTTTGAAAGAGGAGGAATTCCATGCCAAGGATTTATCCTCCTAGAAGAGGACAATTTTGCAATGCTTTTTTTTACCCCCTCACCAAGCAGAATTTTTTTTTTTAATTATAAAATTTTCAATTTACATTCAACTGTTTTGAAATATTCTACCCTTCTTCTCTTAATAAATTGGTTGTGTCACTCTGACGATATATAGATGTTTGAAAAAAAAAACCTAATGTTTAGTAAAAAAAGACAGCCAAGAAAGTGTTTTTCCACTTCATGAACAGAAATCCCATTAATGTGGGCAACCCATATCACCTTATATAACACTTGCTCATGATTTAAAATATACCACACTGAAAAGAATCATTAAAAGAAATAAAAATCATGTTTCAGGAAAATATTATATTATTTAAGATGAATTTTATTTTCAATTAATATAGAAGTTAACTATTTCTATACATAAGGTTTTCCAAAATTAAGTCTTAATTGCATAATCTGGTCTACTTTTCACTATATCACCATGAAAACATCTTATTAAAATATGTTTATAAATTTGTTTAATATTTTTATTTCCATAAAATTCGAAATTAAATTTTGTTTAATTTGGTATATAGCAGGCCCTATTTTGGCTAATTCATTATTTTAATTCCATATTCACTTGTTGATATGACTCAGCACAGTTGGCAAAAAGCCTGGACTTTTCTCAAAGTATGGACCAAGAAAAAAATTACAAAACAGAAGTAATTTTCTTGTTCCAAGTAAATACTTTTTGTTATTTGGAAATAAACAGCCTTTTCCATTGGCATGCATTATAATCATTTCTGTCTATTTTTTTTTTGTAATTTTGCCATGCCCTAGTTTGCTTGGTTTTGGTTTCAATCTCGAGAAATGATGCACTGAATGCTGGAATGAATGATAAAAATAATTCTAGGCATATTGAAATAGATTTAATGCAGAATGGAGAGCATAAAAGAAAATGAAACAAATAGAGGTATATACTTCGTAATTGCTTCCAAAATACTCTAATTTAAAAAATGGCAGTGTTTGGTTAACTTTAGGGAGAATTTCAAAACATTAAAAAAAATGAGTTTGCAATGGTTCAAATTCATGAGTTTTACTTAAATCAGGAAGTTGCTTCAATGTAGTAAAATGGAAACAAGCAAATCGGCTTTGCAATATATCAGGTTTAAAAAATGATTATCTTTAAATGTTTCTGTGGAAAAAATTTTGCCAAGATATGGGATTCGAACCCGCATCTCTCCAGAAACAAGCCAGAGTATTCTAACCTCTTGAACTAATGCTGGCTCAGTCTTTTTTCCACTAATAATGACTATCACTCATCCCATGAATTTTGAGCACCTCCTTTTGGTGCAGTCTATGATCTCGGGTGGAAACTATTTCTTTTTTAGTGCTCTGAGCAAGATGGAAATAAATAATGAAGTCACATCATGCTATTTAGCGTTATTAATGATTTAAACAATATTTGGTTATCTCAGCATTACTTGTAGATGTTTAAACATCAATAAATGCTTTTGTGGAAAAAATTTTGCCAGCATACACGATTCGAACCCACATCTCTACAGAAACATGCTAGAGTATTCTAAACCTGTTGAATAATGCCAGCTCAGTCTTTTTTCCACTAATAATGACTATCACTTAACAAAATTTAAAAAAAGCTTTGACAAATTATTCATATCCCAGCTTAATAAAATATGCATCAAATGAAAAAAGATCTTATTTTTCAAGTTTGAATTATGCATTTTAATATACCAGAAAATTTTAAAATGGCGATTTCCATTTTTTTTTTTTTAAATTGAAGTTTAATATTTTACTGAGTATCTTTCCACTATCAAGCTGTTTTATGAGCAGGATGAAGATGGGTGTAGAGGAAAAATTGTCTTGAACTGAGTGGGATCTCAACTCATGACTTCCTGATGACATGTAGGTACTCTGACCACTGAGCTCCAGCCACTGATCAATCTCTGCTCCACTGCTGATGTTATACTATACACTATCTAGTCGATCACAGGGGCGGTCATAAGTCTCAAGCCTGGAGGAGATCATTTAGGAACATATGGAAGATTTTGTAGTCCAGAAATGACATTGTTAACTTTACTAATGGATTATTTAGCAATGGATATCATTTTTAACAGCTTGTCATTTGGTCTGTGAGATAGAGAGTTGGAGGTTTTTCTTCCTGGAAAAGAAAATGTGGATCAAAACATATATTATGAAACAGCTCTCTAGGATGGGGCCATAGCTCCCCTTGCCCCCTCCTTATTACCACCACTGGTCAATCACTGTTTTTTGAGTGCATTTGGAGAATCCATTTCTTCAGAGCCATCCCAGATATGTGCACACAACCAGCCACAATACAAGAGTCTCCTGGCTAATTATTTTTGTGTGAGCAAATTGGAATCTGCATCACCTCTGGATATAACGTGCTATACTAAAAACAGATATAGGATCTTGGGTCTCTCATTTCAGTTTCTGTCAAGGGTATGGCTCTCCTGCCATGTGTACAGGAGAGCTGTAACCTATGCACATTAAAGATTACAGTTTATGCACAATCAATGGGAGGCTTCCATGCCTTCTAACAGCTCTCCAGTGGGTCCTGTGATGGTTCACCCATTCACTTTTATTACCTTTCCTTAACCAGTTTTACTTTATTTACAAAATAATTATTATTTTGGAGCATAATATTTCACTTGAATCATTATTTCTCCTCACCCATTCCACAAGAGGAGTTATGCATGCACAACTGCAATATTTGATTGAGTCGCTAATGCACATGGAAGGACACACCCGCTCTTGCATCATAGCTAGAATGAGCATGCATTCACCAATTTATGCAAATGCGGCTTTCCCAGTGTGCAACACACATGTCAGTTGCATGCCACATGTATAGTAAGTAATGTTAGGTCAGAGTCAGTTGTGAGAATGCTGGAATATTAGAGAGTTAGAGCTCAGTGGAACAGTAGTGTTGGAGCTCAGAGGAGCATTTTTGTTAGAGCTCAGTGGAGCAGTGTGTTGGAGCTCAGAGGAACATTTTTGTTAGAGAGCAGTTAGTTGCTCAGATAATAATAAGTTTAAACACAGTTAAAATTCTATAATAATTTAATAACACAATAATGCTGTGGTAGAAAAGTTAAAACATTCTTCCAGGGGAGTAGTTTTCAGGTCCAGGGAAGTGTTGTACATTACCATTAATTATAATGGAATATACTTAAAACAACACCTTAAAATTACCCCAATTTTTACATTCATACTCAAGGTTAACTCTTCAATATCAGAGACCAACTCGAGTTACATATAAAAATGAACATATTTATCAATTTTGCTGGTACAATTGCATTATCAGCGACGATGTCATGCTGCAGTTGGTGAATATAAATGCTACCAGTCCTAAAATGGTCCTCCTGTAGTTTTACAATATGTGCATATATGTTGTGAACTGAAGTATTTCTTTACATTCCACATTCAGGTTAAAAAAAACTTCTTTCAACACTGATGCTTGAAATGCAATTATACTGCCAGTTGTTCGTGGTTTTATCAGTTCAATCTTTTATGCCAGATGTTATTACTGCAGTGCATTTCGCCACATAATTGCATAATTTTTACACATTGAAAATATACAAGGAACTGGTATCTTCCGTTGCACATTCGTTAACGTAAGGTAATAAACAAACTGTTGACATATGGTGATGAGCACTTTTTCCCCCTGATTGAAAAAGGATCTTTAGTAACTCGACTACTGGAAGTCAGCAAATGTCATAATGACCCATTTTTTAACATAGGTAACGCCATTGCTTTCAAAATGTTAAGAACTTTAAAACATCTAAAACTAGAACCTCACAGATTTATATGCTACGTGTTTTGCCATAAACTCATAACACGTGGCATCCTTAGGCAAGAGAGATGGTAAAGAGTTGATGTTTTAAGTAGCCGTCGTCGGTCTGACCCAGCCCAATGTGTGATGAGTGTTGCGCACGAAGTTCATGACAAACGCTGCAACAGGAGATGCCACACCGATGCAAGGGGTGGATCTCGGTATTTCAGGCTTCGTCAAGAACACACCCATCACACCACATGTAACAATGCATTCACTAGATGTCAGATCGCTGTATCCTAATACCCCAGTATTGGATGAAGCGATGCGACTAAAGGCTGAATGGCTACGCATAGCAAAACCTTCACATGCACAATACTTTGCTATGCATGATGCATTGGACCTCGCCATAAAATCTAATTTCTTTGACATCAGTGGTCGGACATGGCTCCAGACTGAGGGTGTCCCGATGGGTTCCCCTCTGGACTCATGGCCGACGTGGTCATGAGGCATGTCGAAGAAACAGCCCTCTCCACATGCAAGTTAAAACCTGACCTATACATCCGGTATGTTAATGATATTTTAATTTTCTGGTCTCACCCTGTTGAAAAATTAGCTGAGTTTGTAAATACATTTAATAATATAATGCCCACAATCAAGTTTACCATATTATTATTATAAGAAGCACCCGAATAGTGCGCTTCTTATAATAATAAGTTTAAACACAGCTAAAATTCTATAATAATTTAATAACACAATAATGCTGTGGTACAAAAGTTAAAACATTCAATCAGAAACCATAGAATCAGAAAAAAATTGGCAATTACCTTATTTGGACATTAATATAACCCGCAAGTCGCATTTCTGCGAGACTACCGTATACAGAAAACCAATGTATGTACCTAATTATATCCCAATTGACTCTTCACACCCTATGAAATATAAAAAAGCTAGTATTATCCCCCATTATGTTAGAGCCTATAGATATTGTTCTCAACGAATAACACTTCAAGAAGAATTACATTATATTCGAAAAACCGCAGAGGAAGCAGGATATCCAGGTGATTTATTGCAAAAATGAGAAAAAGCTGTGAAGTATACATTAAATAGGGATACTCAACCAAATCTGCAGCAAATACAAAGTAAAAATCAATATGCTATTAGTTTCCCTTATATGAAAACTATAACTAAATCACTTGAAAACTCTTTAAGTAAACATAACATTATATTACCCAGTATCATTACCCATTCTATTAAAAATTTAGTCCTAAATGATAGAAATCCAAAACCCCCCACAGGGGGAGTATATGAAGTTGAAATCCCTGACCCTGATAACTTACTGGGGGGTAAAAATAAATACATAGGAAAAACATATAGACAATATGAGATAAGGATGCATGAACATTTTACAGATATAAGCAAAAAGAACCTTACAACAGCGTTATCAAAACTAATAGTTGAAAACAATATTAAAATTGACAAAATTAATTTTAAACCCAGTATAGCTCCAAAAATAAAATTTCAATTGCAATATGCCGAAACATTATTCATTCACAAGCATCTTGACAAAGTCTGCAATACCAAGATTCCACCTCTTCCGTTGGAGTGGCGTCTCCTGTTGCAGCGTTCGTCATGAACTGCGCGTGCAACACTGATCACGCATTGGGCTGGGTCAGACCGATACTAAAACTATCGGCTACTTAAAACATCAACTCTTTACCATCTATCTTGCTTGAGGATGCCACGTATTATGAGTTTGTGGCGAAACGCGTAGTGTACGAACCTGTGAGGTTCTTGTTTTAGATGTTTTAAAAGTTCTTAACACTTTGAAAGCAATGGCGTTACCTACGTTAAACAATGGATCATTATGACATTTGCTGACTTCCAGTAGTCGAGTTACTAAAGATCCTTTTTCAAGCAGGGGGAAAAAGTGCTCACCATATGTCAACTATTTGTTTATTACCTTACGTTAACGAATGTGCAACGGAAAATACCAGTTCCTTGTATATTTTCAATGTGTAAAAATGCAGTTATGTGGCGAAATGCACTGCAGTAATAACATCTGGCATAAAAGATTGAACTGATAAAACTACGAACAACTGGCAATATAATTGCATTTCAAGCATCAGTGTTGAAAGAAGTTTTTTTGACCTGAATGTGGAATGTAAAGAAATACTTCAGTTCACAACATATATGCACATATTGTAAAACTACAGGAGGACCATTTTAGGACTGGTAGCATTTATATTCACCAACTGCAGCATGACATCGTCGCTGATAATGCAATTGTACCAGCAAAATTGGTAAATATGTTCATTTTTATATGTAACTCGAGTTGGTCTCTGATATTGAAGAGTTAACCTTGAGTATGAATGTAAAAATTGGGGTAATTTTAAGGTATTGTTTTAAGTATATTCCATTATAATTAATGGTAATGTACAGCACTTCCCTGGGCTTAAAAACTATTCCCCTGGAAGAATGTTTTAAATTTTGTACCACAGCATTATCGTGTCATTAAATTATTATAGTTGCTCAGATACTTTTGTAGAAGGAAGTTGCATTTTGGTGAGTCTAGATTTTTTGGAAACAAACTTTATTTGTTTTATGAAATAATTTTTGAATTTCTAAATTTTTCTATTGAGCAGAATTTGATATTTTGAGCAGAATTAACTAATGATTAACAATCTTTTGATTTAAATTCTTTTCTGCTAAGTAATGTTAATTATACTAAGAAAAGAACCCTCATTTAACTTTAATGGCAAGATTAATTGTTTGGTGTCTGAGCTATCTGGAAACTAATAGTATACATTTTGGAGTGTTACAGTCCCTACAACCAACCTCCTCTGAGAACTTGGGATCTTTGTGTCCTGGAAATTTATTCCGTTGTGGGAAAAATAATTGGAGGTAAAACAACCCACCTCACAGCACAAGGTTGTTTAAGGATATGTATGTGGATACATTAAAATCATAATTCAAAGGAACTGCACAAAAGAATCAAAGAACTGTTAGAAATAAAAAGACGTGTATAGGATTTATCAAAAATAAAAAAGGGGATATTATAACAGATATGAAAGAAAAGAAAGTCATATGGGAAGAATACAATAAATAATTATATGTATTCTTCCCATATGAAACAAACAATAAATAGTAATATACACTAAAAGAAGAAGAAAAGAATAGTATAAACAAATGAAAAAAGAAAAACAAAGAAACAGTAATATACACCAAAAGAAGAAGAAGCAGAAGGGCCAGAATCACTTGAAGATTGGTAAGATATACATTAAGCAAATGAAAGAAGGGTTAAGCAAAAGGAACAGATGTCATCATCATCATCATCCTCAAGCAGCCATGGGGTACGGAGGTCCAACTAGACCACGCAGTTTAATTCTCCAAGCATATCTGTCTTGAGCTACACCTGCTGCATCCGGCCACTGCACACCAATTCTAACAAGGTCCTGTTTGACATTGTCTGCCCACCGCATCCTAGGTCTCCCCCTCCTTCTGAGGCCTCTAGGCACACTATTCATAATCCCATTCGCCAATCTATAATTATCCATACGGGCAACATGGCCAAACCAGCGGAGTCTCTCTCTGCACAATATGCTGCTTAAAGGAGGTTGCAGACTCCTTTGCCTAACCTCATCATTAGTTACAAAGTTAAACCACCTAATACCCAAGATACTGCGTAAGCATCTAGAATCAAAAGCATCTAGTTTCCTGTTATCTTGTTTACACAGCGTCCAAGTTTCACTACCATAACTAACCCTAGAAAGAACCAAACTATTATAGCCTAATTTTAGTCTTTAGGTGTATATGCCTATTTCTCCACAATCTCCATAGATTCTTAAAAGTCCCGGCAGTAATCCCTATTCGTCTGCTAATCTCCTGCCGCACATCACCAGTATCAGTTACATAGCTCCCAAGGTAATTAAACTGTGACACCTGCTCAAGACTGCAACCATTCAGATTAACTGAATCACAACCTGCCTGACCAATTTTCATCACTAGTTTTCTCTCTGTTTATAACCAAACCTACTCTACTACCAGTCTCATCGACAGCTCGAATGAAAGAGTTCATCTCATCAACATCATTTGCCAAAAGGGCTAAATCATCAGCATAATCTAAATCAGAAATTTTGGTATCTCCAGCCCATTTAAGGCCAAAATCTTTCCCTTGAAGTGAATTTCGCATAACATAATCAATAACCAAAGAGAAAAGGAGACAAAATGCACCCTTGTTGAACACCAGAAATAATGCTAAACCAATTGCTACAAGTCTTACCAACTCTCGCACACAACTCGTTGTTATTACAGAGAGCTTTCATTATGTCAACTGACTTATCTGGTATACCATATGATCTCACAATCACCCACAAATTATGATGATCAACAGAGTCGAAAGCCTTTTTGAAATCAACAAAGCTGGCAACCAAAGGTTTCTGAAACTCTAAACATTTCTCAAGAATCTGCCTGAGTGAAAATATCTGATCTACACAACCCCTACCACTTCTGAATCCACATTGCTCATCACGCAATTGCCTGTCAACCAGATTCTTATTTCTATTAAACACAATCATGGAAAGAACTTTACCTGGAACAGAGAGTAGGCTGATGCCCCTATAGTTATCACAAGAACTGCGATCACCTTTTTTGAAAATAGGGATAATAATAGCTCTGGTAAAATCTTTAGGAACCATGCCTTTATCATAAAAGTTATTCAAAATTTCAGTCATCCAAGTGGTAACCGAAACATTTCCAGCTGTGAGCATTTCTGTAGTAATTTCATCTACCCCTGGGGATTTATGAAATTTAAGTTTACAGATAGCCAAAATAACTTCAGATTGTGTTATAGAGCCAACATTAAAGCTGCCAATGCATCTATCATCATTACAAACAATGGGAGTAGAACTAACCACATTGTTTAGAACATCACTGAAATGCTCAGCCCACCTAGCCGTGACAGAATCCTCCCCTTCTATAACCTTACCTTGTTTATCCTTCAATCCCTGTATACCTGTCAGTTTTCTACCACACAAAACATTAACTATCTGGTACAGCTCTCTGCTGTTGTGCTGTCTAACTGCTTCCTCAGCTTTGTCAGCCAAGCCATCAAGCCAAAGATTCTTATCAGTAGCTAACTGATCCTTTACACGTTTGTTAAGCTCTCTGTAATCCTTCATTAATCTATTAGGACTAGTAGGGTACTGATTAAGGACATTCCTGCAGTTCCTTCTTTCTGAAATTAGCTCAAATGCCTTATCACTTAAATAATTCTGCCTCCTCTGCTCCTTTTTTCCTAAAAGAGTACTGTTAGTTTCCAAAAAAACCTGTTTAAAATGGCCCCATTTTTCCTCAACTTCAGTATAAAGCAAACCATGACTGTCATAATGACTAAGTAACCTATCATGGTAAGCTTTGGCTATAACTGGGTCTTTCAGAGCTTCAGTATTAAAAGCAAATTTTTTAACCCTAGCACAACACTTTTTAAGTTTAAGTTGCAAGACACTTTTAACAAGGTAATGGTCAGATCCAATTTCAGCTCCCCTATATGACCTGGTATTCCTAACAGAACTAGCCCATTTGCTGTTAATTAATATATAATCAATCATATTCTTATGCAGCCCATCAGGTGAAACCCATGTGCATTTATGTATGTCGCAGTGTTTGTAATATGTGTTAGTTATTCTGAAACCATTGAGTTTACTTACCTGTAGGAGATGTTGCCCATTGCCATTGCAGCTACCAATACCAAAAGGGCCTATCACCCCTCCCCAAAGATCAGAGTCAGTACCAACTTTGGCATTGAAGTCACCTAGAACAAGGGTAATATCTCCTTTCTTGACAGAATTCAAAATATCCTGAAGTTGTTCGTAAAACCTATCCTTCTCATCCTCATCGGCATCCTCAGTGGGGGCATAACAGCAGATAACATTCAGGTCTTTAACGCTTGTCTGAAATTTTGCTGTAAGAAACCTTTCATTAATGCACTCATATCCTAGAAGAGCATCACTAGCATGTCTGCTGAGCAGCAGACCCATGCCTTGGTGATGCTTTCCATCCTCCCTCCCTGTAAAGAGAAATTTAAAGTTATTTTTAAGTATCTCACCTTTACCTGTTCATCTGGTCTCTTGCAAGCCTAGAATATCTAGATTATGGTGCTGGAATTCCTGCGTAAGGACATCAAGAGAATAATCTCTATATAATGTCTTCACATTCCACGTTCTTGCAGAGAGAAAATGATTAGTAGGTTTTTTAAAGAAACTAGGTTTATTGAGATAGGTAGGGCCAACAATATCAAACCGCCCCCTGATCGCAGGCATGGGGCAAAGACCTGTTCCTCCTCCGCTAAAGGCTGAAGTCACCGATGCTGGTATGAACTTCAGGCACCACCTTTTCAAGTGGACTTTTTCAAGAGCCACATGGCCTGCCTGAGACACATTACTCCAGTTTAGGCTTGACGATGCCCAACTAGCTAAGTAAGGTTCAGGTACCTGCGATGGCCTCTGATTAGGATTATCCACCAGATGATATAAGGTATCCCATGCCTCTGTTCACTTAGAGCTGGCAACCCAGAAGCAAACAGAAAACACAGCGGCAGACTCTCCCTCAACAGAGGCCCACCAGTGCAGCAAGTCCAGGATCAATAATCAAGCTCAAATCCACAAACAAGTCTAGAAGGTATAAATGGTCAGCACCAGGACCCTGTGAAGTTGACCACTCCTCAGCAGGGTTAAAAAAAAAAGAAAAAAGTGGCCATAGATGACCAGATCAGTAGGTCATACTGAACTGGCAGCCCTGCCAAAAGAATTAAATATAGTAGACCCTCTCTTATCTGGTCTCAGTCTGTGCTAAGGTTAAAAGAATTACCTTTAAATTTTCCAGTTGCAATGGCACTCACTGTAGAGTGTCTCAAATTTTCACAGATTGAGAGCCATTGTGCTAGTCAGCAGCATGCTGAGGTTTCCAAAATCTTACAGTGAGATAGCACAAAATTATTTTATAAAAAAATATGCATTGTGCTTTTAACCCTAACTAGGTCCCTGATGAAAATAGATGTTGACAGAATCAAAAATGAGAGGCTCAGATGAACATAGAAGTCTTTTGTACAACAAAAAAATTCTATTTTTTAAAAATAGAAATTGATGTTTAAAAATTTTCCTACAGATATTTATAAATCACAGATTCTGGAAGTAATTACAAAGTACTTACATATTTCCCTATTAAAAACAAATTTAATTTCACAAAAATCACTGTTAAAAGTTAAAGTTGTTCTCAGATACTTTTTGTAAAGTACATAGGTTTTAATATTTTTAAACTAGGTAAAAGAACCAAGTACAGTAGACTTGCTCTTATCCGGTCTCAGCTCAATCGGCCTCCGCCCTTAACCGGTCATTCCAAAAAGAAAGTCACTGCATGTTTTGTTTATAATACAGTACATATTTGCTTCAGTTCCTCTTTGTGAACATTACAGTGCATATACAAGAGTCTGTGTTGTAATCTATTAATTATTGTGTGGTATAAAATGAGCGAGTGCAAACATAAGCGTAATGTTGTTATGATGGAGATGAAATTAAAAGCGTTAGAACATACTGACATAGGTGATCCAGTAAAGCATATTTGTGATGAACTAGATGCTGGTAAAAGCGTGGTAAATGACTGGGGAAGGAATAGAAAATTTTACAAGATGTTGCACTCAAATTGAGTCTGAAAAAATGCTTTCTTCTTGGTGCACTCTTAAAAAGCCGAAAAATGAAATTTTCGATGATGCACTTTGGTTATGGTTCATGCAAGAGCATCAAAAAGAAACGTCAATCAGTGGGCCAATCTTTAAAGAAAAAGCATTAATCCTTCATTCTAAAATTGATAATGGGGGAGATTTTTCAGCAAGAGAGGGATGGTTTTCTCGCTGGAAAAAATGGCATGGCGTTCATTACATTGGTGTTTGCGGTGAGAAATTTTCAGCTGCTCCTTTAGCAGCAAAGGAATTTTCAGAAAAACTTTTAGTACTTATTCAAGAAAAAGGCCTATATGCAGAACAAATCTACAATGTAGATGAGACTGGGTTAAATTTTAAACTTCTTCCAACGAAAACGTTTGTGACAGCGCAAAAAACCTCAGCATCAGGCTTTAAAACAAACAAAGAATCACTGTGGGTGTGTGTACAAATGTCCTCTTTTTATAATTGGCATATAGCGCACAAACTTCCTCTTTTTATAATTGGGAAATCAGCAAAACCCTGAGCATCCAAGCATTTGAATTTAGCTGCTCTGCCAGTTTACTACAAAGCTCAAAAGTCTGCTTAGATAAACCCGTATTTGTCTAAAGAGTGGTTCTTTACAGATCTTGTTCCAAAAGTAAAAGACCACTTGCAAGTCTTAAAATGCTTGTGAAGGCCCTACTCATTCTCGACAATGCCACAACACACCCAAGCAAACTCATTTCTGACAACATAAAACCCATGTTTTTGCCACCCAATGTAACATCTTTAGTGCAACCAATGGATCAAGGCATGCTTGTAAGTTTAAAAAGGAGATACAGGAGAAAAAGCTTCTTTCAGAAATTCTACAGTGAACTGAAAATGACGGAAGAGGACTTTTAAATGCTTTGAAAACAATAAATATCAAGGATGTGATCTACATGTTAGCAAGAGCTCTTACAATGCTTGCGAAGTCATTGAGAAAACTTTGGCCCGAAGTTGAAAACTGTATAGAAAGTACCAAAGATGACAACACGAAAGTATCGAATGAGACTGAGCCTGCTGAAGATATGACAGATAATGACAATATTTCGCTGTTTAATGACTTAAACTGCTGCCTCAATGTGACTCACTTGAAGAAGATGACATTGAAAAATGGTTAAAAGGTGATGAACAGTTGGAAAATGAAACACCAAATGATGACAAAATTATCAATGCAGTCTGCCAAGAAGGGAACGGAGAATGAAGAAGAGGAAGAAGGGAAAGTTAACCATATTGAAGGAAAAGAAGCTTTTGATGCTGCAGTAAGATACATTGAACAACAACAGACCTCATCTGCGATTGATGTGATGTTTATTAAAAAATGGTAAGACTTTGCAGGTAAAAAAGTGTCAAGTTCAAAGAAACAAAAGAAAATCATGGATGTTTTAAAGTGAATTGTCAATACTGTACAACAAATTATTAATTAAAATAAAGTACAGTTAGTATTTTTGTCATTTGCTGTTTTTATTTTCTGGCACAATTTTCGGATTAACTTTCACCCGGCCAGGCTTTCAGTCCCGTAAGGTACAGTGATAGTAGATATTGGTACAGTGATAGAAGCACAGAAGAGGGAGTCTACTCTGCTTCTATCACTGTACCAATGCCAATAATACCAAAAGCAACAAAATCTTCATAGGACTCTATGCCTTCTTAACTCACAGAAGCAAAATCCTTCTCAAAATAATACACAACAGGATTTACAGAAAGGCTGAAGAAGCAGTCAGAGACACACAGTTTGGCTTTTAGAGCAGGAATACAAAAAAGAGAAGCCATTTTCTCCTTAGTACAAATAGTTGAAAAGGAACTGATATGATATAGATACTTGTATTGTAGACTATGAGAAAGCTTTAAACTGAATAAGGCATGATATATTAATGGAAATACTAAACAAGATTAGACTAGATTCAAATGATAGAAGAATTATTAGAGATACATACTGGAACCGAAAAACAAAAATCAGAGTTAAGAACAAAGAAAAGAACTGGGTCCAAATTAAAAGACGAGTACATCAAGGCTGTGTCCTTTTGCCTATATTTTATATATCTACTCAGAATAAATAATGCAAGAAGCCTCAGAAGACAAAAAAGGAGGAATTAAAATTAATGGAAGGAAAATTAACAATTTAAGATATGCTGATGAATAATCGCTGGATCACTTGAAAATCTACAAATTTTGATGAATGAAGTTGAAAGCATATTATAATAAAGGGACTCACAATAAATGCAAAAAAAAAGAAAAAGAAAAATAATAATGTGTACAAAGAAATATCGAAGATACTCTTAATTGCAGGAAGGAAAACACAGAACAAGTAGATTGCTACTGCTACCTTGGTAAACCTTTTCACTCTAATAATGACCAAACTAAAGAAATCAAAAGTAGGCTAGGATAAGCTAAAGCCACCTTTATTAAAATGAAAACTATACTTAATAAAAGAAAACTAAGCTTAATAATTAGAAGAAGTTGCTCAAATGCTATATATGGGCAATTCTTCTATAAGTATGCAAACTTTGGATTCTTAAGAAAGAAGCTATCAACAAATTAGAAGCTTTGGAAATGTAGTCTTTGAGAAGAATAATGAAAACAAGCTGGATGAACAAAATCTTAAACATTGCTATTCTTCAAAGACATTGTAACACTCCAAAGTATGTTAATAATTACTTGCCATATAGTTGGAATTTTGGGTGCCAGGCAATTAATCTTACCAAGAAAATAAACAAGAGTTCTTTATTTTCAAACAGACATTAGACAAAACAAAAGAGCTTAAGTCACAGATTGTCCAATTAAAGTTAAATTAAAGATTTTAACAAAACTCTACTCAAGTGAAACAATTAATAACTCAAAATCAAATTTCATAAAATAAAAGAAGTTTATTGATTTCATTTCATTTCATAATGTCACAAAGGGAATTGGGAGGTCCTTATACAGGCTTTCCCAGAACAATTATGTTTCACTAAGTTATTTAGTTTTCTAGTTTCCTTGCTATTTTAATTTTTTTTTTCCACTCATTTTTTTTTGAGCTATATTTATTTACACATTTTTTATGCTTTTTTTTGATTATATTTTTTTTATATATTTTTATATATATATATATTTTTTTTATATATTTTTTATATATATATATATATATTTTTTAATATTTTTATATATATATATATTTTTTTTTTATTTTTTTTTATTTATATCTTGAACCATATATCTGTATCCTGGAGGAAATCAAGTAAGAGGCGATAAATTTTTATTTGTGTGGATAATTTTGGGTAGTTTAGAATTGAATTTAAATTAAAATCATTTATTCCTAAATTTTCAAGCTCCAAAAAAATTTTTTTTCTTTGTGTGATAAATTTATCACAATTTAATATCAAATGAGTAGAATTTTCTTTTAGGTTACATAGGGAACAATTTGGACTATTGGTTATTTTTAATGAAAATTTTGATTTGTTTAACATGATGGTATCTGTTCTTAGATGCATAAGAACTCTAATTTCTTGTCTTTTAAATGAAAAATTTAAGAAATGATTAATTTTATTGGAAAGAAAATATCTGAAGTTTGGTTTGAGGAGTGAATTTATTTGAAAATATTTTTCCAACATGATAAATTCTAAGTTTTTTATCTCTTTTTTAGTTCGAGTATAAGTTTATTGAGTTATTGATTCGCCAATAAATATATTGCATGAAAAAACTGACTACAAGTGACTCCAAATACCTAGCTTTAGTCTGGCTTACTAAAGTGGCATGTGCGACATCACACGAGGAAGCATATTTATACATGGTGATTGGGTTCTAATGATGACGTAGTGGGTGTGACTTTGTTCTGCATATTTAGCATTTATCAATCAAAATGAAGTTGTGCAATTGGCAATGTTGCAGGTGGGGAGAATTGATGATTCAAATTAAAGAAATTTCGCAAAATAATAATTATAATGTATATATAAATGAAAACTGATTAAAGAAAAGTCAAAATGAGTGGGTGAATCATCACAAGATAAATATAAAAATCAGCTAATAGAAACTATAAAAAGAAGAAAAATTAGATATTGCAGACATATCAGACACCTAAATATAAATTACTTGCTAATGACATGGATGGATGGATGGATGGATGGATGGGGTTGTTTTACCTCTGAGCGGCACTTTTTTTGCACACCATGGGATAAATGGCCAGGCCACATGGACCCCGAAGGCTCAGAGAAGGTTGGGGGAGGGGACCCATTGGAACAGCTGTTGGGAGACAGATGGCAGCCTCCCGTCAAGGCCATCCAGCATGTTCTTTAACGTGCACAGGGTATGGCTCTCCCACACATGGGGCTACGGCTTAACGTCCCATCCGACGGACGCTCGTGATGCTGTTCTAGGATATGAGTGCATTAATGAAAGGTTTCTTACAGCAAAATTTCAGACAAGCATTAAAACCTTCCAGTGTCTAGCCTGAAAAACAGGTTTTCATCCAGGGGCCAAGCTATTTTCTCACTATGCTCAGCCAAAAAAAACTAACTTTACAACTTTTTTTGCCAAATAACTAATGAAATTAATTATGGCATGTTGCATGCCAAATTAATCCGCATTTAATTCTGGATTTTCAGAAAATCAAGTATTTAACAAAAAAGACAATATGTATTATTTTAATGGGACTTTTTTTTAGAGTCATGTAGTAAAAAAATGCATCTGGCAATAATATTCCCTCAAGCAGCTGCTTGCCACAGAGGTCTGACAGGAGACTGTCAGTTTATATGCCATATAACTGTGGTTCCAATAAACTATAATAATAACATATATATATAATATATATGCCATATAACTGTATCCAAGGTGGCACAGTTACATGGCATATAAACTGACAGGTTATATGGCATATAAACTGTCAGTTTATGGCTCGAGTCTGGGCTCAAACCCAGGTCCCTTAGATCAGTAGCCAAGTGTGCTAACCACTCGGTCATGGGATGGCTAATGGCAATGCAAATAAAAATTTATTTAAAAAAAACTAATAGACAGAAATGATTACAATGCACATGAATAGAATGGCTATATATTTCTGAATAACAAAAAATTACTTTTTTGGTTTTAAGTAAATATTTTTCTTAGTACCATACTTTGAGAAAATTCCAGGCTTTGAGCCAACTGTGCTGAGTCAGATAAACAAGTCAACTTTAGAATTTTTTTAAAAATAACCAATCAACAGAAATAGGTCATGTTATATACGAAATTAAATAGAATTTAATTACGAATTTTATGAAAATAAATAATATAAACAAATTTGCAAACATATTGGTTTTAATAAGTATTTTTCAATGTGATATGGTAAAAAAAAGATTGCACTATACAATTAAGGCTTCATTTTGGAAAACCTGCTAAATAAAAATAGTTAAATTATATATTTATCAAATGGAAATTTCTTCCTGAATAATATAATATTCAACCTGAAATATAATTTTTATTTCTTTTAATGATTCTTTTCAGTATTGTATATTTTAAACATGGCCACTGTAATACAATGAGACTTGGACTTCTCACATTCACAGGATTTTCTGAACAGGTTATGAAATAGAAAAAAATTCATTGCCTGTTTTTTTGCAAAACATTATGAATTTTTTTCTTTGGGTGTTGAAGTTTGGCAATCTCGGCTAAGTGCAGAAAGGTTTGTGCATCAGAGCAAAAAAAAAAAACAGCGTTATATCGTCTGTGAGGCATAGCCAAGGTACTGAGGCCTTGCCTTTAAAATCATTCAATATAAACATAAAAATTCGTAATTTAAAAAAATTATATTTTTCTAGAGAACTTTCTATGTGAGATTAGAGGAGGGGACATCTTCTCGAAATTGCCCTTCCAAATGACGGATGATTTCCATAGCAAGGAAGTCTATTTTGTTTCCGCATCCAAAACAAACATTTTCAGAAAATGGTACAACCTCTGAGTTTTTTTACTAAAAAAAACAAGAAATAATAAAAGAAAAATTACCTATAACCTAATGGGATGTTAAATAAAATATCCACAGCAACTTTTAAGCTGGCCTCCGATCTATCATAACTCGGAAAGATCAATAAATCAGCCGATCGAAAGATCTAACTAAGAGAAGTAAATCTAAAGAAATTAATCTGTTTCCATATCCAAGACCTCATTTATTTTCAAAATGATACTAGATCAAAGTTTAACTGGAAAAGTAATAAATAATAAAATAAAAATTAACATACAGCCTAATGCAATGTTAAAATATCGACAGCAACAAGTTGTAGGCCGGCCATACAATGTAGCATAACTATGAAAAAATCAATACTTATCGATCAGCCAAAAGATCACTAATTTCCAAAAATAAACTACTGAAATGAAAACAAAGGTTTAAATATAAAAAAAGCAAATACTAACTTTACAAAGGGTGTCCAATATGCTGGACCAAAACTGTAAAAACACTTATAGCACACAGAATGGAGATTACATGTGTCAGTCATCTACATCTTATTTGCCTCAGTGAAGCATAACTAAATAAATGCAGTTGTAACCAGAATTTCTAAGAAGGATGCGTTTACTTACAGTTTCGATTTTAAGAACGGGAAAGATACATAGAATGCTGGGAAAAATAATTTGGGAATACTGAAATAGGTTTACAACAGAAAAGAGTGTGAAAAGGAAAAAATAAATGGCGGTGGGTATTTCATAATTACTTCCAAAATCTATCATTTTAAAAATAGTATTTTTTCTTGTTATTTTTTAGATTTTCAAAAATTTTAGGAAAATTTTGTTGATAATAGTCCAAATCAAACTTGTGAGCTTAAATCAGAAGGTATAATAGGAATATTAACAAGCAAATTGATGGCTTTATAAAATTATTTATATTGTAGTTTAATAACATATGCATCAAATTAAAAAACAAAATATTACTTTTGATGCCTGAAATATTTACTTTTATAAGATATATATATAATTACAATGTCAATTTTTATTTTTAAAAAACCGATTTTTTTGTTGTACTAAAAACGGATATATATGTCTTTGGCATCTCAATTCAGATTCTCCAAACATATACAGATGGACAAGGACACTGGTACAGGTGAACACAGAATTACTTTCGTTATCTAATAATTTAATAAAATGTAACACTTTACAATAAGGATAATCTTTCTGTAATGACCTTGTATTGCAATAGCTTGGTAAAATAACTGCTTTTGGTTAAAAAGCTGTAAAATAATCAAACAATGTGTAAAATCAGGTACAAACTATAAAGCAAAATCTCGTAAATTAAAGTCATTCTTACCATTTTATTCTTATTCTCTATGAACACTGACAGTTTTTTGAGGAATGAAACAACTAGTATCAATAATTCTGGAAGCTCTCTCTGCAAGCATTTCACTAATAAAGGAATTACTCCCCTATTTACCATTTTCAATTCTACCTTTCCATCTTCAGCAATATTCAGGAGCAGATAGAAGCAAACTAGAATGAAAGCTAATATTACTATAGAAGCAAACTAGAATGAAAGCTAATATTACTATATTACACTTTTATTGCTGCTTACATTTAAAATATTAAAAGAATTTTAATAAGCCAAAAAAAAGTTGTGTTATATTCAATTCCTAGAGGAAAAAATATCTATATGATAATTTATAAGGCAATCCTAGAGGGAAAATTGTCTATATACAGTTTTTCTAGGATTTGAATATAAAACAATTTATAAGACAATCCTAGAGGAAAAATTGTCTATAAGCAATTTTTGCTCCAGGATTTGAATCGACTTCAAAGTGTTGATTTATTAGTAGGTATTGAATATGTCGAGTTTATTTCATTATTTATCACTAGCAAACTTGTGTGACATGCTTTCCATCTGTATGGCAAATAGAAAGCTGCTTGTGGCTAGATTGCCTGAATAGCGTCTATATGGGACATGATGGAAATGTTCATAGCATTAATTAGAGATCTTGATCAGTGGTCCAGAGCACCTGACATGTTATCAGGAGGTCGTGGGTTTGCATCCCACCTGGCTCAAGACAATTTTTCCTCTAGGATTTGAATAGACTTCAAAGTGCTGATTTATTAGTAGATATCGAATATGTCTAGTTTATTTCATTATTTAGCTTCAAATGTTATGCAGAATCAATTCTCTCTACAGAAAGTATAGTATTCAGTGCTAAGCATGTCTAAAAGAGCTTATGGAAGGGCTTACTGGACAGCTATTAGGAGACAGATGGTAGTCATCCATCAAGGCCATCCAGTGTGTTCTTTAATGTGCACAAGGTATGGCTCTCCTGCACATGGACCATGGCTTAATGGATTATAAGATTCCCATGGCTAATAAGACAGCAGCCTTTTCAAGCCCACTGATGTCCCCCTTTCTCACAAGGCCAGGGAAGGGGTCCAGCAGAGATAAATTTCAATGCTGGAGCAGTTGGGACTCAAATTTGGGAATTGCAGATTACAAGCCTGGCATGTTTTGACTAAGTCAATCCTAACCCTTATTACACAATGGAAAATTATTGCTTTGTCATGATATGATGCTCAGCTGATTACATTGCTTGTGAAAAATTAAACATAGATCAATACAAATATGAGCCAAAATGATTTACACATACTCATAAAAAACAATAATGTGAAAAAGACAGGTGGTGGTGGTGCGGGAATACAAAATGTATAGTCAATAGGCCAGGTATGGATAATCCCATGCTATGCCACTGGTGGCTTGTGGAAATAGGTTAAGGAATTAAGCAAGCTATTCTTGAAACCAGCAGTGCTGCTTCGATTAAAAAAAAGATAGGAGAATGTTCATTCAATGATAAGGCAGGGCAGCTTATTTCTAAAGGGCAGTTAGCAGAGAAACTGCAAGGTTTTAGATTTGAAGTGACATGATAAAAAGTGATGTAATCATGCTCACTTTCCTTTCATGTGCTGAAATGACAGAAGTTCAGTGAAGAATATGAGGACATGACCCCTGAAGGAATAGCAATCCAAACTGTTCTGGAAACAGACTGTGTTGTAGACTACAATTCCCAAAATGGGAAATGTTGATCGCTCTGATAAAATTCTGCAGTATTATCCATTTAAATGCAGAAGCACAAAATGGTGGAAAAAAATTACTTTTTCATAGAGTTAACTTGGCAATTGTCAATGCATATATTTTGTTCAGAGAATCCAATCCAAGAACATGTCACTATCAATTTTGTGTCACTTTGGTAAAGAAGCTGTTGGAAGAAGGATAAGCTATTCCTGAAAATATCCAACACTTAGAGCAACCCACCCCCAAATTTCAGGCCAACAGTTTAGTATTTCTCAAGAAAAATTCCAAAGTCAGGCCAAAAACCCCAGTCCAGAAGAAAGGGTAATAAGCTCCAATGCCAGAAGCAGAGCTGAAAACTCCCATGAATGTGAACAGCGCCAAGTAACCTTGTGTAACACTAGCCCATGTTTTAAAATATACCATATTTAATAGAATTATAAAAAGAAATAAATTTCATGTTTCTGGTAAATATTTTATTATTCAGAAAGAAGTTTCCTTTTCACTGTTATATAATTTAAATGTTTTTATTCATCAAGTTTTCCAAAATTGAGTGTTAATTGCCTAGTCAGATCTATTTTTTTACCACATTACTTGCAAAAAAGCCACTACAAAAAAAATATGTCTGCAAATTTGTTTTAATTTTTTTTATTTTCAGAAAATTTGGAATTAAATTATGTTTAGCAATAAAGCACTACAGGTAAATGTCCTATAGACTAGAAAAACATAAAATAGTTAACTGCAAAAATTTCAAATCTCTTATGTTCTAGTGGTTATGAAACCTGACATGCTTCTGGGAGACTTAGGTTCAAATCTCACTCAAGGCACCAATTTTTTCATCTAATTATTTCAAGTGTTAAATTCTATCTAACTTGGAATATCTATAACATGGCCTATTTCCTTTGATTGGTTACTTTTGAAAAAATTCTGAAATTGACTTGTTTATTTGATTCAGCACAGTTAGCGAAAAGCACGGACTTTTTTAAAAGTATAGTACCAAGAAAAAAAAATTGCAAAAAGAGGTTAATTTTCTTATTTCAAGTTAAATTTTATTTTCCTCTTATTCATAAATAAATAGCCTATCTGTTTATGTGCATTATAATTGTTTCTATTAGTTTTTTTTAAATAAATTCATATTGTCAGATGCACTTTTTTTACTGACTCTAAAAAAAGCCCTACTAAAAGTAAACTTGTCATTTTTGCAAAATATTTCATTTTCATAAAATCCAGAATTAAATTAGGATTAAGTGGCATATAAACATGCCATAATTGCTCTCAATAGTTATTTGGCAAAAAAAGTTCGTTTTTTTATGCTGATTTTTTTCAGTGCTGATCACACGGAAAAAATAGTTTGCTCAGTAGTTATCAACCTTTTTTTCTACTTGACAATGTAAGGGTTAAATGTTCCATCAGTAAAAATGGTAGAAAAACACTGGTCTAGAGTTCTGAAAATATTTGACTCACATTACGACGATGATTTGCTCCTCTTGACAAAAAGATGTTCATGAAATGAACACTTTCATTAGAATTGCTGATGAGACTTGGCAGTAGATTTAGTGATTAATACAGGTAAAACTTAAGTGATAGAAATTAGTCAGAAAAATATGGTGAGAACACCATTTGCATGATATGTGGTTCTGCTGTCATACCGAGTCCGAGAACATATATGTTCCAAACATAAAAAATTAATGTGGCAGATTGTGTGAGTCTACATGATTGAAGATCACACTAATATTCATGTATCATTTGTGAGGAAATATTATGGGAACAAAGTAGAAGTTGAGTTATTCAAGGTAAAAGTCATGCTTATGCTACCACTGTATGCAGTGGTCTTGCTACACTTCCTCCTACCTGAAAACTGCACATTTTATGTATCACATTTAGTGACCAGACATTTTTGGCTCATTTCAAACTACCAAGGTATATAAATCTCCAAAAGAATGTAAATAATTACCCTGTATCTGTGACACTAATACTTACCACGTAACAGTTGATCTTGTTTCTTTATCAAGTTTAAATATCTCTTGAAGCATTTTTCATAGTCTTTTACAAGGATGCTATCTTTCTCTAAATCTGGTAACCATGATTAAGGTAATTTACTAATATAAGGTTTGATGTGAATCAACCAAGACCCCCTTTAAAGGGAAATTTTCATTATCATGCAGAGTGCCTGCAACAGACAACTACATTATGCAACTATTAAGCTTAGATCCTCAGATCACTCTGACAGACTTAATTATACATTTATTCAATATGTTTGGAAATGAATTACATTAATTATGTTGAGTGTTGATCACATTGGTTAGTACTTCTTCATCTCCAAAATTTAGTTACTACTTACTGTAAATGCAAATATACTTTTCCAAAATTAAAGGAAGAAAGCAGCAATCCACAGTAAAATGAGAATATAGTGAACAATACTATATTCAACCTGGAAATATATCAATATGTCAATAGAAAACTGAATTTAGTAATTTCTACAGACATGGTGAAAAGTATTATATAAGGACATGCAAGAATTTTGATACTTCCTTAATCATAAATACACATAATCAGAAATGCTGCATACTTAGAAGTTGCTTTTATATTTCTCTGTCCTATGTAAGTTTCAACATAGATAATTTTATGAAACAAAATATATAGTGCTAAGGCTGTCTAAAAATTGTAAATTTGTTGAACTAATATTTTTAGCATTAGCAGTTGTGTCATCTTCATGAGTGTCAGTTTTTTTCTTCTCTGCTACCATGTTGTGTTAGCATCGATGATGGTTTGGATTCTTTTACCTCTAAGCATCATTTTTTTGCACACAATGGGCTAAATGGCCAGATCACAAGGACCTCTGAATGTTCAGAGAAGGTTGAAGGGAGGGGAATCACCAGATAGCTGTTAGAAGAGACTGTAGCCTTCAGTCAAGGCATTCCAGTGTGTTCTTTAACATGCTCAGGGTATGGCTCTCCTGCACATGGGGCAATTAATGTCCCAACTGATGGATGGTGGCCTTTCCAAGCTTATCAGTGTCCCTACTTAATGAGAGCAAGGTGGGGATTTTGCAGAGATAAATGTCAATGCTGGCCCAACTTGGTCTCGAACCTTAAAACTGCCTGGCTGGCTACTAACTGAGCCACCCACAGCCCCTTCATCGTGCCTGTACATGATTTTTTTATTCCTGTTTTAAAGTTATAAACTGGTTGATATTTATTGAAGTGTGATTTTTTTTTTCAGTAATTAAAACTAAAACGATGAGCTAATATGAATAATGAGTTAATAAGGAAGATAAAGGAAGTATCAATGTTATCCCCCTGGTCAATACTTTTAGCAGAGTCCTACAGAATATTGGAAAGCCATAGGTAATCGAAACCTTCTGGGTGAGGTATATGGATGATGACTTCTTTATCTAGGAATTTAAAGATGAAGAACTGAAAAGTTTATGGAACAATTCAATAACAGGTATGATGCCATCAACCTCACTATTTAAGAAGGAAAAAAAAAACTTTTTCTAGATTACCTTGTTACAAAAAACAAAGGAACTTTAGATTTAAATATGTTAATATAATGTACTAGGTTAACAAACATAACTTCTGCAGTGTAAAATAAATTTACTAGTCACATAGAAACAGTAAAAATACCATATATAGGCATCTCTGACTTACGTTACTTAGATTTATGGTAATTTCAATACAAACAACTACAGGTAGGCAATATATCTCTCTCACAAATATTCCTTGTTAATTCTTTAGTAAAGATTAAATATGAATGAAATAATATGTCTATCACAAAAAATAATACGATTCAATAATGACTAAAATGAATGGAATTAAAAATAATTAATTTGATTGCTGGAGTCCAGTCATTTACAAAGCTCTGGGACAAGATCTTAGTACGCTTTTCAGCATATTGACACTGACATGGTTCTATCTAACAAGAATGACTAACTGGCAACAGCTTCAACACAGTAAAGGAGTTGCAGAATGCCTGTAATATTCCCAATTATAAACAAACAAATGCTGGATAGCTTAAATTTTGGGTACAAGAAAAGAAACTAATTGCCAAAACGGGTTCTAAAGTTCCTTAAATCACTCATTATTCCCATAGATATGAATACATCGTATATAAGTGCTTAAACAGAATAATGGGATAATTACCATGTTACAAGAATAAAGAATAAATAAAAAAAAAACTCAATATTTTGAAGAATAAACTTCTTATGTGAAAGATAAATTAAGTCAAGTCTATCTAAATTTTGAATTCCAGCAATATTCATTCAATATTAAATGAGTTATGGTAGCTGGATCACTCTTTCTTAAATCTCATCAAACTTGAAATTGAAAGATGAAATGTGAACTTCAAAACTACAAGTATTTTAATAAACAGTTTCATATAGCAATAATATGCATTTAGATTGTTTTTGAGATAAATTTTTAATACTGCAAACAACTTTTTCTGTTAAATATTTCTGTTTCTATGCTCTTTAAATATTGAACATATATATTGCTGAAATTCAATATTTTAGATTATTAATTTACCTTTACTTTTCAATCTTTTAAAAACACAATTTTAAAAAAAAATTGCTCAGAAAATAATTAAAATACTTTAAAAGTTCTCTGTTGTTGAGCAATAAAATTTTGAAATTTATCTTTCAAACTCCTTGCATATTAAAAAGTTTTTAGAAGCAAACTCAGAAGCTTTTCATAGCAAGGACAGTACTCAGTCTTCAGTGACATTAAGGCTGTTAAGAACTTCTTTTCACATGTCCTGAATGGTTATTCCAGTGCCTCAGTTGCAGGTGTTGACAGGCGAGATCATTATTTCAAAAGTCTCGTAGATAGATGATGGTTCCATAGTAAGTGGATACACATATTAACAGTGTGGTGTGCTCTCAGTCTATGGTAGCTGCTTGTTGTATTGTTAGCTCAGAAGCAACTGTTGTTAGTTTGTTTTGGCTGACATCTGTCTGATGCAATATAAACCTCTCCTGTCTAGAATGATGGCTTTTCAGATATAATAAACAAAGGAAATATCTGGCACATGTAGGGGAAATCTGTATATGCCTGATTTTTGAAGGTGGCTAAATTTCTCTCTGTCCCTTTTTGGTGGGAGTTGGTGGGAACAGACTATATCAAGTGTGACTAATTTGCTGTTGAGAGGAATGAACAGATCTTAGAGCCTATTGAGAACTTCCACCACAGATTTAGTGGAAAATAAGTGCTCACAAATGAAACCAGATAAAAATTTGGACAGATTCCTTTCTAGAAAGAACAATGGAGATGATCTTTTTGCACACTAAGGGCTGAATGGGGTGATTATCTTTGTGCACTTTGCACTAGAGTGAAAATTTGCAGTTGGGTTGTTTTACCTCTGAGCGGCACTTTTTGCACACTATGGGCTAAATGGCCAGGTCACATGAACACTGAAGGCTCAGAGAAAGTTGGAGGAGGAGACCCACTGGAACAGCTGTTAGGAGACAGATTGTAGCCTCCCGTCAAGGCCATCCAGTGTGGTCTTTAACATGCACAGGGTATGGCTCTCCCACACATGGGGCTTAATGTCCCATCCGACGGATGACAGCCTTCCCAAGCCCATCGGTGTCCCTTACTGACCATGGGCAGGGCGGAGAATTTTTGCGGAGATAAATCTCAATGCTGACCCAGCTGGGACTCAAACCTGGGAACTGCAGTTTATGAGCCTGGCACGCTACTGACTGAGACACCCCCCCGCCCCAACATTTGCAGTGCCTGACAGTTTGATAGCACTGCACACTTCTTGAGGTCCTTGGGTGCCACTGGTTGTTTTTTAAACCTCAATACCTTGTTTTGATGCTAGTAATGGGGTCAGCATTTAGACTTGTATAACATAGATATTTATATAATATAAAACTTTGGCATCAGCCATTTTTGTTTAGGATAACAAACTGACCTGTTTTCTCAGCTAATATGATAACATGTCAAGGGAGTTTCTTACGCTTTTAAGACCTGAAAATACTCACACAAGAAATTTTATTTCCAAGTAGGGGAAATACTTTTTGCCAGGAGTTCATGGACTTGACTTTCTGCCTCATGGCATTAATTTTATGCTCTTGCATATGTCTGCGCATGGTATTTGAACTCGGCAGCAATTTTATGAGTCTTCTGGTGTTGCTATCTGGACTGTGATGGTTCACCATTCACTTTTACATTTCCTTAACCAGTTTCAATTATTTTTTGGTGTTTCTTTCTTTTTAACCATCATTTTTATGATATCACAACTCCATTTTGAGTGGCGGCTGCTGAGCAAGGTCACGTAGGTAGGTGATGTATGATGTAAGCGCAGAGCAAGGTCATGCGCTTACATCATACATCATATCATTACATCATAGAACAATCACTGTATGCAAATGTGGCTTGAAGCGTGATGTTGAGAATAATTAGTTGTAACAGTTAGTACCATCATCATCAATACACATCAAACTTTGAATATTCCTACAAAGAGTTAAAACAATGCAGACTCATTCAGTAACAGTTAGTAGAGAACTTGTCAGTTAGATAGTTAAATAGTGGAGGAGTTGTGAGAGGTATAGAGGCAAAGGAGGAGAGTTGTATGCAGGTGGTAATGTTTAATTTTTGTGCACCATGTTGGTGAATGATTTAAAGAAGTCATTTTGTAGAAGCTTTACATTGGTGACTCAACAATTCAATAGTAAATACATACAAAATCCTCATGAAATCATGGGCTATGAAGTTCCTACCAGACTCTGTAATTTTCCTATCCAGGCATGCCTGTCCTGAGCTACAGCTGCTGCATTTGGCCACTGTAGGTAAATTCTAGCAAAGTCTTGTTTGACATTGTCTGCACATAGCTCTTTTCTCCTTTTCCTGAAGCTTTTAGGCACACTATTCATAATCCTATTAACCAATTGACAACTATGCATACAGACAACATGGTCAAACCAACATAATCTTTCTCTGCACAAAATGCTGCTCAAAGGAGGTTGTTGACTCCTTCTTCTAACCTCATGATTACTTACAAAGTCAAACCACCTAATGACCAAGGTACTGTGTAAGCACCTAGAATTGAAAGCATCAAGTTTCTTGTTATCCTGCTTACAAAGGGTCTGTGTTTCACTACCATAACTAACCTTAAAAAGAATCAAATGACTATACAGATTAATTTTAATCTTTAGGTGTATGCGCCTATTTTTTCATAGATTCCAAAAGATGCTAGCAGCAATCCTACTTGCTACAAGACAGCTGATAATTGGTCTGTATTAGCTGATACACTTTAAGTTACTTTAAAGTGATAAGAGAGTAAAAACAGATTTTTACCACTATTTATCCAAGTTGATGTAAGTCTTAGTGTTTTTGGCTGATGCACTCAACTTCAAGGGTTTATAGATACACTGCTGTTGGTATCTTCTTGGGGTCTTTAATACTCTCCTTACACCACTGAGATGCCAGTCCATTACAAACAGGATACTTCTCGACTTCTTCATGAGAATGACACTATTGCTGTTGATACAATGTTGAATATCCCGCAGTACTCGTTACTCTTACAACTTTGTCCAGAGGTATAGAGGCAACTTCCATCATAATTTACTATTTATATTCCAACTTAAGACATAAAAATATCCCCAATTAAAATATGCTGCCATGTGAGTTTCATTCGTCTTTATCAGGCAGTGTGCAGTTTAATGCTAATACATTACATCAATGGTTCTCAATCTTTTATGCTTCACGTACCCTTTGGAAATGTGTATGCAACTGGCGTACCCCTTATATAGATAGATAAAACTATAGGTAGAGTATAATAATGCCAATTTAGCGACTTGTTACTAGATCTAGCGACTTTTGAGCTCTCACGGCATTATTACATGATTTATAAGGCTGTTCCCCTAGCAGATACCCAGTGCTTTTCCTGTTAAGTGATTTAAAATTAATTTCCATGCTGATGGTATTGGTTTTATGCCAGTATTACATAAATTACTTTGATTTAATTAATAAATTTTCCATATATTTTAATTGTATTTTAGTTCCAGGTGATGCAATTATTTTAGCTATTAATGCATAATTATGCAAATTAGCCTGTAAGATGGTCTGCATTAATGTTGTTTTACCTAATTTATTGTCAAAATTATATAATTTGTCAGGGTGGCAACAGTGGCAAAGGAAGGTGTGGCTGTAAGTTAGTTTGTGTCATAAAATTTTTTTATTTTCTAATTATTTTATGTGGCTTATATCAAAATATAAAAGTAAAATGGCAAGTTAAATGATGAAATTGTGATATAAAGATCAAGTGAGAAAGATTTGGCAAGTATTAAGTAAATTATAAATCAGATAATGTGAACACACTAAACTAACTGATGCTAAAAAAACATAGGTGCTGCTATCTAGTGAAAATAGATTATTATGATATATGAGCACATATTTTAAAAATATTTTTCAAGCATAAAATCCAACTCCAACTTTAAGGCAACAACAATATCTCTCGGATCACTACCATGAATCTAAGAATTTGTATCACACAAAATACGATATGTCTAACTTAATCTGTAAATCCTGTGAAGCAGAAATTTTTGATGTAAGAGAGGGAATATACTGTGTAACTGAATGTAAACCATTCTTGCACCCTAAATGTATGGGTATGAGTGAAAGTAAATTTAAAAAATTATACAAGGAGAAAAAGAGAAAGTGGATGTGTTTAATTTGTGTAAATAATACAGTAATAAATAGGCACTTTGACGTCATTTAATAACGTCAAAGTGTGTTTCAATTTTAGAGGAAAAATTGTCCGAGCCGGGTGGGATACGAACCCACGATCTCCTGATAACATGTCAGGTGATCTGGACCACTGAGCTACCGGCCGCCGATCAAGATCTCCTCTAATTAACAATATGACCCCATTATGTCACATATAGGCATTATTTTAGGCAATTTTTTTTTAGCCCTAGTGGCTTTCTATTTTTGCCAATAGATGGAAAGCATGTCTTACAAGTATGCTAATGATAATAAATATTGAGATAAACTCAAATAAACTTGACAGTTCAACATCCAGTAATAAATAGGCACTTTGATGTTGATTTCAATTTTAGAGGAAAAATTGTCTGAGCCGGGTGGGATACGAACCCATGACCTCCTGATAACATGTCAGGTGCTCTGGACCACTGAGCTACCAGCTGCCAATCAAGATCTCCTCTAATTAATGCTATGAACATTTCCTTTATGTCACATATAGGCGTTATTTTAAGCAATTTTTTTTAGCCCTAGCGGCTTTCTAGTTTTGTTAATAGATGGAAAGCATGTCTTACAAGTATGCTAATGATAATCTGACATGTTATCAGTAGGTTGTGGGTTCGTATCCCACCCGGCTCAGACAATTTTTCCTCTAAAATTGAAATCGACGTGAAAGTGCCTATTTATTACTAGATGTTGAACTGTCAAGTTTATCTGAGTTTATCTCAATATTTATTAGTAAATAATGTTTCAGATGGAACAGAAGCATCCAAAAATAAACAAGTATATCAAGAAAGCATAAGTCAACAGAAATGTACTGCTAAAAATTCGGAAAGTGAGGTGTCTGATGGTAGTGATCCGAGAGATATTGTTGTTGCCTTAAAGTTGGAGTTGGATTTCATGATTAACATAATAAAACAGACTAAAGATATAAACAGTTTCTTAATAAATGAAATAAGAGAAATTAAAGGTGTCAATGATTTATTAATGAGTAAAATAAAGGATATTAAATTGCACTAAACTTTAATCAAGATAAATTGGTAGAACACATTACCTCATTCAATGAATTTAAATCAGAATTCAAGAAGCTTAAGGAAGAAAATCACCATTTAAATAAACAAACAAACGAATTAAAGCAACAAATGAAAGATATCAAGTTTAAAATTAATGAATTAGAATTAAGATCCAAGGCAAACAACAGAGATTACTGGAATACTTGAGGTCCAAAATGAAAATGTGCTGAAAGTTGTTCAAGATACCTCAAAAGCTGCTTGATATTCAAGAAAAGAATGATATTGTTGTAGCACATAGAGTTACTACAATTAATAAAAACAAATCAAAACTTATTGTGGTAAAATTATGGAAATTAAGTAAAATTAAGGAATGTCAAATCTAAATATCAATGGATTGAGAAAGCAAAAGCACATAGGAACCTTACAGCCAATATGATAAGTTCAGAATTCCGTGATATCAGGGTTTACATAAATGAACATCTAACAAAGTATTTGAAAAACTTATTTTACAGGGTTAAGCAATTTAAAAATGAACATGACTATAGGTATGCTTGGATTAAAGAAGGAAAAATATATTTGAGAAAGTCATCTGAATCAAGAGTGTACAGAATTAGGAAAGAAGATGTAGATAAACTGTAATGAATACAATGTGTGGAGAACAATTGGATGAAATATTGGAACTTTCAGAGGAAGATGACAAAACTATAATTATTCAAAATCAGTCTGAATTGTTAGACTTTATTTTTAATTTAAACTCTATTTTTATTGTGCATTGCAACATTAGGAGTGTAAACCAAAATTTAAATGAGTTAATTGTAAATTTAGATACTACATTGAATAATATTGATATTATATTTTGTTAACAGAAATATGGGTGAAAAGAATATCAATAATTATCAGATAAATGGCTTTGAGCTCTTTTACCACTGTAGAGAATACAATAAATCAGGTGAGGTTTTAGCATACATAAAAATAGGTAGGTTTCAAGTAAAACAAAGGTAACTTTTATGTACAGTGCAGGAGGAATTTTTTTGTTTGAAACTAATTTAAAATTTTCAATAGTTTTAATATATAGGGCTTATAGTTTTTTCACTGATATTTTCAATAGGGAATTAAAAGAATTTTTAAAAAGCATATCCAAAAGAAAATACATTACTTGTAGGGGATATGAATATTGATATATATTAAAAGATTCTAGAACAATAAATGATTACTTCAATATATTGTCAACTTATGGGTTCAGACAATACATACATGCAACTGCAAAAGAATTTAATGCACAATTATGCTGTTCAATAGGATGTGAGCTCAGAAGCATCTATCATACTACACTAAGACTATGCAATATAGTCTAGGTAGGAGTTGTTATACATGTCATGACTAAACTTAAGGCAATTTTTAACTATATTAAAAGTTCCCAAGTAATGTTGTAACAAATTACCATTTATGGAGTAGTTCTGCTGGCTTCAGCTGGTTGAGTAAATTGATTAATCTTTTTCTGCAATTTCTTCAAGATGTCATTCAGAAGCATTGGCATTTTACAGTTAAATTAACCAGATGTATTTATGCTGCACACCAGATGCCAGTTCGGGAACACTATGCGAAATTCACAATTTCCATGTTGTTAATGGCAATGTTGTTCGAAGTATCACATAACAACTCATTAATGTAAAGAGGAATATGCTCATGAAGCGATTCCATGCTTAATGTCCAGTGTAGATCACTTTTGACTCCTTTAAATTTGCCTCAACGAACTCCTCTAAACTAGCATACTCAGTGCAAGTTCTTTAAAACAAAAACCAAAAGCTTTAAACATCTAAACGTTAAAACATGGACCTGCCCTTCCGTCAAGCTAACTACGTAGCGACTAGTTTCACCCCGAAAGCGAGCGGAGCTTCATCAAGCAAAGTGATCTTAAAGTTGAGAGAGTATATATAAGAGTATCCCTCTATCAGTGATTTAACAGATTTGAATGTCACTCGCACAACAGGGAGGTTCCACGCTGCAGGTAGGGGTGGAATCTCCGTGTTAAACAAGCAATCTTTATGAAGATTAATTAGAATATTCTCTGCCTAATGTAGTTGAAATTTATTTGATGGTACCATTAAAGGTTTATATGTCAGATTATTAATATGTATTTGATTTTGTTTAATTGTTTGAGCCAAAGCAGTATTATCAGTTCTATTTTTAATGTCTAATTGGTGTTCCGTCACACATTGTTTGTATGAACGAAATGTTTTTTCGATATAAAAGTTTTTCCCCCCCAATACTTTATTCTCATCTGGTATTTCAATTTTATATACTCCACTGTTGCTTACATTTGTCTCTATCATTAATTATTATGTTTTGATTGTATTATGAATCTTATGTGTTATATTTAAATTATATTTTATTAATGTATTTTTAATTTGTTTGACACTCCTGGAAAAAAGGGAAACAATGTGTGTATCGAGTCTGACTATTTGTGCAGGATTAGGTTGTGATGTTTTCTGTGTGTTAGCTGATTGTCAGTCATTAATGCGTGCATGTAGGACACGACCCCTCTTGCATCATAGCTAGCTTGATTGTCAAATTATGCAAATGTTTTCCCGGCGTGCAATAGACACATGTCGCATGTTATAACTAAGTGACGTTAGGTCACAAAGTCAGTGTAGTTAGTGGAGAATGAGTATTGTAAGTAGTAGAGATGTAGGAGTCAGAATTAGTATTGTGAGGAGAGAGAGAATTGGTATTGTTAGTAGTATGTGTTGTGTAGTTAGAAGGAGTTGTTAGTAGAGATTTAGACAGATGCAAGTTGTTAGTACCCAACTTTTGTATTCATTAATTGAGGGTGAGTCTTTGAATTTTTTGGAAATAAACTTTGTTTTAGAAAGTTCTGAGTTTTTGCTATTTTTCTCTTGGGCAACAAAGATTTATTTTTTTGATTAGATTTAAACTTTAATTAAACTTGACAATCCTTTTTTGAATTCTTACTTGATAAGTAATGCTAGACAAATACCTAAACAACCCTATTTCAACTTTATTTGGCAAGTTCATATTGCCTGGTGCCCGACAATGCTATCCGGAATTTTGAATAAATCTGGATCAGACAAAAGGTCCAATTTGAAAAGTTAATAATCTTTGGAGTGTTACAAGAGCCCAAAATATCAAAATTATTTTCAGCCTAGCTCCAAATCTGACGAAATTAATCGAAAGGGACAGAGACAAATTTAGCCTACTTCAAAAATCAGGCATATACTGATTTCCCCTACATTTTCTGGATAATTCTGTTGTTTACTACATCAGAAAAACCATACGTTCTTTACAAGAGAAGTTTGCTGAGCATCAAACAGATGTCAGCCAAAACAAGCTAACAACGGCCTCCACCGAGCTAGAAGAACAACACGCAGCAACAATAGACAGGGAGAACGCCACACTGCTTGCACATGCATCCACTTTCTACAGAACCATAGTCTGCAAGGTTATTGAAATAATGATCTTGCCCAACCCCACCTGCAACCAAGACACTGGAATTGTCCTTCACGACATGTGGAAAGAAGCTCTAAACAGCCCTAATATCACCACATAGTATCACTTCACTGAAGACAGAGTGCTGTCGTTGCTCCAAAAAGTTTCTGTTTTCTCCTAAAAACTTTTAACATGCAAATAGTTTGAAAGATAAACCTTAAAATTTTATTGTTCAACAACAGAGAATTTTAAGTTATTTTTAATTGTAACAGCTGCTTGAGGGGGTATTTTTTTTATTTTTATTTATTATTATTATTATTATTTTTTCATCAAAATTACCACCTGGTCTATTTTATCTATAATTATTATTTTAATATTTGATTCTTAACTTTTCCAGTTCATTTATTTCCATTTGTAGATTGCCTTGTATTCTTATTTAATTCTTTTATTTTATAATTAAGTGTAATTTAAATCTGGTGGCATCTTTTGCACTTCTGGAATGGTCCTTAATGTTTGTTCCACCTGTGGTATTAGATGTATTAAGGATGGAATTTTGCTGGGGTAGGTAAATTTAGCCCCTCTTTCCAAAGCTGTTATTTAATGTATATTTAAGTTTACATTTGCCAAATTTATAAACTTTGATTGGATTTCACTACTATTTATACTCTGTATATTATTATTGAATATTACCTTATTAAATTGAGTTGAACTTCTAGGCTTTACTGTGTTTTGTACTCTTTCCAAACGTTTTAGATTATGTTGTGTTATGTTGCATATCATGCCACTGGTTTTTATTATCTTGTATTATTGGGGTTTCCTACATTACATTTATCTCTATTTTGATTTTTACTATGATATTTATTTCCACTTACTTCCTTTCTTTTAGCTTTTAATGCATAATTATGCAAATTAGTCTAATTTGCATAATTATGCATTAAAAGCTAAAATAATTACATCACCTGGCACTAAAACACAAATTATATGAAAAATTCATTAATTAATTTAAATCAAAGTAATCTTTTTTAGGGGAAAAATTGTCTTGAGCCAGGTGGGATACGAACCCACAACCTCCTGATAACATGTCAAGTGCTCTGGACCACTGAGCTACCGTCTGCCAACAAGATCTCCTCTAATAGATGATATGAACCATTTCCACCTACTTCCTATGTAGGGAGCGTTCAGGCAATTTTTGCCACATGCGGCAGACACATGCCATATGGATGGAGAGTATCACGTGTCTCTTAGTTTATAGGTATTTCTCCACACTTTCTTAAATATCTCAGCAGCAATCCCTATTTGTCTATTAATCTCATGCTGCACATCACCAGTATCTTTTACATAGCTCTAGTGTTTCTTCTTGAGAATTTCTCGAGAAAAAAAGTATAATTTTTTTTTTTCATTTCTTGAGAATTACTTTTTTCTTGAGAAAAAACATTATAAAATTTGTTTTCCTCATTTCTCCAGAAATTTATTTTTTGGAATTGATACCAAAATTATTGTTTTTATCAACAATTTGTAACAGTCAGTGTTTACTTTTTTTTATTGCAATACCTGGAAAATTTATAAATATAATTTTATTTATAACTTCTTAAGTAATAAATACTTAAAAACTTGCACAGCTGCATTGTTCAGTGCAGTTTGTTTTTGTTCTGTAGTTCTTTTTTAAATATTTAAATTTAATTCATTTTGTTTGGTGTTTTTAGCCCATAAAGAGGAGCAAATTTTATAAGAACTATTGGTCACCTTTCACGAAGAATAGTAATAAGGATTTGGCAACATGTAATCTTTGCAATAAGACAGCAACAGTTGGTCTTCATAGGCACCTTGATGGTATAACATGGTTATAAACGGGAAGAATCAAATATCGAGCCCAATAGTTCCTGTTCCCAACAAGTCAAACGGTGATTTGAAGGTCCCAGTAGCAATGATCAAACAATTTTAATATCTATAAAACATCCAACTGTGGCGGAATTATATCTAAATTGGCAGCAGTTAATGGATTCTCATTTAATAAAATTACTAAAAGTGAACTGATAAAACAGAGCATGACCGCAAGGGGATTCAAACTGCCACGTAATCTTGTAGAAGTAAGGCAACTGATGATGGAATTTTATTATTGTAAAAAGGAGTTAGTTCAGACCATAAGGAAATTAAAAGATAAAGAAAAAAAATTTGGTGTATCTACTGACTAGTACTAAAAATAAAAGATACATGGATATTTACATATATAGAAATTCTAAAGACTTATTCAATCTTGGGTTGGTTTCAATTAATGGTAGTTGTTCTGCCAAAAAAACTTTAGAGTTGCTAAAACAAAATTGGATGGTTTTGGTATTTCTCTTGAAAAAGATATTGTATCTGTAATGAGTGATGGTGCTGCTGTTATGCAGAAATTTGGAAGGTTCTCTTGCGCATCAGCAACTATGCTACAATCATGGTTTGCATTTAGCTATTTTGAAAATTTTTTACATTAAGAAGCAGAAAAAAAGTGACGAATTCAAAGAAAATAATAATGATAGTGAAGATGAAGATTGTTTTCAGAATATGAATCCGATTTTGAATTTGAACCAGTGATAAACAGAGAGCTACAAAATGTTATAGAAGGTACAATTATAGATATACAGAAAATTGTAAAAATATTCAAAAAAATCTCCTGTCAAAAATAGCGTTTTGCAAAAATATGTACAAGAATATGAACAAAAGGAACTGTCACTACTTTTGGATTGCAAGACAAGGTGGAATATCATGGAGATTATGATCAAACGCTTTTTACGAATTAAAAAGCCTGTAAAAATGGCATTAAGTGAACTGAATATGGATACTATGTGGAGGGAAGATTATGTGAATATGGCTGAAACATTATTAACTATATTAGAGCCTGTTTGAATAACCGTCGAGTGTCTGAGCTGAGAAGATTTCTACATTGTTAATTGCAGAAGGAGCCTTAAAATTTTTGTTTTCGAAATTAGAGAAGGTTAACAATGAACTAAGTAAGGAGCTTCTTATTGCAATTACAGAAGAAACAATATCATATCTCTTTATAAATTTTTACAAAATCCTGCTTGCAAAGAAAAAGATACATTTTTTAGACTAGTCTCGAAAAATGAAATTTACAAAATTTTAAAGAAATGTTAAATAGATCATTTGCTAGTTGTCAACAGTTTGATACTGAAAAAGATGTTAAGGAAATTCCAATCAATGGAAATGAAGAATTGTCTCTTCAACAACAATTAAATTTATCTATAACAGAAAGTGCGAGAGAAGTGAAACCTGGTGTTACTGACAAATATCAGACTATTAAATTAGAATTACATATATTTAAAAAAACAACAGGTACAAGAACAACGAATTTGGAACTACTTAGAGATGCTTTGTCCACAATAAAGCCTACATCTACACAAAATGAACTTAATTTTTTTATTGCTGACGATTTTGTTACGAAGAAGAGAAATCGATTATCCAATACTACTTTGGAGCGCTATGTTTTTTGAAAAATTATTTCAAAGTTGAACAATAAGCACATTCAATTTTGTTTTGCAATCATTTTTTTATCTACATATTGTATTTTGTGTTAAAATAAAATATATGAATTCAGTATTAAAGAGTGATATTTCATTGTTATATAACCTTTTAAACTGAATTTAAGTGTGCAAATGTTATTTATATATTATATGAGAATTCTAGAGATTTCTCGAGAAATCTTAAACACTACATAGCACCCAAGATAATTAAACTGACACCTGCTCAAGACTGCAACTATTCAGATTAAGTGAATCACAGCTTGTCTGACCAATTTCATCACTTTAGTTTTCTCTCTGTTTATAACCAAACATACTCTACTACTCGAATGAGTAGTAGAGTAGCTCAGATGCTACTCTACTACTCATTCAGCTATCAACAGCTCAAATGAAAGAGTTCATCTCATCAACATCATTTGCCAAAAGGGCTCAATCATTAACATAATCTAAATCAGAAATTTTCGTATCTCCAGACCATATAAGGCCAAAATCTTTCCCTTGCAAAGAATTACACATAACATAATCAATAACCAAACTGAAGAGAAAATGAGACAAAATGCATCCTTGTCAATTCACTAGCAATGCTAAATCAATCACTACAAGCCTTACCAACCCTCACACATGACTCACGTGTTATTATAGAGAGCTTTCATTATGTTAATTAACTTGTCTGGTATGTCACACAATCTGATGATACACCACAAATTACGACTATCAACAGAGTCAAACACTTTTTTGAAATCAACAATGCTAGTAACCAAAGGTTTCTGAAACTCTAAACATTTCTCAAGAATCTGCCTAAGTGATAATTCAGGTATTCCAAATGATCTAATGATCAATCAAAATTATGTTGATCAACAGAGTAAAAAGCCTTTTTGAAATCTATAAAGCTAGCTAGTAACCACAAAGGTTTACTAGTTTTAAAGAATCTAAAAGCAAAAAAGAAATTTTACTGACACTAAACATTTCTCAAGGATCTGCCTAAGTGAAAATATTTTATCAATACCCTATCACTTCTGAATCCACACTGTTCTTTATGCAGTTGTCCATCAACCAAATTCTTAATTCTATTAAATATATCATGTAAAGATTCCCCTATAATTGTCACAAGAACTGCAATCATCTTTTTTAAAAATGGGATAATAATGCTCTAGTAAAATTCTTAGGAACAACACCTTTATCATAAAAAATATTCAAAATTCAGTCAGCCATGTGACAACACAACTCTTTCCAGTTCTAAGCATTTCAGTAGTAATTTCATCTACACCTGGGGATTTATGCAGTTTAGGTTTAAAAATAGCCCAAATAACTTCAGACTGTGATATAATGCCAACAATAAAGCCAGTAATGCATTTACCATCATTACAACATGGGGGTAAAATTAACCACATTATTTAGAACATCACTGAAATGCTCAGCTCATTTAGCTATGACAGAATCCACAACATCAATAACCTTACCAGGTTTATCCTTCAATCGCTGTATACCAGTCCATTTCTTCCCAAACAAAACATTAACTATGGGGTACAGCTGCTAGTTGCTGTTACACTGTCTAGCTGCTTCCTCTTTTTTACCAAGTTATCAAGAAAAAGTTTCCTATCAGCTGTTAACTGATCCTTTACACATTTATTAAGCTCATTGTAATGCCATCTGCTAGGAGACTAGTAGGGTGTTGATTCAAATTATTCCTCCACTTTCTATTTTCAGAAATATGTTCAATATCCTTATTACTCAAATAATTTTATTTCCACTGTTCCTTTATACCCAAAAGAGTTCTGTTTGTTTCAAGGAAAGCACATTCTCAATTTCAGCAGTAAGCAAACCATGATTGCTATAATGACTAAGTAGTCTATCATGGTATGTCTTGACTATATCTGAATCTTTCAGACCTTCAGTTTTAAAAATAATTTTCTCAACCTTAGCACAATATTTCTTAAGCCTCAGTTGCCAGACACTTTTGACCAGGTAATGGTTAGATCCAATTTCTGCTCCCCTGTATGATCTGATATTCCTGATTGAACTAGCCCATTTGCTGTTAATTAAAATATAATCTATCATATTCCTGTGTAACACATTAGGTGAAAGCCATGTGTATTTATAAATGTCCTGGTGTTTGTAGTACATGTTAGTTATTCACAAACCAATAAGTTTATTTACCTGTAAGAGATGTTCCCCATTGCCATTGGAATTACCAATACCAAAGCGACATAACACCCCTGTCCAAAGGCCCAATAAACTTCTTAATTTTTAGGAAATTGTATTCGATTTTTTTTCCTCTCGAACAGAGCTTTGTTTTAGTGATACTGGTTAAAAGATTATTTTGGGTCAATCATTAATTTCTTTCTTTCTGATCTTTCGCTCATTTAAAAAGGAAACATTATTTAATTTTTGACAAGTTTAATTGCTTGTGCCCCAAAACCAGCTATGCAGCAAATAAAATAATAACATACTTTTTGAGGGTTACACAATACACTTTTAATTTGGGAAGGCCCCAATGAGCAATTAAACTGTCTAAATTAATAGAGCCAACAGTATCTATCCTACAATACATTTCATGAATGCCGTCTCCTATTCAGATGTTTTTATTCAAAAAGATGACAGAGGAGCTTTGACAACGTCAATATACTGAATGCCTACTTACGTACCATCCGTCATATGCGAGGACTCATACACCCCATGGGGGTATATAATTGCAGCCTTCCATTCTCTCATCCACAGGACATTCACCATATCATCAAATGATTTTTGTTTAAAAAAGAAATTCAAAAAATTTAATTCATTGTTGCATCTCATGGCTTCTACCCAAAATCAACAAAATCAATAAAGCTAGTGAATAAGTATAGAAATAGCAAGAGTAGAGATTTGGCTCTCCTCTCAATCACAAATTCTGAACAGGCAACTTTTGTCGGATCCATAACTTATGTTTTTGTCCTATACAAATAAGTCTGCAAATTATTAAGAGATCAAAAAAATCAATATTGTTTTCAGTCCAGCTCCAAATCCAAAAAAAAATTACAAAAAGGGACAGAGACAAATTTAGTCTCCTTCAAAAATCGGGTGTATACAGATTTTCCTTACATCCGCCAGCTATTTCCAATTTTATTATATCAGAAAAACCATATGTTCTCCACAGGAGTGGTTCAAAGAGCAACAGACAGATGTTAGCCAATAAAAGCTGCCCAGCTAGCAGGCAATATAACCCACAGCTACCAGAGACTGGGAGCACATCATACTGTACACCAACTAGGAGCACACCATACTATATTTGTATGGTGGCATTGCCATTCCATGAATTCAATTATCAACCTATGTATAATGTATAGACGAGATGTAATAAAGGATTTCTTTGTTTATTGTTGTTGAAATAATTACTTGTTTATTATTGCTGGCACAGTGATGTGGTCAAGGAAGATTTAAATTGCAATATACAGATGTGTATTGCTTTAGTATATTATTTGTTGAAGATTAAGCATTACTATTTTAAAGAAGATTCATATGATATTTAGATCAGTTTTTTTTGTTCACTAAAGTTTTCTTTAAGCACCATAATTTAAATTTATCTCTATAGCAAAAATGTCTAGATCCGAAATTAGATCAAAGGTTTTGTTGAACCAGAATTTCTTGCCAAACCTCGCCTAACCCCCTGCAGCTCAGCTCTGTTATAGGCTCTGGTAAAGTGCGAGTAGAAAATTGATAATTTGTAGATTGTTTGGGTGGGTTGCTAGGTATTGTTAGGAATAAATATGGATTTTTTTTTTTACACACAGATGTGTATAGTTTATTTGAGGTGGGCAGTTATAGAGGAGTTTCAAGTAGATGGCAAAACATTCATCCTGAGAATCCTCTCTCTGGATTGATGGCAGAAGCTGTTCTCCCTTATGTGTAAAAAAATTTTCTCTCCATGAAAGTCAACTCACCCACTTCTATACTATATAATGTACATTCTATGCACAATGCATATATACATGTTATATCAAAAATTTAATTATCTGGCAACATTCCAATGTAAAATTAGAAAAATTACTATTCCAATTCAATACAGTGCTCCCTACAAGGCCTGAATCTAGAAAAATATCGAGGGGGAGGGGCAAGAAACAAAACTGAGCTGAAAAAATGTAAGAGGTGTGGAGAGGGCAAGAGGCTTCCATTGCAGAATTCCATTGCAGTATAACATTTCCCCTTCTCTTTTACAAATCTTTAAAATATTTTAAATGGAAAATTCAAGAATATAAATAATTTCAATAATTTTTCATCTCTATTATCCTTATCAGCATTCTGAAAAGGTAGGGGAGGGCATGCCCTTTATATATATATAAAATCTACATTTATTCCTAACATAATTGCCTAGCATTTCTGCCCATCCAAACAACTAAAGATTATCAACTTTCTACTTACACTTTACCAGAGCCTATAAATATTGCAACACCAAAGAAGCACTAAGCAATGAAATATATCTCAAATTTCATGAACAAGATGGATATATATCACATACCATCAGCAAAGTTCATAGCAAATGAAATGTAAACAGTCATAAACCTTCCCAAACCCCCCAGCCCAACAAATAAAGAGTTGAAAAAATATACAAACAGCCTTACCATACACCAATAATAATTTCTCACAAACTCAATTAAAAATGCCCTTAAACCATATCACTATAAAGTTCCATTTAAATGTCATACACAATATCTCCACTTGTTCGAAATGATTGTAATAATATACCCAACACTGGAAGGATATATTATATCCAGCTCAAAGACTCCACAGGCAAAATCTTCCATAAAAACAAATATAAAGGGAACACCATACACCCATTTAACACCTGAGTTATTTAAAGAACAAAAATACATCTTAAACTACAAAAGACTGCTCTACAGAAGTATTGGTGCATATTAACATAATATATATATTACATATATATTAACATAATGAAAGCTCTCTATAATAGCACCGAGTTGTGTGTGAGAGTTGGTAAAGTGGGTAGCAATTGGTTTAGCATTATTTCTAGGGTTCGACAAGGGTGCATTTTGTCTCCTTTTGTCTCCTGTGTTCCAAAAATAATCTAATGCAATCTCAAATCTCTATGCAACATCCTTGCATTCCATGTGCGGGTAGAGAAAATAATTAATAATTTTTTAAAGAAACTATGTTTATTGTGTCTGTAAGTGGTAGTTAGGTAGTCACTGGAAGGAGAGCTATGCACCAATCCCCTGTGATGATGCATAGAACCGGCCAGGCCTAGCACCTAATGTCCTACCTCACCTTCTCGTGGTACAGACCGTTAGTACCTTTCAAAAGAGATACTCTCTTCTGGAAGTGAACGGAAGGGGAGGGCTGCCAGATTAGTGTGACCTACTGATCTGGACAACTATGGCTACTTTTCTTTTTTTTCTACCCTGCTGAGGAGTGGTAGGGTCCTGGTGCTGACCTTATATAAAAACATGAATGGAATTATAGCTCTGAGCTTGATTTTGGATCCTGATTTTGCTGCACTGGTGGGCTTCTGTGGAGGGAGAATCATTCGCTGTGCTTTCTGTTTGTTTGTGGGTTGACAGTCCCAAGTGAATAGATTCACAGGATACGTTATATCAGCTAGTGGAAAATCCTGAGCAGAGGTCATTGCAGGCACCTGAACCATTGCTTCTATGAATATTATCAAATCCTACATTGGAGGAAGTCTTCCAATGTAGATGGCTTCAGCCTTTAGTAATGGGCAAACAGGTCTTTGCCTCATGCCTGCAATTAGGGGGCTGTTTGGTATTGTCAGCAAGCCCTCTCTCAATAAACATAGTTTCTTTAAACATCCCACTAACTCTTTTCTCTCCATAGGTAGTTGGAATGTGAGGACTTTGCACACAGTTTATTATCTTGATGTCCTCACACAAGAATTCTACCATTATAATTTAGATATTCTCGGCTTGCAAGAGACCAGATGGACAGATAAAAGTCAGATTCTTAAAAATATTCTTAAATTTCTCTTTTCAGGGAGGGACGACAATAAGCATAACCAAGGCGTGGGTCTGCTTCTCAGCAGACACGCTAGTGATGCTCTTCTAGGATATGAGTGCATTAATGAACGGTTTCTTACAGCAAAATTTCAGACAAGCGTTAAAGACCTGAATGTTATCTGCTGTTATGCCCCCACTGAGGATGCCGATGAGAATGAGAAGGATAGGTTTTATGAACAATTTCAGGATATTTTGAATTCTGTCAAGGAGATATTACCCTTGTTCTAGGTGACTTCAATATCAAAGTTGGTACCAACTTTGACCTTTGGGGAGGAGTGATAGGCCCATTTGGTATTGGTAGCTGCAATGGGCAACATCTCCTAAAATAAATAAAAAATAAATAAATACCCCCTCAAGCAGCTGCTTGCCACAGAGGTCTGACAGGAACCTGTCAGTTTATATGCCACAGTAAGAGATCTGAGAGGATGGCAGGACCTCAGCAGAAAAACGACACACACATCCATGCCTAATACCGGGGCTCAAACCCAGAGGTAAGTAAACTGAATGGTTTGAGAATAACTAAAAATTATTACGAACACTGCGACACACATAAGTACACATGGGTTTCACCTGACTGGCTGCATAAGAATATGATTTATTATATATTAATTAACAGCAAATGGGCCAGTTCTGTTAGGAATACCAGGTCAAATAGGGGAGCTTAAATTGGATCTGAACACTACCTTGTTAAAAGTGTCTTGCAACTTAAACTTAAAAAGTGCTGTGTTAGGGTTAAAATTTTTACCTTTATACTGAAGCTCTGAAAGATCCAGTTATAGCTAAAGCTTACCATGATAGATTACTTAGTCATTATGACAAAATTGCTAAATTGCAAAATCAACAATCAATTGCAAAATTGCAAAATGACTAATTTGCTTACTACTAAAGTTGAGTAAGAATGGGACCATATTAAAAAGGCTTTTTTGGAAATTAACAGTACTCTTTTAGGGAAAAAGGAGCAGAGGAGGCAGAATTATTTGAGTGATAAGGCACTTGAGCTTATTTCAGAAAGGAAGAACAGCAGGAATGCCCTTAATCAATACCCTACTAGTCCAAATAGAAAGCATTACAGAGAGCTTAATAAATGTGTAAAGGATCAGTTAGCTGCTGATAAGAATCTTTGGCTTGATGGCTTGGCTAACAAAGCTGAGGAAGCAGTTAGACAGCACAACAGCAGAGAACTGTACCAGATAGATGTTTTGTGTGGAAGAAAACGGACTGGTATAGAGGGACTGAAGGATAAACAAGGTAAGGTTATAGAAGATGAAGATTCTGTCATGGTTAGGTGGGCAGAGCACATCAGTGATCTTCTAAACAATGTGGTTAGTTCTACTTCCATTGTTTGTAATGATGATAGATGCATTGGTCGCTTTAATCTTGACCCTATAACACAATCTGAAGTTATTTTGGCCATTTCTAAACTTAAACTTCATAAATCCCCAGGGGTAGATGAAATTACTACCGAAATGCTTAGAGCTGGGAATGTTTCGGTTACCACTTGGATGACTGACATTTTGAATATCGTTTATGATAAAGGCATGGTTCCTAAGGATTTTACCAGAGCTATTATTATCCCTGTTTTCAAAAAAGGTGATCGCAGTTCTTGTGATAACTATAGGGGTATCAGCCTACTCTGTGTTCCAGGTAAAGTTCTTTGCATGATTGTGCTTAACAGAATTAAGAATCTGGTTGACAGTCAATTGTGTGATGAGGAATGTAGATTCAGAATTGGTAGGGGATGTGTAGATCAGATATTTTCACTTAGGCAGATTCTTGAGAAATGTTTAGAGTTTCAGAAACTTCTGGTTGCTAGCTTTGTTGATTTCAAAAAGGCTTTCGACTCTGTTGATCGTCATAATTTGTGGCTGATTGTGAAATCATATGGTCTACCTGACAAGTTAGTTAACATAATGAAAGCTCTCTATAATAACACTGAGTCGTGTGTGAGAGATGGTAAGGTTGTAGCAATTGGTTTAGCATTACTTCTGGTGTTCGACAAGGGTGCATTTTGTCTCCTTTTCTCTTTAACTTGGTTATTGATTATGTTATGTGAAATTCACTTCAAGGGAAAGATTTTGGCCTTAAATGGGCTGGAGATACGAAAATTTCTGATTTAGATTATGCTGATGATTTAGCCCTTTTGGCAAATGATGTTGATGAGATGAACTCTTTCATTCAAGCTGTTGATGAGACTGGTAGTAGAGTAGGTTTGGTTATAAACAGAGAGAAAACTAAAGTGATGAAAATTGGTCAGGCAGGCTGTGATTCAGTTAATCTGAACGGTTGTAGTCTTGAGTAGGTGTCACAGTTTAATCATCTTGGGAGCTATGTAACAGATGCTGGTGATGTGCTGCATGCGATTAACAGACAAATAGGGATTGCTGTGTGGACTTTTAAGAATCTATTTTAGAGTGTGGGGAAATAGGCGTATACACCGAAAGACTAAAATTAAGACTGTATAATAGTTTGGTTCTTTCTAGGGTTAGTTATGGTAGTGAAACGGCCACTTTGTAAACATGACAACAGGAAACCAGATGCTTTTGATTGTAGATGTTTATGCAGTATCTTTGCATTAGGTGATTCAACTTTGTAACTGATGATGAGGTTAGGCAAAGGAGTTGGCAACCTCCTTTAAGCAGCGTATTGTGCAGAGAGAGACTCAGTTGGTTTGGCCATGTTGCCCATATGGATAATTATAGATTGGCGAATAGGGTTATGAACAGTGTGCCTAAAGGCCTCAGAAAGATGGGGAGACCTAGGATGCGATGGGCTGACAATGTCACACAGGACCTTATTAGAATTGGTGTGCAGTGGCCGGATGCAGCAGATGTAGCTCAGGACAGACATGCTTGGAGAATAAATTGCATGGTCTGGTTGGACCTCCATACCCCATGGCTGCTTGAGGATGATGATGATGTTTATTGAGACGACATGCTGACAATATCTAAAACCCCCTAATCGCAGGCATGGGACCTGTTCCCCATCAATACTTAAAGTTGAAGCCTTAAAAATAATGTTCAACACAGCTTGTAAGATAAAACTTAGTATATTCACCATAAAAGCTGTACAACAAGTTTGTCTAAAATACTTATTCTCAAACATAAGGAGTGCAGATGCTCTTAGAAGTTATTATTTTAATTACTATACTACAATCACATATGATCCAAACAATTATCAATCAGTCTAAATGCTACCTTATAACCACATAAAGTAAACTAGGTTAATTGACAAGATAGTAATATTTACCAATGATCGTTGCTGGTACATCTACTTGTTTAGGTGTTTTTGCTGTTTAGAGTGACACGTCATTGTCTGTCACAATTTTTTGTGGACAATCTTTTGATGTTCAGGAGTCAAAATGGATTCAGGATGCCTTTTACCAGAAACCAGTCCTTTTCACAAGTGCGTGCATTTGTAGATGTCATTTCTTTACAATATCATATAGGTATCAGGAAGATAGTATTTTACAACATGCGGGTAGTAATAAACAATTGCTGGTTTAGTTGCAGTTATACCAAGCATCATTTATATTACTTGCTGTTATAGAGACTTAATGCATTAGTAGTACTATTATAAATATTGTATTGATGTAAAACCTATTGTACTTATTTTCAGCACTTGCTTCAAATTCATTGGCGCATATCAAAGAAGGATCAACAATTGCACTTTCCTTAATATTTGAGATATAATTGCGTACTTTTAAATGTTAAAAAAACGATAAACTTTGATATAAAAACAAGTATAAAAAGTTGCTCTCATACTGATGCTTTGGATGTTGAGGAAGCATAAACCGTATCGGCGCTTGAAATCATCCAATGAGCTATGCACGTTTCACCATAGTCTCGTATTACGGTGTCATCAGGCTCTAATGTTGTCAGGAGTACCGTCTTTCTTATATGTATGTCACGTATTACGTCGCTGGTTGGGTGATTTTACGTAGTGTTTGGTGATTGGATATGTAACAGAAGGTTCCATGCAGATGGGATGGGGGCTATGTCAGTGTTGCATATATTATGGCGTTGTGAATAAATTAGCATTTTTTTCAGCGTAATTCAGTTGGAACTTAGTCTTTGGAGCTATTAAAGGTTTGTATTCTACTTTATTTATTTGAATATTACTTTCTATTATTGTTTGAGCGTAAGCTGTATTTGGAATTTGTTTTTTTTTTGGTCTGATTGGTGTTCTTTCATGCGGTCTGTATATTGTCTATGAGTTTTACCAATGTTTCTTTCCATTATATAAGTTTAAGGGGTCGGGTATGTCAAGTTGATAAACTCCTCCGGTGGGTAATTTCCTATCTCGATCAATAATTAACAAGTTTTGATTGTGTTATTAACTGTTGTAGGTAATGTAATATTTTTTTTTAAGTGGTTTGTAATGTTTTTGAAATGCATAACATGTAAGGAAAACTATGTGCAAACGTTTGTTGTTTTAATTCCTGATTCAGATTTGGCTGAGAATTTTTTAAAACTATGAATTTTGCGTTATTTTGTCACCTTTTTAATTGTTGCATGGTATAACCTGCTTCTTGTGCTGATTTAGCTATATAATCTATTTCAGTGTTAAGTGTAGATTTTTTGGAGCAATATCTATATGCCCTAATATAGAGTGGAATGATGCTGGCTTTTTTATATCTATAAGGATGCATATCTATAAGGATATGTATGTGGGGATGTAAGTTTTTTTATGAAATACAGTAGTTTTACAATAATTTTCGTTACGTTTTATAAGTACTGTATATTTCCACAGATAAGATGATAGTTGAATCATAAAAAAAGGCCCCCAAAATCCGGGTCATCTTATAGGACAGATACAAAAAAAAATTAGATTGAAATTTATATAAATTGAAACCATATAAAATAAAACAAATCACTCACCAATGTATTTAAAATCCTGCAAAATCCTCACATTCATCATCTAAGGCAAATAGCTCCTCAAGTATATCCTCACTTTTGTTGTTGAGAAGCTCGTCATATGGGCCCCATTCTGTACCTAGCGAATCGATTTCCACTTTGTCATCAGTATCCCATAACAAATCGTACTCAGTGCCATCCATAGCATTAGAAATCCCACACTTTTTGAAGGATTTGATCACTGTTTCGACTTTCACTTTTTCCCACGATTTGATCACGAAATCACACAACACATCAAGTGACGCAGCCCGCATAGCTCCACCTTTCGTATACGACTTTTCACCATTCATCATTCAGTTATTCCATTGTTCACGCATGTGATCTTTGAATGGTTTATTCAGAGAGACGTCTAAAGGTTGTAGCAAGTTAAACCACCGAACCACCCGGTATAACAGCAATCTTAGTATTGTTCCGTGCTAAGCGATTTTTAGTGTTCTCAGTTACGTGATTGCGAAACATATCCCACACCAACAAACTGTGTTGATTTCGTAGAGCATCTGGTTGCCTCTGCCACACATTTTCCATCCACAATTTTACACCATTCTCGTCCATCCATCCCTTTTCATGAAAATGTACGAAAATACCTGGCGAGAATTTTATTTTAGGAGTAGATTTCCTCTTGAAAATGACATGGGTTTTAAATTTGTTCCATCTGTCATGCATGTTAATACTACTGTAAGCCTGATCTTTTCATGGCCTGTACTTCTTACTTTAACAGTTTTTACGCCTTTTTTTTCCACAGTTCTATTGTTTATCATGTTGAAGTTAATCGGTGTTTCATCCATATTTCCAATATTAGATAATGGAAAGTTGTATTTTTGTGAAAACTCGTGACTTTATGGTCAAGATCTTGTGGTAATTTCTGTGCGATTTTTGTTTTCTGTCGTATTACCAGATTTTTTCTGTTCATGAAATGACTGCACCAACCTACTATTGCTTTAAATTCTTTGCCTTGTTCTGGATTGGCCCGGCCCACTTCAATGCATAAGCCCTAATCATATTTCTTGTAACAACATAACAATTCTGCCTCTGTTCTTGTACCCATTCTGAAATGTTATTTTCTAAATCTGGCCAGCAAGCTATTCCTCTCCTCATAGAACATTTTTTCATTGGCATTTTTTAATAGCATCTTCATTCTTTCTCCAATCTCTTACCATCTTCTCTGTTATATCGAAATCTTCTCTGTTATATCGAAAGCCCTTGCTGCAGCACAGTTGTTTGATTCTTTAGCCTGTTTCCTTCTTTTCGTTGGTTCCATGATTAGGCCCACACTTTACAAATTTTACGCTGATTACACTTATAGTACAAATTGTTTGAACACACGACACAACCTACAACGAAACTTGTTAGAGGTACATGTGAGTTTGTGATTCGGCACGTGCTTCTATAGGCAAAAACGTAACAATGCTAAAGGAGGCTTTTCCTTTATGTGTGCAACCACTGACTGTGACTGATCTTGAAAATTACTACAACTTATTGAAAAATCTGTCATATTATTTAAATACGCTATATGATAACACATTACATTGTAATAGTGAATAATACATTACATTGTAATAGTAAAACAATACTAAAACAAAATAAATATTAAAAGTTATGTTTATTGATCTACTGAGGAAAAAACGGACAAACCGTAATTATTTACTAGTACAGAGTAGGGTATGTCCACAAAATAGAATAGCCCATAGGACGCTTTTGTGAATAGTCAAGGTCATTACCCGAATCAGTGCGAATAGGACATAATTCCGTATACGCTATACAGTATTATTATCCAGATGATGATCGCCGATCTAAACTAAATTCATAGGCCGTTGATAGTTTGGGGTCGTCTTATAGGACAGATATATGTTAAAACTATAAAACTTTGACGGAAATTTATACCTCGTCTTATCTGAAGGTCGTCTTATCTGCGGAAATATACGGTATATCTAGAAAGGGTAATTGTGGTTGTTCAGATTCTAATGTAAATTTAATAGTGGGTAATATATTATTAATGATAAAGTCTAAGTTTATCTAAATGGTGGGGACAGAAAATTAATATGTCATCTACGTACCGTATATACAATGACGGTTTATATTGAGCTTTGTTAAGTGCAGTTTCCTCGACGTGACGCATAACGATGTCAGACACGAGTCCAGATAGAGGTGATCCCATTGTGACCTCCTCTGTCTGGCGCCATGTACACTTGTTCACATCGAAGGAATTGGAAGAGGTGGCCAGGTCCACACCTCATACATACTGAAGTACTCGGGAGGGGGGGGGGGCTGGCAACCCGCAACCATTCTGCTTTTAAGCGCATCTTCGCATCCAACAAAGGAGTGTTAGGATACAAAGATACAACATCTCAAGAATGTATAGTGGTGTGTTTATAGATTATTGCATTCTGGATCTTGAGAATAGTTTCATGACATGATGTGATGATATTGTTTGTGGGGGGGGGGGAGTATATTTGAAAAAAACTTATGTAGTGAGTTTTCTAAATGGTACATGGGTGATTTATGTTTGCTTACTAAAGATCGAAGAGGATAATTATTTTTATGTAGTTTAATCTTTACGAACAGTTGAGGGATGTCAGGATATAATGGTGGATAATACTTCCTAGCAATTTCTCTGGGTAGAAAGGGATCATTTTTTAATTTACTTAATTTATTTAATATATTATGAATAGGATCAGTTAAAACGGGTTGGCAATTCAGTTGTGTTAAAGTTTGTTCTATTTTATCATCATATTGTTGCTAATCTATTAATACTATTGATTAGTTTTGTCAGCTGAGTATTTTTATATCTTTATTTGCCTTTAGTTGTTTTAAAATTTTAATATCCTTGTTATTGCTATTTATATTTTGTACTTATTTTATGGTTCGATATAATTTGAATCGTTCTTTATCCTTATATTCATGAGGTATTTTGTTAATTGATTGTTCTATTTGTGGTATTAGCTTATTTAGATCAATTTGATCATTTTTGTAAGCAAATTTGGATCCTTTTTGTAAAATGGTTTGCTGTTCTTTAATGAAATTTTAGATAAGTTTATATAATTTGCCTGCTTTTTTTATACTTAACTCTCTTTTATATCTGTGTCGTTCATTTAATAAATTATTTAATTTAGTATTATGACATTTTTTAATAATATACGTTTGTTGTTCTATTTTATGAGCAAGACACCCCATAAATTGGGTTAAATTATTAACGTTAAGTTTTAAATAATTTTGATAAACTTTTTCTTTTAATTGTATTTCTTTACATGTTTCCCTAATAGTTCTCATCAACATTAATTGTTCTGCCTTATGTAGGATAGATATAAGATTACTACTAAATTTAGATTTATTTAATTGTAAAGTTTTGGGTAAAATTGCAAGAGATTTATATCTGGTTAAAAATTGCAATTTTAATATCAGTTTATGAAGTGAGTAACTTAATGGAAAGAATAAATACATTGGTAAAACTCATAGACAATATACAGACTGCATGAAAGAACGCCAATCAGACCTAAAAAAAACAAATTCCAAATACAGCTTACGCTCAAACAATAATAGAAAGTAATATTCAAATAAATAAAGTAGAATACACACTTTTAATAGCTCCAAAGACTAAGTTCCAACTGAATTACGCTGAAAAATGCTAATTTATTCACAACACCATAATATATGCAACACTGACATAGCCCCCATCCCATCTGCATGGAACCTTCTGTTACATACCAAATCACCAAACACTACATAACATCACCCAAACCAGCGATGTAATACATGAGATACATATAAGAAAGACGCTACTCCTGACAACGTTAGAGTCTGATGATGCCGTAATACGAGACTATGGTGAAACGCGCATAGCTCATTGGATGATTTCAAGCGCCGATACGGTTTATGCTTCCTCAACATCCAAAGCATCAGTATGAGAGCAACTTTTTATACTTGTTTTTATATCAAAGTTTATCGGTTTTTTTAACATTTAAAAGTACGCAATTATATCTCAAATATTAAGGAAAGTGCAATTGTTGATCCTTCTTTGATATGCGCCAATGAATTTGAAGCAAGTGCTGAAAATAAGTACAATAGGTTTTACATCAATACAATATTTATAATAGTACTACTAATGCATTAAGTCTCTATAACAGCAAGTAATATAAATGATGCTTGGTATAACTGCAACTAAACCAGCAATTGTTTATTACTACCCGCATGTTGTAAAATACTATCTTCCTGATACCTATATGATATTGTAAAGAAATGACATCTACAAATGCACGCACTTGTGAAAAGGACTGGTTTCTGGTAAAAGGCATCCTGAATCCATTTTGACTCCTGAACATCAAAAGATTGTCCACAAAAAATTGTGACAGACAATGACGTGTCACTCTAAACAGCAAAAACACCTAAACAAGTAGATGTACCAGCAACGATCATTGGTAAATATTACTATCTTCTCAATTAACCTAGTTTACTTTATGTGGTTATAAGGTAGCATTTAGACTGATTGATAATTGTTTGGATCATATGTGATTGTAATATAATAATTACAATAATAACTAGTAAGAGCATCTTCACTTCTTATGTTTGAGAATAAGTAATTTTAGACAAACTTGTTGTACAGCTTTTACCGTGAATATACTAAGTTGAAGCCAACTACACTGGAAGACTTCCTCCAATGGAGGACTGTCAATGCCCATAGAAACAATAGTTCAGTTACCTGTAATGGTCTCTGATCAGGATTATCCACCAGCTTGTGAGATTCACAAGATAAAACATATCTTGCGAATCTATTCACTTATGGATGTCAACCCACAAACAGAAAACACAGTGGAAGATTTTCTCTCAAGAAAAGCCCACCAGTGTAGCAAATTCAGGATCCATAAACCTAAGAACCATTATTCATTAAACATATTAATTTAATTTCAATTAATGAACTGGAAATCTCTGCTTTTTTGTTCTCATATTACTGCTTCATCATCAGCACATCATTTGGTAAGTTAATAAAACTGTCTGTCTTTACAAGTGTTGTTTCACACACCTATCTTTATATCTGAAAAATTGTGTTACATGCAAATCAGACTGCAGAATGGCAGAAGTGTGAACTATATTCTTTTTTTCTGTTATTCTCACACTTTTGTATGCAGATGACTTGATGACTCACAGTAGTGTGGCTATATAAGAATTTTTTTATACATTTTTTGGTTGTTATTCTGTACATGTTGTGAACTAAATGTACATTGAATTCTCTGAATAATACTTTTTGGAATAGGAAATACTTTAATTATAATAAATCTGCACATCATGAGCATTATAAACATTACTAAAATTTTCATTACAATTTTTTAAATATAGGAAGTATTGGTGCTAGTTTACACCTTGTAAGGGGTGACAAAATATGTCAGGAATGTCACTTTCAGCAACTCCATGTCAGAAACTAAATGCCTCGAATGTTTCTGCCACAACTTTCCAATGATGCCATAAGAAACTACAATTTAAAACTTGACAGCAGTGCTGAAAATGGGATTTTTGAACTAAGGGTATGGCAGAATACATTAATTCTATAACCCCCTCTCCTTCCTAAATAAAAAAAATACTCTGAAGATCTCAGATTAGAAGACTGCTTGATAGCAACTTTTAGCACTAGAATATCAGTAACCAAACACTTAACTTACTTTCTGAGAGGATGAAGCCTTGCAGTGAGTGAAGCACTTACATTTACTTTCTATCAGTGGTGCATTAGTTATAAACAGAGTAAATTCCATTTCAGTGAACTAGCACTTTCTTCTGTTCTTTCCCTCATAGTGGCCTTGCAGTATGATATGACACACAATCTTGTATAGGGCATACTTCACATTCCTACCCCTTCCCTCAGACTGCTTAACTGACTACCTTCTCTCAATATTGACTACCTCTAGTTGTTTTTTTTTTGCTTTTAATAATTGTTATCTTTTGCCTCTGCAGCAGTTTTTCTGCTTCCTACTAAAGTGGAGTCAATTTCTTTCCAAAATATGACTTAAGTGCAGCAGACTCCTTTACAGTAAACTAAGTTGTAAAAAACTGAGAAAGGCTTAAAATAGTCACTAGAATTATCAGAAATAGCAAGCTACAAACTCGTAAACCTACAATACATATAAAATACACAGATTACCTGTAGATATAGAATTGAATAAATACAATGTGAAAGAAATTGCTGACATGGCAGTAATCAAACCCTCAATTCTCCATACACATGCAAGAGCGCTCTACCGTTAAACCACACATCAGATGATAATTTGTTTCTACAATGTGATTATTAATTCCTTCGTCGAATGCGGCAAGACCTTGCACCATCTATACTGCGGCAGACCTTGCACATCTATACTTCAGGAAGGGACACTTATTTTCCAATTGTTGATAATGATTCAGATGTTAATGAGAAAGTCACTCATGCTTAAACCTTTCCGTGTTGGAGTCCGATGAAACACTTTCATATTTTGCATTCTTGTGAGTTTTGTTCCCATAATACAAGGTTGTGAAAAAAAAAATTACGAATAGAAATCTTAATTTTTTTTAACTGTTCCTAATCAAATATCAAAAATGGCATTTAAATCTATGACGTATATATTTACCTGTTAATTCTGATTGAAAAAATTATGATAAAGTTTAAAAACAAATCTATTTGAGTCTGCAATGAAGGTATGAACATGTTCAGTCACCATAAACAGACAACATCAAGTAGCATCGATTTAGTTTATGCCTTTATTCTGCTATCCTGTACTTAGAACTTAGATTATCGATTGATTGCATTTCTGCATATTTTGGACTATTTATACCTCTGCTAGAGTTGTAATGCTTTCAAAACTTTTAAAGTAAATACTGATTTTTTTTTACTACTAGAAATTGCATCATTCGAGTACTACAAACATCGGTTTTCAATCAATATTTTAGCTTTTTGATTTTAAAGACGTTTTTCATTTACTTTAATGCTTCTAAAATTATTTTTTTTATTGCTTCTCAACTGGATACTGTGATTACAGACAATAATTAATTTGAAACAATGGAAAACAAATCTGCTAGTGATTTGTAATGGAGGTAAACCAAAGATCATTAGGGTTAACCAAAATGCAATTTTTAAACGGTAGGATTTCATTTCTCAATACTTTTACTTACATTTAAAGCATATAAACAAATTAAAGTCATATTACAGTTTTCATCCGATATTTTAGCTGGAATTTTTGAATTAAACTTTACTATAGCAGTTATGTAGCTTCATAATAAAGTGACTTGTTTTCAAATTTAGTGCTTCAAGTTCAACATTAAATGCTATGAAAGATTTTTTGGAATTTTTTTTCAATAGTTCTTTATTACTTTTCTGATGTATTTTTCATTTTTTATTTAAATTATCTTGTTTTTAAAGCAAAATTATATTTTATGACACTGCTTTACTTAGGCTTAGAGTTTGCCAATCATCAGAAGTCTAAGAATATGCATTATATGCATAAATGACTAAATAAATAAAAAAAATAAATGAAAGTTTTAAGCAATAATAGAAATATTATCAACTGTGTAAATAATATATAGAAAAAACAGGAAATACATATATATTTCCTGTTTTACTAAAGATAAAGTGGAAAACACAGTAAAATTTTGCATTTTAAAAAATGCTTAAAAAAATAAACTTTTTTTTCCTCAAATTTTTGCCCATTAATTAATGGTGCTCAAATTAAGCACCATTAAATGCTCTTTCTTTTGGTATATAACACGACATATTTCTACTCATTAGTTACTTCAGGATGAGGTCCTAAAACTGTTTATTATCTGAAAAAACTTTGAAATGACTCTGGCCACCACAGTGAGTTCAGTTTCAGAAACCTGACTGTAAGGGTTAAGCATTATTTATGAAAAATCCATCCTCTGGCATGTCTCTGGAGAGTTGTGGGTTCGATTCCCACCACATTGACAATACTTTTTTGAGTATTTATTCAATTCTATGTGTCTGTATATGGTAACTAGATAGTCACTGGAAGGCTTTGATTATGGCTTTGAGCTGAATTTGCTGTACTGCTGGGCTTCTGTGGAGGGAGAATCTTCTGCTGTGTTTTCTGTTTGTGGGTTGACAGCCCCAAGTGAATAGATTCACAGGTTATGTTTATCAGCTGGTAGAGAATTCTGAGCAGAAGCCATCACAGGCACCTAAACTCTTCTACTGGCATTGTAAAATTCTACATTGGAGGAAATCTTCTAGTGCAGATGGCTTCAGCCTTTAGTGGTGGGGGAACGGGTCTTTGCCCCATGCCTGCAGTTAGGGGGCTGTTTGATATTGTCGGCATTCCCTCTCTCAATAAACATAGTTTCTTCAAACATTCCACTAACCATTTTTTCCTCCATAGGTTGTTGGAATGTGAGTACTCTGCACAGAGCTTATTCTCTTGATGTCCTCACACAAGAATTCCACCATTATAATTTATATATTCTCGGTTTGCAAAAGACCAGATGGAGAGATAAAAGTCAGATTCTTAACTCTTTCTGGGTCACCATCACACATAGACGTTGACAGAATCTGAAAATGAGTGTTCAAGGACGCCAATAAAGTTTTTTGTACAACACATGAAACTTTTTTTTTTAAATTGCCATTTGAAAATTTTCTTACATATCTTTTTAAAAAACATAATTTAAGCTTGAAAATAATATTTTCTTTTTAATGCAATGCATATTTTTATTAAACTTAAATATAAATAATTTGATAAAGCCATCAGATTCTTGAGAAATGTTTAGAATTTCAGAAACCTTTGGTTACTAGATTTGCTGATTTCAACAAGACTTTTGACACTGTCGATCGCCATAATTTGTGGTTGATTGTGAGATTGTATGGCACAGCAGCCAAGTTAGTTAATATTATGAAAGCTCTCTATGCTATAACTGAGTCATGTGTGAGATTTGGTAAGGCTTGTAGCAATTGGTTTAGCATTGCTTCTCGTGTTCGACAAGGATGCATTTTGTCTCCTTTTCTCTTTCGTTTGGTTATTGATTATGATATGTGAAATTCACTGCAAGGGAAAGGTTTTGTCCTTAAATGGATTGAAATCTGAAAATTTCTGTTTAGATTACACCAATGATTTAGCTCTTTCAGCAAATGATGTTGATGAGATGAACTCTTTCATTCAAGATGTTGATGAGACTGCTAATAGAGTAGGTTTGGTGATAAACAGAGAGAAAACTAAGATGATCAAAATTGGTCAGGCAGATGTTGTTTCAGTTGATTTGAATGGCTGCACCCTTGAGCAAGTGTCTCAGTTTAATTATCTTGGGAGCTCTGTAGCAGATACTGCTATGTGGCATGAGATTAACAGATGAATATGAATTGCAGCCAGGACTTTTAAGAATCTGTGGAGGGGGTGGATAAATAGGCATATACACCTAAAGACTAAAATTAGACTAGTTTGGTTCTTTCTAGGGTTAGTTATGGTAATAAAACTTGGAGCTTTATAAACAAAATAACAAAAAATTTTATGCTTTTGATTCTAGATGCTTATGCAGTATCTTGGGCATTAAGAGATTCAATTTTGTAAGCAATGACGAGGTTTGGCAAAGGAGTCATAACCTCCTTTGAACAGCATATTTTGTAGAGATCCAATGGCTTGATCATGTTGCCCATACGGATAATTATAGATTAGTGAATGAGTTATGAAGAGTGTGCCTAAAGGCTCAGAAAGAGAGGGAGAACTGGGATGCATTGGGCAGACAATATCAAACAGGATCGTGTTAGAATTGGTGTGCTGTGGTCAGATGCATCAGATGCAGTGCAGGACAGATATACTTGGAGAACTTAATTGCATGGTCTAGTTGGACCTCTGTAGCCCATGACTACTTGAAGATGACGACGACGATGATATGGCATTGCTGATTTGCTTGTTAACATTACTCTGTATTCAATCAATCAACTGAAATAAACTCACAAGTCTGATTTTAACTAATGTATTATCAACAAAATTTTCCTTAAAGTTTTGAAAATTACCCAAAAACTGCAGATTTTTGAAGTAATTACAAAGAGTGAGCGCCATTTCTTTTTTCCATTTTATACTCTTTTCTACAATATTTCAGTATTCACAGAATTATTTTTATCATTTATATCATTTGATCTGTAAATGGTAGCTATGCATAAACTGGAAGGAGAGCTGTGTACTCATCCCAAGTGATGATGCACAGAACTGGTCAGGTCTAGCGCCTAATGTCCGACCCTGCCTTCTCATGGCTCAGGCAGTTTGTACCTTTCAAAAGAGATATTCTCTTTTGGAAGGGAACGGAAGGGCTGCCAGTTCAGTATGGCCTACTGATCTGGTCATCTATGGCCACTTTTTTTCAACCCTGCTGAGGAGTGGTCAATTTCACAGGTCCTGACCATTTATACTTACCAGACTGGATTTGTTTATGGATTTGAGCTTGATTATGGATCCTGGACTTGCTGCACTGGTGGGCCTCTGTTGAGGGAGAATCTGCCACTGTGTTTTCTGTTTGCTTCTGGGTTACCAGTAATAAGTGAACAGAGGCACAAGATACCTTATATCAGCTGGTGGATAATCCTGATCAGAGGCCATCGCAGGTAGCTGAACCTCACTTAGCTAGTTGGGCATCATCAATCCTAAACTGGAATAATGTGTCTCAGGCAGGCCATATGGCTCTAGAAAAAAGTCCACTTGAAAAGGTGGTGCCTGAAGTTCCTACCAGCATTGGTGACTTCAGCCTTTAGCAGAGGAGGAACAGGTCTTTGCCCCATGCCTGCGATCAGGGGGCTGTTTGATATTGTTTGCCCTATCAATAAACCTAATTTCTTTAAAAATCCTACTAATCATTTTCTCTCTGCAGGAACGTGGAACCGAGGACATTCTCTTGATGTATAGAGATACTAATACTGATATATTCTCTTGATACCCTCATGCAGGAATTCCAGTGCTATAACCTAGATATTTTAGGCTACTAAAAAAAACTTTAATTGGATTGGATTGTTTTACCTCTGAGCGGCACTTTTTTGCACACAATGGGCTAAATGGCCAGGCCACAAGGACCCCGAAGGCTCAGAGATGGTTGGGGGAGGAGACCCACTGGAACAGCTGTTGGGAGACAGATGGTAGCCTCCCGTCAAGGCCATCCAGCGTGTTCTTTAACGTGCACAGGGTATGGCTCTCCCGCACACGGGGCCACGGCTTAACGTCCCATCCGACGGACGGCGGCCTTTTCAAGCCCATCGGTGTCCCCTACTGAAAAAAAAAAACTTTAAATTTCTCTTTTCAGGGAGGGAGGATGGAAAGCATCTCCAAGGTGTAGGTTTGCTTCTCAGCAGACATGCCAGTGATGCTCTTCTAGGATATGACTGCATTAATAAAAGATTTCATACAGCAAAATTTAAAACAAAAATTAAAGCCATGACCAAGAGGACTCTGATGAAAACGAGAAGGATACGTTTTAAAGCCAGCTTCAGGATATTTTGAATTCTGTGAAGGAAGGAGATATTACCCTTGTTCTAGGTGACTTCAATGCCAAAGTTGGTACTGACTCTGACCTTTGGGGAGGAGTGATAGGCCCTTTTGGTATTGGTAGCTGCAATGACAATGGACAACGTCTGCTACAGGTAAGTAAACTAAATGGATTCAGAATAACTAACACATATTACAAACACCGTGACATGCATAAGTACAGATGGGTTTCACCCAATGGGCTGCATAAGAATATGATTGATTATATACTAATTAACAGCAAATGGGCTAGTTCTGTTAGGAATACCAGGTCATATAGGAGAGCTGAAATTGGATCTGACCATTACCTTGTTAAAAGTGTCTTGCAACTTAAGCTTAAAAAGTGTTGTGCTAGGGTTAAAAAATTTACTTTTAATACTGAAGCTCTGAAAGACCCAGTTATAGCCAAAGCTTACCATGATAGGTTACTTAGTCATTATGACAGCCATGGTTTCCTTACTACTGAAGTTGAGAAAGAATGGGATCAGTTTAAACAGGCTTTTCTTGAAAACAACAGTACTCTTTTGGGTGAAAGGGAACAGAGGAAACAAATTATTTGAGTGATAAGGCTATGAAACTTATTTCTGAAAGAAGGAAGTGCAGGATTAATATGAATCAACACCCTACTAGCCCTAACACAAGGCATTACAATGAGCTTAATAAACATGTAAAGGATCGGTTAACAGCTTATAAGAATCTTTGGCTTGCAGGAAACAGATAGAACAACAGCAGGGGTTTGTACCAGATTGTTAGTATTTTATGTGTGAAGAAACAGACAGGTACACATCGATTGAGGGATGAATATGGCAAGGTGGTTGAAGGTGAGAATTCTGTGATGGCTAAGTGGACTGAGCATTTCAGAGATATTCTAAATAATGTGATTATTTCTACTCCCATTGTTTGCAATGAGGATAGATGCATTACTGGTTTTTATGATGGCCCTATATCACGAAGTCGCATTGGCTATCTCTAAATTAAAACTGTGTAAATCCCCAGGGGTGGATGAAATCACCACTGAAATGCTTAGAGCTGGGAACATTTGTGTTGTCACATTACTGACTGAAATTCTGAATAATTTTTTATGATAAAGATGTTGTTCCAAAGGATTTTACTAGAGCTATCAGTGTCCCAATTTTTAAAAAAGGTGATCGCAGTTCTTGTGATAAATATAATGGAATTAGTTTACTTTCTGTTCCAGGTAAAGTTCTTTGTATGATTACACTTCATAAAATTAAGAATTTGGTTGATGGACAACTGCGTGAAGAACAGTATGAATTCAGAAGTGGTAGGGGATGTATTGAACAAATATTTTCACTTAGGCAGATTCTTGAGAAATGTTTAGAGTTTCAGAAACCTGTGGTTGCTAGCTTTACAGAGTTAATAAAAAAAAAAAACTTTTGACTCTGCTGATCAACAACCTCTCTATAATAACAGAGTGATGTGTGAGAGATGGTACGTCTTGCAGCGATTGGTTTAGCATTGCTAGTGAAGTTAGACACGGGTGCATTTTGTCTCCTTTTCTCTTTAGTTTGATTATTGATTATGTAATGCGAAAATTTTGGCCTTAAATGGTCTAGAGATTTCAAAATTTCTGATTTAGATTATGCAGATGATTTGGCCTTGTTGGCTACTAATGTTGATGAGATGAATTCGTTCATTATGGCTGTTGATGAGACTGGTAATAGAGTAGGTTTAGTGATAAACATAGAAAAAACTTAAGTGATGAAAACTGGTCAGGAAGATGGTGCTTTAGTTGCTGTGGGTTGGGTTGTTTTACCTCTGAGCGGCACTTTTTTGCACACCATGAGCTAAATGGCCAGGTCACAAGGACCACGAAGGCTCAGAGAAGGTGACTGGGGGGGGGGGGGCTGGAACAGCTGTTGGGAGACAGATGGTAGCCTCCCATCCAGGCCATCCAGCATGTTCTTTAACGTGCACAGGGTATGGCTCTCCCGCACACGGGGCCATGGCTTAACGTCCCATCCAACGGACGACGGCCTTTCCAAACCCATCAGTGTCCCCTACTGACCGTGGGCAGGGCAGGGAATTTTGCAGAAATAAATCTCAACGCTGACCCAGCTGGGACTCGAACCTGGAAACTACAGATTACGAGCCTGGCGCGCTACCGACTGAGCCACCCCCCACCCCTCAGTTGATTTGAATGGCTGTACTATTGAGAAAGTGTCTCAGTTAAATTACCTTGGAAGCTATGTAACAGATACTGGTGATAAGATAAATAGAAGAATAGGGATTGCCTCTGGGACCTTTAAGAATCTATGGAGAGTATGGAAAAATAAGCATATACACCTAAGGACTAAAATTAGGCTGTATAATAGTTTGGTTCTTTCTAATATTAGTTAAGGTAGTGAAACATGGACCCTTTGTAAGCAGGATAACAAGAAATTTGATGACTTTGATTCTAGATGCTTACGCAGTATCTTGGGCATTAAGTGGCTTGACTTTGTAAGTAATGATGAGGTTAGATGTTGGAGTCATCAACCTGTTTTGAGTAGCATATTGTTCAGAGAGAGACTGCGTTGGTTTGGCCATGTTACCCATATGCATAGCTGCAGATTGGCAAAGAGGATTATGAACTGTGTGCCTAAGGGTATCAAAAAAGGGGGAGATCTAGGATGCGATGGGCAGACAACGTCAAACAGGACCTTGCTGGAATTGGCCTACAGTGGCCAAATGCAGCAGCTGAAGCTCAAAAGAAACACGTTTGGAAAGCAAAATTACAGTCTGGTTGGATGTCCATAGCCCATGGCTGCATGAGGTTTTTGTATGTATGTATATCATTTATCCCATCATTCTATGCATCTTTCTCACTCTTAAAATCGAAACTGTAGCCAATAAGCTGAATTGTTTTTGTAGTGTAAAGTACATCACGCAGCTGGTGGTGTTCTAGTTGTTGATCACATATGCATTAAAGTGGTTCTGTAGTGTTTGCTTACAGAAAGAGTTCTAGGATATATGATAATGTGACCATGCATCTTGTCAGTATTAACTTTCATTTTCATTTCTGTAGATATATTTTATTTCTGTAAATTATCAATTTTTCTATTGACTGATTTATTTTTTGGAGTTATGCTAAATCGGATGGCTGGCAGATATTATTTAATATTGCATTAAGTTATATGTTAATATTTCTTTTATTATGTCTTTCTCCTCTTGTAAAAGAACTTTCATCTTGTATTGTTTCCTGAAAATGAATGAGGTATTGGATATGGAAGCAAAAAGGACTTCCTTGATGGGCTAGTTGCTTACATGGATGATTCAAGTCAAATACTTCCTCCCAACAATTTGGATTATAAATTCCCTGCATACAGTATTTTATTTTCCTTTTTTGTAAATTACTTAGCTTTTATTTCTGTAGAACTTGAAGGGTAATAGATAATTTATTTTCGTAAATTATCAATCTTTCTGCCGACTGATAATTATAAATTTTTCAGAGTTATATTACATCACATGGCTGGCTTACAACTTGTTGCTGTGGATAGTTTATTTAGCATTACATTAGGTTATATGGTACTTTATATTTTGTTATTTCTTCATTTTTCAGCAAAAAAAACTTTGATATTTTACCTTTTTATGAAAATGAATGTTTTGGATACAAAAGCAAAAACTTCCTTGGCATGGAAATCAGTCCTCCCGTGGGAGGGTAATTTCTGCAGAGGTTTTCCCCCACACACACTCTCTCTCTCTCAATAAATTGATTGTACCACTCTAAAGATATAGATATTTGTTTTACATCCTTTGTACACAAACATTTCTGCAGTGAGTGAAGATTGTCAAAACTTCAATAAAAAGAAAACATTCAAAAATTCACAATGTTTAGGCCAAGTTATTTTTCCCCATTTCATAAACGGGGTAGAAAATCCCATTAATGTGAGCAATCCAAGTCACTTTGTTTAATGCTACCTATGTTTTAAATATACCATGGTGCAAAGAATCATTCCAAGAAATAAATATTATGTTTCAAGCAATAAATATTATATTATTTGAAAAGAAATTTGCTTTTGATTAATATAAAATTCAGAGGTTTTTATTCGTCACGTTTTACAACATTTAGCCTTAAATTTATAGTCTGATCCATTTTTTCAATATATTACTGTGAAAGTCTTATTAAAATTAATATGCTTGTAAATTTGTTTCAATTTTTTATTTTCATAATATTTGGAGTTAAATTCAGTTTAACATGACATATTTCTGCTGATTGTTTTTTTTTTAAATTCTAAAGTTGACTTGTTTATTTGACTCAGCACAATTGGCTAAAACCCAGACTTTTCTCAAAGTATGGTACAAAGAAAAAAATTACAAAACGAGAGAAATATTTACTTGAAACAAGAAAATTAACTTTTTTGTTATTCAGAAATCAATAGCCTTTCCATTCTAATGTGTATTATAATCATTTCTGTCTATTAGTTTTTTTTTTAAATAAATTTTTTGTTGCCAGATGCATTATTTTACTACATGACTAAAAAGTGGTCCTCTTAAAATAAAAATAATTGTCTTTTTGTTAAATATTTTATTTTCAGAAAATCGAGAATTAAATGCTGATTAAAAGGCATAGGTTTGCTTCTCAGCAGATATGCTAGCAATGCTCTTCTAGGATATGAGTGCATTAATATAAGGTTTCTTACAGCTAAATTTCAGACAAGAATTAAGGACTTAAATGTTATCTGTTTCTATGCCTCTACTGAGGATGTGGATGAGAAAGACAGGTTTTACAGACAACTTCAGGATATTTTGAATACTGTCAAGAAAGGAAATACTACTGTTGTTCTAGGTGACTTCAATGCCAAAGTTGGTACTGACTCTGACCTTTGTGGAGGGGTGACAGACCCTTTTGGAATTAGTAGCTTTGGGCAGGAGTGTTAAGTCTCTTGGCATTGGTAGTTCTAATGGAATTCTAATTGAAATTCTAATTGTTCTAATGGAATTCTAATTGAAACATCTCCTGCAGGTAAGTAAACTTAACGGTTTACGAACAACACTAACATGTACTACAAACACGATGACATCTATAAATGCACGTGGTTTCACCTGATGGGTTGTACCGGAATATGATAGATTATATTTTAATTAATAGCAAATGGGCTAATTTCACTTAGGACTACCAGATCATACAGGAGAGCCGAAATTGGGTCTGACAATTAACTGGTCAAAAGTATCTTGCAACTGAAGCTTAAGAAATGTGCTAAGCTTAAGAGAATTACTTTTAACACTGAAAGATCTAGATATAGCCAAAGCATACCATGATAGGCTAATTAGTCATTATCGCAATCATGGTTTGCTTACTGTTAAAATTGAGAAAGAATGGGACCAATTTAAACAGATTTCTCTTGAAAGTAATAGTACTCTTTTGGGTAAAAAAGTACAGAGGAAATAAAATTATTTGAAACTTACTTCTGAAAGTAGGAAGTGCAGAAATGTTCTTAATCAATACCCTAGTAGTCTTAATAAAAAGCATTACAAAGATATGTAAATCAGTTAGCAGTTGATAAGAATTTTTGGCTTCATGGCTTGGCTGACAAATATGAGGAAACAGCTAGACAGCAAAACAGTAGAGAGCTGTACCAGGTTGTCAATGATCTGTGTGTAAAAAAACGAACAGGTACAGGGAATGAAGGATACACAAGGTAACGTTATTGAAGGTGAGGATTCTGTAATGGCTACATGGGATGAACATTTCAGAAATGTTCTAAAACAATGTGGTTAGTTCTAATCCCATTGTTTGTAATGATGATAGATGTATTACTGGCTTTAATGCTGGCTCTATATCACAATCTGAAGATGGTTTGGCTATTTCTAAACTTAAACTTCATAAATCCCCAGGGGTAGATGAAATTACTATAGAAATTCTTAGAGCTGAAATGTTTCAATTACCACTTGGATGACTGAAATTTTGAATATCTTTTATGATAAAGGCATGGTTCCTAAGGATTTTACCAGAGCTATTATTATCCCTATTTTTAAAAAAGATGATAGCAGTTCTTACAATAACTATAGGAGTATCAGCCTACTTTCTGTCAAAGGTAACGTTCTTTGCATGATTGTGCATAATAAAATGAAGAATGTGGTTGATGGACAATTGCATGAAGAGTATGGATTCAGAAGTGGTAGGGCACATGTAGATCAGATTTTTTTGCTTAAGCAGATTCTTGAGAAATGTTAAGAATTTCAGAAACTTTTAATTACTACCTTTGTTGATCACAAGATCTTATGGTGTACCAGATGAGTTAGTTAACATAATGAGAACTCTTTATAGTGATAATGAGTCTAGTATGAGAGTTGGTAAAGTTGTAGCAATTGGTTTAGAATTATTTAGAATTATTTTTGGTATTCAACAAGGGTGCATTTTGTCTCCTTTCCTTTTAGTTTGGTTATTGATTTATTTGATTATTTATTTATATGATTATGTAATGCAAAATTCTTTGCAAGGGAAAATTTTGGACTTTAATTGTCTAGAGATCTGAAAATTTCTAATGTAGATTATGATAATTTGGCCCTTTTGCAAATGATATTGGTGAGATGAATTCTTTTATTAGAGCTGTTGATGAGACTAGTAGTAGAGTAAGTTTGGTGATAGAGAGAAAATTAAATTGATGAAAATAGGCCAGGCAGGCTGTGGTTCAATTAATCTGAATGGTTGCAAGTCTTGAGCAGGTCTCTAAGTTTAATTATCATGGAAGTTATTTAACAGATAATGGTGACATGATGTGATATAGGATAAATAGGGAGTGCTGCTGGAGCTTTTAAGAATCTATGGAGAGTGTGAACAACTAGATGTATACATCTAAAGACTAAAATTAGACTGTAGAATAGTTTGGTTCTTTCTCGAGTTAGTTACCATAGTGAAACATGGGCCCTTTTTAACACTTAACAGGCTGCAGCTGGGTGTACCATTTTCACTTTTCCAATTCTGGGAGGTTGAACAAAAAGGTTGACAAAATGGTAGACCTATTTGTAGTGCAAGATCATAAATTTTATTTTCTTTCAAACAGAAATCGGCATTTTTTTTAACTGTTCAATCAAGTAATGTTGGCCCTTTAACACAATCTGAAGTTATTTTGGCTATCTCTAAACTTAAACTTCATAAATCCCAGGGGTAGATGAAATTACTACAGAAATGCTCAGAGCTGGAAATGTAAATGTTTCGGTTACCACTTGGATGACTGAAATTTTGAATAACTTTTATGATAAAGGCATGGTTCCTGAAGATTTACCAGAGCTATTATTATCCCTATTTTCAAAAAAGGAGATCGCAGTTCTTGTGATAACTATAGGGTTATCAGCCTACTCTCTGTTCCAGGTAAAGTTCTTTCCATGATTGTGCTTAATAGAATTAAGAATCTGGTTGACAGTCAATTGCGTGATGAGCAATGTGGATTCAGAAGTGGTAGGGGATGTGTGGATCAGATATTTTCACTTAGGAGGCAGATTCTTGAGAAATGTTTAGAGTTTCAGAAACCTTTGGTTGCTAGCTTTGTTGATTTCAAAAAGGCTTTCGACTCTGTTGATCGTCATAATTTGTGGTTGATTGTGAGATCATACATATATCATATCATGCTATACCAGACAAGTTAGTTAACATTATGAAAGCTCTCTATAATAACACTGAGTCGTGTGTGAGAGTTGGTAAGGCTTGTAGTAATTGGTTTAGCATTACTTCTGGTGTTCGACAAGGGTGCATTTTGTCTCCTTTTCTCTTTAGCTTGGTTATTGATTATGTTATGCGAAATTCACTTCAAGGGAAAGATTTTGGCCTTAAATGGGCTGGAGATACGAAAATTTCTGATTTAGATTATGCTGATGATTTAGCCCTTTTGGCAAATGATGTTGATGAGATGAACTCTTTCATTCAAGCTGTTGATGAGACTGGTAGTAGAGTAGGTTTGGTTATAAACAGAGAGAAAACTAAAGTGATGAAAATTGGTCAGGCAGGCTGTGATTCAGTTAATCTGAATGGTTGCAGTCTTGAGCAGGTGTCACAGTTTAATTATCTTGGGAGCTATGTAACAGATAATGGTGATGTGCGGCATGAGATTAACAGACGAATAGGGATTGCTGCCGGGACTTTTAAGAACCTATGGAGAGTGTGGGGAAATAGGCGTATACACCTAAAGACTAAAATTAGACTGTATAATAGATGGGTTCATTCTAGGGTTAGTTATGGTAGTGAAACTTGGACGCTATGTAAACAAGATAACAGGAAACTAGATGCTTTTGATTCCAGATGCTTACGCAGTATCTTGGGTATTAGGTGGTTTAACTTTGTAACTAATGATGAGGTTAGGCAAAGGAGTCTGCAACCTCCTTTAAGCAGCATATTGTGCAGAGAGAGACTCCGCTGGTTTGGCCATGTTGCCCGTATGGATAATTATAGATTGGCGAATAAGGTTATGAACAGTGTGCCTAGAGGCCTCAGAAGGAGGGGGAGACCTAGGATGCGGTGGGCAGACAATGTCAAACAGGACCTTGTTAGAATTGGTGTGCAGTGGCCGGATGCAGCAGATGTAGCTCAGGACAGATATGCTTGGAGAATTAAACTGCACGGTCTGGTTGGACCTCCGTAGCCATTGATTTAGTTCATCAGGTAGCAATGATTTAGTTCATGCTTTTTTTCTACCTTACTGTGGTATATTATTAATCGGTTTTTGATTTCCAGTATATTGACCTATTTATAGCTGTAGTAGAGTTGAGTTGTAATGCTTTCTTAGCTTTTAACATAAGTTATTGATTTTTATTACTACCGGAAGTTGCATCATTCCATAACTTTGCTACATACTTTCAGTCAATATTTTATATACTTTTGATTTTGGTGTCTCTGGAATTATTTTTTACTGCTTTTCAAATGCATACTGTGATTATAAAGAATAATGAAGTCGCTAGTGATCTCTAATGGCTGATATCAGAAAAATTGCAAGTTTATACGATTAAAAATAACTTAGAATTCTCTGTTGTTTAGCAAAAAAAAAATTGAATGTTTATCCTTCAAACTATTTGCACGTTAAAAATTTTAAGGAGAAAACTCAAAAGCTTTTTGGAGCAAGGATATTGCTCTGTCTTCAGTGAGTGACACTATGTGGTGACCTTACAGCTGTTTATAGCTCCTTTCCAAATGTCGTGAAGGGTGATTCCATGTCTCAGTTGCAGGTGGGGATGGGCGAGGTCATTATTTCAATAGCCTAGCACAGTGCTGTCCATTTTTCTTTAAGCAAAAGTTTGAACAATTCTATTCCAGTTTCTCTATTAGATGCAATAATTGGGTCAGCCTGAAGGTCACCATTTGATATTTTGGATCTACGGTGCTAATTTCAATATTTAATGGATTACTGAATAAATTTAAACTATGTTTAAGGTCATCAAATTGAGAAAATCTTCTATTAAAATCTTCAATTATAATATCTAATTTAAGAACAAATTTTTTCAAAATTAACTGTTTTACTAAGTTACTTCATTTCTTCGTAGAACTCTTTACAAGTTTCAAAATGAATTAAATTGTTTACCTGCAAATTTGACTTCAACAATTAGTTTGTTTCTAAACCCAGTAACATGATTATAAAGACAACACACATTTTGATCTTTTCCTTGTAAGGATTTATTCAGGACATTTAAATAATCTATAATGTCTGTTAGGAAAGCAAAGGAACATAGAAAATTTTCATCAACTAACTTGCTATTAAAAATTCATCGGTGCCCACTTTTGTGAGAAAAAGACGAATTTTTTTTCCAAGTGTAAAAAATCTCTTGAGGATTTTCCAGCACTTAACCAATGAATATTACTATGTAAAAGCAGATCGCCATACCCAGCATGCAGTTCGTCCAATAAAGCTTTAAATTTTCTGTGTGTAAGAGAATGATTTTCGTCATGAATTAAATTGGTAATTTTGACAACCTTTTCCATTACGTCATTTAGTCTCAGCAAAATGCCACACAATGTCTCCTGGTGCACAATACAGTGCAACATTCGACACTTAATTCCTCCTTTTTGTAAGTCCTGCAAGCCCAATATTTTTGCCAGTCATAGTGATGTCATTAAATGCTTCTTATTACTGCAGCTTTATAAAAACATTTGTTTGATGATGCCGCACCACTCTTAAAAGGTTTCAGAAGTTTACAAAACATTCTTAAGTGTATTGGCAAACTTTATAGAATGAGTAAGTTGAAGATTGCATATCAAGTAATATAAGTTGGCAAAAAATTATAAGTGGATTACAGATATTTATTTAAAATTTCAAGTAAAAACTTGATTTCACAGGCCGCTAATTGGACAGCGCTGGCCTAGCAGACTATGGTTCCATAAAAAGTGGCTGCATGTGCAAGCAGTGTGGCGTACTCCCAATCTATTGTTTCCACATGTTGTACTGCTAACTCAGCAGCGGCCATCATTAGCTTGTTATGGCTGCCATGTTTGATGTTCTGCAAACCTCTCTTGTAGAGAATGTAGTGTTTTCCCGATGTAGTAGACAACAGAATTATCCACCAAATGTAGGGGAAATTGGTCTTCACCCTATTTTTGAAGTAGGCTAAATCTGTCCCTGTCCCTTTTGATAATATTCTTCAGATTTGGAGCTGGAATGAAAACAATTTTTAGATTTTGGGCTCTAAATAATTTGCAGACTGGTTCACATAGGACAGGAATGTAAGATATAGGTCTGGCAAAGGTTGCACATTCGGAATCAGTGATTGGGAGGAGCGTTGAAACTGTTTTCATTTCTATATTTATTGATTAGCTTTTCTATTGTTGTTAGGTTGTAGCCAAGGGACGCAGCAATGGAGCGGATGTTTTGAATTTCTTTTTTAAGTGACTGCTCATTTGATGATATGCTGAAGGCCCTATGAATGAGAGAATGGAAGGCTACAATTATATATGGCCATGGGGTGCATGAGTCTGCATGTATGATGGAGAGGATGTAGGTAGGCCTTTGGTATACAGATGTCGTCAAGGCTTCTGGGTCATCGTTTGATGAAAACTTCTAAATAGGGTATGGTACTGCTATTTTCCTCCTCCTTCGTAAAACATATTGTAGGATAGATATTGTTGGGAGAATCAATGAGACAGTTTAATTGCTCATTGCTGCCATTCCAAATTAAAAATATATTGTTGACATAGTGACACCAGAAGACAGGTAAAATTTCTGCCTAGTCAAATTATTTTGTTTCCAGATCTTGAAGGACAATCTCACACAGAACGCCAGAAAAGGGTGAACCCATAGGGACCCCTGAGTCCTACCTGTAGATTTGGTTGCCGAACTGGAAATATTTGTTTTCAGTGACAGTCAAGCACTGTGAATGTTTGCCCAGTGCAAAGTGCACAAAGATAATTACCCCATCCGGCTGCTAGTGTGCAAAAGATCATTCCCAACTTTCTTTCTTGAAAAGAATTCGTTGAAATTTTTGTCCAGCTTTATTTGTGATCACCTATTTTCTATAAAGTTGACAGCAGAATTTCTCAACAGACTGAAGGATCTGTCCATTCTTCCCAACAGCAAATTAGTCACACTTGATGTAGTCTCTTTACTCCCATTCACCCCAGTTTTTGATGGTGTCATGCTATTTCAGACAAAAATTTTCCCTTCCTGAAATCAATGCCATTCATGAGCTCTAAAAACTTGTCAATGAAAATAACAATTTCCAGTTCGGCAACCAAATCTACAGGCAGTACTCAAGGGCCCTCATAGGCTCATCCCTTTCCGGTATCCTGTCCGAGATAGTCCTTCAAGACCTCGAAACAAAATTATTCAACTAGGCACAATTTTACATGTCTTCTGGTGTCACTATGTTCACGACATATTTTTAATTTGGAATGGCAGCAACAAGCAATTAAACTGCCTCATTGATTCTGCCAACAATATCTATCCTACATTTTATGGAGGAGGAGGAAAATCTCCTATTTAGATGTTTTCATCCAAAAAGATGATGCAGGGACCATGACGACATCAGTATACCGTAAGCCTACCTATGTTCCCTCCATCATACACACAGACTATGGGCATAAAATATTGCAGCCTTCCGTTCCCTCACCCATAGGACCTTCACCATATCTTCAAATGAGTAGTTACTTCAAAAAGAATTAAAAAAATCCATTCCATTGCTGCATCCCATGGCTTCCACCCAATAACAATAGAAACGCTAATCAATAAATATAGAAACAAAAACAGGAGATTCAGCTCTCCTCCCAATCACCAACCCCGAACGTGGAACCTTTGCTGGACCTATTTCATTATGTTCTTGTCCTATGCGAATCAGTCTGCAAATTACTCAGAGCCCAAAATTGTTTTCAGCCCAGCTCCAAATCTGAAGAAAATTATCAAAAGGGACAGAGACAAATTTAGCCTACTTCAAAAATCAGGTATATACTGATTTCCCTACATTTGCCAGATAATTCTATTGTTTATTACATCGCAAAAACCATATGTTCTTTACAAGAGAGGTTTGCAGAGCATCAAACAGATGTCACCCAAAACAAGCTAATGATGGCCACCGCCGAGCTAGCAGTACAACACATAGCAACAATAGACTGGGAGAATGCCACACTGCTTGCATATGCATCCATTTTCTATGGAATCATAGTCTGTGAGGGTATTGAAATAGTGACTTGCCCATCCCCACATGTAACCGAGACACTGGAATCGCCCTTCACAACATGTAGAAAGATGCTCTAAACAGCCCTAACATCACCACATGGTGTCACTTCATTGTTGAGATGGAGTGTGTCCATGTTCCAAAAAGCTTCTGAGTTTTCTCTTAAAAACTTTTAACATGCAAATAGTTTGAAGGATAAACTTTATAATTTTATTACTTAATGACAGAGAATTTTAAGACATTTTTAATTAATTTCTGAGCAAGAAGGTCCTTTTAATTGTGTATTACACAATTAAAAGCATAATTTTTAAAAGATAGAACTTATTTTGGAGATAATTTTGATGATATTTTAACCAAATACAGTAATTAGCATTAGGATATTGTGATTTTTAACTGAAATTTTGCTGAAATTTTAAAAATAAACTTTTTCATAATAATCATGCATATTAAATGATTCATTCTCAATTTCAGTGCTTGAGTGAAAACTTTAATGCTTTGAAATATTTTTATTGAAATTTTTTGCACAGCACTTTATCTTTTTTTAGATATATTTCTCAGTTCTTATTTAAATTATCTTATTTTTAATTGAAATGAATTTTTATGACACCCCTTTCCTTAGGCTTAGAGTTTGCCAATCACCAAAAATCTAAGCATTATTTGAATAAATCGCAAAAAAAATTTAGAAAACACTAAATAAATGAAAGATTTAAGCATTAATGGATAAATTATTAACTTATTTATATTAGAATAAAATAATTTGGAAATAGTGCAAAAATTATTTTTTTAAAATTTTTACTGAACTAAAAATAGAAAAAATACAGTAAAATTTTGCAATACTTTAAAAAATGTTTAAAAACTATTATTTTATACTACTATTTTATTTATCTTAGAATTTTTGCCATTTCATTAATCACAATTAAATGCTGTCCTTTTGGTATATAACATGAGTATTTTCCTTTATTATTTATTTCAGGATGAGGTTCTAAAGTTGTGCATTTTATTTTCTGAAAAACTTCAAAATTGACTTGGCTACCAGAGTGAGACCAGTTTCAGAAACCTGACACTTAAACAAGATAATAGGAAACATGATTCTTTTGATTCTAGATTTTTATGCAGTATCTTGGGAATTAGAAGGTTTGACTTTGCAAGTAATGATGAGGTTAGAGAAAGGAATCAGCAACCCCCCTTTGAGAAGCATATTGTGCAGAGAGAGACTGCATTGGTTTGGCCATGTTGTCTGTATGCATAACTATAGATTAGCGAATAGGGTTATGAACAGTGTGCCTGAAGGCCACATAAAGAGGGGGAGACCTAATATGTGATGGGCAGACAATGTCAAATAGGACGTTGTTAGAATTGGGCTATAGTCGCTAAGTGCAGACAATATAGCTCAGGATAGATGTGTTTGGAGAACTAAATTGCATAATCTGGTTGGACATCCATAGCCCATGGCTGCTTGAGGATTACAATAATGATGATATCTACAGGTAATCTGTGTATTTAATATGATTTTTTTCATACATAATGCTTAAGGTGAATGACTTCCTCATTAACATCTGAATCATTAGCAACAATTGGAAAATAAATTGCCTCTCCTGAAGTATAGATGGCGCTAGGTCTGCCACATTTCAGTGAAATATTTATAGGTCATATTATAGAAGCATATTATTGTCCACAGTGTGGTTTAACGGATAAGCACTCTTGCATGTATCTAGAGAGTTGCAGGTTCGTTTCCAGCCACATCAGCAATAATTTTTTCACACGATTACATACATTTAAAAAAATTAACAGAAACAAATATATACAAAATGCAAACATCATAATTTACTGTTACTTTAGATGCATTAGATAGTTAAAACATAAGGATATTAATAGTTTTCTTTTTAGACATCTCTTCCGTCCACTGCTCATACCTCTTCAATTCATACTCTGCTATTTCCATACATAATGACCCAATCTGTATTAGGAGGAAATGAATATCAGGCTTAAATGTTAATATATTAATATATATTAACATTTAATATAATTAATAAAAATTTAATTCATATATTAAAGACATACTGAGTTGTTGGTAACTATTTGTACTCAGCCTACCATTGAGTATTTAGCAAAATATTCAGTTACTACTATTACTGCAAATTTACACTAATAACAGTAGAAAAGGAAGTGATAAATTGAAAAATGACTTCATGGCATCATTATTAATGTATAATAATGTTTTTTTGCCACTTAGATTTATTTGCATGTGTTCTTTCTGCTGAGGTCTCACTTTCCTCCAGGATCTTTTCTATGACATATAAACTGTCAGGCTCCTGTGAGACTTCTGTGACAAACAGCTGCTTGAGGGGATATTATACTATATATATATATAGGTTATATATATAGGTATTATATATATAGGTTAGACACTGAAATGTGCTAGTTACACGATTGTAGGAGCCAAGTGCCTTCGACAGTACTTGCCAGTCATCATCAGGGTAGCACAAAGTTCCTTGGTGAAATGTTATAGAAATAAAAGTAATACCTTTTTTCTTGAAGACATTTTCAGTTGAAAAAAGTCCTGCAGTAGAATTAAGTTTTAGCATTCTTGTACTGGAGAAAATTCACTGAGAAGCTGACATGTTCAGGAGCATGTGGGTACATTTTCATGTTAGAAGCGAGAGGCACAGAGGAGAAATCCATTTTCACAGATGTCAGTCACCATATTCAGAGGCAAAGTGTCAAGTTAGGCTTGTGCAGTGGGGAGAAGGCCATTTGGCTAATGGTAGGGATGGGAACTCATATAGCAAGATGCATCAGGAGGAAGGGGTGTGCAAGTTGCAACACCTTTCTCTGAAGGCAAAGATTTCGAGGGTTCAACTCAGAAAGCAACCTCAGTTTTGGAGTGTGGAAAATATAAGAGACAGGTGTTGCAATGTTAACACACCCCTTCCTCCTTCTTCCTGGTGCATTTTGCTTTTTTTCAGCTGAAAATGTTCAAGGAAAAGGTATTACTTTTGCCTACATAATGTTTCACCAATGAACAACTTCCACAAGTGTGACACCTGATGATGACTGCTGAGTAGAGTTAAAAGTACTTGGTTTCTACACTCATGTAAGTAGCACATTTCAGTGTATAGCCTCTATACATCTATTAATAAAACAAACAGCAAAAAAATTATTTTTTTTTATACTCTACACTAATATTTTCATTTATATCACATTTTAATTAAAAAATTTCCATTAGATTTGAGATGAAAATGCAAACCACGTTAAATATATGAATGGATGAACACAAATATGGTAAAGCATGATTATTTGAATAGGGGAAGCATTTACCAAAAGCATTGGTAAAACTGAAACAGAATACCATTTGCGCACTTTCCAATTCTTTCAGTTCCATTAGTTCTATTTTTTACCTATCTTCCTATTAAGTTGCACTCATCATTTGTCAAAACAGTTGTTACACCCTATTTTCGAATGTGACCAACAAACTTAATGATTTATGTGTCAAGTGAAAGCTTGTGACATGGGAAGTGTCACTGATTATTTAAAAAAATTAAACCCCTAAGCTTTCATTCCCCTAGAAAAGGAGAAACAGGAAAATGTTTCCCTATATCTTTGGAAAGTGAGGATCGAAAGTACAAAGTATGGTCAAAAAGTAATGTATAATTAGTCACACACGCCCGTGTTTAAAAGAGAAGGGAGAATTAATAATGATTACTTGTTGCACTATTTAATACCTAATTACTACACTGAAAATAATTTTTCTTTTTTTCATAGGTAGGAAGATATGGATGGGCAAAGTGACAACCATATCCATCAATGATCAGTGATTGAATTCCTGTTCAAATCAGGTGATCAGTTGGCCATATCAATCCATCAAAAACTCCTGGCAGTCTATAGGGACCAGACAATTGATCGAAGCAATGTCCAGAGGTAGCCCCAATGGTTCCAAAATTGTGATTTCAACATCAAGGGAGAGCTGAATTATAGCAATTAACAATGTAAATGAACAATTGATTGACCTGCTCATTCAAAACAACTCTGCATAACCATGAGACATCTGATGGATGCTATGTAAATGGGAAAGGGTAGTGTTGTGACCATGATCCACAGACTGGGGTACACAGAAAAATCAATTCTCGGTAGGTACCTAAGATGTTCCCATGAGAGATGATAGCTATGAAGAAAGCGATCTGTGATCTTCTGGAAGTGTTTGGTGCTGTAGGTCCTAAGTGCTTTAATGGGGTCATCACATATGATGAAACATGGCCTTGATGGGAGGCTACCATCTGTCTCCAAACAACTGTCCAGTAGGTCCTCTGTACTCAACCTTCTTTAAGCCCTCAGTGTCCTTGTGACCTGGCTATTAAGCCCATTTTGTGCAAAAAAAAGTGCTGCTCAGAGGTAAAACAACTCAATCCACGGAATGGAAACATTGGGCATCACCTGAAAAAAAAAAGAGCCAAACAAATTTCAGTCATCCATGTGGTAACCACAATATTCCCAGCTCTAAGCATTTCATTAATAATTGCATCTACCCTAGGGGATTTATGTATTTTAAGTTCAGAAATAGCCAAAATAACTTCAGACTGTGTTATAGGGCCAACATTAAAGCCAGTAATGCATCTACTATCATTACAAACAATGGGAGTAGAACTAACCACATTGTTTAGAACATCACTGAAATGCTTGGCCCACCTAGACATGACAGAATCCTCACCTTGTTTATCATAAAATCCCTGTATACCTGTCTGTTTTCTACCACACAAAATATTAACCTATCTGGAAAAACTCTGCTGTTGTTCTATCTAACTGCTTCCTTGGCTTTGTCAAGCCATCAAGTCAAAGACTCTTATTAGCAGCTAACTGATACTTTACATGTCTATTAAGCTCTCTGTAATGCCTCTATTAGGACTAGCAGGGTATTGATTAAGGATATTCCCACAGTTCTTTCTTTCTGAAATAAGCTCAAGTGCCTTAGCACTCAAATAATTCTGCCTACTCTGTTCCTTTTCTCCTAAAAGAGTACTGTTAGTTTCAAGAAAAGCCGGTTTAAAATGTCCCCTTCTTCCTCAACTTCAGTAGTAAGCAAACTATGACTGTCATAATGACTAACTAACCTATCACGGTAAGCTTTAGCTATAACTGGGTATTTCAGATCTTCCGAATTAAAGGCAAAATTTTTAACCCTAGCACAACACTTTTTAAGTTTAAGTTGCAAGACACTTTTAACAAGGTAATGGTCAGATCCAATTTCAGCTCCCCTATATGACCTGGTATTCCTAACAGAACTAGCCCATTTGCTGTTAATTAATATATAATCAATCATATTCTTATGCAGCCCATCAGGGTTGGGTTGTTTTACCTCTGAGCGGCACTTTTTTGCACACCATGGGCTAAATGGCCAGGTCACATGGACCCCGAAGGCTCAGAGAAGGTTGGGGGAGGGGACCCACTGGAACAGCTGTTGGGAGACAGATGGTAGCCTCTCGTCAAGGCCATCCAGCGTGTTCTTTAACGTGCACAGGGTATGGCTCTCCCGCACACGGGGCCACGGCTTAACGTCCCATCCGACGGACGGCGGCCTTTCCAAGCCCATCGGTGTCCCCTACTGACCGTGGGCAGGGCGGGGAATTTTGCGGAGATAAATCTCAACGCTGACCCAGTTGGGACTCGAACCTGGGAAGTACAGATTACGAGCCTGGCGCGCTACCGACTGAGCCACTCCCGCCCCCAGCCCATCAGGTGAAATTCATGTGTACTTATGTATGTCGCAGTGTTCATAATAAGTGTTAGTTATTCTCAAACCATTGAGCTTACTTACCTGTAGGAGATGTTGCCTATTGCAGCTACCAATACCAAATGGGCCTATCACCACTCCCCAAAGGTCAGAGTCAGTACCAACTTTGACATTGAAGTCACCTAGAACAAGGGTAATATCTCCTTTCTTGACAGAATTCAAAATATCCTGAAGTTGTCCGTAAAACCTCTCCTTCTCATCCTCATCGGCATCCTTAGTGGGGGCATAACAGCAGATAACATTCAAGTCTTTAACGCATTCAAGTCTTTTTGCTGTAAGAAACCTTTCATTAATGCACTCGTATCCTAGAAGAGTATCACTAGCGTGTCTGCTGAGAAGCAGACCCACGCCTTGGTGATGCTTATTGTCTTCCCTCCCTGAAAAGAGAAATTTAAGATTACTTTTAAGAATCTGACCTTTATCTGTCCATCTGGTCTCTAACAAGCTGAGAATATCTAAATTATAACGGTGAAATTCTTGTGTGAGGACATCAAGAGAATAAGTTCTATGCACATTTTAACTACTATGGAGAGAAAAAGGTTAGTGGGATGTTTAAAGAAACTATGTTTATTGCGAGAGGGAATGTCGACAATATCAAACATCCCCTAATTGCAGGCATGAGGAAATCCATCTACATTGGAAGACTTCCTCCAATGTAGAATTTGACAATGCCAGTAGAAGCAAGAGTTCAGGTGCCTGCGATCACCTCTGCTCAGGATTACCCACCAGCTGATAAAACATATCCTGTGAATCTATTCACTTGGGGCTGTCAACCCACAAACAGAAAACACAACAGAAGATTTTCCCTCTACAGAAGCCCACCAGTGTAGCAAATTCAGGATCCATAATTCCATTAAGCTCAGAGCCATAATCCATTCAGGTTGTTATATATGGTCAGCAACAGGACCCTGTGTGGTTGACCACTCCTCAGCAGGGTAGAAAAAAAAAAAGTAGCTATAGTTGTCCAGATCAGTAGGCCACACTAATCTGGCAGCCCTCTCCTTCCATTCCCTTCCAAAAGAGAATATCTCTTTTGAAAGGAACTAAGGGAATACAATACTGACAATACAATCATGAGAAGGTATTGTCAGACATTAGGTGCTAGGCCTGGCAGGTTCTATTCATCATCACAGGGGATTGTTACATAGCTCTCCTTCCAATGATTACTGCAGCAAAAAAATTAATTTTTTTGATTATTTTTATTATAAGCTCACTGGACAAAAAATTAGTGCACATCGCTGCATCCAAATACATCATGTTTGGATGCAGCGATGCAACTGAAATCCAAATGGTTAAAATAAGTCATACCCTTGGCCACAGAGTACTTTAGTAAACATGGGGCCTTGAACCTGGCAGTCAACTCCAGCTGGTTCATTGTTGGTGGTTATACATGGGCCCAGACCGAGGGCATCCAAATGGGATCACTGCTCTCTGGGCTCATGGCCAACACTGTCATGCACCATGTTGAAAACACAGAGAGATTGATATCAATTTTTTTAACATTTTTAAACATTTAGTTTTGAATTTTAAACTTTTAATGTTGAAAATGTTTGTATATTAGTTAGAGGGTTCTACAGAACATCTTTTAAATTTGAGTCACCTGCCATTCCTGATCGAAATGATTTCCACCTGAAAGTTGAATCCATTGAATATAATGTGCAAAAGTTGAAACTTAAACATCAAAGGACTGGTAACCTTAAATTGTCAACGTTAAAGGGAAAAAAACGACTATTGAGGGCAAAAAGTGCCACAACAGAGAACATTTAAGTGACTATGCCAGCCATTACAACATCAACATTGCTGAATCATACAGCACATCTGGAGCGTTTCAATTTAAGCTGCATTACAATTTAAACATCATAGCCAAATAAGTACATCAAGGCAAAAACATTGACACAAGAATCAACTACGTGAACCAGCACTACAAACAACTGAACTGATAATATCTTATTTCTCCTATATCTCCATTACACTAAAGATGGATTTTAGAAGAAATTAGAATGTAGTACTTACCCATCTGGGATCTTGTGTTAAACACAACATACCTGTGATTTATGAGTAACAGGTGAATTGTAATTATTCAGCATTGATGATAGATAGTGACTCAGATTGTACTGTACAGCTAAATATCATGAAAATTTAATTACTGAAGCATTGTTAAATGCAAAAATAAAAATGGAAAATAATTCACTTTATTTTTATTTCTAATAAGAATGTATCACTAATTACATTTACATTATCCCGAAGTAGTAGTACTCAGTGTTTTAAAAACAATTCTAAATATTAAAATTGATTTTACACTCTTACCTTATATTGTGAAATCACATGATGGAACTGAGAGAATGTTGAAAAACAAAAGAAGATGTATACAATATTGGTGCTAAGATCAATGCTTTTCCTTCCATCCTCTCGGAGAACACGTGCTAAGGCTCCCAATAAAATTTCTGTGAAAGATAAAAGAGAACTATAATTAATTTATATTCTATCCTCATACAATTATGCTTTCTACTCTGTTATATCCAGAAATGACAGCAACTGCTTCACTTTTCTGCACCACAGAGTTGGCTCCTTTACTGTAATTGGTTCTTCTACTTGGCTTTTTGAATATCCCACCAGTAGTTTTAACCCAACAGTTTGTTTCCATGTATTTACATACATCATAGATTACTACAAATCTTCTGGTCCCATATGTATTACATTTAAATTATTGAAATAGTATAAAAATATATGACAAATATATTAGAATTTTATTTCATTTTTCCAAGATTTCACTTTATTTGTATTACTAGAAATCAAGAGGTGACAAAGGCACCAATTTGATTTCTAGTAATTTATTAGAATATTATTTAATTTCTAGTAATTTATTAGAATATTATTTGATTTCTATTATTTTATTAGAATATTATTTGATTTCTAGTCGGTGCTTTTGGCATCTCTTGATATTTAGACCATCACTCCGACCACTTGACCTTGAACACCAATCGCATTCAAAATTTCACATTGTTTCTGAGATGTACTATCAGAAATACTCCCATGTACCAATTTTCAGCTCTCTAGCATTGGTATATTGAAATTTGACCTTTGACCTTGAAGGATCCATTGGATTCAAAATTTGATAGCATTTCTGAGATCTACAAACCAAAATCCTGCAGCCACCAATTTTAAGCTTTCTGACCCCAGCAGTTTGGGATTAGACCTTTGACATCAAAGGACAAATTTCAGACCCTTCTAATTCAAAAATTTCTGAGATCTACAACCAAAAACACCACTAGACACCAATTTTCACCATTTCTAGCACTCAAGGTTTGACCTCAATGTGACCTCTATTTGGCCTTGAAGGACACATTGGTTTCAAATTTTTAACGAGACTTATGACCTGGATTACAACTAGGTGCAAATTTTCAGAATTCTACCATTTCTGTCATAATTTGAATTAGCTTGATCTCCTGTCAGTTAGTAAGACATCAGCCAATCACTCACAATGATCTATATACACTGAGATGCCAGTTTATTAGATACACCTACCTAGTAGTGTGTTGCATCTCCTTTGGCCTTCAGAACAGCCCAAATTCATTAGGGCATGGAACTTACAAGATGCTGGATGCATTCTGCAGGGATGTTGTACCATGCAGAAATGACTGTTTCCCACAGTTACTGCGAATTGAACAGCATCAGAGTCTCGAAGTGAACAGCCCTTACGACCTCATCCCAAAGATACTGAATATGGTTTAGATCTGGGGACTCTGCAAGCCAATGAAGCAGGGAAAACTCGTCAGCATGTTCCTGGAACCATTCAGTGATGATACATGCCTTGTGAGCAACTGCATTATCGTTCTGAATGCATCCATTAGAGTAAGGATAAACTTTAGCCATGAAGGGATGAACTTCATCAGGAATGATGTTCAAATATGCAATAGTGTTCATATGTCCTTTAAAGGTATCAGGGGGGCCTAATGTGTGCCAAGTAAACATTCCCCACACCATCACTCCACCATTATCGGACTGTGCTACTGGCACCAGACAAGATGGCTCTATGGCATCGTGTTGCTTGTGCCAAATCGATTCTTCCATTAGCATGATGCAAAAGGAACCTTGATTCATCTGACCAGGTACCTTTTTACAGTCTTCAACACTTCAGTGTCAATGCTCCTGCACCCATTGGAGAATCTCTTTCGTGTTCTTCACTGATAACATCAGCACTTGACATGGTCAATGACTGTTGAAGCCCATTTGCGACAAGGTTCAATATATGGTGCATTCAGAGATGACCTTCTGCACACTAATGTTTAATACTGCTGTGATTTGCCTGGTTGTGGCCATCTGTTCACTTGCACAATTCTCACTTTTGTCTCCTTTGGCCCCTTTGATCCACAAGCTGTTTTCACCAACAGGATTGCCAATTACTGGTAGTTTTTTTGCTTTTCAGTCCATTCTCAGTAAACTCTTGAAATGGTTGTGCATGAAAAGCCCAGAAGGACAGCTATTTGGGACATGCTAGAACTGGCACACTTAGCATCAATTATCACGCCACGTTTGAAGTCGCTCAGGTCACTCGTTTGCCCGTTCTGACACTCAATCCAACTTTAACTGATGCTCGCTGAGATGGTCTGCCCGATTTATAATGCATACCATGGTCCCATGATGTATTACATGTTGGAATGAACAATTTATGTGACGAGGGGTGGTGTACCTAATAAACTGGCATCTCAGTATATATTTGTGTTAATAACCTTTATTAACGTTAATCTACAGCAATGCTTTTAAAGTGGCAACACTAAAAATCTCAATTGCACACCTTAGTTAGGGGAAAAGGCATCAACAATAGAGAACCAGGCTTATAATCTGCAGTTCTCAGATTCCAGTTCCACCTAGGCCAAAGTTGAGATTTATCTCTGCTAAACCTAGACCCTGCCATTATTCAGAATACGAACATTGATGGGTTTGGAAAGGCCACCATCTATTGGATGAGACATAATGCCATGGTGCTGTGTGCAGGAGAGGCATACACTGTGCATGTTAAAGAACACACTAGATGACCATAGCCAAAGCCATCTGAGGGGAAAGCCTGATGTCAAGTGATTTGGGCTGCACCACCGGAAGGCTACCAGAGCAGAGGCTCAGTTGAAGTGTGAGACTTGATTGTAGTGTGCTAGTAGTCACCACTGCTGTTAGAAACTTTACCTTTGTGTGCAAAATGTAAGTTCTATTTCTTTATTCATTTTATGCATATTATTTTTAATTTTAGTGTATTTATAGTAATTATTATTCTCATCATGTCCTGCAAATGTGTTCCTGGCTGCCATAGTAATAATAGTGGATCGTCATATGTATGCATGTCACAATATAATAAAGAAAACATTTTGTGATACCTATGTTGACCATTTTAACAACAAAAAGAGATTTAGTGTTGCATGTACCTCAGCAGCTAATTATATGTGTGACTGTGGAGAGGTAACTTATCCTACTGAAGTTTCTATAAATGTAGGAATATTATGTTATGCTGTTTTTCAAACACATCCAGCAATGTAGAGCAGCAATTTCTAAATCACAAAAATCAATTATTGACATATGTTAATATTGCAGAGCAGATTTTGAAAAAAGAAACAGTGTTTATGTGGGAATAAAATAATAAACTTTCTACATAAAATTTTATTAACACGTGAAATATGTATATGCGTAATTACATACAATCAAAATATGCACCCAAAAAATCATACAAAAGGAAATCAAGAACTTTGGTCAAATGATTAATCATATGCCATCTATGTCTATCTGTTGAATTTTATTAGTGTATCAGTCATGTCTCAATGATAGACATTGGTATATATGATGTGGATTTCAAATATTTATTTGTCTTGTAGTTACTATCATCAGTATATGGTATTCAATGTTATTTTCCTTAACAAATTGCATGGGTTACATTTCTAGTTATGGAACACTCTAAATGCTGCACTAAAAACTGCAATTTTTTTTTACGTTCTTATGTCTCTTACAACTACACTGCTCACAAAAATTAGGGATATTTCAAAATGAATATGAAGTGATAAAAAAAGAAGCATTTGAATTGTTTTTATTAAACAAGAACATCAAAGAAAGTTGTTCGATTATGTAAATGAGATGCAAAACCAACTTTGATGTCATTGGTGAAAATGCACTATACAAAAGGCTGAAAGTACTGGAGTATCTGCACGTTCCCTGATCTTCAAAGTGCACATCCTGCAATTTCCCAGCCCTTGCAATACCCTGCAACACGATTTGCCCGAATGCAAAGCCTGGAGAGCCATAGGACATCTTGAAGCTGGTCAAACACAGACGACAGTGGCAACAGCACTTGGAACATCCCAAAGCGTGATTTGCAGACCTGGAATCGCTTTCAAGAGACTGGCACAGTATGAAGAAGATGAGGGCAGGGTCGCCCATCTGCCACAACAGCAAGAGATGACCGCTACTTGACCTTATTGGCAAGAAAGAACAGGCGCAGCAATGCAACAGAGCTGCGGGACAGTTTCTTGCTGCCACTAGACGACGGATATGCACCCAGACCATACGAAATCGGCTCCATCGTGTTCGACTGCATGCCCGGCGACAAATGGTATGCATTCCATTATCTGCTGAACACTGTAGAACCCGTTAAAGGTGGGCTGATGAGCATCGTCATTAGACCCATGATGAGTGGTCAACTGTCCTCTTCTCTGATGAGTCACAGTTCAGTCTGCAGCCTGACAATCATCGTGTCCTGATCTGGTGTGAACGAGGAACACGGGAGAATGCACATTTCATGCGAGAAAGGGACTCCTTCAGTGCTGGTGGAATCATGGTGTAGGCTGGCATCAGCATTGGTGGTCGTACCGACCTCCATGTCATCAGAAACAGATCGCTGACTGCTGTCAGATATCGAGATGAGGTCCTGCACCCTAGTGGTACCCTATGCTGGAGCAGTTGGAAACAACTTTCTTTTCATGGACGATAATGCAAGGCCCCACCGTGCACATCTCGTCAACAACATGCTTCAGGAGGCAGGAATCGAAGGCATGGATTGGCCTTCACGTTCTCCAGACCTGAATCCCATTGAACATGCTTGGGATGCACTGGGAAGACGTCTGGCAAACCGTCCAATGCCTCCCACAAAACTTCTTGAGTTGGAAGTTGCCCTGGAGCAAGAGTGGCAGAGGATCCCACAAGAACTGCTGGACATTCTGATCCTGTCCATGCCCCATCGCTGTCAGTGTGTTTTGGCAGTCTTGGCAGTCTTGTTTTGGCAGTCCATACACCCTACTGAACAGTCAATGTGTGCCATTCTCATCCAGTTTGACATGCTTCTGTTCACCCCCACCAATATGTCACTTGCTACTCAATCATGACAATTGGTTTGCATCTCATTTGCATAATCGAACAACTTTCTTTGACTTGTCGTTTGCTTTTCTGATGTTCTTGTTTAATAAAAACAATTCAAATGCTTCTTTTTTTATCGCTTCATATTCATTTTGAAATATCCCCTAATTTTTGTGAGCAGTGTATATAAAGCAATAACATAGTGCTTAACATCATCCTCAAGCAGCCATGGGCTACGGAGGTCCAACCAGACCATGCAGTTTAATTCTCCAAGCATATCTGTCCTGAGCTACATCTGCTGCATCTGGCCACTGCACACCAATTCTAACAAGGTCCTGTTTGACATTGTCTGCCCACCGCATCCTAGGTCTCCCCCTCCTTCTGAGGCTTCTAGGCACACTGTTCATAACCTTATTCGCCAATCTATTGTACTTATTGATTTTCACTTGACTGCTTGTATGTCTCAATGATAGACATTAGTTGTCGCAAACTATTTTTTGAAGCATACAGTATGATTGAGTTATCATTGGTATATTTGATGTGGGTTTCAAATATTTATTTCGTCTTGTAGTTTCTATCATCACTATATGGTATTCAATATTATCATTTTTGTTAATAATCTGTATGGCTTATATTTCTTGTTACTATGGAACATCCTCCTCACTGTTGCAATGAAACCTATAATTTGTTTTTAATATTCCTATGTATTCTCTTACAAATTATGTAAGGCAATCACATAATGCTCCTATGGTGTACTTATTAATTTTCACCTGTCTACTGGTATGTCTCAATGATAGACAATGGTTATCGCAAAACGTTTTTTGAAGTATACAATATGATTGAGTTATCAATTTTATATTTGATGTGGATTTCAATTATTTACATTTTTTGCTGGAGTATGTGTAGTCGATATATTTAGCTGTAAATAATTCAAAGTAATATTTGCATTAAATTCTTTATATCATTACGTTTGTTAAACAAGTTTTTGTGTTTGTATTGGGGTTTATTTCAATTATGTGATACTGATGATTTAAATCTTATTAAGAAAATAATTCTAGTCTTATTAATAATAGAATTGCACTGATGATTTTGGTCAGCTGTGAATGAATTCTATCTCAGTGAAACTACTATGTGAAATTTAAAAGTTTTATATGAAATATAACCATACTTTTAGTGACAGACTGTATATGTGATATTTATCAATATTGTTAAACCCTATGTGAAGTTAGTATGAATATATTTTGCTAACCTGAGAAAAGATATTTATCTCTTCCAATACGTTTGCAAATATAGCTTATATATTTCATTTGAAAAAATTTCTACAAAATTTTCTAAATAATCAACAAAATAATGCTTTAAAATTCAGGTGTATTCCGTTTTCTTATAATACCATTTACAATTAAATATAATTAATAAAAAATATGTGCAACTATGTTTAGATAATATGTTTATTGAATATTTTTGATACCAAGAAATGAGGGGGGTTTTTTTTGTCTGTGAAAATAAAATATTTCCTGAAAGAATGAAATTCTCTGCATTTATGATAATTTGCTTTATAATTGATATTTGATTCAGTACATGAAATGAAATCATTTAAATAACACCCATATCGAATTAGAAATGAATCAGATCCACTGACTTAAAGTTATAATGCAATGCATGGCCCTGCTTCTGAGGTCATTAGCAATGCTGGTCACATGACATCAGGCTTTCTCTTCAGATGGCTTTGCCATAGCAGATAAATGAAAAGTGAAAGGTGAATACACAGTAATCAAAGAACTGAAAAGTGCTGTGATGAAAACTGGAAAAAGAAACCAAAAACAAGGAACCCCTCAACTCCACATTTGGAAACTCTGCTCTGAAGAATTGGATTTTGGCAATATCCCAAAACAGTACCTAAAAGGTATTTATAATATTGTATCTAACCGATGCAGGTGTATACCTTTAAACTGCCCTGTGTTTTTAATACTGCATTAGTGCAAAACTTGCCTAAATATCAAGTAAAAAGCTGTGAAATCATTTCTGCTAAAATACATCGTTTGTTTAAACAACATTTTGAACTCACTAGTAATGAGTATATTAGGTAAATAAGGTAATCTTTATGTCAGAGAGCATAGGAGACTGAATCTTATGGCACAGAACCTATCCTTTTCATTGCAATGCAAGCAACATAAATACCTAATTTTTCTAAAATCTCTAGAAGTATGATAAATCACTAAAAAATATATTAAAAATTGCTGAAAAAAAATGCTTTAAACCATAATCCGAAACACCAGGCAAACCCTATTTAAAACAGAAAGGAAAATTTATTATATCTACTTCAAAATTACAAAGCTTTACAGCCCCTTACAGTTTGATGAAACTGCACATCATAAAATCGGGAAAGATAATGAAGCTATCAAAAAGTGGCATGACAAAAAATTACAAAACCTTCAATAAAAACAATATCACCAAAATAAACAAAGGATACTGAAAGAAATAAACACAATTAATCTCTTAAAGGCACTCTAAATCATAAAGAAATGGAAATACTGATGCACGGACCAAAATATGCATATGAACAAAATCTATTACCACTACTGGAGATCTTACCAAATATTGATGAAGTCATTAAACAGTACCTGAGGACCAAAAAGACAAAGCCAATATAGTTTCTGCTCGTTTAAAAATAACCATCAGCAAAATTCACAACAATTAGCAAAAAATGCAGAGAAGACAAAAATGATGAAAAATATTCGAAACAATAAAGAAATTCGAATTTTGTCAGCCGATAAAACTAGCAAAATAGTCATTATGGACACAGAGGAATTTAGTAGAAAAGTGGAACTAATGCTCAGTGAACTGAACTGCCAACCCATGCAAAAAGACCCTACAGAAAAAATGGTAAAACAGTTGGTGAACTTCAAAAATCAGAAACTGCTGCCAACACAAATACAAATTGCCTATTACCAACCTATGTATCTGCTGTGCTGCAGATTTTCATTGAAGCCAAGCCACATAAGGAAGGAGTACCAATTCAACCCCTAGTCGCCAAGCACCACACATCTACCATAAATTTAGAAAGAGCCATATACACTGAAAAGCTAAAATGTTATAACCAGTGTGCCTTTCTGTTTTGGCTCTTCAGTGTATATAGAATATGTTGAAAAACAGCTATGCAAATTGAAGCAACTGCAGGTAAACGATTGTGCATGTGAAGGTCATGAAATGGTATAAGTAACACCTGATACTGAGCTTTGTTAATTAGTGTTATTCTTGTTCGAAGTTGGTGAAAAGCAGCAGACTTAGGGGAATTTGACAAATGTCAAATTGTACTGGCCAGATGACTGGGTCAGAGCATTTCCAAGATGGCAAGGCTTGTGGGGTGATCACGGTCAGCTGTGGTTAGTATGTAATGCTCCAAAGATTATTAACTTTTAAAGTTGGACCTTTCGTCTCATCCAAATTTAATCAAATTCCAGATAGCTGTATCAGGTGCCAGGCAATAATAACTTGTCAAATAAAGTTGAAATAGGGTTCATTAATGTATAATATCAGGAATTACTTATTGAGTAAGAATTCAAAAATGACTGTCAAGTTTAATTAAAGTTAAATATAATTAAAAAAATCAACTAATGTTGCTCAAGAGAAAAATAGCAAAAATTCAAAAATTTCTAAAACAAACAAAGCTTATTTCCAAAAAATTCACTCACCAAACTCAATGGTTGGAGTACAAAAGTTGGAGTATTAGCAACTCACATATATCTAAATCTCGACTACATCTCGGACAAAATCTCTACACTGACTCGCAATCTTTCTCTCTCTATACTACTACATCTCTGCTAACTCTCAATTCTCTACTAACTCAACTACTAACACTGTGACCTAATATCACTAAGTTATAATGTGCATACAAGTCCAGTAGGTGGATGTTGCACACCGGGAAAGCCATTTGCATAAACTGATGATCGCGCTAGCTATGATGCAAGAGGGGTCGTATCCTATAAATGCTTTAGCGGTTGTCAATGAAAAGATCGGAGTTGTGCATGCGCAACTCCTACACTCTCAGAAACATGAATTGCGATGTCCAAAAAATGAAATAATCCCCGAAACAATAATATAATGTAATAAATAATGTAAATAAAGCAAAACTGGTTAAGGAAAAGTAAAAGTGAATGAGTGGACAATCACAACTCCCCTCACAAAGGGAGTCAAAATTTGACCTAACAGATTTAGGTTGGATTGCTTTACCTCTGAGTGGCACTTTTTTGCACACCATGGGCTAAATGGCCAGTTCACATGGACCCAGAAGAGTCAGAGAAGGTTGAGTGAGGGGACCCACTGGAACAGCTGTTGGGAGACAGATGGTAGCCTCCAATCAAGGCCATCCAACGTGTTCTTTAAAGTGCACAGGGTATGTCTCTCCGGCACACGGAACCACAGCTTAACATCCCATCTGACTGGCAGCAGCCTTTCCAAGCCCATTGGTGTCCTCTACTGACCATGGGCAGGGCGAGGAAATAATAATAAAAAAATAAAATAAATCAAAAAATAAATAACAAAATTAAATAAATAGATAAATCTCAACACTGACCCAACTGGGACTACCTAACAGATTTAGACGAGCAAATTTAGAATAATAGGACACTTCTCACGTCATTTACACATCGCTGAACATAAAAGTATGCTTACTCCAATTTTGATAAGATGATCTACTCTCACTTTGACACAATTTTCCATCACAACCAAAGATATCTCCTCCCATTCCCCCTATCAGAAGTGTACAACTACCTATTGTAATTAGATACCAATGGCTGTGGCAGTTAACTGCATACTAATATTATCAGACTACCTAGTATCACATTCTGATACAAATTTCAAAAGTTGCATACAATAACCTGTACAAAAAGCTGGTTAATCTCACTCCTATACTGCTTAATTTCTAAAAAGGTTAAAGAAAAAAAAATTCAATTACTTGAATTCTGCTCTTTTACAGAATATAATTACAAACATATCAAGCAGGGTACAGAGCTTCCACTTATCCCCTAACCACAATCAAAGTATGTGAAATCTAAATTTTCTCTACCATACATAAAAAAATAGGTATTAGAACACAGTTAAATCCTCCTAACTACATCAAACATACCAATCTAAGAAATTTCAAATTTTACAAACAAGCAGTGTAATGGTCTACCCATTCACTTTTCCTTTTCCTTAACCAGTTTTGCTTTATTTACATTATATTTATCAGTTTGGGGATTTTAATTCATTTTTGTGGACTGTTTCAATCCTCGCTCTGAGCTGCAGGAGTTGCGCATGCGCAATTCCGACCTTTTGTATGACAACCACTAAAGCGCATGCTGGACACGCCCTCTCGTGTCATAGCTTGTGCAATCGCCAGTTTATGCAAATGTCTTTCCCGGCGTGCAACATGACATGTGCCGGCTTTGTAGCCTCTTGTTATACCTGATGACATTAGGTCACAGAGTTAGTGTAGTAAGAGTTAGAATTGAGATGTAGTGAGAATGGTAGATTGTGAAGTCTTGTTAGAGAGTGGTGAAGATGGGTCACAGAGTGGAGATGTAATTTAGATAGATGTCAGTTGCTACAACTTTTGTTTGGCGAGTTGAATTTTTGGAAATAAACTTTGTTTTAGAAATTTTTGAATCTTTGTTATTTTTTTCTATTGAGCAACATGAATTAATTTTTGATTGTATTTAAACTTGACAATCATTTTTGAATTCTTGCTAGATAAGAACACTTGGCAAATAAACAAACCCTATTTCAACTTTATTTGGTAAGTTATTATTGCCTGGCGCCCGATAGAGCTATCCGGAATTTGAATAAATTGGATCAGATAAAAGGTCCAAACTTTAAAAAGTTATTAATCTTTGGAGCATTACAGTGGGAGTGTAAACACAATAATCGCAAGCTAGCTGAAATAAAAAAAAATGCATTAGTTACCTCCCCTCATAGAGCTTTATGTCCCCCTCCCAAAGGAGTTATGCTGGTGACTGTCCCAGTTATGTTGGTTACTGTCTCAGTCACCAGACTCTGTCATTAGGGACAACTCCAAGAAGGTAGAAGACATCTGGTCAGCTCATATATATACAAATAAATGCTGTCGATGTCATCCCAATAATTACGCATCATTGATGCATAAATATCACTGACGACACTGAACAGATTTAAACACATATCTTTTAGGGGGTTTAATTTTATTTATCATTCTCCTGCGAATGCACAACTGCACTTTTTGATTGATAGTTGCTAAATGCATGTGGACAGATACACCCCTCTTGCATCATAGCAAGTGCCAGCACGTGATTATCATTTTATGCAAATGAGACTTCAACCAGCATGTTGCACACATCAGTTTGCACATCCCACAGATGCATATTAAGTGAAATTATAACAGATATATATATAAATGAAATTAGGTCACAGAGTCTGAGTAGAGTTAGCATTGAGAAGTCAGTGTTAGGAGGAAGCAGTCAGTGAGAAGTTTCGTTTTTTGTAAAGAGTTTCTTTTATGGTGAAATGAATTTTTGGTGAGTCTAGAATTTGAAACAGAAGTTATTTATTTTATGAAATAGATTTGGCTTTCATATTTTTCCTCTTGAGCAGAGTTTGTTAATATTTGATTAAAATTAAAGTTATATTATTATTTAAGTTCATTTACTTGACAATCTTTAAATTTAAGTTCTTTTCTTCAGTAACACAACTAGAAAAAAAAAAAGAAAATGACTCTTATTCAATTTACGAGATATTTGCCTGGTGCTTCAGCTATCCGGTAACCTGTAACAGGCCAAAGAACTACATACTTTTAAAGTTTTGGCCTTTTATCTGATCCAATATTTATTCAAACTCTGGATAGCTCGGGCACCAGGCAATTAATAATTTGCCAATTAAAGTCAAAATTAGGGTTTGAATATATTATACCAGCAGGTGTTACTTAGCGAGTAAGAATTCAAAAATAAATGATTGTCAATATATATATATAAAATCAAAAATTATCTACTACGTTGCTCAAGAGAAAAAAAATAAAGATTCAAAAAGTTTCTATAACAAACAAAATTTATTTCCAAATATTCAAACTCGCCAACATCAGTTGAAAATGTTGACTACAACTTCTACATCTCTAACTGCTTCTACTACCAACTCTGTGACAACATGTCACCTAACTCCTCCAACTCTGCTTCAACTACCACCTCTGCTACAACTCTATTTTGACTTCAACTAACTTCTGTGACCACATATCACTGCTATATCAACATTGTACAAAGGGTCCGCATGTATCATGTTGCACGCCAGGAAAGACATTTACATAAAATGATGAGCATGCAAGCTATGACGCAAGAGAGGGCGTGTCCTTGAACACGCACGCTTTAGCGGGTAATAATCAAAAGTTCAGAGTTGTGCATGCGCAACTCCTATGCTTTCGGAAATGAGCACTGTGATGCCAAAAATAAAATTAACATCCCCAAAATGATAAATATAACGTAAATTAAGCAAAACTGGTTAAGGTAAAGTAAAAGGGAATAAGGGGGCATCACAACTCCCCCTTCCAAAGGGAGTCAAAAAATTGCCGTAACAGATTTTGACGAGCAAATTTTGAATAAAAGGACACTTCTCAAGTCATTTACACATGGTTAAACATAAATAAAAGTAAAAGTATGCTTACGTAAATTTTGATAAGATGTTCTACTCTCACTTTCACACAATTTTCCAGCACAACCAAAGGTACCTCCTCCCGTTCCTCCTAGCAAGAGTGTTTAGCTAACCTAGTGTAAATATATACCAATGGCTGTGGCAGTTAACTGCATATGTGTAACAGACTACCTAGTATCACATTCTGATACAAACTCGAAATTGGCATAACTTTAACTGTACAAAAAGTTGGTTAATTATACTCCTGTCTACTTAGCATCTAAAACGGTTAAAGAAAGAAAAATTCAATTTACATACATTGTAAGCAGGGTACAAAGCTTCTGCTTATCCCCTAACCACACAATCAAAAATATGTGAAAGTAAATCTTCTGTGCCTAATCCACATAAAAAACGGGTATTCGAACACTGTTATATCCTGGGCCAGGGTGGCTCAGTCGGTAGCGTGCCAGACTCGTAATCTGTAGTTCCCAGGTTCGAGTCCCAGCTGGGTCAGAGTTGAGATTTATCTCCTCAAAATTCCCTGCCCTGTCCACGGTCAGTAGGGGACACCGATGGGCTTGGAAAGGCCGTCGTCCATCGGATGGGATGTTAAGCCGTGGCCCCGTGTGCGGGAGAGCCATACCTTGTGCACATTAAAGAACACGCTGGATGGCCTTGACGGGAGGCTACCATCTGTCTCCCAAAGGCTGTTTCAGTGGGTTCCCTCCACCAACCTTCTCTGAGCCTTCGGGGTCCATGCGACCTGGCCATTTAGCCCATTGTGTGCAAAAAAGTGCCGCTCAGAGGTAAAACAACCCAACCCAACTGTTATATCCTCCTAATTACATCAAACACGCAAAGCTAAGAAATTTCAAAATGTTTTTACAAGCAAGCGGGAGTGTAATCTTCTGCTAATTCTTCACCTAGACACAGTAAACACGAGCTAGCTGAAATAAAAAATCATTAGTTACCTCAGAGCTATACATCCCCCTCCCAAAGGAGTTATGCTGGTAACAACTCGGTCACCAGACTTGACCATTGGGGACAGCTCTAAACAGGCTCCGACATTCCCCCCCCCCCCTGCCAAAAAAAAAGTCTGCAGTCATCATCATGGTCAGCTCATATGTATACAAAAAAATGCTGCCAATGTTAGCCCAAAAATTATGCATCACTGACACATAAATATCACTGATGACACTGAACAGATTTAAACTCATATACCTACATCGTAAACTAAGAATAAAGAAAAAAAAATGTGTAAATAATTTATAATATATGATAACATTTCATCCACTATAAATCACTTTTTACATGACTCATTTTTGCATACATAAATTCACTTTGGAATGCACGTTATTTTACAATATAAAATATTTCTTAAAAGTGAAAAAATATTAAATCACTAATTCTCTTTCACTCTCAACATTCATATCCATAAACATTTTACAATTTCTAAACTTCCTAATGTCAACTTACAATTTTCAGCGAAAAAATGAAAAAAAAAATCTACAAAAATACACTTTAAATCACGTTAATACAATATAACAAATAAAACTTTGATGAACAAGAATACATAAAAAATTCTTCTATTCACACAGTATAAACTCAAACTATAGTAAATTCACTTTCCAAAAATAAATATTGAAACTCCAAAGTTTCAACAAGAAATTAAACATTGCTAAGTATATAAATCACAATAAAGCGACTTCATTCTTCTTCATCTTCATCTATTCCAGAGAAAAGAAAACATTTATAAATCATTAAGTGCCACAGTGGAATAATAATAATATACTTAAATTTTCATTGATGACACTCCGTTGCGATAAATCATCATCCAGTCGGGTTCCAATGACATTTTTCCTTCGTCAATCGATACCTCAGGTGAAAGCATTGCTGAAGATCTGGTTGGTGATGTCATCTCTGCTATGTTGACTGCTTTGCTGCCGGTTGTCGCTCTGTAGGCTCTGGTTGTTTCATCGATATCTCATTGCTATGTGCTGATTTTTGAAGAACCTGGCCTTGTACTTTCTAGGTTTATTGGTGTGCCTCCAAATGATGCTTCAATAGTAGAAAACTTTCAAACTTAACAGACTCGTCAGGATTATTTGCAGTCGGAACAGTTTCTTGGTTGTTTTTCTCATTAATTAACTGTTCTTCAACATTATTTTCCTTTAAATCAAACTAAAAACTATTTTCATTAACACTTTCAGTGTTAATTTCCCTTAAAACTTCATTATCAACAAAATTTGTATCATTTTCTTCTATAACAGATTTATCATTATCAATTTGCTTTGCATCGCAAACTTGTTTCTCTAAATTTACATTAATTACACTAAGAGACATTTTATAGGTTCTTCTTGAACATTCTGCTTTGGACTACAAGGTAACTCAATAAGTCAACATGACCACGACTGCACTTTCAATTGACAATTGTCATGAATATCATCTAAACTTGTTCCTTTGAAAACAGAAGATCGGCTTCCATATCATTATGATCTATTAATTCAGTTCCTTCGTGACAAGCCTTAACAAAAGGTAAAGCAACAGTGGCAAGACATAACTCATGAGAGAGCTTTTCATGAAGAACTTTGGCCTCTTGCTTCAAAGATCCTAATTCTAGTTTCCTGAATTGTCATTCCTTCTATAACAATATTGCTCTGTGTGTCCTAGTCGGCTACAAAAATTACATCTGAAAGTTTCTCTATTGTTCTTAAAAAAAGTTTTAGGACTAGTGTCATGGTTTGAAGCTTGACGTGGAACAAATTCTGTGCTTCATTCATTCTGCATCATTCTAGGCGCGTTCGGCACAAATTGTCGGGACCATGTAACTTCCGGTCGTGCGGGAGTCATTTTACGAGACTCAACCTGATAGTGCTGCTTTGGCAGGGATTGTATCCAATGTTGGTTTAATGCAGTTGCTGCAAATTCTCTTCTTGCAGTATATTGATGAGCCAATTTGTTAAAAATTGCAGTATATTGCTTAGACAACAATTAAAACTCTAAATCTAAAATTGAGTTTACGTTTCATACTTCTAAGCATTCTCTAATGGTCAAAAGCAATTGGGACAATATGCAGTTTAAAATATCAATTTCGGCGGCATCAGCATCGTACAGCTGGTATAACTCTTCTGTACCCCAGATAAATTTTTCTATATCATCTCCTTCCCTTTGTCTTCGTGAAAACAACTCTGTAGCTAATTGTGTAAAACCATTATAAGCTGGATATATCTCCATGATTTCGCTTTTAAAATCTCCCCAAAACTCTATTCCATGACGATATCCTATGTTATTCCACCATTGCATAGCACATCAAATTAGACAAGATGCTACCAAAACCACCTTTTCGTTGCTGGGCACTTCAAGTAAGCGGAAATGCTCTTCAATGGACTTGACAAATATCCACGATGACAGACGTTTCGAACCGTCGAACCTTATCTCAGGTAAAGGCCAATTAACATAAGGACTACAGTTAATAAATGGATTGGCAACTCGTTGTTGTGGCGGTTGATAATACTCTGTTCTATCACTTGCTTCTGATGGAACAGAAAATGGAACCTTACATTCAAAGTTTCTACGTTGGTGAACTGACGCAGCATTGTCAGCGATTTTAGGGGTTGTTGTCGTTCCGCTTTTCTTCCGAGGCTCATTAAGCAGATTCATTAACACTTCTGCTTCCTTCATTACATCCTGCAACCTACCTTTAACTTTTTTTTAGTAAGGAGTCATTATGGCAGAATTGGCCATATTACTAGCAGACATGTTTAGCGGTCTGCCAAAATTTCGAATTTTGGAAATTTTGAAACTTTTTTTGTCTTGAGCAGTGCTCATAGGTACTGCTATACAACAATACAATACTAAAGCTACACTAAGCTTGCAAAAATATAAATTTGCTTATCAAAAAATTTTATCTATCGTGTGTGTGTCCGGACACTTCTAATCTTTACATACATACAATAAATATCCTAACTATCAGCAATAACTGTGCTGAAACTTCAGTACCTTTGATTATTACACAAAAAAGTTAAGCTTGTTGCTCAACAAAAATTTTTGGCTTAAGCTGCCATTAAATCTATAAATATATAACTAATGAGCTCTAAAATTACTATCTTTGACAATCATGTTAAATAACATATACAATTTATACGTAAATGTACAGTCCCTATTCTTGGACTACTATCTTTTACTGGCAGGTCCCTGTTCTCGGTGCACCACTTTCATTTCTAACCTCTGTAACGGGCCAAAGAATTATATACTTTTAAGGTTTTGGACCTTTTATCTGATCTAATATTTATTCAAACTCTGGACAGCTTGGGTGCCAAGCAATTAATAATTTGCCAATTAAAGTCAAAATTAGGGTTCGAATGTATTACACCAGCAGGCATTACTTAGCGAGTAATAAATAATAAATAAATACCCCCTCAAGCAGCTGCTTGCCACAGAGGTCCGACAGTGATTGTCAATATATATAAAATCAAAAATTATCTACTACATTGCTCAACAGAAAAAAATAGCAAAGATTCAAAAAGTTTCTATAACAAACAAAATTTATTTCCAAATATTCAAACTCGCCAACATCAGTTGAAAATGTCGACTACAACTTCTACATCTCTAACTGCTTCTACTACCAACTCTGTGACAACATGTCACCTAACTCCTCCAACTCTGCTTCAACTACCACCTCTGCTACAACTATATTCTGACTTCAACTAACTTCTGTGACCACATGTCACTGCTATATCAGTGTTGTACAAAGGGCCCACACGTGTCATGTTGCATGCCAGGAAAGACATTTACATAAAGTGATGAGCGCGCAAGCTATGACGCAAGACAGGGCATGTCCTTGAACACGTACGCTTTAGCGGGTAACAATCGAAAGTTCGGAGTTGTGCATTCACAACTCCTATGCTCTCGGAAATGAACGCTGTGATGCCACAAATAAAATTCAAATCTCCAAAATGATAAATATAACGTAAATTAGTTAAGGTAAAACTAGTTAGCAAAACTAGCTAAGGTAAAATAAAAGTGAATGAGCATCACAAACATAATAACATACTTTTTGGAGTGATACAGTCATTCTTTTAATCAAAGCACATTTCTTAAGCTTCAGTTGAAATGACACTTTTAACTCAGCAATTGCAGCTTTGCATGCAAATAACTTTTAACCTCAATTTGTGTGCCACTGGGGCTAGACCAACACAGCTAATGCCAACACTATGCAAGGCTACACAGCTAATGATCACATGAGGCTATGACACAAGAGGCTACTAGCTATGACTAGCTATAGACACTATACTAGCTATGACACAAGAGGGGTGTGTCCTTCCATGTGTATTGGCAGCTGTCAATTAAAAAGTAGGGTTGCACATTCGCAGAAGAATGATGGATCAAATTAAACTCCTTAAAAGATAATTATAACATAAATAAAGTAAAACTGGTTAAGTAATAATAAAAGTGGATGGGTAAACCACACAAAGGTCAAATCAATTTTGTTATGAGGAATTCACTGCAAAGGTAGACTTAGGACCTCAGATGATCCAGAAAATAAATGTTATCATCATTATCATCCTCAAGTAGTCATGGGATATGGAGGTTCAACCAAACCATGCAATTTAGTTTCCAAGCATATCTGTCCTGAGCTACATTACATCTGCTGTATCTGGTCACTGCACACAAATTCTAACAAGGTCCTGTTTGACATTATCTGCCCATCTCATCTTAGGTCTCCCCCATTTCTGAGGTCTTTAGGCACACTGTTCATAACCCTATTCGCTAATCTATAATTATACATATGGGCAACATGGCCAAATCAAAGGAGTCTCTTTCGCCTGTTTAAAACGGTCCCGTTTTTCCTCAACTTCAGTAGTAAGCAAACCATGATTGTCATAATGACTAACCTACCATGGTAAGCTTTACATAGCTATAACTGGGTCTTTCAGAGCTCCAGAATTAAAGGAAATTTTTTTAACCTTAGTAAAAGTCCATTCCAGTCAGACACGCTGTCTACATGAAGGAAACCTACGACAATATAAAGCAGCTGTTGAACTGTCTTCAATACAGCAAGTATGGCTGGCATCTCTGTTGTGACTTGAAGGTAGTGGCTCTGTTGATGGGTCTGCAGCTGGGGTATCTGAAGTAAACTAAAGTGATGAAAATTGGTCAGGCAGGCTGTGATTCAGGTAATCTTAATGGATGCAGTCTTGAACAGGTGTCACAGTTTAATTATCTTGGGAGCTATGTAACAGATACTGGTGATGTGCGGCATGAGATTAACAGATGAATAGGGATTGCCGGGACTTTCAGGAATCTATGTAGAGTGTGGAGAAATAGGTGTATACACCTAAAGATTAAAATTAGACTGTATAATAGTTTGGTCCTTTCTAGGGTTAGTTATGGTAGTGGAACTTGGACACTTTATAAACAAGATAACAGGAAACTAGATGCTTTTGATTCTAGATGCTTACACAGTATCTTGGGCATTAGGTGGTTCAACCTTGTAACTAATGATGAGGTTAGGCAAAGGAGTCTGCAACCTCCTTTTAGCAACATATTGTGCAGAGAGAGACTCCGCTGGTTTGGCCATGTTGCTCGCATGGATAATTATTGATTGGCGAATAGGGTTATGAACAGTGTGCCTAAAGGTCTCAGAAAGAGGGGGAGACCTAGGATGCAATGGGCAGACAATGTCAAACAGGACCTTATTAGAATTGGTGTGCAGTGGCCAGATGTATCTCAGGACAGACTTGCTTGGAGAACTAAATTGCACGGTCTTGTTGGACCTCTATAGCCCATGGCTGCTTGAGGATGATGATGATGATAAGTTGAAAGACACTTTTAACAAGGTAATGGTCAGATCTATTTTAGCTCCCCTATATGACCTGGGTCCTATGTCACTTATATCACCAACTCATTTGGTGAAATCCATGTGTACTTATGCACACAGTTGACCACCTGCCTAGTATATGTATGGTAGCTGATCATATTAATCTGATACACTGTGAATGTTGCAGTGTTTGTAATAAGTGTTAGTTATTATGAAACCATTATGTATCTGACTTAAATTAAGATGATAATTTAGCCCTTTCAGCAAATGACAATCAGATGAACTCTTTCATTAGAAGTGATTCAGACAGGAGTGATTCTGGTACTTAATGGAACATATATGCATCATGGAATATCTAGAGTATGAGCAGTATGTTGCACATGTGCATCAAGCAGCAACAAACCTGCTGAGAAGTTAATGATCAGACCCAATTTCAGCTCTGCTATAAAAGCTGGTGTTACTAAAAGAACTAGACCTGTTTGATGTTAATCAATACATAGTTAAATGTATTATTATGCAGCTGTTGGAAATTTAATCTTGTGCTGATGTTAATTTTATGTCTTATTATTTGAATAAATGGCTAGAAAAGCAAATTTTAATATCACTTATCTACACTGTCCCAATCACATGTCGCCATACACACAACCCCAGGAGGTATTGCATCATTGTTTGATGCAATGTAATTGACTCACAGCATCATGGCTTTATGATTGTGGACAAAAGATGATGCAATCGTTAATTGTAAGCGAAATCTCATATGATGAGCAAGTCTTTTGAGCAACTCCCATTTACCCCTGAGTCATAAGTACAACACAACTGATCCTTGCATTTCTAATCCAGCAGTAGCGATGCCTCATAACTGTGTTAATAGTGCAGATACATTTTGCTACATTTGCAAGCCAAAAAAGGGTCATCACTCCAATAGTGAAAGCGACGTATGAGTTTTATTTTGGATGCAAGATCGGGGACCAGCACAAGGCCTGGACCCCACACATATGCTGCAGTTCATGTGCAAGAAATCTTCCGAAGTGGCTGAAAGGTGAAAAGTGATGATGCCATTTGCTGTTCCTATGCTTTGGAGAGGGCCAAGCAATCATGCAAATGACCTCTACTTCTGCATGGTTCTACTGTTTCTGGAGGCATCACAAGGAAAAAGAAGTGGACAATAGCATACTCAAATATACAATCTGCTCTTAGACCAGTTCCGCATGGCAAAGGCTTTCCCGTTCCCGAATCTCCAGAAGAATTTTCCATCGAGGAAGGAGGCGAACTGACATTGGGTTCTCCACAGTCTTCGGTGTCTAATGATGATCCATACGTCTGCCACGGTATGTCATCTGCACCACACATTCTCACCGAAGAAGAAATGAACAATCTTGTTTGCAATCTGGAGCTGTCCAAGGCCAAAGCAGAGTTCCTTGGATCAAGACTTAAACAATGGAATCTTCTCAAGAAAAATATCCGAGTGATTTCTTTTTGAACTTGTCATGAGCAGTTTGCACCTTACTTCAGAAAGGAAGATGACCTTGTGTTCTGCTCCGATGTAGATGGCTTGACATTGAGTTTCAAGGCAGTGTTGCTGCATAATGGAAATCAACTTCCATCCATTCCGGTCTACATGAAGGAAACCTACCACAACACAAAGCAACTGTTCAGCTGTCTTCAATACATCAAGTATGGCTGGCATCTCTGTTGTGACTTGAAGGCAGTAGCTCTGTTGATGAGTCTGCAGCTGGGATATATGAAGTACTTTAAGTTGAAAGACACTTTTAACATGGTACTGGTAATGATCAGGTCTAGGATATAAAAGTACTGCTGTTTTTTATGCGAATGGGACAGTCGAGCAAAGACTTTGCACTATGTGAAGAGAAACTGGCCTCAGAGGAAAAGGAAGAAGGGAAGAAGGTCAGAGAAGGTCGCAGAGAACGTGGAACAATCAGCACTGGCAGAAACACACAAAATCCTGCTACCATCCCTACACATCAAACTCGGTGTGATGAAAACCTTCATAAAAGCCATGGACCAGACTGCATCAGCTTTCAAATACTTGGCTGACAAATTTCCTCGATTCAGCGAAGCGAAAATTAAAGACTATGGAGGTCCAACCAGACCATGAAATTTAGTTTCCCAAGCATATCTGTAATGACCTACATCTACTGCAACTGTTCACTGCATACCAATTCTAACAAGGTCCTGCTTGACATTGTCTGCTCACCGCATCCTAGGTTTCCTCCTTTTCTGAGGCCTTTAGGCACACTGTTCATAACCCTATTCGCTAATCTATAATTATCCATATGGACAAAATGGCTAAACCAGCAGAGTCTCTCTCTGCACAATATGCTGCTTAAAGGAGGTTGCAGAATCCTTTGCTTAACCTCATCATTAGTTACAAAGTTGAACCACCTAATGCCAAAGATACTGTGTAAGCATCTAGAATCAAAAGCATCTAGTTTCCTGTTATCTTGTTTATAAAGTGTCCAAGTTTCACTACCATAACTAACCCTAGAAAGGACCAAACTGTTATACCATCTAATTTTAGTCTTTAGGTGTATACACCTATTTCTCCACACTCTCCATAGATTCTTAAAAGTCCCGGCAGCAATCCCTATTCGTCTGTTAATCTCATGCCGCACATCACCATTATCTGTTACATAGCTCCCAAGATAATTAAACTGTGACACCTGCTCAAGACTGCAACCATTCAGATGAACTGAATGACAACCTGCCTGACCAATTTTCATCACTTTAGTTTTCTCTCTGTTTATAACCAAACCTACTCTACTACCAGTTTCATCAACAGCTCGAATGAAAGAGTTCATCTCATCAACATCATTTGCCAAAAGGGCTAAATCATCAGAATAATCTAAATCAGAAATTTTCGTATCTCCAGTCCATTTAAGGCCAAATTCTTTCCCTTGAAGTGAATTTCGCAAAACATAATCAATAACTAAGCTAAAGAGAAAAGGAGACAAAATGCGCACTTGTCGAACACCAGAAGTAATGCTAAACCAATTGCTACAAGCCTTACCAACTCTCACACACGACTCAGTGTTATTATAGAGAGCTTTCATTATGTTAACTAACTTGTCTGGTATACCATATGATTTCACAATCAACCACAAATTATGACGATCAACAGAGTCGAAAGCCTTTTTGAAATCAACAAAACTAGTAACCAAAGGTTTCTGAAACTCTAAACATTTTTCAAGAATTTGCCTGAGTGAAAATATCTAATCTACACATTCCCTACCACTTCTGAATCCACATTGCTCCTCACACAACTGCCTTTGAGCCACATTCTTAATTATATTAAGCACATCATGCAAAGAACTTTACCTGGAACAGAAAGTAGGCTGTTACCTTATAGTTATCACAAGAACTGCGATCACCTTTTTTAAAAATAGAGATAATAATAGCTATGATCAAATCCTCAGAAACCATGCCTTTATCATAAAAGTATTCAAAATTTCACTCATTCGTGTGGTAACCAAAACATTCCCAGCTCTAAGCATTTCCGTAGTAATTTCATCTACCCCTGGGGATTTATGTAGTTTAAGTTTGGAAACAGCCAAAATAACCTCAGATTGTGTTATAGGGCCAACATTAAAGCCACCAATGCATCTATCATCATTGCAAACAATGGGAATAGAACTAACTACATTGTTTAGAATATCACTGAAATGCTCAGCCACCTAGCTATGACAGAATCCTCACCTGCAATAAACTTACCTTGTTTATCCTTCAATTCCTGTATACCTGTCTGTTTCTATCACACAAAACATTAACTATTTGGTATAGCTCTCTGCTGTTGTGCTCTCTAACTGCTTCCTTGGCTTTGTCAGCCAAGATATCAAGCCAAAGATTCTTCTCAGCAACTAACTGATCCTTTACACGTTTATGAAGCTCTCTATAATGCTTTCTTTTAGGACTAGTAGGGTATTGATAAGGACATTCCTGCAGTTCTTTCTTTCCGAAATAAGCTCAAGTGCCTTATCATTCAGATAATTCTGCCTCTTGTGCTCTTTTTTTCCTAAAAGAGTACTGTTAGTGTCCAAAAATGCTTGTTTAAAATGATCCCATTCTTCCTCAACTTTAGTAGCAATCAAATCCTTACTATCATAATGACTAAGTAACCTGTCATGGTAAGTTTTAGCTATAACTGGGTCTTATAGTAATTTCATCATCTTATCAGTAATTTTTTTAACTTTAGCACAACACTTTTTAAGTTTAAGTTGCAAGACACTTTTAACAAGGTAATGGTCAGATCCAATTTCAGCTCCCCTATATGACCTGGCATTCCTAACAGAACTAGCCCATTTGCTGTTAAATAATATAATCTATCATATTCTTATGCAGCCCATCCGGTAAAACCCATATGTACTTATGTAAGTCGCGGTGTTTGTAATAAATGTTAGTTATTCTGAAACCATTAAGTTTACTTACCTGTAGGAGTTGTTGACCATCACCACTGCGAATAATACCAATACCGAGAGGATTATTCACCCCTCCCCAAAGGTCAGAGTCAGTACTAACTTTGGGATTGAACTCGCGTAGAACAAGGGTAATACCCTACTTTTTGACAGAATTCAAAATATCCTGAAGTTGTCTGTAAATTCTATATGTCTTACCCTCATTTACATCCTCAGTGGGGGCATAACAGCAGATAACTAAATGGTATTGCCGATTTTGCTTTTTAACATTCCTTATTTGCTGAAGGAACCTTCTGATTTAAGCTCACAAGTTTAATTTGAGCTATTATCAACAAATTTTTCCTTAAATTTTTTAAAATCTCTTAAAAATTAACAAATGAAACTGCTATTTTTAAAAACGATAGATTTTAGAAGTAATTGCAAAATATGTACCACCATTTTTTTTTCTGTTTCCCACTCTTTTCTGTCATAAACCTATTTCAGTATTCCCAAGTTATTTTTTATCATTTTTCCTATTTTTATCATTTTTCCGAGCATTCTGTGCATCTTTATCACCTTCAAATAGAAACTGAAAGTAAACACATCCTTCTTAGAAATTCTGGTTCTGCCTGATTTTCCAGAGCAATTATTATCCCTTTTTTCAAAAAAAGGTAATCGCAGTTCTTGTGTTCTGTTTATAACAGATATCTGTTACAGGTAAAGTTCTTTCCATGATTGTGCATAATAGAATTAAGAATCTGGTTGACAGTCAATTGCGTGATGAGCACTACGGATTCAGAAGTGGTAGGGGTTGTGTCGATCAGATATTTTCACTTAGGCAGATTCTTGAGAAATGTTTAGAGTTTCAGAAACCTTTGGTGGCTAGCTTTTTTGATTTCAAAGAGGCTTTCGACTCTGTTGAACATCATAATTTGTGGTTGATTGTGAAATCATATGGTATACCAGACAAGTTAGTTAACATAATGAAAGCTCTCTATAATAACACTGAGTCGTGTGAGAGTTGGTAAGGCTTGTAGCAATTGGTTTAGCTTTACTTCTGGTGTTCGACAAGGGTGCATTTTGTCTCCTTTTCTCTTTAGTTTGGTTATTGATTATGTTATGCGAAATTCACTTCAAGGGAAAGATTTTGGCCTTAAATGTGATCTGGTGATCTAAAAATTTCTGATTTAGATTATGCTGATGATTTAGCCTTTTTGGCAAATGATGTTTCATTCGAGCTGTTGATGAAACTGGTAGTAGAGTAGGTTTGGTTATAAACAGAGAGAAAACTAAAGTGATGAAAATTGGTCAGGCAGGCTGTGATTCAGTTAATCTGAATGGATGCAGTCTTGAGCAGGTGTCACAGTTTAATTAGCTTTGGAGCTATGTAACAAATACTGGTGATGTGGCATGAGATTAACAGACGAATTGGGATTGCTGCTGGGACTTTTAAGAATCTATGGAGAGTGTGGAGAAATAGGCATATACACCTAAAGATTAAAATTAGACTGTATAATAGTTTGGTTCTTTCTAGGGTTCGTTATGGTAGTGAAACTTGGACACTTTATAAACAAGATAACAGGAAACTAGATGCTTTTGATTCTAGATGCTTACACAGCATCTTTGGCATTAGGTGGTTCAACTTTGTAACTTTAAGCAGCATATTGTGCAGAGAGATACTCTGTTGGTTTGGCCATGTTGCCCATATGCATAATTATAGATTGGCGAATTGGGTTATGAACAGTGTGCCTAAGGGCCTCAGAAAGAAGGGGAGACCTAGGATGCGATAGGGAGACAATGTCAAACAGGACCTTGTTAGAATTGGTGTGCAGTGGCCAGATGCAGTAGATGTAGCTCAGGATAGACTTGATTGGAGAACTAAATTGCACGGTCTGGTTGGACCTCCGTAGCCCATGGTTGCTTGAGGACGATGATGGTTTTTTTCACCATAAAAAGGTTTATTAAAATCAATATTTTTAAATTCTAAAGTTGACTTGTTTATGTGACTCAGCAAAGTTGGCTAAAAGCCTGAAATTTTCTCAAAGTATGGTACCGAGAAAAAAATTACAAAACGAGAAAAATATTTACTTAAAACCAAAGGAGTAATTTTTTTTTATTCAGAAATATATAGTCATTCTATTCATGTGCATTGTAATCATTTCTATCTATTAGTTTTTTTTTTAAAATAAATTTTTATTTACGTTGCCAGATGAATTTTTTTACTACATGACTCTAAAAAATAGTCCTAATAAAATAAAACATATCTTTTTTGTTAAATACTTGATTTTCAGAAAATCCAGAATTAAATGCAGATTAATTTGGCGTACAACATGCCACAATTCCTTTCATTAGTCATTTGGCAATAAAGTTCTAAAGCTAAATTTTTTTCTGGCTGAGCATAGGCAGAAAATAGCTTGGCCCCTGGATGAAAACCTGTTTTTCAGGCTAGACACTGAAAGGGTTTAATGCTTGTCTGAAATTTTGCTGCAAGAAACCTTTCATTAATGCACTCATATCCTAGAACAGCATCACTAGCGTGTTTGCTGAGAAGAAAATTTATGCCTTGGAGATGCTTATTATATTCCCTCCCTGAAAAGAGAATTTTAAGATTATTTTTAAGAATCTGACCTTTATCTGTTCATCTGGTCTCTTGCAAGCCAAGAATATCTGAATTATAATGGTGGAATTCTTGTGTGAGGACATCAAGAGAAAAAGCTCTGTGCAGAGTCCTCACATTCCAACTACCTATGGAGAGAAAATGGTTAGTGGGATGTTTAAAGAAACTATGTTTATTGAGAGAGGGAATGCCGACAATATCAAACAGCCCCCTAATCGCAGACATGAGGCAAAGACCCGTTCCCCCACCACTAAAGGCTGAAGCCATCTACACTGGAAGACTTCCTCCAATGTAGAATTTGATGATGCCAATAGAAGCAAAGAGTTCAGGTGCCTGAGATGACCTCTGCTCAGGATTATCCACCAGCTGATAAACATATCCTGTGAATCTATTCACTTGGGGTTGTGAACCCATAAACAGAAAACACAGTAGATTTTCCTTTCATAGAAGCTCACCAATGCAGCATATTCAGGATCCATAATCAAGCTCAGAGCCTTATTCAAGTCTGGTAAGTTTATATGGTCAGCACCAGGACCCTCCGTGATGGACCACTCCTCAGGCAGGGTAGAAAAAAAAAAGAAAAGTAGCCATAGTTGACCAGATCAGTAGGCTACCACTAATCTGGCAGCTGAGGAAGCAGTAACACAGCCAACAGCAGATAATGCAACGTCAGCCAATGATGATGTAATGGTTAGCATAACTGGCTTGTTTCCAGGAGATGTGGGTTCGAATCCCACTGACGACAAAACCAATTTTATTTTCAGATTATTTCAGAAATAATTATGAATTATTATATTGCAACTACCTATTTCTTTATTCTTTATAAATCTTCATAATCTGTATTTGAATAACTTTTGATTTTTCTTTTCTGATGAAAATTTTTGCTTCTTTCACCCACAACAATTTAAAATTTTGGTCCTTCTGAAACATTTTAGTTTCATGAAGCAGTTTTTTGTTCTCTTGGGGCAAGTTTCACAAATATCCTCTCCACCTGAAATTCTGCAAAGATCTCATTTGCTGATTCTTTTTTCTCTTTCCAACACTGGAAAGTTTGAATATTTAGTAAAAACAATGCAAGTCCTAAGAACATTTGAAAATATTGAAAGAATTATGTACACAAATATATCCCTGTATTAAATAGTTTAATATACTCTATTCAAATTGTACTTTTTTTTTTGGTAAATTTTTGTTTGGCACTCCTGTTATAGTATTTCAAGTGTTCTATAATATCTACTAATCTAATATTCTGGAAAATCAATGATTGGCTTGGTTGAGGAGTTTCATTAGAAATGCTTATTTTAGAAATAGAATAAGTTATATCTAAATATCTTTCGCTATTCTCGAACTTAGTTGTACAATTATTAGTTTTCTTTGCTCTTTGTTCATTATGGGAACTCTATGGACTGCCTGAATGTCAATGTATATGTCATAGTGTAAACATTAATGTTGAAATAATAAGAAATCATAGATGTGCACCTGTTGGTAATATATGTTGAATGAACATAGAGAAAAAAAAATGTCATTAGCCACACCCAACATGTTATCAGGCAGTCTTGGATTCAGACCCCATCTAGTTATTGACAATTAATGCATTTATATGTTTAAAAGAATTTATTGCATATAATAACTGTTAATATATTGATAAATTTATGTATCTATACATTTAATATTTCAAAGTTAGGAAATTACTTGCCATTAGCAGCTAAAACACAAAGGTTATCAGGATTGCGAGAAAGCTGAAGAACTAAAGCAGAAGCTCTAATCTTCTCTGGTGTATCTTCATATAAAAGCTCTATGTAACTGTCTAAATTACTGATACTAGCAATCTCATCTATTTCTGTGCTTTCTAATCTGTCTTTCTCAGTATTTGTTTTACCATCTTGATCGAAGTTTTTCCAGTCTGCAAAGAAAGTTTTTTGATCAATTTACAAAATTAAAAGCAGAGGATCAATTAAATATAAACAATTTTGCATGAATGTTTGCATTTGATAAAATGACAGAACAAAAAGGGACTTTTGTATACATTGCAGAATTAAAAATAGCATTTGATAACAATAACATGAAATTTAAAATTAATAAATTTAAAGAGAATGTGTGAGAAAAGTGCTTATACGAAGTTATTAAAATAACAAAGTTCCATCATTGAGCAATAAAATTACTAAGTTTATCCTTCAAACTATTTGCATTATTAAAAGTTTCTGAGAGCAAATTCAGAAGATTTTTTGGAACAAGGACAGCCTCTGACTTCAGTGAAATGACACTCAATGGTGACATTAGGGCTGCTAAGAACTTCTTTACATGTTTAGTGAAGGGCAATTCCAGTGTCTCCATTGGAGAAGGGGATAGGCAAGGTCATATTTCAATAGCTTCGCAAACAATGGTTCTGTACTAAGTGGATGCAAGTGCTAGCAGTGTGGCATGCTTCCTGTCTATAATAGCTGCATGTTGTATTGTCAGCTTGGCAGCAGCAGTCATTAGCTTGTTTTGGCTGATATCTGTCTGATGCTCTGTGAAGCTCTCCTATAGAGAATGTATGGTTTTTCCAATACAATAAATAACGAAATTATATAGGGGAAATCTGTATACATCTAATTTTTTAAGGAGGCTGAATTTGTCTATGGTCTATTTTATAATTTTCTTCAGATTTGGAGTTGGGCTGAAAATAATTTTGATTTTTTGGGCTCTTAGTAATTTGTCGACTTATTTGCACAGAAAGGAATGTAAGAAATAGATCTGGTAAAGGTTGTCCGCTCAGAGTTAGTGATTGGGATGGGAATTGAATATCTTCTGTTAACTTTTTTATACTTATAGATTAGCTATCTATTGTGTTTGGATGGAAGTCATGGGACATGGCAAAGGATTGAATGTTTTAAATTTCTTTTTCAAACAAATGCTTGTTTTGTATGCCCATGGGGTGCACGAGTCCACACAAATGATGGAGGGTATGAAGGTAGGCTTTCAGGATCTGTTATGCAAATGTGGCTCACTGACACTGTGATGGTCCACATATTCACTTTTACTTTTCCTTAACCAATTTTACTTTATTTACATTATATTTATCATTTTGGGGATTATTTCATTTTGGACTTGATCATAATTCTTACTTCCGAGCCATGGAAGGAGTTGCACATGCGCAACTCCGACCTTTTGATTGTCAGCCACTAATGCAAGCATGTAGAACACGACCCCTGTTGCATCATAGCTAGCGCAATCGTCAGATTATGCAAATGTTTTCCCGGTGTGCAACAGAGAGGTGTCAGACTGTACGCTGCATGTATAACTAAGCGATGTTAGGTCATAGTCAGAATTGGAAAATTTTAGAAATTTTTTACTTTTGCTATTTTTCTCTTGAGCAATGTTAATCGATTTTTGATTAGATTCAAACTTTAAATAATTGTGACAATCCTTTTTGATTTCTTATTCAATAAGTAATGCTATATATGTAAAATGAACCCTATTTCAACTTTATTTGGTAAGTTAATATTGCCTGGCACCTATAAAGCTATCTGGAATTTTGAACAAATTTGGATCAAGCAAAAGGTCCAACTTGGAACGTTAATAATCTTTGGAGCATTACAGAGACAATAAAGAAAGTGGTGCACCAAACACAGGGACTGTATATATATATATATGTATAAATTGTATATTATTTAACATGATTCTCAAAGATAACAATTTCTGAGCTCATTAGTTATATGTACTATTCATAGATTTGATGGCAGCTCAAGCCTAAATTTTTGTTGAGCAAGAAGCTTAACTTTTGTGTTAGTCAAAGGTACTGAAGTTTCAGTGCAGTTATTGCCGATAGTTAAAATCTTTATTGCATGTATGTAAAGATTAGAAGTGTCCAAACACACGATAAATGAACTTTTTGATAAAGCAAGTTTATTTGCAAGCTTAGTATAGCTTTGGTATTGTTGTATAGTGGCACCTTTGAGTGCTGCTTGGGCGGGGGTGGCTCAGTCGGTAGCACGCCAGGCTCGTAATCTGTAGTTCCCAGGTTGGAGTCCCAGCTGGGTCAGCGTTGAGATTTATCTCCGCAAAATTCCCTGCCCTGCCCACGGTAAATAGGGGACACTGATGGGCTTGGAAAGGCAGCCATCCGTCGGATGGGACGTTAAGCCGTGGCCCCGTGTGCGGGAGAGCCATACCCTGTGCACGTTAAAGAACACGCTGGATGGCCTTGACAGGAGGCTACCATCTGTCTCCCAACAGCTGTTCCAGTGGGTTCCCTCCCCCAACCTTCTCTGAGCCTTCGGGGTCCATGTGACCTGGCCATTTAGCCCATGGTGTGCAAAAAAGTGCCGCTCAGAGGTAAAACAACCCAACCCAACTTGAGTGCTGCTCAAGATATGAAAGAGTTTCAAAATTTCAGCAGATAGCTGAACATGTCTGATAGTAATATGGCCGATTCCACCATAATGACTTCCGACTTAGAAAAAGTAAAAGATAGGTTGCAGGATGTGATGAAAGAAGCATCCAACAAGTGTTATAAATCTGCTTAAAGAGCCTCCGGAGAAAAAGGGAACGACAATCCCCCCCTAAATTTGCTGACAATGCTAAGCCAGTTCACGAACGTATAAACTTTGAACATAAGGTTCTGTTTTTTGTTCCGTCAGAAGAAAATGATAGATCAGAGTATTATCAACCACCTCAATGATGAGTTGCCAATCCATTTATTAACTATAGTCCATATGTTAATTGGCCTTTACCCGAGATAAGGTTCGTCGGTTCGAAATGCCCATCATTGTGGACATTTGTCAAATCCATGGAAGAGCATTTCCATCTACATGAAATGCCGGGCAACAAAAAGGTGGTTTTTAGCAGTATCTTGTCTAATTGGATGTGCTAAGCAATGGTGGAATAACATAGGATGTCATCATGGCATAGAGTTTTGATAAGATTTTAAAAAAGAACTCTTAGTAATTTATCCAGCTTATAATGATTTTACACAGTTAGCTACAGAATTGTTTTCATGAATACAAAGGGAAGGAAATGATAACGAAAAATTAATCTGGGGTACAGTACAGTTATACCAGCTGTACATGCTGATGCTGCTAAAATTGACATTATAAACTGCATTATGCCCCAATTCTTTTGCTCATTAGGGAATTCTTAGAAGTACAAAGTGTAAATTCAATTTCAACTTTGGTCAAATTAGCTTGGCAGTACACTGCAAGAAGAGAATCTGCAAAAATGGCATTAAATCAGCAATGGATGCAATCCTCGCCAAAGCAGCACTATCAGGTTGAGTCTCGCAAAATGACTCCCATATAACCGGAAGTTACACAGTCTCATCAATTTGCACTGAACACGCCTACAACAATACAGAACAAACGAAGCAGAGAATTTGTCCACGTTAAGCTTCGAACAATGACACTAAACCAAAAACTTCTGCTATGAATAATAAAAAGACTTTCAGATGTAAATTTTGTGGCCAACTAGAGCACACAGAGCAATATTGCTATAAAAAAATGGCGATTTGGGTAACTTAAATTAGAATCTTTGAAGTGAGAGTCCAAAGTTCCTCAAGAAAAGCCCTCTCATGAGTTAAGTCTTACCACTGTGGGTATACATAATGTCCTACATTTACCTTTTGTGAAGCTTTATCAGGACAAAACTGAATTCATAGCTCGTATCGACATAGGAGCTGATATTACATGTCTACATAAGAAAGTATGGGGATAAAATCCAAAGAAGTTGCAAACTGAAATTGCAGTCGTGGTCCCGTAGACCTTTGAACTTAGCTTGTGCTCCCAAGCAGTGTTTTCCGCAAGGAACTGTTGATACCTATACTTTAAATAATGCGGAGATAAGACTTGAATTTGTTGTAATAAATGAATCATTACATGACTCCTTGATAGGAATGGATGCAATATGAAAACACTTGATAAAATTTGATTTTGCAAAAATATTCTTTCGCTGAAAGCAACAATGAAAGAAAAACTATGTTGATCAGATAAAATCGGATATTAGAAAACATGCCGAGAGCATTCATTTAGATAGTAATGAGAGAGTTAAGTTAGAAGCTATGCTCAATGCTAATTACAAACTTTTTAACAATAAGCATGGAGGATGTCAGATTTTGGAGCATCATATCAACATGGGAAATAGTAGACCTGTTTATAGCAAGCCATACAACTATCCTCCAAGTAAAGAAGAATTAATCTCTGCACAAATTAAAGAAATGTTAAAGGACGGGCTAATTGAACCAAGTTTTAGCATTTGAGCTTCACTGTTCGTCCTTGGTAAAAAGAAAACTGGAGATTTGAGATTTTGTGTGGACTATCAAAAACTAAATACTGTCACAGTCCCCGATAGATATCCACTGCCTATTATTCAGAATCTACTGACACAACATTCTGGAAAAGAAATTTATTAGGATTGGGTTGTTTTACCTCTGAGCAGCCCTTTTTTGCACACCATGGGCTAAATGGCCAGGTCACAAGGACTCAAAGGCTTAGAGAAGGTTGGGGGAAGGGACCCACTGGAACAGTTGTTAAGAGACAGTTGGTAGCCTCCCATCAAGGCCTCTCCCATACATGGGGCCATGGCTTAATGTCCCATCTAACAAACAGCAGCCTTTCCAAGCCCATCAGAGAAATTTATTAGCACACTAGATTTGTCTTCAGGATATTGGTAAGTGTCTGTATATCCACCAGATCAGCTCAAAACAGCCTTCCTCACAAAAGATGGATTATTCCAATTTCGCTGTTTACATTTGGCTTATCCGGAGCATCCACCATGTTTCAACATCTTATGTCCATGTTTCTGGGCGATCTGAAAGGAAAATTTTGTGAAGTCTACTTAGATGACATAGTTATTTTTCCACTGATTTTTCTGAGCATCTACATGATTTAAATTTGGTTTTCTCGAAGAGAAGCCGGGCTCACCATAAAATTATCTAAATGCACATCTCTCGGAGAAGGCATTCAATACCTAGGTTTTATGGTTAATGCAAATGGAGTAAAAACATTACTTAATAAGGTCGAAGCCATAGAATGATTTCCCACACCGTGCAATTCAAAGCAACTTAGCAGTTTTCTGGGAATGTGTGGCTGGTACTGACAATATGTAACTAATCTTGCTAATTTGGCCGAACCTTTATGTGAATTATGCCGAAAGCGAAAACGGTTCCATTGGCCACCTGTTTGCAACACAGCATTTAAGACATTAAAAGATGCATTGTGTCATGCTCCCGTGTTGGCCTTGCCGCAGTCAGGAAAACCTTTTAAGTTTTACACTGATGCTTCTGATATTGTTCTCGATATTATGTTTAGCCAAATACAGGATGACAATTGTTAACATGTCATCATGTATGCTAGTCGCAATTTGAGTCACACTGAAAGAAATTATACAGTGACTGATAAAGTATGTCTAAGCATAATATGGGATCTATAAAAATTTAAAGTGCAATTAGACACGTCTGACATTAGCATTTTTACTGACCATGCTGCTTTATAATGGTTGCAGACATCCACCAATTTAACAGGTCGTCTAATGCACTGAGCATTATGCCTACAAGAGTTCAATTTCAAGGTCGAGCACTGAAAGGAAAGTGCACATCAGCTACCAGATGCATTACCACATACTTCCGTGTGGCAGGCAGAAATTACGCCAGAGCTAGAGGATAAGCCTTTGGCTCCCTCGCTCACCACAATAGTTCCCGTCGAATACAAGAAACACTTAATTAATGAACAACAAAAAGATTTAGAATATTGAAATGTATACCATTATTTGAAATCTGATGAATTACCTGTAAATCCTAGTATAGCTTCAAATATTGTTGGAAGAGCCAGACACTTTAGACTAATTAATGATATTTTGTACTACTGCAGATAACTGAGTCAAACAGGCAGTTATCGCTCATTTATTCCCAAGAATTTAAGAGTACATACTCCAAGAATTACACGATGTACCTTCAGCAGGACATTTAGGTATACAAAAAAACCTATCAGAAGGTAGCCAAAAGATCAATATTGGTCAGTTTTGAAAAAGGATGTAAAAATTATATAGAAACATGCTTAATTTGTCAAACCACTAAATTCGATCAGAACTGTCCTTGTGGTCTTATGAAAAGCACGATCTCCAATGAACCTATGGAATTAGTAGGCATGGATTTAATGGGCCTGTATCCACAAACTCAAGCGGAATCCCAATACATTCAGGTGTTAGATTATTTTTCAAAATGGGTTGAAATATTTCCCATTAGAAATGAAAAGGCAACAATTGTAGCAAAGAAATTTATAAATGAATTTATATGCAGGTACGGGGTACCCAAGAGTATAGTTTCGGACAATGGGCCCCAATTCATTTCAAATGTGCTTGCTGAAGTATGCGAAATGTTTCAAATAAAACACATACCATCCACAATCAAATTTAACTGAAAGAATTAATCGAAATATTGGTAGAATGATAGCTGTATATATTGAAAATAGACATAGTACCTGGGATAAATACTAACAGCAGTTTTTCTTTGCTCTATGCACTTCATTACACGAAACAATTAAATTCACACCTTCAAGGATATTTATAGGAAGAGAGCTGACATTACCCTGGGACAGACTTATCGGTCAACTTGTATCTCCACAATCCATTGAATTTAGAACAGAACAGCATATTCAAGCCATTTCAAAGACACAAGATAATTCCCTATGAGCACAACAAAAGCAACAAGAAGATTATAACAAAAGACGACAATATATGGAATTTAAAACAGGTGATAAGGTCTTGATTAAAACACACCATAAAACTGATAAAAAAGAGGGTTCACAAAAAAATTTGCACCATTATATGCTGGACCATATATTGTAAAGAAAAAACTTTCACATTTGTTATATGAACTAGCCAATATTACCACTAATGCCTCAATAGGATACTTTAATATTGTAAACATTAAATAATATAAAAGTTCCATAGAATTTTTCAGATCAGAAGTCTTAAATGATCCAGATGCTCCACAACAAAACCAGGAAAAAAATGTCTCTGATGATGATGAACCACTACCGAGCAGACGAGAGAAGAAAAGATTGTATTATAACCTATTACATAAAACAGGAAAAAAGATAATAAAGCCAGATTCTGCTGTTCCATTGACGTCAAGAGCGTAACAAAATGTCAATGGAAAGACCACAGCCTGCAGAGCAACAACCAGGAACAAAGTAGTCAACATAGAATAGATGGCATCACTGAGATCTTCAGAAGTGCCTACACCTAGCTTATCGATCGATGCAGGAATGAAGTTACCAGGGAACAATTGGATGATGATTTATTGCAACGGAGTGCCAACAATGAAAATTTAGGTATATTGTTACAACAGATGAACGCACTGCAGTGACTTCATGACAAAACATGACATGAACGCTCGCATATACTTGTGTGTGAGAATTATACAACCAACAAATTTGAATGTAGAACTGACCTGAAAAAAAAAGAATTTCAGTGTGCTGGAGTTGTGCAGATCAAAAAGGAGGTTTAGATAGTCTGAGTCAGTGCATGATAAGTAAAAGCAAGAAATATCTTTATGTGGTGTGTACGCAGGTTGTTTTGTTAGTATGATAAATCTAGTGATCTAACCAAAGACGAAGGATTGTTTACGCCTGAAATGAAGGTATTCAAGAAATATGACAAACAAAATGAAGAGGTAGTAGTTTAGTAGAACAGACAGAGCTGGTCTTATATGCTCTGTATAAAAAGGGTTATTAATTTATATACGATAGCAGTTAGTTTGTTTATAAGTTATTTCATCCATATTTTTATAATAATTTGCATTGTATTGTAATTTGCATTGTAAATACGTATTATACTCACACTCAGTGTCATCCATTTAAAATTTACAATATTTGGTGTCAGGAGTCGGATATTATTAATTCAATTGAATGCCTTTTACTAAAAGTATGGATGAGTTAATAAAATTGATTACTGATATTAAAGGTGATATTGCTGCCCAAAGCAGTTAAATTAGTGAACTTTCTAATCAAAATATTGACATTAAAGGTGACATAGCTGCCCAAAGCAGTAAAATAGGTGAACTTTTTAGTCAAAATAGTGACATAAACAACAAAATGGGTGACCTAGTTAGAAAAAGTGATGACTTAAAATCCGAAATGGCCGCACAAAATAATGAGTTGAGAGATGAAGTGACTTCTCAAATCGGTAAGATTACTGATAAGTGTAAGGACATCATGAAAGAACTAAACAGTGTAAAAGATTATCCTGATAGTGTTAAGTTAGATTATAAACACCAAATCGAAAGTGTAAAAACTGATTGTGAACGCCAGTTTCAGATTTTGAGAAATGAAATGTTAACTTCTTCTTGTGATAATAGTAATTTTAGTGAAAATAATGTTATTACACATATCGCTAGAAATGCAACTAAACCTTCTCCATATGATGGTCAATCATCATCTTGGACAGCATTTAAAACACAATTTGAAATAATCGCTAGAGCTAATGAGTGTAATGAATTTCAGAAGGCCAGTTTTCTTGCAGCTTCCTTAAGAAATTCTGCTGCGGAAGTTTAGCAGTTTGTTCCAGAAGAAAAACGCCTTGATTATCAAAGTCTGGTTTCTGCATTAGAACTTAGATTTGGTGATAGTTATTTAAAACAATACTATGTGACTCAATTTAAACACTGCATGCAGAAGAGTGGTGAAACTTTGCAAAAACTTGCTAGTGATATCGAGCATCTAGCTAGATTGGCTTACAGTAACTGTCCACCAGAAATCCAAGATAACTTAGCTCAATTACAGTTTATTGATGCTATTGCTGACCCTGACACTCAACAATCTCTGAGGATGTTGGAAGGTGAATCCTTAAAGTCAGATGTCATACATGATATGAAATACGAGTGCTCCAGGCTTTTCTCCCGAGTGAACAAACATACAGTGAGATTTGTGAGTGCAGAAGAAACTGCAGAAAAGGATAATGAAAGAATTAACCAAAGCCATATTATCCATTGTGAAAGACATAAAAGGTTCTTCTACAAAAACCACCACACACCTTCAGTGTTGGAATTGTGGCAAGACCGGACACATTCGAGCAAACTGCAAAAGGAGGTGGATGCAAAGTTCAAGCAAACAGACAACAGAACCAGCAGAAGCAATGTGAAGAGCAAAGGCTGGCTATTGATTGGTTGACCCCTGGGGAAGTCGTCCACGTTTCAACACTACATGGTGGTGATAATGGATTAGTAGCTGAGGGAACCATAAATGGAATACCTTGCCGTATGATAGTTGACACTGGTGCAAATGTAACTTTACTCAGAACGGATATAATAAAGAAAATAATACCTCATCCAAACTTGAATACTGCACAGTCTAAAATAAGCCTACAAACAGCCACTGGAGATCGTGCTAAAGTCCATGGAGAGATAGAACTTAACATCCAATGGTAGCTGTCTAGTACACCATCCTGTTTACATCACTGACATCTACAATGAATGCATATTAGGTCTTGATTTCCTTAAGAAACATGGATTCAATATTAGACCCAGCAACAACCTACTGATCTATAAGACAGAAGAGATCCCTTTGCTTAGCCGAACATCCGATTCTTTATCAAGCGTGACTCCAATATTAGTGACGGAAGACAGAGATCCCAGCACAAAGTGAAATTATAGTCCGTGGACATTGGGCGGAGACTTCTGGGGCCTTCCAATTGGAAGTCACTGATGCCACTGGTAAAGGAGCTTTGGCTCATGGTATCCTGGCTGCAAGGACTCCAGTCAATATAGATAAAGAACAGATTACTATCAGAGTGATGAACTGTAACAAATCCAATAGAATATTGAAAAAGGGTGAAGAATTAGCAAATATGTGAACCTATTACTTGGATAACAAGTATAAAAACAATAGAAGTTACTGACTCAAACCAACACCATACAGACATCCGATTGTGATGCCCCCCTCCTTCACTTTTACTTTACCTTAACCAGTTTTGCTTAATTTACGTTATATTTATTATTTTGGGGATTTTTATTTCCTTTTGGGCCTCACAGTGCTCGTTTCCAAAAGTTAGGAGTTGCGCATGCACAACTCCGAACTTCCGATTGTCACCCGCTAAAGCGCGTGTACAAGGACACGCCCCCTCTTGCATCATAGTTGTGTCGCTCGTCAATTTATGCAAATGTCTTTCCCAGCGTGCAACATGACACGTGCGGGCTTTGTACCTCTTGTTATAACCTGGTGACATGTTGTCACAGTAGCACAGAAGAGAGTAATAGAGCACAGCACAGTTTAGAGATCAGTTTTAGTTTGGAGTCTGTTGAAGATGTTTGTAGTAAGAAATGATGTAGTGTCTTCATTATTGAAATTTTGGTGAGTGCTTTTTGGAAATAAATTGTTTGTTATTTAAACCTTTTGAATCTTTACTAATTTTTTTTCTCTTGAGCAACGTTAGTTTGTTTCGATTAGCATTAACATAAAATTTTGACAATCATTTAATATTTTTGAATTCTTACTCATTAATGCTCGCTGGTATTTCGAACCCTAATTAAACTTTATTTTTGGCAATTTGTCAATTATTGCCTGGCGCCCAACTCAGCTATCCAGAGCATAAAAATAATTGGATCAGACCAAGGGTCCAAACTTTAAAAGTATTTCATTTCTTTGGAGTGTTACACCATCTCATCTTACTGACTTATCGAGAGAAACGAAAAGAACATTAACTGAAGACCAAGCTGCTAACGTAGAGAACCTACTGAAAGAATTTTCTGACATTTTTTCTGCCACATCAAATGATTATGGACGTACTAACGTGACAGAACATAAGATCAACACTGATGATTCTCCTCCAGTTCATCTACTGGCAAGACGGCTTCCATTGGCAAAACGAGAGCAGACAACTCATAAGGGACATGGAAGCTCAAGGCATTATAGAACCATCGCAGGGTCCCTGGACATCAGCAGTGGTTCTTGTCAAGAACAAGGATGGATCTACCCAATTTTGAGTAGATTATTGCAGATTAAATGATGTAACAAAGAAAGACTCCTTTTCTTTACCTAGGATTGATGATACACTGGACACTTTATCTGGGTCAGAATGGTTCTCGACATTAGACTTAAAGAGCGGCTATTGGCAAGTTGGTATATGTCCTAAAGACCGTGAGAAAACAGCTTTCACTACAGGGAATGGATTTTGGCAGTTTAAGGTGATGCCATTTGGACTTTGCACTCACCTGCCACATTTGAACGACTAATGGAGTTGGTGCTCAAAGGTTTGTCTTGGGAGGTCTGCCTAGTTACCTTAACGACATCATAGTTCTTGGAAGAACGTTTGAAAAACATTGAGAAATCTTCGTCGAGTGTTTGAAAAACTTAGGCTGCCAAGCTAAAATTGGGACCGACAAAATATAAAATGTTCCAGCAAGAAGTTCATTACCTTGGTCATGTGATGACTACATCAGGGATTAAGACTGATCCTAGTAAGATAGAAGCTGTAAGAGACTGGCCTCGATCACAAGATGTTCATCAATTTCGTAGTTCTATTGGACTTTGCAACTACTATAGAAGATTTGTCAAAGGTATCTTCAACATTGCAAGGCCATTACATTGTCTGACAGAGGAGTGGCAGCTGTTCATGAGGGCCACCAAACATGACGTAGCCTTTCAACAGTTGAAGCAAGCTCTTTCCACAGCACCAGTGTTAGCATATCCACAAACTGGAAAACAATTCATAATAGATATTGATACAAGTAACACAGGAGTTGGTGCTGTACTTTCACAACAACAAGATGGACAAGGTTATTGCGTACTTTAGCAAAACTCTATCCAAACCGGAACGAAATTATTGTGTCACAAGAACTACTGGCAATAGTAAAAGCAATAGAACATTTTCATCATTATCTCTATGGCCAGAAATTCCTTATATGCACTTGATCATGTTGCACTTAGATGGTTACTAAACTTTAAAAACCCTGAAGGACAAATAGCTAGATGGACACAATGGTTACAAGAATATAATTTCTCCATCGAACATCGAAGTGGTAAAATACATAAGAATGCAGATGCTCTTTCCAGACGCCCATGTATTGACAATTGCAAACATTGGTATAATGCAGAATTGAAATTTGGAACTAAAGCGGTAATGCCCATAAGACAAATAGTATCGACAGAAGCAAACAGTGATACTCCTAATATCTGGAGTCCAATTGAAATTAGAAATGCCCAAATAGACAATGAAGATATAAAGCCAATAATGGATTTGATTGAAAAATCTGATGTAAGACCTAATTGGGAGCAAATCTCAAGGTATAGTCCAACTACTAAAAGTTACTGGACACAGTGGGACTCATTACAAGTGAAAGATGGTGTATTATACAGAAGATGAGAGAATCTCACTGGACAGCTGATCCGTTGGCAGATAATCCTTCCTCGCTCCCGAGTGGAACTAGTGATGAAAGATGTACATATAGTGCCACTGGAGGACACTTCGTCGTTAATAAGACATTAGCCAAAGCCAGGGAACGATTTCATTGGCTGAAAAGTAGGGCAGATGTTGAAAGATGGTGTAGGCAATGTGAAGCCTATGCAGGTAAGAAAGGACCTAAGACTAGGTGTCGGGGTAAGCTGCAGACGTATAACATTGGTGCCCCTTTTGAAAGAATAGCCATTGATGTAATGGGTCTGTTTCCTAGAACTGATGATGGAAATCGATATTTATTAGTGGTAATAGATTATTTCACAGAGTGGCCTGAGGTCTATCCCATCTAAGACCAGGAATGAACAACAGTGGCAGAGATGATAGTAAATAACTTGATTAGTAGGTATGGAGTACCTTTCCAACTCCACTCTGACCAAGGACAGAATTTTGAATCCAATGTGTTTAAAGGCATCTGCCAATTATTAGGCATTCCGAAAACCAGAACAATTCCCCTACACTCTCAGTCAGATGGTATGGTTGAAAGATTTAATAGGACAATTGCACAACATCTAGCATTGTTTGTCAACGACCATCAATGTGATTGGAATCGCCATATAGCACTCCTTTTGTTGGCATATAAAACAGCAGTGCATGAGACAACTGGACAGACACCTTCCATGATGCTCTTTGGAAGAGAGCTATGTCTTCCCTGTGACCTTTTATATGGTTGGCCCGAAGCAATGTCTGTATCCACTCCACAATACGTACAAGAATTAGAACAATGACTTGAAAAAATCCATCACTCCGTTAGACATAACATCAACTTAGCAAGCGAGAGACCAAAACGAGATACAACAGTAAAATAAATGGAACTGTTTTCAATCAAGGAGATCTTGTCTGGCTATACAATCTACATAGAAAGAAGAGGCTTTCTCCAAAACTTCAGAAACCTAGGGAAGGTCCATATACGATAGTTAACAGGATTAACAACATGGTGTATTGCATTCATCGATGTCCAACTACAAAGTGGAAGGTGGTACATGTGGATCGTTTAGCCATTTCATCGAAGAACTGAAGAAGCTTCGGAATCCAGAATTGCTCGGGACAAACAAGACCTAAGGAGAGGACAGTGTTATATGATAGATGAATGTGCTGCTGCAGTGACTTCATGACAAAACGTGACATGAATGCTCACATATACTTGTGCGTGAGAATTATACAACAAACAAATTTGAATATAGAACCGACCTGAAAAAGAGAATAATAGAATTTCAGTGTGCCGGAGTTGTGCAGATCACAAAGGAAGTTTGGATAGTCTGAGTCAGTGCATGATAAGTAAAAACAAGAAATATCTTTATGTGGTGTGTACGCTGGTGGTTGTTTTGTTTTGCTAGTATGATAAATCTAGTGATCTAACCAAAGACAAAGGATTGTTTGCGCCTGAAGTAAAGGTATTCAAGTAATATGACAAACAAAATGAAGAGGTAGTAGTTTAGTAGAACAGAGCTGGTCTTATACGCTCTGTAGAAAAAGGGTTATTAATTTATGTTCGATAGCAGTTAGTTTGTTTATAAGTTATTTCATCCATATTTTTGTAATAATTTGCATTTTATTGTAATTTGCATTGTAAATATTAGTATTATAGTCATGCTCAGTGTCATCCATTTAAAATTTACAATAATATTCTTCTTCCACTGTGGCACTAATGATTTATAATGTTTATTTCTTTTCTCTGATATAGATGAAGACTGACCAATAATGAATGAATCATTATGTGATATATATATATGTCCAAAATAAAAATCTTAAACACAAACTTAGTTATGACTATCTTCTTGAGGTCATCTTTGTTATCAAATCTTCAAACTTATCTTGTCAAACTTAGTTATGACTATCTTCTTATGTCATCGTTGATTCTTCGCCTAGATTTTTAACGATTTCATCTCTAAATATTAATCCAATATTTATTGAGATTTATACACTTAGATTTTGAAATGTTTAATTTCTTGTTGAAACCTTGGAGTTTCGATATTTATTTTTTTAAAAGTAAATTTACTATTCAAGATTTATATATTGAGTTTATACTGTGATGTGAATAGAATTTTTTTTATGTATTCTTGTTCATCTGTTTTATATAAGTTATATTGTATTGTTGTTATATTGTATTAACATGATTTAAATTGTATTTTTGTAGATTTTTTTCATTTCAGCCGACTGAAAACTGAATTATAAGCTAACATTGTTAGAATTTAGAAATTGTAAAATGTTTATGGATATGAATGATGAGAATGAAAGAGAATTTAGTACACAGTGATTAAATATTTTTAGGTGTATTCTGTATTTTTAAGTGAATTTTTGAATGCCAAGTGTATTTTCATGCAAAAAGTGAATGGAATTGTATTGGATGAAATGTTAGCGTCATATATTATAAATTATTGATACAACTTTTTTACTCTTGGAAACAATGTATTTATATGTGTTTAAATGTGTTCAGTGTTATCAGTGATATTGATGTGTCAATGATGCAGAATTATTGGGATGACATTGGCGACATTCATTTGCATATATATGGGCTGACCAGATGTCTTGTACCCTTTTAGAGCTTTCTCCAATGAAAAAGACTAGTTTGACCCAGAAGGCCACTAGCAAAACTCCTTTGGGAGAGGGCCGTAAAGCTCGATGAGGGGAGGTAACTAATGCATTTTTATTTCAGCTAACTTGCGATTATTGTGTTTAGGTGAATCCTTAGCAGATGATTACAATTCCACTTGTTTGTAAAATTTTAATTCTTAGCTTCAAGTTTTTTACTTGTAGTTAGGAGGATTTAACAGTGTTCCAATATCCACTTTTTTTATGCATGGTAGAATATTTAGATTTCACATATACGAATTGTTATTAGGGGAATAAGCGGAAGTTCTGTACCCCGCTTGATATGTCTGTAATTATATTCTGTGAAAGAGCAGAATTTGATGTAATTTAATTTTTTCTTTAACCTTTTCAGATGTTAAGCGGACAGGAGTAATTTTAACCAGCTTTTTGTGAAGGTTTTTTTATGCAACTTTTGAAGTTTGTATCAATGTGATACAAACAATGTGATCAATTGTGATAGGTAGACTGCTTAATGCCAGCATGCAGTTAACTGCCACAGCCATTGGTATATATTTACAATAGGTTAGAACAGTGATTCCCAACCTTTTCTGACCTTTGCCCCCCTTTAGAAGAGAACAAAAATTTCAACACCCCCCTAGTCCATAATAGTTAATTTTATATGAAATATTAAAATATTGTTGCATATTATCTGTACCTAATTTATCTGTTTATTTATCTATTAAAAATCTAAAGCAGAAATTAATAAAACGACAACCAAATGTACAATAAAATTGTTTATTAAAATTTTAAAAATAAACATAGAATAAATAAGAAATAAAAAATAATGAGATAAACACAAAATTAATAATAAATAAAAAAATTAATGAGATGGTTGAGGCTGGTGGAGTGTTAACAATTTGTTAATGCCAGATTCCAATTTCGTTAACATCAATCACAGATCACCAGGTTCAGTGATGTGTAGTCTGTTCCTCTTCTTTGACAGTAAATTAGCTACTGCACTGAATCCACACTCAGCCATACAGGACGAAGGAAATGCGATTAAAAACTTCTGTACTATTGCCCACAATCCAGGGTAGAGAACTGGTATTGATTTTTGAATCCAGAACTCTTGGTATCCATGTTTGAATTTTACTTTGAGTCCTTCGTTAGTCGTGAGTTCTAAGAGTTCCTCTTCCAAATTTGATGATTCTTCAGTATCTGTGTTTGCAAAAGGATCTAAAACCCAACTCGGTATATTCATGTTTAAAATATCTTGGAAACGCTCCGTAAAATCAATATGAAGAACTTCCAAGTGTTGGCAGTAAGTAAATCGTCCGGTTTTACAGACACTGCTGATAATGTCGGAAAGTGGTTGTATTCACCTCTACCTAGATTTCGTTTGAATAGAAGAAGTTTTCCTGCAAAAGCAGCTATGACGTTTTTTGTTTTAATTAAATTCAACTCATCACCTTGCAATTGTAAATTAACTTGATTAAATATTTTAAACAGGTCTGTCAAATAAGCGATGTCATTTTTTGACATAATCAGGTTTTCGTGCAATTTTTTGTCTCTGTCTTCAAGAAAGTCCAGTACTGAGTCAAATAGATTGAAAAAACGATTCAGAAAAACACCTTTAGAGAGCCAACATACTTCTGTGTGCAGCAGCAAGCGATTGTAATCTTCATCATTTTCATTACAAAGCTTACCAAATAATCGGTCATTCAATGAATTGCTTCTAATCTTATTGATTGCTTTAATAATGTAATGGAGCAACGTATGCAGACGTTCATTCAAATTTTTTGCAACCAAATGCTGACGATGAATAATACAATGTACAGTGAGAACATTTGGTACTGCTTGTTTCAAATGCGCTATGAAACCCTTATGACGCCCTGTCATTGCTGGAGCACCATCAGTAGCAGCAGTCAAAATATTGCAAATAGGAATTTCTTTCTCTTGAAAAAACTTTTGCATGGTATTAAATATGGATTCTCCCTTTGTATCAGATTCCAAATTTTTAGCAAGTAATAACTCTTCACGAATTTTTTCTTCTTTTATAAATCGTACGTATGATAAGAGTAGAGCTTCGTTATTTGGTAGAGTTGATTCATCGAGTTGAATGGAAAATTTGCAAGTCTTTAAGTAATCACATAATGATATTTCAACGTCTTTTGCCATTTCATCTATTCTTCTTTGCACTGAATTATTACTGAGAGGAATTTTTTTGATGATATCTGACGGTGTCTTATGATGAAGAACAGTTTTTAATATCTCTTTGACTGCCGGCAAAATTAATTCCTCACCAATTGTGTGTGGTTTTCCTGCTTTTGCGATTAACAATGAAACGTTATATGAGGCTCGTAGTCCATCATCATCTTGTTTAGAAGACGACGCAAAAAGGTTTGACATAGTTGGCTGTTTTAAATATTGCTTTTCCAGTTCTTGAAAATAGGATAAATCTTTGTTCTTCTTATCAGCATGCATTATATTTAAATGCTCTTGTAGCCTAGAAGGTTTCATAGCTTCATTTGAAAAAACTTTTTGGCAAATTAAACACATAGGTAATGATTGGTTTGTAGGAGAGTACGTAAATCCATATTTCAAATACTCAATACTGTACTGTCGACATTTCTTTTTAGATGTAGATTCAGACATTTTCAAATACAAATTAACTTCTCAACAGATTTATAGATAGTTATAAAAAAAATGTTTATAATGACTTCTAACATTTATCCCCCACGACTATTTATTACGGCGAAGCACATAAAAATAATAAAACATTCCTAGAGCTATCGCTTTTATAGATTTGATTTTGTGCACGCATTAACTTGTATGTTTGCGATGCCGGCGCACTTGCTCCGTAAACAAGTCATTTCAAGCTCCCATATTCTTGTCGAAACATGTTAAATTGCATGAACCACATGTTTGCCTACCAACTTGCAAGGACTTGTCACCATCAATCTATTCTAAACTAAAACAAATTAGGTATAGGTATACCTAATGCAAATTTAAAAATGCTTATTAACGCAATAACAATAAGATAATTTACATAGCTAGATAAATTATTTATTCATGAAAACAGGTATTTTCAAAGTATTTTATTATATTAAAAAAATAATTATAAAAAAATATTAAATATAATAAATTTATTATTATTACGTTATTATTGCATCAAGGTTGATTTGCCTATCAGGACAGACACACATGTCCAACATAATAAGACCGATATAGTAGTGCATGTTAAGGTATTGAATGAGATTACAATTATTGAAGTAGGAATAACATCTCAGGATAACCTGCAGACAGTAGAGGTTGAAAAGAAGACGAAGTATGATCTGCTGGTTAATGAGTTGAGCCTAATTCACAAGTGTAATGTTAATATTATACCTTATGTTCTGATGGATGGTATTGTAACTACGTACCATAAAGCATACTCAAAGCAACTTGGAGTGGGAAAACATATTGAAGCTTATATCCAATGTGTGAACTTGAAGAGAACTTTTGAGAGCATCTCAGTCGACTTCAGACATACCAGTATGCTAGTAGGCGGTAGCAGGGAACTTATTGTCTAAGCTGCAGTTGAAAAGCTGTACATGACGAATGAGGTAGTGGATGACTAGAATCACCAGAAAGACACCACAGAATAGAAGAGATAAAAAAGTTGTCACAGAAAATTCCATTAAATTTATTTATTTATTTGACAGCCCCTCGACTGCCTCAACGCCCCCCATTTGCCTCTGGATCCACTACCGCCTCCATGGAAGGTTCCAGCGCCCACTGGGGGGCAGTATCACCCCCGTTGGGAATCTATGGTTTAGAAGATCCTGAAAGTGCAAATCATAATATTTTGTCAATACCCATCCAACTAAAAAATAATTTTTAAAATATCTCTAAAAATAAAAAAAATCAATGTCCACAGATGGACAAGACAGAGAGATAACAAAGTGAAAACTTTAGCTTACTTTTTCTGAAAACAAACTAAAATAAAGGGGAAGCCATGCCCTTTTCTTAGAAAAAGAGAAGCTGCAACTTTTTTTTTATTAGTATCATTTTTACTCACTTTCAACCAACACAGAGTCCTCCCTCCCCAAAACAATGAAATGTACCTGTAAAAATTTTATAATTTTTCAATTTTAAGCTTTCAAAGATTTAAGGAGAGTGCTTTAGAACCCTTTTAACTATGCTCCTGGTTTCTAAACAAATGCTGAAAATAACATTTCAGTCTATGATATTTATCTTTTGCCTGTTAATTCGGCTTCAAAAAATTATGATAATATTTAAAAATAAATCTGTTTGAATCTGCAGTGATTGTACATTGGTGGTAAGTCACCAAAAAATAGCATCAAGTAGAAACAATTTAGTTTATGTCTTTACTCTGCTGAAATACACCTAATTTATCGATTGGTTATGATTTCCAGTATTCTGACCTACTTATCCAGGGTTGGACTTACGAATAAGTTACCTAAGCTACAGCTGAAGCCTCATGATATGAGGGGCCTAAAAATATATTTAAAATTTTACTGTGAGCAGTTGGAATTTGTATTTATAAATAGCAACAGTCAGTGGCAGATTGGGCTGCTTATAAAAACTTCTATGTTTTTTGCTTAGTAATATCTGTTTCATTTTTTATTTCCATATACATAAAACATTCACTTTTTAAGTTTTCTTTCACAACCACACAGTTTTTTTCTTCCCACAGTTTCCTTCTGAGTGTAATTAAAGCTAGAGAATATGGAGACATGATGACCATAAAGGAGCTGCAGTGTAGAGGGGACAAAGATAATCTGAGTGGACATGCTAACCATAAGCCTTTGAAGATTAAGGCTAAACGATGCAGAATAACAAATATGGCAGTTTCAATACGATGAAAATGCACGAACAGAGAGGTCAGCTATCACAGAATGCAAATTCCAGATGTGTTACAATTACTCCTCAGGAATTATTTACACTTGCAAGGAAGGCTGAATACATGGAGAAGGGACTTAGTATATTACTTTATGACAGGATGCAAACACGATGTTGTTTGAAGTACACCGATTATTGCCTGAAGGCATTCACAACAGACTTTCTTGCTTCATTGCTGACATAGGAGACTCTGGGGCGAGTTGGCAGTGGTATGACAGCTGAAGGAAGTGCAAGAGGGTGTATGGGGGGGGGGGAGAGTCATTAATTTCTTAAGATATGTAAAATAGGGTAGCAACCTTTCAGTTGTGGTACCTGCATTCCCTATATCATGAAGTTAGATAGTCAATGTTATGTAGGAGAGCTCATACCTGCAACCACACAATGAGAACTATAACTATAAAAGCAGCATAAAGTAGATATTCAGACTTTTTCAACAGATTTATGTGCTGTTTAGTCTCTGCATAAACAGGGTAATGTTTTTCCCGAAACACTTATTGGAATTAGGCTACCATTATGGTGACCAATATTTAAAAGGATAATTCTATATTTTAGGTTGTAGTACTATATATTTATAAAAAATTCAAAAAGACAGTTATGTCATCACTTTTTTGATCTGGCCTTCAAAAGTACTGTATTTTTGATAACAAATAAAAATAGTTCTGTCTTGCCCCTAATTTTGATAAATTTTCTTACTATTGTTCATATGATTGGGGAATAATAACAGAAAACTGCTGGGGCTTTTAAGAATCTATGGAGAGGTGGAGAAATAGGCGTATGCACCTAAAGACTAAAATTAGACTGTATAATAGTTTGGTTCTTTTTAGGATGGTGTTATAGTAGTGAAACGTGGATGCTTTGTAAACTAGATAACAGGAATCTTGATGCTTTTGATTTTAGATTCTTACACAGTATCTTGGACATTAGGTGGAATCTGGGTGTTGGAAAGAAGGTTCATCATCATCATCATCATCCTCAAGCAGCCATGGGCTACGGAGGTCCAACAAGACCACGCAGTTTAATTCTCCAAGCATATCTGTCCTGAGCTACATCTGCTGCATCCGGCCACTGCACACCAATTCTAACAAGGTCCTGTTTGACATTGTCTGCCCACGGCATCCTAGGTCTCCCCCTCCTTCTGAGGCCTCTAGGCACACTGTTCATAACCCTATTCGCCAATCTATAATTATCCATACGGGCAACATGGCCAAACCAGCGGAGTCTCTCTCTGCACAATATGCTGCTTAAAGGAGGTTGCAGACTCCTTTGCCTAACCTCATCATTAGTTACAAAGTTAAACCACCTAATACCCAAGATACTGCGTAAGCATCTAGAATCAAAAGCATCTAGTTTCCTGTTATCTTGTTTACATAGCGTCCAAGTTTCACTACCATAACTAACCCTAGAAAGAACCAAACTATTATACAGTCTAATTTTAGTCTTTAGGTGTATACGCCTATTTCTCCACAATCTCCATAGATTCTTAAAAGTCCCGGCAGCAATACCTATTCGTCTGTTAATCTCATGCTGCACATCACCAGTATCAGTTACATAGCTCCCAAGGTAATTAAACTGTGACACCTGCTCAAGACTGCAACCATTCAGATTAACTGAATCGCAACCTGCCTGACCAATTTTCATCACTTTAGTTTTCTCTCTGTTTATAACCAAACCTACTCTACTACCAGTTTTATCAACAGCTCGAATGAAACATCATTTGCCAAAAAGGCTAAATCATCAGCATAATCTAAATCAGAAATTTTCATATCTCCAGCCCATTTAAGGCCAAAATCTTTCCCTCGAAGTGAATTTCGCATAACATAATCAACAACCAAACTAAAGAGAAAAGGAGACAAAATGTACCCTTGTCGAACACCAGAAGTAATGCTAAACCAATTGCTACAAGACTTACCAACTCTCACACATGACTCAGTGTTATTATAGAGAGCTTTCATTATGTTAACTAACTTGTCTGGTATACCATATGATTTCACAATCAACCACAAATTTTGACGATCAACAGAGTCGAAAGCCTTTTTGAAATCAACAAAGCTAGCAACCAAAGGTTTCTGAAACTCTAAACATTTCTCAAGAATCTGCCTAAGAATATCTGATCCACACATCTCCTACCACTTCTGAATCCACATTGCTCATCATGCAATTGACTGTCAACCAGATTCTTAATTCTATTAAGCACAATCATGGAAAGAACTTTACCTGGAACAGAGAGTAAGCTGATACCCCTATAGTTATCACAAGAACTGCGATCACCTTTTTTGAAAATAGGGATAATAATAGCTCTGGTAAATCTTTAGGAACCATGCCTTTATCATAAAAGTTATTCAAAATTTCAGTCATCCAAGTGGTAACCGAAACATTCCCAGCTATGAGCATTTCTGTAGTAATTTCATCTACCCCTGGGGATTTATGAAGTTTAAGTTTAGAGATAGCCAAAATAACTTCAGATTGTGTTATAGGGCCAACATTAAAGCTGCCAATGCATCTATCATCATTACAAACAATGGGAGTAGAACTAACCACATTGTTTAGAACATCACTGAAATGCTCAGCCCACCTAGCCATGACAGAATCCTCACCTTCTATAACCTTACCTTGTTTACCCTTCAATCCATGTATGCCTGTCCGTTTTCTACCACATAAAACATTAACTATCTGGTACAGCTCTCTGCTGTTGTGCTGCCTAACTGCTTCCTCAGCTTTGTCAGTCAAACCATCAAGCCAAAGATTCTTATCAGTAGCTAACTGATCCTTTACACGTTTATTAAGCTCTCTGTAATACTTTCTATTAGGACTAGTAGGGTACTGATTAAGGACATTCCTGCAGTTCCTTCTTTCTGAAATAAGCTCAAGTGCCTTATCACTTAAATAGTTCTGCCTCCTCTGCTACTTTTTTCCTAAAAGAGCACTGTTAGTTTCGAAAAAAGCCTGTTTAAAACGGCCCCATTCTTCCTCAACTTCAGTATTAAGCAAACCATGACTGTCATAATGACTAAGTAACCTATCATGGTAAGCTTTAGCTATAACTGGGTCTTTCAGAGCTTCAGTATTAAAGGTAAATTTTTTAACCCTAGTGCAACACTTTTTAAGTTTAAGTTGCAAGACACTTTTAACAAGGTAATGGTCAGATCCAATTTCAGCTCCCCTATATGCCCTGGTATTTCTAACAGAACTAGCCCATTTGCTGTTAATTAATATATAATCAATCATATTCCTATGCAGCCCATCAGGTGAAACCCATGTATTTATGTATGTCGCGGTGTTTGTAATATGTGTTAGTTATTCTGAATCCATTGAGTTTACTTACCTGTAGGAGACGTTGCCCATTGTCATTGCAGCTACCAATACCAAAAGGGCCTATCACCCCTCCCCAAAGGTCAGAGTCAGTACCAACTTTGGCATTGAAGTCACCAAGAACAAGGGTAATATCTCCTTTCTTGACAGAATTCAAAATATCCTGAAGTTGTCTGTAATACCTATCCTTCTCATCCTCATCAGAATACTCAGTGGGGGCATAACAGCAGATAACATTCAAGTCTTTAATGCTTGTCTGAAATTTTGCTGTAAGAAACCTTTCATTAATGCACTCATATCCTAGAAGAGCATCACTAGCATGTCTGCTGAGCAGCAGACCCACGCCTTGGTAATGCTTTCCATCCTTCCTCCCTGTAAAGAGAAATTTAAAGTTATTTTTAAGTATCTCACCTTTACCCGTCCATCTGGTCTCTTGCAAGCCTAGAATATCTAGGTTATAGCACTGGAATTCCTGCATGAGGACATCAAGAGAATAATCTCTATGTAATGTCCTCACGTTCCACATTCCTGCAGAGGGAAAATGATTAGTAGGATTTTTAAAGAAATTAGGTTTATTGATAGGGCAAACAATATCAAACAGCCCCCTGATCGCAGGCATGGGGCAAAGACCTGTTCCTCCTCTGCTAAAGGCTGAAGTCACCAATGCTGGTAGGAACTTCAGGCACCACCTTTTCAAGTCGACTTTTTCAAGAGCCATATGGCCTGCCTGAGGCACATTATTTCCAGTTTAGGCTTGACGATGCCCAAGTAGCTAAGTAAGGTTCAGGTACCTGCGATGGCCTCTGATTAGGATTATCCACCAGCTGATATAAGGTATCCCATGCCTCTGTTCACTTAGGGCTGGCAACCCAGAAGCAAACAGGAAACACAGCAGCAGATTCTCCCTCAACAGAGGCCCACCAGTGCTGGAGATATAATCAAGCAGGATCCATAATCAAGCTCAAATCCATAAACAAGTCCAGTCTAGTAGATATAAATGGTCAGCACCAGGACCCTGTGAAGTTGACCACTCCTCAGCAGGTTTGAAAAAAAAGAAAAAAGTGGACATAGATGACCAGATCAGTAGGCCATACTGAACTGGCAGCCCTCCCCTTCCGTTCCCTTCCAAAAGAGAATATCTCTTTTGAAAGGTACTAACGGTCTGCACCACAAGAAAGCGGGGTCGGACATTAGGTGCTAGACCTGGCCGGTTCTGTGGTGATGTTCTAAACACTAGATGAGTCTGATGAATTTACCATTATCTCCAACACCTTGAACATGCAGCTGGTCAACACAATGGGATGGTAATTGTAAGGAATCTTGGGATCTTTTCCTGGCTTTGGGGAGACCAAGATCATGGCATTCCACTAGGAGTCCAGAAATTGCTCCTCCACAAAAATATGGTTGAAAAGTAAGAGCAGCTGATTTTTACTTGATTGTGAGAGATGTTGAAGCATGGTATAATGGACATTATATGGTCTAATAACAGATAATGAGAAGTCAGAGAAAGATGAAGTTTCTCTGATGTGAATGGTCTGTTGTAAAAGCCTGGGCTGTTTTACCTCTGGGTGGTACTTTTTTTGCACACAAAGGGCTAAATGGCTAGATCACAAGGACCCCAAATGCTCAGAGATGGTTGGAGTCCCACTGAACAGCTGTTGGGAGACATATGGTAGCTTCCTGTCATGGACATCCACAGGACATGCTCTCCCACACATAGGGCAACAGCTTAACATCCCATCTGATGGATGGCAGCCTTTCCAAGCCCATTAGGTGTACCCTACTAACTGTGGGCTGGGGCGGAAAGTTTTGCGGAGGCAAAAATAATTTTTCCATCAAAATTATTTATTGAATTCTATGTCAAGAAGCAACTTGTGTTTGCCAGTAATGAAATAATAAAAAAAAAATGACAAAATTTATTTTTAAACCTTTGTTACTGAAGTTAAAACAGAAAAAATACAGTAAAACATAGCAATTAAACAAAAGATGCTTAAAAAATATTACCCATCCATCTTTTTCATTGAATTTCAATCATTTCTTAACCACAATTAAATGCTCTTTCTTTTGATATATAACATGACCTATTTCTGTTGATTGTTATTTGGAAAAAAAAATTCTGAAGTTTACCCTTTTATTTTACTGAGCAGAGTTGACAAAAGTCTGACATTTCTCAAAGCATATTACTGAAAAAAAATATAGAACAGACTAAATTCCTTGCGAGAAGTAATTTAGTTTTGTGTTGTTGAGAAATAATTAGCCTTTTTATTCTATGCATTAAAATTATATGCATATTTTTCACTACATGACTTTTTTAATATTTTATTTTTCTAAAATCCAGAATTAAATGCTGATAAATATGACACCTAACATGCCATAATTCTTTTCATTATAGAACTTTTTGCCAAATGACTAAAGTTCACGCTTTTTTGACTGAGCACAGTTTAAACAAGCCCAGCACCTTGTATAATTCAGTTTTTTAAGCTGACCTGATATTTACACATGTGAGAAAGTGCAGAAAAGGAGAGTACTGGGACTTTCAGTGAGAAATATGGTAGTGGCTCAAAAGAACCGTGTAAGGTGTAATGCAATCTCTGTCAGTAATTTGGAAGATCAAATAATTAGTATAAATGATAAGGATAATAGTCTGCTTCTATCTAAGGTTAGTTATGGTAGAAAAAAATATATACACTTTTTACACTAGAATTGTCTTCAAGATAACCACAATACATCACAAAAGTCATATTCTTTGGAGCATATTAACAAGATTTTATTTCACGATGTCAAAGGTTAAAGAAGAATTATTTCTTGAACGTATAAAAGGATGTCACAAACTAATTGCAACAACTTACTGTGCATATTCATGAGAATTGACTAATTATCACAACTTCAGATATATTTGTATCCATTATCAGATTCAACACGATGTTTAGAATGCTACACAAGAAATCATACCATTTAAATTGCACAAGAACAATAAGATGCATGTTAGATTTGAAATATCACATACCAAATATAATGTCTCATTTAGGAGATGCAAGCATTTAATACCAATTGTTGCTATATCATTATTCTCATTAAAATGATCTGAATATGTTTGAATTTGGGTTGTTTTACCCCTGGGTGGCACTTTTTTGCACACCATAGGCTAAATGGCCAGGTCACATGGACCCCGAAGGCTCAGAGAAGATTGGAGGGGACCTACTTGAACAGCTCTTGGGAGACAAATGGTAGCCTCCCATCTAGGCCAGCCAGCGTGTTCTTTTAACGTGCACAGGGTATGGCTCTCCCGCACACAGGGCCACGACTTAATGTTCCATCCGACGGACAGTGGCCTTTCCAAGCCCATCGGTGTCCCCTACTGACCGTGGGCAGGACGGGGAATTTTGCAGAGATAAATCTCAATGCTGACCAAGCTGGGACTCGAACCTGAGAACTACAGATGATAAGCCTGGAGCACTACCAACTGAGTGCCCCCCACCCCCCAAATATGTTTGAATGGGTAGTAATTAAATTTATGTAACTTAATTTAATTATCATCTTCTTGATTTTTAAATATTATATTGTGGAAATTGTTGTAATAATGTCATGCTGCAGGAATATTAAGATGCCAGTGTTGCAACAATATCTGCTATTATTAGTTTTATTATAGATTATTATATATAATTATAGGTTATTAAGTTTTCAGTATATTTTAGTTTAAATATTGTATTTGGTGAAGCAGAGATGAAAGTTTTATCAAAGTTGGTATTTGCTCCATTATTTATAACTTCATTGGCAACTGCTATAGTAGGTTTGTGTAGTTTAAAGTCATTTTGATGTTCTTTTATTCTTTCTTCTAAAGATATTGTAAATAATAAATTCCAAAGGACATTGTGGACTTTCACGATGTACTGTGTTTATCTTGAAGATATCATTTTCATATGAGCATTTATAACGTTTGTGTTAATATCAGTGAAAAAAGTGTACTGTGTATGCATATTTTTTAACTTTGAACACTAAGCTATTTATATATACACAGTCATATCATAATAATATGACCACCTACCTAATAATGAAAATAACCACCCTTGGTCCGGATGACAGCAGCAAGATGGCATGACATGGATGCAATGAGGCCCTGGAAGGTTGCCAGAGGTACACGTGCCCATTCAGACTCCAGCAGAGCATGGAGGTTCCAGAGATGATGTGGTTGTGGGTCCACAAGCTGAAATTGTCGATCCAAATGGTCCCACAAGTGGTCTATGGGATTGAGGTCGGGCAATTTCATCGGCCAAGGGATAACGGAGACATCACTATCATGTTCCTGGAACCAGTCATGCATTACCTTAGTGACATGGCAGGGCACATTGTCCTGTTGGTAGACACCATCACCACCAGGGTAAATGAACAACATGAAGGGATGAATGTGGTCAGTGAGGATGGACATATAGCCATTGGCATTCAGGGACCCACCCAGTGGTACCAGAGGTCCTAGGTCATACTAGGAAAACTCCCCCAGACAAGCACCACTGCCGGCCTGTACTTGACCAACAAGCATGTCCAGGTGTTGGTTCTCGTGTGTTTAATGCCATATCTGCCACAGCCTGTCACTTCTGTGGAGTAGAAACCTCGATTCATCAGAGAAGACAACCTTTTTCCACTCTTCCACTGTCCAATGATGGTAGTCCCGTGTGAACTGCAGGCGTCATTGCCGATGGACCTTGGTTAACATGGGCGCTTTTATGCAGCATCGACTTCAGAGACCAATGCGAAACAGGGTTCGCCCTACTGTTATCTGGGACACGTACCTGGATGCCCCAGCATTCATTTGAGTGGTCAACTGCTGCACTGTTGCACATCAATTGTCCTTTACCAATCAACTGAGGCGATGTTCTCCTCTGGGGTCAATGGCCTTTGGGGCTTCAGAATTATTACATCTGGAGGTACTTGGTGTGCCAGTAGTCCCATTCCTGGTACACCCTTACTACAGCACCTCACAAACAGCCCACGAAATCTGCTGTTTCCGAGATGCTTCCACCCTTGGTGAGATAACTGATGATCATTCCTTTTTGAAAGTCTGTCAAATCAATACCTCTGCCTATTGTGCTCACGTTACACACTATGGCTCATCTGTCCTGGCCAGCCGCTTATATCTCCATGTGGTCGACCTTGTCATGTGCACTCTGTGACATGCCTGGGCACTGTGATTCCGTGGGTGGTCATATTATTCTGATATAACTGTGTATATAGCTATTTAGCAAAGCATGACCCTTTATAAGCAGGAAAATAAAAAAAAATATGCCTTCTAATCTAGATGATTGTGCAATATTTTGGGCTTTAGATGGTATGATTGCCTTATGCATAGCTACAGATTGGCAAAGAGGGTGGTTATGAACAGTGTACCTAAAGGCCTTATGAAAAGGGGTGACCTAGCATGTTGTAACGCTCCAAAGAAATGCAAAATACTTTTAAGTTTGGACCCTTTTTCTGATCCAAATAGTTTTATGCTCCGGATAGCTGAGACGGGCGCCAGGCAATAATTAACAAATTGCCAAAAAAAAATAAAGTTAAATTAGGGTTCAAAATACCAGCGAGCATTAATGAGTAAGAATTCAAAAATGACTGTCAAGTTTAAATATCTAAATACAATCAAAACTTAATTCATGTTGCTCAAGAGAAAAAATTAGTAAAGATTCAAAAGGTTTAAATAACAAACAATTTATTTCCAAAAATCACTCACCAAACTTCAATGAAGAAGATACATCAAATCTGATTACACATTCTGCACTAACTGTGCTCCTTCATCCTTACTACCACACTCTCTTCTCCTACTCACTTCTGTGCTACTGTGCTTCTGACTAACTGTCTACTGCTCTGGCTACTGTGACATGTCATCGGTTATAACAAGAGGTACAAAGCCCACACGTGTCATGTTGCATGCCGGGAAAGATATTTGCATAAATTGAAGAGTGACGCAAGCTATGACACAAGAGGGGGCGTGTCCTTGTGCATACGCTTTAGCGGGTAACAGTCGGAAGTTCGGAGTTGCGCATGCGCAACTCCTAACTCTTGGAAACGAGCGCTGTGATGCCAAAAAGGAAATAAAAATTCCCAAAATGATAAATATAATGTAAATTAAGCAAAACTGGTTAAGGTAAAGTAAAAGTGAACGAGGGGGCATCACAACGTGATAGGCAAATAATGTCAAACACGACCTTGCTAGAATTGGCCTACAGTAGCCAAATGCATCAGGTGTAGCTGAGGACAGAAATGCCTGTAGAACAAAATTACAGTCTGGTAGGACCTCCATAGCCCATGGTATCATAATAAAGTTTTGTATATATGACAAGGATAAAACAAAGATGAATGCACTTAACCCTTAACGTGCTGGAAGACATTATAGTTCCCAGTGCCAAATTCAGTCTCACATCCAGTGGGAACTATAGTTACTTATATACTTCTTATTACTATACATACTTCAAGTTTTAATTTTCCTCCCATAGTCTATTTATGATTTTTTAAAATTATTTCTGAAATTTTTTTGAAAATTTTTTTAAATCTGATAATAAAAATGATACCTTATTATTTAGATATCCTGTAAAATTAAAAAAAGAAAGAAAATATTACTCTGTTGTGGGTGTCCATTTTTCTGATCTCATTTCGCACGTTTCCATTGTTTCCTACTTTCTGGTAATTTTTCAAACTGAAGTTTCTTGCAGAACATGCTTTGACTGTTGCTATTTGACTTTTTCTTAATCTTTTGGAATTGTCTCAAAAGAAAACTGGTAAAATGGATTTAATGAATATTTATCGATTATCAAGCTGTTTTTTAAATGACAGGACAAGAGGGGTGCAGAGGAAAAATTGTTTTGAACTAGGTGGGATCTGAACCCACGACCCCCTGATGACATGTCAGGTGCTCTGACCACTGAGCTACCAGCTGCTGATCAATCTCTCTTCCACTGCAGATGTTATGCTATACTCTATCTGGTCAATCACTGTCTTCTGAGTGCATCTGGGGACTACATTTCTTCAGAGCCATCCTAGTCATGGGAACACAACCGGCCACAAGGCCAACCTCATTGCTATTGTTAACCCTTCCAGTGTTCAAGCCATCTGTATAAGTATGGGAGAATCTGAATTAAGAGACCAATGATGTATGTATATGTTTTTAGTACAACAAAAAAATTTCAATTTTTTAAAAATAAAAATTGCCATTGTAATTTTTTTTAATATATATCTTACAAAAATATATAAATTTTTAATTTGATACATATTTTACTAAACTACAATATAAATAATTTTATAAAGCCATCTGATTGCCATTTTTTAGAAGCACTAAATGGTATTGCCGATTTGCTTGTTAACGTTCCTATTTGCTGAAGCAACCTTCTGATTTAAGCTCACAAGTTTGATTTGAGCTATTATCAACAAATTTTTCCTTAAATCTTCGAAGATCTCCTAAAAATCAACAAAAAAAACTACTATTTTTAAAAACTGTAGATTTTGGAAGTAATTAAAAAATACTTGCCATTTTTTTTTTCCATTTCACACTCTTTTCTGTCATAAATGTATTTCAGTATTCCAAAGTTATTTTTATCATTTTTCCCAGCATTATACGCATCTTTCCCGCCATCAAATTGAAACTGGAAGTAAACACATCCATCTTAGAAATTTTGGTTTGCGCTGCATTTAATTACTTATGTTTCACTGAGTCAACAAAACGCAGGTGGCCGACACAAGATATCTCCATTGTTCCCCTGTGCTGTTTTTTTTCAGTTTTGGTCCAGCATATTCGATCATCATCATCCTCCAGTAGCCATGGGCTATAGAGGTCCATCCAGACCGCGCAGTAATTCTCCAAGCATATCTGTCCTGAGCTACATCTGCTGCATCCGGCCACTGCACACCAATTCTAACAAGGTCCTGTTTGACATTGTCTACCCACCGCATCCTAGGTCTCCCCCTCCTTCTGAGGCCTCTAGGCACACTGTTCATAACCCTATTCGCCAATCTATAATTATCCATACGGGCAACATGGCAAAACCAGCGGAGTCTCTCTCTGCACAATATGCTGCTTAAAGGAGGTTGCAAACTCCTTTGCCTAACCTCATCATTAGTTACAAAGTTGAACCACCTAATGCCCAAGATACTGCGTAAGCATCTAGAATCAAAAGCATCTAGTTTCCTGTTATCTTGTTTACATAGTGTCCAAGTTTCATTACCATAACTAACCCTAGAAAGAACCAAACAATTACACAGTCTAATTTTAGTCTTTAGGTGTATACGCCTAATTTCTCCACACTCTCCATAGATTCTTAAAAGTCCCGGCAGCAATCCCTATTCGTCTGTTAATCTCATGCCACACATCACCATTATCGGTTACATAGCTCCCAAGATAATTAAACTGTGACATCTGTTGAAGATTGCAACCGTTCAGATTAACTGAATCACAGCCTGCCTGACCAATTTTCATCACTTTAGTTTTCTCTCTGTTTATAACCAAACCTACTCTACTACGAGTCTCATCAACAGCTCGAATGAAAGAGTTCATCTCATCAACACCATTAGCCAAAAGGGCTAAATCATCAGCATAATCTAAATCAGGAATTTTCGTAACTCCAGTCCATTTAAGGCCAAAATCTTTCCCTTGAAGTGAATTTCGCATAACATAATCAATAATCAACCTAAAGAGAAAAGGCGGCAAAAATGCACCCTTGTCAAAAACATAAGTAATACTAAACTAATTGCTACAAGACTTACCAACTCTCCCACACGACTCAGTATTATTATAGAGAGCTTTCATTATGTTAACCAAATTGTCTGGTATACCATATGATCTCACAATCACAAATTATGACGATCAACAGAGTCAAAAGCCTTTTTGAAATAAACAAATCTAGCTACCAAAGGTTTATTCAGAAATATATAGTCATTCTATTTACGTGCATTGTAATCATTTCTGTCTATTAGTTTGTTTGTTTTTTTAATTTTTATTTGTGTTGCTAGATGAATTTTTTTTTACTACATGACTCTAAAACAGTCCTATTAAAATGAAATATATGTTTTTTTTTTGTTAAATATTATAATTTCAGAAAATCCAGAATTAAATGTTGATTAATTTGGCATACAACATGCCATAATTCCTTTCATTAGTTATTTGGCAAAAAAGTTCTAAAGTTTTTTTTTGGCTGAGCATAGGCAGAAAATAGCTTGGCCCCTGGATAGAAACCTGTTTTTCAGGCTGGACACTGAAAGGGTTAATAGCAACCAGAATGCCCAGTGGATGGCTCAGATTATCCAGTGAATCCAATGGAGGAGAGATTGATCAGCAGCAAGTAGCTCAGTGGTCAGACCAGGTGACATTACACAAGGACATCCTAGCTGCTATTTTCAATAGCCACCAGGATGCCCTTGTGGCTGGTTGTAAGCACATGACCAGGATGGTTCTGAGGAAGTAGAATCCCCAGATGCACTCAAAAGACAGTGATTGACCAGATGAAGTATAGCATAACATCAGCAGTGGAAGAGAGATTGATCACCGACTGGTAGCTCAGTGGTCAGAGCACCTGACATGTCATTAGGAAGTCATAGGCTCAGATTCCATTCAGTTCAATAAAATTTTTCCTCTACATCCATCTTCTCCTGTCAGTTAAAAAACAGCTTGATAGTGGATATTCAATAAATCAATGATGAGCTGTGAATTCGTATGTCTGGGTAAAATGGATGTTTCTAAATTGAAGATATATGCATCATTTCATAAGAATGCACATATTTAAGTGTTGCAATTTTTACTGTATTTCTAGTTCTTAAATTGTTTTGTTTGTTCATATGTTTCATGAAAATATTTGTATATTATTATGTAGAATCAAATGCACCTTTATTGAAATTGAAGACATTAAATAAAAAATAAATACCCCTCAAACAGCTGCTTGCCACAAGAGGTCTGACAGGAGCCTGTCAGTTTATATGCCAAAGTAGAAGGTCTGAGAAGATGGCAAGACCTCAGCAGAAAAGCAACACACACATCCATGTCTTTCCCGGGGCTCGAACCCAGGTCCCTTAGATCCGTAGCCAAGCGCGCTAACCACTCGGCCATGGGATGGCTAGAAGACATTACTTATCATATTTTGTTCATTAGTTATTTCAGAATGAGGTTCAAATCCAACAAAATTACTCTTTTTTTAATATACTGTTTTAAAAAGAGTGCTATTAAAATTAGAATGCTTGCTGATTTTCTCAAACATCTCATTTTTCAAAAATCAGCAACTTGCTCTTTACTTTGCTATAGGACACAACCAACTATGTCTATTAGTTATTTTGGGATAAGGTTTCAAAGTTGTTCTTTCTTTCTCTTGAAAGCATCTCAAAATTAACTCCGCAATGTGACTGAATTCTGCTCTACAAAGCAAGTTAAGATTTAATAAGAAAAAGAACCTAAATGACATAGACTATGAAATTAGTTTTAAAAATAATAATGATTGTAATTCTGAAAATAATGATAGCAGAAGTAGAGAATTATAGTGTAACCATGTTGGTGATAACAAGATTAATATTAATGGGTGCAATGAAGATAAAATTAATTATGGGGAAGGTGAGGTCAGTGCAGAGACAAGTACAGGTGCACCTGATAAAGACAACATTTGGAGTGAAAAGAGTTATGATAAAATTTGTAAAAACAACTTTCTAATAAAAAAAAATACACCCAAACATGAAAATGAGAATAATTATCACATAGAATTGCAACTGGAAATTAAAGACATAGGGTGCAAATTGGAAATTAAAGACAAAAAAAATTCAGTTAGAGAAGGTACCTGAATCTGAGGTAAAAAAATTCTAATCGATAATTTAATTAATGTTGGAAGTGAATATATTGAGAAATAAAATTTTAATAATGAACATAATGGACAATGATAAGTATGAAAATAGAAATCGTAAGAAGCAGATGACATGTAAATAAAGGATTTGTATATATAAGTAACTAGCCAATCTACCTGGTGTTGTTAAGGTCTTAAATTCTCTGCGAGATACACTGAAAAGACAATTTATTATCCTGTCGGACCTAATAACATGTGGGTCCATCTTTCATCCTCACAACAGCAACATCACATCATGGCATGGACTCTACCAGGTATTAGAAACATTCAGATGGTATTGTGGTCCATGAATCCAGGACAGTTGTCTGTAAAGTTCAAAGAGTTGTTGGTGGTAGGTTTCAGTCTTGAATGCATCACTCCACTTCATCCCACAGATGCTCATAGTGTTCAAATTCAGAGAGTGAGAGGGCCATCCAAGGGTTGTGAACTAACTGGAATGCTCCTCCAAACAGTCCTTTTGCCAAATGGAAGCAATAAGATGGGGCAATGTCTTGTTGAAACAAGGAATCCTGCTATGTGAAATGGTGCTTGACAAATATGTCAACACAGCTTTGTTGCAGTGATGGTGGTCTCAATGGGTACAAGAGGTCTCCAAGGTAGCCCATGTAAACATGCCCAAGAACATTACACTTCTTCCACCACCCTCTAATACCCTGTCTTGATAGTTGGGATCCATGGGCCTCTTGTGGTCTACACCACATACAACCTTCCATTGATGTACTGTTGTTTGGGTTGTTTTACCTCTGAGTGGCACTTTTTTTCACACTATGAGCTAAATGGCCAGATCACAAGGACCCCGAAGGCTCAGAGAAGGTTGGGGGAGGGGACCCACTGGAACAGCTCTGGGAGACAGATGGTAGCCTCTTGTCAAGGCCATCCAGTGTGTTCTTTAATGTGCACAGGATATGGCTCTCTCCCACACACGGGGCCACGGCTTAACGTCCCATTCAACGGATGGTACCCTTTAAAAGCCCATCGGTGTCCCATACTGACCGTGGGCAGGGTGAGGAATTTTGTGGAGATAAATCTCATCGCTGACCCAGCTGGGACTCAAACCTGGGAACTACAGATTACAAGCCTGGTGCGCTACCGACTGAGCCACCCCCACCCCACATTGATGTATTGTAGTTGGAAACTTGATTCGTTGGATCAAGCTACCCATTTCCAATCTTCCATGGCCCACTGGAATGTTCCTTCACCCACTGCAGCCTCACAGCCCAGTGATATGCTGTTAACAAGGGTATTTGATGTGGGTGTCAGCTACCATAGCCCAATCGTGCCATCATGTGTCAAATGATCTTCACACAAACCTTTGAAGCTTCACACATCATTAATTGCCAATATTATCATCTGCACTGTGGCTTCCGTTCCGACATTATGATATGGAAGAACACCTTGAACATCAGTGGCCCAGTTAAGGGCCACATTTTTCCTGGCTGCTGCCGGTTTTACCAATTTGATTTCAGCATTTGCACACAAAAATATCACACATTCTGCATATACGGAACACCCCATCTTCTTCACACCAACTATCTGCCCACAATAGAACTCACAGATCATTCAGATTTATGTATGGTTGCAGTGTGTATAATAAATTGTGCTTTTAGTGTATCATCATCATCCTCAAGCAGCCATGGGCTACGGAGGTCCATCCAGACCGCGCAGTAATTCTCCAAGCATATCTGTCCTGAGCTACATCTGCTGCATCCGGTCACTGCACACCAATTCTAACAAGGTCCTGTTTGACATTGTCTACCCACCGCATCCTAGGTCTCCCCCTCCTTCTGAGGCCTCTAGGCACACTGTTCATAACCCTATTCGCCAATCTATAATTATCCATACGGGCAACATGGCAAAACCAGCGGAGTCTCTCTCTGCACAATATGCTGCTTAAAGGAGGTTGCAAACTCCTTTGCCTAACCTCATCATTAGTTACAAAGTTGAACCACCTAATGCCCAAGATACTGTGTAAGCATCTGGAATCAAAAGCATCTAGTTTCCTGTTATCATGTTTACAAAGTGTCCAAGTTTCACTACCATAACTAACCCTAGAAAGAACCAAACTATTACACAGTCTAATTTTAGTCTTTAGGTGTATACACCTATTTTTCCACACTCTCTAGATTCTTAAAAGAACACTCCACACTCCCTAGATTCTTAAAAGTCCTGGCAGCAATCCCTATTCATCTGTTAATCTTATGCCACACATCACCATTATCTGTTACATAGCTCCCAAGATAATTAAACTGTGACACCTGCTCAAGACTGCAACCATTCAGATTAACTGAATCACAGCCTGCCTGATCAATTTTCATCACTTTAGTTTTCTCTCTGTTTATAACCAAATATACTCTACTACCAGTCTCATTAACAGCTCAAATGAAAGAGTTCAGCTCATCAACATCATTTGCCAAAAGGGCTAAATCATCAGCATAATCTAAATCAGAAATTTTCGTATCTCCAGTCCATTTAATGCCAAAATCTTTCCCTTGAAGTGAATTTCGCATAACATAATCAATAACCAAGCTAAAGAGAAAAGGAGACAAAATGCACCCTTGTCGAACACCAGAAGTAAAGCTAAACCAATTGCTACAAGCCTTACCAACTCTCACACGACTCAGTGTTATTATAGAGAGCTTTCATTATGTTAACTAACTTGTCTGGTATACCACATGATTTCACAATCAACCACAAATTATGATGATCAACAGAGTCGAAAGCCTTTTTGAAATCAACAAAGCTAGCAACCAAAGGTTTCTGAAACTCTAAACATTTCTCAAGAATCTGCCTAAGTAAAAATATCTGATCTACACATCCCCTACCACTTCTGAATCCACATTGCTCATCATGCAAATTGCCTGTCAACCAGATTTTTAATTCTATTAAGCACAATCATGCAAAGAACTTTTCCTGAAACAGAGAGTAGGCTGATACCCCTATATCACAAGAACTGCGATCACCTTTTTTGAAAATAGGGATAATAATAGCTCTGGTAAAATCTTTAGGAACCATGCCTTTATCATAAAAGTTATTCAAAATTCCAGTCATCCAAGTGGTAACCGAAACATTCCCAGCTCTGAGCATTTCTGTAGTAATTTCATCCACTCCTGGGGATTTATGAAATTTAAGTTTAGAAATAGCCGAAATAACTTCCGATTGTGTTATAGGGCCAACATTAAAGCTGCGAATGCATCTATCATCATTACAAACAATGGGAGTAGAACTAACCACATTGTTTAGAACATCACTGAAATGCTCAGCCCACCTAGCCATTAAGAATTATTTGAGTGATATCACTGAAATGCTGTAATAATAGCCATGACAGAATCCTCACCTTCTATAACCTTACCTTGTTTATCCTTCGATCCCTGTATACCTGTCCGTTTTCTACCACACAAAACGTTAACTATCTGGTACAGCTCTCTGCTGTTGTGCTGTCTAACTGCTTCCTTGGCTTTGTTAGCCATGCCATCAAGCCAAAGATTCTTATCAGCAGCTAACTGATCCTTTACATGTTTATTAAGCTCTCTGTAATGCTTTCTATTAGGACTAGTAGGGTATTGATTAAGGGCATTCTTGATGTTCTTTCTTTCTGAAATAAGCTCAAGTGCCTTATCACTCAAATAATTCTGCCACCTCTGCTCCTTTTTCCCTAAAAGAGTACTGTTAGTTTCCAAAAAAGCCTGTTTAAAATGGTCCCATTCTTCCATCATAATGACTAAATAACCTATCATGGTAAGCTTTAGTTATAACTGGGTCTTTCAGTGCTCCAGAATTAAAGGCAAAAATTTTAACTCTAACACAGCACTTTTTAAGTTTAAGTTGCAAGACACTTTTAACAAGGTAGTGTTCAGATCCAATTTAAGCTCCCCTATTTGACCTGGTATTCCTAACAGAACTAGCCCATTTACTGTTGATTAATATATAATCAATCATATTCTTATGCAGCCCATCAGGTGAAACCCATGTGTACTTATGTATGTTGCGGTGTTTGTAATAAGTGTTAGTTATTCTGAATCCACTGAGTTTACTTACCTGTAGGAGAAGTTACAGGTAGTAATTTCATCTACCCCTGGGGATTTATGCAGCTACCAATACTAAAAGGGCCTATCACCACTCCCCAAAGGTCAGAGTCAGTACCAACTTTGGCACTGAAGTCACCTAGAACAACGGTAATATCTCCTTTCTTGACAGAATTCAAAATATCCTGAAGTTGTCCGTAAAACCTATCCTTCTCATCCTCATCGCCATCCTCAGTCATCCTCAGTGGAGGCATAACAGCAGATAACATTCAAGTCTTTAATGCTTGTCTGAAATTTTGCTGTAAGAAAGCTTTCATTAATGCACTCATATCCTAGAAGAGCATCACTAGCATGTCTGCTGAGCAGCAGACCACGCCTTGGTGATGCTTTCCATCCTCCCACCCTGTAAAGAGAAATTTAAAGTTATTTTTAAGTATCTCAACCTTTACCTGTCCATCTGGTCTCTTGCAAGCCTAGAATATCTAGGTTATAACACTGTAATTCCTGCGTGAGGCCATCAAGAGAATAATCTCTATGTAATGTCCTCACGTTCCACATTCCTGCAGAGGGAAAATGATTAGTAGGATTTTTAAAGAAATTAGGTTTATTGATAGGGCCAACAATATCAAACAGCCCCCTGATCGCAGGCATGGGGCAAAGACCTGTTCCTCCTCTGCTAAAGGCTGAAGTCACCAATGCTGGTAGGAACTTCAGGCACCACCTTTTCAAGTCAACTTTCTCAAGAGCCATATGGCCTGCCTGAGACACATTACTCCAGTTTAGGCTTGCCAATGCCCAACTAGCTAAGTAAGGTTCAGGTACCTGCGATGGCCTCTGATTAGGATTATCCACCAGCTGATATAAGGTATCCTATGCCTCTGTTCACTTAGGGCTGGCAACCCAGAAGCAAACAGAAAACACAGCAGCAGATTCTCCCTCAACAGAGGCCCACCAGTGCTGGAGATATAATCAAGCAGGATCCATAATCAAGCTCAAATCCATAAACAAGTCCAGTCTAGTAGATATAAATGGTCAGCACCAGGACCCTGTGAAGTTGACCACTCCTCAGCAGGTTTGAAAAAAAAGAAAAAAGTGGCCATAGATGACCAGATCAGTAGGCCATACTGAACAGGCAGCCCTCCCCTTCCATTCCCTTCCAAAAGAGAATATCTCTTTTGAAAGGTACTAATGGCCTGCACCACGAGAAGGCAGGGTCGGACATTAGGTGCTAGACCTGGCCGGTTCTGTGCATCATCACTAGGGATTGGTACACAGGTCTCCTTCCAGTTTACGCCTAGTTACCATTTACAGGTAAATATTACAATACAATCTCCATGTAACACGCATTTGTTTGGCATACAAATGATTATGATTGACTTTCATAAAATTTTCTCCCCTATTCTTTTTTTCAGGGAGAGGGAAGAAAGTTTAGTGGATAAACCCTTACATTGCTTAAAATTATGAGTGGAAGGTAGATGTATTCTGAATTTGGTGATTCTAGCTCTTACTGTTTTAAAAGAAATTCTTTACCCGTAAAGTTTTATGTGGGGGCTCTTTTTGGGAGTGGGTGATGGGGGATATTTGAGGAGCAAACTCTTTAATTTCGTTAACATTTAACCCTTCCTGGGTCATTGTCGAATATAGATGTTGACAAAATCTGAAATGAGGGGTCAAGGATATCATCAATAGATGTCTTTTGTACAACACACAAAACTTCGATTTTTTTTAATTGCCGTTTGAAAATTTTCTTAAACATATCTTTTAAAAATACACAATTCATGTTTGGAAAATAATATTTTCTTTTTTGCATTTGATGCATATTTTATTAAACTATAATAGAAACAATTTGTTAAAGCCATCTGATTGCCATTTCTGAGAAGAGCTAAATGGTATTGCCAATTTGCTTTGTTAACCTTCCTTTTGCTGAGGCAACCTTCTGATTTAAGCTCACAAGTTTAATTTGAACTAATATCAACAAATTTTACCTTAAGTTTTCGAAAATCTCCTAAAAATGAACAAAAAAATGCTATTTTTAAAACCAGTAGATTTTGTAAGTAATTACAAAGCATGCACTGCCATTTTTTTTTCTGTTTTACACTCTTTTCACCATAAACCTATTTCAGTATTACCAGAAATGTTTTTTATCATTTATCCCAGCATTCTATGCATCTTTCCCACTCTTAAAACAATAACTATAAGTAACATGAGCCTTCTTAGTAACAAAGCCCGTAAGCCGGGTGGCTTTTGTTACGGGCTTTGTTGCAAAGTTTGTCACGGCAGCAGGTGCAATTGAGTGGCTCGCTCTAAAATGGATATTTACAGAAAGAGTTCTTCTGGGATATAGGATAATAGCACCATACTTCTAGTCATTATTAACCTTCATTTTGATTTGTGTACATTTATTTTATTTCCGTAAATTATCGATTTTTTCCGTCGGCCGAGTTATTGATCTTTTAGAGTTATGCTACATCAGATGGCGGAGCTTTACAAGTTGTTGGGGATATTACTTAACATTGCATTTGGTTATATGCTAAAATTTCTTTTATTTCTTTCTATTCTTGTAAAAAAAATTTGATCTCGTAACATTTCCTGAAAATGAATTAGGTATTGGATATGGAAGCAAAAAGAAATTTCTTTACATCGCAAGTTGTTTACATGGATGATTTAAGTCAAATACTTTCTCCCAACAAATTGGATTATAAACTCTCTGCGTATAATATTTTATTTTATTTTTAAAAAATAAACTTTAGTTTTCATTTCTATAGATTTTATTTTTGTAAATTATCAATCTTTCCGCCAATCGAAAATTATCGCTTTTTACCTATCTTCCTATCGTTTTTGGTTTTGACATTTGTTGGTTGGCGAGTTCGTCAGTTTATCAATTTGCAGATTTAACATAATATTGTCCCACCATATCTTTTGAATGCAATGGAGAAACTTAATGATTTATGTGCCAAATGAAAGCTTGTGATGCAGGGAGTGTTATAGCTATAAAAATTGACCCTGCATGCTTTCTTCCCCCCTAAAAAAGGGGAAATGTGGAAATATTTTCCCCCCCAAAAAGTAGGAAAATGAAAATGATTGTTCCTATATATCTCCAGAATGCGAGTGCGGAAAGCAATGTGCTGTGTCGAATGAAAGCTTGTGATGCGGGGAGTGTCCAAGGCTATAAAAAATTGACCCCCATGCTTTATTCCCCCCTAAAAAAGGGGAAATGCAAAAACTATTCTTAAGCTATATCTTCAGAATGCAAAGGATGAAAGTAACAAGCTATACGTTGAATGAAAGCTTCTGACCCCAGGAATGTTGTAGGCTATGAAAAAAAAAAAAGATCCCCATGCTTCCTTCCCCCCTAAAAATGGGAAATCTGAACGTCATTCTATTATATCATCAGAATGCAAGGGCCTACAGTTCTGAGTTAGATGTAAAACGAAAGCTTGTATAATGACGGTTGTAAACTACTTTAAATTTCGCTTCCACTATTCCCCTTGATAAAATGGGGGGTGGGGTAGATTTTTGAGGGGTCGACTTTGACAAGTCATATCTCAAATTAAAGGTTGTGACATCTCCAATGTCACAGGCTACCTCAAAACTGACTCGAAAAGGAGGGGGGGGGTAAATCTACTCAATGTTATGAGTCGTATATCAAAGTTTTGGAAGGTAGGTGTTTTAAGTGAAAACAAAAAAAATGTTAAAAATTTAAAAAAATACCTATCTTTATATAGGGCCCTAAAAAGCAGAAAATAAACCTAAAGGATATCGATGGTGCAATCAGTCATCAAGTTCGTATTTGCTTCAAAGGAATACAGGTCATCGATTTACATACTCAACAAGATTGCCAGGGCCCTATCTTCCTTTGAAGTGAATATGAACTTAGTGACTGATTGCACTATCAATATGCTTTAGGTTTATTTTTCTACTTTTTAGGACCCTATAAGGAAGATAGGTTTTTTTTTAATTTTTTAACTTATATTTTTTCAGATTTATGCTACATCAGATGGCTGGCTTACAACTAGTCGCTGTGGATAGTTTATTTAGCATCGCATTAGGTTATATATTAATTTTTTATTATTATTATTTCTTCATTTTTCAGTAAAAAAAATTATCTTGTATTGTTTCGTGAAATTACTGAAAATGACAAGATCTTGAATATGGAAGCAAAAAGCACTTCTTTGGCATGGATATCAGTCCTCATGTGGGAAGGCAATTTCAGGAAGTATTTTTACCCCCTCCCCCCCACTAAACTCACTGAGATGTTTTACCCTTCCCTCTCTTGAGCAAAATGTAAAATTCATTTTCTTCTTTAAATTATGAGTTTTTATATTTATATTGAATGATTTTCATATCATCCCCCCCCCCCCTTCTAGTATCGTAGCTGTGCCACTTTGACGATACAGATTTTTTTTTTTGCTTTAGTGGACTGACTTTTTGGCACTTAGCAAAGATCAAAATTTAACTAAAGATAAAATTTGTAATGTTTGGCTCTTCCTTCATTCCCTTCAACCCCTTCAAGCAGCTGCTTGCCACAAAGGTCTGACAGGGGCCTGTCAGTTTAATATGTCATAGTAGAAGGTCTCTGAGGATGGCAGGACTTCAGCAGAAAAACAATACATACATCCATGCCTAACCTGGGGCTTGAATCCATGTCCCTTAGATCAGTAGCCACTCGGCCACAGGACGGCTCCTAAATTGGACAGAAAATCCCATTAATGCGAACAATCCAAGTAACCTTGTATAACACTGGATGATGTTTCAAAATATAAAACACTGAAAAAAAAATCATTAAAAGAAATAAAAAATCATGTTTCATGTAAATATTATATTATTTGGGAAAAAATTTGTTATCGATGAATATATAATTTAACTATTTTTATTCATCGGGTTTTCCAAAATTAAGCCTTAATTGCACAGTCCAATTTTATTTTCCTTTAATACTGTGTAAAAAAAGTCTTATTAAAATTACAATGCTTTAAAATTTGCTTAAATTTTTTTCATAAAACTAGCAATTAAATTCTGTTTAATTCGGTATATAACATGATGTATTTCCCTTGATTAGTTTTTTTTTAATTCCAAATTTGACTTGTTGATATGACTTGGCACATCTGGCAAAAAGCCTGAACTTTTCTCAAAGTATAGTACTGAGAAAAAAATTACAAAACAGGAGTAATTTTCTTGCTTCAAGTAAATATTAATTTTTTTTTTTGCTATTCAGAAATAATAGCCTTTATTTGTATGCATTGTAATCATTTCTGTCTATCAGTTATTTTTTTAATAAATTTTTATTTACTGCAAGATGCTTTTTTTTACTATATGCCTCTATAAAAAGCCCTATTAAAATAAAACTTCCTTTTCATAAAATATTTTATTTTCAGAAATCCAGGATTAAATGATGATTAACTTGACATATAAAATGCCTTAATTCCTTTCATCATTATTTGGCAAAAGTTTTTTTTCTCCCCTGATCAGAGTGAAAAAATAGCCGAACCTCTGGATGTAAATCAGATTTTCAGGCTGGACTCTGGAAGGGTTAAAGTGCTGGATTATTTATCTTTCTGTTCAACATTCTGTCAACAAAATATAAAGAGCTCTAGGTACTTTATCATGAAGTAATAGACAAAACTTGGTCATAGTACAAAATGAAATTTTTTAATATTCATGTTCAGCTGGAAAAAATTTGTAACAGGGAAATTTCTTTCAGCAAATTTTCTGAAAACTATAGTGCCTTCTGGTTCTTTAAGGGTTAAGTTATGAAAGATAGTAGTATGGGGTCACTAAAAGTTTTCAGATACAGCTCAATGAATAAATTAAACTGTATTCCAGCCATTGCACTTTTTTTAATCCTCTATGGACACTCTATGGAAGAACCGGAACCTCAACCTCCGGAACCATTTCTTGAAGCACTAATCCCACTCAATTTCCTGCACTGTTCTCAGCTGTTCCTCATATGCTGTGACAACTTCATCTGTGCTAAAAAAGGTATCCTCTGAAGTTAACGTCAATCAATTTTAGAGGAAAAATTGTCTTGAGCCGGATGGGATAAGAACCCACAATCTCCTGATAACATGTCAGGTGCTCTGGACCACTGAGCTACCAGCCACCAATCAAGATCTCCTCTAATTGATGCTATGACCTTTCTACCAGCAGTACACAATTCTCTGTCTCATGAAGGTATTTGTCCCAGCTGCTCTCAGACTCAAGAAACAATGCAAGTATGTTAATGAAGACGGCAAGGACATTCTGAGTGTACAATTGTTTAAATTGAAGAGATATTTTTCGACATATTTAATGAATATTAAAGGAAGATATTACTCTAAAGTAAACGTCAATTAATTTTAGAGGGAGCAGAGATTAACTCAGTTAGTGAACAGCAAGACTCGGAATCTGCAGTGCCCCGGTTGTAGTCCCAGCTGGGCCAGCAATGAGATTTATTTCAGATAAACCCCCTCAGTGAGAAAGGAGACATCGATCAAATGTACTTCAGAGTGATACCTTCCTTATTATTCATTAAATACGTTGAAAAATATATCTTCAATGAAAACAATTTTACACTCAGAATGTAGTTGCCATCTTCATGACATACTTGTCATTGTTTCTTGAGGCTGAGAGCAGCTGGAACAAATACCTTCACAAGACACGGAGAATTGTGTACTGCTAAGTTTTTCTGCTGAGGGCCTGCCATCCTCTCAGACCTTCTACTATGGCATATAAACTGATAGGTCCTGTCAGACCTCTGTGGCAAGCAGCTGCTTGAGGGTGTATTTATTTTTTTTTATATAATAGAAAGGTCATAGCATCAATTAGAGGAGATCTTGATTGGCAGTAGGTAGCTCAGTGGTCCAGAGCACCTGACATGTTATCAGGAGATCGTGGGTTCATATCCCATCCCGCTCAAGACAATTTTTCCTCTAAAATTGATTGACACTAACTTCAGAGGATATCTTTTTTAGCACAGATGAAGTTGTCACAGCATATGAGGAACAGCTGAGAACAGTGCAGGAAATTGAGTGGGATTAGTGCTTCAAGAAATGGTTCCGGAGGTTGAGGTTCCGGTTCTTCCATAGAGTGTCCATAGAGGATTAAAAAAAGTGCAATGGCTGGAATACAGTTTAATTTATTCATTGAGCTGTATCTGAAAACTTTTAGTGACCCCATACTACTATCTTTCATAACTTAACCCTTAAAGAACCAGAAGGCACTATAGTTTTCAGAAAATTTGCCGCAAGTTTTTATATTTTTGCTGAAAGAAATTTCCCTTTTACAAATTTTTTCCAGCTGAACATGATATTAAAAAATTTCATTTTGTACTATGACCAAGTTTTGTCTATTACTTCATGATAAAATTCTAGTGCTCTTTATAATTTGTTGACAGAATGTTGAACAGAAAATAAAATAATCCAGCACTTTAACCCTTCCAGAGTCCAGCCTGAAAATCTGATTTACATTCAGAGGTTTGGGCTTTTTCGCCAAATAACTATAATGAAAGGAATTATGACATTTTATATACCAAATTAATCAGCATTTAATTCTAGATTTATTAAATAAAATATTTTACAAAAAAGAAGTTTCACTTTAATAGGGCTTTTATAGAGGCATGTAGTAAAAAAAATTCTGGCTACAGAATTAAATTTTAAAATAATTACCAAGAATTTACAAAGACTCACTATTTTAATTCTATATGAGCTTCACCTGATATATTCTGAGCTTCTGTCAACACCCAGATACAAAAATTCAAATTACACTGTTGTTCATAATTTAAGGAAGTTGAACAAAATTGCAATATCTCAATAAATCCTTTTTGGAATTTAACAAAAGTTACAAAGAACATTTAGCACAAAATAACTCACCTTTATCAGCTATTAAATTTGCATTTCTCAATGCATAAGACCTTGCAATAAGAAAATTAAGCTTACATAAAAGCAGCTTGAAGAATGGGTGCTTCACATTTCAGATTAAGTATAAGATTTTGTAAAAGCAGCTTTATCAAGCATTTTGGATTACAGTTTTGTTAAAATGCAAAGGAGGAACCATTTGGATGATGGTCAGAGGTGAAAAGCCATCAGACAGATGGAAACAGGGCAGTCTCATAGAGGTTGACAGATTCATGTTGAGAGAATCCAATCAGAGGCCAGAGATGTCTGATCCATTTTTAGTACAAAAGAAATTCATTTAAAAATAAAAATTCCAGATTGAAAATTATCTTATATATGTCCACAGAGTTACTTGTTGACTTTAACATCAATAAATCAATAAAGTTTTGTGGAAAAAAGTTTCGCCAATGTGTGGGTTTCGACCCATGTCTCTCTAGATACATACATGTTCTAGCCTCAGTGGCCTTAGAACACTCTGGCATGTATCTGGAGAGTTGTAGGTTTGAATCCTGCATGTTGGCAAAACTTTTTTTTTCCCACGAAACCATTTATTTCTTATATATATCTTATAAGAATATATAATTCGAGCTTGAAAAATAATATTTTCGTTTTTTTTCATTTGATGGATATTTTATTAAACTACAATATAAATAATCTGTTAAAGTCATCTGATTGTCATTTCTCTGAAGTGCTATACAGTATTGCCAATTTGTTTCTTAATGTTACTCTATGCTGAAGCAACCCACTGATTTAAGCTCATGTGTTTGATTTGAACTATTATCAACAAATTTTTCCATAAAAAAATTTGAAAATCTCCTGGAAATTGATAAAAAAAATTTTAAAAACTGAAGATTTTGAAAGTTTTACAAAGTATGTACCTCCTTTTTTTTGCTTTACACTCTTTTCTGCCTTAAACTTACTTTAATATTCCTATAATTATATTTATCATTTATATCATTTACTGCAGCATTCTATGAGTCTTTCCTGCTCTTCAAATCAAAACTATAACTAACACTATATGTAAAAAGAGTCCTCTTAACCAGAGGAAAGCCAGAGTTCATATTATGAAGACTGCCTGCAGCATAAACTTACATCGTGGCAGTGCAGGTGCATGACCTAGTTAATTGCTATGACATGTACAGAGTCAAGTGGCTACATAGTGAATTTATAACAAGCATTGTTGGATCACAGGTTGGATAATGTTATCAGACATCCAGTTAGTATTTATATTTCTAAATTTCAATATTTCATTTCTGTAGATTTATTTTATTTCCATAAATCATCAATCTTTCAGTTGGTTGATCTATCGATAGGTAATTAAAAAGACCTTGCTTAGAAATTAATTAAAATAACTTAAAATTCTCTGTCACACAACAATAAAATCTTTCAACTTATCCTTCAAACTACAATATTTGCACATTAAAAGGTTTTAGGAGAAAACTCTGAAGTATTCTGGAGCACTGTCTTTGCTCTGAAAAGCTTCTGAGTTTTCTCCAAAAATCTTTTAACATGCAAATAGTTTGAAGGATAAACTTAAAACTTTTATTGCTCAATGACATAGAATTTTAAGTTATTTTGATATTGATCCTTCAGAGTTATGCTACATTGGATGGCTGGCTTACCAGTTGTTATGGAAATTTTATTTAAAATCACATTAGGTTATAAGTTAATTTTTCATTTCTTTGTTTTTCAGTAAAAAAACCTTGATCTTTTATCGTTTTCTGAAAATGAGGTCTTGTATATGGAAGCAAAAAGGCTTTCCATGGCACAGAAATCAGTCCTAGTGTGAAAAGGCAATTTCGAGAAGGATTTTAACTTTTAAAACCAATAAATATAAAAACTCGTTTTTTTAATGAAATTTTGCCAATTTGCAGGGGGGAAGGAAACAAAACATCCAGAGTGAGTACAGGGGGTATTTATTGGTTTTAAAAGTTTACCCCCCCCCCCCAAAAAAAAAAAAAAAAAAATATCCAAAAAAAGGAGCCAAGAATAATGTATACCTCCATTTCATAACAGGGCAGAAAATTCCATTAATGTGATCAATCGAAATTACTTTGTATAACACTGGCCTATATTTCAAAATATATTACACTGAAAAGAATCATTAAAAGAAATATATTTATGTTTCAAGTAAATATATTATTTGGAAAGAAATTTACTTTTGATTAATACGTATTTTAACTGTTTTTAATCATCACATTTTCCAACATTGTCTTAATTGCATAGTCTGATCTATTTTTAAATATAGCACTATAAAAAACTTATTAAAATTAATATGCTTGTAAATTTGTTTGAACTTTTATTTTCATAAAATTTGGAGTTAAATTCTGTTTAATTTGGTATAAACATGATCTACTTCTGTTGATAGGTTTTTTTTTTAATTCTAAAATCGACCTATTTGTTTAACTCCACACAATTTGCAAAAAACTTGGATTTTTATCAAAGTATGGTACAGAAAAAAAATTAATAAAAGAATAATTTTTTTGAAGTAAAAATTGATTTTTGTGTTATTCAGGAATAAATTGCTTTTCTATTCAAATGGATTAATAATTATGTCTGTCTCTTAGTTGTTGTTGTTTTTCAAATAAATTTTTAATCGTATTGCCAGATGCAGTATTTTTACCACATGACTTCAAAAAGTCCTGTTAAAATAAAACTAATCATTTTTGTTATATTTTATTTTCAGAAAATCCAGAATTAAATGCCAATTAATTTGGCATATAACATGCCATAATTCTTTTTATTTGTTATTTAGCAAAAAAAGTTCTAAATTTAAATTTTTTTGGCTAAGCACAGGGGGGAAAAAGCTTGGCCTCTGAATGTAAACCAGTTTTTCAGGCTGGGCACTGGAAGAGTTAAGCTTTAATCGTATAATCCGATCTATTTTTTTCACTATATCACTGTAAAAACATCTTATTAAAATTAATATGCATGCAAATTTGTTAAATTTTATTTTCATAAAATTTGAATTAAATTCTGTTTAATTTGGTATATAACATTATCTATTTCTGCTGATTGGTTAATTTTTAAAAACATTCGAAAGTTGACTTGTTTATCTGTCTCTGCACAATTGGCAAAAAGCCTGGACTTTTCTCAAAGTATAGTACTGAGAATAAAATTATATGAGAGTAAGTTTCTTGTTTGAAGAAAAAAAAGTTTTTGTGTTTCCAAAATAGCCTTTCTATTCATATGTATTATAATTACTTCTGTCTACTAGTTTTGTTTTTAAATAAATTTTTATTTTTTATTGCCAGATGCAGTTTTTTTTATCACATCTCTAAAAAAATGTCCTATTAAAATAAAACTAATTGTCGTTTTTTTGTCAAACTTTGAAAACAAAAGATCCATTTTAAATGCTGATTAATTTTAGCACATAACATACCATAATTCTTTTCATTAGTTATTGGCAAAAGAGTTCTAAAGTTATTTTTTTGGCTGAGCATAGGGATGCAGAGCTTGGCCTCTGTATGTAAACTAGTTTTTCAAAGTGGACAATGGAAGGATTAAAACACTGGAACATGCTGTAGAAAAACAAGTCAGGGGAGCCAACAAAACTGTTTAAGATGATTGTTTCCTGTTCCAAACTATGAGGCACAATACAATGATGTCAGCACACCAACTTGCATTGGAGCTGTCAGTTGCCACAGGAAGGGCAGTATCCATAGAAACTGCCCTGATAATTTCATGAAAGAAAACTACTAGAAGACTTTGAGTGTGCATACCACTGACAGGAAATGACCAATATGATTGTTTCCTGTTCTTAACTGTGAGACATATTAGAATTATGGTCAGCAGGCAAACTTACATTGGAGCTGTCAGATGCCATAGGAAAGCCAGTAACCATAGTAACTGTGTCCTGATGACTTCATGAAAGAGGATTATATGCTTAGAAGACCTGTAGTGTGCATACCACTAACCTTAGCTCATCATGTGCATGCCACTAACCTTAGCTCATCATGTGCATGCCACTAACCTTAGCTCATCATGTGCATGCCACTAACCTTAGCTCATCGTGTGCATATTAATAACCTCAGCTTATAGGAGGGCACATGTAGAATGGAGCAGAGAGCACCACAAATGGACTAATGATCATGGGGACAGGTTCTCTTTTCAATGAATCACAATATAGCGTAAGTAGTGATTCTTGGCACCAATGCATCTGGAGAGAGCATGGAACACATTAGCATCCCCTGAATATTGTGGAAAAGAACCATTTTGATATGAGTGGTTTGTTGGTCTGCAGAGGTAACATTACATTATCAATGGCTGCACCTGACCTGCATGTTTTCTCAGGAGGGACTCTTAACTGTCCTAAGGTATAGAGATGATATCCTACAACCTTATGTGAAACGTTTCGAAGTGCCATGGGATCAGAATTAATTTTTAAGGATAATATTGCTTGTCCACATAGAGCTCAGATAGTGGTAAAATACCTTGAGAGTGAAGATATCCAGAGAATGGAGGGCCAATGAGGCCCCAGACCTAAATCCTATTGAACACGCATGGGAAGATTTGGGAAGGTGGGTTGAAAGTATCATTCATTCCAAGGACCCTTCATGAGCAAAGAAATGCTCTTATACAGGAGAGGTATTTTCTGCCCTTATTAGAAGCACGACACCTCATTATGCAAGCTGTATTGCTGCTAGGGGTAAATCATACTCCTTACCAAATAATGTTAACTTCAATGGGTTGGTGATTATAATTTTTCATAACTGGAAAATTTTCCAAATATGTAAACTTTAATATAAAGTTTACATAATGAAAAATTTTGGACAAGTATTCCAATATATTCTCTATTTCAAATGTATATGTAATATATGTAATATTAAATATTCACTGAAACTTTTGTTAAATTATAAAAATGATTTCTTGAGGTATTTGTATTTTTGTTCAACTTCCTTAAATTATCAACAGCATTGTGCTTATTTGAAATATTAATTCAAAACATAATGCAAAGAGAATTCACAAATAACCAATCACCACATCCTAGTGCTCGTACAATGTATACACCTTCTTCTTAGTTTTTAACACATTTATTTCCACAAAAAAGCTTGTGTCCTGCTTGCATTATTTTACCCATTGTGAAGGTTCACCCATTCACTTTTACTTTTTCTTAATAAGTTTCACTTTATTTATTACTATTTTTTTTAGCTTTTTTATTTAATTTGATCCATCATTCTCCTCTCCCGGACCACTAGAGGAGTTGTGCATGTGCAACTCCACTTTCTGATTGACAACTGCTAATGCATACAGAAGGACGTGCCCACTTATGTCATAGTTAACATGAGCATGCGATCATCATTTATGCAAATGTTGCACATGTCAGTTTGCATGCTAGCAGGGTATAACAAGTGACTTTAGGCCATTAGAGTGGTGGTTTTGAGAGCTTATCATTTAACAAAAACTGTAAATATATGTGCATATGATAATATAGTTTCTCAGGAAACACATACCTGTTGGCATATCCTTTCTTGTCTGTAAATAGTACAGCAGTTGTTCAACTTCATGGATTTTTGATGGTGGAATAAGTGAGCACTTTTCCACTATTCCTTTGGCTAAACTTCTTAGATCGGTTGATTCATTAAAACTTTTCACACGGATACTGAAATTTATTTAGAACATTTTTTTTTCTGTAAAAAAACTTGTGATCAAATTTATTTTTATTGTTTTTTGATTCAAAAAAAAAAACATTAATACAGCAAAATATTTCATATTAAAATACCATCTATCAAAATTTTCACCAAAAGGTTCATTTCGTGCCCAATTTAGTTATCTGAAACAAATTCAAATATTGCATTTCTAAACATGACAGCCAAACACAATCAAACTCCATGACAAAATATATTTGCATTGCTATCCAGTTTCCTGGTTGTACATCAGCTTCTAGAATAGTACTGATGACTTGAGAGGGCAGTGGTTGGCTCAGTCAGTAGTGTGCCAGGCTCATAATTTGCAGTTTCCAGGTTCAAATCTTGATTGTACTAGCACTGAGATTTATTTCTGCTAACCCCCATGAATTGAATGGTTAAACTGGCAGAACCCCCATGAATTGAATGTCTAAACAGTTTATTTAAGTGGTACAACATTTGAAAACTTTTAGAACCCTTAGTCTAGAGATTTCAAGATTTCTGATTTAAATTACACAGATGATTTGGCCCTGTTGGTTAATGATATTGATGAGATTAATTCTTTCATTCGAGCTATTGATGAGACTTATAGTAGAGTAGGTTTGTTGATAAACAGAGAGAAAACTAAAGTGATGAAAATTGGTCTGGCAGACTGTGGTTCTGTTAATTTGAATAGTTCCACTCTTGAGCAGGTGTCTCAGTTTAATTACCTTGGAAGCTATGTAACAGATATTGGTGATGATGAGGTAAATAGAAGAATAAGAGGGCTTTTAAGAATCTATAGAGAGAGTGGAAAAATAGGCATATACACCTAAAGACTCAAATTAGACAATATAATAGTTTGATTCTTTCTACAGTTTTGTTCTACCTTTTGTAAGCAGGATAACAAGTAACTCGATGTCTTTAATTCTAGATGCTTGCACAGTATCTTGGGCATTAGGTGGTTTGACTTTGTAAGTAATAATGAAGTTAGGAGTCATCAACTTCCTAGGAGCAGCATTTTGTGCAGAAAGAGAGTATGCTGGTTTGGCCATGCTGCCCATATGCAAAACTGCAGATTGGCAAATAGGATTATGAACAGTGTGCCTAAAGGCTTCAGGAAAAGGGGGAGACCTAGGTGTGATGGGCAGACAATGTCAAACAGGACTGTGCTAGAATTGGCCTACAGTGACCAAATGGAGGACATGACATGTCTGGAGAGGAAAATTAAACAGTCTGGTAGGACCTAAGTTTCCCATGGATGCATGAAGATTTTTATGTATTTATGTATGCATATGGAAAAAAATATATAGTTGTTTTTTAAATCTATTCTTAGTGTGGGACATATACTATGGTGCTAAAACAAAATTATACAAAGACAGCTCTTTTGGATTTCACAGCAGGCAGGCAAGTTAGAGATTTCGTAAAAATGACTGGATTTTTGGGAGGGAAAGGGATTTTCGGGATTTTCCTAACAATGCAAACCTCCGGCCTTTCATACTCTAAACACCAAAATTTCAAATTTCTAGGATAAATTGATCATTGCAATATTCCTTTAAACTTTTGCATATAGCACCCTCTAACAATGGAAATATAAACCTTCTGGAGAATCTAAAAATGTGAATCATAACATTTTTTATTAGTTCTTTTGCAATCCATAAATAATTTTTCAATTATCTCTTAAAACAAAATAGTTGTATTTTCCCACCACATGGGGGAAAGATTTCAACTCAGTGCTGCGAATGCAAACATTATGACCACATTCTACCATCAAAATTTCAAATTTCTAGCATAAATGCATTAATCACTACAAACTTTACCTATTCTCACACATGACTGAGTGTTATTATCGAGAGCTTTCATTACACTAACTTGTCAGGTATTCCATATGATCTATCAATCAACCACAGATTATGTTGAACAAAAGAATCTAAAGCATTTTTGAAATCTACACAGATAGTAACCACAGGTTTCTGAAACTCTAAACATTTCTTGAGAATCTGCCTAAGTGAAGATATTTGATCAATACATCTCGTACCACCTCTGAATCCATATTGTTCATCATGCAGTTGTCCACCAACCAAATTCTTAATTCAATTAAGTATAATAATACAAAAAACTTTACCTGAAACAGAAAGTAAACTAATTCCCCTATAATTATCACAAGAACATTTTTTTTTAAATAGGAATAATAATAGCTCTAGTAAAATCCTTGGGAACAACACTTTTATCATAAAAAATATTCAAAATTTCAGTCAACCATGTGAAAAGTATTCCCAGCTCTAAGCATTCCAGTGGTGATTTCATCCACCCCAGGAGATTTATGTAATTTTAATTTAGAGATAGCCAAAGCGACTTCAGAATATGTGACATAGGGTCAACATTAAAGCCAGTAATGCATCTATCCTCATTACAAACAATGGGAGTAGACATAATCTCATTGTTTAGAACATCTCTGAAATGCTCAGCCCACCTAGCCATCACAAGATCCTCACCTTCAATCACCTTACCATGTTTATCTTTCAATCCCTGTAGCTGTCTGTTTCTTCCCACACAAAACACTGACTATCTGATACAACCCCCTGATGTGCTGTCTAACTGCTTCCTCTGCTTTGTCAGCCAAGCTATCAAACCAAAGATTCTTATCAGCTGTTAACTGATCCTTTAGTTTATTAAGCTCATTGTAATGCCATCTATTAGGACTAGTAGAGTCTTGATTCATATTATTCCTGCACTTCCTTTTTTAAGAAATAAGTTCCACAGCTTTATCACTCAAATAATTTTGTTTCATTTGTTCCTTTTTAACAAAAAGAGTACTGTTGGTCTCAAGAAAAGCCTGTTTAAACTAATCACATTCTTCCTCAACTTCAGCAGTAAGCAAACCACGATTGTCATAATAACAAATTAGCTTATCATGGTATGCTTTGGCTATATCTGGATTTTTCAAAGTTTCAGTGTTAAAAGTAGTTCTCTTAACCTTGGCACAACATTTCTTAAGCTTCAGTTGCAAGCACTTTTAACCAGGTAATGATCAGACCCAATTGTGGCTCCTCTGTATGCTCTGGTATTCCAAACTGAACTAGTCCATTTGCTGTTAATTAAAATATAATCTATCTTATTCCTGTGCAGCCATCTCCTGGGGTGGATGAAATCACCATATGACCTGCCTGAGACACATTACTCAAGTTTGGGATTGGCGATGCTGAACTAGCTAAGTGAGAGTTCAGGTACGTGCGATGGCCTCTGATTAAGATTATCCACCAGCTGATGTAAGTTATCCCATGCCTCTGTTCACTCAGGGATGGCAACTCACAAGCAAATGGAAAACACAGCAACAGATTCTCCCTCAACAGAGGCCCACCAGTGCAGCAAGTCCAGGATCCATAATCAAGCTCAAAGCCATTTGAGCTTGATCAGTCCAGTCTAGGAGATATAAATGGTCAACACAAGAAATCTGTGAAGTTGACCACTCTTCAGCAGGGCAGAAAAAAGGAAAAACGTGGCCATAGATGGCCAGTTCAATAAGCCACACTGATCTGGCAGCCCTCCCCTTCCCTTTCAAAAGAGAATATCTCTTTTGAAAGGTACAAATGGCCTGTACCATGAGAAAGTGGAGTCCGACATTAGGTGCTAGGCCTGGCTGGTTCTATGCATCATCACTGGGGATTGGTACACAGCTCTCCTTCCAGTTTATACCTAGCTATCATTTACAGGTCACATATAACACATAATAATCTAAAATGCAATACAACTGCATACAGAAAGCCCACCTTTGTACCAAATCTAATATCAGCTAAATCCAACCACCTCACTTCGAATAACGCAACAGTGTTCAACACGTATTTGTATAGAGCACATCACTATGCATCATCTAAAGCTTTACTAAGAAATAAAATTAACCATATTTACAAAATAAGTCAAAGAGCCAGCTATGAGAAAACTTACATAACTAAAATTCATAAGCAACTCAAATACAAACTCAAACACAGCACTCCACTGCCTGGAACTTGCTATTACACAATTTCTGGTTTAAGTCATAGGAGCAACTGCTAGAGGGCACACAAGCACAACAAGAATCAGTTAAATTATAATTATACTATAGCTTTCCCATACATACCAGTCTTATCACATTCACTAAATAACATTTAAAGAAATACAATATGAAAGCTCCTAGCTCTATAACAAATACAATAAAGAAAGTTGTACTTAATGACAGAGACAAAATTAAACCCACAGGAGAAATATATAAATAAATATTGACAACCTTCACCAATTAATATAAAGCAAAAATAACTACATAGGAAAAATATATAGACAAATCTGCAATCGCATTACAGTACACAAAACAGACATTAAGAAAAAATAGGCCATACAGTTGTAATGCAAACAATAATTCAAAACAACCTAACAACAAGTAAACTTAATTATATAATAATAGCATCTCCACCTACAAATTTCAACTAAACCACATAGAAAATTTAACTATAAACCTTAAAAAAAGAAGAACTATCCGATCTGACCCCCTCCCACCTGCCTGGAACTTGTTATTACACAATTTTTGGTTCAAGTTTGATTTTCACTTCCAGATATATATTCCAGATATAATCCATTTGATTTTCACTTCCAGATATAATCCATTTGATTTTCACTTCCAGATTATATATTTGTAACATTTGGAAAATCCCTCTACTGGTGCTCCTATCATGATGATTTATCATTATAATGATAGGAGCACCACTAGAGGAACCCATTTGCTAAGGAGTTGATAGCATCCGAAGATGTCGACAAAGCAGACCAACAAAATGAATTATGCTCAAAAATATGTCAAATGTGTAAAACAACAGAAGATGATCCTCTAACACACATCGTAATTCAAGCTGGAAGAACACTGTGACCGTGCCCCATAGCATGTCATCCTGCAGCAAGCTTAGAAAAACACCTCCAATACATGCTAAACAGATGAAAATTCCATGCATCAGTGGACAGTGCCAATGATTACCCAGCAATGCTATCAGACTGTCAAACTGAAAACTAGAGCACCACAGCAACCAAGTGTAAGCCTTCGCAGCAACTACAGTGAGTGTACCAGCCAAGGATTATCCTTCCTAGCAGTAAATATACCTTATATAACCTTGCAACTGCACAACACCTAAAACGAACTATTACCATCGAATCGCTTTAACACCTCAAGCAGCAACACAGGAGACATAAATCTCCCAACAGTGATAATTGTGAAATAAATCTGTTATTTATGATAAAGGCAATTGTTCCTAAGGATTTCAGCAGAATTTGTTATTATCCTTATTTTTTTAAAAAGGTGGTCACAATTCTTGTGATAACTATAGGGATTTCAGCATGGCAGGTGTGACAGTAAATATACCAGGCAAAACGAAATCCTCCCCCCCCCCCCTCCAGGAACCTTTACAACTATTGCCTTTGTATCATAAAACTTTATTGTGTACAGAATCTGATTTAGACTTCAAGTACTCCACAATTATAATTATATGTGGCTGTACAATTATAAGTGGCAGGCTTTGATTTTCTAGAAATATATATATATATTTTTACATTTGTATGCATTTATATCCATAAAAATAGGTAATACCAGATATTTTGTAACAGTTTTGTTCCCAAATGCTGCAAAATTAAAGTAACAAATAATATACGTAGCATAATATATAGTATTCAAAAAGCAACTACATTTAAAAAACAATTATTCAAACATTTTCCTTCTTTTTTTTTTGCTCTGGGAATGAACAAGTTATACAAAATTTAAAAAAGTTTGGGACATTTCCATGTTATGTGAATGGAAAGCTATATCGAAAGTTTACTATGAAATAGAGCTTTTTTTAGCAAAATATCAGAGGAAACTGAAAATATTCACCAAATCACGATTTTGAGTAATATTTACTATTTTAAAGGTTCAGGCTGCTGAAACATTTAACAACAGTGTTGCTGCTAATCATAAGAATTTATTTTAAAAATCCTTTGCTAAAATAAATGTAGAGTTGAACCTATTTTAAACAAATTTGAAAGGACCAGTGAAAAACTTCTCTATATCCATAAATTCACTATAAAAAAAATTTATTGGAAAGTTGTCTAAAAAAAAGAATTAAAGAATTTAAGCACAAATAAATGAAGACTACACTGTAAATATAATAAGACTTACTTTAAAGATAATAAAGATCAATTGCTTATTTTTAACAAGTCATGCAGCTAATGACCATTGTTTGCTTTTTCTGTTTCAAGCAGTGCACAGATTAGTGGTAAAATTTGAGCTCTGGCTCATATGAACCAATGGATAAGAGAATCTTAAACATTTTCATATAACACTGATTTTATGTTGTTGTTGTTTTTTTTTTTTGAAGCAGCACCCCTTGATTTTTCAAACTCTGCCTACATTTGTTCTTTATTTTTTTAAATTACGGATAAAGAACTCTGTGAAAGTCCTCGACAACATGTCCAGATCCCTATGTCCCAGATTAAGAATTTTATGCTTTTCGGACTCTTAGTGCCACTGACAAGATCAGTGGACAAATAAATATAATTACTCCTAAAGTAGCTGCTTGCCACAGAGGTCTGACAGGAGCTTCTCAGTTTAACATGCCATAGAAAAGATCTGTGAGGAAGGCAAGACCTCAACAGAAAGACAACACAAACATCCATGCCTTACCCAGAGCTTGGATTTGGGTCTCTTGGGTGAGTAGCCAAATGCACTGATCACTCTGTCACTGGAAAAATGGAGTTCACAATTTTTTTTAAAAAATGGTGCTTCGTTTGTTTTCTACCAGGTACATCAAATGGTAAAAATCAGAACAGGCATATAACAAGTAACATTTGGGGAGTATAGGATAAAATAAATGGAAAAGGAAAATATAGGAGCAGTTTGTTTTAAATTCTAGTAAAGTTTAAAAGTACATAAAATAGAAGACAAAGAAGATGAAAATAAAACATTACACAAAAATATTCATTCAATTGTAATCTCAAATTTCAGCCATCCTACAATTTTAAAGTTCAGATAGTTGTCCCATCTTCCACTAGCTACGTCCCAGGGTTAGAAAAAATAAATCATTAAGAGAAATTTTGATCTGGTATATTTCAAGATTTATGGCCAATGGAATTTTTTTGGTCATTCTGGATTATTTTTGGCTACAGAGTGCAAGAAAAATTCTCCATAAAAAATGTGTTTATATTTCAAATATTGATTTACATTAGACTGCTGGGGGGAAAAAATCTAGACATTGTAAAATGGTGTGGCAGTTATCAGAAATCTCGGAAAATCCAGGTAAATGACCCAATCCAAAAATAAAGTCTCCAATAGTTCTTTATTTGAATTTTATTGCTTGGATAATGTTTAAAAAAAATGAAAAACCATAGCTATAGTGACAATTTGTTTTCTGGAAAAATAAAGTACACTTATTGAAAATATTTTCAGGCCTTTTTACTAATACAAGTTGTTTGTCAATTTTTGTCATGCTACTATTAATTTTATCATCATCATCATCATCATCCTCAAGCAGCCCTGGGCTATGGAGGTCCAACCAGACTGTGCAATTTAGTTTTCCAAGCAAGTCTATCCTGAGCTACATCAACTGCATATGGCCACTGCACACCAATTCTAACAAGGTCCTGTTTGACATTGTATGACCACCGCATTCTAGGTCTACCCCTCTTTCTGAGGCCTTTAGGCACACTGTTCATAACCCTATTAGCCAATCTATAATTATCCATACGGGCAACATGGCCAAACCATCGTAGTCTCTTTCTGAACAATATGCTGCTTAAAGGAGGTTGCAAACTACTTTGCTTAACCTCATCATTAGTTACAAAGTTGAACCACCTAATGCCCAAGATACTGCATAAGCATCTGGAATCAATAGCTTCTAGCTTCCTGTTATCTTGTTTACAAAGTGTCCAAGTTTCACTACCATAACTAATCCTAGAAAGAACCAAACTATTATACAGTCTAATTTTAGTCTTTAGGTGTATACGCCTATTTCTCCACACTCTCCATAGATTCTTAAAAGTCCCGGCAGCAATCCCTAGTCATCTGTCAATCTCATGCCGCACATCACCATTATCTGTTACATAGCTCCCAAGATAATTAAACTGTGACACCTGCTCAAGACTGCAACCATTCAGATTAACTGAATCCCAGCCTGCCTGACCAATTTTCATCACTTTAGTTTTCTCTCTGTTTATAACTAAACCTACCTACTACCAGTCTCATCAACAGCTTGAATGAAAGAGTTCATCTCATCAACATCATTTTCAAAAAGGGCTAAATCATCAGCATCATCTAAATCAGAAATTTTCGTATCTCCAGTCCTGAAACTCTAAACATTTCTCAAGAATCTGCCTAAGTGAAAATATCTGATCCACACATCCCCTATCACTTCTGAATCAACATTGCTCATCACGCAATTGCCTGTCAACCAGATTCTTAATTCTATTAAGCACAATCATGGAAAGAACTTTATCTGGAACAGAGAGTAGGCTGATACCCCTATAGTTATCACAAGAACTGCGATCACCTTTTTTGAAAACAGGGATAACAATAGCTCTGGTAAAATCCTTAGGAACCATGCCTTTATCATAAAAGATATTCAGAATTTCAGTCATCCAAGTGGTAACCGAAACATTCCCAGCTCTAATCATTTCTGTAGTAATTTCATCTACTCCTGGAAAATTATGAAGTTAAAGTTAGAAATAGCCAAAATAACTTCAGATTGTGTTATAGGACCAACATTAAGGCCAGTAATGCACTTATCATCATTGCAAACAATGGGAGTAGAACTAAACACATTATTTAAAATATCTCTGAAATGCTCAGCCCACCTAGCCATGACAGAATCCTCACCTTCTATAACCTTACCCTGTTTATCCTTCAATCCTTGTATACATGTCTGTTTTCTACCACACAAAACATTACTATCTGGTACAGCTCTCTGCTGTTATATTGTCTAACTGCTTCCTCGGCTTTGTCAGCCAAGCCATCAAACCAAAGATTCTTATCAGCAGCTAACTGATCCTTTACATGTTTATTAAGCTCTCTGTAATGCTTTCTATTAGGACTAGTAGGGTATTGATTAAGGAATTCCTGCAGTTCTTTCTTTTTGAAATAAGCTCAAGTGCCTTATCTCTCAGATAATTCTGCCTCCTCTGCTCCTTTTTACCTAAAAGAGTACTGTTAGTGTCCAAAAAAGGCTGTTTAAAATAATCCCATTCTTCCTCAACTTCAGTAGTAAGCATACCATGACTGTCATAATGACTAAGTAACCTATCATGGTAAGCTTTGGCTATAGCTGGATCTTTCAGAGCTTCAGTATTAAAAGTAAATTTTTTAACCCTAGCACAACACTTTTTAAGTTTAAGTTGCAACACACTTTTAACAAGGTAATGGTCAGATCCAATATCGGCTCCCCTATATATCCTGGTATTCCTAACAGAACTAGCCCATTTGCTGTTAATTAATATGTAATCAATCATATTCTTATGCAGCCCATCAGGTGATACCCATGTGTACTTATGTATATCGCGGTGTTTGTAATAACTGTTAGTTATTCTGAATCCATTGAGTTTACTTACCTGTAGGAGACGTTGCCCATTGCCATTGCAGCTACCAATACCAAAAGGGCCTATTACTCCTCCCCAAAGGTCAGAGTCAGTACCAACTTTGGCATTGAAGTCACCAAGAACAAGGATAATATCTCCTTTCTTGACAGAATTCAAAATATCCTGAAGTTGTCCATAAAACCTATCCTTGTCATCCTCATCAGCATCCTCAGTGGGGGGTTGGGTTGTTTTACCTCTGAGCGGCACTTTTTTTGCACACCATGGGCGAAATGGCCAGGTCACATGGACCCCGAAGGCTCAGAGAAGGTTGGGGGAGGGGACCCACTGGAACAGCTGTTGGGAGACAGATGGTAGCCTCCCGGTAAGGCCATCCAGCATGTTCTTTAATGTGCACAGGGTATGGCTCTCCCACACACGGGGCCACGGCTTAAGGTCCCATCCGACGGACGGCAGCCTTTCCAAGCCCATCGGTGTCCCCTACTGACTGTGGGCAGGGCGGGGAATTTTGCAGAGATAAATCAACATTCAAGTCTTTAATGCTTGTCTGAAAGTTTGCTGCAAGAAACCTTTCATTAATGCACTCATATCCTAGAAGAGCATCACTAATGTGTCTGCTGAGAAGCAGACCTACGCCTTGGTGATGCTTATTGTCGTCCCTCCCTGAAAAGAGAAATTCAAGATTATTTTTAAGAATCTGACCTTTATCTGTCCGTCTGGTCTCTTGCAAGCCGAGAATATCTAAATTATAATGGTGGAATTCTTGTGTGGGGACACTAAGAGAAAAAGCTCTGTGCAGAGTCCTCACATTCCAACTACCTATGGAGAGAAAATGGTTAGTGGGATGTTTAAAGAAACTATGTTTATTGAGAGAGGGAATGCCGACAATATCAAACAGCCCCCTAATCGCAGACATGGGGCAAAGACCCGTTCCCCCACTACTAAAGGCTGAAGCCATCTACACTGGAAGACTTCCTCCAATGTAGAGTTTGACAATGCCAATAAAAGCAAAGAGTTCAGGTGCCTGCGATAACCTCTGCTCAGGATTATCCACCAGCTGATAAAACATATCCTGTGAATCTATTCACTTGGGGTTGTCAACCCACAAACAAACAGAAAATGCAGCAGAAGATTTTCCCTCCACAGAAGCCCACCAGTGCAGCAAAATCAGGATCCATAATCAAGCTCAGAGCCATTATTCCATTCAGGTTGGTATATATGGTCAGCACCAGGACCAGTTACCACTCCAGGACCAGTTTCCACCTCAGCAGGGTAGAAAAAAAAGAAAAGTAGCCATAGATGTCCAAATCAGCAGGCCACACTAATCTGGCAGCCCTCCCCTTCTGTTCACTTCCATAAGAGAGTATCTCTTTTGAAAGGTACTAACTGTCTGCACCATGAGAAGGCAGGGTCGGACATTAGGTGTTAGTCCTGGCCGATTCTATGCATCATCACAGGGGATTGTTGCATAGCTCTCCTTCCAGTGACTACCTAGCTCCCATTTGCAGACCAATAAATGGTAATTTTATACTATGTGTTAAAAAACTACAAAACAAATGATATGCATATATTAATTTTATTTAAAATGCAAAAAATATTCAAAAATGTAAAAAAGAAACATATCAATGAATAACTTTTAATTTGCAAAAGGTTTACATTACTACAAGAATTATTTAATTAGTACAATTAATAAAATTAAAAATTTTGAATTATAAATATTTTAGTTGTGTTATTTAATTCCTAAATCATATCAACAAAAATACAAAATTTATCAAAATTAATATCAAGACAGATCAATTTCATTTGGTATCAGAAATAAAGGACTTTTAAAGGACAAAACAAAAAAATATAGGACACAAATGTCTTTCCAAAATTTTTATAAATATATAGGACAAACCCTAAAATATTGAATAAATGGCAACTGCAATGATAGTATCAATTCTGATAAGTTTTGCAAAAAAAAACATTCTCTGCTTTTGCAAAGAGAAAAGGGCAAAAAAAAATCTATTGAAAGAAATTTAAAGTCTCAGTATTTACGTTTATGTCGATTTTACAGTTCTCATTGTTTGATTGCAAAATGATCTCTCCTGTATAATTTTACTATCTTCACAATATGGGAAATACAGGTGAAAACTGAAAAGATGCTACGCGTCTTAAGACACGCTCACGTGTGTCTTAAGAGTTAATGCTACACCTTTTATACTGTTATAGGTGTTGGTTAATGACACCCCACCTCTGCCATCTCCCACACCACTCCCACTCCCCAACAACCTTCCATCTGCCATGAATAATCATTGACTGAAAATGGTCATCATATTTGACTTCTGTTAGCTGTTGAGAAAATGTCCCCATCAAGGAAACAATTTCTGGAAATTCAAAGTCTAGAATTTAGTGAAAACATCTTGCCATTCAAGATTAACCCTTCCAGATGCAATGTAAATATACGTTGATGGAATCCGAAATGAGAGATCGAAGGCGGGTATATCTGTTTCTGAAACTTAAATTTTTTAAAATAATTTACGATCAGCTATAAATAAAAATAATAAATACCCCCTCAAGCATTTGATTGTCACAGAAGTCTGACAGAAGCCTGTCAGTTATTTGTCATAGAGAAGGTCTGAGAGGATGGCAGGATCTCAGCAGAAAAATGACACATACATCCATGCCTTACCCGGGGCTTGAACTCGGGTCCCTTAGATCAGTAGCCAAGCACACTAACCACTCAGCCACAGATTCACATATGTTTATACACGATTTAGTTGTATATACAGTTTAAAAGCATTCTTGAGCTTGCCTTTTATGGCTCTTTCATTAATTATGGCCTATTGCCTCTAATGTAATCTCCCCATTATTACTATGCTACTATTATACACTTAATACTACCTTTACCTTGCAAAAGCTGTGATGGTCCACCCATTCAATTTACTTTTACTTAACCAGTTTTACTTTATTTACATTATAAATATTATTTTGGGGATTATCTTCATTTGGCATCATCACTTTTCCTCACAGAAGACCGCTAAAGGCACGGTAAAAAAAATCAGAGTTGTGCATGCACAACTACAATTTTTGATTGACAGCTGCTAATGCTCATGTAAGAACATCACGCCCTTGCATCACAGCTACTGTAAGTGCACAATCATAAGTTTATGTGAATATACTTCACAGTGTGCAACACACACGTGTCAGTTGCATGCCATGTGTATAGTGATGTCAGATCATGTAGCTAGTAGTTTTTGGAGTTAGTAAGGAGACAGTGTTAGAGTTTTGTTTGTTAGTTTTGAAGATGTTAATTTGGAATGTGATTTGAGAATGTAGGTGATGTTTTAAGTGAGCTTCTAATTCCGCTGATAATTTGATGCAGAAGAAGTTTCACTTAGTGAATCACGATGTTTTAGAAATAAACTTTGCTTTATTAAATAGTTTTGACTTTGCTAATTTTTTTCTCTTGAGCAGGATAATTAAATTTGATTAAATGTAAACTTTAACAATTCTCAATCTCTTTGAATTTATTTCTTATTAACTAAGTAACACAGTCCAGTCCAGTAGGTTTATATGGTCAGGACCCTGTGTGGTTGCCCACTCCTCCTCCTCCTCATCATCATCATCAAGCAGCCATGGGCTACGGAGGTCCAACCAAACCGTGCAATTTAGTTCTCCAAGCCAGTCTATCCTGAGCTACATCTACTGCATCTGGCCACCGCACACCAATTCTAACAAGGTCCTGTTTGACATTGTCTGCCCACCGCATCCTAGGTCTCCCCTTCTTTCTGAGGCCTTTAGGCACACTGTTCATAACCCTATTCGCCTATCTATAATTATTCATACGGGCAACATGGCCAAACCAACGGAGTCTCTCTCTGCACAATATGCTGCTTAAAGCAGGTTGCAAACTCCTTTGCCTAACCTCATCATTAGTTACAAAGTTGAACCACCAAATGCCCAAGATACTGCGTAAGCATCTGGAATCAAAAACATCTAGTTTCCTGCTATCTTGTTTACAAAGTGTCCAAGTTTCACTACCATAACTAACCCTAGAAAGAACCAAACAATTACACAGTCTAATTTTAGTCTTTAGGTGTATACACCTAATTTCTCCACACTCTCCATAGATTCTTAAAAGTCCCAGCATGCAATCCCTATTCGTCTGTTAATCTCATGCCGCACATCACCATTATCGGTTACATAGCTCCCAAGATAATTAAATTGTGACACCTGCTCAAGACTGCAACCATTCAGATTAACTGAATCACAGCCTGCCTGACCAATTTTCATCACTTTAGTTTTCTCTCTGTTTAAAACCAAACCTACTCTACTACCAGTCTCATCAACGGCTCGAATGAAAGAGTTCAGCTCATCAACATCATTTGCCAAAAGGGCTAAATCATCAGCATAATCTAAATCAGAAATTTTCGTATCTCCAGCCCATTTAAGGCCAAAATCTTTCCCTTGAAGTGAATTTCGCATAACATAATCAATAACCAAGCTAAAGAGAAAAGGAGATAAAATGCACCCTTGTCGAACACCAGAAGTAATGCTAAACCAATTGCTACAAGCCTTACCAACTCTCACACACGACTCAGTATTATTATAGAGAGCTTTCATTATGTTAAATAACTTGTCTGGTATACCATATGATCTCACAATCAACCACAAATTATGATGATCAACAAAGTCGAAAGCCTTTTTGAAATCAACAAAGCTAGCAACCAAAGGTTTCTGAAACTCTAAATATTTCTCAAGAATCTGCCTAAGTGAAAATATCTGATCCACACATCCCCTACCACTTCTGAATCCACATTGCTCATCACGCAATTGCCTGTCAACCAGATTCTTAATTCTATTAACACAATCATGGAAAGAACTTTATCTGGAACAGAGAGTAGGCTGATACCCCTATATATAGTTATCACAAGAATTGCGATCACCTTTTTTGAAAATAGGGATAACAATAGCTCTGGTAAAATCCTTAGGAACCATGACTTTATCATAAAAGATATTCAAAATTTCAGTCATCCAAGTGGTAACTGAAAAATTTTCAGCTCTAAGCATTTCCATAGTAATTTCATCTACCCCTGGGGATTTATGAAGTTTAAGTTTAGAAATGGCCAAAATAACTTCAGATTGTGTCATAGGGCCAACATTAAAGCCACCAATGCATCTATCATCATTGCAAACAATGAGAGTAGAACTAACCACATTGTTTAGAACATCACTGAAATGCTCAGCCCACCTACCCATGACAGAATCCTCCCCTTCTATAACCTTACCTTGTTTATCCTTCAATCCTTGTATGCCTGTCCGTTTTCTACCACATAAAACATTTACTATCTGGTACAGCTCTCTGCTGTTGTGCTGTCTAACTGCTTCCTCGGCTTTATCAGCCAAACCATCAAGCCAAAGATTCTTATCAGCAGCTAACTGATCTTTTACACGTTTATTAAGTTCTCTGTAATGCTTTCTATTAGGACTAGTAGGGTATTGATTAAAGACATTCCTGCAGTTCTGTATTTCCGAAATAAGGTCAAGTGCCTTATCACTCAGATAATTCTGCCTCCTCTGCTACTTTTTTCCTAAAAGAGTACTGTTAGTGTCCAAAAAAGCCTGTTTAGAATGATCCCATTCTTCCTCAACTTCAGTAGTAAGCAAACCATGACTGTCATAATGACTAAGTAACCTATCATGGTAAGCTTTGGCTATACTGGATCTTTCAGAGCTTCAGTATTAAAAGTAAATTTTTTAACCCTAGCACAACACTTTTTAAGTTTAAGTTGCAACACACTTTTAACAAGGTAATGGTCAGATCCAATTTCAGCTCCCCTATATGCCCTGGTATTCCTAACAGAACTAGCCCATTTGCTGTTAATTAATATGTAATCAATCATATTCTTATGCAGCCCATCGGGTGAAACCCATGTGTACTTATGTATGTCGCGGTGTTTGTAATAAGTGTTAGTTATTCTGAATCCATTGAGTTTACTTACCTGTAGGAGACGTTGCCCATTGCCATTGCAGCTACCAATACCAAAAGGGCCTATCACCCCTCCCCAAAGGTCAGAGTCAGTACCAACTTTGGCATTGAAGTCACCAAGAACAAGGATAATATCTCCTTTCTTGACAGAATTCAAAATATCCTGAAGTTGTTCATAAAACCTATCCTTCTCATCCTCTCGGTATCTTCAGTGGGGGCATAAGAGCACATAACATTCAGGTCTTTAATGCTTGTCTGAAATTTTGCTGTAAGAAACCTTTCATTAATGCACTCATATCCTAGAAGAGCATCGCTAGCGTGTCTGCTGAGAAGCAGACCCACGCCTTGGTGATGCTTATTGTCGTCCCTCCCTGAAAAGTGAAATTTAAGATTATTTTTAAGAATCTGACCTTTTTCTGTCCATCTGGTCTCTTGCAAGCCAAGAATATCTAAATTATAATGGTGGAATTCTTGTGTGAGGACATCAAGAGAAAAAGCTCTGTGCAGAGTCCTCATATTCCAACTACCTATGGAGAGAAAATGGTTAGTGGGATGTTTAAAGAAACTATGTTTATTGAGAGAGGGAATGCCGACAATATCAAAAGCCCCCTAATCGCAGACATGGGGCAAAGACCCGTTCCCCCACTACTAAAGGCTAAAGCCATCTAAACTGGAAGATTTTCTCAAACGTAGAATTTGACGATGCCAATAGAAGCAAAGAGTTCAGGTGCCTGCGATGACTTCTGCTCAGGATTATCCACCAGCTTATAAACATATCCTGTGAATCTATTCACTTGGGGCTGTCAACCCACAAACAAACAGAAAACACAGCGGAAGATTTTCCCTCCACAGAAGCCCACCAGTGCAGCAAAATCAGGATCCATAATCAAGCTCAGAGCCATATATCTGTCCAGTCCAGTAGGTTTACATGGTCAGCACCAGGACCCTCTGTGGTTGACCACTCCTCAGCAGGGTAGAAAAAAAAGAAAAGTAGCCATAGTTGTCCAGATCAGTAGGCCACACTAATCTGGCAGCCCTCCCCTTCCGTTCACTTCCACAAGAGAGTATCTCTTTTGAAAGTTACTAACGGTCCGCACCACAAGAAGGCGGGGTCGGACATTAGGTGCTAGGCCTGGCTAGTTCTATGCATCATCACAGGGGATTGGTGCATAGCTCTCCTTCCAGTGACTACCTAGCTACAATTTACAGACCACTCCTCAGCAGGGTGGAAAAAAAAGAAAAGTAGCCATAGTTGTCCAAGATCAGTAGGCCACAAATGATCTGGCAGCCCTCCCCTTCCATTCACTTCCACAAGAGAATATGTCTTTTGAAAGGTACTAATGGTCTGCACCACGAGAAGGTGCGGTCAGACATTAGGTGCTAGGTCTGGCCAGTTGTATGCATCATCACAGGGGACTGGTGCATAGCTCTCCTTCCAGTGACTACCTACTACCACTTACAGACTGAATTAAGGCTCTGAGCTTGATTATGGATCCTGATTTTGCTGCACTGGTGGGCTTCTGTGGAGGGAAAATCTTCTGCTGTGTTTTCTGTTTGTTTGTGGGTTGACAGCCCCAAGTGAATAGATTCACAGGATATGTTTTATCAGCTGGTGGATAATCCTGAGCAGAGGTCATCACAGGCACCTGAACTCTTTGCTTTTATTGGCATCGTCAAATTCTACATTGGAGGAAGTCTTCCAGTGTAGATGGCTTCAGCCTTTAGTGGTGAGGGAACGGATCTTTGCCCCCATGTCTGCAATTAGGTGGCTGTTTGATATTGTCGACATTCCCTCGCTCAATAAACAGTTTCTTTAAACATCCCACTAACCATTTTCTCTCCATAGGTAGTTGGAATGTGAGGACTCTGCACAGAGCTTTTTCTCTTGGCGTCCTCACACAAGAATTCCACCATTATAATTTAGATATTCTCGGCTTGCAAGAGACCAAACAGACAGATAAAGGTTAGATTCTTAAAAATAATCTTAAATTTCTTTTCAGGGAGGATGACAATAAGCATCACCAAGGCGTAGGTCTGCTTCTCAGCAGACACGCTAGTGATGCTCTTCTAGGATATGAGTGCATTAATGAAAGTTGGGTTGTTTTACCTCTGAGCGGCACTTTTTTGCACACCATGGGCTAAATGGCCAGGTCACATGGACCCCGAAGGCTCAGAGAAGGTTGGGGGAGGGGACCCACTGGAACAGCTGTTGGGAGACAGATGGTAGCCTCCCGTCAAGGCCATCCAGTATGTTCTTTAACGTGCACAGGGTATGTCTCTCCCGCACACGGGGCCACGGCTTAATGTCCCATCCGACGGACGGCGGCCTTTCCAAGCCCATCGGTGTCCCCTACTGACCGTGGGCAAGGCGGGGAATTTTGCGGAGATAAATCTCAACGCTGACCCAGCTGGGACTCGAACCTGGGAACTACAGATTACGAGCCTGGCGCGCTACCGACTGAGCCACCTCCGCCCCCACATTAATGGAAGGTTTCTTACAGCAAAATGAGTGCATTAATGAAAAGCTTCTTACAGCTTAAATTGGATCTGATCATTACCTTGACAGATTATGAGCCTGGCGCGCTACCGACTGAGCCACCCCCGCCCCAAATTATTTGAGTGATAAGGCACTTGAACTTATTTCAGAAAGAAAGACATCAAGAATGCCCTTAATCAATACCCTACTAGTCCTAATAGAAAGCATTACAGATAGCTTAATGAACATGTAAAGGATTAGTTACCTGCTGATAAGAATCTTTGGCTTGGTGGATTGGCTGACAAAGCTGAGGAAGCAGTTAGACAACCCAACAGCAGAGAGTTATACCAGATAGTTATGTTTTGTGTGGTAGAAAACGTACAGGCATACAGGGATTGAAGGATAAACTAGGTAAGGTTATAGAAGGTGAGGATTCTGTCATGGCTAGGTGGGCTGAGCATTTCAGTGATGTTCTAAACAATGTGGTTAGTTCTACTCTCATTGTTTGCAATGATGATAGATGCATTGGTGGCTTTAATGTTGGCCCTATGACACAATCTGAAGTTATTTTGGCCATTTCTAAACTTAAACTTCATAAATCCCCAGGGGTAGATGAAATTACTACGGAAATGCTTAGAGCTGAGAATTTTTCAGTTACCACTTGGATGACTGAAATTTTGAATATCTTTTATGATAAAGGCATGGTTCCTAAGGATTTTACCAGAGCTATTGTTATCCCTATTTTCAAAAAAGGTGATCGCAGTTCTTGTGATAACTATATATTGGGGTATCAGCCTACTCTCTGTTCCAGATAAAGTTCTTTCCATGATTGTGCTTAATAGAATTAAGAATCTGGTTGACAGGCAATTGCGTGATGAGCAATGTGGATTCAGAAGTAGTAGGGGATGTGTGGATCAGATATTTTCACTCGGGCAGATTCTTCAGATATGTTTAGAGTTTGTCTTTGGTTACTAGCTTTGTTGATTTTAAAAAGGCTTTTGACTCTGTTGATCATCATAATTTGTAGTTGATTGTAAGATCATATGGTACACCAGACAAGTTAGTTAACATAATGAAAGCTCTCTATAACAACACTGAGTCGTGTGTGAGAGTTGGTAAATCCTGTAGCAATTGGTTTAGCATTTCTTCTGGTGTTTGACAAAGGTGCATTTTGTCTCCTTTTCTCTTTAGTTTGGTCATTGATTATGTTATGCAAATTTCACTTCAAGCCTTAAATTTGGCTGTTTTGCCTTAAATGGGATGGAGATAAGAAAATTTCTGATTTAGATTATGTTAATGATTATGCTGATGATTTAGCCCTTTTGGCAAATGATATTGATGAGATTAACTCTTTCATTCGAGCTGTGGATGAAACTGGTACTAGAGTTGGTTTGGTTTTAGTAACAGAGAGAAAACTAAAGTGATGAAAATTGGTCAGGCAAGCTGTGATTCAGTTAATCTGAATGGTTGCAATCTTGAACAGGTGTCACAGTTTAATTATCTTGGGAGCTATGTAACAGATACTGGTGATCTGCGATATGAGATTAACTGACGGATAGGCATTGCTGCCGGGACTTTTAAGAATCTATGTAGAGTGTGGAGAAATAGGCGTATACACCTAAAGACTAAAATTAGACTGTATAATAGTTTGGTTCTTTCTAGGGTTAGTTATGGCAGTGAAACTTAGACGCTGTGTAAACAAGATAACAGGAAACTAGATGCTTTTGATTCCAGATGCTTATGCAGTGTCTTGGGCATTAGGTGGTTCAACTTTGTAACTAATGATGAGATTAGGCAAAGGAGTTTGCAACCTCCTTTAAGCAGCATACTGTGCAGAGAGAGACTCTGTTGGTTTGGCCATGTTGCCCGTATGAATAATTATAGATTGGCGAATAGGGTTATGAACAGTGTGCCTAAAGGCCTCAGAAAGAGGGGGAGACCTAGGATGCGGTGGGCAGACAATGTCAAACAGGACCTTATTAGAATTGGTGTGCAGTGGCCAGATGCAGTAGATGTAGCTCTGGACAGACTTACTTGGAAAACTAAACTGCACAGTCTGGTTTGACCTCCGTAGTCCATGGCTGCTTGATGATGACGACGATGATGTAACACATAATGTACTTAGCGAACCCTTATTTAACTTTATTTGGCAAGATTAATTGCCTGGTACCTAAACTATCTGGTAAATTAGTATAATTTGGATCAGTCAGAAGGTCCAAGTGAAGAAGTTTAATAAACTTTTGGAGCATTACAGAACCAGTAAATAAAGTGGCACGTCAAACACAGGGATTGCAAATATATATACAGTCGAACTTGGTTATAATGAGCACCAGGATGCTGATGAAATCTCCTCATTATAACCATTACTCACTATATCAGTGATGTCCTATATTTTTTAATTCTCAACATCTTGATAAAAAGATAAATTCAAAAAACAAAACAAATATTAGAGAGAAAAATAATATAATTACATACCTACATATTATTTGTATTAATATGCTTGTATAAAATGCAATACACTTAATTATTAAATACAATGTATTTGTCTGTAATTTTTGTAATGAATTAAATTTTGCAGCGAACCATTAAAGCAATGCTTCATTGATGTTTGCAAGCTTGCACTTTCAAAATTGTTTAGTTTCTGTTATTTGTTTTCCAGTGCCGATATGTAAACATATTTATTCTTCCACAATATTGATACTGTTGAAGAGGACAAAGAAAAAATTTTTTTTCCACACTTCAACATTTTTCGCACCATGTTCTAACTCACAAATAATTTTGACTTTTTCGTAAATCGAGAGACACTTTCTTTTGTTAGTAGACATGTTTCCAATGAAAGGGTTTGTTTCTAACTGATTTTGCACTGATTTTATAGTGTTATGCCTCAATTATTCTTTTGGCATAATGAGCAAAATTAAATTCAATCCAAATTCTTCCCATGCACAGCATCCACCCAAAATATGTCTGCTTTTCTCCTCAAGAGGAGCTGGAGGATGGCTCGGCCGCTGCACACAGGAAATAGGACCCCATACACGATGTAGCAAGGAGACCCTCGTAAATTCACCTCCCTTGACACCAGAGAGCAGAAGCTTGCAGAGCCCTTCATTATGTCAGACTCTGAGTGTCAAGATACTGCTGGACACTTGCGGCGTAAGCCCAGCTTGAAGGTCAGATCGAGACACTTCCTGGGCACCCGACACCACTGCCCAACCCATGTGAACGATCCAACCCGGAGATCATGGGAAGCTCCGGACAGCAGCACATTAATCAACAGAGTTGTAATGGAGGTATAAAACGGGAGACGAACAAAGGGAAGGGGAGAGATAAAATCATACACTCAGTGAGAGAGGTCCACATACATTCCGAGGAGAGAGATGCTCACATAGTCTGAGAGTCATGAAGGATGAGAGATGTCATGCCACTGGAGCCCTGAATCAGCAGATTTTGCTGCAGGTCATTAGCACCTCCAAACTAATAAAGAGACCCAGTCAGGCAAGATCAGTGGAAAGGAACTTCCCACCTGTAGTCAACATGGGACAACAGCAGAACACTTCAGCCGGTAGCGGACCCCTCGATGGCATCCATGAATAAATAAGGTATGAACACCGCTTCTCCTCTGGTTAGAAGGTATAGTCACATATCAGTTAAATTATGTTTCTTCTCAGTGCCTAGTAGTATAATATTAGTGTACATAAATCTCCTTAAGTTTATGGCTATCTATCCCATGATAAAACTTGTTAAATAAATTCTATGTTCATATTGTTGCAAAACCAGAGTGAGTATCCAATTCATCCTCAAATTGCTTACACCTCCTTCGCCAAGGGGAGGGCTTGGTTTCATGCGGCTTCTCTTGAGAGAAAAAATCACAACACAATCAAATTATCAGCAAATTATAGCACCTCCAACCGAGGTGGTGCATGATAATAGTCGTGGTGGTGTTTGGGTGAAATGGGGGATGTAACGCTCCTAAGAAATGAAATTACTTTTAAAGTTTGGACCCTTTGTCTGATCCAATTATTTTTATGCTCCGGAGAGTTGAGTCAGGCGCCAGGCAATAATTAACAAATTGCCAAAAAAATAAAGTTAAATTAGGGTTCAAAATACCAGCGAGCATTAATGAGTAAGAACTCGTTACAACCAAGTTCGACTGTATATGTATAAATTGTATGTTATTTAACGTGACTGTCAAAGTTAACAAATTTTTGAGCTCATTAGTTATATTAATCATAGATTTAATGGCAGCTTAAGCCAAAATTTTTGTTGAGCAAAAAGCTTAACTTTTGTTTTAGTCAAAGGTAATGAAGTGTCAGTGCAGTTATTGCTGATAGTTAAGATCATTATTGTATTTATGTAAAGAAGTGTTCAGACATGTAATAGATACACTTTTTGATAAGCAAGTTTAGTATAGTCACACTTTTTGATAAATACATGTAATAGTGATCTATTACATTCTCAACATCTTGATAAATTAAGCCAAAAAGTGTATCTATTACATTCTCAACATCTTGATAAAAAATTAAGCCAAAAAGCATCTCCCGTTTTATACCTCAACCCTTTATCAAGATGTTGACATGTAATAGATACACTTTTTGATAAGCAAGTTTAGTATAGCTTTAGTAGTGTACTGCTGTATAGCAGTACCTTTGAATGCTGCTCAAGAAAAAAAGTTTCAAAATTTCATAAATTCAAAATTTTGACAGATCACTAAACATGTCTGCTAGTAATATGGCTGACTATGCCATTATGACTCCCAAGTTAGTAAAAGTATTGCAGGATGTAATTTAAGAAGCAGAAGTGTTAATGAAACTGCTCAAAGATAGTAGTCTCCATGGTAAAGGGGGCTTGACAATGTTGTCATTTATGCAATTTTTCTTTTGAAAATGCAAAATTTATACTTATATTAAAAGTGTGTTTTCAACCTGTGTCAGAGGCATCTTTGGATATATGAGTACAATATTGTGATTTCACCAGGGTTTAAACCTGAACTGCTTAGGTAACAATTCCGGCAGCCAGCACCAGCCAAAAAGTACGACATGGAACTGAGAATCACAACATGGAGTCTGGAGGAGCACACATGCCATCGCTGAAGGACCTTGCCTAAGAGTCAAGCAGTGCAGATAGTGATCTTAACACACCATTAATTATTAATGCGCTGTGTTTTACAAATTAATATAATTTAACTATTTTTATCAGGTTTTCCAAAACGAAGCATTAATTGCATAATGTGATCTTTTTCTTTCACCATATTACATTAAAAAAGGCTTATTAAAATCAATATGCTTGTAAATTTGTTTATATTATTTTCAAAAAATTCGAAATCAAATTATGTTTAATATGGTATATAACATGACCTATTTCTGTTGATTGGTTTTTTATTTTAACTCTAAAGTTGACTTGTTTATCTGACTCAGCACATTTGGCTAAAAGCCTGGAATTTTCTTGAAGTATGGTAATGAGAAAAAAATTACGAAAAGGGAGAAATATTTACTTGAAACCATAAAAATAATTTTTTTTGTTATACAGAAGTAAATAGCCTTTCTATTCATGTGCATTAAAATCACTTCTATTAGCTTTTTTTTTTTTTAAATCAATTTTTGTGTTGCCAGATGCATTTTTTTACTACATGACTAAAAAAGTTCTATTAAAATACTTGTTGTCTTTTTTTTGCTAAATATTATATTTTTGGAAAATCCAGAATTATACTGATTAATTTAGCATATAACATGCCATAATTCCTTTTGTTAGTTATCTGGCAAAAAAAATTTTAAGTTAATTTTTTTGGCTAAGATAAAATAGCTTGGCCTCTAGATGGAAACCAGTTTTTCAGGCTGAACACTGGAAGGGCTAATACTAGCTAAGATTAATTCTAGTTCATTATTAAAGAAGTCTGTTGAAAATTCATGTGACCTATAAATCAACATGACAAAAATAAAGATTTTTTGGTTAAATACATTTCAGCACTATGTACATATAAAGGTTCTAGTGTAAAATTAAAACCATCTTTTATGAAAGCCATAACCCCACCAGATTTGTTGACAGTTCTGTATTGGAAAAAGGTCTTATACTCTTCAATAAAATAGAGTTCAATCTCATCACTTTTAATCCATATTTCACTAAGGAGGGTAACATCAAAACAGATGTTTAAATTACTGAGAATCACTAATAATTCATTAAAAGTTTGCCTAACACTTCTTATATTACAATGAATTATAGAAATTTTTGGAGTATTATTTAAAATGTGAATTTTATATTCCTGAAAACTAGGAAAAGTGATACATTTAGTTTTATGTGAATCAGCTTCAATTAGATCATGCAAATCACCCATTAGTGCAAGAATATATAAATTAAATGAATAATGCATAATATAAAAGCAGCAAATTAAAAAATATATACAGGAAGTTATTTTAGTCTTAAATTAAATCAAGTGTGATATTGACAACAAACCTTTACAGGGTAACCTTACCTTGTGTGAAGAATTCAATAAACTTAGTGAATGAAAGAAATTCTTTACAACCAAAAAAAAAACACACAAAGGAAAAATATATTAAAGATAAAAATGTGTTTATAGTCATTTAAAAGGATAACAGATCTTTTTCATTCCATACTCTAATGATTCTAATGTCCGAAGATTTCCTAAGATAAACTTTTCCCTCCTTCAACCCATAATAAAATAAATACCCCCTCAAGCAGTTGCTTGCCAAAGAGGTCTGACAGGAGCCTGTCAGTTTATATGCCATAGTAGAACGTCTGTGAGGATGGCAGGACCTCAGCAGAAAAAGAACACAAACATCCATGCCTTACACAGGGCTCGAACCTAGGTCCCTTAGATCATTAGTCAAGTGCACTAACCACTCTGCCATGGGATGGCTCATGCAAACTGATAATTAAATTTATTTTTAAATTGCTTGGTTTCATAAAAGAGTTGTTTTACAAACTTGAGTATTTTATTTATTTTATCATTTATGTATATCTTAAAGTTTTTGAAATGTAGAATGCAATTTAATTATATTAAAACTACATTAAGTTGGAGAAGCCAAAGCATGACAATTTTAACCAAGTATTATATCAAAATTTTGTAAAAAAAAAAAACCTCCCCACATGTATCCTATTGTTCCATAGATATTTGTTAAAATTAAATTATATAAATAGGCTACTCATTTAGATTTGATCTCAAACACCATTAATTTTGATCTCAAAAAGAAAATCCCTACTTACTTTTTACCAACTAAGTACATTGCCAACTCTTGTTATGAAGTGGCGGAAAATAATCCAAAATACCCCTTTACATTCCTTCAATGTTGTGTCATTGTATCCTAACACTCCAGTGTTTGATGCAGTAATGCGAATGAAGACTAAATGGTTGGAGGAGGCATGCCTAAGGCATATGTGAGTATTTTGATGTACATGATGCCTTGGACCTGGGCAATTCTTGCAATTGGTTAAATTTAATTACAAAATTTATCTAATTGGTTTAAATATTTGATAAATTTAACACTGTTTTACCCAGTAGCAAATTTGATGCAAATCTGAAAAGGAGTAAACACTACCAAATTTGGATATCTTAATAACAGAAAATGAAACAAAGTGTGACACAACAGTTTATAGAAAACAATCATATGTTCCAAATGTCATTCTAAAAAACTCTTCACATACAGAAAATTATAGAAAAACCACCTTTAACTCAAACCTATAGATATTGTCCTACCAAGAAAGCATTACAATTGGAATTAGATTCTATATATTTAAGGAAATCAAGCAGGTTATTCTAACAATTATTTATCAAAAATCCAAAAGAAAATTAAATATAAAATGAAATTATTTTCCCAACCACCAATGGCACAGACTCGATAAAATAATTAAATATATAGTTTCTTTTCAGTATATCCCTTAAATCTCAAATATACTTTTAAAAAAACTAAGTAAATATAAAGGTGCCTACAAGCACTTACAATTACACTACAAGCAATTACTAATTAATGTAGAGATAAGACATCTCCTACAGGAGGATGATTAGTGGTAAAGGATCATCTACTGCTTTACACAACTGACATGTATTTTTGAGCATAATGCATTTTGATGGTCTGTTTTGCTGACATCTTCAGATGCTATAAACTCCTTGGCAAATGGGGTTGATATAATGTGGTCCCTCTAGGGTTGCTCCTATAACTTAAACCAGAAATTGTGTAATAGCAAGTTCCAGGTGGGTCAGATGGATAGTTCTTTTATTAAAGTTCATAATTCAATTTTCCATGTAGTTTAGTTGAAATTTTGTGGAGGTTGGGTTGTTTTACCTCTGAACGGCACTTTTTTGCACACCAGAAATTTTGTGGGGAAGATGCCAGTATTTTATAATTAAGTTTAGTTGCTGTTAGGTTGTTTTGAATTACTTTTGTGTTACAGTTGTATGGTCTATTTTTTTCTTAATGTCTGTTTTGTGTTCTGTAATGTGATTGCCGATTTATCTATATGTTTTTCCTACGTAGTTATTTTTGCTTTATAGTAATTGATGAAGGTTGTCAATTTTTATTTATATATTCCTCCTGTGGGTTTAATTTTGTCTCTGTCATTAAGTAAACTTTCTTTATTATATTTGTTATATAATAAAGAAATTTCATATTGTATTTCTTTAAATGTTATTTAGTGAATGTGATAAGACTGGTAATATATGGGAAAGCTATAATAGTATAATTATAATTTAACTGATTCTTGCTGTGCTTGTGTTGGTTGAGTGCTGTGTTTCAGTTTGTATTTTAGTTGCTTATGGATTTTCATTATGAAGGTTTTCTCATATCTGACTTCTTGTCCTATTTCGTAAATATGGTTAATTTCATTTCATAGTAAAGCTTTAGATGATGCATAGCGATATGCTCTATACATATATGTGTGTTGAACACTTGTGTTATTCGAAGTGAGGTGGTTAGATTCAACTGATATTAGATTTGGTAAAAAATGGGTTTTTCTGTATGCTGTTGTATTTTTGATTATTATGCATTATCGTTATGTTTAATAATGGTAATATATTAATAATGGCTAAATATGGTAGTTGATGGCTAGTTTCATTGATGCATGTAAACTTTGTGGTGGGTAAGACAGTATCCAAGATGCCTAAAAATTTATGTAATTCCTTTTGGCAGTGGTATATACCACATTATAAAGAATCATTAAAAAAGAAATAAATTATTACGTTTCAAGTAATAAATATGATATTTATTTGGGAAGAAATTTACTTTCAATTTTGGTATATCACATGACCAATTTCTGTTAATTGGTTATTTTTTTTTTAAATTCTAAAGTTGACTTGTTAATCTGATTCAGCACAATTGGCTAAAGCCAGGAGTTTTCTCAAAGTATGGTACCAACTAAAAATTACAAAACACAGAGCTGCTAACCTTGCACAACGAAAATTACAATTTGGAAGAATGGAAAATCGATGGAAATCTGAGCGCAGCATATCTGCAGTTTATGATACTCAGGCACCATTTTTTAACACAATGCAATAATGCATTGCATCTTGATGGAATGCTCGACTTCCGGACTTCTAGCAACAACTGATGGTGAAAATATTTTTTAATTTTTTCAGAATTAAACAGTCTCTAAAATTATTCTGTAAAAAAAACCCACTAAATATGCAATTTAAACTAATTAAAAATGCATTTCAATATCACATTAGAAAGAATATTCAACTTTTGGAAATTTTGACAAATAATAACCTAAATAATTGTATTACTAGCACTAAAGAGGCCATACAAGAGAACACACTGAGTAAAGAATATAATGATAAATACTTATTTCTAAGCATAAAATTTTTGTTTCTGCAAATTAAAGAAAACCACTGAAAGTAATAGTATCTATGGCATATTTTACTAACTGCACATATTATACAACAAATGTCGGCCAATACCATCCAAGGTTACTTGTTTCAAATGAACATTCATTAAGTGATTAAGAAAATTCAGAAAAATCAATAATCTCATTAGAGACAGCTATTCCAACAAGAGCATATCACTAAATAATGAATTGCCATTCTGCAATTTAAGAAAACCCCAGAATAAAGTTATCAGAGACAACCATTTTAACCTGAATATACTGCTAAATAACGAACAACTGTTTCACCCTTTTTTACCTATCCCCCAGAACAAACCAATCTTATAAGCCTAAAAAACTGAATTATAAACAATTCACTGACAATCTGCAGTATAAAAAAATCCTCTGGAACTAAATAATCATATCAGAGACACAAGTTTGAAAAACCTGAATTATCGTAAACAACTCAACGTTGATCCTCAGCATAAAAAGTAACTAGAACTAAAAAAGTCTAAAAAGCATGAATTATCTTAACAATTTGACCATCAATCTGCAGTACAAAAAAGCCTGCAGAACTAAATAATGCCAATAAAAGATAACAAGCCTAAAAAAACACGAATTAATTATCGTAAACAATGCACAACAACAAAACATTGTTAAAAAAAAATAAACCAGAACAAGATAAACTCATTGGAGACAACCACTTTAAACTGAGCAATCATTCAAGAAAAAATCTTCCCATTTTCCACTTAACACAATAATAGAGAATATCCATTAATTAAATATCATATATCGTCTGCAACTCTGAGAACTTATCTGTGGAAAAATTTATAACTTTATGCTATATATATATAAGGGAATTAAATCCAAACTGCATTAAAAAAATACAATTGTATGAGTAGCCAGACCCTTCCTTGAAAATAAACTCATAACTTTTATTGACCTTAAAAAAATTAAGAATCTGAAGCCACACGAAACATACCAACAGGCAATCCAATAAATCGCTCGATACGATGAAAAGCTATTAACTGTACATTCAGGGCTGAGCTGATTGATGAGGCAATGGCTCAGGACACCATTTTTGAGAAACCAAAATTCAGAATAAGTATCGTTAAAATTTCAATTCCATTATTCTCGATATTATCAACAAAAAAAATAAAGAAAAATGCAATAGGCTCAGTAAGTTTTTGGTTAAATTCAACATGAAACTTTTTTTTTTCCGGTAGTGCTTTCTTACATTCTGTTTTACAAGAAAAACAGAGGTGGTCATTTCCAAATGTACTTATATATTTAAGTGCCAAATAACAGAATGCAAGAGTAGTTTGCCATTAGGGCTCAGGCCCTATCAACAATGGTTATTGGGAAGAATTAATATCTATGAAAGAGGGATTCTTTACCTTGCCTTAGGTGCCAAAATGTCTTGGATCAGCCCTGTATACATTATTCACTTACATAACTTTACACACCTTAAGAACATTCAGTTACTACTCTTGGAGCCATTTTAGTGAGCCGAGTGCAGTAAACTGCAGGTACCATTAACAATATGTAGTAGGCATCATCCGATGATTAACAATATATTGCAAAAACTAACTTTGTACCCAGCACAGAAAATGGTACTCATTGCAGCCAACTCAACTGCATCTGTATGTTTCATCCAGATATAATCCCATGGAACCAGCAGAAGAGTTTCTGATATTAACAAAAATTAACTTAATTGCTAATAATTAATTTTCAATGCATAGGCATCATCTCTAGATTAATAATAGATCAATGGGTAAATTTAAAAAGTTAGCATTATAATACATTGGGAATAACAACAAATGTTATTGCAACCTTGTTTTTTTTTTAAAGCGCTTAGACTGCCAGCAGTGGCAGCTTGTCATGCGGCACACAAAGCAGTGGTTACCACAGCCAAGTCACTGCATCCATGCATTTTTGATGTTAACAAAAGTTAACCATACAGCTAATAATTAGTAACTAACACTCAATATGTAAATATTATTGTTTATTAATAATCAACAAATAGCCTCTCAGCACCATTTTCATGCAGCTTGGACGTAAAACAATCCAAATACATATTTCTCATGTTCAGCTTCCAGATTACAAAGTTATGGTGAAACAAAACTGACATCAAACAACAAGCGACAAATGAAATGCAGTAGGAAGTAACAGTAGGGAATATAAAATGCATTACTGATTGTAATTAAAAATTCCTCTACTCTAGAGAGAGAAAAAGGTTTTACCATTATCAACCCATTGTGGCCAACCCAGCTAACAATAGACAGCATAAAACCCATTCAAGTTGCAAGGTCAATCATGGCCTAGAGATCAGGAAGTTCTCTACTCTTTATTATTTTCTTCACTCTGAAGTTTGATTCTAAGTACTCTAATTAGCTTTTAGTTGGGCAGAGCCACGAGAGACCAATCTATAACCTTCAACTATGCAAAGGAATTGAGATGTGGACTTTGTCATATGTTCTGCCCAGAAATAATCAGCTGGAGTCATATATTTCCTCTGAGTGGTGGGTAGGTGAGCCCACAAGCACGCACAGATTAGGGAGTGGGGACATAGCTTCACCTTTGGTACAGTGAAAGAGATAAATAGGAACCAATTCTTCCCTTTCATCAACATTCACCTTTTAGCAAACGGGCAAAAACACTGCACAATTTTGAGCAGTTTGCATAAGTGTAAAACTAAAAAAAAACCTAAAAATTACAGTTTGAAAGACAAAATCGGATTTTAAAGCAAAAATTGGGCAAAATCTGATAAAATCAGAGTTAGTTGGCAGCTCTGAAAAACAGGAAAAATATTTACTTGAAGCAAGAAAATTTTTTTTAGTTATTCAGAAATAAATAGCCTTTCTATTCATGTGCATTATAATCATTTCTGTCTACTGTTTTTTTTTTTAATAAATTTCTATTTGTGTTGCCAGATGCATTATTTCACTAAATGACTAAAAAAGGTCCTGTTAAAATAAAATAAGTAATCATTGTTAAATATTTTATTTTCTGAAAATCTAGGATTAAATGCTGATTAATTTGGCATATAACATGCCATAATTCCTTTCATTAGTTATTTGGCAAAAAAGTTCTAAAGTTAATTTTTTTGCCTGATCAGAGCTGGTCCTCTGGATGTAAATCAGTTTTTCAGGCTGGACTCTGGAAGGGTTAAGAACTATTTAATTACCAAACACATGGACTTTTATCAACTCCTAAAGATCAGGACTCATCAACAGTAGTATCAAGGCTTGAAGTCATTACTTAATAACCAGTGTTGATTTACTTTGGTTGTTTGGGGATTTATGTCACAAGAGCAACAATGGTTATGTTGTGCAAACAAGGATAAATAAAAATATAGAAGACATCAAAAACCCACAACCAAAGATCCAAGATTTCTTCTAGCTCTGGCACCAGATGAAATGAGCTTTGAGGTTGGAGGACATCATATATCTCTGAAACACCCCCAAGCCTTGTTCTGAGCCTTACAAGCTGTGGTGTAGTTGAGATTCCACCAAGTTGGAACTGTGTCAGCCACCATCATGGAAACTGTGTCAAAGTTTGAGGAATAGTTGAAGCAGGAATTTATAAGCACTCCAATTGGTCCGATTAATCCTCCACCATGATACACATGAAGGGTTGCAAAACTGCCCATGGGAGATGGTATCGACCACCAGGATGTGATTGCTTCCATATGAGTTGTCCTAAACCTCCTAGGTGAAGAGTGGAAGGATCAAGAAGCAACAGATGATGAAGTCATTTGGCAGTGAATGTGTGGATTGGGGAGTGAAAGTAGGTACTGACATCAGTATTCAGCAGAAAGAGTGATGGATTCAAGAGCCACTGATCAATGACCCCACTCCTCCCACTGAAGTTACTACTGCCCCAGAGAGGGCTGTGTCATTGAAGTCCTCCACAATGAGGAAGGTTGGTGACAGCTGCGAGACAAGGTCATCGGGGTCTTCCCAGAAGATGATACTTCGAGTGGTAGATAAACCGAAAAGACAGTCAATGAAAATCCAACAAAGAGACGGATGGCAACTGCCTCTAAGTTGGTGGTGAGGGGTAAGACCCAGAATGCAGAGTAGTTGCTCACGAGGATGGTGACACTCCGTGAGCTAGTCCATCTCCATTCTGGTCCCAGTGAACAAGGGAAAAGTACCAGATCATTGGATTAGGGAACTGTCTGCAAGTATATCTCATGCAGGCACATGCAGATGGGCTTGTGTGTCCAAGGGAGGACTTTGATGTCAATATTCCTCTGGAATCCATGACAATTCCATTGTAGGAGTGTCAAGAAAAGCATCACTCTTAGATCAATGTCAATATCAGTTTTACAGGAAAAATATTCTTGAGCCAGGTGGGATATCAACCCATGACTTCCTGTTGACATGTCAGGTGCTCTGACTGCTGAGCTACCAGTTGCCAATCAAGATCTCCACTAACTGATGTTATGAACCTTCTACCTACAGTACACAATTTTCTACGTCTCATGAAGGCACTGTACAGCTGCTCACAGCCTCATGAAGTGAATTACAAGTATGCCTGCTTTTGCTCATCTGTCTAGGAAAGTGTCACTCTTAGTTGATGTGATATCAACATTGAACTGAGTGATACTTTCCTTGACAGTTGAACAACAATGTTGAGAAATTTATTCAATTTATCATTGTATGAGTGTAGCCATCTCAGGCTTAGGGGAATTGGCAGACAACAATTTCCTATTTATTTTTACTATTGTCAGCGACATTGTAGGAAATTGAGGAGGTCTGTATCTATGTCCTCACAGTCATCCAAAGGACAGGGATCCGAGACCACGGCTAAAGAAGGAGTCATCAACCTTTTCTTCAGCCCCAGTGGGGGCCCCTTCAGTTTGGAAGGTCTGGCAGTCTGTGATCAGGATGGAGGCAGCCCTCCCAAGGTAGAAGGTACTGACACAGGACCAACACTGACAGCACTGATGTCAGTGTTGACACCAGCTATGGTTTTGCCTGCATAACTAGGCACTTCACAACTGGCAAGAAAGATTCAGACAGTGGAACACTGTTATTGCTCAGCACCGTCAAGGAAGCCATCTCAATGATGGGCTTCCTGATGCCTGCAGCAGTGTAGACACCTTGCCAGGTGGGGCAGCAAGCTTCTTCACCTCTGGATAGGAGATGTTATTGATGGTCTTCAGGCATTGTGCCCCATTTTCCAGCAGCCACTGAGGACAGTCATGGGAGAATGCTGGATGGTCGCCATTACAATTCACGCAACTTGCCTTTTTTGATTGTGTGGTCAGAGGAAAAGCCCTGAGAAGATTTCCTCCTCAGCAACCTTGAGGATGCCTCATTTGAAGATCACACCCTGGGTGTAACAGTGACAGACATCCCACCAATCTCTGTCACTTTCAGCAGTAACTCTGAATGCTTAGAGCAAGAAGTTTCCACCAGCAAGTCACCAGATTTTAGGCACTTGACTGATTTCATAAAAACTTATGAAATCAGTCAAGAAAACTTATGAAAAAAGGGGACATGTTCCCAATTACCTGACAACCCATGGAATTGATGATCAGGAACTTTGGGGTGAAGAAACAAAGATGGTGACAATGAAGAAAACAATGAAGAAGATGGGGGCTCATGTCAAGCCCACTTTGTTTCACTGACTGATCAACTGCAAAATTTGACACCATGAGGCTCAAAAGCCTCATAGTGCCAGAATTGTGTGGTTCAGTGACCATGGTCCCCACCCACCATGGAGCCCAATAAGGGAATGCCCAATCAGGCACCAGGACTGCACAGGCACTATACCACACAGCAAATGAGCCAAGCCCTCACAAATAAATAAAAAAAGATGATAAATAAAAAAAAACACACAAATAAACACAAATAATATAAATAATAACACAAATAAATAAAAAAAGAGATAGATGGGCCAAAGAGGACCAAACTAGTCATGAGCTGAGGAGAGCAGACAAGGACCCCCAAGCAACCACTAGGATCCTCCTTTCCAGGGACATGGGTCATCACATAAGATAAACATGCAGGTGAGTAGTTAAGACCCTGTGAAGGTAACCAAATTGCAGAATTTTCAGAGTGGTCCCCTCACCATAGACAAGAGCTCACACAGAGGAGGCAGTGTTGATTTACAGGTGATCAAAGTTCAAGAAATGATCTTAATTCAAGTGCATCAGCCATCTAAAAACTTTACAGAAAGGTCCCTATATGAAATGGTAAAAATCTCTCTAAGAATATCTAGTCAATGCATTTAAGCAATTAAGACTGTAGGATAGGGCAGAAGAGGAGAGAGCCAGAATCACCATTTTTGGTAGCAGGATCCTTTCTGCCTAGCTACAGAGCACCAGCAGTAGATCCAATTTGGGGGCTGGATGAGGAAATGCAACATTGTGTGTTTAAAGCTCCAGCACTTCCTTACATGGGAATAAGAGTTGACATGGGTTGGGTTGTTTTACCTCCGAGCGGCACTTTTTTTACACACCATGGGCGAAATGGACAGGTCACATGGACCCTGAAGACTCAGAGAAGGTTGGGGAAGGGGGCCCACTGGAACAGATGTTGGGAGACAGATGGTAGCCTCCCGTCAAGGCCAGCCAGCCTGTTCTTTAATGTGCACAGGGTATGGCACTCCCACACATGGGGCCATGGCTTAACGTCCCATCTGACGGACAGTGGCCTTTCCAAGCCCATCGGTGTCGCCTACTGACCGTGGGTAGGGCGGAGAATTTTGCGGAGATAAATCTCAATGCTGATCCAGCTAAGAGTTAACGTGACACAAGGAATTGTGTCCACATCCCATTGGCCGAGATACCCTAACATCATGTCTGGCAGTTCTTTCAAATGACAGAATAGTTTCAGAACTGGGGGAATTGCAAACTGGCATTGGAACTGTCCCTATGCCAGGCAGACTCCCTGAGGCTTCGTTTTTGCCATTTGTCCATGTATCTAGCAGTGGAACAGCTGAGGCTCTGTGCACCTGCTGTGATTGAAGTGACTGACTATACCAGGTGGGCATTTACTATTGTATATATATATTAATAGTAGATATTCTGTAAATAAAGTGTGACAAACTCGCCCAATTCAAATTCTTCTTTTCAAACTGACTGAACAAACTCGCCCAATTTAAATCCTTCTTTTCAAACTGACCTGAAGAAACAAATGTGGTATCTTCCTTGAATCTCAAATAAACCTCTTCAAATATACTCAACAAATCCTCTTTCTTAAATCATCCAAATCTCCATCAAATCATTTCTACAAATCTCAGGGTTCATCATCTTAAATATTCATTTAAGACTAAACCATACTAATTCCACAACTAAATCATACTAATTTTATTCTGGTCACATGCTTGTGACTGTCCTTCTTTTACAAGGCGAGTTCTGATACCATCTTCTGATTCGTGCTGCCATCTAGGCACAGAGCAGAGAACCAACATCTGAATTCAACTCATTAATTTTTATCTAATTAATTCTCATTTTATCTAATCATTTTCAAATTTCCAACATCACTTCTTATCAGCCAAATCAGACTTAGGCAGTTCCACTCAGAGAACACATCATGCCGAGATGAGGCTTGGCACTGCTGGGATCGAACTTGGGACCCCAAGGGAAGTCAGGAGGCCAAGGGAAGTCAGGAGGCCAAGGGAAGTCAGGAGGCACTGCTGAGAGGTGATGACTTAATCCACAATGCTGAGGCATTATTGTAACACATTAATCATCCCAAAGGAGGTTGTTATAATTAAGTACATATGCATTCTCATTGTAATGGCAGACCATTACAAAAGTATACATATAATAGTACAGCCGTGTTTGTACTTTTCAGCCACCTAGATACAGAGCTGCCACTCTGTATCTAGGTGGCCCATAAATTGGAGAAAGGATGATTTTTATTGGATTTTCTCCATTTTTTCGTTTAAAATCCAATTTTGTCTTTGAAAATTCAATTTTTAGGACTTTCTTTTATATATATATATATTTTTTTTTTTTTTTTTCAGTTTTACGCTAATGAAAATCTGCCTCCAAATTGTACAGTATTTTGCCCTTTTTCTAAAAGGAGAATGTTAATGAAATGGAAGAATTGTTTCTATTTCATTCTGATTTAGCTGTTTTATTGTACAAAAGGTGCAGCTGTGTCCCCACTCCCTAATAGTGCTTGCTTTTGGGCTCACCTGTGCACCAATCAGAGGAAATCTATGATTCCAACTGGACATTTCCTAACAGAACACATGGCAAATCCACACCTAAATTTTTTTTACAGAGTTGAAGGATTGTGTCTAAATGGGTGTTTAATGAACCTATACCAAACTCTCCCGGCTCTGGTCAACTAAATGCTAATTGGATTACTTGGAAGTGGAAAGTTCAGAGTAAAGGAAATAATACAGATTAGAGAACTTCCCTGATCTGTGGACCATGACTGACATTGCAACTTGAATGGGTCTCATGCATATCTATTGTTATCTGGGTTGGGCTATTGGGTTGATAAGGGATTAAAACTTTTCTTTCACTAGAGTTGAGGCACTTTTACTTATAATAAATTGTGCACTTTATGTTCCCTACTGTTATGTTACTTCCTACTTCATTTTACTTGTCATTTGTTGGACGATGGGTTTTGTTTCACCATAATTTTGTTAACCGGCAGCTGATCACAAGAAGTATGTATGATAGTTTTATGCCTGATCTGCATGAAAATGCTGTTCAGAGGCTACTAGTCAATTATTAATCGATGAATTATATTTACGTACTGATTGTTAGTTATTAATAAGACCTATTAGGTTAACTTTCGTTAATACCAAAAACATATGGATACAGTGACTTGGCTGTGGTAAGCCTGCTTTTGTGCTTCATGACAAGCTGCTGGCAATCCAAGTGCTTTAGAAAAAGTTGCAATAACATTTGTTATTCCCGATGTATTGTAATGCTAACATTTGAAATATACTGATTGGTCTATTATTGATCAGGGGATAATGTCTATGTATTAAATATTAATCATTAGCGATGAAGTTAATTTTCGTTATGCCAGAAGAGAAATTTCTGATATTATGTATCTGGGAAAACATACATATGCAGTTCAGTTTGCTTCAGCAAGCACCATTTCTGGTGCTGCATACAAAGCAATGCACAAAAAAAAACATTGGAGAAAGCGGTGCAATAATTGTTCCTATCTCTGTATTATAAATGTTAACTTTTGCAATATATCTACTGTAATCGTTGGATGATGCCTACTACATATTGTTGATTATTAGTGATTAAGCTAAATTTTGTTAATATGAAGAAGTACACATGCCAAAAATCTAACTAAACTGATTTAAACTTTTTGTCTTATATTTCAGGAAATTTAAATCATAATCACTTAATGGATACGATAAACAATCATTGCTAATTTAATTAAAATGCAAACCACGGCTAGTTACTACTAATTTAATTTTCATGATATTTAGCTGTAATTACAATCTGAGTCACTATCCATCACCTATGCTGAATAATTACAATTCACCTGTTACTCATAAATCACAGGTATGTTGTGCTTAATACAAGATCCCAGATGGTAAGTATTACATTCTAATTTCTTCTAAAGTCCATCTTTAGTATAAAAGAGATATAAGATATTACCAGTTCAGTTGTTTGCAGGACTGGTTCACTTAGTTGATTCTTAGCATCGATGTTTCTGCCTTGATGTACTTATTCGGCTGTGATGTTTAAGACGTAATGCTGCTAAAGTTGAGACACTCCAGACGTGCTGTTATGATTCAGCAATGTTGATGTTGTAATGGCTGGCACAGTCACTTAAATGTTCTCTGTTGTGGCACTTTTCACCCTCAATAGTTGTCGTTTTTCCTTTAATGTCGATATTTAAGATTACCAGTCCTTTGATGTTAAGTTTCAACTTTTGCATATTATATTCAATGGATTCAGCTCCCTTCAACTTTCAAGTGGAAACTATTTCAAGTAGTGATGGCAGTTGATTCAAATTTAAAAAAGAGGTTCTGTAGAACCCTTTAACCAATGCACAAACATTTTCAACATTAAAAGTTTAAAATTCAAAACTAAATGTTTAACAATGTTAAAAAATTGACATCAATGCGCACATTAAAAAGAGAACATCAATGCACAACACGTTTCATCATATCCTCATCTGGGGTTTCATCAGCTGCTAATGTGGACAGCCTGTGTGCTATTTATACTGGTGTCTCTCAAGGATTGTGCAACTGCACAGCACGTGTAGTTTGGGTGCTCATGCAGCAGGAGGTTCCAAGCTGCGGGTACGGTTGGAATCTCCGGATTGCATATGTAGTTTTTTTGTATATTCATTAGTAATGATTCAATGTATTGGAGTTGAAATTTTGTAGGGGGTGCAGCTAGTGGTTTAAAATTTACTTCTTCAACTTGAATATTGTCTTCTATTATTGTTTATACTAATGCTGTGTTTGGTTTCTTATTTTTAATCTCTGTTTTATGTTCAGTCATTCTTTGCTCATAGGTTCGAAATATTTTACAAATACAGTTATTTCTGCCTTCTAATTTTTTATAGTGGTCTATTATATTTATATTATAAATTCCCTCTGCATTTCCTATTTTGTCCCTTTTGTTTACACCAATTTTTTTATTGTTTTAGGTACTGTATGTGGTAATTTTAGTTGGTATTTGGTTAAGATATTGTTTAATGTTTTGGAAACTCCTTTTGTGTAGGGAAAATTGTGAGCATATTGCTTTAGGTCTAGTTGTTGATTTGGTGTTAGTTGTGAAGTTTTTATTTTTTTATATTTAGCCTTTTTGTCTAGTCTTTTCATTATGTTATTGGGGTATCTGGCTTCATTTGCCATTTCATATATTATATTTAATTCTTGTTTTAATGCTTTAGTGGTCATGCAGTATTGATATGCTCTAAGAAAGTAAGGAAAAATTGCTATTTTTTGTAAGCTATTGGGTGTGCTGAATCAAATGGGATTATGTTAGGGATGAAAGTTGGTTTTCTACATATTTCTATTTCACATTTTGATTCATACTTTTTAATGAGTATGCCTAGATATGATATTTTATTATCTTTCTTCTCATGTGTGAATTTTATTGATGGTAGCATTTTGTTAAATGTTTCAATCATTTTGTTAAATTCTTTTACTGGGTGATCTCAAAAAATCATTGCTAATGATCATTGCTAAACTCTGTTTGAATGGGTAGGACAATTTGTCTTCATCTGTAACTGATTGTGTTCACAAAGTGCAAAGACTTTTTGTGTTATTTAACCTTGCTAGGTATTTAACATAACAAGTACCCTTCTGAACAGACTCTTGCACAGTCAGTTAAAAAAGAACCTACCCCTGACAGGGTGATGGAGACACCTGTCTCCATTTGGTGTTGGTCCATTGTGAGGGTTGGGTACAAGGTGACACCCATTAAGGGCAATTTAGTAAATGGTGAGTGCTGGGAGGAGAACGAATCATTGCTGAGAGAACTTCGCATCACGTGCAGTAAGACCTAGTCTGTAGAGCCAGTTTTTGTCTTGTTATTCTGTGATATGCCATATAATGCACGAGGGAATATGAAAAATGGTTCTAAAATGCACCACACAGACACTACACCAGACAGATCAATACAAAACATGGAGGCTAGTGGGTCTGATTTGTCAGAAGATACTGTCAGTGATTATTCTCTAACTCTCAAAATAGCAGAGCAGTCCAATGATGTGCAGGCAATTGCAAACCAGCCTTCTAAATATTCCAGAAAACATGAATTAGTGATGCAGAAATTCATATTGGAGCATAAGTGGTCTGAGGTTGAAGCTGAAGAAAGGCAAATGCAGTGTGAAGCTGATGAGCCAAGGAGCAGGCACGGCATGAGGCAGAAGTTGAAGAAAGGTGTTGTTTTGCAATGTGAGGTGGATGAATGAAAGGAACAGCGAAACCATTTTTAAGAAGATTGAGAGTGTTTTTGCTAATCAAGTTGTGCCTAAAGAGATTAGGTGTCAGGTATTCCTCCCTAATTTTTGGGATCAGCTGAACTAGCTGTTAGTTCTTTTGCCCGATAAGGATGCTGCTGAGTACATTAAGCTCAAAGCATATATTTTAGCAAAATGTAAGGTCTCTGTGGTTGAGTACAAGAAGCAATTGGATTAGGCAAAGAATCTTGTGCATGAAACACATTTTCAGGAAAAAACATTGAGAAATATGGAAAGGTACATTGAGAACAGAAAAATGTCCACATTTGAGAAACTGGTTGACCTGCTGGTGGCAAACCAAATTAAATCATAGGCACTGAGCAGCACTGGTGAACACATTGCATTGCAAAAGCACTCTGACTGGTTGTATCTGAGAGACCTCATAGACTGCATATTATATTACTTAGCGGCAGTTGAATTAATGCGCATCCATGGAACTCTGATCGATAGGTGCCAGATATATTCTTTCTCCTAAGCAAAAGCAATTGGAGCAGAATAGAGTCCATGCAATTTGCAAAGCAATCAGCAGCTAGCACTAGCAGTGCATGCTCAAACAACATCTCTGCATAGATTATCCTAAGTGGCGGGTAAAAAGGAAATTGCCTAGTGCTGGGATAAATTCAGTGCAAATTATGCGAATAGAGTCAGAGAAGGCATTATGTGTGTGTGTGTTTCAATGCATATGTTTGAGGCTCAGAGCAAATAGCAACTGGCAACATTTAGGCTTACTCAGCTTTAGACAGCAGAAGTGCAATGTGGCCAGAATTCACCACTTCTGGTGCAGAAATTTCTGTATTTAGGAGAGATGTCCCTCATAAGCTTTTTACACCAAAGGGTATGATCAGATTGAGGTTGGCATTTAGAGATTTAGAAATGGCCAGTCTAATTCACACCTAGATACATTTATTAGGGGGGGGGGGAGTAATTTTCTCACAACTCCTTGGTTTGTCCAGAAATTAATTTAGTAATAGCTTTCAACTTCCAGCCCTTTTGTCAATGGAGGAGTTTGAAGCACTTTCTGCTGTTGATTTAAATGGAAATTACATTCCAGTTTTCAATGCAGCAAGAGATTTGGCACAGAATGGCTTGGAGATGTGTCATCTTCACCATCTCCATAGGCAAGAGAGAAGCAGTCTGATTGTGCTGCAGTGGGGTGTGCAGGAAATGGAGACAATGATTTATTGCCTGTGAGTGCCAACCAACTGCCTTAAAAAAGTCTGATCTGCAGCAGATGATTTCACCCCTCTTTGGCCTGTGTCATGTCACAGGTCAAAGAGGGGTGAAAATTGCCAGTGTGCATGAATTAGTGCAGAGTAAGCCAGCTGTAAATGAGATGAGGAAAACAGGCAGCTTAGGTGAAATAATTCACCAAAATTGAGAATTCTGGGATAATTTTACGAAGCGACAGAGAACAGATTCCAGTTTACTCAGTCGTGGAACAACTCTACAATGGCAGAAATTTGTTGTGTTGGGCAGAGTCCTGCAACAGGTGGGTCGAGTATGACATAAGAGTTTTTTATAAGTATATGGTCCAAAAGGATGATTGGATTGTTGCATTGAACAGAGAGCATTTGCTGATACCAGGGAATCATCTTGGTACTTTGCACTACTTTTCCATTGGTGGCCCATGATTGAGACCAATGTAAGGAAATTTGCAACTCTTGCACATAATGCATTTCATGGGGCAGGGGCAGATCTGACAATAAAGCGACAGTGAGGCCTAGTGAGAAGCTTGGTGCTTGTGATCTAAATCACTGGGTGCAAAGGCTATGAACATTATCATCAGCCCACATTGAGGGGAAAAGGAAGGGACACTGGATGGGATGAGCCATCCCAGTAAACTAAAAAGGTCCCCAATTCAGTTCTCCCAAACAGTGACCCCTGAATTTTTGAACAGGATTTTTTGGGAAAAATCATGGGTATGGAGGAGCAATTTATTGGCTTTGTTGTCGGGGATGGGTGGGGGTGAGGTAGCTTTCATAGTGGATGGAAAAGGATGTTGAAAGAGCAGAAATGTAGAATTGCATTGTCGCTACAAGGGCACCTGGCACCCAGGGCACTAGTAGTACAGCATGCAACAGAAAATAGGTTTTGTGAAGATGTGGATTTTACTACCAATGTTAAGAAACAATGTTCAAACAACTAAATGCAAAAGGAGAGTGATGTAATGCAGCAGCATGTGAGCCACAAGATCCAAAGTGTCACTTTGGACTGCACAATAATGTGCCTGCAAGTTTTTCACAGCTGCCCTCAGCGAGGCACATGCAGGAGGGCAGCTTCTAAAGGAGTCCTCAGCCTGGTTGGTGGATTCTGATCAGAACTCTTGGCGGTGGTGACCCAATGTGCAACCAGAAAGCATCAGTGGCAACAATCCACTGCACAGTGCACCTACAAGGATTTGTAAATGCTCCTGGCAAAGGGAAGAAGATTCTGCACAAGGGAATGCCTCTTGCTTTCCACATTGGGATAGTTACCGAGACACACTAGTGGGGAAGACACAGGCTATGGGGGAATATACAGTGCAGGGTGACAGTGGGGCATCAATGACTCAATGGTCTTGGGTTGAGCCATATCTCCATGGCAACAAACTCCTCCTAGCATGCAGCGAAGATGACATGGCCCAATCTTTATATCCAGTGATGGGGCATGGCACCCAAGTGCAGACTTTGTCACAAACTTTTTGTCATCACTGTTCAACAATTTGGGTGTGTGAGCACTGTGAGAGGCCTGTTATGGATGACATCTATGTTGTGCTTCAATAACTTTCAAATTGTGACAACCAGATTCATACAAATTGCTGACTCTTCCGAGTACACATTAGTGCAAAGTGATTTTGTGATTTAAAAGTGAAATGATTTGTGTCTTTGGTTAATCTGTGCTCAATAAACTTTCATTGTGCGAATATTTAGATGAACTTTAGAGTTCGACGAACAGTGACTGGCATTCAAGAGAGAGAGAGATTTGAATCCCCAAGTGATTGAATTAGAAACTGAGGGAGAATGCATCTGCCTCGAATTTCTTAAATGAGGGTTGGTCAGCTAGTGTGGAAGGGGGAAAGAACCACCAGCATTGCCATTTTGGCAGTGGGTCCTTTCTGCCTAGCAACAAACTGCCAGCAGTAGATCCAGTTTGAGGGAGGGGGGGGGGGGCTGGATGAAGAAATGCAACATGTGTGTTTGGTTAAAGCCTCAGTGCCCCCTTACATGGGAACAAGAATTGACATGACACAGGGAATTGTATCCACATCGCATTGGCTGAGATATCACAATGCCCCCAAAGAAAACATTATATGACCATGTCTTGTGGTTCTTTTGATAGAGATCAGTTTTTGAACTGGGGGAGTTGCATGCCAGCATCAAAATTGTCCATATATCAGGCAGATTATCTGAGGCTTTGCTTTAGGCATTTTTTCTTGTATAAGCTTGTTATGATTGAAGTGACTGACTGTATCAGGTGGGTAATCACTATTTATTGTATATATATATATATTTATTGTAGATATTCTGTAAATAGAGTGTATATATAATAGTACACCTGAGTTTGTATGTTTATCAGCCACCTAGATAGCAGCAACATCCTGACAAGGCAGAAACAAGTACCCTTCTGCACACTCTCTAACACATGGACAGTTAGAAAAGAACCTAATCCTGACAGGCCAATGTAGACACCTATCTACAAAGACTTTGTTAGTTAAGTTTCCTTTGCAGTTTGATTGTTAATAAATTACATCAATAATAATCTCAACCTCTTTATGTGATGTAAGGTAATGGAATGAGGATTTAGAATTTAAATAGGTGTAGCCTACTGAACATGCAGGTACTGGACAGAAAAATGGAAACAGTTCCATGTTATTTCAATAGAAAATCACATTCAGCACTCAATAACTTCTTCAATACGATTTTTAATGAAAAATATGTCTATAGATAAATTTGACTAAATTAAATCCCAATCAAATCTATCTAAATATCAATTTTAAACAATATTTGTGCAGTATTCAAAGTTATGAATGCCGGACATTTACAGGCTATAAAAAATTCACCCCAAAATTAATTAAAACATTAAAACAGGTTAAGATATCAATACTGGGTGCAATGAACCTGGTATTCTACTAGAGTCAAATATGACGACTGATCTCTTAACCAGTTTTAATTTAATTTTGGGGTCAATTCTTTTGTAGCCTGTTAAATATTTCAGCATTCCTAACTCTTTGATTACTGAACAAATATTGTTAAAATCAGTATTTAGATAGATATGATTGAGATCTTTAGAAATATTTTTTATTAAAAATTATATTGAAGAAGTTATTGAGCTCTGAATGTGATTTTCTACTGAGATAACAAGGAACTGTTTCCATTTTTCTGTCCAGTACCTGCATACGTTAAAATATATCAATGATTATGTGTAGAATTACATTTTTAACTCTCTTCACTGTGAGCAATTAATTTTTAATTGGTAACTGAGGATAGTTGCAATTAATTTTATTTGATTCAGCCGTCCCATGGCCAAGTGGTTAGTGCGCTTGGCTACTGATCTTAGGGACCTGGGTTCGAGCCCCGGGTAAGCCATGGATGTATGTGTCGTTTTTCTGCTGAAATCCTGCCATCCTCACAGACCTTCTACTGTGGCATATAAACTGAAAGGCTCCTGTCAGACCTCTGTGGTAAGCAGCTGCTTGAGGGGGTGTTTATTTATTTATTTTAAAGCTTAAGCCACAAAACTCAGATTAATATCAAAGGTACTGTTACTACTCAGCTTGCTGTCATGAAAAGCTGAAAAAATTATTGAAAGAAAAAACCTAACCACTAACTCTGACCTAGCCACACTCTAAAAACCTAACCACAAACTCTGATCTGCTCTCTGGGAAGAATAGAATGTACTGCCATCAAAATTCATGACCAGCCTGATAAACAGCATGAGAAGTCGTGTTGTATATGAAGCTGTTTGGAGTCATCATACTTTGTATTAACCTCTGTTCTGTTGGAACAGATCCCTTGGCTATGGACACTCCTGCACTCATTTGTGTAACCCATGGAAATCATGTGAGTGGATTTTCTATGCCTTACTTTTTATGTTTATTGCATCATATAACAATGCATTGTCACTCCAAATTTTATAGCAATTGATTGTTGTGTTTCTGGGATCTTTGAGAATTTGTATATTATGTTTAGATTTTGGATACTTGTGTACATCATTTTCAGTTAATAATTTGTGGTTTCAGTAATCAGTTATGTTAATTGCATTCAGTTTGGGTGCAATTATCACAACTGAGATGTTCATATAGCTATGACACATTAGCTGTTTTGTGATGCCAATAATGTATTTATAGTTAAGAAAAACTACACTACATAATGGTATAGTATTCTTCATGTCAAACTCACAACAGTGAATGGGGCGGGGGTGGCTCAGTCGGTAGCGCGCCAGGCTCGTAATCTGTAGTTCCCAGGTTCGAGTCCCAGCTGGGTCAGCGTTGAGATTTATCTCCGCAAAATTTCCCCGCCCTGCCCATGGTCAGTAGGGGACACCGATGGGCTTGGAAAGGCCGCCGTCCGTCGGATGGGACGTTAAGCCGTGGCCCCGTGTGCGGGAGAGCCATACCCTGTGCACGTTAAAGAACACGCTGGATGGCCTTGACGGGAAGCTACCATCTGTCTCCCAACAGCTGTTCCAGTGGGTCCCCTCCCCCAACCTTCTCTGAGCCTTCGGGGTCCTTGTGGCCTGGCCATTTAGCCCATGGTGTGCAAAAAAGTGCCGCTCAGAGGTAAAACAATCCAATCCAATCACAACAGTGAATAGTGTTTCTCTCTGAATTAACATGTCAGCAAGGAAGAACTATACTCTTCTTCTCGAGTTGTGTAACTAAAAAAATCCTCCTCCTCCTCCTCAAGCAGCCATGGCCTACAGAGGTCCAACCAGACTGTGCAATTTAGTTTTCCAAGCAAGTCTATCCTGAGCTACATCAACTGCATATGACCACTGCACACCAATTCTAATAAGGTCCTGTTTGACATTGTATGACCACCGCATCCTAGGTCTACCCCTCTTTCTGAGGCCTTTAGGCACACTGTTCATAACCCTATTAGCCAATCTATAATTATCCATACGGGCAACATGGTCAAACCATCGGAGTCTCTTTCTGCACAATATGCTGCTTAAAGGAGGTTGCAAACTCCTTGCTTAACATCATCATTAGTTACAAAGTTGAACCACCTAATGCCCAAGATACTGCATAAGCATCTGGAATCAAAAGCTTCTAGCTTCCTGTTATCTTGTTTACAAAGTGTCCAAGTTTCACTACCATAACTAACCCTAGAAAGAACCAAACTATTACCAATTTTTTCCAAACTATTTACCAATTTTCATCACTTTAGTTTTCTCTTGTTTATAACAAAACCTACTCTACTACCACTTTCATCAAGAGCTAGAATGAAAGAGTTCATCTCATCAACATTATTTGCCAAAAGGGCTAAATCATCAGCATAATCTAAATCATAAATTTTCATATCTCCAGCCCATTTAAGGCCAAAATCTTTCCCTTGAAGTGAATTTCGCATAACATAATCAATAACCAAAGAGAAAAGGAGACAAAATGCACCCTTGTTGAACACCAGAAATAATGCTAAACCAATTGCTACAAGTCTTACCAACTTTCACACACGACTCATTGTTATTATAAAGAGCTTTCATTATGTCAACTAACTTATCTGGTATACCATATGATCTCACAATCAACCACAAATTATGACGATCAACAGAGTCGAAAGCCTTTTTGAAATCAACAAAGCTGGCAACCAAAGGTTTCTGAAACTCTAAATATTTCTCAAGAATCTGCCTAAGTGAAAATATCTGATCCACACATCCCCTACCACTTCTGAATCCACATTGCTCATCACAGATTGTCAACCAGATTCTTAATTCTATTAAGCACAATCATGAAAAGAACTTTATCTGGAACAGAGAGTAGGCTGATACCCCTATAGTTATCACAAGAACTGTGATCACCTTTTTTGAAAATAGGGATAACAATAGCTCTGGTAAAATCCTTAGGAACCATGCCTTTATCATAAAAGATATTCAAATTTTCAGTCATCCAAGTGGTAACTGAAAAATTCTCAGCTCTAAGCATTTCCGTAGTAATTTCATCTACCCCTGGGGATTTATGAAGTTTAAGTTTAGAAATGGCCAAAATAACTTCAGATTGTGTCATAGGGCCAACATTAAAGCCACCAATGCATCTATCATCATTGCAAACAATGAGAGTAGAACTAACCACATTGTTTAGAACATCACTGAAATGCTAAGCCCACCTAGCCATGACAGAATCCTCACCTTCTATAACCTTACCTAGTTTATCCTTCAATCCCTGTATGCCTGTACATTTTCTACCACACAAAACATAATATCTGGTATAACTCTCTGCTGTTGGGTTGTCTTAACTGCTTCCTCAGCTTTGTCAGCCAAGCCACCAAGCCAAGATTCTTATCAGCAGCTAACTAATCCTTTACATGTTTATTAAGCTCTCTGTAATGCTTTCTATTAGGACTAGTAGGGTATTGTTTAAGGGCATTCTTGATGTTCTTTCTTTATTGATTAAGGGCATTCTTGATGTTCTTTCTTTCTGAAATAAGCTCAAGTGCCTTATCACTCAAATAATTCTGCCTCCTCTGCACCTTTTTCCCTAAAAGAGTACTGTTAGTTTCCAAAAAAGCCTGTTTAAAATGGTCCCATTCTTACTCAACTTCAGTAGTAAGCAAACCATGACTGTCATAATGACTAAGTAACCTATCAACATAAGCTTTAGCTATAACTGGGTCTTTCTGAGCTTCAGTATTAAAGGTAGATTTTTTAAATTTAGCACAACACTTTTTAAGTTTAAGTTGCAAGACACTTTTAACAAGGTAATGGTCAGATCCAATTTAAGCTCCCCTATATGACCTGGTATTCCTAACAGAACTAGCCCATTTGCTGTTAATTAATATATAATCAATCATATTCCTATGCAGCTCATCAGTGAAACCCATGTGTATTTATGTATGTCGCGGTGTTTGTAATATGTGTTAGTTATTTTGAATCCATTGAGTTTACTTAGTTGTAGGAGAAGTTGACCATTGCCATTGCAGCTACCAATACCAAAAGGGCCTATCACCACTCCCCAAAGGTCAGAGTCAGTACCAACTTTGGCATTGAAGTCACCTAGAACAAGGGTAATATCTCCTTCCTTGACAGAATTCAAAATATCCTGAAATTGTCCATAAAACCTATCCTTCCCATCCTCATCAGCATTCTCAGTGGAGGTTGGTTGGTTGTTTGGGGGTTTTTTGGCGCAATAGCAACTATGGCTATATTGCGCCAAACAAATGATAAAAAGGGATAAAAGTCTCATAACCCACAACCAAAGTTAAAATGAACACAAATAAAACGGCACAAAACACAAGTAAAAAGCCTAAAAAGTAACAACAAGTGTAGAAGTTAACAATAAAAATGGGTGTATAGGACCTATAGAAAACCACAAAACAAGAGTAAAAACTAGGAAACAGGGTAAAAATCAAATACGTGTAAAATAACCAGTAAAACGTAAAAAGTCGAAAACAGGAGTTAAAAACGATTCATCAGATAAAAGATGGCTGAGTGTAAGAGGCTCAGCCATAAAATTGTGGAAGGTAAAATACATTTGGCGTTCAAGATTAAAAGCAAGACAATGAATTAAAATATGTTTAACAGTTAAAATGGTGTCACAAAACTCGCACTTAGGTACTGCGTCCGCCTTAAGTAGAAAAGAGTGTGTTAAAAACGAGTGACCTAAGCGGAGCCGAGCAAGGACAACTTCCTCCTTACGATTCCTGCGAAAACAAGACTGCCACGGTTTGACAATAGGCTTGATCTCGTAGAGCTTGTTAGCAACCTGTTCAGACCAAGATCTCTGCCACTGTGCCCGGAGCTCGATGGTGAAACGCTGCCGGAAATCCACATATGGAACCGGCAACGGAGAGTCGGACAGGGGCGTGGCTGACTTGGCAGCAGCATCTGCCAAGTCATTGCCCCTGATCCCGACATGACCGGGCACCCAACAGAAGAGAATCGTGGTGGTGGCTGCCAGACGATGGAGCTGCTGGCGGATCTTGGAGAGAACAGGGTGAGGCCGATGCCTCACTGAGATCAAAGCCTGTAGCGAGCTAAGCGAGTCGGTGTAAAGCACACACCGACGATGATGCTTAGCTGCTATATGGTCCAAGGCAATGCTGATAGCATGCAACTCAGCAGTGAAGATGGAACACTGCAGTGGGATCTGGTCTGCAATGATTACATCACAGCAGACCATGGCTGATCCCACAGAAGTGCCGGACTTCGAGCCATCTGTGAAGACAGGCAAGAAGTCCGGGTGCGCAGCACGATGGCTGGCAAAGAGTTGCCGGTACACACAGTCGGGTGTAATTCTCAGTGGAGGCATAACATTCAAGTCTTTAATGCTTGTCTGAAATTTTGCTGTAAGAAACCTTTCATTAATGCACTCATATCCTAGAAGAGCATCACTAGTGTGTCTGCTGAGAAGCAGACCCACACCTTGGTGATGCTTATTATCCTGAAAAGAGAAAAGAGAAATTTAAAATTATTTTTAAAAATCTGACCTTTATCTGTCCATCTGGTCTCTTGCAAGCCGAGAATATCTAAATTATAATTGTGGAATTATTGTGTGAGGACATCAAGAGAAAAAGCTCTGTGCAGAGTCCTCACATTCCAACTACCTATGGAGAGAAAATGGTTAGTGGGATGTTTAAAGAAACTATGTTTATTGAGAGAGGGAATGCTGACAATATCAAACAGCCCCCTAATCGCCAGACATGGGGCAAAGACCCATTCCTCTACCACTAAAGGCTGAAGCCATCTACACTGGAAGACTACCTCCAATGTAGAATTTAACGATGCCAGTAGAAGCAAAGTGTTCAGGTACCTGCGATGACCTCTGCTCAGGATTATCCATCAGCTGATAAACATATCCTGTGAATCTATTCACTTAGGGCTGTCAACACACAAACAAACAGAAAACACAGCAGAAGATTTTCTCTCCACAGAAGCCCACCAGTGCAACAAATTCAGGATCCATAATCAAGCTCAGGTCCTAATTCTGTTCATGTTGGTATATATGGTCAGCACCAGGACCCTGTGTGGGTGACCACTTCTCAGCAGGGTAGAAAAAAAAAGTAGCCAGAGTTGTCCAAAATCAGTAGGCTACACTAATCTGGCAGCCCTCCCCTTCCGTTCACTTCCACAAGAGAGTATTTTGAAAGGTACTAACGGTCTGCACCACGAGAAGGCGAGGTCAGACATTAGGTGCTAGTCCTGGCCGGTTCTATGCATCATCACTGGCGATTGGTGCATTGCTCTCCTTCCAGTGACTACCTATCTATAATTTACAGACCCTTAAAAAAAATACTCGAAAAGAAAATTTTGAAGAGAAAAAATAACTTATTACTGAAATCCATGCATTTCTCATTTTTAAAATTATTCCAGTGAATTCAAACACTCATGTAATCCTTTGGACCAGCCTCCACTGTATGGCATCCTGCAAAGTACTATTCATAAAACATTTAAGAAAAAAGCTTACATTTTCTGGCATTCCTTAGTCTCTTCTAGCATTGTATCTCCTAGCTCCCCAACCAGTGTTGCTTCTAACTCGTAGTTTACCACTAGTGCTTTTTCTGATGGGTGAACATCTAAGGAGCCCAACCGTACTCGCCTGTAACAAAGGCACACAAATTAAACACATGACATTATCCTTACTCATCACAAATAAAGGGGGCAGGTTACCTTTTGTCATAACTCACAAAGCTTCTTCATATATCTCAACCTTCCACAAAATGACAGGTTTTAATGTCACTGCATGTGCTAGGTTGAGTTGTTTTACCTCTGAGCGGCACTTTTTTGCACACCATGGGCTAAATGGCCAGGTCACATGGACCACGAAGGCTCAGAGAAGGTTGGGGGAGGGGACCCACTGGAACAGCTGTTGGGAGACAGATGGTAGCCTCCCGTCAAGGCCATCCAGCATGTTCTTTAACGTGCACAGGGTATGGCTCTCCCGCACACCGGGTCACGGCTTAACGTCCCATCCGACGGACGGCAGCCTTTCCAAGCCCATCGGTGTCCCCTACTGATCGTGGGCAGGGCGGGGAATTTTGCAGAGATAAATCTCAACGCTGACCCAGCTGGGACTCGAACCTGGGAACTACAGATTACGAGCCTGGCGCGCTACCGACCGGGCCACCCCCGCCCCATATGTGCTAGCAGTGGTGTTCTTCGTCTATGGTAATATACACGAAAGAGACAAAATATTATGACCACCTGCCTAATATGATGTTGGTCCTCCACATGCCACCAAAAAGCTCTTAGCAAGTGAAGCATGGACACTACAAGATTTCTAAAGGTGTCTTGTGGTATTTGGTTCCAACACGTAACCAGCAGATCCTTTAACTCTTGTAAGTTATGTGGTTAAGCCGCCACACATTGGATACGCGGTTCCAACACAAACCACAGATGCTCAATTGGATTGATGTCTGGGGAATTTGGAGGCCAGGGCAATACCTGGAAGTCTTCTTCATGTTTCGCGAACCATTTTCGAACAATCTGGGCAGTGTGGCATGATGCATTATCCTGCTGAAAGAAGGCATTACTAGAGGGAAATACTGTTGTCATGAAATTCATGTACCTGGTTTGCAATGATGTTTAGGTAGGTAGTAGACATCATAGTTTCATGTACATGAATGACTGGACCTAGGGTTTCCCAGCAGAACATTGCCCAAGCATTACACTTCCTCCACCAGTTTGTTTTTCTCCCACAGTGCATCCTGGTGCCAACACTTCCCCAGATAAATGATGCACACGTATCCAGCTGTCCACATGGTGCAACAGGAAACGAGAATCATCAGATTGGAGTGTTGAAACCCAGTTTTTAAAATTTTCCCAAAGATCAAAAATTGAAAATAAAACAAAAAATCAGTTTTTTAGGATGATTTCTCATTTGGCTACAGTAATGTTGAATTTTTTTTTTTTTTTTGTTTTTTACAGAAAGAGAGAGATAGGGGAAAAGAAAATTAGAAATGAACTCATTTCAAGGTCATTAAAATAATGAATGAACACACACATGAAATTTTATTGTGTTCCAATTTTATATACTGTATATACTGTGTATATATATAGAGAGAGAGAGAATGAATGCCTACGTGAACAAGTCATCATTTCATGAAATAGATTGCAATGGAAATAGTTTTATAATTCAAATATTAATTATAAATAACTTTGGTGCTATGAAAATTACAATGCTATAATTACAACATGATAAAGAAATTGCAACTTTGAATACCTACTAAGTTGATTCGTGACAAACTGGCAACTGCTCTTCAGTATAATTTTTGCCTATCTAGCAAACTCAATCTTTAGTTTGTTTCATCATGAGACTGTCGTGTAGAGTCAGTTGACTAATGGAACATATTTTGGAATGTTCAGTATCAATTGCAAATTTTAAAACTTGGATTTTATTAATTTAATAATCGAAATCCCTTATAAATTTGTGGAATATGTCAAATAGATCTAAAATATGGGATCATTTTGTGCGTAAGACAAAAGAAACTGCTGAATGCAAGAAATGCAACAAGACTTTACAGTGTTGTGGAGGGTCAACATCAACTTTGAATTCGCATGTTAAAAATATTCATGGTATTAGCATCAAGGAAAGCAATTCTTCTGCATTCAAGAAGCAAAAGACTTTGGGAGAATATATGCAAAGAAAATCTGTTGAAGAAATTTCTAGCTTGCTAGTACTGGTTAGTAGAGTAGGTTTGGTTATAAACAGAGAGAAAACTAAAGTGATGAAAATTGGTCAGGCAGGCTGTGATTCAGTTAATCTGAAGGGTTGCAACCTTGAACAGGTGTCACAGTTTAATTATCTTGGGAGCTATGTAACAGATACTGGTGATGTGCGGCATGAGATTAACAGACGTATAGGGATTGCTGCAGGGACTTTTAAGAATCTGTGGAGAGTGTGGAGAAATAGGCATATACACATGAAAACGAAAATTAGACTAATAGTTTGGTTCTTTCTAGGTTTAGTTATGGCAGTTAAACTTGGACAATTTGTAAACATGATAACAGGAAACTAGACTGCAACCTGCTTTAAGCAGCATATTGTGCAGAGAGAGACTCCGCTGGTTTGGCCGTGTGGATAATTATAGATTAGCGAATAGGGTTATGAACAGTGTGCCTAAAGGCTTCAGAAAGAGGGGGAGACCAAGGATGAGGTGAGCAGACAATGTCAAACAGGACCTTATTAGAATTGGTGTGCAGTGGCCATACATATGCAGTAGATGTAGCTCAGGACAGACTTGCTTGGAGAACTAAATTGCACAGTCTGGTTGGACCTCCGTAGCCCATGGCTGCTTGATGATGATGCATTGCTAATAGTAAATTTATTCAAGAGAGTTTATAGAAAACTAAATATGACAAATCTCATCCAACATCCCATACTGGTGTAAGAAAGTTGCTGCTTGGTTTTTATGAGAAAAAGAAACAGGAGCTTATTGGAACTCATGAAATGATAAGCTGGAAAAAATTGGTTTTGCAGTGAGTGGGATTCTAACTCACATATCCTGGAAATGTTCCTGGTTCAAATCCCACTCATGACAAGACCAATTTTTTTCAGCTTATCATTTCATGAGTTCCATGTCTACAGGGCATATCCTGTGATTCTTTACTACTGGAGCTTATTGATTGAATTTACTACTAATAGAATCAAGAACCTACTAGTCCTAATAGAAGGTATTACAATGAGCTTAATAAACATGTAAAAGATAAGTTAATAGCTGATAAGAATCTTTGTCTTGATAGCTTGGCTGACAAAGCAGAGGAAGCAGTTAGACAGTGCAACAGCAGGGGGTTGTAGCAGATAGTTAATGTTTTATATGTGGGAAGAAACAGACAGGTACATAGGGACTGAGGGATAAATATGGCAAGGTGGTTGAAAGTGAGGATTCTGTGATTGCTAGGTGGGATGAGCATTTCAGAGATGTTCTAAATAATGTGATTATTTCTACTCCCATTGTTTGTAACGAAAATAGATGCATTACTGGCTTTTATGATGGCCCAATATCACATTCTGAAGTTGCATTGGCTATCTCTAAATTAAAACTGCATAAACCCCCATGGGTGGATAAAATCACCATTGAAATGCTGAGAGCTGGAAACATTTGTGTTGTCACATGGCTGACTGAAATTTTTTAAATATTTTTTATGCTAAAGGTGTTGTTCCTAGGGATTTTATTAGAGCTATCATTGTCCCAATTTTTAAAAAAGGTGATCGCAGTTGATAATTATAGGGGAATTAGTTTATTTTCTGTTCCAGGTAAAGTTCTTTGCATGATTATACTTAATAGAATTAAGAATTTGGTTGATGGACAACTGCGTGATGAACAGTGTGGATTCAGAAGTGGTAGGGAATGTAATGATCAAATATTTTCACCTAGGCAGATTCTTGAGAAATGTTTGGAGTTTCAAAAACCTGCAGTTGCTAGCTTTATAGATTTCAGAAAGGCTTTTGACTCAGTTGATCGACATAATTTGTGGTTGATTGTTAGATCATATGGAATACCTGATAAGTTAGTTAGTGTAATTAGAGTTCTCTATAATAATACTGAGTCACGTGAGAGTTAATAAGTTTTGCAGCAATTGGTTTAGCATTGCTAGTGCAGTTAAGACAAGGTTCATGTTTCAGGACCCTTATTAGGGGTGCATTTTGTCTCCTTTTCTCTTTAGTTATTGATCATATAATGCAAAATTCTTTGCAAGGGGAAAGATTTTGGCCTTAAATGGTCTAGAGATTTAAAAATTTCTGATTTAGATTATGCAGATGACTTGGCCCTGTTGGCTACTGATGTTGAAGAGATGAATTCGTTCATTAGGGCTGTTAATGAGATTGGTAACAGTGTAAGGTTTGGTGAAAAACAGAGAAAAAACTAAAATGATGAAAATTGGTTAGGCAGATGGTTCAGTTGCTTTGAATGGCTTTGCTATTGAGCAAGTGTCTCAGTTTAGTTATCTTGTGAGTTATGTAACAGATATTGGTGATGTGCAGGATGAGATTAACAGGTTAATAGGGATTGCCTCTGGGACTTTTAGGAATCTATGGAGAGTGTGGAGAAATATACATATACACCTAAAGACTAAAATTAGACTGTATAATTGTTTGGTTCTTTCTAGGGTGTTATGGTAGTGAAACTTGGACACTTTGTAAACAAGATAACAGGAAACTAGATGCTTTTGATTCCAGATGCTTACACAATACCTTGGGCATCAGGTGGTTCAACTTTGTAACTAATGATGAGGTTAGGCAAAGGAGTCTGCAACCTCCTTTAAGCAGCATATTGTGCAGAAAGAGACTGCACTGGTTTGGTCATGTTGCACATATGCATAGCTGCAGATTGGTAAAGAGGATTATGAATAGTGTACATATCATCATCATCAAGCAGCCATGGGCTACGAAGGTCCAACCAGACTGCAATTTAGTTCTCCAAGCAAGTCTGTCTTGAGCTACATCTTCTGCATTCGGACACTGCACATCAATTCTAATAAGGTCCTGTTTTACATTGTCTGCCCATCGCATCCTTGGTCTCCCCCTCTTTCTGAAGCCTTTAGGCACACTGTTCATAACCCTATTCGCCAATCTATAATTATTCATACAGGCAACATGGCCAAACCAATGGAGTCTCTCTCTGCACAGTATGCTGCTTAAAGGAGGTTGCAAACTCCTTTGCCTAATCTCATCATTAGTTACAAAGTTGAACCACCTAATGCCCAAGATACTGCGTAAGCATCTGGAATCAAAAGCATCTAGTTTCCTGTTATCTTGTTTACAAAATGTCCAAATTTCACTACCATAACTAACCCTAGAAAGAACCAAACTATTATACAGTCTAATTTTAGTCTTTAGGTGTATACGCCTATTTCTCCACACTCTCCATAGATTCCTAAAAGTCCTAGAAGCATCCCTATTCGCCTGTTAATCTCATGCTGTGTATCACCAGTATCTGTTACATAACTCCCAAGCTAATTAAACTGACACTTTTTCAAAGGTGCAACCATTCAGAGTGACTGGAGCACCAACTGTCTGACGAATTTTCATCACTTTAGTTTTCTCTCTGTTTATAATCAAACCTACTCTATTACCAGTTTCATCAACTCATTACATTCGAATGAAAGAGTTCATCTCATCATCATTTGCCAACTGGGCTAAATCATCAGCATAATCTAAATCAGAAATTTTCATATCTCCAGTCCATTTAAGGCCAAAATCTTTCCCTTGAAGTGAATTTCGCATAACATAATCAATAACCAACCTACAGAGAAAAGGAGACAAAATGCACCCTTGTCAAACACAAGAAGTAATGCTAAACCAGTGATTCTCAACCTTTTCTGGACCAACGCCCCTTTTAGAAGAAAACAAAATTTTCAATGCCCCCCCTAGTCCATAATAGTTAATTTTATATGAAATATTAAAATATTGTTGCATATTATCTGTACCTAATTTATCTGTTTATTTATCTATTAAAAATCATAAAGCAGAATTTAATAAAACGACAACCAAATGTACAATAAAATTGCTTATTAAAATTTTAAAAATAAACACAGAATCAATAAGAAACAAAAAATAATGAGATAAACAAAAAATTAATAATAAATAAAAAAAATTAATGAGATGGTTGAGGCTGGTGGAGTGTTAACAATTTGTTAATGTTGGGTTCCAATTTCGTTAACATCAATCGCAGATCACCAGGTTCAGTGATGTGTAGTCTGTTCCTCTTCTTTGACAGTAAATTAGCTACTGCACAGAATCCACACTCAGCCATACAGGACGAAGGAAATGCGATTAAAAACTTCTGTACTATTGCCCACAATCCAGGGTAGAGAACTGGTATTGATTTTTGAAGCCAGAACTCTTGGTATCAATGTTTGAATTTTACTTTGAGTCCTTCGTTAGTCGTGAGTTCTAAGAGTTCCTCTTCCAAATTTGATGATTCTTCAGTATCTGTGTTTGCAAAAGGATCTAAAACCCAACTCGGTATATTCATGTTTAAAATATCTTGGAAACCTCCGTAAAATCAACATGAAAAACTTCCAAGTGTTGGCAGTAAGTAAGTAATTCTTCCGGTTTTGCAGACACTGCTGATAATGTGGGAAAGTGGTTGTATTCACCTCTACCTAGATTTCGTTTGAATAGAAGAAGTTTTCCCGCAAAAGCAGCTTTGATGTTTTTCGTTTTAATTAAATTCAACTCATCACCTTGCAATTGTAAATTAACTTGATTAAATATTTTAAACAGGTCTGTCAAATAAGCGATGTCAGTTTTTGACGTAATCAGGTTTTCTCGCAATTTTTCGTCTCTGTCTTCAAGAAAGTCCAGTACTGAGTCAAATAGATTGAAAAAACGATTCAGACAAACACCTTTAGAGAGCCAACATACTTCTGTGTGCAGCAGCAAGCGATTGTAATCTTCATCATTTTCATTACAAAGCTTACCAAATAATCGGTCATTCAATGAATTGCTTCTAATCTTATTGATTGCTTTAATAACATAATGGAGCAACGAATGCAGACGTTCATTCAAATTTTTTGCAACCAAATGCTGACGATGAATAATACAATGTACAGTGAGTACATTTGGTACTGCTTGTTTCAAATGCGCTATGAAACCCTTACGACGCCCTGTCATTGCTGGAGCACCATCAGTAGCAGCAGACAAAATATTGCAAATAGGAATTTCTTTCTCTTGAAAAAACTTTTGCATGGTATTAAATATGGATTCTCCCTTTGTATCAGATTCCAAATTTTCAGCAAGTAATAACTCTTCGTGAATTTTTTCTTCTTTTATAAATCATACATATGATAAGAGTAGAGCTTTGTTATTTGGTAGAGTTGATTCATGGAGTTGAATGGAAAATTTGCAAGTCTTTAAGTAATCACAATGATATTTCAACGTCTTTTGCCATTTCATCTATTCTTCTTTGCACTGAATTATTACTGAGAGGAATTTTTTTGATGATATCTGACGGTGTCTTATGATGAACAGTTTCTAATATCTCTTTGACTGCCGGCAAAATTAATTCCTCACCAATTGTGTGTGGTTTTCCTGCTTTTGCGATTAACAATGAAACGTTATATGAGGCTCGTAGTCCATCATCATCTTGTTTAGAAGACGACGCAAAAATGTTCGACATAGTTGGCTGTTTTAAATATTGCTTTTCCAGTTCTTGAAAATAGGATAAATCTTTGTTCTTCTTATCAGCATGCATTTTATTTAAATGCTCTTGTAGCCTAGAAGGTTCCATAGCTTCATTTGAAAAAACTTTTCGGCAAATTAAACACATAGGTAATGATTGGTTTGTAGGAGAGTACGTAAATCCATATTTCAAATACTCAATACTGTACTGCCGACATTTCTTTTTAGATGTAGATTCAGACATTTTCAAATACAAATTAACTTCTCAACAGATTTATAGATAGTTATAAAAATAATGTTTATAATGACTTCTAACACTTATCACTCACGACTACTTATCACGGCGAAGCACATAAAAATAATAAAACATTCCTAGAGCTATCGCTGTTATAGATTTGATTTTGTGCACGCATTAACTTGTATGTTTGTGATGCCGGCGCACTTGCTCCATAAACAAGTCATTTCAAGCTCCCATATTCTTGTCGAAACATGTCAAATTGCATGAACCGCGTGTTTGCCTACCAACTTGTCACCGTCAATCTATTCTAAACTAAAACAAATTAGGTGTAGGTATACTAATGCTAATTTAAAAATGCTTATTAACGCGATAACAATAAGATAATTTACATAGCTAGATAAAATATTTATTCATGAAAACAGGTAATTTCAAAGTATTTTATTATATTAAAAAATAATTATAAAAAGAAATATTAAATATAATAAATTTGTTATTATTATATTATTATTGCATCAAGGTTGATTTGCCTATCAGGATGAACACACATGTCCAACATAATAAGCCTGATATAGTAGTGCATTATAAGGTATTGAATGAGATTACAATTATTGAAGTAGGAATAACATCTCAGGATAACTTGCAGACAGTAGAGGTTGAAAAGCAGAGGAAGTATGATCTGCTGGCTAATGAGTTGAGCCTAATTCACAAGTGTAATGTTAATATTATACCTTATGTTCTGATGTGGGATGGTATTGTAACTACGTACCATAAAGCATACTCAAAGCGACTTAGAGTGGGAAAACATATTGGAGGTTATATCCAATCTGTGATCTTGAAGAGAACTTTTGAGAGCATCTCAGTCGACTTCAGACGTGCTAGTAGGCGGTAGCAGGGAACTTATTGTCCAAGCTGCAGTTGAAAAGCTGTACATGACGGATGAGGTAGTGGATGACCACAATCACCAGGAAGACACACAGAATAGAAGAGATAAAAAGGATATCACAGAAAATTCCATTAAATTTATTTATTTATTTGACCGCCCCTCTTGACTGCCTCAACGCCCCCCCAATTGCCTCTGGATCCGCTACCGCCCCCATGGAAGGCTCCAGCGCCCACTAGGGGGCGGTATTGCCCCCGTTGGGAATCTGTGCTAAACCAATTGCTACAAGCCTTACCAACTCTCACACATGACTCAGTGTTATTATAGAGAACTTTCATTATGTTAACTAACTTGTCTGGTATACCATATGATCTCACAATCAACTACAAATTATGAAAATCAACAGAGTCAAAAGCCTTTTTAAAATCAACAAAGCTAGTAACCAAAGACAAACTCTAAACATTTCTTAAGAATCTGCCCGAGTAAAAATATCTGATCTACACATCCCTTCCCACTTTTAAATCCACATTCCTCATCATGCAATTGCCTGTCAACCAGATTGTTAATTCTATTAAGCATAATGATGCAAAGAACTTTACCTGGAACAGAAAGTAGGCTGATGCTCCTATAGTTATCACAAGAACTGTGATCACCTTTTTTGAAAATAGGGATAACAATAGCTCTGGTAAAATCCTTAGGAACCATGCCTTATGATAAAAGATACTCAAAATTTCAGTCATCCACGTGGTAACCGAAACATTCCCAGCTCTAAGCATTTCCATAGTAATTTCATCTTCTCTGGCAATTTGTGTAATTTAAGTTTAGAAATATCCAAATTAACTTCAGATTGTATTATAGGGTTGCATCTATCATCATTACAAACAATGGGAGTATAAATAATCTCATTGTTTAGAACATCACTGAAATGCTCAACCTACCTAGCCATGACAGAATCCTCACCTATAACCTTACCTTGTTTATCCTTCAATCCCTGTATACCTGTCTGCTTTCTACCATACAAAATTTAATTATCTGGTACAGTTCTCTGTTGTTGTGATGTCTAACTGCTTCCTCGGCTTTGTCAGCCAAGCCATCAAGCCAAATATTCTTATCAGCTGCTTACTGATCCTTTACATGTTTATTAAGCTCTCTGTAATGCTTTCTATTAGGACTAGCAGGGTATTAATTACGGACATTCCTGCAGTTCTTTCTTTCTGAAATAAGCTCAAGTGCCTTATCACTCAAATAATTCTGCCTCCTCTTTCCCTAAAAGAGTACTGTTAGTGTCCAAAAAAGCCTGTTTAAAATGATCCCATTCTTCCTCAACTGGTTCAATTTCCTCAATTGGTTCAGTAGTAAGCAAACCATGACTGTCATAATGACTAAGTAACCTATCATGGTAAGCTTTAGCTATAACTGGGTCTTTCAGAGCTTGAGATTTAAAGGTAAATTTTTTTAACCTTAGTACAACAGTTTTTAAGTTTAAGTTGCAAGACACTTTTAACAAGGTAATGGTCAGATCCAATTTCAGCTCCCCTGGTATTCCTAACAGAACTAGCCCATTTGCTGTTAATTAATGTATAATCTATCATATTCTTATGCAGCCCATCTGGTGAAACCCATGTGTACTTATGTATGTTGTATGTTTGTAATAAGGTTAGTTATTCTGAAACCATTAAATTTACTTACCTGTAGGAGTTGTTGATCATCGCCATTGCAGCTACCAATACCAAATGGCCTATTCACCCCTCCTCAAAGGTCAGAGTCAGTACCAACTTTGGCACTGAAGTCACATAGAACAAGGGTAATATCTCCTTCCTTGACAGAATTCAAAATATTCTGCAGTTGTTCGTGAAACCTATCTGTCTTACCCTCATCAGCATCCTCAGTGGGGACATAACAGTAGATAACATTCAAGTCTTTAATGCTTGTCTGAAATTTTGCTGTAATAAATCTTTCATTAATGCACTCAAATTCTAGAAGAGCAATCACCAACATGTCTGCTTCTAAGCAGACATGCTAGTGACTGCACGTCTGCTTAGATGACAGTACATGTCTGCTTCTAAGCAGACATGCTAGTGATCCTCACACAAGAAGGGCAATCACTAGCATGTCTGCTTCTAAGCAGACATGCTAGTGATTGCTCTTCTTGTGTGACGACATCAAGAGAATAATCTCTGTGCTGAGTCCTCACATTCCAACTACCTATGGAGAGAAAATGGTTAGTGGGATATTTAAAGAAACTACGTTTATTGAGAGACGGAATGCCAACAATTATCAAACAGCCCCCTAATTGTAGACATGGGGTGTCAAACAGCCCTAATTGTATAACACTGTTCCTCCACCACTAAAGGCTGAAGCCATCTACACTGGAAGACTTCCTCCAATGTATAATTTGATGTTGCCAGTAGAAGCAAGAGTTCAGGTGCCTGCGATGACCTCTGTGTAGGATTATCCACCAGCTGATAAAACATATACTGTGAATCTATTCACTTGGGGGTGTCAACCCACAAACAGAAAACGCAGCAGAAAATTCTCCCTCCACAGAAGCCCACCAGTGCAGCAAATTCAGGATCCATAATCAAGCTCAGAGCCATAATTCCATTCAGGTTGTTATGTATGGTCAGCACCAGGGCCCTGTGTGGTTGACCACTCCTCAGCAGGGTAGAAAAAACCAAAAAGTAGCTGTCCAGATCAGTAGGCCACTGGTCTGGTAGACTTCCCCTCCCATTCCTCTTCACAAGAGAGTATGCTAATAGGGATAATGAAACACAAAAATTATTAAATTTGTATATATTTCTCACAATTTTGAAGAATTTTTTAAAACTCTAAAGCAAAGGTGAAATGCTACATTGTAGTGAAAATCCAGATCTTTTTTCCAGCCCATTTGTGTCACTTGCCCCCTTCTCCTTTATTTTTTTCTACATGGGTTAAAACTGTAGTAGTCTGCCTGGGTTAAACTGTAGTAGCATAATTAAAAATTGAGGAATTTTTCTTAAAAGGAAGAATCTACTTTTTTCAATTAAATGCTCAGTTGAAGGAGAATTAAAGTGTAAAAGAAAAATAGTTAACTGCAAAATTATATAGTTATACACTGTATTAAAAATACTAGTCTGTTTTTACTACTTATGTATATTTAACAAAAAACAATTAGCAATCACAAACACTTTACTCCGTATCAGCTTTATTGTGCTAAAACCACTTCATGACCACTTTATAAGTTACAACATGGGAAGATTATTAGTAATCACTTTTAGCATGCTTCATTTTCAAGAAATGAACTCAGGCATGAAAAATATCAGTGTAATGTCAATCCACAAACAAACTCAGTGTAATGTGAAAGATATTTCACACTACACTGAGTTACAACTATAACCTTAACAAATTAGGTTTTCCTCATTTGCCCACTGACAACTATTTTATATACTCTCTGTTATGCATAGAGTAGTATTAAAATACGATTACTAGATACTACAGCAACAATGAAAACATAATCAAGAAAGTTACATATTATTTTATCAGATGATCTGTGGCATTTTTTATTATATATTATATAATATTACTTTACCGGTTACAATAACAAACTCGATCAAAAACCTAATAGTTAATGACAGAGATATAAAAAACCACATGGGTGGGGTCTACCAAATTACTATTCCTGACCCTACAGAAAAGTTAAAAGGAAAAAACACCTACATTGGAAAGACATATCGTCAATATGTTAATAGAATGCAGGAGCATAAAACGGATATTCAAAAGCAACTCTCCAATACAGCTTTGATCCAAACTGTGATCGAAAATAATATTAAAATGCAAACAATCAATTATAAACCTTTAGCAGCCTCCCTAACTAAATTTCAACTATTATATGCAGAGAAATTATATACACACAAACACACACCGCAACACAGTATGTAATACAGAGATTCCCCCCGTGCCTGCAGCATGGACCCTCCTGCTACAACAGCAGACCGTCGCAGAACCTAACACACATGAGTACGTACAGGATGACGTGGGCGATGAAGCGTATATAAAGTGATGCATTACATTGAACAACTTGAGCCAGATGATGCCGCTGGTTGGTGGCGAGCAAAACGCGTAGCTCTGGTTAACATCAGGGAGTGGATATGGACTCTATTTGCGAGTCGAATGGTGGGCCATATTTTTAAGGTTGTTTTAAAGTTTTAATGACTGGTCACAGGATGATTAAAGTTTTATCATGTTTTTAAAGTGCCATATAATCTGGAAAGAGAGCAATGTGTAATGGAAAGTTGTTACCAGTATCTGCACAAACTTAAAATAATCCAGCATAAAGGTCAAACATAAAAAAGGCAGTGTAAAGAAAAACGAACATCAAATGATCAGTTGACAGTGGAATAGGAAGCCAGTAAAAGAGTTAACATCTGGTTAAAATGGCAGTCGACCTTCGTTAAATGGCATTCGCCAAAAACTGCACATTTGTAACAACCCAGTAAAAGTGAGCAGCAACTATTTATGTATGAGGATTATGACAACTCAGTAACATCGTGCATTTAAGCTTCATTACATCTGTAAGCATAAGGACTGGTCACACAGATTATTGTGGAGCTATTACATCTGGCCCAGGACCAGCTGGTCGAGGCTAATAATATCGAAGCCGACAATTGATGCAGTTTTACCAGCCTTCATCATATATCTGGTAATTAAACTTTTGTTATTTATTCCGCTAGGTTCCATTAATTGTTGTGTTAAAGGTTATATCTTAGTTGAAAGAAATAATTAAGTAATATCATGGTACTTGTACATACTAGCTATTTGGTATAGATTATAACTTTAGGTGTCTTACCCCAGTAGTCGGGATAGACGGAAATAATCACCAATAAGTTGTCAAGTAGTGTGTGTTTTGTAATACCCATTGCATTCTTCTTGGTTATAGAGACATACTTTATAAGATTACTTTAATATACAGCAATTATTCATGTGAAATTAAATTATTTTATTTTTTTAAAGGGACAGAGATAATCTAAGTTTTCGGCTCGTGTTGGTTTCTCGTACACTATACAAACACTTACACAAGGAATACAACATACAAACACTTAAACAAGGACATTTCAGTTGGAATAGTCAGAAACACTAACCACTAGCCTAGGCAAGCTAGTTTTGGTCTTTGATAGCATGATGAACGAATACAGTCACCATCAGAACAGTACTTCAAATGAAATTGCTGCATAACTTTGAGGGAGTGGAAACTGAACTTTAAATATATTTAAAATGGCTGCCAGAGACTGAACAGTAAATTAAAACAGGGAACTTGTTCTCCTCTTATTGACAGTGGGCCAAAAAATGTTTATTTACCCTTGTCATTCTGTCAGATTCATTGTCTACTATGTATCAAAGTGGATGGCTGACTGTCGCTGATTGGTTTAGACAGTTGATTGGTTGGAGTTTTATGGTGCATTAGCAGGGAAGGCCATTGCCAAACAAGGTAAAAAGGAAGTTAAATGACGAAGAACCCACAACCAAATTTAAAAGCAAACACATAAAACACAAAAATGGCAAAAGAAAAGAAAAGAAAAGAATGAACAGATAAGTACACAATTAAATGGACCTTTTTGCTCAGAAATTAATTAACAATAACACAAAATTCTCTGTCATTGAGCAATAAAATTTTAAAGTTTATCCTTTAAACTATTTGCACATTAAAAGTTTTTAGGAGAAAACTCAGAAGCTTCTCGGAGCAAAGATAGCATTCCGTCTTCAGTGAAGTGACACTATGTGCTGACATTGTTTAGACAAAGAAGATTTAGAGCTTCTTCCACATGTAGTGAAGGGCAATTCCAGTGTCTCAGTTGCAGGTGGGGAGGGCAAGGTCATTATTTCAATAGCCTCGCAGACTTTGGTTCCATAGAAAGCGAATGCACGTGCACGCAGTGTTGTGTGCTCCCAGTCAGTCAATAGACTTGCGTGTTGTACTGCTAGTTTGGCAGCAGCCATCATTAGCTTGTTTTGGCTGACATCTGTTTGATGCTCTGCGAACCTCTCTTGTAAAGAATATATGGTTTTTCCAATGTAGTAGACAAAGGAATTATCTGGCGAATGTAGGGAAAATTGGTATACACCTGATTTTTGAAGTAGGCTAAATTTGTCTGTCCCTTTTGATAATTTTCTTCAGATTTAGAGCTGGACTGAAAACAATTTTGATATTTTGGGCTCCGAGTAATTTGTGGACTGATTCGTATAGGACAGGAACGTAAGAAATAGGTGTGGCAAAGGTTGCATGTTCAGGGGGAGGAGAGCTGAATCTCTTCTGTTTTCGTTTCTATATTTATTGATTAGTTTTCTATCGTCCTTTCACGCAACTGCTCATTTGAAGATACGGTGAAGGCCCTATGGGTGAGGGCTGCAATGTACCCCATGGGCATACAAAATTGCAGCTTTACATTCTGTAACGCTCCAAAGATTATTGACTTTTCAAGTTGGACTTTTTGTCTGTTCCAAATTTATTCAAATTCCAGACAGCTGTATTGGGTGCCAGGTAATAATAACTTGCCAAATAAAGTTGAAATATGGTTCATTATGTATTTATCAAGCATTACTTATCGAGTAAGAATTCAAAAAAGGATTGTTAAGTTTAATTAAAGTTTAAATATAATCAAATATCAATTAACGTTGCTCAGGAGAAAAATAGCAAAAATTCAAAAGTTTCTAAAACAAAGTTCATTTCCAAAAAAAATTTCAAGACTCACCTAATTCAATACATAGGTTGGAATACTAACACCTCCTTCTATCTAAAGTAACATCAACTTCCACTAATAGCACTCTCTGTGGCCCAATGCCACCATACTACTAACTCTCATTCTCTTTTTACTGACTCACAATCAACTCTGTGACTTAACGTCACTACTATAACAAGCGGTGTACAATGCCGACATGTGTCTATTGCATGTCGGGAAAGACATTTGCATAATATGATGATTGCACTAGCTACGATGCAAGAGGGGTCATGTCCTACATACGCTCTTTAGCAGTTGGCAATCAAAAGGTCGGAGTTGCGCATGGGCCAACTCCTATTCTCAGAAATGAGAATTATGATGTCCAAATAAATGAAATAAACCCCAAAATGATAAATATAACGTAAATAAAGCAAAACTGGTTAAGGAAAAGTAAAAGTGAATGGGTGGACCATCACAGTTCCCTCACCCATAGGGCCTTCACTGTATCTTCAACAGAACCATAGTCCACAAGGCTATTGAAATAATGACCTTGCTCATCCCAACCTGCAACTGAGACACTGGAATCACCCTTCATGATATGTGGAAAGAAGCTCTAAACAGCCGTAATGTCACCACATAGTGTCACTTCACTGAAGATGGAGTGCTGCCCTTGCTCCGAAAAGCTTCCGAGTTTTCCCCTAAAAACTTTTAACATGCAAATAGTTTGAAGGATAAACTTTAAAATTTTATTGCTCAACGACAAAGAATTTTATCATCATCATCATCCTCCTCCTCAAGCAGCCATGGGCTACGGAGGTCCAACCAGACCATGCAATTTAGTTCTCCAAGCAAGTCTATCCTGAGCTACATCTACTGCATCTGGCCACTGCACACCAATTCTAACAAGGTCTTGTTTGACATTGTCTGCCCACTGCATCCTAGGTCTCCCCTTCTTTCTGAGGCGTTTAGGCACACTGTTCATAACCCTATTCGCCAATCTATAATTATTCATACGGGCAACATGGCCAAACCAACGGAGTCTCTCTCTGCACAATATGCTGCTTAAAGGAGATTGCAAACTCCTATGCCTAATCTCATCATTAGTTACAAAGTTGAACCACCAAATGCCCAAGATACTGCATAAGCATCTGGAATCAAAAGCATCTAGTTTCCTGTTATCTTGTTTACAAAGTGTCCAAGTTTCACTACCATAACTAACCCTAGAAAGAACCAAACTATTATACAGTCTAATTTTAGTCTTTAGGTGTATACGCCTATTTCTCCACACTCTCCATAGGTTCTTAAAAGTCCCGGCAGCAATCCCTATTCGTCTGTTAATCTCATGCCGCACATCACCATTATCTGTTACATAGCTCCCAAGATAATTAAACTGTGACACCTGCTCAAGACTGCAACCATTCAGATTAACTGAATCACAGCCTGCCTGACCAATTTTCATCACTTTAGTTTTCTCTCTGTTTATAACCAAACCTACTCTACTACCAGTCTCATCAACAGCTCAAATGAAAGAGTTCATCTCATCAACATCATTTGCCAAAAGGGCTAAATCATCAGCATAATCTAAATCAGAAATTTTCGTATCTCCAGCCCATTTAAGGCCAAAATCTTTCCCTTGAAGTGAATTTCGCATAACATAATCAATAACCAAGCTAAAGAGAAAAGGAGACAAAATGCACCCTTGTCGAACACCAGAAGTAATGCTAAACCAATTGCTACAAGACTTACCAACTCTCACACATGACTCAGTGTTATTATAGAGAGCTTTCATTATGTTAACTAACTTGTCTGGTATACCATATGATCGCACAATCAACCACAAATTATGACGATCAACAGAGTCGAAAGCCTTTTTGAAATCAACAAAGCTAGCAACCAAAGGTTTCTGAAACTCTAAACATTTCTCAAGAATCTGCCTAAGTGAAAATATCTGATCCACACATCCCCTACCACTTCTGAATCCACATTGCTCATCACGCAATTGACTGTCAACCTGATTCTTCATTCTATTAAGCACAATCATGGAAAGAACTTTACCTGGAACATAGAGTAGGCTGATACCCCTATAGTTATCACAAGAACTGCGATCACCTTTTTTGAAAATAGGGATAACAATAGCTCTGGTAAAATCCTTAGGAACCATGCCTTTATCATAAAAGATATTCAGAATTTCAGTCATCCGAGTGGTAACCGAAACATTCCCAGCTCTAAGCATTTCCATAGTAATTTCATCTACCCCTGGGGATTTATGAAGTTTAAGTTTAGAAACAGCCAAAATAACTTCAGATTGTGTTATAGGTCCAACATTAAAGCCACCAATGCATCTATCATCATTGCAAACAATGGGAGTAGAACTAACTACATTGTTCAGAACATCACTGAAATGCTCAGCCCACCTAGCCATGACAGAATCCTCCCCTTCTATAACCTTACCTTGTTTATCCTTCAATCCTTGTATGCCTGTCCGTTTTCTACCACACAAAACATTAACTATCTGGTACAGCTCTCTGCTGTTGTGCTGTCTAACTGCTTCCTCGGCTTTGTCAGCCAAACCATCAAGCCAAAAATTCTTATCAGCAGCTAACTGATCCTTTACAAGTTTATTAAGGTCTCTGTAATGCTTTCTATTAGGACTAGTAGGGTATTGATTAAGAGCATTCCTGCAGTTCTTTCTTTCCGAAATAAGCTCAAGTGCCTTATCACCCAGATAATTTTGCCTCTTCTGCTCCTTTTTTCCTAAAAGAGTACTGTTAGTGTCCAAAAAAGCCTGTTTAAAATGATCCCATTCTTCCTCAACTTCAGTAGTAAGCAAACCATGACTGCATAATGACTAAGTAACCTATCATGGTAAGCTTTGGCTATAACTGGATCTTTCAGAGCTTCAGTATTAAAAGTAAATTTTTTAACCCTAGCACAACACTTTTTACGTTTAAGTTGCAACACACTTTTAACAAGGTAATGGTCAGATCCAATTTCAGCTCCCCTATATGCCCTGGTATTCCTAACAGAACTAGCCCATTTGCTGTTAATTAATATGTAATCAATCATATTCTTATGCAGCGCATCAGGTGAAACCCATGTGTACTTATGTATGTCGCAGTGTTTGTAATAAGTGTTAGTTATTCTGAATCCATTGAGTTTACTTACCTGTAGGAGACGTTGCCCATTGCCATTGCAGCTACCAATACCAAAAGGGCCTATTACTCCTCCCCAAAGGGCAGAGTCAGTACCAACTTTGGCATTGAAGTCACCAAGAACAAGGGTAATATCTCCTTTCTTGACAGAATTCGAAATATCCGGAAGTTGTTCATAAAACCTATCCTTCTGATCCTCATCGGCATCCTCAGTGGGGGCATAACAGCAAATAACATTCAAGTCTTTAACGCTTGTCTGAAATTTTGCTGTAAGAAACCTTTCATTAATGCACTCATATCGTAGAAGAGCATTGCTAGCGTGTCTGCTGAGAAGCAGACCCACGCCTTGGTGATGCTTATTGTCGTCCCTCCCTGAAAAGAGAAATTTAAGATTATTTTTAAGAATCTGACCTTTGTCCATCTGGTCTCTTGCAAGCCGAGAATATCTAAATTATAACGATGGAATTCTTGTGTGAGGACATCAAGAGAAAAAGCTCTGTGCAGAGTCCTCACATTCCAACTACCTATGGAGAGAAAATGGTTAGTGGGATGTTTAAAGAAACTATGTTTATTGAGAGAGGGAATGCCAACAATATCAAACAGCCCCCTAATCGCAGACATGGGGCAAAGACCCGTTCCACCACTACTAAAGGCTGAAGCCATCTACACTGGAAGACTTCCTCCAATGTAGAATTTGACGATGCCAATAGAAGCAAAGAGTTCAGGTTCCTGCGATGACTTCTGCTCAGGATTATCCACCAGCTGATAAACATATCCTGTGAATCTATTCACTTGGGGGCTGTCAACCCACAAACAAACAGAAAACACAGCGGAAGATTTTCCCTCCACAGAAGCCCACCAGTGCAGCAAAATCAGGATCTATAATCAAGCTCAGAGCCATATATCTGTCCAGTCCAGTAGGTTTATATGGTCAGCACCAGGACCCTGTGTGGTTGACCACTCCTCAGCAGGGTAGAAAAAAAAGAAAAGTAGCCATAGTTGTCCAGATCAGTAGGCCACACTAATCTGGCAGCCCTCCCCTTCCGTTCACTTCCACAAGAGAGTATCTCTTTTGAAAGTTACTAACGGTCTGCACCACGAGAAGGCGGGGTCGGACATTAGGTGCTAGGCCTGGCCGGTTCTATGCATCATCACAGGGGATTGGTGCATAGCTCTCCTTCCAGTGACTACCTAGCTACCATTTACAGACCATTATTTTTAATGAACAGATAGAAAGAACAACAAAAATCTGTACAACAATGTGGAACCAGCAGTTTAGAGCCAGACAGGGGTGTGGGCAACTAGGCAGCAGCATCTGCCAAGTCATTGCCCCTGATCCCGACTTCAGCAGCCACCCAAGAGAACAGTGGTTGTGGCTGCCAGACAATGGAGTTGCTGATGGATCTTGGACGGAACAGGATGAGGCCAATGCCTCACTGAGATCAAAGCTTGTACACAATTACGATGCTTAGCGCAATGTGGTCCAAGGCAAGGCTGATAGAATGCAACTCTGCAGTGAGGACGGAACACTGCTACGGGATCTGGTCTCCAATGATATCACAACAGACCATGGTCAATCTCACTGATGTGTTGGCCTTCAATCTATCTGTGAAGATGGTTCCTGTTCGGGTGTGACTTTCTTTCCTGTCTCTGTAAATCTCCAAAGATCATTAATTTATACACTAATGGATTACCACTTTTTAAGTCGATTCAAATTTTTAGGGGAAAAATTGTCTTGAGTCAGGTGGGATACAAATCGATGACCTGCAAATTAACAAATGCTCATATCATCAATTAGAGGAGATCTTGATTGACTGCCAGTAGCTCAGTGGTCCAGAGCTCCTGACATGTTATCAGGAGGTCATGGGTTTGTATCCTACATGGCTCAAGACAATTTTTCCTCTAAAAATTTGGTAATCCATTAGTGTATACCAAAAAAAAGTCGAATTTATTCAATTATTTAATATTTATTCAATTGTATACTTGTAAGATATACTTTCCATCTATGTGGCATTTATCTGCCGCTTGTGGCTAGATTCCCCAGAACAGCACCTACATGTGACATAATGGAATATGTACTGCATGTAGAAATGTTCATATCATCAATTAGAGGAGATCTTGATCAACGGCTGGTAGTTCAGTGGTCCAAAGCACCTGACATGTTATCAGGAGATCGTGAGTTCGTATCCCACCTGGCTCAAGACAATATTTCCTCTAAAAACTTGAATCGACTTAAAAAGTGGTAATCCATATATATATATGGTATACCAAAATACAAAGTCGAGTTTACTCAATTATTTAATATTTAATTATTAACTTTTTAAGTTGGACCTTTTGTCTGATCCAAATTTATTCAAAATTCCAGATAGCTTGTCAGGCACCAGGCAATATTTAACTTGCCAAATAAAGTTGAAATAGGGTTCATTTTGTATATCTAGCATTACTTATTGAGCAATAATTCAAAAAGGATTGTCAAGTTTAATTAAAGTTTGAATCTAAACCAAAATCAATTAACGTTGCTCAAGAGAAAAATAGCAAAATTTCAAAAATTTCTACAGCAAAGTTTATTTGCAAAAAATTCAAAGATTCACCAATTCAGTTGATGAATACAAAAGTTGGAGTACTAACAACTCATTCTATCTACACATACTGATTCAACATACTCCACATACTATTTCAATGTACTTCAGCTCCTCCTAACAATACTAACAATTCCAATTCTGAATCTGTGACCTAGTCACTTAGTTATAACATGCAACATACAAATGCAGCACGTCTGTTGCACACCGGGAAAACATTTGCATAATCTGATGATCACGCTAGCTATGATGAGGGATTGTGTCCTACATGCACGCATTAGCTACTGACAATCAAAAGGTCAGAGTTGTGCATGTGCAACTCCTTCCATGGCTCAGAAGTAAGGATTGTGATCATGTCCAAAATGAAATAATACCCAAAATGATAAATATAATGTAAATAGAGTAAAACTGATTAAGGAAAAGTAAAAGTGAATCATCACAATGGGCAAGAAGTCCATGTGTTTAGCACAATGGCTGGCAAAGAGTTGCTGGTACATGTCGAGTGTAAAGGCTTTTCCCACAGATGGAAAACATCGAGCCATGACGGAAGTGGCTCAGTTGTTGACTGGGCAATTAAGACTGATGATGTCTCTGAAGTAGCCTCATACATGCAAATTGAAAGGACAAATGGCAGTCAGGCAATTCTGGTAAAGCACTGGAGACCCACTGAGGACTGGAAACACAGTCCCAAGTGAGATGGCCTGGCAGGGATCGCAATTTTGACACATATTGCAGGGACAACTGCTGGTGGCAAACAGATAAAGACAGTTTGTCGGTCTCAACATTAAGACTGGACTGTAAAGTGTGGAAGATCCCCATGCAAACATGGAGGACCTGATAATGGAAGGGGTTCAGCACCTTCACCACTGAATCCCAGGTAAAGTCCTATATCCAAGTCCTACAACCCAGGTATAAGTCCATAATCCAGTTTCGACCATACAAATGCACAGTACAGGCGGAGCAAAGAACATCAGTCTGCTCCCAAAGAGGAGACGACCTTGAGGATGTTCAATGCTCAAGTGCACTTGGACCTGAGATGACATGTGTCGTCAAGAGGTCAATTTCTGGTCAACGATGAGACCAAGAACTTCATGGCATCACAACTGGAATGGTGGTATCCTTGAGCCCAGCTCAGGGTCCAGTGAAGACTATACTTGTGGCAAAAGTGCATGAAAGTGGTCTTCTGTGGGGAGAACTGAAACCCACTGGCTGCTGCCCAAACCAAGAGAGAGTGTTTATGGTTGTTTGCAGTTGTTGCTCAATGACCCTCATGCTAGACAAAGAGCAAAAGATGCTAAAATCATCAACATAGAGGGCATTCCCTATATTCAGAAGAAGTTACTGTCTAATGTAATTAATCTTGACATTGAAAAGAGTAACACTCAATTATACAGCCTTGTAGCACCCATGGTCTTGAGGGGGCTTCGATAAAGTGTTGCTGATATGTACATAAAACGAACAAAACAATAAAAAGTTGAAAATGAAGATTGTCATGCAACCTTGCAAGCTGAAGCTATGGAGATCACGAAGAATGCCGAATCTCCACATTTTGTTGTATGCTTTTTCAATGTCAAAGAAAATTAACATCAGAGGCTCTCAACATAAAAACGAATTCCTCATCGCTGATTCAAAGTGGATCAGGTGGTCTAAGGTAGATTATACCCTGCGAAAACCACACTGGGTGTTGGACAGGCCACCTACCCTTTACTCTTTCTAAGTCAGGAGTCATTATGGCAGAATTGGCCGTATTACTAGCAGACATGTTTAGCAGTCTGCCAAAATTTTGGAACTTTTTTTAATCTTGAGCAGCGCTCAAAGGTACTGCTATACAACAATACTAAAGCTACAACTAAGCTTGCAAAAATATAAATTTGCTTATCGAAAAAGTTTTTCTATCATGCCTATGTGTGTGTGTGTGTGTGTCTGGACACTTCTAATCTTTACATACAATAAATATCTTAACTATCAGCAATATCTGCGCTGAAACTTCAGTACCTTTGACTAATACACAAAAAAGTTAAGCTTCTTGCTCAACAAAAATTTTTGGCTTAAGCTGCCATTAAATCTATAAATAGTAAATACAACTAATGAACTCAAAAATTACTATCTTTGACAATCATGTTAAATAACATACACAATTTATACACAAATATACAGTCCCTATTCTTGGACTACTATCTTTTACTACTGGTGCGTCCCTGTTCGTTGCGCCACTTCTTTTAATTGCCTCTGTAAAGCTCCAAAGAAATGAATTACTTTTAAAGTTTGGACCCTTTTTCTGATCCAATTAGGTTTATGCTCCAAATAGTTGAGTCAGGTGCCAGGCAATAATTAACAAATTGCCAAAAAAAAAGTTAAATTAGGGTTCAAAATACCAGCATGCGTTAATGAGTAAGAATTCAAAAATATTAAATGATTGTCAAAATATAAAGATAATTTCTAATCCAAAACAATTAACTTTGCTCAAGAGAAAAAATTAGTAAAGATTCAAAAGGTTTAAATAACAAACAAATTTATTTCCAAAAATCACTCACCAAACTTCAATGAAGAAGATACATCATTTCTCAACTTTGACTATACACACTGCACTAACTGTGCTCCTCCGTGCTTACTACCACTTACTGTGTTACTGCTCTGACTACTTACTGAGCTACTGCTCTAACTGTGACAACATGTCATCGGTTATAAGAGGCTTATAGTGCCCGCACATCATGTTGCATGCCAGGAAAGACATTTACATAAATCAATGAGTGGCGCAAGCTATGACGCAAGAGTGGGCGTGTCCTTGTGCATGCGCTTTAGCGGATGACAATCAGAAGTTCGGAGTTGTGCATGCGCAACTCCTAACTCTTGGAAACGAGCGCTGTGATGCCAAAAATGAAATAAAAATCCCCAAAATGATAAATATAACGTAAATTAAGCAAAACTGGTTAAGGTAAAGTAAAAGTGAATGATGGGGCATCACAGAATCCATGACAATTCCATTGTAGGAGTGTGGCCATCTCATGCCTTAGAAGAATTGGTGGATGACTTTCGATTTATGTTAACTGTCGGCAGCAACAGTTTTGGAAATTTAGGGCATTCACATCCATGTCCTCAGAGTCATCCAAGGACACATCTGAGATACCTGCTCGAGGAGGGGATGGGGATTTTATCTTTGACTCCAGTGGGGGTCCCTTCAGTTTGGAAGATCTGGCTGTTTGTGATTGTGATGAAAGCGACCTTCCTGAGATGGTAGGTGGAAAGCACTGACGCAGGAATAGAAACTACCATTGATGACGATGCTGAGAACAGATTCAGCAGGTGGAATGCTGATATTGGTCTGCACCACCATTGAAGTCATAGCAACAATGGGCTTTCCAATCCCCACACCAACACAGAAGATTTTGCCAGGTGGGGCAGGTTGCGCAGCAAGCTTTCTCAGCTATGGACAGATTTTACTGAGTGTTTTGAGGCATTGCACCTACTTTCTCTCCAGTCACTTAGGACAGTCGCAGGAGAATGCTGAATGTTTGCCACAACAATTCACACAGCTTGCCTTTTCTGCTGTGCAGTCAGGAACAAGGTGACCTGGTTGCCACAACAAGCAAGGGTGGGTTGACGCTGGCAAGCTATGCAGGCATTGATGTATCTCTGGCATTGAAAACAATGCAGATTTGAAATGTACAGCCATACTTCACAGTGAAGGTAACCTGCCTTGATGGAAGTGGAGCATATGCTGTATATCTGTAGCAAAACACAGATTGTTTAGAATAGGGGCTGCTGCAGAAAAGTGACTGGAAATTATTGCCTTGTTAGAAATTTCTTCTTGCTGAGAATGAAAACTAGGACCTTCTTTGTGCAATATGATGCCCAGTTCAGTAACAGTAAAGCAAGATGTTTCATACACTCCTAGCTCTATTAGCCTGGCAGATTGGCACTTCTATTTATTACACAGTGTAATATGATAGGTTAATTTAAAGAATATTACAAAAAGTATAAGATTTTTATTAGAATGATAATTAAAGTTAAGAAAATATTTTTACTTTTATGTGAAATAATTATATCTTACACAAATATTTATTTTCTCCATTGATTTTATAAGAACTTTAAGGGCTTCCATGGATGCTTCCCTACTGCAGTTTAGTCAGTTTGCACATTATCTGGAATAAAATACTACACTGCTTCAAACTTGCAGAGTGCATTATTTTGGATCATCATATTGTGCAACATTCAACTAAAATTTAAAATAGGAATATAATGATAACAAGACATACCTTTTTACATATGTTACTTCATCTGTTTGCATCATTGCATATAATTTTGGATGATTTATCAGAAAATTTTCATGCCTTAAGTAAACAAAGGAATTTTTTCATACAATTAATAACTATATATATCACTGTTTGAAATCTAAAAGCACAACTTAAATTTAACACCTTCATTTCCTGACTATGAATATTACTATGAACTGTACAATATACCATATTGAAGAAATTAGCAGACATGTAAGTATAGCACATAAGTACAACAAGTGTACTCATAGTCAGCCACAGTGAAGGTTAAAGTACACAGCTAATAGTATAACTATATTATCACGATGTAAGCTGTACAATCAATTAGTAAAAACTCCTTATAACTCAAAATGTGAGGAGTGCAAAGTTATTACAATTCATCGTGGGCTTTAACCCACAGTGTGATAACTTATTGCAATATATGTACCATAGCTTAAATTCAAGTCATAAATATAGCATTATATATTTAAAATGTATACTGTCTAGTATACATTGTAAATTACCATGTATATTGTCTAGTATACATTGTATATATATATATATAAAATGCTATATTTATGACTAGTATACATTGTAAATATATAATGCTATATTTATGACTTGAATTTAAGCTATGGTACATATATTGCAATAAGTTATCACACTGTGGGTTAAAGCCTCCTATGAATTGTAATAACTTTGGACTCCTCACATTTTGAGTTTTTACTAATTGATTGTACAGCTTACATCGTGATAATATAGTTATACTATTAGCTGTGTTCTTTTTCTTTATTTAATTTAGCATATATTGTAAATATATGATGCTATATTTATGACTTGAATTTAAGCTATGGTACATTTATCACACTGTGGGTTCTAACCCACAGTGTGATAAATGATGAAATGTGCCCACGATGAATTGTAATAACTTTGCACTCCTCACATTTTGGGTTATAAGGAGTTTTTACTAATTGATTGTACATCGTGATAATATAGTTACAATGAAGGTTGATTTGCTTTAGGAGTGGGGGTTATTTTCATGTTTTTTTTTGTGTCCATAACATTTAGCATTTCAATTTTTTCTTTGTAAGAAATACCTAGAAACTTAAACCTATAAAATTAAATTGAGATCTTTAATTCTCTATGACACTATTAAATGATACCACTTAACAGTGTCATAGAGAATTAAAGATCTCAATTTAATTACTGCACTGTGAACCTCTACTGTAATTTTTCTTAAACCAATAGCAATTTCGACAGTTTTACAATTTAAGTTTTACTATCAACTATTGGTAAATCTACATTTTACTTTCAACAAGAAGGTGGCTGTGCTTAATGATTCATTCCTAAAGAATTTAACAGGAACAAGTTCTCCTACTCAAAAAAATAAGAGAACCTGAGAACTGATTGCATTAAAAAAAAATTACCATATTGTGCAAAAGGTTATTATAATTAACATTGTACTTAAAAATTTCTGTACTTGAATAATTAGCTGCACATAATTAAAAATTTTATGATTTGTCAGATATATATTTTGTTAACCCATATGAAAGCTACTGTTGCTTTATACCCTCTCAAGCACCTGTTTGCCTCAGGTCTGTCAGCTTAAACATACTTCCTGTAAGTAGGGAAATGGGATTTAAAAACAATTTTCATATTTCTGCTTCTAACATTAATAGGGATCTTAAAACACAGTGGTATATCAATTAAATATAATTTAATGCCTACAATTTCACTGTAAATTCCATGATTTCAATGTGAATTTGATTTTTTTAAAACCAATTCTACTTGTCTAAATCATTTGAATGCACTTAGTTCACAGAGGTGCAGATTTATTAATCAATAGGTCAGGGATCTTGTTGACTGTTCGATTTAAGGTTAGTTTTTCAACTTATGTGATGGGGTTGTAATTGGCAGCTTCTGTTTTTTTCGGAGCATGGTACCAGCCTTCAGGCTGGTACCATGCTCCAATGTAAGTCCTTATGATTTCTACAAAGTGGTTGCTGGTTCTATTTTTGCCATCTGCTGAATGGCCAATGATGAAGTCGTGCTCTGCAGTAGTCAGTTTTTTTTTATTGAGTATGAAGTTCCAGCATTTAGTTTACAGTTCATAAAAGTTTTTTTAAGAATTTTTTACATTGGTTTTCTTTAGTGTTCCCGTGATTTTTAACTAGTCCTACGATATATAATTCTGTGAACATTATTATTCAGTTGAAGCTTGTGGGGTTGGCAGAGTCAGGTCACATACACTGTCGTTAACTGCCGACACTTTGGTGGTTTCCATTGTCACAGATGTCTGAAGTTATGGTGGGTAGGTGCTCTCACAGGGTGAAGAGGAGGGGAGCTGGTTTTGAGTAAGACGTCCTCATTGCAAGAGAGGCAGTTTCAGCATGGATGCAGATATGGTGACAGTTCAATATTAGTATTTAAAACAATAAGTAATATTCACAGAGTTACCTACTGACTTTAACGTCAATAAATATTTTTGCGGAAAAAAAGTTTTACCAACATGTGGGATTTGAGCCCACATCTCTCCAGAAACATGCCAGAGTATTCAACCATTCAACTAAATGCTATCTTTTTCCCCCACTTCGTACTTTTCACCCTTCCTGTGATTTTGACACCTGGATTTGGCACTATCTATGATCCAGGATGACAACTATTTCTTTAAATATTGCAGTGAGCAAGATGTAAATAAATCAGACATTTCATGCTATTAGCATTATTCATGATTTAAACAAGATGTGAGGTGGTCTTGTTTTTTTAGCAGCAATAGCTCAGGGAAGATTGTGAAACTAGAGATCATTGCTAAAGTCTAGTTGAGTTTAAAAAATTTTGAAGAAATTAAAACAGGTTTCAAAAATAACATTTGTTATGAAATCCAAAGTGAATGCACAGTATTCCCTGTTAAGAAACAATAATTAATAGATTCTGAAAAAAATTCATCGCCGCCACGGCGGGAATCGAAAAAGGTCAAATTCTGAAAATATTCGTTGTCCGACATGTGGTGCAAATGGTTAGCGCGTGGCATGAATCTGGAGAGATATGGGTTCGATTCCCACCGTGGCGGTGATGAATTTTTTTCAGAATCTATTAATAAACATTTGTTATGACATGTTTTGTCTATTTTTCTTACAGCATCTTCTGCTGACTACAGTAAATGTATACTCTGAGGGTTAAATAGCATTGTCCCTCTAACGGCATTCATTGAAACTATATCTCATAGTTGTACAACAGCAATTTCCAGGATCAGGGTAAAGATGTAATTATCTGTATTATACAATATTTCTTGGTTCACATTAATTATTAGCCCTTCCAGTGTGCAGGCTGAAAAACAAGTTTCCATCCAGAGGCCAAGCTATTTTCTCCCTATGCTCAGCCAAAAAACTAATGAAATTATTTTGCCAAATAACCAATGAAAGGAATTATGGCATGTTGTAAGCCAAATTAATCAGCACTTAATTCTGGATTTTTTTTTCAAATAAAGTATTTAACAAAAAAAGATATGTTTTATTTTAATAGGACTTTTTTAGAGTCATGTAGTAAAAAAATGCATCTGGCAATGCAAATAAAAATTTATTTCGAAAAAAACTGATAGACAGAAATGATTACAATGCACATGAACAGAATGGCTATATATTTCTAAATAACAAGAAAAATATTTTTTGGTTTTAAGTAAATATTTCTCTTGTTTTGCATTTTTTTTTCTCGGTACCATACTTTGAGAAAATTCCAGGCTTTTAGCCAATTGTGCTAAGTCAAATAAGTCAACTTTAGAATTTAAAAAAAAATAACCAATCAACGAAAATAGGTCATGTTACTATCAAATTAAACAGAAATAAATTACGAATTTTATGAAAATAAATAATATAAGCAAATTTGCAAGCATATTGATTTTAATAAGCCTTTTTCAATGTGATATGGTGAAAAATGGGATAGCACTATACAATAAGGCTTCATTTTGGAAAACCTGATGAATAAAAATAGTTAAATTATATATTTATCAAAAGAAAATTTCCTCCCAAATAATATAATATTCAACCTGGAATATGATTTTTATTTCTTTTAATGATTCTTTTCAGTATTGTATATTTTAAACACGGCCAGTGTTATACAAAGTGACTTGGACTTCTCACATTCACAGGATTTTCTGAACTGCTTATGAAATAGAAAAAACCTTTCTTGGCTGCTTTTTTTGCTAAACATTATGAATTTTTTTCTTTGGGTGTTGAAGTTTGGCAATCTTGGCTAAGTGCAGAAAGGTTTGTGCAACAAAGCAAAAAAAATGCTTTTTTTTACCTACAGCCAAGGTAGTACTTTTAAAATCATTCAATATAAACATAAAAACTCATAATTTAAAAAAAATATATATTTTTTTCTAGATGGGGGAGAGGTGAAACTTTCACCATGAGTTTAGCGGAGGGGACACCTTCCTGAAATTGCCCTCCCACATGACGAATGATTACCATAGCAAGGATGTCTATTTTGCTTCCGTATCCAAGACATTCATTTTCAGAAAATGGTACAAGCTCAAAGTTTTTTTACTAATAAAACAAGAAATAACAAGAAAAAGAAAAAAAAAACAAGAAAACTTTACAAAGAGTATCCAATATGCTGAACCAAAACTGTAAAATACACTTATAGCACACGGAAGGAGATAGCATGTGTTAGCCATCTGCGTCTTGTTTGACTCAGTCTGCATTTAATTAGTCTAAAAATTTTTAGACTAATTAAATGCAGGTACAACCAGAATTTCTAAGAAAGATGATGTGTTTACTTCCAGTTTCGATTTTAAGAGCAGGAAAGATGCATAGAATGCTGGGAAAAATGATAAAAATAACTTGGGAATACTGAAATAGGTTTATGACAGAAGAGAGTGGGAAACAGAAAAAAAATGGCGGTACATATTTTGTAATTACTTCCAAAATGTATTGTTTTTAAAAATAACAGTTTCTTTTGTTAATTTTTAAGAGATTTTCGAAAATTTAAGGAAATATATATTGATAATAGTTCAAATAAAACTTGTGAGCTTAAATCAGAAGGGAAAAATCCTTCAGCTAACAGGAATGTTAACAAGCGAATTGACAATACCATTTAGTGCTTCTAAGGCTACTGACCTACGGGACCTGGGTTCGAGCCCGGATAAGGCATGGATATATGTGTCGTTTTTCTGCTGAGGTCCTGCCATCCTCTCAGATCTTCTACTATGGCATATAAACTGGCAGGCTCCTGTCAGACCTCTGTGGCAAGCAGCTGCTTGAGGGGGTATTTATTTATTTTTTTATTAAGAAATGGCAATCAGATGGTTTTATAAAATTATTTATAGTGTAGTTTAATAAAATATGCATCAAGTTCAAAAAAAAATTATTTTTGAAGCCTGAATTATATATTTTTATGATATATATATTATATTGACAATTTTTATTTTAAAAATAATCGATTTTTTTGTTGCACTAAAAATGGATACATACGTCACTGGCATCTCAATTCAGATTCTCCGAACGTATACAGATGACGCGAACAGAGGAGGGTTAGATTAAAATTTTAAGGTATAAACAGAGTATGTAGAATTAAATACAGATTACAATAACTCTATAAACACTGAAGTACTGTACTAGTCATGTGGTATCGGGAAAATCAACTCATTGACAACTAATGGAATAATCGGTGTGGTGAAGTTCAGGTTAATTAGTCATACCTGTATCGCCTTGGTCACTCCATTCCTCCTGAGGCAACCTCATCAGTTGTACATGGAGGAAAAGTCCAGAATGTGTGCTGTTCTTCACGGGAGCTGGTGCTTTCACAGGTCAATGTTGTTGCTTCTCACTTGTTGGGGACTGAGTTCTTTCATGCTGTGATATTATTAATCAGCACTCTGCTGCCTCTGTGGTGCAGGGACTGATCCAACAATTTCACCACAAGCGGCTGATAAATGCCATATAGATGGAAAGTATTTCTTACAAGTATCATCATCATAATTTTCAAGCAGCCATGGGCTACGGAGGTTCAAACAGACCATGCAATTTAGTTCTCCGAGCAAGTCTGTCCTGAGCTACATCTACTGCATCTGGCCACTGCACACCAATTCTAATAAGGTCCTGTTTGACATTGTCTGCCCACCACATCCTAGGTCTCCCCCACTTTCTGAGGCCTTTAGGCACACTGTTAATAACCCTGTTCGCCAATCTATAATTATCCATACTGGCAACGTGGCCAAAACAACCGAGTTTTTCTCTGCACAATATGCTGCTTAAAGGAGGTTGCCATTGCCTAACCTCATCATTAGTTACAAAGCTGAACCACCTAATGCCCAAGATACTGCGTAAATCAAAAGCATCTAGTTTCCTGTTATCTTGTTCACAAAGTGTCCAAGTTTAATTACCATAAGTGTTTAGGTGTATATGCCTATTTCTCCACACTCTCCATAGATTCTTAAAAGACTCGGCAGCAATCCCTATTCATCTGTTAATCTCATGCCACACATCACCACTATATGTTACATAGTTTCCAAGATAATTAAACTGTGACACCTGCTCAAAATTGCAACCATTCAAGATTAACTGAATCACAGCCTGCCTGACCAATTTTCATCACTTTAGTTTTCTCTCTGTTTATAACCAAACCTACTCTAATACCAGCTTCATCAACTCATTACATTCGAATGAAAGAATTCATCTCATCAACATCATTTGTCAAAAAATAAAAAAAAATACCCCCTCGAGCAGCTGCTTGCCACAGAGGTCTGACAGGAGCCTGTTACTTTATATGTCATAGTAGGTCTGAGAGGATGGCAGGACCTCAGCAGAAAAACGACACATACATCCATGCCTTATTCATCACTCGAACCCAGGTCCCTTAGGTCAGTAGCCAAGCACGCTAACTACTCGGCCATGGGATGGTCATTCATTACATTCGAATGAAAGAGTTCATCTCATCAACATCATTTGCCAAAAGACCCAAATCATCAGCATAATCTAAATCAGAAATTTTCGCATCTCCAGCCCATTTAAGGCCAAAATCTTTCCCTTGAAGTGAATTTCGCATAACATAATCAATAACGAAACTAAAGAGAAAAGGAGACAAAATGCACCCTTGTCGAACATCAGAAGTAATGCTAAACCAATTGCTACAAGACTTGCCAACTCTCACACATGACTCAGTGTTATTATAGAGAGCTTTCATAATGTTAACTTGTCTGGTATACCATATGATCTCACAATCAACCACAAATTATGACGATCAACAGAGCCGAAAGCCTTTTTGAAATCAACAAAGCTAGCAACCAAAGGTTTCTGAAATTCAAAACATTTCTCAAGAATCTGCCTAAGTAAAAATATCTGATCCACACATCCCCTACCACTTCTGAATCTACATTGCTCATCATGCAATTGCATGTCAACCAGATACTTAATTCTATTAAGCACAATCATGCAAAGAACTTTCCCTGAAACAGAGTAGGCTGATACCCCTATAGTTATCACAAGAACTGTGATCACCTTTTTTTGAAAATAGGGATAATAATAGCTCTGAGAAAATCCTTAGGAACCATGCCTTTATCATAAAAGATATATCTGTAAATGGTAGATAGGTAGTCACTGGAAGGAGAGCTATGCAACAATCCCCTGTGATGATGCATAGAACCAGCCAGGTCTAGCAACTAATGTCCGACCCCACCTTCTCGTGGTGCAGACCATTAGTACCTTTCAAAAGAGATACTCTCTTGTGGAAGTATACGGAAGGGGAGAGCTGCCAGATTAGTGTGGCCTATTGATCTGGAAAACTATGGCTACTTTTCTTGTTTTCCTACCCTGCTGAGGAGTGACCATATATACCAACCTGAATGGAATTAGGACCTGAGCTTGATTATGGATCCTGAATTTGCTGCACTGGTAGGCTTCTGTGGAGGGAAAATCTTCCACTGTGTTTTCTGTTTGTTTGTGGGTTGTACAGCCCCAAATGTATAGATTCACATAATCAGCTGGTGGATAATCATGAGCAGAGGTCATTGCAGGTACCTGAACTCTGCTTCTACTGGCATCGTGAAATTCTACATTGGAGGATGTCTTTCAGTGTAGATGGCTTCAGCCTCTAGTGGTGGGGGAACAGGTCTTTGCCCCTTGTCTGTGATTAGGGGACTGTTTGATATTGTTAGCATTCCCTCTCTCAATAAACATAGTTTCTTACAAGTATACTGTTGCTAAATAATAAATAAACTTGACATAATTGGTATCTACTAACAAATTACCACTTTGAAGTCGATTAAAATTTTTAGACGAAAAACTGTCTTGAGCCAGGTGGGATAGGAACCCACGACCTCTAAGAAATTACCACTTTGAAGTCTGAATCAACCAACTTCAAAGTGGTAATTTATTAGTAGATACCAAATACGACAAATTTATTCATTATTTATCAACAGTATACTTGTAAGAAATATTTTCCATCTACAGGGTATTTGTATGCCACTTGTGGCAAAATTTCCGGAATAGTCCCTGCATATGATGTAATGTAGGTTGAAAATGTTCATATCATTAATTAGAGATCTTGATTGGCAGCCGGTAGCTCAGTGGTCCAGAGCACCTGACATGTTCTCAGGAGATCGTGGGTTCATATCCCACCCAGCTCAAGACAATTTTTCCTCTAAAAATTTGAATAGACTTCAAACTGGTAATTTATTAGTAGATACTAAATATGTTGAGTTTATTTATTATTTACTGATATCATTTATTGGGTTGTATAGATTGATCACTGTTACTTCTTCTGCTAGCTTTATTTGGACAGCTAATGCTTCAAATTTGTTGTGAGGGATTTCCAGGTTAATTGTAGTTGAGGGATATATTTATTGATTGGGACTATTCCTCCATATTTTTGTTTCTTTTTTGATCTGGTAGGTGCAAAAGGGGTTGATTTTTATTGGTTTATGTTGTCTTGTTTCTTGTAGAGTTATAATGTCTATATTGTATTCTTGGCTTAAATGTGAAAGTATGTTTTTTTGCTTCAGAAAGTTCTGCAATTCCATTGCAAGAGATGTTTATTAGTTGCTTCCATTTCTGTAGCTTTTCATTTTGAATTTGCAGGGTAAGTAAAGGGGTGGAATAAAATCACTATTTCAGTCAGCACTGGAACTAGACCAATCAAAGTCGGCATCATACATACAATTACGTGCACATTTTGTTTCAATATATTCATTGTTGGTTGAACTCTATAATGATTGCTATTGTTGCAAAAAGAATTCATTTCCAGTTAACTTACCAGTTATAGTCAGTTATGGTTCACTTGTCAATGACTTAGTTCATTTATTTCAAATATCTAGATGATGATAAGGAAAAAGGGAACAGTACACAGCATTTACTGGTTATAATCATCTTCATCATCATCATCCTCAAGCAGCCATGGGCTATGGAGGTCCAACCAGACCATGCAATTTAGTTCTCCAAGCATATCTGTCCTGAATACATCTGCTGCATCTGGTCACTGCACACCAATTCTAACAAGGTTCTGTTTGACACTGTCTACCCACTACATCCTACGTCTCCCCCTCTTTCTGCAGCATTTACGCACAATGTTCATAACCCTATTCGCTAATCTAGAATTATCCATACAAGCAACATAACCAAATCAACAGTCTCACTCTGCACAATATGCTGCTCAAAGGTGGTAGCTGAGTTTTTGCCTAACCTCATCATTACTTGCAAAGATGAACCACCTAATGCCCAAGATACTGTATAAGCATCTAGTTTGTTTACAAACTAGATGCTGTTATCTTGTTTACAAATTCTTGTTATCTTGTTTATAACTGTTATCTTGTTTACAAAGTGTCCAAATTTCACTACCATAACTAACCCTAGAAAGACCCAAACTATTATACATACTAATTTTAATCTTTAGGTGTATACACCTATTTCTCCACACTGTCCATAGATTCTTGAAAGTCCAGGCAGCAATCCCTATTCGTCTGTTAATCTCATGCCGCAAATCACCAGTATCTGTTACATATCTCCCAAGATAAACTCAGACACCTTTTCAAGAGTGGAACTATTCAGATTAACTGAACCACAGCCTGCCTGACTAATTTTCATCACTTTAGTTTTATCTTTCTTTATAGCCAAACCTACTCTACTATCAGTCTCATTAACAGCTTGAATGAAAGAGTTCATCTCATCAACATCAAAAGGGTCAAATCATAAGCATAATCTAAATCAGAAAGGTTCAGATCTCCAGACCATTTAAGACCAAAATTCTTCCCTTGCAGTGAACTTCACATAACATAAAAACCAAACTAAAGAGAAAAGGAGACATAACGCACCCTTGTCAAACACCAAAAGCATTGCTGCAAACCTTACCAACTCTCACACACGACTCAGTAATATTATAGAGAGTATATGATCTCACAATTAACCACAAAATATAGTGATCAATAGAGTAAAAAGCCTTTTTGAAATCAATAAAGCTAGTAACCAAAGGTTTCTGAAACTCTAAACATTTCCTAAGAATCTGACTGAGTGAAAATATCTGATCTATACATCCCCTACCACTTCTGAATCCATGTTGCTCATCTTGCAATTGCCTGTCAACCAGATTTTTAATTCCATTAAGCACAATCATGCAAAGAACTTTCCATGGAACAGAATGTAGGCTGATACCACTATAGTATCAGAACTTAAATCACCTTTAAAAATAGGGATGATAATATAGCTGTGGTAAAATCCTCAGAAACAATGCTTTTACATAATAAAAGATATTCAAAATTTCATTTGGAACTTTTTTTCTAAATACCTAATGAAAGGAATTATGGTATGTTATATGCCAAATTAATCAGTATTTAGTTCTGGATTTTCTGAAAATAAAATGTTTAACAAAAAAAAAGTTTAATAGGACTTTTTTAGAGTAATGTAGTAAAAAAATGCCTCTCTCAACACAAATAAAATTTATTTAAAAAACACTAATAGACACAAATGATTATAATGCACATGAATAGAAAGGCATTTTATTTCTGAATAACAAAAAAATTTTCTTATTTAAAGTAAACACTTCTTCTGTTTTGTAATTTTTTTTTTCCATATCATACTTTTGAGAAAAGTCCAGGCTTATTGCAGAGTCCAATAAACAAGTCAACTTTAGAATATTTTTAATAAATAACTAATCAATAGGAATAGGTCATGTTATATACCAAATTAAAGAGAATATAATTTTGAATCTTACTGAAATAAAAAATTTGAACGTTGTATTGACATATTAATTTTAATAACACTTTTTACAGTGGTAGACCAAAAAAAAAGGTGCATATTTCATACTTCCTCCAAAATCTTCCATTTTTAAAAATATCAGTTTTTTGTTAATTATCCGATTTCAGAAACTAAGGAAAAAGGTATTGATAATAGTTCAAATCAAACTTCCGAGTTTAAATCAGGTGATGCTCCAATACAGAGTAATGTTAACAGAGAAATCGGCAAAACCGTATAGCACTTCTAAAATATGGCAATCAGATGCCTTTATCAAATTATTTATATTGTAGTTTAATAAAATATGCATCAAATAAAAAAAATATTATTTTTCAACCTTAAATTAAATATTTCAAAAAAAAAAACAAAGATAATTTTCAAAAGGCAAATTTGTTTTCAAAATTTCATGTATCGCACAAAAAAATGTCTATAGATTCCATGACACTGGAAGGGATAAAGGGGTGTTAATGTTTTAGGATAATAGTTTTTGCAGAAAAGTATATAGTGGGTTTTCAGAGAATACTAATGTAGTGGGGGCAGAGTATGTTTGGGGGAAAAAGTTTTTTGTGTGGGAGGAAACACAGTGGTTGTAACTATCACACTTATCTCATTATAGTAGTTTAAGATGAATTGAGTGTTTCTTAGTAATTATGTATAGTATAAATAATTATTATGTAGTATAGTGATATTTCAAACAAGATACTCTCTTGGTTGCCAGATCAGTGTGGCATACTAATCTGGACAACTATGGCTACTTTTCTTTTTTTTCTACCCTGCTGAGGAGTGGTCAACTAAACAGGGTCCTGGTGCTGACCATATACATTACCAGACTGGAATATGGCTTAGAGCTTGTTTATGGATCCTGATTTGGCTGCTTGGTTGGGTGGTTGGGGTTTTATGCTGCCTGAGCTACTATGATTATGCTGCACTGGTGTGTGCTTCTGTGGATGGAAAATCTTCCGCTGTGTTTTCTGTTTGTTTGTGGGTTGACAGCCCCAAGTGAATACATTCACAGGACATGTCTTATCAACTAATGGAAAATCCTGAGCAGAAGTCATCACAGGTACCTGAACTTTTGCTTCTATGGGCATAATCAAATCCTACATTGGAGGAAGTCTTCCAGTGTAGATGGCTTCAGCGTTTAGTGCTGGGAAACAGGGCTTTGCCCCATGCCTGCAATTAAGGGGCTGTTTGATATTGTCACCATTTCCTCTTGCAATATAGTTTCTTTAAACATCCCACTAACCATTTTCTTTCCATAGGTAGTTGGAATGTGAGGACTCAGCACAGAGATTATTCTCTTGATGTCCTCACACAAAAATTCCACCATTATAATTTAGATATTCTTGCCTTGTATATTTAGATATTCTTGACTGGTAAGAGACCAGATGGAAAGATAAAGGTCAGATTCTTAAAAATAATCTTAAAATTCTCTTTTCAGGGAATATAATAAGCATCACCTAGGTATAGGTCTGCTTCTAAGCAGACATGCTAGTGATGCTCTTCTAGAATATGAGTGCATTAATGAAAGGTTTCTTACAGCAAAATTTCAGACAAGCATTAAAGACCTGAATGTTATCTGCTGTTATGCCGCAATTGAGGATGCCGATGATGCTGAGAAGGATAAGTTTTACAGATAACCTCGGGATATTTTAAATTCTGTCAAGAAAGTAAATATTACCCTTGTTCTAGGTGAGTTCAATGCCAAAGTTGGTACTGACTCTGACCTTTGGGGAGGGGTGATAGGCCCTTTTGGTGACAACCCTATAGGCTCCTACTGGTAATCAAACTTAATGGTTTCATAACACTAACACTTATTATAAACACCATACTATATTTATAACCACATAAGTACACATGGGTTTCACCTGATGGGCTGCATAAGAATATGATAGATTATATATTAATCATAATCAACAAATTGGTTAGGAATACAAGGTCATATAGGGGAAGTGAAATTGGAAAAACCTTGTTAAAAGTGTCTTGCAACTTAAAAAGTATTGTGCTAAGGTTAAAAATTTTACCTTTAATTCTGAAGCTCTGAAAGACCCTGCTATAGCTAAAGTTAGTTTACCATGATATGTTACTCAGTCATTATGACAGTAATGGTTTGCTTACTGAAGTTAAGGAAGAATGGGACCATTTTAAACAGTCTTTTTTGGAAACTAGCAGTGTTCTTTTAGGGGGAAAAAGGCAAAGGTGACAAAATTAATTAACTGATAAAGCACTTCAGCTTATTTCAGAAAGAAAGAAATACAGGAATGTCCTTAATACCCTACTAGTCCTAATAGAAAGCATTACAGTGAGCTTTATAAACGTGTAAAGGATCAGTAAGCAGCTGATAAGAATCTTTGGCTTGATGGTTTGGCTGACAAAGCCGAGGAAGCAGTTCGACAGCACAACAGCAGAGAGCTGTACCAGCTAGTAATGTTTTGTGTGGTAGAAAACAGACCGGCATACAGGGATTGAAGGATAAACAAGGTAAGGTTATAGAAGATGAGGATTCTGTCATGGCTAGGTGGACTGAGCAGTTCAGGGACGTTCTAAACAATGTGGTTAGTTCTACTCCCATTGTTTGTAATGATGATAGATGCATTACTGGCTTTAATTTTGGTCCTATAGCACAGTCTGAAGTTATTTTGGTGATTTCTAAACTTAAACTACATAAATCCACAGGGGTAGATTTAATTACTACAGAAATGCTTAGAGCTGAGAATTTTTCAGTTACCACTTGGATGACTGAAATTTTAAATATCTTGTATGATAAAGACATTGTTCCTAAGGATTTCACCTGAGCTATTAATATCATCCCTATTTCTTTAAAATGATATTGCAGTGCTTGTGATAACTATAGGAGTTCAACCTACCTTTCATTTTAGATAAAGTTCTTTACATGATTGTGCTTAATAGAATTAATAATCTGGTTGATGGACAATTGTATGATGAGCTTTGTGTATTCAAAAGTGGAGGGGATGTAGTGATCAAATTTTTTCACTGATACAGATTCTTCAGAAATCTTTGGCAACAATCTTACAAAATACACATCTTTCTCGTATCAGGAATTGTGTCATATAATACTGATTACTATGGGCTACATTACTATGAGCTACATAATTGACTAAAGGTTAATCCTATATTACCATCTGAGTATGTTCCATGCTAGTATTTGCAACAGTTTTCTTTTCCTTAAATAAAAAGCTGTTATAGCTAACTGAAGGGGCCAAACAGAGATCTCTGCTATTAATGCTTTTTTAGCATTTCTTGTTGGCTTATTTGGGTGTTTGTTTCAAAACTCTCGAACAGCTGCATGGATCATAGTTTCAGAAACCTTTGGTTATTATATTAGCTTTGTAGATTTAAAAAAAAAGGCTTTTGACTTTGTTGACTCATAATTTGCAATCATAAGATATTGTAGCATACCAGACGAGTTAGTTAACATAATGAAGAGCTCTATAATAACGCTGAGTCATGTGTAAGAGTATGTAAGGCTTGTAGCAATTGGTTAGCATTGCTTCTGGTTTTTGACAATGATGTATTTTGACTCCTTTTCTCTTTAGTTTGGTTATTGATTATGTTATGCGAAATTGACTGCAAGGGAAAGATTTTGGGCTAAAATGGTCTAGAGATCTAAAAAAATTTAATTTAGATTATGCTGATGATTTAGCCCTTTTGGCAAATGATGTTGATGAGATGAACTCTTTCATTCAAGCAATGTCAGACTGTTTGTAGAAAGTCTCAAATCATGTTTCAGAAAGAAAACTAAAGTGATGAAAATTGGTCAGGCAGGCTGTTTAGTTAATCTGAATATTTTCGCTCTTGAGCAGGTGTCTCAATTTAATTATCTTGGGAGTTATTTAACTGACACTGGTGATGTGCAGTATGAGATTAACGGATGAATAGGGATTGATGCTGGGACTTTTAAGAATCTGTGGAGAGAGTGGTTTGTAAACTAGATAACAGGAAACTTGATGCTTTTGATTCTAGATGCTTATGCAGTATTTTGGACATTAGGTGGTTTCAACTTGGTAAGTAATGATGAGGTTACGCAAAGAAATCGGCAACTTTCTTTGAGCAGCATAGTGTTGAGAGAGAGACTGTTGGTTTGGCCATGTTGCCTGTATGCATAATTATAGATTAGCAAATAGGGTTATGAACAGTGAGCCTAAAAGCCTCAGAAAGAGGGGAAGACCTAGGATGCAGTGGGCAGACAATGTCAAACAAGACCTTGTTAGAATTGGTGTGCAGTGGCCAGATGCAGTAGATGTAGCTCAGGATAGACTTGCTTGGAGAACTAAATTGCACAGTCTGGGTGAACCTCCGTACCCCATGATTGCTTGAAAATGATGATGATAGTGATTGATATATTAATTTTATTAGATATTAATCATATTTTTAATGCTATTAATATGATTTATTAGGAATATTTGAAAGTGTTGGGTGGCATTTCAGATTGAAATTTTGGATGTAGAATTGTCAGTGTTGGAAAATTGTAGTTCATAATGGAGGCAGGAACATTTAAGAGTTACTTAGGGGAGGTTTTCCTTTAGAAATTTTTTTAATGGACAATTAAAAAGTACTTCTTGCTCCGATATTAATTAAAAATAACTTTGAATTTTCTGTCATTGAGCAATAAAACTTTAAAGTTTATCCTTAAAATTATTTGCATGTTAAAAGTTTTTAGGAGAAAACTAAAAAGCTTTTCAGAGCTAGGATAGCACTCCATCTTCAGTGAAGTGACACTATATGGTGACCTTACGGTTGTTTGAACTTCTTTCTAAATGCCATGAAGGGTGGCTCCAGTGCCTCAGTTACAGGTGGTGACAGGTGATGCCATTATTTCAATAGCCTTGTAGAGTATGGTTGTATATAAAGTGGATGCACGTGAAAGCAGTGTGGCATGCTCCCAGTCTATTGTTGAGGCGCATTGTACTGCTAGCTTGGCAGCGGCCATCGTTAGCTTGTTTTGGCTGACATCTGTTTGATGCTCTGCAAACCTCTCTTGTAGAGAAGTATGGTTTTTCCGATGTAGTAGACAACAGAATTATCTGGCAAATGTAAGAGAAATCGGTACATATCCTATTTTTGAAGTAGGTTAAAACATCCATTCTATTGGTGCATCTCGTGGCTTCCACCTAACAATAGAAAAGCTAATCAATAAATATAGAAGCGAAAACAGAAGAGATTCAGCTCTAGTTCCAATCACAGACTCTGAACATACAATCTTTCCCAAACCTATATCTTACGTTCCTATCCTATGCTAATTAGTCCACAAATTACTCAGAGCCCAAAATATCAAAGTTGTTTTCAGCCTAGCTCTAAATTTGAAGAAAATTATCAAAAGGGACAGAGATCAATTTAGCCTACTTCAAAAATCAGGCATATACTGATTTCCCCTACATTTGCGGAATAAGCACAGCAGTACAACACTAGCAGTACAACACGCAGTAACAATGGACTGGGAGCACGCCACATTACTTGCATGTGCATCCACTTTCGATGGAACAATAGTCCACGAGGCTATTGAAATAATGACCTTGCCTTCCCCACCTGCAACCAAGACACTGGAATTGCCCTTCACATGTGGAAAGAAGCTCTTAACTTTCTTTGTCTAAACAGCCCTTATGTCACCACATAATGTCACTTAACTGAAGACAAAGTGCTGTCCTTGCTCAGAAAGGCTTTTGAGTTTTCCCCTAAAAACTTTTAACATGCAAATAGTTTGAAGGCTAATGACATTGAAGGCTTGCTACATGACAGAGAATTCAAAGTTATTTTTAATTTTTTAATGGATGAAAAGCAGTCTGTAGTTTTTTGATAGCTTCAGTGTGCTTATGCATTTTTATTACAATTTCTGGTTATTAATATTAATAGTGGTAGTATTGATATATTTGGTATTGGAATTGAATATTTTTTATTATAGTTTATGGTTAAGAAGTTTAATACAGAGTTGAAAATGATGGTTAATATATCAGTGGCTGCAGAAATGTAATTAGCATTGTGATAGATATTGCAGGTTGAAATAATGTTGGGTATATGGTTTTTTGTTGTCTCCAATGATGCAAGTTTCGGGGGCTTTTTGATAATTTGAATAAGCAGTGCACTGTTTCCAATTTTGTTCTGTTTTTGATATGTATTGTCTGAAATGACATTATTTAGTGTGAGGGGCTTTTTTATAATTCTGATGCACTGTACACTGTTTCCGATTTTCATGTTTTTTGGTACGTGCTGTCTCCAATGACCTTATTTAGTTTCAAGGACTTTTTCATAATTTGGATCAGCAGTGCATTGTTTCCAAATTTTTATTTATTTATTTTATCTCTGATGACATTTAGTTCAGGGGCTTTTTATAATTTGGATCAGTGGCCCATGGCCGAGTGGTTAGCGCGCTTGACTACTGACTTAAGGGACCTGGGTTCGAGCCCCGGGTAAGGCATGGATGTATGTGCTGTTTTTCTGCTGAGGTCCTGCCATCCTCTCAGACCTTCTACTGTGGCATATAAACTGACAGGCTCCTGTCAGACCTCTGTGGCAAGCAGCTGCTTGAGGGGGTATTAATTAATAATACTGTTCACAATTTTCTTAGTTTTAAGATTTGTGTTGTTTTTGATTAATTCTTGTGATTTCTTTAAGTTAATTGTAAAATATAGTTTGTGAAACTATATTTATGGAGTGTTTTAAATGTTTGAAAAAGAGGAGGGAGGGAGATTGCAGGAATTTTTTCTATGGGGGAAGGCAAGTGTGTTGTCTTGGTTTCTATGTTTATGGTGTTTTTGATTTTAATAATTTTAATTTTTTTAGTAATTCATGGTTATGAGGGATGTTTTTTAGTGGACTCATGTTTTTTCTGTTATGTTGCATATGTTTACAATGGAAAGTACTGTTACCATGGTACTTTGCATTTGACATAAACTCTAGTTATTACTTTGGTAAGAAAAAGGAAATTCATTTTTCTAGGAAACCCCTATTTGGGTAAGGTATGGAGGTTGTGGAACTTAACAAAAAGGGCAGTTTTTGTTATGTCATAAAAAAAAAAGGTAGCCAGTGACTGTGATGTGCACTACTGCCAAATAGTGTTTTTACCTAGATGCTCATAAGCAAAGAATCATAGCTTCCCAAAGAAAATATAAATTTAACAGAGATTTTTCAGAAAGAGTACTCTTTCATTAAAAATCATAAAAGTTTCTTTATAAACATTCCCTGAAAAGAAGGCCCATAATTATTATGGATATCCAATTATTTAAGAACTGTAAAGAAAATATATATATATTTTTTGTTATTGCGATTAGTTTTGAATTAACTATTTTGTCCTGTTTTCAGAAAGATGAATCAAGGACACTTGCTGGTTTTAATTTCTGAAAAATTTGGAACCTTAGCCATAAAACATGTAAGTGTAGCAGCAAAGTGGTAGATGGCTTATCTAATGGAAGGGCTTCAAATATAATTCCAAAATTGGAATTTAACAGGAGTTATCCTGTTAAAGGCAAAAATTTTTTACTTCAAAATATACCAATAGTAACTAAAGCTAAAAATTAAATGCTAAATAATTGAAAAACCATCCTGTGGCAAAATGGTTAGCAGATTGTCTACCGACTGTACTCAAGTCCTGGGCATATTAAGCCTTTCTGTGGCATACTAACCTGACAGGCTTCTATCAGACCACTGTGACAATCAGCTGCTTGAGGACATTTTCATTTAAAATTGAAATATTGCACTTAGCCTTTTACATTATTCAATATGTTCTTATCTACACAACCTAGAAACTGATACCCAAGCTATACCCCACAACTCATCAAATTATCAAACTCAAAAACGATCACTCTAAATTGTGGGCATTACAACCTTTCCACATGTGGGTTGGGTTGTTTTACCTCTGAGCAGCACTTTTTTGCACACCATGGGCTAAATGGCCAGGTCACATTGACCCCGAAGGCTCAGAGAAGGTTGGGGGAGGGGACCCACTGGAACAGCTGTTGGGAGACAGATGGTAGCCTCCCGTCAAGGCCATCCAGCGTGTTCTTTAACAAGCACAGGGTATGGCTCTCCGGTACACGGGACCACGGCTTAACGTCGCATCCGGCGGCCTTTCCAAGCCCATCGGTGTCCCCTACTGACCGTGGGCAGGGCAGGGAATTTTGCGGAGATAAATCTCAACGCTGACCCAGCTGGGACTCGAACCTGGGAACTACAGATTATGAGCCTGGCACGCTACCGACTAAGCTACCCCTGCCCCATCCACATGTGGGAATCATATCGCCAATCTACTAATGAACCCGTTTTTACCGCTTCAACCTTAATTATCGAATGTGGACTTGGTGTCATTAAGTTTGTCTGGGGTGTTCTTGAATGTGAAAACAAGAGTTAGGGAGTTTCCTGTACCACAAAAAACAATTAACCTATTTTGTAAAAAAAGGTGGCCTTACTTATTCGCTGATCCCATAATTATACCAGATTAGAGAGCATTTGGGAGTTGGGATAAGCCAAAACTATTCAGGAAACCTTCCTCAAAATCTCTTATTGCGTCGCTGCCACGATAATAAAATTGAGAGTTGTTGGGTTGTTTTACCTCTGAGCGGCACTTTTTTGCACACCATGGGCTAATTGGCCAGGTCACATGGACCCCAAAGGCTCAGAGAAGGTTGGGGGAGGGGACTCACTGGAACAGCTGTTGGGAGACAGATGGTAGCCTCCCGTCAAGGCCATCCAGCGAGTTCTTTAACGTGCACAGGGTATGACTCTCCCACACACGGGACCACGGCTTAACGTCCCATCCGATGGACGGCGGCCTTTCCAAGCTCATCGGTGTCCCCTACTGACCGTGGGCAGAGCGGGGAAATTTTGCGGAGATAAATCTCTACGCTGACCCAGCTGGAAAATTGAGGGATAGCGATTCAAATTTGTCGTCTCGAGTTGTTTTACCTTATTTAATCTTATCAATATTACTAATAAATAAAGTATAAAAATAAATATCCTCCCCCCCCCACCACCACCAAAAAAAAGCAGCTGCGTGCTACAGAAATCTTGTCAGTTTATCCGCCACACTAAGTATGAGGAAGGCGACATTAACACACAACATCCATGCCGGGGGACTCAGAACCCAGGTCCCAAGTGCGCTAATCACTCAGCCACGGGTCGGAATACAAATATTAATGCTTAGCTTAAAATCCTGCTTGGTCTAAATACAGTACACACCTTTGAACTCATCAGTTTCTTTACAACTACATGACAGTCAGTCACTCAGATCATAACAATTAACCGATGCAGGTGAAATGCAGTGAAAGGAAAATTTGTTTTCTTTTTTATCTGCGAAACTTAAGAGAAGGGTAGCCAGCGTCCCCAGATTTTTCAATCAAATTAGAGAATTTTTCGGTAAAAATAAACTTATTTATTAATAAATCATCGTATTTTATTCGCAATAATGTATTTTAAATTCAAATGAGAGTAAAATATTTGATTTACAAATTTTTTCGAATATTTATAATGAACCGGTTTCTAATTGATTAAGAAGAACAGATCGAAATATCTCTGATGTCATTTTAGTTCAAAACGGTCATTAAATTCCGACCACTCCAGTTCATATTATATGAATAGGAAAGAAATTTTGAATTGCCTTTAACTTCTAAATTACACTTTTTATGAAAAAATGTGACTGAAGATATTTTAAAAATCTCCATCAAATCTATTTAAATATCGATTTTCAATAACATGCGTTAGTATTTAAAGAGTTATTGAAACAGAAATGTTTAGTAAGTTTGCTCGTTCTGCAAAAAAATTGACATAATAAATTTAGTTCAGAGAGCATTGTCCTCGTTATTATAACTTGTTTTTATTAACTTATGCGAGCAATTAAGTTGATATTGTTGCTGCTAAACATTACAAGTTCTGTAACTCTATAAATACTTAGTATGTTGAAAAGCGAAATTTAAACAGATTTGACTGTATCTGCAAATTATTTTGGGTCATAGTTTTTCATAAACTTTTATTTTATAACCAATAGCTATTCGAAATTTCTCTCCCATTCACATAATATGTAATACGGTATCATGATTTAATGACTTGGGGACTGTCATGCACTATAAATAAATCACTCTCTACGCATTCTACCCCCACAAAAAAGGGGGAAATATTAAACGATTGTTCTGCTATACAGGGTGATTCAGAATTCATCATCAATATTTAGTGGGGAGGAAGGGAATAAGAAAAGAAAGAGATTTCACATAGGAAAGTATGGGGGCAGACGAACGCATGGTGGTGTAGAGTTTGACGCGTGCAGTCAGTTGTCATTCGATCATTCGATCAAATCGTTGTCAGCTGTTTGACGCGTGCAGTCAGTTGTCATTCGACAAGGTGAATTTGCAGAAGTAACATGAACCGGTATACGTGGAATGAATGTGCAGATATGCATGTAACTTACGGTGCGGCAGGAGAAAGATGTCTTCGAGCCAGGCAATTGTATGCAGCGTGCTTCCCAAACCGCCGTGTGCCACAGCATCAAATGTTTTCACGTATTCATCGCCAACTGCGTGAAACAGGATCGTTTGCTGCTAGTAATGTTAATCGAGGGAGGCGCAGATCGGCACTGACAGTAGCAGTAGAGGAAGCTGTCCTACAGGAAATCGAGGAACAACCTGGTGCTAGCACACGAGGTATGGCTAGGCAGTTTGGAATTTCGCAAGCAACAGCGTGGCGGATATTACATGATGAAGGGTTGCATCCGTTTCATCTGCAAAGAGTGCAATTATTGGCAGCAGACGACCATCCCAAGCGTGTTATTTTTTGTCAGTGGTTCATGCAGAGAACAGCCGTTGATCCCAATTTCCCAACGTATGTTCTTTTCACCGATGAGGCGTTGTTCACTCGAGAGGGTGTCTTCAACACACACAATTGGCATGTGTGGGCTCATCAGAACCCACACGGTACAAGACCTGGAGCTGCGCAACAACGTTTTGCTGTCAATGTGTGGACTGGGATTGTCGGTGACTGTTTGTTGGGCCCGTATTTGCTACCATCCCGTTTGGACGGTGCCAAGTACCTAACATTTCTTCAGACTGTGTTACCGGATCTTCTGAACGAGGTTCCTGATGGTAGTCTCCGGCGAATGTGGTTCCAGCATGATGGCGCTCCTGCACATTTCGCAAATGCTGTGCGTGCTTACCTATGCAGACAGTTTGGTGGTCAATGGATTGGCGGTGGTGGACCGGTTTCTTGGCCACCACGTTCACCGGATTTATCTCCAATCGATTTCTTTGTATGGGGTGCTATGAAAAACATGGTGTACGAGACCTCTGTTGATAGTGCTATGGATCTTGTAGCACGCGTATCAGTTGCTGCCTCAAACATCTGGGAAATGCCAGGCATCTTCCACAGGGTCCGGCTGTCCATGCAACGCCGTTGTGAGTCATGCATTCTAGCACATGGTCGGCAGTTCGAGCACCTCTTCTAAGTCTGTACAACCAATGCAAAGAAATGTTACATGTAAGATAATAAATGTTTTTTCCTTACCACTTCCTTCTTATGTGTTCTTTCCATCATTGAACTGGGGTCATTTTGCCCTACTACATGGCATATGCGCCCATGCTTTCCTATGTGAAATCTTCGTTTCTTATTACCTACCTCCCCACCAAATATTGATGATGAATTCTGAATCACCCTGTATTTTAGGAAAGCGAGCGGGTTATAAGTCAAATGGTAGCGTGTGATATAAAGAGCATCACAGGTTATAAACCCCCTCCCCCCCAAGAAAAGACGAAAATGTGTAAACGATTGTTCTACTCAGGGCCGAATCTAGAGGGGGAGCAAGGGGGCCATGACCTCCCCCCTTTCAAAATGATAGTAAGGGTAATAGAGGCAAAAATATTATTCAGTTTATTGATATTCATGCACTTTTCAAATTTTTTTTTAAATACCTGTAAAACGGAGGGTGAAACATACTGCAATGGAAATTCAGTCTCTTAGCCCCCGCTCCCCGTGTTTACATTTTTCTGCCTTAATTTGTTTCATGCCCACCAACAGACCCACGATATTTTTCCTAGATCCCGGACTGGTGAAGTGGGGATTGTTGTCGGTCATAAAAATATACCCTGCCCCCCTGATTTCTTCCTGTCTAAAAAGGAGAAAGTTTTACGAAAGTGAGGACTAACATTTTGCTCTCCACTATTCTCCCCTGTCCCAAAAGACAATCAAAATTTCATGGAGGTCGACCTTAAGAGTTATATTTCAAATTAGAGCCTGTGACGTCTCCAATGTCCTGGGCTCCCACAATGGTGACGCCAAATAAAGGGGGCAAATGTGGTCCTTGTTTATGAGTTACATCGAATGAAAGTTTCTGAAGATAAGCAAAAAACAGATATTGCCTGTAAAAATGATCATTCGTGCTGTGTAAGATGGGAGAGTCCTAGATAATTTAAGAGAAAGTTGATGTCAGTGCAAAATGAAATCCAAAGCTTAAAGAATAATTCTATAGTGATATTATTGCCAGTTAAGAGCCAAGCAATCAGACACTTCTTCTTTCAAAGAAATATTAGATATTTTTAAGGCCCGAAAGCTCATCAAGATGACATTGAGACACCAAAGCCTATGTTTCTGTACATAACTTTAAACCTGTTCAGAAATTCACAGCAAAATGCTGATAGAAGCAATGGCAAATTTTTTGGCCAAGAGGTAAATACGTTTACCATGATATTATATTTTCATTCTCCAAAAGGCTTATTAAAAATTAAGGGTTTATTTTATTTTAAAAAGGCCTATGAATTTGTAAGAGAAAAACTTCTTCCCAATAGCCCCACAATTTTAACTTGGTGTAGATCTGTAGATGGTCTTCCTGGATTTATTGAAGATTTCTGCATGGAAAATTTTATTGATAGTAAGCAGAAACATATGATATTCACGTTATTATTTGAGGAAAAGTCAATTAGGAAACAAATACTTTCAATGGTAAATGCTTATGTGGATCATTGTAATAATGCTAATGATAAAAATACAGATATAGCTTCTGAAACTCTAATTTTTACGATTGTTGTCAGTTTTATATCGCTAGAAAATAGGTTATTTTTTAGCAGTTGGTTTGCCTGACTAAAAATATCTTTTTACATACAAATTCAGCCAGGAGCATATTTAATTTTTTGTTTTAAGCTATAACAGCAAAAGAGAGAAATTATAATTTCTAATGATCTTTAGTTCCAAAATGCACACATGCAGTTAATAATTACTGGATGATAATAAATAAGAAAAATGGCAATTGTATAACTTTCAGTGATATTAAAATCATTAGCAGCAATCATGAAATGTCCAGTTATATTTTAAGTGTTTCTCACATGTGGGTAATATCAAGCAATCACAGTAAAGCAATTTAGGTCATTGTGTCTCTTTTCTCTGAAATTGGAAAATGTCATTAAAAGCTGTTTTTATAGGAAAAAAAAATTGTGAAGACATTTCTAGCATAGAATGTAAATTAGCATTAATTAACTCTGACCTAATGCAGTCTTCTTTGTCTGAACTTTTAATCCTTACAGGGATTTTTTTTTTCTTTAAGAAACAACAACTTTTGAACCTTATTATGAAAAAGTAATGAAAGAAATAATCCATATTACATACCAAAAGAAAAAGCATTTCATTCTGTAAAAAAAATAATAAAAGGGACAAAAATGGTAGAGAAGCATGTTGCAGGTTCTTTTGCAGGATCTTTTGCAGGGATTTTTGAAAACTGATTAATCAGCTTCTGTCATTCTAAGGGGGCGGGAGTGGCTCAGTCGGTAGCGCGCCAGGCTCGTAATCTGTAGTTCCCAGGTTCGATTTCCAGCTGGGTCAGCGTTGAGATTTATCTCCGCAAAATTCCCCGCCCTGTCCACGGTCAGTAGGGGACACCGATGGACTTGGAAAGGCCGCCATCCGTCGGATGGGACGTTAAGCCGTGGTCCCGTGTGCGGGAGAGCCATACCCTGTGCACGTTAAAGAACAAGCTGGATGGCCTTGACGGGAGGCTACCATCTGTCTCCCAACAGCTGTTCCAGTGGGTCCCCTCCCCCAACCTTCTCTGAGCCTTCGGGGTCCATGTGACCTGGCCATTTAGCCCATGGTGTGCAAAAAAGTGCCTCTCACAGGTAAAACAATCCAACCCAACTGTCACTCTAAAGGTTTAATATTAGAAATTGAGTTTTTCTCGCCGTTCTCACAGTATATGTGTATGCAATTACAAAAATTTCTGAACAGTATCTTCCAGGAGAAAACTTTATATTCTCAACAACAACCATTTCATACCTAATTAAAAAATTCTGGTTAATGTCATACATAGGCTTCAATTCATGTTGGTGCTCAAATCACTAGATAGTCATTTCACTGATAGGGAATTGGATGTGGAAATTGCGAATCATGCTTATAATATTAAAAAGAACATTACAAAAGGTATGCTAAAATTAGACTTCACCATTTAGAGACACAAATGACAGAAAAATTAAAAGGCAGAGAGGCAGAGAAAAATTATCAGAGCAAACATCTAAATTTACACAAAATACAGTGACGAAAATATACTTTGCAGTAACTTCGTTTCTTATATTCTGTGTGTGTGATATGAATTTCCTACTGTCACATCTGAAATGAAAATAATTTGCCTTTTTTTTTTCCTTTTTTATAGCAAGAAATTTCAATTATGTCATTTGTGTGTGTTCCTTCTGCCTTAGCTGATATAGAAGCTTACAATATCTGTTATTTGTTGAATGAAATTTCAATCATGTCATGTGTGTTTGTATGTGTGTGTGTGTGTTTGAGTGGGGGGGGGGCTGCCTTACTTGAAATGAGAGAAAGTGTAAATTATTTTGTTTTTCATTTACATAGAATGAAATTTCAATTTTGTCATTTGTGTGTGTGTGCGAGACCTTTGATTTCCTTCTGCCTTAGCTGAAATAAAAGTTTACAATAACTGTTTTTTCATAGCGTCAAATTTTAATTATGTCATTTGTGTGTGGGGCGGTTGAATTTCTTTCTGCTTCAGCTGTAATAACAAGCTTACAATATTTGGTTTTTTTTATAGGATGAAATTAAATTATGTCATTTATTGGGGAAAGATTTGATTTCCTGCCTCAGCTGAATTGAAAAAAGTTTATGCTATTTGATTATTTCTTTTAATTTTTAACAGAAATTAATATTTTTTAATTGAAGAAAAAAGTAAATGTGACTTTTCATGTTGCTGTTTTTTTTTAATGAGGCGCGGATTTGCACAATTAAGATTTATAAATTTTGCGGGCTTTTGCTTAAGCTAAAAGATTTGATCATTATTAGATTTTAAAATGTGTTTACCATTGTCCCTATTTTAAATGGACTAAAATTAAAGTCTGCTAAGTTTACAGTCAATTTAGTTCAGCTTTAATCACATATTAAGAGTATATAAAAAATTTTCGAAATTTTCAAACAAAACCTCAATTTGGAACAGAAGCAGTTTCCAGCGTCTTCGCCTTTCATCCAATATAATTCAATAAGTGTGTATTAATTAAATCTATTTTGTTGTTTTAATTACTACACTGGAATAACTTCATTGAAACAAAAATCAAAAAATAGCAAAATTCTGCTTTATTTCAATCATTTGGTTGTCGTTCATTCATCGTCGTTTACCAGCCATTCATAAGGCATCATGGGTATTCTTGCCTTCTTAAGCAGCCTGCAAGCACACCCGACTGTGATCATGGCTGCCAATGGTACGAGAATCGAAGTGTCTACCTCAATGGTTAAGACCAAGGAACAGCTCTGGTGAAGAAGCGAGTAGCAATTTCGGAGCATTTGCTGAGCTCCCAATAACTCATCTGACAATTTCTAGGGACCAGAAAAGGTAAGATTTATGTTGGAAAAATTAGTACAGTAATTTTGTAATGATTTTAAGTATGAAGGTATTATTTGTTGCATATAATGGAATTCTTTTGGAATTTTGAATACCTGTTAATAATCTTAATTTCTTCATTCGGAAGCTCTTGGTTAAAGTCGGTTGGTAACAGATAGCATTCCGAATAACTCCAATACGTTCATTCAGTAGATATATACTGTTTACAAACTTTTATTGCCGTTTTAGCCATATTAACATATAATTCTGTGAATATTTTTCCTTGCCGTATGAATGGATACACTTTGATCTATTTGGCCAGTGACTGAAAGCTGTGTTTAAGATATTGGGTCCGGGATCGAATTTTTTTTTTATATATATGGCGGCGGCCAGAGTAGTTGATATCCTGCAAGGAGTATGTAAAGGTGGGAAGAGGCCCTAAACGAGTTTCGCAATATCAACAGATAAAGCATAGGAAGGACATACCTTTTTGTGCCCATAAACACTGTGACAAGTATGTGCCAGATATCAGGTTAGTTTATTTATTTACTTTACCTGATGAAAAAATACTCTAGTTGAATTATTATTAACTGAATATGATAATGGTCAAATTAAATTACAGGTAAAAATGATATAAATATAAAATACGCTTAGAAAACGTAAAATATTTCATTTCAAAGAGAAACAAAACTTTTGAAAGTTATAGAAAAAAAAGGATTTAAAAATTCTACCTCACAAAATGTTGGATTCAGAACTTAATTAACAAAGTTATTTCCCTAATTTAATCCACGTTATTTTATAATGATTATATGCTTATTGTTTGGCCAGATATGAAATATCCCGTACTCTTCAGTTATCCTACCGCAACTATCGCTGCGCATGCCGAATACCGCCATGGCCGTGATATCTTCGCCTTCTACTACCAGTGTACGGAAGTATCGATCACGGAGTGGACAGGATTCAAAAACGGCCCCCTCAAGCCCAAAGTGCATATTAGACTTGAATATTTTTAAATGTAGAAAAAAAATTGACTATTTATGTTTGAGTCGAATCTAAAATTCTAATATTACTCTTACAAATTCTCGTCATAACTGCAAAAAGAGAAGAAAGTTGTTTTAAAGGAGAAAAATTTTTTTTTTATAACATGTGATGTAGTCTTGAATTCGGCGACCTGTACATCTTGCGGTACCCAATCGCCTCAAGGTGCCACACACCTACCGTGCCGCTTCAACACGTTATTTTGCCACTTGGCAGGTTGAATTTCTTACGGTGACACTGAAATCAGTAATTCATACTTAGAATTGTCTAAGCTTCGTTTATAATGAAACATCATTGTGATATTGTTTCTTCGGTTGTCTGTCTATTGGGATCCTTTGGAATGTCCCTCTGGTCCGATCACAATACGCGAACGGGTGAAAGAGTCTTTCAAACAACTTTGGGGATTTCGTGGCAATTGCAGGGAATCGACCCTGAGGCTCCTCCCAAATACATTTTTGACTCTAGTCTTTGGTAAAACAATAATAATGCTTTATTGGCTTGAATAACATTGACTGGTGAGGAAAAACATGCTGGAAAATTTGCTATGAAAAACAATTCCAGCTTACTATCACCGTTCAGCTGTTTCTCGAGTACTGTTAGTTCCAATTGGCACTTCACGAACTAAAAAATTGTGTCTTCATGCACTCGTCCTTCCATTGTCTTCTTCTTTCACATCCATCGTACCTCTGGTCCTATTTGTAAAGCGGGCCTCGGCCCGCTTATCATCAGGACCACAAGCAAAATTCATAGGTGGTGGAAAAGGTTGAAAGAGCAAATTTGGAATTTTGATGCTAACTAAGGAGGCAAAGGCCGAAAGTCGATGCAGGTCTAAAAAAGCTCCAGAGATGGTAAATGTCGTTAATAATCGTGGAAGGAGAGTGGAAATCGGGGGAATTTGGAATAATTGGAGGAATAATCAATTTAGAGGCCAAAATAAATAATTTGGAGAAGGTAGGAATTAGTTTGCAGAAGGGGGGGGGGGAGGGGAAAATCCGAAATCAGAAGAGTCAAAAAAGAGCCAGACGGTGGATATTGAGCGCCGAAGGCCCAGCCAATGAGAAGGAAGGAATTTTGGCATTGGCTGAGAGCGGGAGCATGGCTGTGTTAGATTTGGGCGGGATTCCAACCCTGGATTTCAAGCAAGTAAGACGTGTTCTCTTGTGCTCCCAGTTTCCCACGTGTTTCTTTGTGATCTCAGCTAGATATGGATATCAACATGGACACTCGTTTAAACCGTTGCTTCAAGTTTTTACATCGTGATCTGAGTTACGAGACTTTTGTGACATCTCTTGCCAACAACATGGACACAGCTAATAAAGAAGTCGCCCAAAGCATTTCTAAAGATCTCACCATTGTTACTTTCGCCTCTGAAGACGCTGCGGATGAGTTTGCCGCTGATCCGAGCCTGGACTTTCCCATGGACCAGCCCATCGCATTCAAGCGTCTAGGATTCCCCCGCAAAAAGGTCACCATCACAAAACTTCCATTTTTCATCTCCAACAGCGAAATCGTGGACGCCCTCAAGCCATACGGCAATATTTCAAGCATTGCAGACGAGTTCCTGAATCTCCCGGGATTGGAATCGATCCGGACGGGAACGAGGGTAGTCCATATGGAGATGAAGAAAATGGTACCAAACTTCCTCCACATTTCTACCTTTTCGGCCACAATTACCTACTCCGGCATGATCAGACTTTGTAAGTGGTGCAGGCTTCCTGGTCATCTTATTAAAGACTGTGCTGCCTTCGCCAAGAAGAACCATCCTCTTCTGACGCCACCTGCACCAAAATCGACCCCCATTTCGGACTCTACCTCGACCATCGTCTCTTCGCAACAGCTGGCACCAACCTCCACTCATATAGAAGAAGTACCGGTCCAGTCAACTGACATTTCCGCTCCTGCAGAGTCAGCACCTCCTACCCCGATTCAACAAAAAAGAAAGCACCTTTCCTCTCCATCGGATTCACCTTCTGCCTCTGAGTCTACTGTTCCTGCTCATCAGAAGAGAAAACAGCCAGCTCCTGACTCGCCTTCCTCTTTAATTGGTAATATTCAAAATTTCATTATCGATAGATCCACCTCTCCCTCCATTATTCTAAATTCAGACCCCCCTGATTTTACTGAAACATTTGAGGACCTCCTTGATTTTCTTAAATTCCTTTCCAACCCTAAATTAGCTTCCTCTGAATGGGAAATTCCCCCCCACCTTAAAGCACTTAAAAAAACGCTATCAAAAGACGGTTTCATTTCGCCGAAGTTTCGAGACCTCTACCTCTCTGCTTTAGGCAAATGCCCGCAGAGAAACTGCTTTTCTATTTGGGACTTCCTCCAAATAGTTAAGAATCTCCTCCCTTTATTTAAATAATTCAATATTCTTCCGTTTTTTAAATTATTTTCTATTCAAAATTCATCATTTTCATTCCCTTTTCTCTCTTAGCGATCAAAATTTCAGCATAAACATAAATCTCTTCATTCATATCTGGACCACTCTGTACCATATTCCAGAGGAATTAGGATCATCTGGTTCATACGCAAGGGTCGTCAGAGGATGCTGGATGGGAATGTAAGACAGAAGCTAACGTAGCGTAGCAGTGTACTTACAATCTGGCGAAGGCGTTTGGCTGCAGGCCGCCTATAGATGAAGGAGAAATGGCAACAGGGATGTGAAAAGATGACTCAGGGCCAATGAAAAAGGGAAGGAGAAGAGAGTGTCCAAAATCAAAGGAAATTCATCTCACAAGAGGAGTGGGAGGGTGAGCAAATGGGTTAGGGGTAAGAGGGGGCAGGTGGGGTAAGGTGTAGGAAATAAGCATAGAACAAAAAAGTTCAGTAAAGGGTGTCAGCACTAAAAAAAAAGAAAATTATTTTTTTTTTAAAAGAAAAAAAAATTTTTTTTTATTAATCTAAAAATTCAAAATTTTTGACCTCCTCAGGCAGGGGCTTGCCCAAGGGGTGAGATTTGGTGAAAAGGGAGGTGGGAGGAGGTAGCAGTCCCAAAGTATTGAGGGATATATCAGAAAAAAAACGGATGAGAAAGGGAAATTAACATTTCGGAAGTTGACAGAATCACGTGCACTGTAGTGCAGTGAAAACCAGGCGAAGGGGTAGGGTAAAGCAAGGCCAGACAAAGGACCATGCAAAATTCATTAAGAGAAGTTGCTAAATGAATTTGAAAGTGGGGATTATAATAAAGGTGGGTAATGTGTCTGTAAATTGGAGGTGAGGCAGTGAGGTGTGTTAGTGGTGGAGTATGAATAAAATGAATAAAAAATTAAGCAGGGGCAATATGTGGGTATACTGTGGAAGGGATCAGTGATCAGACAATGGGTAAATCAGTAAAAATGACAATATTACATCAGGTATAAATATATTAATTTTATTTTGAAGATTTATATATATTTGAACATATATATATATATTTTATTTGAATTTGTATAAATATGAAAAGTTAGCAATTCAGGTGTCCAAAGAGCATCTTTTTTGTCCTTAAATGGATCTTTTTTGTCCAATGGTTCTTTTTGGCTCCTGGATCTTTATGTTTGTCCAAGTGGATCTTTTAAAAAAAACAAAGAACAGCAAATCAGATGGTAAGGAGGGGGAAGGGCTAAATGGATTTGCCAGAAAGGTGAATGTAGGAAGCAAGGGCAGAAAAATGGGCCTGTTTGTGTTTGTGGGAGGGATTGAGTATTGTTTGAATGTTGTATGTGTGGACTCCAAGTTTTGCAAGTTGGTGATAGAAGTTGTTTCTTTGTGTAGTGAAGAGTGTACAATGTAGAAGAAAGTGAGGGATATCTTCAATCACCTGGCAGTTGGGGCAGAGTGCTGAGGGAGCCTTGTTTATAAGGAAAAGATCCCTATTAAGGTTAGTTCTGCCCGTACGGAGTCTGTGTATGGAGGTTTGAGAGTGTCTGTGTAAATAGTGAAAAAGAATTTCATTGGGAGTGTTTGTTACTGTGGCTCTGAAAGTGTTTTTGATGCTGGTGTGTTGGGCCCTTGATTCTGCCCATGTGTTGTGAAAGTTGGTTTTATGGGATTTAATATGTTGGGTACAAGGTGTGAAAGTATGGTAATTAGGTGTGGGAAGTGTAAGGGCTTGTTTGGCTAGGTGGTCAGCAGTGTCATTATGGAGAATGTTGCAGTGGGAAGGAATCCAATGGAAAGTGATGGTATGACCAGTCATAATTAAATTGTGAGCAAGTTTTTGAATGTGGTAAAGGGAAATGTTCTGTGTGTTATCAATGTTGGTTTGATTGATGCTTTGTAGGGCAGGCTTTGAGTCAGTGAAGATGTGTATGTGTTGTTTGTTGAGGTGGGTAGCCCATTCAAGTGCCCTGTGTATTGCTGCAAGTTCTGTGTTGGTGCTATTGAAGGCAAGGTTAAGTTTAATTTTGTGTGAGAAGTGTAGGTTAGGACAGTGAAATGCAGCGGATCCATTTGTGGTGTTGGGGATGTAGGAACCATCAGTAAAAATGGTGATATCAGTGGGGGGGATGGTAGATATTATGTGTTCAGCTGCAGTTTGTAGTTCAAGAGGGTGGTGGTGTTTTTTCTGAGTGATGTTGGGGAGATTGAGTTCAATGTGGGGGGTCTTAATTTGCCAGAAGGGAAGTGTGTGTTTAGGAGAGAAAATTTTAATATGTTTCCAGGTGAGATACGCAGGGTGTTGTTTAATAATGTATGCAGTGGGAGTAGTGTTGTTAGGTGAGTCAATTCTTCTAAGTGCAGGGTGTGTGGGATTGAAATGTTTCATTTTTATGTAGTGATTGCATGTGAGTAATTGTCGTTTAATGGTAAGGGGGGGGGGGGGCATGTTAGCTTCTGCCCAAGTGGCCAGGTTTGGGCAGCCAGCTTTGAGGCCCAGTGCTAGTCTAATGGCTCTTGTTTGAATTGTTTCAAGTTTTTGGATATGAGTGTGTGTGGCAGTGTTCAGTGATGAGAGACCATATTCAAGTTTTGAGTTCAGGAAAGCCTTAATAAAAGTGATCATGGCTCTATCACTGGCACCCCATGTTGTCCTAGTTATGGAAGTGAGTATGTTGAGTGCTCCATTACATGTGTGTTTAATGTAATTTGTGTGGTGATTCCATGTCAGCTTGCGATCAATAATTAACCCTAAGTATTTGTAGTGTGTGACAATGGGGATAGTAGAATTATGAATTGTAATTGTAGGGGAGTTGGGGAGTATGTGTTTGCGGGTGATGGATAGGACCGCAGATTTAGGTGCAGAGATGGCTAGTCCCCATTTGGTGGTGAAGTCAAGGACCTGGTTGACTGCTTTTTGTAGGTGGCACTGGATGTTGTTTATGTTTTTTCCTGAGGTCCAGAGGACAATGTCATCAGCAAAGATGGAGCAAGAAATATGTTTGGGTAGTAATGCAGGTAGATCATGTAGAAGTATGTTGAAAAGTGTAGGAGAGACCACACTGCCCTGTGGTAATCCCCTTTTTAGATTATGTGTGTCAGAAAAGGTAGTCCCCAGCTGGACTTTGATTTTTCTGTGTGTGAGAAAATTATTGAAAAAATGGAGCATGTTACCTGTGATGCCAATATGATGTAGTTTGTAAAGAATGCTGGTGTGTGAGGCAGTATCAAAAGCAGAGGTGAGGTCTAGAAAGACACAGCATAGAATTTCTTTGTTGTTGATAGCAAGTTCTGCTGAGGTGATGATGTCAAAGAAATTGTCTGTGGTTGACCTGTGCTCTCTAAAGCCAGTTTGGCATGTGGGGAGAGTGTTATTTGCATGGAGGAAGAATTTTAGTCTTGAGAGCACCATTCTTTCTAGAACTTTGAGTATGCATGATGTTAGGGCAATTGGTCTATAAGAAGAAACTTCTACTGCTGGTTTGTGAGGTTTTAAAATTCGGATTATGTGTATGTCTTCCCATTCAGATGGGAAGGTGTGTGTTTGCCAGCAGTTATTGTAAATATGAAGCAAAGTGCTGAGTGTAGAGGGTCCTAAATTATTTATGGCTTTGTATGTAATGTGATCAGGGCCAGGAGTACTTTTAGATTTGGCTTGCTGAATTGCAGTGTTTAATTCATGTAGAGAGAAAGGGAGGTTAATAGCGGGAAGTTTGCAGGTATCGTCGAAATTAATAGTGCTTTCTATGTGTGTGCAGTGGGTTTGGTAGATATGTGTATTAGCTTGCGGGGGGGGGGGGTGGTGGTGAGATGTGTGACAAAGAGATTTGCCCCTTGCTTAGTGGAAAGATTATTCTTCCAGATGATATTATGCCAAGGGGCAAGTGGTTGTGCCTGGGACTTGAGTGATCTGATAGTTGCCCAAATGAGTGTTGAGTCTGTTCTAGGGTTGATATTGTTGCAGTATTGTCTCCACTCCTTTCTTTTAGTAGTGAGTCTTAGTTTTCTGAGTTTAGCATTGGCTTGGTTGAATGTCAAAATTTCAGCCTCCTCTCTTTTCCTCACTCTCAGCCAATCCCAAAATTCCTTTTCTCTCATTGGCTGAGGCCCCTCTTGCCCGCTCGTCTCCGTTAGCGTCAAACCTAACAAACTTCCAGCTCCCGCTCCAAGCCAATGCCAAAATTTCTTCATTCCCATTGGCTGAGGCCCCAGCGATCGATTTTCACTGTCTCGCTACTCTGACGCCATTCTTTGGCCTAATTACTCCCCCCCCCCACTTTTAATTATGGATCCCCCGATCAAAATTATTAATGTTTTTCTCCTTTATACTAATTTCTCATTATATAATTCCCTTTCCCCCACTTTTCTCTCTCTTTCCACGTTTTACACGTCACTTACCATCTTTGGAGCAAAATTAGATCTGCGCAAACTTTCGGCCTTTCCTTCCTCTCTTGCCTCTAATAATTTAAAATACCAATTTAAACACCTTCTCCCTCACTCTATCACCCACAGAAGACATTGGCTCGTGGTCCTGATGATAAGCAGGCCGAGGCTTGCTTAGAAATAGGACCAGATTATGAGGGATGTGCAAGAAGAAGAAGATTTGGGCGCAAACGGAGTTGAAGGGAGAAGGGAGGCTTCAGCCAATGAGAGCAAAGGAATTTTGGCATTGGCTGAGAGCAGGAAAATGTGAAGGAGGATGAGTTTTGATCGCAAGTAAAGCAATAATATGGGAAATGGCCAAAATAGAAAAAATATGAGAAAATAATAAATCAGATGAAGAGGGAACTATCTAAAAAGAGGGAAGAGTTGTTTCACTAACTGGAGGAAGTCCCAGACAGTGAAACAATAGCTCTGCGGGCATTTGCCTAAAGCAGAGAGGTAAAGATCTCGATACTTCGGCAAGATAAAACCGTCATTAGATAGGGTGCGTTTTAGCGATTTTAAAGGAGAGGGAATTTCCCACTCGGAGGAGGCTAATTTAGGGTTTGTTAAGTATTTGAGGAAGTCAAGAACGTCCTCAAAAGTCTCAACAAACTCGGGGGGGGGGGGGGGCGGTCAGAGAGAAGAGCGGGGGAGGGGGAGGTGGAGTGGTCAATGATAAAATTTTGTATACTACCAATGAGTGAAGAAGGCAACTCAGAAGCTGGCTGTTTTTTCTTCTGTTGCAGAGGAGTATCAGTCTCTGTTGCGGAAGGAGATTCTGTCGGCGATGGAGTGAATTTTCTTTTTTGATTCTGAGGTGTGGAAGGTGCTTTCTCAACAGCTGATGGAGGAAGAGGTGCAGGGGCCTGGGCTTCTTCACTTTGTATGTTGTCAGGTGCCAGCTGTTGCGGTGGGGAGGAGGTCGAGTTCGAGTCCAGAATATTGTCCGAATTTGATGCAGGAGGTGGCAGGAGAGGTTTGTGCTTTTTGGCGAAAGCCTCGCAGTCCTTGATGATGTGGCCTGGGAGCTTGCACCACTTGCACAGACGAGTCATTCCGGTGTAGTTAATGGTGGCCGAAAAGGTGGAGATTAGCATGAAGTTAGGAACCGATTTCTTCATTTCCATGTGAACAACCCTAGTGCCAGTCCGGATTGATTCCAAACCTGGGAGATTCAGGAATTCGTCTTTAACACTTTGTACAGTTCCAAATGGCTTTAGGGCGTCCACAATTTCACCGTTTGTGATGAAGAAAGGCAGTTTGGAGATTGATAATTTTTTCTGGGGGAATCCAAGTCGTTTAAAGGAGATGGTCAGTTCATCAGGAATGTCCAGTGACGGGTCCGCGATAAAATCGTAAGCGGCTTCTTCGGAAGAAAAGGTAACGATCGTAATTTCCTTTGAAATGCTTTGGGCTACTTGAATAGCGGATGGCTTCTGGGAGTTAGCGAGGATGGTCACAAATGACTCATAGCTGAGGTCCTTATGTTGGAACTTGAAACAACTAGTAAGTCTGCTGTCCTTCTTGATATCCATATTAGCACAAAAACGAGAGAACAAAGGAATCTAAGAGCACATAAAAAAACGTCTGCCGGCTCACCTCTTCTCCTCCATTGGTCGTCGCCAGCTCCTCCTTTCTCTGAACTCTCGGTCATGTGGCAAGGTTGTTGATCTCCGGCCCAGGGTCACTTGTCAGCAGACACCAGCAGTGACTGACCTCCATCTCACTGACACTGCTACATCGATTAGCATTGCAGTTGCTGGATAGTAGAGACCTCCCATATAGCATATCATCATCATCATCATCATCATCATCATCATCATCATCATCATCATCATCATCATCATCATCATCATCATCATCATCATCATCATCATCATCATCATCATCATCATCATCATCATCATCATCATCCTCAAGCAGCCATGGGCTACGGAGGTCCAACCAGACCATGCAATTTAGTTCTCCAAGCAATTCTATCCTGAGCTACATCAACTGCATCTGGCCACTGCACACCAATTCTGCCAAGATCCTGTTTGACATTGTCTGCCCACCGCATCCTAGGTCTCCCCTTCTTTCTGAGGCCTTTAGGCACACTGTTCATAACTCTATTCGCCAATCTATAATTATTCATACGGGCAACATGGCCAAACCAACGGAGTCTCTCTCTGCAAAATATGCTGCTTAAAGGAGGTTGCAAATTCCTTTGCCTAACCTCATCATTAGTTACAAAGTTGGACCACCTAATGCCCAAGATACTGCGTAAGCATCTGGAATCAAAAGCATCTAGTTTCCTTTTATCTTGTTTACAAAGTGTCCAAGTTTCACTACCATAACTAACCCTAGAAAGAACCAAACTATTATACAGTCTAATTTTAGTCTTTAGGTGTATACGCCTATTTCTCCACACTCTCCATAGATTCTTAAAAGTGCCGGCAGCAATCCCTATTCGTCTGTTAATCTCATGCCGCACATCACCATTATCTGTTGCATAGCTCCCAAGATAATTAAACTGTGACACCTGCTCAAGACTGCAACCATTCAGATTAACTGAATCACAGCCTGCCTGACCAATTTTCATCACTTTAGTTTTCTCTCTGTTTATAACCAAACCTACTCTACTACCAGTCTCATCAACAACTCGAATGAAAGAGTTCATCTCATCAACATCATTTACCAAAAGGGCTAAATCATCAGCATAATCTAAATCAGAAATTTTCGTATCTCCAGACCATTTAAGGCCAAAATCTTTCCCTTGAAGTGAATTTCGCATAACATCATCAATAACCAAGCTAAAAAGAAAAGGAGACAAAATGCACCCTTGTCGAACACCAGAAGTAATGCTAAACCAATTGCTACAAGCCTTACCAACTCTCACACACGACTCAGTGTTATTATAGAGAGCTTTCATTATGTTAACTAACTTGTCTGGTATACCATATGATCTTTGTTAATCTGTCAACATGCACAATCTCGTCCTTCGGGGGTTGGCCACTAGCCTTATCTTGTAATTGACCTCGGATAATTTTGCCTGTGGACAATTTCGAAAGTTTCTTAGTATTCTTGCACAGGATTCGGGGGCAGAACAGGAGTACTAGGTCGCCGACCTTTATTTGTTTATCAAAAGAAACTCTTCTCCTCTGTTTCTCTTGTCTCTCGGCTGCCAGTTCTAAATTTTTGTCTCACTAGGTCGTAATCTCTGTTCATTTTGGTGGTCATGTACTCTGCATAATTTTCGGTTGCGTAATACGAAGGGGGTCCTCTTGTCTGCCAAACCTTCTGTGGTAATACCAAGTCTCTGCCATAGACTAAATAACTAGGTGTTTCTTTAGTTGAGCTGTGGACGGTGCTTCGGTACGCCATCAGCACAAAGGGGAGGAAATCATCCCGTACATCATTTGTTTCGGACACCATATGTGATAATATATTTAATATGGAAGAATTTAACCTTTCGCATTGGCGGTTTCCACTGCGATGGTAAAAGCTAGTATTGAGTTTGGTGACGCCTATTCTTCTAAATACTTCTGTCATCACCTTTCCGGTAAAATTCTTCGCATTGTCGCTGATTACATATTGTGGAATTCCGTGTTTCACGATATAGTCTACCAAAAATATTTTCGCAACGGCTTCAGCGGTTTGATTGGGCAAAGCATACAACTCGGGCCATTTCGTGAAATAGTCTGTTATGACTAGGACGTACTTGTTGCCATCTCTCAGTAGGTTATTACAGCTTTCCTCTTTTGCTCTTATAGCTTAAAAAGAATTAAATATGGTCCTGGCTGAATTTGTAAGAAAAAATATATTTTGAGCCAGACAAACCAACTGTTAAAAAAATAACCAATGCGGAATTTCTAGCTACGTAAAACTGAAACAAACATAAAAATTAGAGTTTCAGAAGCTGTATCTGAATTTTTGTCATTATCATTATTACCATAATCTACATATCAACAATAGCATTTGCCATTGAACAGTATTTGTTTCCTAATTGACTTCCCCTCAAATAATAAAGTGAATATCATATACTTCTGCTTACTATTGTTGTGACCCTCCTTTGGATATTGAGGGAGGTTCAACTTTCCGGCCATGATACGTATCTTATTTCTAAAACCAAGGCAAATGCCTGAATCAATAATCTCATAGGTAGATAATTAAAATAAAGAGAACTGAGTTTATTGTAACATTATAAAAACATATCATTTATTAACACATTTCAGTTATTAAATATTAGTAGTTTGCACATCGCTCCAGAGTTAGGTTCCTCCCCGCACGCCCCCACCCCCCCTACGCCAGCAGCTGATGTTCGAATGGGTTGACATTTATAACCGATTAAAAATTATTTATTAGCCTTCTCATTGTTGTGGGAAGCTCTATTCATTATAATGCGCAGCTGCAGACTCCAGGGAGAAAAAAATTTTAAGCCCCTCTGGCATTCGTATGCAAGCAGCCGGGTGACATTTATGTCCGATTAAAAAATTATTTATTAACCCTCTCTGGCATTCAGCAGATCCATGAGAAAAAAATTAATCCCCTCTGGCATTCGTATGCAAGCAGCCGGTTGACATTTATGTCCGATTAAAAAATTATTTATCAGCCCTCTCTGGCATTCAGCAGAACCGTTTGAACGGGTTGACATTTATGTCCGATTAAAAAATTATTTATTAGCCATCTCTGGCATTCAGCAGATCCATGAGAAAAAAATTAAGCCCCTCTGGCATTCGTTTGAAACAGCCGAACGGCTGACATCGCTTTTAAATTATCCTTCTCATTTGTGAGGGAAGAATGGCATTCATAAGAATAAAGGATTGGCCGTTGACTGAACTCGCTGGTGAGAAAAAGTTTTTTAGCCGTACTCTAGCATTCGTTTGAACGGGTTGACATTTATGTCCAATTAAAAATTATTTATTAGCCCTCTCTGGCATTCAGCAGATCCATGAGAAAAAATTAAGTCCCTCTGGCATTCGTTTGAAACAGCCGGTTGACATTTACGTCCGATTAAAAAAGTATTTATTAGCCATCTCGCCCTATTCGTTATAATGTGCGCCCGTGAGAAAAGTTTTTATCAGAATGTATTGTTATTGCAAGAGTGAGGTCCCCCCACCCACCCATCAGCTGACGTCGAATGGCTGACATCGCTTTTAGATTATCCTTCTCATTTGTGAGGGAAGACTGACATTCATAAGAATAAAGGATTGGTCGTTGACTGAACTCGCTGGTGAGAAAAGTTTTTTAGAGGTACTCTAGCATTCATTAGAATGTGGGTCAGTAGAACATAACCCCCGTCGGAATCAAAGCCTCCCTGGTATGCGTGTTCAGCTCTGAAAAAATTACGCTTAGACACGAAAAAGGAATTCTAGGCCACGATCGGCGAAGATGGACGCTTCAGAAGGAATAAAAGTCTCACGGAGATAAAAAATAATAGTTTTGAATGAACCTTTTGTTAATAAGAATCTTTATGCCTCTGGGCAGTAGGCCATTCTTGATGTCTGCACTTAGTGCCAAAGGAATTCTATACCCGATAAAAAATCTTGTGTGCTTCAGAAGGAATTTTTACGGGCGGGTGCATCAATAGGGGAGAATTATAATCCGTCTTTATGGAGCGCGGTCAGGGAAGTCATTAAATTTTATGACCGTGCGTGCTACTTTTCAGGGTAAAAAAAAATGAAATCTCAACCTTCACCGATGGTGAAGCCAATGGTAAAGAGTAAATATCTGATCACTGCATGAAAGGGGTGGGTCCAAAATTTTATAGGATCCCATTGGCCAAAGGGGAATTTGCATATGTATATTGGAGCGCTTATAAACGCGAACAAAATCGTAATTTTCAAAATGGAGCAGAGTTATTCTGAAAGGTTGGAAGCTCTAGCTAATATTCAGAAAGAGTTGGATGAGCTGCTAAACACTGTGCAAAAGGATGATGCATTGCCAAGTACATCGAGCGGAAAGCGAGGTCTGTCAAGTGACGACGCAAATGATGCAGTGCCAAGCACATCGCGAGGTCTGCCAAGTGACGCAACGTCAGCGAAGCGGCGGCGGAAGTCTCTTCACACCAAGGACCCACCTGACGCCCCCGATTTTATAGTCACTTGTTCCAATCAAGCAATATTTACGTCCCACACCGTGAGGTTAACAAACTTCGATCAAGTGAACCCTTTGGACTTTGGCGATGCTCTTCACACAGTTCACGAGAAAATTCTTCATGAACTAATGCCCGAAGACGAATACTCTCATGTGCGTTTATGCGTACGCTCAAAGGCGATTAGTAATCCGATCAACCTACCTTTAACATCGAGAGACCACATCACTTCTGAAAAGTTTTTACAGACAGTGAAAAAAGTGATTAATTCGAACGAAGCGATTGGAACAACAGAAGATATTTTTTTTGATTTCGCCGCTGTTAATTTAGAACGCTCTGGGGGTGCTCGCAAACCAGGACCTCAGCGAAGACATTTAGCCGATCTTAAAGCGTTTAACGAGGGAAAAATGTCCATTATTTCCATTTACAATAACGATAATTTGTGCCTGGCCCGTAGCCTTGTCGTTGCAAGAGCGTTATGCCTGAAGAAACAAAAGAAACTGTCGGAGGGCGCCTTTAAATATATTCAGCAACGTGATTCTGTACGTCAAAGAAAGGAAGAAGAGGAGCTTCATCGCAATGCGGGAGTTCAGGAGGGCAAGTGTGGGCTGCCCGAGCTGCAACAATTTCAACAGTACCTCTATCCCGACTACAGAATCATAGTATTCAGTGCCATGGACGACTATCAAGTCATCTTTGCCGGACGCCAGGAGGCTTCTAATAACATTTTTCTCCTTATGCACGATCTTCACTTTAGCGTGATCACCAAGCCTGCAGGGTATTTTCGGTGCTACGAATTCTGTGTTCCGTGTCTAAAACGGGTGCATAATTTACCTCACATCTGCAGAAATACTTGCAGAGCCTGCCTCACCAAAGACTGTGGAAAGAACGGTTCCAAAATTTATTGTGAGACATGCAAGAACTATTTTCGTGGTCGTCAATGCCATGCCTCACATCTACTCAATGGCACCTGCAACAAACACCACAAATGTACAGAGTGTGGCACAGTTTATAATACAACAAAGCCTCATGAATGCGAAGCAAACGAGCCGCAATTTGTGAAAACTGCCAAGGAATGCGAGGCTACGGTACACAGATTTTATTTTGACATGGAAACGATGCAGAATGAATATGGATTGCTAGTTCCTATCCTATGCATTGTCACCTACCAAGACGGTGAAGGGCTGTGGCAATACGAAGAATTCCCCACTGTTCCCGATTTTATGGACTGGTTATTAGCTGTAGAGAACGGTAAGCAAAAATTCAGAGATGTGACCTTGTTAGCCCACAACGGTAGAAGTTTCGATTTTGTTCCCATTTTGAATTATCTCTACCAAACCCGTCTAAAGCCTGAGTTAATTTTTAACGGGAACAAAATCCTTCTTTTAAATTTACCGAGGCTTAAAATAAGATTCATAGATTCTCTTTCTTTTATTCCCTCCCCATTAAGAACCTTTCCTAAAACTTTTGGAATTACGGATGTGCGGAAAGGATTTTTTCCCCATGCGTTTTGCAAACCGGAAAATCTAGATTATTCTGGACCAATTCCAAATTCACAATTTTTCCATCCCGAACGTATGACCCCGAGTGAGGCTAAAGAATTTTACCAATGGTATGAGACGGTACGGGGGACTCACTGGGATTTTAAAACCGAAATGTCTGCTTATTGCAGGGATGATTGTCGCGTTTTGCGCATTGGCTGTGAGAGTTTCCGAACCGCATTTATGGACATGACACAAGTGGACCCGTTTGCAAAAATTACCCTTCCGTCTACTTGTCTGCAAGTATACAGAGAGAAGTTTATGCCTGAAGGTATTATCGGGGTTTACCCCTCAGGAGGATATTCCGCCTCAAATAACAGGCAGAGTAGAAAGGCTCTCGTATGGCTGTCCTACGTAGAAGAGACTGAGCAGCTCGCTCTTCAGACTGCACGCTCTGCAGAGGGCGAGGCCAAAGTCGGGCCTTATTTTTTGGACGGACTCTGTATGCAAACCCGTCAGATTTTCAAATTTTCTGGCTGCATGATACATGCATGTCCGCTTTGTTATACGCCGACCACTTTACACCCTTTCACAGGAAAACCCATGGGTGCAACATATTTAAAAACACTCGATAGAGAACGGGTCATTCGACAACTATTGCCAGATCATAGGATTAGAATATTTTGGGAGCACGACTTCGACCGACTGGTGAAAGTCGATCCTCTCGCAGCGCGGATTTATCAGCAAACCGAAGAGATTCAACGAATATCCGCACGCTGTCACTTATATGGAGGTAGGACGGAAACATTCGCACTTCTCTGCGATTCAAAGGTCGAGAATTGCACGATTACCTATCAAGATGTTAACTCGCTTTACCCTTTTGTGTGCAAGCATGGGAAATTTCCAGCTAAACATCCCAGAAGAATAACACAAAATTTTGATTATAGCTTAGACGCCTATTTCGGAATCATACGCTGCATAGTCCTCCCTCCCTGTAATTTGTATATTCCTGTATTGCCCTATCATTGCAGGAATAAGCTGATCTTTCCTCTGTGTGGCACATGTGCTGAATTAGTGCAAACTGAGCCTTGCACTCACACAGAGGCTCAGAGAGCCTTCCCTGGTTCATACGTTTCACTCGAACTTTACAGAGCAGTTCGTGAAGGTTACAAGATTCTTAGGATATACGACGTTTGGCATTATGCAGAAACGATATCCTACTCTCCCCAGGACCCCGGCTTATTCGGGAAGTATATCGATACTTTCTTGGCGATGAAGCAGAGGTATTCTGGCTACCCACCCCACATAAAAACAGATTTCGAAAAGGCGGATTTTTGTAAAAAATTTTTCGAGGCAGAGGGAATTCGAATCAACCCTCATGAAGTAGAATTTAACAGTTCTAAACGTGCTTCTTCGAAATATATCCTTAACTCGTTGTGGGGAAAATTATCAGAAGATTTATCCAGAGCTACCTCTCTTTTAATCGATAACCCCCTAAAATTATTAGAACTCGCTAACGATAAATCGAAAATTCTCACAGATCTCCATGCGGTCAACTCCGACCAACTCCTCGTTTCCTATAAGCCTGCAAAAGAATTCGAGCCAGTAAATTCAAAGGGAAACGTCGTTGTAGCTTCTTTTGTAACAGCCCAGGCCCGATTGATATTATACGACCTACTTTCGCAATTAAAAGAACGCGCGCTTTACGCAGACACAGACTCTTGCATTTTTAAGACTTCTCCATCAGATATTTTCAAACCCGAGAGCAAACAATTCCTTTGTTCTTTCAAAGATGAAATTCTTGACCAGTGGGGCCCCAGTGTAACCATTGAACGATATGTTTCAATCGCCCCCAAAAATTATATCCTCGAACTCTCCAATGGTGAGAATATTTCCCGTGCGAAAGGATTCAAGTTAAGTCAGGAAAACAAGGGTCGTTACACTACAACAGTACTTCAGGAATTAATTCTAGGAGCCCCTTCCACAACGTTTGCAGTTCCATTTAATGTAAGAGTGGACAGATATACCTCGACCCTCACTAACTGTCCAATTCGCAAAAAAACTGGCTTTTAATTTTGATAAGAGAATTTTTGAACGGGGTCAAAGTCTCACATACCCGTTTGGGTTTAACGTAAGTTCAAATTAATACTACATGTGAAATTATAAGATGAAATTAAGGTATTTATGAGTTGAAATTAACAGTTATATGTTGAAATTAACAGTTATAAGATGAAATTAATACTACATGTGAAATTAATACTACATGTGAAATTAAGGTATTTATGAGTTAAAATTAACAGTTATAAGATGAAATTAAGGTATTTATGAGTTGAAATTAATACTACATGTGAAATTATAAGTTGAAATTAAGGTATTTATGTAAATAAGGTATTCATGTAAATAAGTTGAAATTAACAGCTATGTAAATAAGTTGATACTACATGTGAAATTATAAGTTGTAATTAACAGCTATGTAAATAAGTTGAAATTAACAGCTATAAGTTGAAATTAACAGCTATGTAAATAAGTTAATGCTACATGTGAAATTAAGGTATTTATGAGTTGAAATTAAGGTATTCATAAGTTGAAATTATAAGATGAAATTAAGGTATTCATGAGTTGAAATTATAAGATGAAATTAAGGTATTTATGATTGAAATTAATACTACATGTGAAATTAATACTATGTGTGAAATCACCTGTACTAGCGATCATGTGAATAAACGCTTTTTTAAAATGGTTTGAGCAGTTATGAATTAAAGAGAACATACCCTCCTGCTGCCATTCAGAAGATGGCCTTCTCACGACACCGGTTATCTTGACAAGCGGTTGTCTTGGCGACGGAGGGCGCAAAACTCTATGGCAAGAGCACAGACAATGTGCAATCCCACAAAGAGTAGCCCACGCGTCCTCCTGAAACGTAATAAGTGCTTGGTGCGTCTCGCTATTGAAAGTTACATCGACTGCTGTGTCAGCGTGAAGTGAAGGTTGCCGCACCCCCGTCCTCTCGCCGGTAGGGGAGCGGGGTCGAGGCTCCAAATGACACGTACAGTCGCAGAACCTGCGGAGGACTCTTGGGATGCAGTCGGGGGCTGTGGAAAACGAGAAGCTTCCGGGTTTCACCGTATACTGCATGATGTTCTCAGAGTGCGTCTCCGAGCGAGGGTTTTATACTCGGGGTCAGCGTCCTATGAGGGTGAGTGACCTGATTTTGGGGGTGTCCTGCGATTGGAGAAAAAAAAAAGACGCGAGAGTAGGGAATAAAAATTCTTTATTTTCACATTAAAAAATTTCCCAATTCATTTGTTGTTGAAATTCTTTTTGTCCTGGAACTTGCTGTTTTCCACGTTTTCTCACAGTTTCAACGAGTAGATCCGTCATGTGGGAATCTGGTATAGGTCTTCCATAATTTAAACGTCTTCCTCTCGAATCCCAACGTACAATATCCGGTAAAGTTTTAACTTTTTCTCGAACTTTATTTTTAAAGTGCCGGGGGGTCATATCAACGATATCTTTTTCTGAGAGTCCAGGAGTTAATATAATTTCGTCTGGCACTTCAGCCTTCCTTGAATATTGCAGATATTTTCTTTGAATTGTAAGATAAGCCCGTGCTTTCTCGTCCGAATTTCCGGAGGATTTCAGAACGCGTTGCATGTCGACATCGAGATCACTAACCTTGTCTTTCAGGTGACGTTTCTCGACAGCTTTAACCGTAAGATTCATTGTTTGAATAAATTAGTAATCAGAGGAATCACGGATGACAAAAGAGGGAGGTGGAAGCTGGAACCTTTCTGGCGTAAGTAGGCACGTTTAGATTTCACGCTAATATTCTTTGAAGCTAATTTCCGTATAATACACTTGTGTTTTGACAATTTTCTCAGAACGTTTGACGACACTGGAAGATCCCTCACTAAATTAAAACAAATCTCACACAAAGCGAGTATTTCGCCGTCACTTGCGTTTTTCAATAATGTTGAACGTTTTTTAGGTGGGGCATTTAACAGGTAACGTAGAAATGATCCTTGCTTTTTAATCCGCATTCCTTATAAATATTATTTCCGGGGACTCGTTAGGGAGTACCCTGCTTCTGAGCCTTTGATTATCTGGTGTTTCCACGGTGAAATCTAGGAGTAAATAGCCGTGGGGTCTCTGTGTGGCAAGCTTAAATGCATCCAATAGGATTCTTGTTTCTCCTGGAAACATTTGTCTTGCTAAATAACTAATTTGAGAAATATCTCTTGGACTTTTGAATAAGACGAGGTAGCTTGAATTGAGACTGATATTTCTCGCACATTTACCTTGGAAGAATAAATTTTGCGTGATGAGAACAACTGTCACATTCAAGTGATGTGAACCTTTCGTGAAAAGGTCAGAGACTCTCGTATCGTCTGCGGTTTGAACAAACATATCATCCAGCACTAGTAGAGAGTGTTGTTTTGCACTTAATTGAAGTTCAGGGAAGCCGTCCACGAATTCTACTTCCTTTTTGAAAGCTTCAAACGCCGGCTGCCACATCGAATAACAGTAGATGATTCTGTCTGGTTTGGGAGAGAACACTTTATCTGCATGACGGATGAGATTCAAAACGAAAGTAGTTTTCCCACATCGACTCGGACCAGAGACGAGGATTGTACATGGCGATTGCATGACCGGAAAAGGTATATTAATAGTTGAGCAACCCGTTAAATAGTGTGATCAAGAGTTCGTTAAATCCTAGGTTGCAAGAATAACGTTCCTTCAGGAATCGTTTCAAGGACACTCCACGCGTACGTAGGAAGAGGAAATAAAGACAGTGAATCCCACAAGTGTCGGAAACTGGTGACTGAAGCGGTAATGTTGGATATAATATGCGCCTCATTCCGATTGCTCTGTAATAATCTTCGTTTTCGGGTTCGAATCCTAACGGGTCGAAATGTTCTACCGTTCGCTTGTTCACGTAGACAGCTATCCAGTGTTCGCCTCTCGAAGTTGCTACGGCGGTATTAAAGATGAAAAGACAAGGCTTTCTCGTGATTTTCGGGAGTTGATCTTTTGCGAATACACCCAAAAACAGAGGGCTAGTAAAGGGGTCATTCTGAAGAACGTGTGTCAGTTGAAGAGTATCCATCAAGCAGAGAAATCAAATAGAATTTTCTGATGCTGACCTATTTCAAGCAGATTTTCGAATTCTGCATACAAAATCACACTCACGGCTTCTACCAGAGGAGTTCCGAATTTTATTTCTAATCGACAGTTTGCAGCTTTCACTAGATTGAAGTAATTAGAACACTGTTTCCCATCAGAACCCAATTCAAAGCCGAACAGAGTGTAGCCTTTTGGGTAGGCTGCGCGTCCAAACTGGACACCTTTGTTATCTTTCCACACGTCTAGTGATTCCAGTAGCGACTGATATGCTCGTATATACTGATTATTTGGGAAATCAGGAGTCAGAGGTTGGGACGGGAACTGTTCGGTGTCGGCATGCAAAGCCATGTAATTCAGATTATAATGTTTGAAATTGTAAGGATTCCTAGAATAATCACCATTCATGGCTGCAGAGTCTACAATTCCTACGATACATCTTCGAGGCATCTGGGAGCTGAATAAATTATCCCTCGTGCTAGAAGTAATTCCGGGACTCAGGGTGAAGGATCTGACCTCTACTCGACGCATAGGATACTTAGCAGAGACTGTATTCAGCATCTGTGCGTGGGCCAACAAAGTCGAACTGCTAATTTTGACTTTCCTGACATAAAATGCGGCTTCTTCAAATTTAATTTTGTAAGCAGGATCTGCCTCGCTGGTCATGAGACAGAATTCGGGTTTTGACCTGGTCAATCGTAATCGAAGATCGACGTGATTCAGTAGATATCTGTCTTGAAGAAATAAATCAGCATGAATCCAGCTGATTAATTCAATGCATCGGGAGCCAGCAAGATTTTTCCTCGTCTTCCAACCAAGATTAGCGTCTCCACACTCTTCCATTTTTCCCGCGGCATCAGGATGCCACAGACCACAAGTTAATTGACTTTTTGTAGGAACGGAACCATAGTTTAGCAAGGTTTCAAGGTAGCTTCTGTAGGGATAAAGGCTGTGACTACCGCTCACTAATTGCTCGTTCAAATACACATCGACTTGGCTAAATAAAGTGTGCAAAAAATTGTTTGCAATGGCAACAAGTGCAGCATCCCCTATATCGTTCCCTGTAGCATCTGTTATCCTTGCCCTGATTCGTAAATGACATCTAGATAAATCGACATACTCATCTCCACCGATAACATTAAATTCCAATGGGGCATACCCTTCTAATGAAGCGAGAGGTTGGTAGGCTACGTAAGTTGCTCTTTCAGTCTGTGAGTTGGTGGGGGGTACAGCAAATAGATCGAGTTCTGACAGAGCACAATCGCCCGACAACCCATGGATCCTTTCACTCATTTTCAAAAACGTCCCTCACCTTGCACCGTCTCTTCGACAATCTGACGATTCGCTTGGGCTTCTTACGTTTTATACCTCTCCCCCGTAGATTTTGACCTGCCTCTTCCAACAAGTTAGCCGCACCCTGATGCGACTTCCGAAGCGAATTTCATTCCTGATCTGGCAGCTTGTCTTCCTAGCGAAAACATCATGGGCTTTAAAATTGGGGACACGAAGCGTCCGATACTTCTAAATAATGATCCGAGACCACCACCTCTTTGATATCTGGGTCCTCTAAACACCCCCGATCCCGTCTGAGCCTTATAATAGTTCAGGTAGCTTGCGGGGCTAGGTTCTGTGAACTTGACTCGCATGTCGAAAGTGTAGCTTGACTAAGACTTTTCCGTACTTAAAAGACAATGGTTCACCACTGTCAGTGCGAAGAAATATTCTGACACTCTCGAACACGTTGCGAGCGAGAGGATAATAATCAGGACTTGTAAAAATTTTCACTATGGCCTCGTTATTCATCGTTCTCGTAGAGGGGTTAATCACTCGTAACAGCTCTGCATACATGTCGCCTAGTAAATGAGGAGCGACTAGGTCGGTATACACATAAATACCAGATATTCCTGCATTAATGTCGACGGCATACTTGGACACGTCGTTGCTATACAGATATCCAAATTTATCGATACCTAATAATTCTCCCAAACCTTTGGAAGAAGAAGGAAACGACAGATAATGTCTGTCATGTGAAGCAATTTTTAAGTGATTATTAGCCTGTCTCTTGAAAGCGAAATTTATTCTATCCTCGCGGGGTATAGCTTGTAGCATTGCAGTAAAAATATCTTCTACATTTTCATAACGTCCAGGAGGGATGTGATGCGCGTCTTCCCATATGATGGGATGTGGAACTAGATAAAAATAAAATGTTGCCACATCGGGCGTGAAGAAATCGTCGTCGTCTTCCTCCACCTTGGAAACGAAGTTTGAATAGTGCGGAATTTCCGCGTCAACGTCTCCGATGTTGAAGAAATTGTTGAAGCTCATTGCCTCTTTTTTAAACACCGCACCGTAATCCATGGACCCGACTTGGAATACCCACAAATCATCTTTTTTTATCACTTGTATGCCTTTAGGAATTTGACTCTGGATGTTTTTTATAATCCGCTCCCTCTTCATCTTCTTTCCATCGAACTGATGGTTTAGAGCAACCTTAACGGCGTTTTGAGGGATGGTGGGAAACCATCTGAATTGCGTGGAGAAGGTATTGTTCGAATCGTCGATATTATACCAACTCGTGGGGATGTGAATCTCGGCTAGTGCTACTTCCCATTCTCCATTCAGTTCGACAGGTTGGGCGAGTCTCGTGGAATAATCGCTTTGAGTGTTATGAGGGTAAATATCGCTGCGGGCCGTGGAAGGAAGGGTTAAGTAGAAAGCCATTTTCTAGGAACCCAACTGGGAGTAGGATAATCTTGCCACTTGACTAACACCCCTTTTTTCCGATCTCGAGCCAAGATTTTTTCCACAGCATAGAGTTCTGGCGGGTTTATTCTCTGAAGTTCCTGACTGTAGAAAGTTCCGTGTATCTGTTTACCATCACTATCTTCCACTTCATAAACAGGAGGGGATCGTGGTACGACTCTTTTCACAAGAAATATTTCACGAGTCCACTGCTGTGATGCGCCTTTCTTGAACGGTAGCTTCGGACTACTGAGTCTCACATGATCGCCCACTTTAAAATGCGTGGGCTCTCCCATCTTCGGACCTCCATATAATCTCTGCCAAACAATACTCTCATTAAAGAGATTAACGTCCTTGGGTGCAAACCCATGAGCGTGATGTCTCGAGGCGTTATACCCCTTCAATATGCGATTCAAGACATGCACGAATCGGAAGTTTTTATGTTTAGTGAAATAACGCCATAATTTTTCTCTTAGTGTTCGGTTCAGTCTCTCCACAAGGGCAGCTTTCTTGTCGCTATAAGACACAAAGAAGTGGATATTTTTTTCTTTTAAGAACTTTTGAAACACTCGGTTTGTGAACTCTGTTCCTTGATCTGTATTTAGAGTCATGGGTTCACGCCCCTGAGCCAGAATCTTTTCGAAAGCAACTTTCACTGCAGTTCCCGTTTTCTTTTTCACCGGCACTGCCCATGCATAACGAGACAAAATGTCGATAACAACTAGTATGTATCTGTAGCCGTCGTTAAATCGTGCAATATTTTTCACGAACATTAAATCTGCCTGCCACTGTTGATCCAATCCCGCTACATACGTCTTGTTCCTTCTGAACTTGCTCACTGCCGGTCTGTGTAGAGTGTATGTCTCCTGACCCGCTAACCATTCTTTGGCTGTCTTTTGATCCACTCCAGTACTCTGGGAAATCGATTCACCCCTCCAAAGCTGCCAGGGTTCTCGGGATCGTAATAAACTTTTTCCAACACGTTGTTCATCGACCAGCAATAGCTTTCGCTCTTTAATCCAAATCTCGATGGGGAGTGAATCCGGGACGTCTAGAGACGTACGGTCTGCAGCCTCTTCACAAAGCTCCTTAGATGTGTAAATGACTGGATGGTCGTAGTAAATCGCTTTTGTTTTCGCTTCTACCAGACAAAACCTGAAACTCGGAGCCCACAGCATTTTGAAGGACCCAGCTTTCTAGTGAAACAAGTTTCTTCCACTGAGAAAAAGATAAGTTAATCCCTTTCACAGTCGGCTGCTTGTGTAAAAATAATCTTATGTCTACCGTTTGATTACACACGCTCAGCCAGATATTCCCGCCTAAGTGTCGCGAATCGCCACAACGTGTAGTTAAATAGTCTGGTGATAACGTAACCCCGCAAATCACAGCGACACCTATCAGCGTGCAGAGAACAGATGCTATCTTTGCGCGATTCATGATTCAAATGAGTACACAACACAGGGATTGTTAGGTAATATCAGACTTTTATTTACAAAACCAATTATCAGAAGTATGCAGATTATCCTTCACTCTCTTCAGCACGTCACAATATGTCAGAGAGGAAAGAAAAGCATCATCCACATAGCAAAGTAAGCCCTGGGTCCAGGCAGTATCCACAAACGCGTTAGCAATAGAGTCAATATCCAGTGCATGCACTGCATCGGACAGGTACATATTAAGACAGTGTTCTTTATCCTCGGGTTCTATGACTCTCGTGTTGGGTAGTAAGGCGTACACAAGATCGCGTTCGATGATATCTGTCAATAGCTGAATCAACTGACCTTCCCCCTCTGCAGGAGGTGACAGGAGAAAAGCGAGCAGAAGGTCTCTCTGTTCAGCAATGGCCTGACGAAGGTGGAAATTAGCATCAGATCTGCGGTGGTGGTCCAGACTTTTCTTAATGTCGTCACGGCGGATGTGGACCTCGTTCCATTGGGCTAGGGTGAGAGTTATGCCACATGCGAATTCTTTTTTGGTCGATTTGATGACGTCTATGAAACGTCTTCCGTCGCTGACACAATAGGTACATATTTGCAGATCGCGAGTCACAAACCACGTTTCTCTTTCAGTAGAATTTGCCACGTCGATTCTGTCCGATGCAGATAACAGCTCTTGCCATTCTGGGAGCATTAGAGTGACCCCCTCTTTCGTAGGATAAAGTGTCCCTCCGTCCGAAAACCTTTGATAGCGACGGAGATGTACGTGCAGTTTCTCTCGAAAAAGTGCGGGAACGATGAAAATATCGCCCCCAAGGGGATAAGTATGTTCACTGCCACGATGCATGGTGAAAACTGAACTGTTACAAGCATTTCAGGCGCTTAATTCTAAGCTCAGCGGCGGATGGCACCCGTTTCACCCCCCCCCCCCTGGGAGGTGTTGTCAGCTCCTCTATCGGAGAATCTTCATACTTCAAAGATACAGGTTTCCACTTTCTTATGAACCTCCGTTTTGGAGAGGCCTCTTCGGGTAACATGCATTTTACAGGGTTCCGTCGTTCTCGAGGATCTTCGACTAATAAAGACTTTTCATTATGTGGAGGATCTTCGCCTAATAAAGGTTTTTCATTATTTGGATGATCTTCGACTAATAAACACTTTTCATTATGTGGACGATCTTCGGCTAACCAATGTCCGAAAAAATATTCTTCATAAAAACTCCAAGAACAAGCCGCTAATTGATTGTGCGGTTCACCGATTAATGAGTGATACATTTTTCTCTATATAGTCGTTCAACCATGTACTAAACGATGCAACTTCGGCTTGAGAACAATGTATCTCTTTCCCCGTGTGATAACCACATTCAGTTCCTGGTATTTTTGTTAAATCTTTAAAGCGTGGACATCCAAACTTCTCTAGATCTAGAGATTCTATGCAGAGTCTCTCTAATAAACGTTTTTCGTGGAATCCTCCCTTGTAGGCGACGGTAGATGTAAAAGGCTTACGACACTTTTGATGGATATGGCGAACGATATCGTCTAAACAATCATATTCCCAAACCACTTCACCGGTTCGAGGGTAAAAAGGAAGGCCTGTTATGTGCTTAGTCACGTAACGAATGCTTTCCAGTCGTGGGGAGAAATGTCCGTGACGAAGGAGAGGTCGAATCTGTAAACGCCTATAAGACCTCTACAGTCCGAATAACCAAGCTCACGTGTTAGAATTTCCCGTTTACTGTGAAGCCGTCTAAATCTATAACGCAGCATACATGGTTCATAATAAAATCCCTTCACCCGGTCGTTTTTATAGAGTACTGACAGTTTCTGCTAAATCGTCCAGTAGGGCAGAGTCGTGATGTTGAAGCGCAGATCCCACAATTTCCATGTTCGGGAGACGTCGAAGAGAAGGTGTTCTAGCAGACCTGGGTATATGCGATGGCACGGGTTCGTCACCTGAACGTATCTGTCAGCAGATCGATGCCTAAGTCGTCTGGTCGATGGCATATGACACTTTCGCTATTTCCAGCAATTCGTTAAAATCTATTGTCTCCAGTCCATCAAGCATGGGAAAACCGTATTTGTAGGCCTCCAAGGTGAAAGCATACGCCACTTTCTCGGGGTCGGCTCTGGTAATTGCTCTGCAATAATGCCAACAAGTAATTGTTCTAAAAGACCAGGAAAGATTTTCACTAATGGTTCGGAAGGCTGTGCACACCAAAAACGAAACACAGAATCCAAAATAGCGTCTGCGAAAGTCATGACTGCTGATCCAACCTGATGTCCAAGCTTTTTTATACAATACTCTACCAATAAAGTTGCAGAACGCTATAAAAAACGCCAGCCAATCATAGCACTCTCATGATAACAAAACATTCTGATAAAAACTTTTCTCACGGGTGCACATTCTAATGAATAGGGCGAGAAGGTTAATAAATAATTTTTAATCGGACATAAATGTCAACCCGGTCAAACGAATGCTAGAGTACGGCTAAAAAACGTTTTCTCACCAGCGAGTTCAGTCAACGGCCAATCCTTTATTCTTATGAATGCCATTCTTCCCTCACAAATGAGAAGGATAATTTAAAAGCGATGTCAGCCATTCGGCTGTTTCAAACGAATGCCAGAGGGGCTTAATTTTTTTCTCATGGATCTGCTGAATGCCAGAGATGGCTAATAAATAATTTTTTAATCGGACATAAATGTCAACCCGTTCAAACGGTTCTGCTGAATGCCAGAGAGGGCTAATAAATAATTTTTTAATCGGACATAAATGTCAACCGGCTGCTTGCATACGAATGCCAGAGGGGATTAAGTTTTTTCTCATGGATCTGCTGAATGCCAGAGAGGGTTAATAAATAATTTTTTAATCGGACATAAATGTCACCCGGCTGCTTGCATACGAATGCCAGAGGGGCTTAAAATTTTTTTCTCCCTGGAGTCTGCAGCTGCGCATTATAATGAATAGAGCTTCCCACAACAATGAGAAGGCTAATAAAAAATTTTTAATCGGTTATAAATGTCAACCCATTCGAACATCAGCTGCTGGCGTAGGGGGGGTGGGGGCGTGCGGGGAGGAACCTAACTTCTGGAGCGATGCGCAAACTACTAATATTTTCTCACACATAGATATCACTTTCAGTACAATTCATCAGCTTTTCTGGCGTGGCCCTTTACAATGCAAGGGAAACTCGATACTCGGTAGAAAACAGTGCATTAAAACAAATGTGCTGTGATGAGTGAACTATTTGTTCTTAACCTGAGCAGCTCATACAGTTAAACAGGTTCTTATGGGAGACATGAAGACTCAAGATCACGGAAACACTTTTACGTGGAAAAACGTCCGCAGATTTAGATTTAGTTCTGGATTTAAACTAAGACCCCCTTACCTTGTCAGTTGACATCGTTAGGGATGAGCATTGCCGTCTACCAGTAAGCTGAGGGCATGGGTTGCATTTCCCATTGTCCTCGGCTCGGAAGCTCAGCTCACTGTCGACCACCGCACGGTATGAGCGAGAGGAGCAGAAGAGAGTTGCTGGCCAGCCCGGACGGGAGGACAAGAATCAATTCTATGAAAAATGTTTTTCGTCCTTTTCGGTGAATTTCTCGCGGAGGTCACCTTGTTGGCCTGGCGTGGGTGATGGTGATTGGTGGAGCCGGTCGAGGTGCAAACGAGCACCCACCTGTTGTTTTCCTGTGTGCTGCACCAGTGCACATAGCCTCGGTTCTGGTGTCGGAGGGGAATCAACGGATCCATAGAATGTTCTGAGCCCGCTGTACGTTTTCCACACAGAGAGATGAATGCAGAAAAATGTCATAATCAAAATGGTAGCCAATGTTCGTTGTTAGTCCTTCTTTCAGACAGTCATGTCCACGTTATACAATCACGTGGGCATGACATACCTATATTGTGGGGGAGGGGTGAGCAGATGACCGAGTCCCATGTTGGATGGAAAGAGGCCTCGCGCCCCCTTCAAGGGCTACTGACAAGTGATTCCAAGGTAAGGGGATGTCACACTCGAAGTATCACTGGCAGGGCCAACCTTGCTCCCTGCCCTCCTTGGCTGGCCTTGCATCATCTTCGGTTTGGTGTGAAGAACTCTTCCAGAAATACATGAAACAGAAAGAAATAAGGATGGGGTCGAAATCTGGGTTTTTTCCACACAATCAATATTATACAATAAATAGTGTATTCCGAACTGGTCTTAACATGTCCCCACATTTACATGGAGTGTTCACAATAATTAGTCAAAACGTATACAATTCTAAGATTACTTTAAGGATCACCACTAGTGCTTTCTACAAATATGTTTGGAAGACTTCAGTACTTTCTGGCTTAAGTCTGTATAAATTATCACTTCAGCTCGCCTCTTTTTCATATGAGGCGGCTGGCCAGGGCCGTGCCGTGCTATGATGCAGAGAGGCGGCCGCATCAGGCGGCACGGTAAGGGGGCGGCATAAGCAGCGAAATCAAAATACATTTTGAACCATTTGATAATTAAAAATCTTTACGCAACGCTTTTCTATATTGGTCTATGTTATTCCGATATTGATGTATACGATTTATGATTTATCGTACGCCTCTGCCTCAGCGCTTTCGGTACCCTTTGATCTCGGTTTCTGGTGCAAGTGGTTCTTGGTGAGCGCTCGCCGAAAGACTTTTGATCTGACAGCGCGAAGTTATTATTTTTGTTTGTAATATACCGCGCGGCCGCTCCTAAAAGCTGAGGCGGCAATTATCACAAAAGACAATTGCACGTGTTACGTGTTGATAGTTCTGCTTTGAGCTTACAATTATTGACAATATTTGATTTTAATGTTAGTTTGTCATGAGAAGTGGCAAGTGGCTGTGCTGTATTTAAATCAGTAAATCAGATATATAATATATCTGTATCAGTATAATATTTGTGCATTTATGCTAATTCAGTTTTTGTGTTTAAAAAGTAGATCGGGTAAGAGAATTATTGTTTTTTACAGCAATATAAGATCACTGAAAATGATTATGTTATGACAATAGGGACTTGAATTAAAAAGTAGCATTTGCGTGGACTGGGTATATCTCAGGTGCGAAACGTGGGCCTCTGTGTGATAGATAGAAAGTTATTTAGGTAATATTGGGCTACTTTTGCCTTCTGTGTGTGATGAGAGAGAGAGTTGCTTAGGAAATATTTGCATTTGCCTACTTTTGCGTTCGTTATTTATTGCTGTATTTTTACCAAATTCATATACGTTGAAGTGGAGACAATACAATAACAAGTTAAAGAAAGGCATTTGTCAAAACGGCTGCTAGCCGTCAATTTGACAGATATTCGTTATCTATTTGTTATGTTCTGTTACTGACAAATCTTACTAGCTTTGCAACTCATTTCTATCGTTATTTTATCTACCCTATTTTAATAGCTTGATAAGCATCATCATATTTAATCATTTTCAATGACCCCCCCCCCCCCCCCCCCCCCCCCGGTTGCATTTTTGCGAAGGACTGTGAATTTTTATTTAATATTTTTATTACAGTATGGAACAGAAAAGGAAAAAATTGTCTGTAAGTCAATATAAAAAGAAACGCTTAAAGAAAGAGGAACAAGGAAGAAAGCTAAGCTACGTTATGAAGGAATTCTTAGTACAAAAGTCCTGTTTAGATGAGTCGTCCACATCCACATCAACAGCGACTGCTTTGGATTTGGCAAATAAAAACTCAGTGCCGCCCCAATCACTTCCAGAAGAAGTTGTTGAAGAGAGCCAAAAAATAACACCATCAGAAGTTCACCAAGAGCCGGGTAGCAGTGGCAGCCAGCAGATATTAAACGAAATTCCTTCTGCTCCTGCATTATGGAATGCTTTCTGCATGTCATCTGAAACTCCTCAAATACTGGTTGAGAGGGGTCCACATCAAATTAAAGAATTCGAGTTTCATATTATTTAATGGAGGGTAGATATCGACACTCGCATTATATGAAGCTGTTGGCAATATGACGTACGTCTGAGAGCAGATCGGCTGATTATCTGCTAAAATGATTTAGCGTTTTTTGTTGATTTCTGAAAATGTTGCTATAATGACATGGCCCATCAAGATTCGATCAAGACGAATCTGTAATAGTATTGCTTATTGTAGCAGAATTGACATACCGATTTATCAGACTCTGCGTTGAACTCTCCGAATTGTCTTCGATAACTGGATCAAACTCAGAATGCGAGAGTTCTACCAGACTTATGGAAATTCCGTATTAGGCTGAAACAAATGTTCATGTTGTTCCACGAAAAGCTAAGCATTGTGAGCCAATAGTAGACTATTGGCCTCACAATGCTTAGCTTTTCGTGGAACAACTGAACATTTGTTTCAGCCTAATAACGGAAATTTCCTAAAGTTGGTAGAATTGCTTTCTGAGTTTGATCCAGTTATGGAAGAACATATCGGAAGAGTTCAACGCGAGTCTGATAAATGGTCTGTAATAATGTACAATAAGCAATAATATACAAGATGAATTGATGAATTTGATGGGAAATGTAATTTTAAGCAAAATTGTCGAAATAACAAAAATCGCTAAATATTTTGCGATAATCGCCGATTGTACCCCAGACGTAAGTCATATTGAACAGCTCTCATTAACAATAAGAGTTGTCGCTTTAAACTCCATTCAAAATAAATATGAAATTGAAGAATTCTTTATTGGTTTTTTTGAAGCTAGTGATTCAACCTGAGAGGGTTTGGCAGAACTTATTCTGACACATTTGGAAAAGATAGGTTTTGAGTTAAAGTGGCTTAGAGGACAAGGCTATGACAACGGAGCTAATATGAAAGGAGTAAGAAAGGGTGTACAAAATAGAATACTTGAAAAATATCCAAGGGCGTTTTATGTGCCCTGCGCATGTCATTCTTTAAACGTAGTTGTTAATGATGCAGCGTCTTCTTCTACAGAAACAACAACTTTTTTTTTTCCATTGTACAAGAACTTTACACTTTTTTTTTTCTGGTTCTACAAAGCGTTGGGAAGTGCTAAAAAAAGTTTCACAATTAACTCTAAAACCATTGAGTGCTACTAGGTGGTCAAGCACAGTAGATGCGTTAAAACCTTTACGATTTCAACTTTGCGAAATCTATGATGCATTATTCCAAATAATAGAAGACATCAACAGAGATGCAGAAACTAAAGTTAAAGTAAGATGATTAGCAAAAAATATGAAAAATTACAGTTTATTAATTAATATCCCCTCAAGCAGCTGCTTGCCACAGAGGTCTGACAGGAGCCCTGTCAGTTTATATGCCATAGCAGAAGGTCTGAGAGGATGGCAGGACCTCAGCAGAAAAACGACACGAACAGCCATGCCTTACCCGGGGCTCGAACCCAGATCCCTTAGATCAGTAGCCAAGCGCGCTAACCACTCGGCCATATGCGGTGTAATTCTTTGGTATGATATTTTATTTGAAGCTATTGCAATCTGTAACTATAAATTTGTCAGATTGTGTAAGGATGTTATCAGAAACCATACAAAAAGTGAAAAGTTATAGACAATCTGGATATGATCAGATGAAAATTGCTGCTAATGAGATTGCAGAGAATCTTGAATGCAGTGCAGAATTTCCTGCCGAAACTGAAGTTAGAGCCAGAAGGAAAAAGCGTCAATTTGACCATGAAGAAGCTGTCGATCAACCCTTAGCAGAGGAGAATAAATTAAAAAAAAAACTTTTTCAATTATATTCTGGACATTACCCTTAATTCTCTGAATGAACGATTCACGCTTCTGGAAACCCATAGCAAAAATTTTCAGTTTTTATATGACATTTTAAAACTCAAGAATATAGATGAAAAACCTTAGAAAATTATTGTACCAGTCTCCAGTCAATACTTCCGGTCGAAAATGAATCAGATATAAATGCAAATGATCTTCAAGAAGAATTACGTGATGTATCCCGAATGCTACCATATTCTATGAAACCTTTGGATGTTTTAAATTATTTGTGCCAAAATAACTTAATTGCTTTGTATCCGAATACTGTTGTAGCTCTGAGAATTTTATTAACACTCCCTGTCTCTGTAGCTAGGGGGAAAGAAGTTTTTCCAAATTAATAAAACACTACTTAAGAAGTTCAATAAGCCAAACAAAACTTAGAAATCTGTCATTAATTTCTATTGAATCTACATTGGTTGCCACTCTAGACTGCACATCTCTAATTAACGAATTTGTTAAAGTTAGAAGGGTAAAACTGTAGTAGATTGTTGTAGTTGATATCATTCTTTTAAAGTAGTTTATATTTTCAAATTAAAAAGAGTTCGTACATTTTGTGCAGTTTTTTTTTTTAAATCACAATCGAAGGTTATTTTAAAGAAAAAACATTTAAGGGGCGGCATTTCGAAGACTTGCATCATAATGAAAAAATCTACCGCACGGCCCTGCGGCTGGCCAGTAAACCTCGTTCAGGTTTACATAGAATATGACTCATCCCTTCACTTCTAGTGATTATGCATGCGATAGTATACAAGAAGAGAAAAACAAAGATCTCTTTTTATCATTTCACGGTACCTGATGGCTTGTGACACCTTTTGGGTGCCTTACATAATGCTGCACGATCTACCTTATACAGTCATTCATTACGGAATGGATATTGGCCTACAAGATATTTACCGAACTCGAATTTAGCTCAATAGTTATCTAACATATAAAAAAAATAAATAAAAATTCTCTATTCTCTTTCATTTCACGCTAATTAATAGCATTAATACATTTTCCTTGTGCCGGGTGTCACAGCTTTACATGATTTCAGCCGGCATTCTGAATTTGTGTCCCCTGAAGTGGTATAAATGTGGGGGAGGGAGGGGCGCCCATCCGTTCAATGGCTCTCGTGCAGTAATCGCCTCCTGAGTACTGGCGGGCTCCATTGTCGGGCTCGACTGGGGCTGACCGGTAAATGATGCGGGAGGGCCTGCCCGGTGAAAAGTCAATTGAGTGTGACTCAGCAGCGCTCGTGAGGGCTGCTGCAACGCCGAGCTGAGCTTTCCTGACTCCTTCTGCTTTCCTGGCTCCTCAGGCAACGCCGTCGCATGGCAGGTCGCTTGTTGGGTTGCAGTGGTGCGTGTCTTGCTCGGTTGCCATGGCAACGCAAAGCAGGAGGCACTGCTCTGCTTGTTGGCGACTCGCTCGTAGGGGGCGCTGCAGTAGCGGCAGCTGCCCTTTCTGATCGGCCACAGGCTCGCTGCCGTTGATGACACGCTGCGGCGCCGATAAGTTTGATCTTCAGTGGCAACAGCAACTGGCGGTGATGGACGGTCCCTACAACGTGTTTCTGGGCGGCTGGCTAGTCGAAAATTCAAGTCCCCAAGACGGATTCTTCGGATGTGCCAACACTCTCGAAATTTCTGTGTGGGGACAAGCTACTACTTCGTGATTGCGCTTTTTCACCCACACAACTAATATTTAGTTTCCCCCCTTTTTTTTTCTAGTCTTCCATTGCTTCGCTACTTTAGTTGACACTGATTCTTGAGTGGACTTAAGTTTTCTAACGGTTGTTTTGGCTCTTGGTGGATGAGTATAGAATTCCTTATTATGCAGGTTACCCTCAATTTTCCCTCTCATTTTACATTGCAATTTCTCTTAGTCGGTCCTGAGTCCTAAATTTCCATCGTGAATGCATAGTGCCCGGCTTTATGTTGTGTTCGGAAGCGGTAATTCTGGGGGTGGGACTCAAAGATTCTTATGACCGACGCTACTCGGCCTCTCGTGAATTCTACTTCCTGATTCGAGATATTGGGTCGGGGATCCTCGTCCTTTTCGCCAGCTACCCCTCTTGATTGCCTTGAATCATCTGGGTTCTCTTCCACTCTACTTTCTGTTTTGCTTTCGGCTCGTGTGTGCATAAGTGCGGAGTTGCTCTTAGGGGTGGGAATCACTCTCCCTGATGAATCTCGTGTTCTTAACTCATAGCGGTGAGAAGTCCTTTCCGTGGGTGCTGATTCTTCCTTATCTGAGCTACTGGGCTAGGTCCCTCGTCTGTTTCGTCAGCTACTCCTGTTGATTGCTTTGAATCATCTGGGTTATCTTCTACTCTCTCTTCAGTTTCGTTTTCGGCTCCCGTGTGCACAGGTGAGGTGTTAATGGCAGGAGTGGGCTCTGACCTGGGGATTCTGTTAAGCAGATCCGTAGGGATAGATATGGGCAAGTGAGTAGCAATTGTTGTAGGGAATATTGTACTGGGGTCTTCCTCCCAATCTTGTTTGCGCCTGTCGGGGCTTAAGTTTCGCTCAGGTGGGCTCTCCTCGAGCTGCGTCGGCATTGTCTCCATATTGATTTCATCCGCGGGTGTGGGGAAGGTTCTTTGCTCCCTCATCTTTGTTAATCTGTCAACATGCACAATCTCTGTCCTTCAGGCGTTGGCCACTAGCCTTATCTTGTAATTGACCTCGGATAATTTTGCCTGTGGACAATTTCGAAAGTTTCTTAGTATTCTTGCACAGGATTCGGGGGCAGAACAGGAGTACTAGGTCGCCGACCGTTATTTGTTTATCAAAAGAAACTCTTCTCCTCTGTTTCTCTTGTCTCTAGGCTGCCAGTTCTAAATTTTTGTCTCACTAGGTCGTAATCTCTGTTCATTTTAGTGGTCACGTACTCTGCATAATTTTCGGTTGCGTAATACGAAGAGGGTCCTCTTGTCTGCCAAACCTGATGTGGTAATACCAAGTCTCTGCCATAGACTAAATAACTAGGTGTCTCTTTAGTGGAGCTGTGGACGGTGCTTCGGTATGCCATCAGCACAAAGGGGAGGAAATCATCCCATACATCATTTGTTTCGGACACCATATGTGATAATATATTCAATATGGAAGAATTTAACCTTTCGCATTGGCCGTTTCCACTGCGATGGTAAAAGCTAGTATTGAGTTTGGTGACGCCTATTCTTTTAAATACTTCTGTCATTACCTTTCCGGTAAAATTCTTCGTATTATCGCTGATTACATATTGTGGAATTCCGTGTTTCACGATATAGTCTACCAAAAATATTTTCGCAACAGCTTCAGCGGTTTGATTGGGCAAAGCATACAACTCGGGCCATTTCGTGAAATAGTCTGTTCTGACTAGGACGTACTTGTTGCCATTCTCTGTTGTTGGGAGAGGGCTGAGGAAATCCATTCCTACTTTCTCGAAAGGTCGGGTGGCAAAAGGTGCTCTCACGAGTTCGGCCTTCCTTTCGGGTTTATATCCTCGCCTTTGTAAACATGATACGCAGGTCTGAACATAATTCTTAACATCTGCAAACATGCCGTGACAGAAATATTGGGCTCTGACTTTTTGTAAGGTCTTTAGTTCGCCGAGGTGGCCTGAACAAGGGTTGTCGTGACATAATTCAAGAATTTGGTTGATTGGACTCTGAGGGACGATTACTTGCTCTATGATTTCATTTCTAATCTCGCTTTTCCTTGGGATCGAGCAATGGAACAACAATCCGTCATTCATGTAGAACTGGTCGGAAATTTTGGTTAAGGGTTTGAGACTTGTCCCCTCTAACGCATCTATTATCGGTTTCAAGTTCGTGTCTTCCACCTGTAACTTTCTTAGTTGGCCCTTGTCTGCGAATATGTTAGTTAGGATGGTATTTGCGTCGATAGCATTGATGTTTCTCGACAGCACGTCAGCTGGGATATTATGTTTGCTTGGTCTATATTGCACGTTAAAGTCATAATCTTTTAGGGTCAGGTTCCATTTTGCCAATCTGCTGGAAGGATCCTTCAGTTTCATTAGATATGATAGATGGGCGTGATCCGATATGAGCGTGAATTTCCTCCCGTACAAATATGGCTTGAAGTAGTGGATAGCAAACTTGATCGTCAATGCTTCCTTCTCTATTGTAGAGTATCTGGTTTTGGGGGGTTTCAGTTTCCTGCTTATGTACGCAATTGGTTGCCTAATTCCTTCTGCATAGGGTTGTTGAGGATTCCACCTAGGGCGGAGCCACTGGCGTCTGTAGATAAAAAGAATTGCTTATTGAAGTCAGGGTAGATTAGAACGGGTTCGCTAATCAATTTTAGTTTTAGCTCCTGGAAGGCTTCCTCTGCCTGGGGGGTCCATTTAAATTTGCCGTCCTTCTTGACCTGTTCGACTAGCTGTAGGGTGATATCTGCGTATCTATCAATGAACCGTCTGTAATACCCTGTCAGTCCACGGAATGCCCTAACTTTCTTTGCTGATTTGGGCCTCAGAAAATTTTCTATAGCTTCCAAGTTCCGTGGGTCGGGCTGCACCCCTTCTGAGGTTATCAGGTGGCCTAGGTAGGATAAGGATGCCTTAAAGAACTGGCATTTTTTTGGCTTCAATTTTAGGTCGAATTTCCGCAATCTGTCGAATACCATCTGCAGTCGATCTATGTGTTGCTCGAAGGTTTTTGAGGCTACTATGATGTCATCGAGGTAAACTAATATCTGTTCATTTTTAAGACACATCAGTACGTTATCTAGTAACCTCTGGAACGTGGATTGGGAACATTTTAAGCCGAAAGGCATGGATTGGAATTCATACAATCCGTTTCTGCTGATAAAAGCGGTCTTTTCGATGTCCCTCGGGTGTACAGGAGTAGTTTATTACCACCCAGCGAATCCCGCACAGTGCTTTCCCCCTATGACGTCACCGACCGGAAATTGACCTGTGTTGGTCCACGTTGCCTTCTGAACTCTGGCCCCTATGTTGCAATCAACAGGAAATTGACCCTGGTGTCACAACTGTCGTTGGCGCTCCTTATTAATAATTCATAATTCATAATTAAAAATTCCACCCCCTTTTAACCCTTTAAACCATAACCACCAACTAGTGCCTATGAGGAACACTATTTTCCCAAAAAATCCTTATTTTAACTCTAATTTTAAGCCCTCCTTCTCGAACAGTCTCGAATTTTCTTTATTTCAGACCCCCCAATGGTTGACTTATATTTTAAACCCTACACTTGCAGACCCCCTGGTTGACCTATATTTCAAGCCCTACCTATATTTTAAACCCCCCTCCTTCCCTCGGAACGGCTGATGCAAGCCTCAGAATAATTGCGCAGAAAAGGATGATACAAGTCTCAATTGTAAAAAGACCCCCTGGTCGACCTATATTTTAAACCCTGCCTATATTTTAAACCCCCCTCCTTCCCTCGGATCGGCTGATGCACGCCTCAGAATAATTGTACAGAAAAGGATGATACAAGTCTCAATTGTAAAATCAACTCCCAAAGTTGTATTCTTATTAAACCTCCCTCCCCTTAAAAAATTAATCGGTGGTGTCCAATGCGTATTTTAGTACATCTCCTGTATTTAAAAACTCGCTAGGTATTCATCTGAAATTTTACAAGACCACTCAACTCTTTCTGAATGACAATGGTCAGAATGCCTAATGCAGCTCTCTAAATAAAACTTTCTTTAACAGAAAATCAACTCTCAAAGTTGTATTCTTATTAATTAAACACTCATCAAAACCACACATCCCTTCTATTAAAAGTTACCTCTATTAAAACTTCACAAACTCACGTCCTTTTACAAGTTCCCTAAACATGTTGTATATTCTCTGTATTTATTCCTTATAATTAAACACTCATCAAAAATTCTCTCACCTTTATTAAAAAATCACTCCACGGTCGTAATAAAAAACAGTTTACTGTAGATGGGTTTCATCAAAAAAAAAAAAAATCCTCCCTCTGCATTGAGATTCGAACCGACTATCTTGGGCTCGATAGCCGGATGCACTCGACTATGGTTTGTACTTGATGTGGCCTATATACGTGTTGAACGGGTCAGACATTTCAGATATTAACCTAGTACGTTTTTTACAACCTTCGTATTCTCTATAACTAGCTTTTTCTACGTACAGTGGACCCCCGATATAACGCGCATGTCGGGCGGGAAACAACACCCGCATTATAAGGTGAACCGCGTTATACCGAGCGCGCCGCTCGGTATAACGCGGTTCACCTTATCGCGGTGGCGACACAATAAATTTCACACTGTAAGCTTTTCTTTTACTCATCATGCATACAATAATTAAACACTATTCAAAATACATGCAGGAACTCAATACATACACTATTACTCAATACGCAGTAACAATAAAATGCGATATTCACTAACGCCGCACGGACCTGTATAAACATATTTGAACTTATCGCGAACATCGCCCGCGATATAACCGAGTGCGCAGTATAGCGAGCAACGCTATAACGAAGGTCCGCTGTATTTCTTATAATGAACCCGTTAGTCCTCTCACATTAACATATGTATTTTTATAACTCACTTATTTTAAGTCCGTTTCAGTAACACTTATTTCTTTTAACTCCGTGACTGTTGGCTGTCGCTTACTAGGACTATCCACAGTAACTATATTTAAAAGACTTGCCCGCAGAAAATGCCGATGGGTAAAAAATTAATAAAAACTGATTATACTCGTCATGATGAAAAATATTGAGGGGTAATAGGGCCGACCTAAAAGACTCAGTGTTCGGATCCTCACCCTGGACAACGTTTCACTGATGGATGGTTAAGTCCTGCGAAATTATTCCAAACGGGGAATCACAAGGGTTTTATTAACGAATGAATCTTGGATCTGTGCTGCTTTCGTGTCAGGAGCACTGCCTTACATCGTGAAACCCATTAGCACTCTTTATCGTGGTTTTCGGACTCGATATTTTTCCAAGTCCCGAGACGATTCTCCCAATTCTATCCTTTACGATACAAGGGCGTTTCAATGTACCCAACGTAGACAAACCCTTTTGAAATGACGCGTCCTAAACCTCCAAGTGCTGGGCTTATTAAATATCTAACGGCACCAACCCGATGGAGATCGGGTTGGTGCCGTCAGATATCTGTGTTTCCACGTAGTAATGCTACACTGAAGAAAAATCGGCTAAAAACCGTCTCTCACATCGTTTGCGTGCGAACGTATGCCACATCACGCTGTTGAAATCGGGTAAAAAATAACTTTTTTTTTTGTACGCAGTAGAATGTTCAAAGTACGTTGCGGTTACCCTTGCGTAAAAACTTTAGTTCCATCACGAATGCACGTTAATGGTGTAGGGGAACATTAGTTTTAGCAAATACTTCAACTATAAAAAAAAATAATACAATGTCTCACGCACCCTTTCAACTTACCTGCACTAATCCAGCGATATTTTATTTGCAGCTGGACTGGTAGTCAAAATTTAGCAAATATTACAAAGAATCCGCCTAACTAACTGTGACGACAGGAAAAAGTGTAAAAATCACATAAAAATGCACAGGGTGGGTGTAAAAATCGTTCCAAAAAGAGAACATTATAACTCAAATAGTACGACAGAAAAATTCAAAGAAAGTGAGTAGTTTATTCACAACCGACCGAAACCCCTTTGCACAGTGCTTTCCCCCCCTATGTCGCAATCGTCCACGTTGCCTTCTTGACTTGGACCCCCTATGTCGCAATCGACCGGAAATTGACCTGTGCTGGGCCATGTTGCCTTCTGAACTTTGACCCCTATGTTGCAATCAACAGGAAATTGACCCTGGTGTCGCAACTGTCGTGGTATTAATAATTAATAATTCATAATTAATAATTCATAATTAAAAATTCTTCCCCTTTTAACCCCTGGTGCTATCTAGTTTTTAACTCTAATTTTAAGCCCCCCTTCTCGAATAGTCTCGATTTTTCTTTATTTCAGACTCACCTTTTATTTTAAAACCTCGATTTTGCAAACCCCCTGGTTGACACACCTATATTTTAAGCCCCCCTTCTCAAATAGTCTCGATTTTTCTTTATTTCAGACTAACCTTTTATTTTAAAACCTCGATTTTGCAAACCCCCTGGTTGACCCACCTATATTTTAAGCCCTGGATTTTGCATACCTCCTGGTTGACATATATTTTAAGCCCTGGATTTTGTAGACCTCCTGGTTGACCTATATTTTAAGCTCTACCTATATTTTAAGCCCCCTCCTTCCCTCGGATTACAAGTCTCAGAATAATTCCGCAGAAAAGGATGACACAAGTCTCAATTGTAAAATTCAACTCTCAAAGTTGTATTCTTATTAATTAAAACCCTTTCTATTAAAAGTTACCTCTATTAAAAATCTTTTGGTGTTCATTTTGCCAGGACTGCTAAACGATTCCCTTTTATTAAAACTCCAGTATTTATTTTTTCCAACCCCGTTAATCGATCCCCGAGTAAATAAAAACTCTCACTCACCTTTATTAACAAATCATCCAGCGCTCGTAATAAATCAGTTTAATCGGGAAAAAAAAAATCATTCCATCGCTAGCGTACCTCCACGTTAATTTCGGGGAAAAGCCTCACCGGATCCAAGGTTCACGTATTTTACTAGAAGAATGACACAGTAACTGTTCCACAGAAAAATTAATAAAATTTGGTTTAAATTATTCGTAGGACTTGTATATAAGATCTACCTTGCTATTGCTACGTTCAACAGGCTAAAAGTTTTCCAAGTCCGTTATCAGTGTATCGGAAATCGTACGTTTCCTGTAGACATCCTTCAGATCGCTTATTAGGGGGTAGCAACAGCACTTTCGCCACATCACACGATATGGTGCAATCCTTTATCAGCTGGAAGGTCAAAAGGTCAAATGTCCAGCGCTTCACTGTGTCTGCATTTGACACTAATAAGGTTTAAAAATAGATGATTCCTAGAATCCACATTGCACAACGGTCAAAGTCCAGTGGGGGAGGGGGTATATAAACACCGACTTCTCAACAACTGTCACTGTGTTCTTCATCTGTCAGTTTGCTACCTGTCAACCCTGCTCGCTCTCCTTCTCTACCTGCTAGTCCTGCTTGCTCGTCGATCCTCTTCTCTTCCTGAGATGTCCACTATGCGAGAATTTTCCCGTGCTGGATCCTCAACTGATACCAGGTAAATGAAATTTTATTTAATGTTGTCCTTAAGATGCTCAACTGAATCACCTACTAACGTACAATATAGATTTTTATATTTGTTTCTAACTAGTAAAGTCATTCTAAATGATAATTTTCAAACTTTAGTTAGATTTTTTGATCAAGCTAGTCAAGTGTGCTTTTATTACAACTGTTCAGTTCAATATAGATTTCTCTACCCTGTAAAGTCATTTTACTTTTTTTATTCTAAACGATAATTTTCAAACTTTAGTTAAATATTAGATTTTTTTGATCAAGCTAGTCAAGTGTGCTTTTATTTCAACTGTTCAGTTCAATATAGATTTTTTATATTTGTTTCTACCCTGTCATTTTATTCTAAATGATAATTTTCAAACTTTAGTTAGATTTTTTTTTTGATCAAGCTAGTCAAGTGTGCTTTTATTACAACTGTTCAGTTCAATATAGATTTTTATATTTGTTTCTACCCTGTCATTTTATTCTAAAACGATAATTTTTCAAACTTTAGTTAAATATTAGATTTTTTTTTTTGATCAAGCTAGTAAAGTGTGCTTTTATTACAACATAACTGTTCTAAGATAAAAATCATGTAAAGTACTGCATATTCTGAGACTAAATTATCTATCCAGGTCTGATGCTGGTCCTTCCACTGATGCCGACTGCTTTGAAGATCTACTCACTGCAGTGCGCACTCTAGAGGCGGCAGCCAAAAGACCTCCTACACCCGAGCTTCCAACAGAGTCAAAGCGCGTTTGCCTTCTCCAACAAGGTGGCAAGGAATTAAGGCAAAGGACATCGAAACTTTCCCTCAAGAAGCGTCGTCAATCCACTGTCGCAGCGGGTATGGGAAATCCCTACATCCCCGTCGTACCTTCAACTGCAACCAGGTAAATGAAATTTTATTTAATATTGTCCTTAAGGTGCTCTATTGAATCACTTACTAACGTACAATATAGAGTTTTATTCTAAACGATAATTTTCAAACTTTAGTTAAATATTAGATTTTTTGATCAAGCTAGCAAAGTGTGAAGTAAATGTAATTTTATTTAATATTGTCCTTAAGGTACTCTATTGAATCTCTTACTAACGTACAATATAGATTTGTTTCTGTTTTTCTACCCTGTAAAGTCATTTTATTCTAAACGATAATTTTCAAACTTTAGTTAGATTTTTTGTTCAAACTAGTAAAGTCTGCTTTTATTACAACTGTTCAGTTCAATATAGATTTTTCTAACTAGTAAAGTCATTTTATTCTAATTGATAATTTTCAAACTTTAGTTAGTTTTTTGATCAAGCTGTGCGAAGTAAATGTAATTTTATTTAATGGTGTCCTTAAGGTGCTCAACTGAACGGTTTACTAACGTTCAATATAGATTTTTATATTTGTTTATACCATGTAAAGTCATTTATTCTAAATGATAATTTTCAAACTTTAGTTACTTAGTTTTTTTGATCAAGTTAGAAAACTGAAGCATATTGGTTTTTCATTTTCTGTTCTAAGATAAAAAAAAACATGTAAAGTACTGCATAATCTGAGACTAAATTATCTATCCAGGTCTATCCCTTCCACTGGTGCCGGACCCTCCAGCGTTTGTGTTCCCGTCTCCTCCGACATATGGACACCATTCACTATCGCCGCTGGTACCTCCACCGCTACCAGGTAAATGTAATTTTATTTAATGTTGCTCTTAAGGCACTCAACTGAACCACATACTAACGTTCAATATAGAGTTTTATATTAGTTTCTGTTTTTCTAACTAGTAAAGTCATTTTATTCTAAATGATAATTTTCAAACTTTAGTTAGATTTTTGCTCAAGTGTGCTTTTATTACAACTGTTCAGTTCAATATAGATTTCTCTACCCTGTCATTTTTATTCTAAATGATAATTTTCAAACTTTAGTTAGATTTTTTGATCAAGTTAGCAAACTGAAGCATATTGGTTTTTCATTTTCTGTTCTAAGATAAAAAAACATGTAAAGTACTGCATATTCTGAAAAATAAATTACCTCTCTAGGTCCGCATTCTCCAACGTTCCTGTCAGTGGATTCTCCAACGTTCCTGCCAGCTCTACAGAGTCTCCCCACTTCACAGTGTCGCACACTCGGCGGTACAACTCGAAAAAATTCAAGACAGAATTCGTCTCCACAAGTGTGCTACTTGGAGGTATGGAGAATGTGGAACCACACAATTTCCTCCCAGTCCTGCACGACCTACATGAGAAAATGTTGGCCGACGTCGTCCCCACAGGGGAGTATAGCCATGTTCGGCTATGTTTTTGCTCCTGGGATTTGAAAAACCCCGTCAACTTGGCCCTAATTCAGCGTAATGCCCTGATGGGGGGAGAGATTCATGGCCGCACTAGACAAAGTAGTACAGTCAAATGAGTCTCTCGGTCCTGGGAGCGAACTGGAATTTGACTTCGTTTGTGCCAACCTGGACCAGGTCGGTAGCGGTGACGATGTAAGGCGCACAGGTCCCGAGACTCGTCGTGTCGCTGACGTCGGGTCATTCATTATCAAGAAGGGGAGTGTCTTGAGAATCATAAATAATGACAGCCTCTGTCTAGCAAGAGCTCTCGTCATCGCATGAGAGCTTTGCTTAAAAAATAAAGGGTTGGCAAACAACTACATCAAAATTGCTGATTATCGCTACCCTTTACAACGGCAAGAAGCTCGTCAACTTCACTTGGATGCAGGTATTCCCGAGGGTCCTTGTGGACTCCCGGAAGTACGTCTCTTCCAAGCTTACCTGACACAATTCAGGATTGTTGTGTATTCTGCTGACGCCGCCTTTCTTCCCATCTTCATTGGTCCCGAAGGCGGGGACAACCTTTATTTGTTGTTTAGTGCAGGGCATTATGACGTGATTACTAAACCATCAGGGTTTTTCGGTGTTAAACAGTTCTGTCACATTTGCTTAAAGGGGTTAAATACAGAGGGGCACGTTTGCAAGGGAACCTGCAACTGGTGTCTGTCAGTCGATGTGCTTCATACAGGGGAGCTGTTGCTTTGCACGGTATGCTGTGTGTATTTGCGCGGGGCTGAATGCTTTCAGGCGCACCTGCTGAAGGCATGTCAGACACGGCATCGCTGTGTTAAGTGCATTAGCATTTACGACCTCCTGAAAAAGCACGTTTGTAAGGCTGACACCTTAAAATTCGTCGAGCCCTGCAAAATTGACCCTGTCGGTCAGACTTACCTCTACTTTGATGTAGAGACTGTGCAGTGTGCCGACGGGTTGCTAAAACCGATACTATGTGTGGTCACATACCAAGTGGATGACGAGTGGGTCTACGCCTCATTCCCGGAAACGGACGCCTTTATGGACTGGCTTCTAGCCGAAGAACGTCCCGGAGTTCAAAGATTCAAGGATGCCACAATCCTCGCACATAATCTGAAAGGCTTTGACGGCATGTTCATCATTAGTTACCTGTACAGAAAATTTTTAAAACCGGATCTCGTGTTCGATGGATCCAAGATTTTAGGTATCTTTTTACCTGGCCTTAAAATAAGGTTTATCGACACGTTGTTCTTTATTCAGGCTCCTCTTCGATCATTCACGAAGACCTTCAACCTGGAGACGGTGAAAGGCTTTTTCCCCTTTAAATTCGTGAAGGAGGAAAATCTACAATATGCAGGACCCATCCCTGATCGGCTTTTTTTCCAGCCGGAAGACATGGAGCATGAAACTCTGTCAGTATTCAACAAGTGGTATGCCGCAGCAAGCCTTGAACCCTGGGATTTTCAACAGCAGCTTCTGTATTACTGCAAGGCAGATACAGAGTTGTTGCGGCGAGGCGCCCAAGCTTTCCCTGAGGAATTTTTAAATCTCACAGGCATAGACCCATTTGCATGTGACCTGACTATTGCCGGCGCTTGTCTTCGAATTTTCCGTGGGAAGTTTCTGCAAAAGAATACCCTCGGTGTGTGTCCCGCCCAAGGGTATTCGGCAAGTAATGACCGGCAGTCCTTGAAAGCTCTTGCATGGTTAGAGTATGAGACTTCCAAGGACAATATCGAAATTCAAACTGCGCGATCACCCGGAGGTGAGTATAAGATAGGGCAGTACAAATTGGACGGCGTGTGCCACAGTACCGGTTGTTATTACGAATTTTTAGGGTGTTACTATCATCACTGCTTGAAATGTTTCAACCTGAAAAAATAGATCAGCGCACGAGAAAGCCATTTGGTCTGCTAAACACCCGGACCATGGATCGTCTTGAGACCTTGAAAGTGCTGATGAACGGGTACACATACAAAATCATGTGGGAGCACGAATTCGACGAGTTGATGCGCAAAAACCCACCCGTAGCATTAATTTATAAATCCGTCGAGCCTATCAGGCGTATAGGGGCCCGTGACTACCTCTACGGAGGGCGCGTAGAGGTGTTTTCCATCTTTGCATCGGCGGACCTAGGATGTAGCCTTAACTACGTTGATTACAACAGCCTGTACCCTTATGTTTGCAAGAAGGCTCCATTCGGTAAAGGTCACCCGGTTCGGATCACCTCCGATTTCGCCACGGACCTCGACCACTATTTTGGCATTGCACACGCCACACTGTTACCCCCCGACGATTTGTTCATCCCTGTACTGCCCTACAGGTGTAATGGGAAGCTGCTTTTCCCCCTTTGCAGGATCTGTGCGGATGGTCAGTTGGCACCCCCTTGTCAGCACACCGTGAACCAGTGCGCATTGACGGGATCTTGGCCAACGTTCGAAATTTACGCTGCGATGCATGCTGGATATAAACTTCTTCAGTTCCATGATATATGGCATTTCAATCCCATCCTGTAATACGATCCCGCAACAAAAAAGGGAGGTGTGTGTGCTGGGTACATAGATACTTTTCTGGGGCTGAAGCAGTGCTACTCCGGGTTTCCCCCTGACGTGCAGACCGAGGAGCAAAAGGAAGCCTTCTGTGAGGCCTTTTTTCCAGGCGGAGGGGGTTCGGATCCTCCCCTCGGAAGTTGAAAAAAACAACCTTAAGTGTACACTTTCCAAGGTCTCGCTTAATTCGTCATGGCGGAAGCATGCGCAGAACATGAGTCGAACCCAGACGACCATTGTGAGTTGTCCTGTCAAGTACATGGAGCTCTTGACGGACGCATCGCTAGTCATCACTGACGTCGCCATTATCAGTGATCAGGCCGTGCTTGTCACGCACAAGCCGGCGGAGTCTGCCACTCCAGCGAACACCCGTGGGAGCCTGATTCTCGCCGCAATGGTGACGAGTCATGCCAGACTAAAACTGTACGAGCTTCTATCAAAATTAGACAGTCGTGCAATGTATTCTGACACGGATTCAATAATTTATACAACGTCTCCTCGCGATACCTACACACCACCACAACATCCCTTTCTCGGAGGTCTCGTAGATGAAATTTCTTCAAAGTATGGCTCCGGTGTACACATCACTGACTATGTCAGCGCCGGAGTCAAAAGCTATGCCCTTCGGCTGAGCAACGGGGATGGAATTCTTCGCGCCATGGGCATATCACTCAGAAGAAACACCGGTGCACATACAATTTTGAACTTCTAAAATCCATGGTGCTAGGGAATTCCCCAACCAGCGAGACCTTCGAAGTCCCTTTCAATGTAATTCGTAATAAAGTGGATGGGTCACTTACGAATAAGCCCATGGTGAAAAGGTTTAAGGCTAACCTCGATAAGCGGTATCTCAGCCCGGGTTCGACTCTCACTGTACCTTATGGTTACAATGACCTGGGCCTGGATACCCTTATCCAACTCATGGATGAGTAAATGTACAGTTTAAAACTTATTTATTTCTAGGTAGTCACTGGAAGGAGAGCTATGCACCAAACCCCTGTGATGATGCATAGAACCGGCCAGGCCTAGCACCTAATGTCCGACCCCGCCTTCTCGTGGTGCGGACCGTTAGTAACTTTCAAAAGAGATACTCTCTTGTGGAAGTGAACGGAAGGGGAGGGCTGCCAGATTAGTGTGGCCTACTGATCTGGACAACTATGGCCACTCTTCTTTTTTTTCTACCCTGCTGAGGAGTGGTCAACCACACAGGGTCCTGGTGCTGACCATATAAACCTACTGGACTGGACAGATATATGGCTCTGAGCTTGATTATGGATCCTGATTTTGCTGCACTGGTGGGCTTCTGTGGAGGGAAAATCTTCCGCTGTGTTTTCTGTTTGTTTGTGGGTTGACAGCCCCAAGTGAATAGATTCACAGGATATGTTTATCAGCTGGTGGATAATCCTGAGCAGAAGTCATCGCAGGCACCTGAACTGTTTGCTTCTTGGCATCGTCAAATTCTACATTGGAGGAAATCTTCCAGTGTAGATCGCTTCAGCCTTTAGTAGTGGGGGAACGGGTCTTTGCCCCATGTCTGCGATTAGGGGACTGTTTGATATTGTCGGCATTCCCTCTCTCAATAAACATAGTTTCTTCAAACATCCCACTAACCATTTTCTCTCCATAGGTAGTTGGAATGTGAGGACTCTGCACAGAGCTTTTTCTCTTGATGTCCTCACACAAGAATTCCATCGTTATAATTTAGATATTCTCGGCTTGCAAGAGACCAGATGGACAAAGGTCAGATTCTTAAAAATAATCTTAAATTTCTCTTTTCAGGGAGGGACGACAATAAGCATCACCAAGGCGTGGGTCTGCTTCTCAGCAGACACGCTAGCAATGCTCTTCTAGGATATGAGTGCATTAATGAAAGGTTTCTTACAGCAAAATTTCAGACAAGCGTTAAAGACTTGAATGTTATCTGCTGTTATGCCCCCACTGAGGATGCCGATGAGGATCAGAAGGATAGGTTTTATGAACAACTTCAGGATATTTTGAATTCTGTCAAGAAAGGAGATATTACCCTTGTTCTTGGTGACTTCAATGCCAAAGTTGGTACTGACTCTGCCCTTTGGGGAGGAGTAATAGGCCCTTTTGGTATTGGTAGCTGCAATGGCAATGGGCAACGTCTCCTACAGGTAAGTAAACTCAATGGATTCAGAATAACTAACACTTATTACAAACACCGTGACATACGTAAGTACACATGTAATACGTACATACATAAGTACACATGGGTTTCACCTGATGGGCTGCATAAGAATATGATTGATTACATATTAATTAACGGCAAATGGGCTAGTTCTGTTAGGAATACCAGGTCATATAGGGGAGCTGAAATTGGATCTGACCATTACCTTGTTAAAAGTGTGTTGCAACTTAAACTTAAAAAGTGTTGTGCTAGGGTTAAAAAATTTACTTTTAATACTGAAGCTCTGAAAGATCCAGTTATAGCCAAAGCTTACCATGATAGGTTACTTAGTCATTATGACAGTCATGGTTTGCTTACTGCTGAAGTTGAGGAAGAATGGGATCATTTTAAACAGGCTTTTTTCGACACTAACAGTACTCTTTTAGGAAAAAAGGAGCAGAAGAGGCAGAATTATCTGAGTGATAAGGCACTTGAGCTTATTTCGGAAAGAAAGAACTGCAAGAATGTCTTTAATCAATACCCTACTAGTCCTAATAGAAAGCATTACAGAGAACTTAATAAACGTGTAAAAGATCAGTTAGCTGCTGATAAGCCGAGGAAGCAGTTAGACAGCACAACAGCAGAGAGCTGTACCAGATAGTTAATGTTTCATGTGGTAGAAAACGGACAGGCATACAAGGATTGAAGGATAAACAAGGTAAGGTTATAGAAGGGGAGGATTCTGTCATGACTAGGTGGGCTGAGCATTTCAGTGATGTTCTTAACAATGTAGTTGGTTCTGCTCCCATTCTTTGCAGTGATGATGGATGCATTGGTGGCTTTAATGTTGGCCCTATAACACAATCTGAAGTTATTTTGGCTGTTTCTAAACTTAAACTACATAAATCCCCAGGGGTAGATGAAATTACTACCGAAATGCTTAGAGCTGGGAATGTTTCGGTTACCACTTGGATGACTGAAATTCTGAATATCTTTTATGATAAAGGCATGGTTCCTAAGGATTTTACCAGAGCTATTGTTATCCCTATTTTCAAAAAAGGTGATCGCAGTTCTTGTGATAACTATAGGGGTATCAGCCTACTCTCTGTTCCAGGTAAAGTTCTTTCCATGATTGTGCTTAATAGAATTAAGAATCTGGTTGACAGGCAATTGCGTGATGAGCAATGTGGATTCAGAAGTGGTAGGGGATGTGTTGATCAGATATTTTCACTTAGGCAGATTCTTGAGAAATGTTTAGAGTTTCAGAAACCTTTGGTTGCTAGCTTTGTTGATTTCAAAAAGGCTTTCGACTCTGTTGATCGTCATAATTTGTGGTTGATTGTGAGATCATATGGTATACCAGACAAGTTAGTTAACATTATGAAAGCTCTCTATAATAACACTGAGTCGTGTGTGAGAGTTGGTAAGGCTGCTAGCAATTGGTTTAGCATTACTTCTGGTGTTCAACAAGGGTGCATTTTGTCTCCTTTTCTCTTTAGCTTGGTTATTGATTATGTTATGCGAAATTCACTTCAAGGGAAAGATTTTGGCCTTAAATGGGCTGGAGATACGAAAATTTCTGATTTAGATTATGCTGATGATTTAGCCCTTTTGGCAAATGATGTTGATGAGATGAACTCTTTCATTCGAGCCGTTGATGAGACTGGTAGTAGAGTAGGTTTGGTTATAAACAGAGAGAAAACTAAAGTGATGAAAATTGGTCAGGCAGGCTGTGATTCAGTTAATCTGAATGGTTGCAGTCTTGAGCAGGTGTCACAGTTTAATTATCTTGGGAGCTATGTAACAGATAATGGTGATATGCGGCATGAGATTAACAGACAAATAGGGATTGCTGCGGGACTTTTAAGAATCTATGGAGAGTGTGGAGAAATAGGCGTATACACCTAAAGACTAAAATTACTCTGTATAATAGTTTGGTTCTTTCTAGGGTTAGTTATGGTAGTGAAACTTGGACACTTTGTAAACAAGATAACAGGAAACTAGATGCTTTTGATTCCAGATGCTTACGCAGTATCTTGGGCATTAGGTGGTTCAACTTTGTAACTAATGATGAGGCAAGCATCTTTAAGCAGCATATTGTGCAGAGAGAGACTCCGTTGGTTTGGCCATGTTGCCCGTATGAATAATTATAGATTGGCGAATAGGGTTATGAACAGTGTGCCTAAAGGCCTGAGAAAGAAGGGGAGACCTAGGATGCGGTGGGCTGACAATGTCAAACAGGACCTTGTTAGAATTGGTGTGCAGTGGCCAGATGCAGTAGATGTAGCTCAGGATAGACTTGCTTGGAGAACTAAATTGCACGGTCTGGTTGGACCTCCATAGCCCATGGCTGCTTGAGGATGATGATGATGATTCATTGTACAGTTTTCAACTCATTTCATATTATTTATTTCATTGTACAGTTTTCAACTCATTTCATATTATTTATTTCATTGTACAGTTTTCAACTTATTTATTTCATATTACACCTTTATTTCATCGTACAGTTTTCAACTTATTTATTACACCTTTATTTATTACACCTTTTATTTCAATGTCCTTAATGGATCTTAATCATTATTTCAGTATCCTTAATGGATCTTAATCATTATTTCAGTGTCCTTAATGGACCTTTTTAAAATTATTTCAGTATCCTTAATGGATCTTAATCATTATTTCAGTGTCCTTAATGGGCCTTTTTTAAATTATTTCAGTATCCTTAATGGATCTTAATCATTATTTCAGTGTCCTTTGGGGACTTTAAATATTATTATTTCAGTGTCGTTAGCGGACTTTAATCACCTCTGTGGCAAGCAGCTGCTTGAGGGGGTATTTATTTTATTATTTTTAATGCCCTCGCACTCGGCGTCGTCAGCAGTTTTTGAAACTTGTATTACTGTACAGCATTGGATATGTCATATGAATTGTTTTACTGTCCAGCATTGAATATGTGATGTGAAACCAACAGTGGATCTGTCATGTGAATTTTTTAATAAAAAAGGTTTCAAAAAAAAATCCGTCTCTTTATTTCTCAGCACTGGAAGATACTATGGTGGGAGAAAGCAAGAGGTAACTTTGTTTTTCAGGTGTTCCGTAAGTCTTATCAGTGATCTGCACAGTGCGCTGCTTCCCTCCAAGTCTCGCTGTTGCAACAGCATTCTCATTACCCCGCCCATCGACACTAACGCCCTCTGCTGTACTCCCGAGTGTAGCAGCACTCGTACATCCGAGCGCAGATCACTTCCAGGTGTCAAACATTGAATGAACTATCAGTGTGAAAACATTGAATGGGAAGAGACATAAAAATGGCAAGAGGCATATTATCAGTTTTACTTTCTTTTATTGGATACAGATTATTAATACATGGTTTTTTAACACAAGTCTTCAAGCACACAAGTCTTGGAAAGTTTTTTACAGATATTTTCAATACGCCGTCCACTCGGATAATTTTCTTTTCTTACGTCGGATGGGAACAGCAATGTCTTTTGGGGGCAGCTCTTCAGCTATATGATTTCTGGGAATGTTGACTTTTACTTCCTGTGGAGTGTCAAGCTGTTTTGAGAATAACAAATAATTTTTCAAAGCAGTCAGATACTTTTCAGACTTATCGTCAGCATCACCAGACTCCAATATTTTCTTCATCTCTGAGTCTAAATCACACACTTTTTTTCTTATGTTTCTCCTCTGCACTGCTTTCACTGAAATCATTTTTTTCTAAATAACGAGACCAGCAAGGGGAGGGCAGCAGTCAGTAGTGGTATAATGAACCCTGAACCACGTTGTAACAGACGTTTCTTGTGGCCCACAGATGTACGCTTGGTCGCTAGACTCTTTATGACCGTCTTGTGCTGGCGTAAATTCTTTAATACTCTGGGGGAAACAGGTATATTGCCTTTTAAGAAATTGGAACACACTTCACATAGAGCATACATCTGGGGGTCGGAGATGTGCTTCAACAGAGCTGCACGCTGCTTTCCCCCTAGTTTCGGTAAGCACTGAAGGAACGGACCTTGAGATTTAACTTTCATTTGGAATGTAAAGTATTTCGGGTTCTTCTGATGGAAGAATCTTTGCACGGAGCCTTTCAGTATCTAACGTTCTGGGATGAAGGTCAACACACAAATAGCCACAGGTTGCTTGTGTAGCTAACCTATAAGCATCCGTCAGGAGTTTAGATTGATGGGGGTATACTTGTCTCGCCAGGTGGGTTATTTGTGAAGCGTCCCGACAGTTGCAAAATAAAAACATGTAGTGAGCATTGAGCGATATAGTCCTCGAATGTCTTCCCTTTAAAAACAGATTTTGTAATATCAGGACAATCGTGATATTTTTATGATGACCACCACGAATAAACAATTGTGATATGCGTTCGCTGGCTACAGACTGTTCCATCAAGTCATCCAGTACCAGAAGTGTAGGTCTGAGGGGATCAAATTCCAGATCAGTAGGTAGTCCTTCATAAAATTCCACCGTTTTCTTGAAGGGTTCAAAGGCAGGCTGCCACTCCCCGTAGCAGTAAACAACACGTTGGGGTGGGGGTTCGAATACTTGTGCGGCTTCTTTGATGAGTTTCAGAGTGAAAGTCGTCTTTCCACACTGTGAAGGAGCAGCAATTATAATATTTGAAGGAGTTCGGAGAGCCATTGCAACACCATGCAGTCGTTAAAGTCTACTCGACACGTGTAATCAGGATGCAGTACTGTGGGAAGAGTCGAACCACACGCTCTTTTAAACAGGAAATACAGACAGTGAGCACCGCAAGTGTCTCCCAGGGGGTCCTGCAGAGGTATCGAAGGATGTAAGACGTGACGTATGCCTAGTCGACTGTAGTATTCTTGCATGGCGACATCGGGACTCGTACCTAGGGGGTCAAAGTGATCCACGTGCATTCCTTTCTTGTAAACTGCTATCCAGTGGGCTCCAGGCATGGAGGACGGATCGGTATTGTAGATAAACAAGGCTTCTGGCTAATTGATTCTGTGAGGTAGTCTGTCACGGGGGAACACACAGAGACTTGTGGGTAACATCGAAAGGATGGATTCTAGCTGATAGGTATTCATGAGCTGTAGTCAAACAGGACTTTACGATCCAATGGGATTTCCAACAAATTCTGTTATTCGACATACAGGATCACAGTGACCGATGCGGGTAGCGGCTTGGCAAACTTTAATTCGACTCTCACACTCCCACTCTTTATTAAAGGAAACACTTGATTGCATTCACGTTGCTCGGGGGTCAATTGGAATCCGAACAATGTAAAACCTTCTCCATAGGCTTTTCGCGATAAGTTAATACCACTATAGGATTTCCAGGCATCCACAGCTTCCAATAATCCTTCGTAACAGCGGAGATAGGGCCCATTCGCAAAGTCGGGGGTGTAGGATTGATGATCACTGTCAATGTGAAGACTGATGTAGTTTAAGTCGAAATGTTGGAAGTTGAAGGGATTTTTTTCGTACGATCCATTCAGGCTGGTACTTTCCACCATACCCAGTACCAGACGTACGGGGAGCTGGCCTAGAAATAAATTGTCACGGTTCACACTCGTCAGTCCCGAAGCAATGGAAAACATACGTAAATCCATTCTTCGCAGAGGGTACTTGGCACTCTCTGAACTCAGCAGGCGAGCGTGTGCGAGGATGACTCCCGAAGTGGGTTTGACTTTACGCACGAAAAATTCAGCTTCGTGTATCTGTACTTTGTAAGAGGGGTCCGCTTCACCTGTCACGAGACAGAATTCGGGTTTGGATCTCAATAAACGCAGTCTCAGGTCGACTTGATTGAGCAGGTAACGATCTTGATTAAACAGGTCGGCGTGGATCCACGAGATGAGTTCGATACCTGTTGGTTTGACGTAGCCCTTGCGCTGATGCCATCCCTCGTTCTCTCGACTGGTCAGTTCCATTTTACCGGGGGTGTCGAGGTACCAGAGCGAGGTGCCGAGCTGGCTTCATGTGGCATCGGTACCGTAATTCAATAGAGTCTCCAGGTACGCCCTGTAGGGGTACAGGATGTGAGAAGCACTCACTAGGTGATCATTGAGGAAGACGTCTACCTGGCTGAAGAGGGCGTGGAAGGAATGATTGCAGGGAGCAATCACTTCCGACGGTGCTGTACCATCGGATTTTACAATTTTCAAGATGAGGCGTAGGTGACATCGGGATAGATCAATGTAATCGTCTGTTCCCTTCACGATGAATTCGAGTGGAGCATTACCTTCCAAGGAAGCCACAGGTAAATAATTGACATAGCAGCCTCTTTCTAATTGTGAGACTGTGGGGGGGATTAGAAACAGATCCAGTTCTGAATTGGCACAGTCACCCGAATCAGCGTGAATTTTCTGAATGCTCATGATGAAAACACATCCTGCACAGTACAGTGTCTCTTCACTTTATGAACCTTGGGATGCTGACGGCGGCGTTTTATTCCTTTCCCTCCCTACAGCTTTGAACTGGCACGTTGCAAGAGGTCGGCGCCCGCTTCACGGAGACCCGCTTTGGCTGCAGATTTGAAATTTTGCCCCTGGGACATCTCTGAAACGAACCGTAGCCCACCCTTATGCAGTGTGGACAGCGCAGGTCGTTCGAGAGGGCTGATGAAACGTCCGATCCTGGCAAAGATGCTTCCTAGCCCATCGCCTCTCTGATAACGAGGACCACGGAACACACCGTTCCCCGTTTGGCTCTTGTAGTAGCTCACGTAGGCATCTGCAGAAGGGGAACGAATTTAACCCTCATGATGGAAATGTAACTTGACTAAAACTTTACCGAATTTAAAATGCAGAGGTTCTCCAGTGTCGGTACGAAGGAAGATTCTCACACTCTCGAAACTGTTCCTTGCAAGGGGGTAGTAATCAGGTTGCTGATACACTGCAACAATGGCTTCGTTATTACTGGTTCTGACGGACACGCAACAGTTCGCCGTGAGTATCACCTAACAACTGAGGCGCAATCAGGTCTGAATACAAATAAATACCATACATTCCTCTGTTCATATCGATGGGATAGTCACCCTGGACTTTATTCAGTGGTATATCTAATTTAGTGATTCCTAGCATGTCTCCTAATCCGGGGTTCGATCAAGGAAATTTAATATAATGCGACTTGTCTGTATCCATCAATACGGTGTGATCTGCCTGTTGCTTGAAACGGTAAGCTTTTCTCAGCCTGTAGGGTAACATCTGGTTCATTGCATCAAATAATGATTCCGCAGTTTCGTATCGTCCATGGGGTACCTTTCATTCTTGAAAACTACCTGGGGGTATCACGTAGAAATAACACTCGTCATCTATGTCGAACGTTGGTGTATTGCAAAGTTTGCTAGCAAATCGTTGGTGGAAGGGTTTGTCAACTTCACCCTCCCCGATACACAGAAGTTTGCCGAAATTCGTTTCAGGAAACATCAAACCGTATCCCTCACTCGGTTTGAATACCCAGTAACCGCTATTATAGGAAACTATTATTTCTTTTGGGAGTTGGGTGGTGAGGAGAGACAACAGTTCCATTCGAGTTATTTTATCCGGTTTAAGTTTGATTTTCCTGTATTCTTCGGTGGGAGTGTAATATTCATACGTGTCATTAGAACCGTCCACATTGTACCAGCTCACGGGTAAGTGAACTTCTGCTAGTCCCACTTTCCATTTTCCGCTCAGTCTTAGGGGTTGTGCTAGACGAACCGTGAAATCAGTCTGTGAATTGTTTGGGTAAATATTCTGACTAGCCGTGGAGGGTAGGGTCAGGTAGAAACTATCCATTTTTTAGGGATCCAGGAAGGTTTGGGATAACCACGAAATTTGACCAGTGCCTTGTGACCTTTATGCTCAATTATTTTCTCGACCGTGTAAAGTTCGGGTTCTGTCACTTTTTGAAGTTCCGATTTATAGAATGTACCTTTCAACACTTCTCCCTCGGAATCCCGTATGACGTACACAGGGGGTTGTCGCTGTAACACCTTGTCGACTATAAATATTTCTTCGGTCCACAAATTCGTTCCTGCCTTCTTGAAGGGTACTTTTACACTGGCTAGTCGAACCGTGTCCCCCACTTTAAATGCCGGTTTTTCTTTTACTACGGACGGATTGCGATAGAGCCGAACCCACACAACGTCTTCGTTGCGTAAGGTCACGTCCTTGGGAGACATATCGTGTGCACTGTGAACGGTGGCGTTGTATCCCCGTGCAACACGCGGTAGCACGTCCAGGTAGCGGTAGGTGTTATTGCGTGTATAATATCTCCCCAGTCTCTCGCGTAGGGTACGATTACATCTCTCCACCAAAGCTGCTTTTTTGTCAGAGTAGGTGGCAAAGAACCGAATACCTTTCTCTTTCAGGAATTTCTGGAACACTCTGTTGGTAAATTCCGTACCCTGATCCGTATTTAAATTCATTGGGGACCGACCCTTGGAAAGGATTTTTTTGAAAGCCAATACCATTTCTTTCCCCGTTTTAGCCTTCATGGCCACCGCCCACCCGTATCTCGAGAACACATCGATGACTGTTAATATGTAGCGATACCCGTCATTGAAGCGAGTTAGATTTTTCACCACCATGAGATCGGCTTGCCATTGTTCGTCTAACCCTGTGACGTAAACTTTGTTACAGGGGAACTTTCTGCGAACAGGTTTATGTAGCGTGTAGGCAGGTTGCTTTTCTAACCATTCACGGACGAGTTTGAGTGGCAGTCCCGTATTCTGAGCTAACTTTTTTACACTACTGAATCCTCTTTCGGGGTCGAAATAATGGGACTCCAAAGTTTTGTTTTCTGCTGCACCCAGACGTCGTACCCTACCAGGTTTTGCCATTGATGTAGCGAAAGTGTAACACCCGTCACTGTAGGAATGTCTCCTATAAACTGTCTGATGTCCACTGTTAAGTTACACACACGAATTTTGTATTCGTCGTCTAAGGCTTTTGACTCCCCACACTGAATATTTTTACTAGGAGCTACAAGTTCTAATACAAGCACTGCTATCGTTAACAATGTCACGATTACACCACCCACACTAGCTAACACCTTCTTTCTCCTATCCATACCAAGACTAAAATGACATTGGATGAAAAGACAGACACATTATATAAGGTTACAATTATTTATTTAATTTATACATTTCATTTTTTGCCTCGTCGACAATAGCATTATATTTTAGAGTGCAAACAAAACCAGAATCTACAAAATTCAACAGATCTCGTTTCCAGGCCGTATCCACAAATACCTGTGCTAGAGCATTAAGGTCCAAGTCACCAGACCACCCTACGATAGTTGGTATTTTTTCTTTGGGGTATAGTCCATCTAATGGTATCACACGCATAAGTTCTTGCTGAAAAATATTCACCAACAGTGGGTAAACACAATCGGGACCGTCGAAAACAGGCCCCAGCAGGAAAGGTCGAACGGATTCTGAATGTTCCATAATAGCTGTACGAAGTTGGTGATCTTTGGGGGTCCCGCACACACTATGCACAATGCGCATCACTTCGTCTACGTGGATAGCCAGTGTGAACCACTACGAAGCATTCAGTGTTATACAATGTCTCACAACACGGAACTGTAGAGTTCTTTGGTCAGCGGATTCTTTGATGAATTCGACACAACGTTCACCATCCACAGTTCGATACATGTAGACACGTAAACCATGTGTCACGTACCATGTCTGTTGATTGGGGCCGATTTTCACTTGATCCTCTATGTGGGGGACCGTGGCACACAAAGCCTCCCATTCAGGTATGGAGAGGCTAACCCCCGCAGGTGTAGGGTAGATGAGTTCACCATTTTCATATTTCTTGTAGCGGCGTACGTGCACAGAAAACTTATTTTTGAACACTGTAGGTACAATGTAAACATCTTCACCGAGACACCACACATCTGGATTGCTAGGTTGCATCGTGAACAATGTGGCCCACAGCGCTCGCTCGCTATTTAACTAGAGAACCGCGCCACCTGGGACGACCAATCAGGAATGATCTGATAAGCAAGTGTTTGTTGGGACATATTCTCGACGACGATCGATCCATCCGAAGAAAGCAGCTGTTTCGGCTAAAGAGCAGTGGACGTCCTCTCCGGTGTGATATCCACACTCGAACTCGGAAACTTTTGGGAGATCACAATATTTGGGGCAACCGTAAAGTTCGAGATTAACACTGGGCAGATTTAATTGTTCCAAGAGATTTCTTTCCACAGTACCTCCTTTGTAACCCACCACAGTAGCTTCTTCAGTACGTGCAAGTTTGTAAGCATATTTCACGATGTTAGGAACGTGATCTAACGACCACACCTTTTCACGAGGCAGAGGACGAAAGGGTAGGCCTAGCACATGTTTAGATACGTAGTTGACTGTCCTTCTGTCTTTTACTGGCAAAGGCTGGTGATGCCGAAGATTGAAACGGTAGACACCGCATTTCCCATTCAGAGTTGCATATCCAAGTTCGCGCACTAGGAAACGACCATTTACACGGAAACCGTCGAGATCTAGAACCATACTGATGTTTTGCATGGTTGCACTAGTTGGAGTGTCTGGAGACAAAAACACTTGACGTCTTCACACAGGCTACAGACGTCTCTGTCGTTTACGTCTCAGAGCCTGAACGACGTTCTGGGTAGTCCCGGGGGCCAGGTTTCGGGCGGCTTCATCACCAGAGGTCGTCGCAGCCTTCGAGGTGGTGGCGGGGTAGTGTTGTCCACGAGAACGGCCTGTAGCATCGGACCACCAATCCCAGGTCGCGGCAACATCTTAATAGTGACGGCAGGAGGCGGCGGCGGCGGTGGATGTACAATCACAGGACCCCGATACACATAACGACGTTCTCGGAATGGGTAGCACGGTGGATTGGACTCGTACCCCGAGTCCTCGTCACTCAGCCACATATCAAAATCCATGTCGACACCCGTAACGTGTAGCTCAGAATAAAAAGCCAAACCTTTTTTCAGCGGTTATATACAGCCAGAACCGTGACCTTGGGGTTTTTCAAGGGCGTTGGAAAATTACGAGTCAATTTCCGGTCGATTGTGACATAGAGGTCAAAGTTCAGAAGGCAACGTGGACCAACACAGGCCAATTTCCAGTCGATTGCGACATAGGGGGTCCAAGTCAAGAAGGCAACGTGGACGATTGCGACATAGGGGGGAAAGCACTGTGCAAAGGGGACTCGGTCGGTTTTGAATAAACTACTAAAATGATACATGTAACAGTCATAAACAAGGTGAAACGGGATTTTCTTTGCCATATCTATTAATGCATGCCAATTAGTGTGGAAAATAAGTGATCCTAATGACTAACTGGTAAATGTCCCTCTTTAAAAGATGACATGCTTTCATAGCTAAAAGAGCGTGTGCTTTATGAGACGGTAGCATTATGTTTATTTAATCTATCTTTTAAAATCTGACAAAACCATACGTACCCGTTAGGGTACAATGTTTAAGCAGTTTTTTTTTTTACCAAACCGTTCACAAAAAATGTAAGAGGTGTAACACCCTGTGTAAAATATATGTATACGACTAAATAGTTTTTAAGCAACTATTATGTAGTCACTTTATGGGTAGTATAAACTATTCTCATCATTAAAGGTTAACGTAGGGTAAATATGGTAACACACTAAGCAGAACTCTGCGTAAATAAAAATATGGTAATCCACTTAGCACATTATAACTAAATTAGCATATAAACTAATCCGACACGCTCTTGGTACACATGGAAAGTAAAATTAATTAATGTACAAAACACACATAATGTTTGTTTTGCGTTATAGATAAATAGAAACGGTAACAAAACTCAACTACGTTATAGATAAAATAGTAATGGTAACAAAACTCAGCACTATAGTTAAAAGAAATGGTAGCAATATAGATATAAATCTTAAAATATACTCACCTTTACACGTCATAGGGTACGCAAAGGACCAGGAATATGAAATACAAATAGAAAATTAAAATATTTACTTACAAAGCACACACACACACACAGAACCAAAAACACTGTACGAAAGGAAATCCTTTAACATATTTGGGTGGCTTTGAAAAAAGCCTTTTTGTTTTTTTCTTCTCTTTATATTTTTTTCTTAGTAAACCTCATTTTGACACAAGTTAGAATGAGTTCACAAAACTTTTCGCGTTATATACTGCACCGGTCTGGCCAATGCGGATGTTGATACAGTCTCATCAAACTCTACCGTTAAATGAAGGAAATAATTCATCAGGGCTTATCAGTTGTAAATATTACAACCTGCATGCAAACATCGATCAACTTCCTCTCACTCAAATCAACATAACGATAAGAACTCTGACACGTGCACTATGGTAGAGGTTAAATCATGCTTTATATAGCCCACGACTATGTCCGTGTCAAATTATGACTCACCTTTTAATATCCCTTCGTCTCGTTCTTAACACATTTCGTACCCTCTACAGGATTTTGGGTTTTTCTAAGTTTGAAAATTCTCGGAATGCCGTTAGTTTCTATCGTTTATCGTGTGCTGATCAAAGCTCGTTAGGGGTTTTGCTTCCAAGTTCTTAATCCTAACAGCTCTCATGTCATCTTCTGTATTACCAAAAAAACGCATAGAAGACTGGTCCGAAAATGCACAAAGTACATAGTATTGAGTGACGCATTATCTTTAAAATATGTAGGAATGAGAATATACAGGAATACATCGTAGAATATTTATCATCATCATCATCATCCTCAAGCAGCCATGGGCTACGGAGGTCCAACCAGACCACGCAGTTTAATTCTCCAAGCATATCTGTCCTGAGCTACATCTGCTGCATCCGGCCACTGCACATCAATTCTAACAAGATCCTGTTTGACATTATCTGCCCACCGCATCCTAGGCTTCCCCCTCCTTCTGAGGCCTCTAGGCACACTGTTCATAACCCTATTCGCCAATCTATAATTATCCATACGGGCAACATGGCCAAACCAGCGGAGTCTCTCTCTGCACAATATGCTGCTTAAAGGAGGTTGCAGACTCCTTTGCCTAACCTCATCATTAGTTACAAAGTCAAACCACCTAATACCCAAGATACTGCGTAAGCATCTAGAATCAAAAGCATCTAGTTTCCTGTTATCTTGTTTACACAGCGTCCTAGTTTCACTACCATAACTAACCCTAGAAAGAACCAAACTATTATACAGTCAAATTTTAGTCTTTAGGTGTATACGCCTATTTCTCCACAATCTCCATAGATTCTTAAAAGTCCCAGCAGCAATACCTATTCGTCTGTTAATCTCATGCCGCACATCACCAGTATCAGTTACATAGCTCCCAAGATAATTAAACTGTGACCACCTGCTCAAGACTGCAACCATTCAGATTAACTGAATCACAACCTGCCTGACCAATTTTCATCACTTTAGTTTTCTCTCTGTTTATAACCAAACCTACTCTACAACTAGTCTCATCAACAGCTCGAATGAAAGAGTTCATCTCATCAACATCATTTGCCAAAAGGGCTAAATCATCAGCATAATCTAAATCAGAAATTTTCGTATCTCCAGCCCATTTAAGGCCAAAATCTTTCCCTCGAAGTGAATTTCGCATAACATAATCAACAACCAAACTAAAGAGAAAAGGAGACAAAATGCACCCTTGTCGAACACCAGACGTAATGCTAAACCAATTGCTACAAGACTTACCAACTCTCACACATGACTCAGTGTTATTATACAGAGCTTTCATTATGTTAACTAACTTGTCTGGTATACCATATGATCTCACAATCAACCACAAATTATGACGATCAACAGAGTCGAAAGCCATTTTGAAATCAACAAAGCTAGCAACCAAAGGTTTCTGAAACTCTAAACATTTCTCGAGAATCTGCCTAAGTGAAAATATCTGATCTACACATCCCCTACCACTTCTGAATCCACATTGCTCATCACGCAATTGCCTGTCAACCAGATTCTTAATTCTATTAAGCACAATCATGGAAAGAACTTTATCTGGAACAGAGAGTAGGCTGATACCCCTATAGTTTTCACAAGAACTGCGATCACCTTTTTTGAAAATAGGGATAATAATAGCTCTGGTAAAATCTATAGGAACCATGCCTTTATCATAAAAGTTATTCAAAATTTCAGTCATCCAAGTGGTAACCAAAACATTCCCAGCTCTGAACATTTCTGTAGTAATTTCATCTACCCCTGGGGATTTATGAAGTTTCAGTTTAGAGATAGCCAAACTAACTTCAGACTGTGTTATAGGGCCAACATTAAAGCTGCCAATGCATCTATCATCATTACAAACAATGGGAGTAGAACTAACCACATTGTTTAGAACATCACTGAAATGCTCAGACCACCTAGCCATGAGAGAATCCTCACCTTCTATAATCTTACCTTGTTTATCCTTCAATCTCTGTATGCCTGTCCGTTTTCTACCACATAAAACATTAACTATCTGGTACAGCTCTCTGCTGTTGTGCTGCCTAACCGCTTCCTCAGCTTTGTCAGCCAAGCTATCAAGCCAAAGATTTTTATCAGTAGCTAACTGATCCTTAACACGTTTATTAAGCTCTCTGTAACCTTTTCTATTAGGACTAGTAGGGTACTGATTAAGGACATTCCTGCAGTTCCTTCTTTCAGAAATAACCTCAATTGCCTTATCACTTAAATAATTCTGCCTCCTCTGCTCCTTTTTTCCTAAAAGAATACTGTTAGTTTCCAAAAAGGTCTGTTTAAAATGGCCCCATTCTTCCTCAACTTCAGTATTAAGCAAACCATGACCGTCATAATGACTAAGTAACCTATCATGGTAAGCTTTAGCTATAACTGGGTCATTCAGAGCTTCAGTATTAAAGGTAAATTTTTTAACTCTAGCACAACACTTTTTAAGTTTAAGTTGCAAGACACTTTAAACAAGGTAATGGTCAGATCCAATTTCAGCTCCCCTATATGTCCTGGTATTTCTAACAGAACTAGCCCATTTGCTGTTAATTAATATATAATCAATCATATTCCTATGAAGCCCATCAGGTGAAACCCATGTGTATTTAGGTATGTCGCGGTGTTTGTAATATGTGTTAGTTATTCTGAAACCATTGAGTTCACTTACCTGTAGGAGACGTTGCCCATTGCCATTGCAGCTACCAATGCCAAAAGGGCCTATCACCCCTCCCCAAAGATCAGAGTCAGTACCAACTTTGGCATTGAAGTCACCAAGAACAAGGGTAATATCTCCTTTCTTGACAGAATTCAAAATATCCTAAGTTTTCCGTAAAACCTATCCTTCTCATCCTCATCAGCATCCTCAGTGGGGGCATAACAGCAGATAACATTCAATTCAATAATTCAAAATTAGGTTTATTGAGATTCAAGTTTTTAATGCTTGTCTGAAATTTTGCTGTAAGAAACCTTTCATTAATGCACTCATATCCTAGAAAAGCATCACTAGCATGTCTGCTGCGCAGCAGACCCACGCCTTGGTGATGCTTTCCATCCTCCCTCCCTGTAAAGAGAAATTTAAAGTTATTTTTAAGTATCTCACCTTTACCTGTCCATCTGGTCTCTTGCAAGCCTAGAATATCTAGGTTATAGCGCTGGAATTCCTGCATGAGGACATCAAGAGAATAATATCTATGTAATGTCCTCACGGCCTGTAAATAGTAGCTAGGCGTAAACTGGAAGGAGAGCTGGTACCAATCCCTAGTGATGATGCACAGAACCGGCCAGGTCTAACACCTAATGTCCGACCCCGCCTTCTCGTGGTGCAGGCCGTTAGTACCTTTCAAAAGAGATACTCTCTTTTGGAAGGGAACGGAAGGGGAGGGCTGCCAGTTCAGTATGGCCTGCTGATCTGGTCATCTACGGCCACATTTTTCTTTTTTTTCAACCCTGCTGAGGAGTGGTCAACTTAACAGGGTCCTGGTGCTGACCATTTATACCTACTAGACTGGACTTGTTTATGGATTTGAGCTTGATTATGGATCCTGGACTTGCTGCACTGGTGGGCCTCTATTGAGGGAGAGTCTGCCGCTGTGTTTTCTGTTTGCTTCTGGGTTGCCAGCTCTAAGTGAACAGAGGCATGGGATACCTTATATCAGCTGGTGGATAATCCTAATCAGAGGCCATCGCAGGTACCTGAACCTTACTTAGCTAGTTGGGCATCGTCAAGCCTAAACTGGAGTAATGCGTCTCAGGCAGGCCATGTGGCTCTTGAAAAAGTCCACTTGAAAAGGTGGTGCCTGAAGTTCCTACCAGCATCGGTGACTTCAGCCTTTAGCGGAGGAGGAACGGGTCTTTGCCCCATGCCTGCGATCAGGGGGCTGTTTGATATTGTTGGCCCTACCAATCTCAATAAACCTAATTTCTTTAAAAATCCTACTAATCATTTTCTTTCTGCAGGAACGTGGAACGTGAGGACATTACATAGAGATTATTCTCTTGATGTCCTCATGCAGGAATTCCAGCGCTATAACCTAGATATTCTAGGCTTGCAAGAGACCAGATGGACAGGTAAAGGTGAGATACTTAAAAATAACTTTAAATTTCTCTTTACAGGGAGGGAGGATGGAAAGCATCACCAAGGCGTGGGTCTGCTGCGCAGCAGACATGCTAGTGATGCTTTTCTAGGATATGAGTGCATTAATGAAAGGTTTCTTACAGCAAAATTTCAGACAAGCATTAAAAACTTGAATCTCAATAAACCTAATTTTGAATTATTGAATTGAATGTTATCTGCTGTTATGCCCCCACTGAGGATGCTGATGAGGATGAGAAGGATAGGTTTTACGGACAACTTCAGGACATTTTGAATTCTGTCAAGAAAGGAGATATTACCCTTGTTCTTGGTGACTTCAATGCCAAAGTTGGTACCAACTCTGACCTTTGGGGAGGAGTAATAGGTCCTTTTCGTATTGGTAGCTGCAATGGCAATGGGCAACGTCTCCTACAGGTAAGTAAACTCAATGGTTTCAGAATAACTAACACATATTACAAACACCACGACATACATAAATACACATGGGTTTCACCTGATGGGCTGCATAGGAATATGATTGATTATATATTAATTAACAGCAAATGGGCTAGTTCTGTTAGAAATACCAGGGCATATAGGGGAGCTGAAATTGGATCTGACCATTACCTTGTTAAAAGTGTCTTGCAACTTAAACTTAAAAAGTGTTGTGCTAGAGTTAAAAAATTTACCTTTAATACTGAAGCTCTGAATGACCCAGTTATAGCTAAAGCTTACCATGATAGGTTATTAGTCATTATGACGGTCATGGTTTGCTTAATACTGAAGTTGAGGAAGAATGGGGCCATTTTAAACAGACTTTTTTGGAAACTAACAGTACTCTTTTAGGAAAAAAGGAGCAGAGGAGGCAGAATTATTTAAGTGACAAGGCAATTGAGCTTATTTCAGAAAGAAGGAATTGCAGGAATGTCCTTAATCAGTACCGTACTAGTCCTAATAGAAAAGATTACAGAGAGCTTAATAAACGTGTAAAGGATCAGTTAGCTACTGATAAAAATCTTTGGCTTGATAGCTTGGCTGACAAAGCTGAGGAAGCGGTTAGGCAGCACAACAGCAGAGAGCTGTACCAGATAGTTAATGTTTTATGTGGTAGAAAACGGACAGCCATACAGGGATTGAAGGATAAACAATGTAAGGTTATAGAAGGTGAGGATTGTGTCATGGCTAGGTGGACTGAGCATTTCAGTGATGTTCTAAACAATGTGGTTAGTTCTACTCCCATTGTTTGTAATGATGATAGATGCATTGGCAGCTTTAATGTTGGCCCTATAACACAATCTAAAGTTAGTTTGGCTATCTCTAAACTGAAACTTCATAAATCCCCAGGGGTAGATGAAATTACTACAGAAATGCTCAGAGCTGGGAATGTTTTGGTTATCACTTGGATGACTGAAGTTTTGAATAACTTTTATGATAAAGGCATGGTTCCTAAAGATTTTACCAGAGCTATTATTATCCCTATTTTCAAAAAAGGTGATCGCAGTTCTTGTGATAACTATAGGGGTATCAGCCTACTCTCTGTTCCAGATAAAGTTCTTTCCATGATTGTGCTTAACAGAATTAAGAATCTGGTTGACAGGCAATTGCGTGATGAGCAATGTGGATTCAGAAGTGGTAGGGGATGTGTAGATCAGATATTTTCACTTAGGCAGATTCTTGAGAAATGTTTAGAGTTTCAGAAACTTTTGGTTGCTAGCTTTGTTGATTTCAAAAAGGCTTTCGACTCTGTTGATCGTCATAATTTGTGGTTGATTGTGAGATCATATGGTATACCAGACAAGTTAGTTAACATAATGAAAGCTCTCTATAATAACACTGAGTCATGTGTGAGAGTTGGTAAGTCTTGTAGCAATTGGTTTAGCATTACTTCTGGTGTTCGACAAGGGTGCATTTTGTCTCCTTTTCTCTTTAGTTTGGTTGTTGATTATGTTATGCGAAATTCACTTCAAGGGAAAGATTTTGGCCTTAAATGGGCTGGAGATACGAAAATTTCTGATTTAGATTATGCTGATGATTTAGCCCTTTTGGCAAATGATGTTGATGAGATGAACTCTTTCATTTGAACTGTTGATGAGACTGGGAGTACAGTAGGTTTGGTTATAAACAGAGATAAAACTAAAGTGATGAAAATTGGTCAGGCAGGTTGTGATTCAGTTAATCTGAATGGTTGCAGTCTTGAGCAGGTGTCACAGTTTAATTATCTTGGGAGCTATGTAACTGATACTGGTGATGTGCGGCATGAGATTAACAGACGAATAGGTATTGCTGCCGGGACTTTTAAGAATCTATGGAGATTGTGGAGAAATAGGCGTATACACCTAAAGACTAAAATTAGACTGTATAATAGTTTGGTTCTTTGTAGGGTTAGTCATGGTAGTGAAACCTGGACGCTGTGTAAACAAGATAACAGGAAACTAGATGCTTTTGATTCTAGATGCTTACGCAATATCTTGGGTATTAGGTGGTTTGACTTTGTAACTAATGATGAGGTTAGGCAAAGGAGTCTGCAACCTCCTTCAAGCAGCATATTGTGCAGAGAGAGACTCCGCTGGTTTGGCCATGTTGCCCGTATGGATAATTATAGATTGGCGAATAGGGTTATGAACAGTGTGCCTAGAGGCTTCAGAAGGAGGGGGAGACCTAGGATGCGGTGGGCAGACAATGTCAAACAGGACCTTGTTAGAATTGGTGTGCAGTGGCCGGATGCAGCAGATGTAGCTCAGGACAGATATGCTTGGAGAAGTAAACTGCGTGGTCTGTTTGGACCTCCGTAGCCCATGGCTGCTTGATGATGATGATGATGATGATGATGATGATGATGATGATGATGATGATGATGATGATGATGATGATGATGATGATGATGATGATGATGATGATGATGATGATGATGATGATGATGATGATGATGATGATGAATGTCCTCACGTTCCACGTTCCTGCAGAGAGAAAATGATTAGTAGGATTTGTAAAGAAATTAGGTTTATTGAGATTGGTAGGGCCAACAATATCAAACAGCCCCCTGATCGCAGGCATGGGGCAAAGACCCGTTCCTCCTCCGCTAAAGGCTGAAGTCACCGATGCTGGTAGGAACTTCAGGCACCACCTTTTCAAGTGGACTTTTTCAAGAGCCACATGGCCTGCCTGAGACGCATTACTCCAGTTTAGGCTTGACGATGCCCAACTAGCTAAGTAAGGTTCAGGTACCTGCGATGGCCTCTGATTAGGATTATCCACCAGCTGATATAAAGTATCCCATGCCTCTGTTCACTTAGAGCTGGCAACCCAGAAGCAAACAGAAAACACAGCGGCAGACTCTCCCTCAACAGAGGCCCACCAGTACAGCAAGTCCAGGATCAATAATCAAGCTCAAATCCATAAACAAGACCAGTCTAGTAGGTATAAATGGTCAGCACCAGGACCCTGTGAAATTGACCACTCCTCAGCAGGGTTGAAAAAAAAGAAAAAAGTGGCCGTAGATGACCAGATCAGCAGGCCATACTGAACTGGCAGCCCTCCCCTTCCGTTCCCTTCCAAAAGAGAGTATTTCTTTTGAAAGGTACTAACGGCCTGCAGCACGAGAAGGCGGGGTCGGACATTAGGTGCTAGACCTGGCCGGTTCTGTGCATCATCTTAATAACATCGCCGTAAATTCTTTGAAACACGTTTGCTATTCTTACGTCCACAAATGTTAAAAGATAGTAATTTCAGATATTCAGCATGATACATGCAACAGTCAAAAAGGCGTTAAATAAAGAATTTTGTTGCTATAGAATTTAACCACGCGATCTATCGGGTAAAAGGAATCCTGAAAACTAAGACAAAAACACGTCTTTACTAGAAGGAGTAACAGTGGGAAAACCGTGAAATATTACTGTACTAGGATCTAGAAAAATCACTATCCATTGCATTATTTCTTTTTTATTATATTCATGTATTTCACCCCATTTTCTTGTCAAGAGCTAAAATTATTTGATGAATGAATGACAAAATATCTTCAAATGCAGTGGACGCATGACAGAATAACTTCAAAATTAGTTCCAATAGCTGAAAACAAAACAATGTAAAAAATTAGATAAATACACACAGGGAAAGACAGAATTGTTTTCAAACCATTAAAATACCTTAAATGTGTGGTTGAATCTCCTTCAAATATCTCAGAGCACACTTTTAAAGGAAATATTGTCTCATTATAAGCGATTTCATACAAAGAGATACACACTCTATGCTTCACATTTAAATCTATAGAGATAACGATCACTACCCATGGAACACATCTGTGAAAAAACACGCTACGATTGGGTTTGAGAATGATTTTTAGCCCATGGGGGTGCTGCACTGCAGGAAAGCACATTATCTTTGATATCAGAACCGACGTGAAAGTTATACCGTTTGGGTTTGAGAAAGATTATTTAGTTCACAGGGCACCGCATTACACTAAAGCACACTGTCTTGTACGTATGTCTGTCTGTATGTTTGTTTCTCTGTGTGTGTGTGTGTGTGTGTTTGTGTCTATGTGTAAATATGCATGTTACTACGTGTAGGTGTGTGCATATATGTTAAGATGTAACTGTGTCTGCATGTTTCAGATATACAGCATGATACATGCAACAGTCAAAAAGGCGTTAAATAAAAGAATTTTGTTGCTATAGATTTTAAACACGCGATCTATCAGGTAAAAGGAATCCTGAAAACTAAGACAAAAACACGTCTTTACTAGAAGGAGTAACAGCGGGAAAACCATGAAATATTACTGTACTAGGATCTAGAAAAATCACTATCCATTATATTATTTTTTTATTATATTCATGTATTTCATCCCATTTTCTTGTCAAGAGCTAAAATTATTTGATGAATGAACGACAAAATATCTTCAAATGCAGTGGACGCGTGACAGAATAACTTCAAAAAAAGTTCCAATAGCTGAAAAAACAACTGTAAAAAATTAGATAAATACACACAGGGAAAGACAGAATTGTTTTCAAACCATTAAAATACCTTAAATGTGTGACTGAATCACCTTCAAATATCTCGCAGCACACTTTTAAAGGAAATATTGTCTCATTATAAGCGATTTCATACAAAGAGATACGCACTCTATGCTTCACATTTAAATCTATAGAGATAACGATCACTGCCCATGGAACACATCTGTGAAAAAACACGCTACGATTGGGTTTGAGAAAGATTTTTAGCCCATGGGGGTGCTGCACTGCAGGAAGGCACATTATCTTTGATATCAGAACGTACGTGAAAGTTATACTGTTTAGGTTTGAGAAAGATTCTTTAGTTCACAGGGCACCGCATTACACTAAAGCACACTGTCTTGTACGTATGTCTGTCTGTATGTTTGTTTCTCTCTGTGTGTGTGTGTGTGTTTGTGTCTATGTGTAAATATGTATGTTACTACGAAATGTGTGTACGTGTAGATGTGTGCATATATGTCAAGATGTAACTGTGTCTGCATGTTTGTTTCTCTCTAGGTGTGTGTGTGTGTGTGTGTTTCAGTGAATCGTGTATGTGTGCGTATGTGAGTGTGTGCATGTTCATGTATGTTAATATGTTTCTTTATATGTATATGTTTTCGTGCGCATGTGTTAAGATGTCTGTGTGCACACAGTCGTTTCTCTGTATGTGTATACGTCTTCATGTTTGTCTCTCTCTCTCTCTGTGTGTGTGTGTTAAAGTGTCTGTATGTGTTTCATCTTTATGTGTATATGTTATCGTATGTGTTTCATCTTTATGTGTATATGTTATCGTATGTGTGTGTTCACGTGCAAGAATAAAACATATTGTCTTACGGACACTTGCTTGCTACAGAAGAAGCTAACAATTTAAAACGAGACTAGTGGTTATGCAAAATATTTCATGTGTGCGTATGTGAGTGTGTGTATGTTGATGCATGTTAATATGTTTCTTTATATGTATATGTTTTCGTGCGTATGTGTTAAGATGTCTGTGTGCACATAGTCGTTTCTCTGTATGTGTATACGTCTTCATGTTTGTTTCTCTCTCTGTGCGTGTGTGTGTGTGTGTTGAAGTGTCTGAATGTGTTTCATCTTTATGTGCATACGTTATCGTATGTGTGTGTGTGTTCACATGCAAGAATAAACATATTGTCTTACGGACACTTGCTTGCTACAGAAGAAGCTAACAATTTAAAACGAGACTTGTGGTTATGCAAAATATTTCATGTGTGCGTATGTGAGTGTGTGTATGTTGATGTATGTTAATATGTTTCTTTATATGTATATGTTTTCGTGCGTATGTGTTAAGGCCTCTTTTTTGAAACAACTGGATTTTTTCAGTAGTATTACGTTTTATCACCCTTAGTCGCCTTGCGCGAAACAACAGGATTTCGATCGCTTCAGGTCATGTTTCAGCTGTTAGTATCCCTCCACTTCGTTCTTAACGCATCAGGATGTTGTGTTATTCTAAGTTTGAAATATTCTCGGTTGAATGTCCTCTTCTGTATTAGCAGAACACACACACACACGCTTTGTTCGTTATGAGACATCTGACAGGAAACGTAACGTAAGACGTTACGTAAGACAGTCGTGTTCAAAAAATATTCGAACGTGCTGAAGAAAAATCCTTACATCTCCTGTAATATGAGTATTCAAGTTAAGATCTGTGATGAAATATTTTGAATAGCCACAAGTCTCGTTTTAAATTGTTAGCTTCTTCTGTAGCAAGCAAGTGTCCGTAAGACAATATGTTTATTCTTGCATGTGAACAAACACACACACACACATAACACGATAACATATGCACATAAAGATGAAACACATACAGACACTTTAACACACACGCACGCACAGAGAGAGAAACAAACATGAAGACGTATACACATGCAGAGAAACGAATATGTGCACACAGACATCTTAACACATACGCACGAAAACATATACATATAAAGAAACATATTAACATACATCAACATACACACACTCACATACGCACACATGAAATATTTTGCATAACCACAAGTCTCGTTTTAAATTGTTAGCTTCTTCTGTAGCAAGCAAGTGTCCGTAAGACAATATGTTTATTCTTGCATGTGAACACACACACACATACGATAACATATGCACATAAAGATGAAACCACATACAGACACTTCAACACACACACGCACAGAGAGAGAAACAAACATGAAGACGTATACACATACAGAGAAACGACTATGTGCACACAGACATCTTAACACATACGCACGAAAACATATACATATAAAGAATCATATTAACATGCATCAACATACACACACTCACATACGCACACATGAAATATTTTGCATAACCACTAGTCTCGTTTTAAATTGTTAACACACACACGCACGCACAGAGAGAGAAACAAACATGAAGACGTATACACATACAGAGAAACGACTATGTGCACACAGACATCTTAACACATACGCACGAAAACATATACATATAAAGAATCATATTAACATGCATCAACATACACACACTCACATACGCACACATGAAATATTTTGCATAACCACTAGTCTCGTTTTAAATTGTTAGCTTCTTCTGTAGCAAGCAAGTGTCCGTAAGACAATATGTTTATTCTTGCATGTGAACACACACATACGATAACATATACACATAAAGATGAAACACATACGATAACATATACACACAAAGATGAAACACATACAGACACTTTAACACACACAGAGAGAGAGAGAGAGACAAACATGAAGACGTATACACATACAGAGAAACGACTATGTGCACACAGACATCTTAACACATACGCACGAAAACATATACATATAAAGAAACATATTAACATACATGAACATACACACATTCACATACGCACACATACACGATTCACTGAAACACACACACACACCTAGAGAGAAACAAACATGCAGACACAGTTACATCTTGACATATATGCACACATCTACACGTACACACATTTCGTAGTAACATACATATTTACACATAGACACAAACACACACACACACACACAGAGAGAAACAAACATACAGACAGACATACGTACAAGACAGTGTGCTTCAGTGTAATGCGGTGCCCTGTGAACTAAAGAATCTTTCTCAAACCCAAACAGTATAACTTTCACGTACGTTCTGATAGCAAAGATAATGTGACTTCCTGCAGTGCAGCACCCCCATGGGCTAAAAATCTTTCTCAAACCCAATCGTACCATGTTTTTTCACAGATGTGTTCCATGGGCAGTGATCGTTTTCTCTATAGATTTAAATGTGAAGCATAGAGTGCGTATCTCTTTGTATGAAATCGCTTATAATGAGACAATATTTCCTTTAAAAGTGTGCTGCGAGATATTTGAAGGTGATTCAGTCACACATTTAAGGTATTTTAATGGTTTGAAAACAATTCTGTCTTTCCCTGTGTGTATTTATCTAATTTTTTACAGTTGTTTTTTCAGCTATTGGAACTTTTTTTGAAGTTATTCTGTCACGCGTCCACTGCATTTGAAGATATTTTGTCGTTCATTCATCAAATAATTTTAGCTCTTGACAAGAAGATGGGATGAAATACATGAATATAATAAAAAATAATGTAATGGATAGTGATTTTTCTAGATCCTAGTACAGTAATATTTCATGGTTTTCCCGCTGTTACTCCTTCTAGTAAAGACGTGTTTTTGTCTTAGTTTTCAGGATTACTTTTACCTGATAGATCGCGTGGTTAAAATCTATAGCAACAAAATTCTTTTATTTAACGCCTTTTTGACTGTTGCATGTATCATGCTGTATATCTGAAACATGCAGACACAGTTACATCTTAACATATATGCACACACCTACACGTAGTAACATGCATATTTACACATAGACACAAACACACACACACACAGAGAAACAAACATACAGACAGACATACGTACCAGACAGTGTGCTTTAGTGTAATGCGGTGCCCTGTGAACTAAAGAATCTTTCTCAAACCCAAACGGTATAACTTTCACGTCTGTTCTGATATCAAAGATAATGTGCCTTCCTGCAGTGCAGCACCCCCATGGGCTAAAAATCTTTCTGAAACCCAATCGTAGCGTGTTTTTTCACAGATGTGTTCCATGGGTAGTGATCGTTATCTCTATAGATTTAAATGTGAAGCATAGAGTGCGTATCTCTTTGTATGAAATCGCTTATAATGAGACAATATTTCCTTTAAAAGTGTGCTGTGAGATATTTGAAGGAGATTCAACCACACATTTAAGGTATTTTAATGGTTTGAAAACAATTCTGTCTTTCCCTGTGTGTATTTATCTAATTTTTTACAGTTGTGTTTTCAGCTATTGGAACTAATTTTGAAGTTATTCTGTCATGCGTCCACTGCATTTGAAGATATTTTGTCGTTCATTCATCAAATAATTTTAGCTCTTGACAAGAAAATGGGGTGAAATACATGAATATAATAAAAAAGAAATAATGCAATGGATAGTGATTTTTCTAGATCCTAGTACAGTAATATTTCACGGTTTTCCCACTGTTACTCCTTCTAGTAAAGACGTGTTTTTGTCTTAGTTTTCAGGATTCCTTTTACCCGATAGATCGCGTGGTTAAATTCTATAGCAACAGAATTCTTTATTTAACGCCTATTTGACTGTTGCATGTATCATGCTGAATATCTGAAATTACTATCTTTTAACATTTGTGGACGTAAGAATAGCAGACATGTTTCAAAGAGTTTACGGCGATGTTTTTAAACACTCTTAAATATTCTACGGTGTATTCCTGTATATTCTCATTCCTACATATTTTAAAGATAATACGTCACTCAATACTATGTACTTTGTGCATTTTCGGACCTGTCTTCTATGCGTTTTTTGGTAATACAGAAGATGACATGAGAGCTGTTAGGATTAAGAACTTGGAAGCAAAACCCCTAACGAGCTTTGATCAGCACACGATAAACGATAGAAACTAACGGCAATCCGAGAATTTTCAAACTTAGAAAAACCCAAAATCCTGTAGAGGGTACGAAATGTGTTAAGAACGAGACGAAGGGATATTAAAAAGTGAGTCATAATTTGACACGGACATAGTCGTGGGCTATATAAAGCATGATTTAACCTCTACCATAGTGCACGTGTCAGAGTTCTTATCGTTATGTTGATTTACAGTGAGAGGAAGTTGATCGATGTTTGCACGCAGGTTGTAATATTTACAACTGATAAGCCCTGATGAATTATTTCCTTCATTTAACGGTAGAGTTTGATGAGACTGTATCAACATCCGCATTGGCCAGACCGGTGCAGTATATAACGCGAAAAGTTTTGTGAACTCATTCTAACTTGTGTCAAAATGAGGTTTACTAAGAAAAAAATATAAAAAGAAGAAAAAAACAAAAAGGCTTTTTTCAAAGCCGCCCAAATATGTTAAAGGATTGCCTTTCGTACAGTGTGTTTGGTTCTGTGTGTGTGTTTTGTAAGTAAATATTTTAATTTTCTATTTGTATTTCATATTCCTGGTCCTCTGCGTACCCTATGACGTGTAAGGGTGAGTATATTTTAAGATTTATATCTATATTGCTACCATTTCTTTTAACTATAGTGCTGAGTTTTGTTACCATTACTATTTTATCTATAACGTAGTTGAGTTTTGTTACCGTTTCTATTTATCTATAACGCAAAACAAACATTATGTGTGTTTTGTACATTAATTAATTTTACTTTCCATGTGTACCAAGAGCGTGTCGGATTAGTTTATATGCTAATTTAGTTATAATGTGCTAAGTGGATTACCATATTTTTATTTACGCAGAGTTCTGCTTAGTGTGTTACCATATTTACCCTACGTTAACCCTTAATGATGAGAATAGTTTATACTACCCATAAAGTGACTACATAATAGTTGCTTAAAAACTATTTAGTCGTATACATATATTTTACACAGGGTGTTACACCTCTTACATTTTTTGTGAACGGTTTGGTAAAAAAAAAACTGCTTAAACATTGTACCCTAACGGGTACGTATGGTTTTGTCAGATTTTAAAAGATAGATTAAATAAACGTAATGCTACCGTCTCATAAAGTACGCGCTCTTTTAGCTATGAAAGCATGTCATCTGTTAAAGAGGGACATTTACCAGTTAGTCATTAGGATCACTTATTTTCCACACTAATTGGCATGCATTAATAGATATGGCAAAGAAAATCCCGTTTCACCTTGTTTATGACTGTTACATGTATCACTTTCTTTGAATTTTTCTGTCTTACTATTTGAGTTATAATGTTCTCTTTTTGGAACGATTTTTACACCCACCCTGTGCATTTTTATGTGATTTTTACACTTTTTCCTGTCGTCACAGTTAGTTAGGCGGATTCTTTGTAATATTTGCTAAATTTTGACTACCAGTCCAGCTGCAAATAAAATATCACTGGATTAGTGCAGGTAAGTTGAAAGGGTGCGTGAGACATTGTATTATTTTTTTTTATAGTTGAAGTATTTGCTAAAACTAATGTTCCCCTACACCATTAACGTGCATTCGTGATGGAACTAAAGTTTTTACGCAAGGGTAACCGCAACGTACTTTGAACATTCTACTGCGTACAAAAAAAAAGTTATTTTTTACCCGATTTCAACAGCGTGAACGTTCACAACGTTCGCACGCAAACGATGTGAGAGACGGTTTTTTACCCGATTTTTCTTCAGTGTAGCATTACTACGTGGAAACATAGATATCTGACGGCACCAACCCGATGGAGACTAATTTTAATAAGCCCAGCACTTGGAGGTTTAGGACGCGTCATTTCAAAAGGGTTTGTCTACATTGGGTACATTGAAACGCCCTTGTATCGTAAAGGATAGAATTGGGAGAACCGTCTCGGGACTTGGAAAAATATCGAGTCCGAAAACCACGATAAAGAGTGCTAGTGGGTTTTCACGATGTAAGGCAGTGCTCCTGACACGGAAGCAGCACAGATCAAAGATTCATTCGTTAATAAAAACCCTTGTGATTCCCCGTTTGGAATAATTTCGCAGGACTTAACCATCCGTCAGTGAAACGTTGTCCAGGGTGAGGATCCCAACACTGAGTCTTTTAGGTCGGCCCTATTACCCCTCAATATTTTTCATCATGACGAGTATAATCAGTTTTCATTAATTTTTTACCCATCGGCATTTTCTGCGGGCAAGTCTTTTAAAAATAGTTACTGTGGATAGTCCTAGTAAGCGACAGCCAACAGTCACGGAGTTAAAAGAAATAAGTGTTACTGAAACGGACTTAAAATACGTGAGTTATAAAAATACATATGTTAATGTGAAAGGACTATCGGGTTCATTATAAGAAATACGTAGAAAAAGCTAGTTATAAAGAATACGAAGGTTGTAAAAAACGTACTAGGTTAATATCTGAAATGTCTGACCCGTTCGACACGTATATAGGCCACATCAAGTACAAACCATAGGCGAGTGCGTCCGGCTATCGAGCCCAAGACAGTAGGTTCGAATCTCACTGCAGAGGGAGGATTTTTTTTTTTTGATGAAACCCACCTACAGAAAACTGTTTTTATTACGACCGTGGAGTGATTTTTTAATAAAGGTGAGAGAATTTTTGATGAGTGTTTAATTATAAGGAATAAATACAGAGAATATACAACATGTTTAGGGAACTTGTAAAAGGACGTGAGTTTGTGAAGTTTTAATAGAGGTAACTTTTAATAGAAGGGATGTGTGGTTTTGATGAGTGTTTAATTAATAAGAATACAACTTTGAGAGTTGATTTTCTGTTAAAGAAAGTTTTATTTAGAGAGCTGCATTAGGCATTCTGACCATTGTCATTCAGAAAGAGTTGAGTGGTCTTGTAAAATTTCAGATGAATACCTAGCGAGTTTTTAAATACAGGAGATGTACTAAAATACGCATTGGACACCACCGATTAATTTTTTAAGGGGAGGGAGGTTTAATAAGAATACAACTTTGGGAGTTGATTTTACAATTGAGACTTGTATCATCCTTTTCTGTACAATTATTCTGAGGCGTGCATCAGCCGTTCCGAGGGAAGGAGGGGGGTTTAAAATATAGGCAGGGTTTAAAATATAGGTCGACTAGGGGGTCTTTTTGGAGGTGTTTTTAGAATTAAGACTTGTATCATCCTTTTCTGCACAATTATTCTGAGGCTTGCATCAGCCGTTCCGAGGGAAGGAGGGGGGTTTAAAATATAGGTAGGGCTTGAAATATAGGTCAACCAGGGGGTCTGCAAGTGTAGGGTTTAAAATATAAGCCAACCATTGGGGGGTCTGAAATAAAGAAAATTCGAGACTGTTCGAGAAGGAGGGCTTAAAATTAGAGTTAAAATAAGGATTTTTTGGGAAAATAGTGTTCCTCATAGGCACTAGTTGGTGGTTATGGTTTAAAGGGTTAAAAGGGGTGGAATTTTTAATTATGAATTATGAATTATTAATAAGGAGCGCCAACGACAGTTGTGACACCAGGGTCAATTTCCTGTTGATTGCAACATAGGGGCCAGAGTTCAGAAGGCAACGTGGACCAACACAGGTCAATTTCCGGTCGGTGACGTCATAGGGGGGAAGCACTGTGGGGGATTTGCCGGGTGGTAATAAACTACTTACAGGTATCTGCCAGTAACCTGACATCATGTCTAGTGAGCTGAAGAATTTTGCGTCGGACAGGGAATCAATGATTTCGCTTATTAATGGCAGGGGGTACGAGTCACTGACTGTTTTAGCATTCAGAGCTCTGTAATCGACACAAAATCGGTAAGAGGAATCCCGTTTTTTCACCAGGACAATCGGGGAGGCAAAAGGTGAAGCGCTTTCCCTGATAATCCCGTTTCTCAATAATTCGTCGATTTGAGTGTCTAGCTCCTTTTGCAGCGAACAGCCTTGTATGGTCGTTGCTTCACTGGTTTGTTGTCTTCCAAGTGTATCTCATGATGGACTGCTGTTGTGGTGGTAAGCTCACTTAAATCTCTGGCAAAAATATCTTGGTTTTTTAGTAATAATGATTCTAATCTTTTCTTGAATTTTCGGGGGACGTGATCTAATTCGAAATCTTGCAATGATAATGGTTGTTTGCGCTTCTGATGAAGAGGACTACTGTTTTTGCACGAACTGTCAATGCTATTGATTTGTTCCCTACCCATGGCTTCGACGCTACCTAATTTCGTATTCTTGTTTATCCACACAGGGTAATGGTAAATATTAGAGACTCTGACATTTATCAATCCTTCCTTACTGACGACATTTAAGGATCTGGCTACCCGGATGGCGCCTTGTTTCAATTTGCTGTTCTGCTGTGTAAACACGGTTTTGGATTTCAAGCTTCCGTCGGTACAACTCATTAAAATGATTTTTTCTGTCCTTGGGGGAATCAATGTTTTAATATATGCTCTTCCTATTACCTCAGCTGGGAGGCTTGTAGCATAGTTAAACCGGCAATTTTTGTCCATTTCATTAGCTGTATCGGGGGCTGTCTGTATTTTCCCGCCTCCTTCATTATTATTTATCTCATTATTCTTCACCGTTCCCGTTCTTAGGTCAATTGTGAACCTCTGGGACCTCAAAAGGTCATATCCGAAAATGGCATCGTATTTATTGCCGACTTCCATATCCACCACATAAATGGGATGCTTAAATTGGACACCAGCCACCTGAATTTCTGCTTCATATTTCCCTAGCAGGGGCAAGTCTACGCCACAGATTCCTTTTATTCCTATTCTAACGGGTAATGTATTGCTGCGTAATTTTGCTCTTATTTTCCTAAAGCCCTTCAAACCGATTACTGAGACGGTCGCCCCTGTGTCTATGAGGGCGGTGAATTCTTCATTTTCGATCTTCCCCTTAATTAATGGTGCTTGAGTGTCGTCATCACCTATGGTAGCGTATGAAGCCATATGGGCGTCTGCAGTGCGCCTGGGATAGTGGGAAATACGTCCAAATTTCACCTCCTTTGTTAGTTTAACCCTTTCGCTACCGTTCCGGCCGTACCGGCCGAATACCTTTAGCTACCATACCGGCCCGACGGGCCGGGAGAAGGTAGGTTGAACGGGTGAACTCTCTCTCCCCTCTTCGTGCATCTCCGGCTCAGAGGGTTCAAACGACCATCAATTAACGTGTAATTGACTAACTGCCTGCATCCCTCCAGGCAACAGGGGGACTCTAAGAGTCGACTGCAGAATGTGGGTTGCTTATTGCTTCTTGAAACTTACGTTTTAGCAAAAAGCAAAGGAATCATGGAATAATTTTTTTGGATTTGAAGGGGAGAGAAAAACGTCTTAGGACTGAATAACATATTAATGCTTTGATAGGTTCTCAACAGAAAGTAGAAACAGTTGAAATAGTTAAATGTTTGATGAAATAAATAAAAAATAATAAATACCTCCTCAAGCAGCTGCTTGCTACAGAGGTCTGACAGGAACCTGTCAGTTTATATGCCAAAGTAAAAGATCTGAGAGGATGGCAGGACCTCAGCAGAAAGACGACACATACATCCATGCCTTACCCGGGGCTTGAACCCAAGTCCCTTAGATCAGTAGCCAAGCGCGCTAACCACTCGGCCATGGGAGGGCTGTTTGATGAAGAGGGAATCAAATTCACAACTCTACAATTTCTTAAAGGAGATTTTTATGGAAAAATGTGATTATTGGCAATCGCATTTGAAGATCTGACTGCGGTCTGCCTAAATACCTACTTTTGATATTTTTAATATTTAATGAGTTACAGAATCTGGAATATTTAACATTAACTTACCTAGTTAACCAAAAATCATTCAAAATTTATATACCGTTCAATCATTACATATGCTGCTAAAATATACATTTTATTAAAGTTTAAAAATTTTAATATGTTGAATTAATTTTTCAGGTTTCAATTGAGTACATTTTCCAGCTTACAAAATTATTTGGATACTGAACAATTATTTGTGAATAATTCAACATTTAAAGAGATTTGATAGAAACCTCAAATATAACTTTAGTCATATTTTGTCCATATTAATATTACTTAAGAAGTTACTGATATCTGAATATGACTCCATATTCAAATACGTTTTTTCTGTTCAGTACCTACGTATATGTAGATTGTAGATCGTATAATCATATCCGATGTACCGGGTAATAATTTTACCCCTAAGCATCTCCATCATGCCTATTTGGCATGAGCAATAACAAAATATATAAGTAAACCACCTTTAGGTGGGCCCCTAAGGGCAAACATAAGAAAAGCTAAAAATAGCAATAAAATTGTATAAGAAACCTAAAACGGGTAGGTCTCCTCAGAGAACGCTACCGTTTTAGGCTCTTGTACTTGTTCAAAAGTATGATAGTAAAGAATCAGAGAAGAAATAATCTCATTGGGATTATTGCTTACAGCCACAAAAAATGTTTTTGAGGTGCGTTTTATATGTATATATATATATGGTCGATGCCCAGGTCTTTATGGAGTTGTCTGTTAGTGACAAACCAGGGGGCATAGACCGCAGTTCTCAAAATCTTGTTCTGTAAGACTTGAATCTTACGAATATTGATGGGTGTAATATTCGCCCATATGGGTGAAGCATAGAGAATCACTGGTCTGATGATCATACGTATATGTATAATGCTTCGACAACAATATAAAAGAATTTCCACATTTTATTAACGGAATGCTAACTTTTGAAGCTTTCTAAATTAAAATATAAGACTTTATAGTAAAATGTTACAACAACAAAAAAAATGAAGATCTACATTTAGTGCAGCTAATTTTTAAATTTCAATAATATTCTCTTACTATTTAAGGAGTTGTATAAGCTGGAATATTTAACAGAAACAATGCGTAAGGAACTTACATAATCTTCACTAAAAGAGCAGTAATTATTTATACAAAGTTCCAAAATAAACAATTATTTGATAAAATAAGTTACATATTTGTTTCATATTATTTTTCATTCATTTTCATTTATTATTGCGGTCAAGGGGAGGGCATGTCCCTCTTTCACTCATCTTCAGAACGTTAGTAACCGGATTGGAGATTAAAATAATATGAAACAAATATGTAACACGATTTTTCAAAAAAAATTTAACACCACTACAACAGAGTGGCAATTTTATACTGAAACACCAATTCAGTTATTTTCCATCTTTCATTTATTTCTTTTCCGGTTCCATCCAGTTAATTGCTCTTCCCATATTTTTTTTCTAGATCCGATCTATATAAAACTATTAAAAAAATAAATAAATACCCCCTCAAGCAGCTGCTTGCCACAGAGGTCTGACAGGAGCCTGTCAGTTTATATGCCACAGTAGAAGATCTATACAAGGGGTACGCCAGTTACATACACATTTCCAAGGGGTACGTTAACCATAAAAGTTTGAGAACCGTTGATATATTTGAATCATTTTATTCCCATTGTTATATTATAACTATAGTTTTATCTATCTATACAAGGGGTACGCCAATTACATACACATTTCCAAGGGGTACGTGAAGCATAAAAGTTTGAGAACCACTGATATATATGTTTTGTTTTATTCCCATTGTTATAATATAACTATAGTTTTATCTATCTATACAAGGGGTACGCCAGTTACATACACATTTCCAAGGGGTACGTGAAGCATAAAAGTTTTAGAACCGCTGATATATTTGTATAATTTTATTCCCATTGTTATACTATATCTATAGTTTTATCAATCTATACAAGGGGTACGCCAGTTACATAGATATTTCCAGGGGGTACGTGACGCATAAAAGGTTGAGAACCACTGATATATATGTTTTATTTTATTCCCATTGTTATACTATAAATATAGTTTTATCTATCTATACAAGGGATACGCATAAAAGTTTGAGAACCACAGATATATATGTTTTATTTTATTCCCATTGTTATACTATAACTATAGCTTTATCTATCTATACAAGGGGTACGCCAGTTACATACACATTTCCAAGGGGTACGTGAAGCATAAAAGTTTGAGATCCGCTGATATATTTGTATTATTTTATTCCCATTGTTATACTATAACTGTAGTTTTATCTATCTATACAAGGGGTACGCCAGTTACATACACATTTCCAAGGGGTACGTAAAGCATAAAAAGTTGAGAACCACTGATATATAAGTTTTATTTTATTCCCATTGTTATACTATAACTATAGTTTTACCTATCTATAGAAGGGGTACGCCAGTTACATACACATTTCCAGGGGGTACGTGAAGCATAAAATGTTGAGAACCACTGATATATATGTTTTATTTTATTCCCATTGTTATACTATAACTGTAGTTTTATCTATCTATACAAGGGGAATGCCAGTTACATACACATTTCCAAGGGGTACGTGAAGCATAAAAGTTTGAGAACCGCTGATATATTTGTATTATTTTATTCCCATTGTTATAGTATAACTATAGTTTTATCTATCTATACAAGGGGTACGCCAGTTACATACACATTTCCAAGGGGTACGTGAAGCATAAAAGGTTGAGAACCACTGATATATATATGTTTTATTTTATTCCCATTGTTATACTATAACTATAGTTTTATCTATTTATACAACGGGTACGCCAGTTACATACACATTTCCAGGGGGTACGTGAAACATAAAAGGTTGAGAACCACTGATATATGTTTTATTTTATTCCCATTGTTATAATATGACTATAGTTTTATCTATCTATACAAGGGGTACGCCAGTTACATACACATTTCCAAGGGGTACGTGAAGCATAAAAGTTTTAGAACCGCTGATATATTTGTATTATTTTACCGGCCAGGCCTAGCACCTAATGTCCAACCCCGCCTTCTCGTGGTGCGGACCGTTACTAACTTTCAAAAGAGATACTCTCTTGTGGAAGTGAACGGAAGGGGAGGGCTGCCAGATTAGTGTGGCCTACTGATCTGGACAACTATGGCTACTTTTCTTTTTTTCTACCCTGCTGAGGAGTGGTCAACCACACAGGGTCCTGGTGCTGACCATGTAAACCTACTGGACTGGACAGATATATGGCTCTGAGCTTGATTATGGATCCTGATTTTGCTGCACTGGTGGGCTTCTGTGGAGGGAAAATCTTCCGCTGTGTTTTCTTTTTGTTTGTGGGTTGACAGCCCCAAGTGAATAGATCCACAGGATATGTTTATCAGCTGGTGGATAATCCTGAGCAGAAGTCATCGCAGGCACCTGAACTCTTTGCTTCTATTGGCATCGTCAAATTCTACATTGGAGGAAGTCTTCCAGTGTAGATGGCTTCAGCCTTTAGTAGTGGGGGAACGGGTCTTTGCCCCATGTCTGCGATTAGGGGGCTGTTTGATATTGTCGGCATTCCCTCTCTCAATAAACATAGTTTCTTTAAACATCCCACTAACCATTTTCTCTCCATAGGTAGTTGGAATGTGAGGACTCTGCACAGAGCTTTTTCTCTTGATGTCCTCACACAAGAATTCCACCGTTATAATTTAGATATTCTCGGCTTGCAAGAGACCAGATGGACAGATAAAGGTCAGATTCTTAAAAATAATCTTAAATTTCTCTTTTCAGGGAGGGACGACAAAAAGCATCACCAAGGCGTGGGTCTGCTTCTCAGCAGACACGCTAGTGATGCTCTTCTAGGATATGAGTGCATTAATGAAAGGTTTCTTACAGCAAAATTTCAGACAAGCGTTAAAGACTTGAATGTTATCTGCTGTTATGCCCCCACTGAGGATGCCGATGAGGATGAGAAGGATAGGTTTTATGAACAACTTCAGGATATTTTGAATTCTGTCAAGAAAGGAGATATTACCCTTGTTCTTGGTGACTTCAATGCCAAAGTTGGTACTGACTCTGACCTTTGGGGAGGAGTAATAGGCCCTTTTGGTATTGGTAGCTGCAATAGCAATGGGCAACGTCTCCTACAGGTAAGTAAACTCAATGGATTCAGAATAACTAACACTTATTACAAACACCACGACATACATAAGTACACATGGGTTTCACCTGATGGGCTGCATAAGAATATGATTGATTACATATTAATTAACAGCAAATGGACTAGTTCTGTTAGGAATACCAGGGCATATAGGGGAGCTGAAATTGGATCTGACCATTACCTTGTTAAAAGTATGTTGCAACTTAAACTTAAAAAGTGTTGTGCTAGGGTTAAAAAATTTACTTTTAATACTGAAGCTCTGAAAGATCCAGTTATAGCCAAAGCTTACCATGATAGGTTACTTAGTCATTATGACAGTCATGGTTTGCTTACTACTGAAGTTGAGGAAGAATGGGATCATTTTAAACAGGCTTTTTTGGACACTAACAGTACTCTTTTAGGAAAAAAGGAGCAGAAGAGGCAAAATTATCTGAGTGATAAGGCACTTGAGCTTATTTCGGAAAGAAAGAACTGCAGGAATGCCCTTAATCAATACCCTACTAGTCCTAATAGAAAGCATTACAGAGACCTTAATAAACTTGTAAAGGATCAGTTAGCTGCTGATAAAAATTTTTGGCTTGATGGTTTGGCTGACAAAGCCGAGGAAGCAGTTAGACAGCACAACAGCAGAGAGCTGTACCAGATAGTTAATGTTTTGTGTGGTAGAAAACGGACAGGCATACAAGGATTGAAGGATAAACAAGGTAAGGTTATAGAAGGGGAGGATTCTGTCATGGCTAGGTGGGCTGAGCATTTCAGTGATGTTCTAAACAATGTAGTTAGTTCTACTCCCATTGTTTGCAATGATGATAGATGCATTGGTGGCTTTAATGTTGGCCCTATAACACAATCTGAAGTTAGTTTGGCTGTTTCTAAACTTAAACTACATAAATCCCCAGGGGTAGATGAAATTACTACGGAAATGCTTAGAGCTGGGAATGTTTCGGTTACCACTTGGATGACTGAAATTCTGAATCTCTTTTATGATAAAGGCATGGTTCCTAAGGATTTTACCAGAGCTATTGTTATCCCTATTTTCAAAAAAGGTGATCGCAGTTCTTGTGATAACTATAGGGGTATCAGCCTACTCTCTGTTCCAGGTAAAGTTCTTTCCATGATTGTGCTTAATAGAATTAAGAATCTGGTTGACAGGCAATTGCGTGATGAGCAATGTGGATTCAGAAGTGGTAGGGGATGTGTAGATCAGATATTTTCACTTAGGCAGATTCTTGAGAAATGTTTAGAGTTTCAGAAACCTTTGGTTGCTAGCTTTGTTGATTTCAAAAAGGCTTTCGACTCTGTTGATCGTCATAATTTGTGGTTGATTGTGAGATCATATGGTATACCAGACAAGTTAGTTAACATTATGAAAGCTCTCTATAATAACACTGAGTCGTGTGTGAGAGTTGGTAAGGCTTGTAGCAATTGGTTTAGCATTACTTCTGGTGTTCGACAAGGGTGCATTTTGTCTCCTTTTCTCTTTAGCTTGGTTATTGATTATGTTATGCGAAATTCACTTCAAGGGAAAGATTTTGGCCTTAAATGGGCTGGAGATAGGAAAATTTCTGATTTAGATTATGCTGATGATTTAGCCCTTCTGGCAAATGATGTTGATGAGATGAACTCTTTCATTCGAGCCGTTGATGAGACTGGTAGTAGAGTAGGTTTGGTTATAAACAGAGAGAAAACTAAAGTGATGAAAATTGGTCAGGCTGGCTGTGATTCAGTTAATCTGAATGGTTGCAGTCTTGAGCAGGTGTCACAGTTTAATTATCTTGGGAGCTATGTAACAGATAATGGTGATGTGCGGCATGAGATTAACAGACGAATAGGGATTGCTGCTGGGACTTTTAAGAATCTATGGAGAGTGTGGAGAAATAGGCGTATACACCTAAAGACTAAAATTAGACTGTATAATAGTTTGGTTCTTTCTAGGGTTAGTTATGGTAGTGAAACTTGGACACTTTGTAAACAAGATAACAGGAAACTAGATGCTTTTGATTCCAGATGCTTACGCAGTATCTTGGGCATTAGGTGGTTCAACTTTGTAACTAATGATGAGATTAGGAAAATTAGTTTGCAACCTCCTTTAAGCAGCATATTGTGCAGAGAGAGACTCCGTTGGTTTGGCCATGTTGCCCGTATGAATAATTATAGATTGGCGAATAGGGTTATGAACAGTGTGCCTAAAGGCCTCAGAAAGAAGGGGAGACTTAGGATGCGGTGGGCAGACAATGTCAAACAGGACCTTGTTAGAATTGGTGTGCAGTGGCCAGATGCAGTAGATGTAGCTCAGGATAGACTTGCTTGGAGAACTAAATTGCACGGTCTGGTTGGACCTCCGTAGCCCATGGCTGCTTGAGGATGATGATGATGATGATGATTCCCATTGTTATACTATAATTATAGATTTATCTATTTATACAAGGGGTACGCCAGTTACATACACATTTCCAGGGGGTTCGTGAAGCATACAAGGTTGAGAACCACTAATATATATGTTTTGTTTTATTCCCATTGTTATAACATAACTATAGTTTTATCTATCTATACAAGGGGTACGCCAGTTACATACACATTTCCAAGGGGTACGTGAAGTATAAAAGTTTCAGAACCGCTGATATATTTGTATAATTTTATTCCCATTGTTATACTATAACTATAGTTTTATCTATCTATACAAGGGGTACGCCAGTTATATACATATTTCCAGGGGGTACGTGACGCATAAAAGGTTGAGAACCACTGATATATATGTTTTGTTTTATTCCAATTGTTATACTATAACTATAGTTTTATCTATCTGTACAAGGGGTACGCCAGTTACATACACATTTCCAAGGGGTACGTGAAGCATAAAAGGTTGAGAACCACTGATATATGTGTTTTATTTTATTCCCATTGTTATAGTATAACTATAGTTTTATCTATCTATACAAGGGGTACGCCAGTTACCTACACATTTCCAAGGGGTACGTGAAGCATAAAAGGTTGAGAACCACTGATATATATGTTTTATTTTATTCCCATTGTTATACTATAACTATAGTTTTATCTATTTATACAACGGGTACGCCAGTTACATACACATTTCCAGGGGGTACGTGAAACATAAAAGGTTGAGAACCACTGATATATGTTTTATTTTATTCCCATTGTTATAATATGACTATAGTTTTATCTATCTATACAAGGGGTACGCCAGTTACATACACATTTCCAAGGGGTACGTGAAGCATAAAAGTTTTACAACCGCTGATATATTTGTATTATTTTATTCCCATTGTTATACTATAATTATAGATTTATCTATTTATACAAGGGGTACGCCAGTTACATACACATTTCCAGGGGGTTCGTGAAGCATAAAAGGTTGAGAACCACTAATATATATGTTTTGTTTTATCCCCATTGTTATAACATAACTATAGTTTTATCTATCTATACAAGGGGTACGCCAGTTACATACACATTTCCAAGGGGTACGTGAAGTATAAAAGTTTTAGAACCGCTGATATATTTGTATAATTTTATTCCCATTGTTATACTATAACTATAGTTTTATCTATCTATACAAGGGGTACGCCAGTTGTATACATATTTCCAGGGGGTACGTAACGCATAAAAGGTTGAGAACCACTGATATATATGTTTTGTTTATTCCAATTGTTATACTATAACTATAGTTTTATCTATCTATACAAGGGGTACGCCAGTTACATACACATTTCCAAGGGGTACGTGAAGCATAAAAGGTTGAGAACCACTGATATATGTGTTTTATTTTATTCCCATTGTTATACTATAACTATAGTTTTATCTATCTATACAAGGGGTACGCCAGTTACATACACATTTCCAGGGGGTACGTGAAGCATAAAAGTTGAGAACCACTGATATATATGTTTTATTTTATTCCCATTGTTATACTATAACTACAGTTTTATCTATCTATACAAAGGGTACGCCAGTTACATACATATTTCCAGGGGGTACGTGACCCGTAAAAGGTTGAGAACCACTGATATGTATGTTTTATTTTATTCCCATTGTTATACTATAACTATAGTTTTATCTATCTTTACAAGGCGTATGCATAAAAGTTTGAGAACCACTGATATATATGTTTTATTTTATTCCCATTGCTATACTATAATTAGAGTTTTATCTATCTATACAAGGGGTACGCCAGTTACATACACATTTCCAAGGGGTACGTGAAGCATAAAAGTTTGAGATCCGCTGATATATTTGTATTATTTTATTCCCATTGTTATACTATAACTATAGTTTTATCTATCTATACAAGGGGTACGCCAGTTACATACATATTTCCAGGGGGTACGTGACGCATCAAAGGTTGAGAACCAGTGATATATATGTTTTATTTTATTCCCATTTTTATACCATAAATATAGTTTTATCTATCTATACAAGGGGTACGCATAAAAGTTTGAGAACCACTGATATATATGTTTTATTTTATTCCCATTGTTATACTATAAGTTTTATCTATCTATACAAGGGGTACGCATAAAAGTTTGAGAACCACTGATATATATGTTATATTTTTTTCCCATTGTTACATTATAACTATAGTTTTATCTATCTATACAAGGGGTACGACAGTTACATACACATTTCCAGGGGGTACGTCAAACATAAAAGTTTGAGAACCACTGATATATATCTTTTATTTTATTCCCTTTGTTATACTATAACTATAGTTTTATCTATCTATACAAGGATTACGCCAGTTACATACACATTTCCAAGGGGTACGTGAAGCATAAAAGTTTGAGATCCGCTGATATATTTGTATTATTTTATTCCCATTGTTATACTATAATTATAGATTTATCTATTTATACAAGGGGTACGCCAGTTACATACACATTTCCAGGGGGTGTGTGAAGCATAAAAGGTTGAGAACCACTGATATATATATGTTTTATTTTATTCCCATTGTTATAATGTAACTATAGTTTTATCTATCTATACAAGGGGTACGCCAGTTACATACATATTTCCAAGGGGTACGTGAAGCATAAAAGTTTTAGAACCGCTGATATATTTGTATTATTTTATTCCCATTGTTATACTATAACTATAGTTTTATCTACGCCAGTTACATACATATTTCCAGGGGGTACGTGACGCATAAAAGGTTGAGAACCACTGATATATATGTTTTATTTTATTCCCATTGTTATACTATAAATATAGTTTTATCTATCTATACAAGGGGTACGCATAAAAGTTTGAGAACCACTGATATATATGATTTATTTTATTCCAATTGTTATACTATAACTATAGTTTTATCTATCTATACAAGGGGTACGCCAGTTACATACACATTTCCAAGGGGTACGTGAAGCATAAAAGTTTGAGAACCGCTGATATATTTGTATTATTTTATTCCCATTGTTATAGTATAACTATAGTTTTATCTATCTGTACAAGGGGTACGCCATTTACATACACATTTCCAGGGGGTACGTGAAGCATAAAAGGTTGAGAACCATTGATATATATGTTTTATTTTATTCCCATTGTTATACTATAACTATAGTTTTATCTATATATACAAGGGGTACGTAAGTTACATACACATTTCCAGGGGGTACGTGAAGCATAGAAGTTGAGAACCACTGATATATATGTTTTGTTTTATTCCCATTGTTATAATATAACTATAGTTTTATCTATCTATACAAGGGATACGCATAAAAGTTTGAGAACCACTGATATATATGTTTTATTTTTTTCCCATTGTTATACTATAACTATACTTTTATCTATCTATACAAGGGGTACGCCAGTTACATTAACATTTTCAGGGGGTACGTGAAGCATAAAAGTTTGAGATCCGCTGATATATTTGTATTATTTTATTCCCATTGTTATACTATAACTATAGTTTTATCTATTTATACAAGGGGTACGCCAGTTACATACACATTTTCAGGGGGTATGTGAAGCATAAAAGGTTGAGAACCATTGATATATATGTTTTATTTTTTTCCCATTGTAAAATATAACTATAGTTTTATCTATCTATACAAGGGGTACGCCAGTTACATACACATTTCCAAGGGGTACGTGAAGCATAAAAGTTTTAGAACCGCTGATATATTTGTATTATTTTATTCCCATTGTTATACTATAACTATAGTTTTATCTATCTATACAAGGGGTACGCCAGTTACATACATATTTCCAGGGGGTACGTGACGCATAAAAGGTTGAGAACCACTGATATATAAGTTTTATTTTATTCCCATTGTTATAATATAAATATAGTTTTATCTATCTATACAAGGGGTACGCATAAAAAGTTTGAGAACCACATATATATATGTTTTATTTTATTCCAATTGTTATAATATAACTATAGTTTTATCTATCTATACAAGGGATACGCCAGTTACATACACATTTCCAGGTGGTACGTGAAGCATAAAAGGTTGAGAACCACTGATATATATGTTTTATTTTATTCCAATTGTTATACTATAACTATAGTTTTATCTATCTATACAAGGGGTACGCCAGTTACATACACATTTCCAAGGGGTACGTGAAGCATAAAAGGTTGAGAACCACTGATATATATGTTTTGTTTTATTCCCATTGTTATACTATAACTATAGTTTTATCTATCTATACAAGGGGTACGCCAGTTACATACACATTTCAAAGGGGTACGTGCAGCATAAAAGGTTGAGAACCACTGATATATGTGTTTTAGTTTATTCCCATTGTTATACTATAACTATAGTTTTATCTATCTATACAAGGAGTACGCCAGTTACATACACATTTCCAGGGGGTACGTGAAGCATAAAAGTTTGATAACCACTGATATATATGTTTTATTTTATTCCCATTGTTATACTATAACTGTAGTTTTATCTATCTATACAAGGGGTACGCCAGTTACATACACATTTCCAAGGGGTACGTGAAGCATAAAAGTTTGAGATCCGCTGATATATTTGTATTATTTTATTCCCATTGTTATACTATAACTATACTTTCATCTATTTATACAAGGGGTACGCCAGTTACATACACATTTCCAGGGGGTATGTGAAGCATAGAAGGTTGAGAACCACTGATATATATGTTTTATTTTTTTCCCATTGTTATAATATAACTATAGTTTTATCTATCTATACAAGTGGTACGCCAGTTACATACACATTTCCAAGGGGTACGTGAAGAATAAAAGTTTTAGAACCGCTGACATATTTGTATTATTTTATTCCCATTGTTATATTATAACTATAGTTTTATCTATCTATACAAGGGGTACGCCAGTTACATACATATTTCCAGGGGGTACGTGACGCATAAAAGGTTGAGAACCACTGATATATATGTTTTATTTTATTCCCATTGTTATACTATAAATATAGTTTTATCTATCTATACAAGGGGTACGCATAAAAGTTTGAGAACCACTGATATATATGTTTTATTTTATTCCAATTGTTATACTATAATTGTAGTTTTATCTATCTATACAAGGGGTACGCCAGTTACATACACATTTCCAAGGGGTACGTGAAGCATAAAAGTTTGAGAACCGCTGATATATTTGTATTATTTTATTCCCATTGTTATACTATAACTATAGTTTTATCTACGCCAGTTACATACATATTTCCAGGGGGTACGTGACGCATAAAAGGTTGAGAACCACTGATATATATGTTTTATTTTATTCCCATTGTTATACTATAAATATAGTTTTATCTATCTATACAAGGGGTACGCATAAAAGTTTGAGAACCACTGATATATATGATTTATTTTATTCCAATTGTTATACTATAACTATAGTTTTATCTATCTATACAAGGGGTACGCCAGTTACATACACATTTCCAAGGGGTACGTGAAGCATAAAAGTTTGAGAACCGCTGATATATTTGTATTATTTTATTCCCATTGTTATAGTATAACTATAGATTTATCTATCTGTACAAGGGGTACGCCATTTACATACACATTTCCAGGGGGTACGTAAAGCATAAAAGGTTGAGAACCATTGATATATATGTTTTATTTTATTCCCATTGTTATACTATAACTATAGTTTTATCTACATATACAAGGGGTACGCCAGTTACATACACATTTCCAGGGGGTACGTGAAGCATAGAAGTTGAGAACCACTGATATATATGTTTTGTTTTATTCCCATTGTTATAATATAACTATACTTTTATCTATCTATACAAGGGGTACGCCAGTTACATTAACATTTCCAGGGGGTACGTGAAGCATAAAAGTTTGAGATCCGCTGGTATATTTGTATTATTTTGTTCCCATTGTTATACTATAACTATAGTTTTATCTATTTATACAAGGGGTACGCCAGTTACATACACATTTCCAGGGGGTATGTGAAGCATAAAAGGTTGAGAACCATTGATATATATGTTTTATTTTTTTCCCATTGTAAAATATAACTATAGTTTTATCTATCTATACAAGGGGTACGCCAGTTACATACACATTTCCAAGGGGTACGTGAAGCATAAAAGTTTTAGAACCGCTGATATATTTGTATTATTTTATTCCCATTGTTATACTATAACTATAGTTTTATCTATCTATACAAGGGGTACGCCAGTTACATACATATTTCCAGGGGGTACGTGACGCATAAAAGGTTGAGAACCACTGATATATAAGTTTTATTTTATTCCCATTGTTATAATATAAATATAGTTTTATCTATCTATACAAGGGGTACGCATAAAAAGTTTGAGAACCACATATATATATGTTTTATTTTATTCCAATTGTTATAATATAACTATAGTTTTATCTATCTATACAAGAGGTACGCCAGTTACATACACATTTCCAGGTGGTACGTGAAGCATAAAAGGTTGAGAACCACTGATATATATGTTTTATTTTATTCCAATTGTTATACTATAACTGTAGTTTTATCTTTCTATACAAGGGGTACGCCAGTTACATACACATTTCCAAGGGGTACGTGAAGCATAAAAGGTTGAGAACCACTGATATATATGTTTTGTTTTTTTCTCATTGTTATACTATAACTATAGTTTTATCTATCTATACAAGTGGTACGCCAGTTACATACACATTTCAAAGGGGTACGTGCAGCATAAAAGGTTGAGAACCACTGATATATGTGTTTTAGTTTATTCCCATTGTTATACTATAACTATAGTTTTATCTATCTATACAAGGAGTACGCCAGTTACATACACATTTCCAGGGGGTACGTGAAGCATAAAAGTTTGATAACCACTGATATATATGTTTTATTTTATTCCCATTGTTATACTATAACTGTAGTTTTATCTATCTATACAAGGGGTACGCCAGTTACATACACATTTCCAAGGGGTACGTGAAGCATAAAAGTTTGAGATCCGCTGATATATTTGTATTATTTTATTCCCATTGTTATACTCTAACTATACTTTCATCTATTTATACAAGGGGTACGCCAGTTACATACACATTTCCAGGGGGTATGTGAAGCATAGAAGGTTGAGAACCACTGATATATATGTTTTATTTTTTTCCCATTGTTATAATATAACTATAGTTTTATCTATCTATACAAGTGCTACGCCAGTTACATACACATTTCCAAGGGGTACGTGAAGCATAAAAGTTTTAGAACCGCTGACATATTTGTATTATTTTATTCCCATTGTTATATTATAACTATAGTTTTATCTATCTAAACAAGGGGTACGCCAGTTACATACATATTTCCAGGGGGTACGTGACGCATAAAAGGTTGAGAACCACTGATATATATATGTTTTATTTTATTCCCATTGTTATACTATAAATATAGTTTTATCTATCTATACAAGGGGTACGCATAAAAGTTTGAGAACCACTGATATATATGTTTTATTTTATTCCAATTGTTATACTATAACTGTAGTTTTATCTATCTATACAAGGGGTACGCCAGTTACATACACATTTCCAAGGGGTACGTGAAGCATAAAAGTTTGAGATCCGCTGATATATTTGTATTATTTTATTCCCATTGTTATAGTATAACTATAGTTTTATCAATCTATACAAGGGGTACGCCAGTTACAAACACATTTCCAGGGGGTACGTGAAGCATAAAAGTTTGAGAAACGCTGATATATATGTTTTATTTTATTTCCATTGTTATACTATAACTATAGTTTTATCTATCTATACAAGGGGTACGCCAGTTACATACACATTTCCAGGGGGTACGTGAAGCATAAAAGGTTGAGAACCACTGATATATATGTTTTTATTATTCCCATTGTTATACTATAACTATAGTTTTATCTATTTATACAAGGGGTACGCCAGTTACATACACATTTCCAGGGGGTATGTGAAGCATAAAAGGTTGAGAACCACTGATATATATGTTTTATTTTTTTTCCCATTGTTATACTATAACTACAGTTTTATCTATCTATACAAAGGGTACGCCAGTTACATACATATTTCCAGGGGGTACGTGACGCATCAAAGGTTGAGAACCACTGATATATATGTTTTATTTTATTCCCATTTTTATACTATAAATATAGTTTTATCTATCTATACAAGGGGTACGCATAAAAGTTTGAGAACCACTGATATATATGTTTTATTTTATTCCCATTGTTATACTATAAGATTTATCTATCTATACAAGGGGTACGCATAAAAGTTTGAGAACCACTGATATATGTGTTATATTTTATTCCCATTGTTACACTATAAATATAGTTTTATCTATCTATACAAGGGGTACGCCAGTTACATACACATTTCCAGGGGGTACGTCAAACATAAAAGTTTGAGAACCACTGATATATATCTTTCATTTTATTCCCATTGTTATACTATAACTATAGTTTTATCTATCTATACAAGGGTTACGCCAGTTACATACACATTTCCAAGGGGTACGTGAAGCATAAAAGTTTGAGATCCGCTGATATATAGGTATTATTTTATTCCCATTGTTATACTATAATTATAGTTTTTTCTATTTATACAAGGAGTACGCCAGTTACATACATATTTCCAGGGGGTGTGTGAAGCATAAAAGGTTGAGAACCACTGATATATATGTTTTATTTTATTCCCATTGTTATAATGTAACTATAGTTTTATCTATCTATACAAGGGGTACGCCAGTTACATACACATTTCCAAGGGGTACGTGAAGCATAAAAGGTTGAGAACCACTGATATATATGTTTTATTTTATTCCCATTGTTATACTATAACTATAGTTTTATCTATCTATACAAGGGGTACGCCAGTTACATACATATTTCCAGGGGGAAATGACCCATAAAAGTTTGAGAACCACTGATATATATGTTTTATTTTATTCCCATTGTTATACTATAACTATACTTTTATCTATCTATACAAGGGGTACGCCAGTTACATACACATTTCCAGGGGGTACGTGAAGCATAAAAGTTTGAGATCCGCTGATATATTTGTATTATTTTATTCCCATTGTTATGCTATAACTATAGTTTTATCTATTTATATAAGGGGTACGCCAGTTACATACACATTTCCAGGGGGTATGTGAAGCATAAAAGGTTGAGAACCACTGATATATATGTTTTATTTTTTTCCCATTGTTATAATATAACTATAGTTTTATCTATATATACAAGGGGTACGCCAGTTACATACACATTTCCAAGGGGTACGTGAAGCATAAAAGTTTTAGAACCGCTGATATATTTGTATTATTTTATTCCCATTGTTATACTATAACTATAGATTTATCTATCTATACAACGGGTACGCCAGTTACATAGATATTTCCAGGGGGTACGTGACGCATAAAAGGTTGAGAACCACTGATATATATCTTTTATTTTATTCCCATTGTTATACTATAAATATAGTTTTATCTATCTATACAAGGGGTACGCATAAAAGTTTGAGAACCACATATATATATGTTTTATTTTATTCCAATTGTTATACTATAACTATAGTTTATCTATCTATACAAGGGGTACGCCAGTTACATACATATTTCCAGGTGGTACGTGAAGCATAAAAGGTTGAGAACCACTGATATATATGTTTTATTTTATTCCAATTGTTATACTATAACTGTAGTTTTATCTATCTATACAAGGGGTACGTTAGTTACATACACATTTCCAAGGGGTACGTGAAGCATAAAAGTTTTAGAACCGCTGATATATTTGTATTATTTTATTCCCATTGTTATGCTATAACTATAGTTTTATCTATTTCTATAAGGGGTACGCCAGTTACATACACATTTCCAGGGGGTATGTGAAGCATAAAAGGTTGAGAACCACTGATATATATGTTTTATTTTTTTCCCATTGTTATAATATAACTATAGTTTTATCTATCTATACAAGTGGTACGCCAGTTACATACACATTTCCAAGGGGTACGTGAAGCATAAAAGTTTTAGAACCGCTGACATATTTGTATTATTTTATTCCCATTGTTATATTATAACTATAGTTTTATCTATCTATACAAGGGGTACGCCAGTTACATACATATTTCCAGGGGGTACGTGACGCATAAAAGGTTGAGAACCACTGATATATATGTTTTATTTTATTCCCATTGTTATACTATAAATATAGTTTTATCTATCTATACAAGGGGTACGCATAAAAGTTTGAGAACCACTGATATATATGTTTTATTTTATTCCAATCGTTATACTATAACTATAGTTTTATCTATCTATACAAGGGGTACGCCAGTTACATACACATTTCCAGGTGGTACGTGAAGCATAAAAGGTTGAGAACCACTGATATATATGTTTTATTTTATTCCAATTGTTATACTATAACTGTAGTTTTATCTATCTATACAAGGGGTACGCCAGTTACATACACATTTCCAAGGGGTACGTGAAGCATAAAAGTTTGAGAACCGCTGATATATATGTTTTATTTTATTCCCATTGTTATAACTATAGTTTTATCTATCTATACAAGGGGTACGCCAATTGCATACACATTTCCAGGGGGTACGTGAAGCATAAAAGGTTGAGAACCACTGATATATATGTTTTTTTTATTCCCATTGTTATATTATAACTATAGTTTTATCTATTTATACAAGGGGTACGCCAGTTACATACACATTTCCAGGGGGTACGTGAAGCATAAAAGGTTGAGAACCACTGATATATATGTTTTATTTTATTCCCATTGTTATAATATAACTATAGTTTTATCTATCTATACAAGGGGTACGCATAAAAGTTTGAGAACCACTGATATATATGTTTTATTTTATTCCCATTGTTATACTATAACTCTAGTTTTATCTATCTATACAAGGGGTACGCCAGTTACATACACATTTCCAGGGGGTACGTGAAACATAAAAGTTTGAGAACCACTGATATATATGTTTTATTTTATTCCCATTGTTATACTATAACTATAGTTTTATCCATCTATACAAGGGTTACGCCAGTTACATACACATTTCCAGGGGGTACGTGAAGCATAAAAGGTTGAGAACCACTGATTATATGTTTTGTTTTATTCCCATTGTTACAATATAACTATAGTTTTATCTATCTATACAAGGGTTACGCCAGTTACATACACATTTCCAAGGGGTACGTGAAGCATAAAAGTTTGAGATCCGCTGATATATAGGTATTATTTTATTCCCATTGTTATACTATAATTATAGTTTTTTCTATTTATACAAGGAGTACGCCAGTTACATACATATTTGCAGGGTGTGTGTGAAGCATAAAAGGTTGAGAACCACTGATATATATGTTTTATTTTATTCCCATTGTTATAATGTAACTATAGTTTTATCTATCTATACAAGGGGTACGCCAGTTACATACACATTTCCAAGGGGTACGTGAAGCATAAAAGGTTGAGAACCAATGATATATATGTTTTATTTTATTCCCATTGTTATACTATAACTATAGTTTTATCTATCTATACAAGGGGTACGCCAGTTACATACATATTTCCAGGGGGAAGTGACCCATAAAAGTTTGAGAACCACTGATATATATGTTTTATTTTATTCCCATTGTTATACTATAACTATACTTTTATCTATCTATACAAGGGGTACGCCAGTTACATACACATTTCCAGGGGGTACGTGAAGCATAAAAGTTTGAGATCCGCTGATATATTTGTATTATTTTATTCCCATTGTTATGCTATAACTATAGTTTTATCTATTTATATAAGGGGTACGCCAGTTACATACACATTTCCAGGGGGTATGTGAAGCATAAAAGGTTGAGAACCACTGATATATATATGTTTTATTTTTTTCCCATTGTTATAATATAACTATAGTTTTATCTATATATACAAGGGGTACGCCAGTTACATACACATTTCCAAGGGGTACGTGAAGCATAAAAGTTTTAGAACCGCTGATATATTTGTATTATTTTATTCCCATTGTTATACTATAACTATAGATTTATCTATCTATACAACGGGTACGCCAGTTACATAGATATTTCCAGGGGGTACGTGACGCATAAAAGGTTGAGAACCACTGATATATATCTTTTATTTTATTCCCATTGTTATACTATAAATATAGTTTTATCTATCTATACAAGGGGTACGCATAAAAGTTTGAGAACCACATATATATATGTTTTATTTTATTCCAATTGTTATACTATAACTATAGTTTATCTATCTATACAAGGGGTACGCCAGTTACATACATATTTCCAGGTGGTACGTGAAGCATAAAAGGTTGAGAACCACTGATATATATGTTTTATTTTATTCCAATTGTTATACTATAACTGTAGTTTTATCTATCTATACAAGGGGTACGTTAGTTACATACACATTTCCAAGGAGTACGTGAAGCATAAAAGTTTTAGAACCGCTGATATATTTGTATTATTTTATTCCCATTGTTACACTATAATTATAGTTTTATCTATTTATACAAGGGGTACTCCAGTTAGATACACATTTCCAGGGGGTATGTGAAGCATAGAAGGTTGAGAACCACTGATATATATGTTTTATTTTTTTCCCATTGTTATAATATAACTATAGTTTTATCTATCTATACAAGTGGTACGCCGGTTACATACACATTTCCAAGGGGTACGTGAAGCATAAAAGTTTTAGAACCGCTGACATATTTGTATTATTTTATTCCCATTGTTATATTATAACTATAGTTTTATCTATCTATGCAAGGGGTACGCCAGTTACATACATATTTCCAGGGGGTACGTGACGCATAAAAGGTTGAGAACCACTGATATATATGTTTTATTTTATTCCCATTGTTATACTATAAATATAGTTTTATCTATCTATACAAGGGGTACGCATAAAAGTTTGAGAACCACTGATATATATGTTTTATTTTATTCCAATCGTTATACTATAACTATAGTTTTATCTATCTATACAAGGGGTACGCCAGTTACATACACATTTCCAGGTGGTACGTGAAGCATAAAAGGTTGAGAACCACTGATATATATGTTTTATTTTATTCCAAATGTTATACTATAACTGTAGTTTTATCTATCTATACAAGGGGTACGCCAGTTACATACACATTTCCAAGGGGTACGTGAAGCATAAAAGTTTGAGAACCGCTGATATATTTGTATTATTTTATTCCCATTGTTATAGTATAACTATAGTTTTATCTATCTATACAAGGGGTACGCCAGTTACAAACACATTTCCAGGGGGTACGTGAAGCATAAAAGTTTGAGAAACGCTGATATATATGTTTTATTTTATTCCCATTGTTATAACTATAGTTTTATCTATCTATACAAGGGGTACGCCAATTACATACACATTTCCAGGGGGTACGTGAAGCATAAAAGGTTGAGAACCACTGATATATATGTTTTTTTTATTCCCATTGTTATATTATAACTATAGTTTTATCTATTTATACAAGGGGTACGCCAGTTACATACACATTTCCAGGGGGTACGTGAAGCATAAAAGGTTGAGAACCACTGATATATATGTTTTATTTTATTCCCATTGTTATAATATAACTATAGTTTTATCTATCTATACAAGGGGTACGCATAAAAGTTTGAGAACCACTGATATATATGTTTTATTTTATTCCCATTGTTATACTATAACTCTAGTTTTATCTATCTATACAAGGGGTACGCCAGTTACATACACATTTCCAGGGGGTACGTGAAACATAAAAGTTTGAGAACCACTGATATATATGTTTTATTTTATTCCCATTGTTATACTATAACTATAGTTTTATCTATCTATACAAGGGTTACGCCAGTTACATACACATTTCCAGGGGGTACGTGAAGCATAAAAGGTTGAGAACCACTGATTATATGTTTTGTTTTATTCCCATTGTTACAATATAACTATTGTTTTATCTATCTATACAAGGGGTACGCCAGTTACATACATATTTCCAGGGGGTACGTGACCCATAAAAGGTTGAGTACCACTGATATATATGTTTTATTTTATTCCCATTGTTGTACTATAACTATAGTTTTATCTATCTATACAAGGGGTATGCATAAAAGTTTGAGAACCACTGATATATATGTTTTATTTTACTCCCATTGTTATACTATGACTATAGTTTTATCTATCTATACAAGGGGTACGCCAGTTACATACACATTTCCAAGGGGTACGTGAAGCATAAAAGTTTGAGATTCGCTGATATATTTGTGTTATTTTATTCCCATTGTTATAATATAACTATAGTTTTATCTATCTATACAAGGGGTACGCCAGTTACATACACATTTCCAAGGGGTACGTGAAGCATAAAAGTTTTAGAACCGCTGATATATTTGTATAATTTTATTCCCATTGTTATACTATAACTATAGTTTTATCTATCTATACAAGGGGTACGCCAGTTACATACATATTTCCAGGGGGTACGTGACGCATAAAAGGTTGAGAACCACTGATATATATGTTTTATTTTATTCCCATTGTTATACTATAAATATAGTTTTATCTATATACAAGGGGTACGCATAAAAGTTTGAGAACCACATATATATATGTTTTATTTTATTCCAATTGTTATACTATAACTATAGTTTTATCTATCTATACAAGGGGTACGCCAGTTACGTACACATTTCCAGGTGGTACGTGAAGCATAAAAGGTTGAGAACCACTGATATATATGTTTTATTTTATTCCAATTGTTATACTATAAATGTAGTTTTATCTATCTATACAAGGGGTACGTTAGTTACATACACATTTCCAAGGGGTACGTGAAGCATAAAAGTTTTAGAACCGCTGATATATTTGTATTATTTTATTCCCATTGTTACACTATAATTATAGTTTTATCTATTTATACAAGGGGTACTCCAGTTACATACACATTTTCAGGGGGTACGTGAAGCATAAAAGGTTGAGAACCACTGATATATATGTTTTGTTTTATTCCCATTGTTATACTATAGCTATAGTTTTATCTATCTATACAAGGGGTACGCCAGTTACATACACATTTCAAAGGGGTACGTGCAGCATAAAATGTTGAGAACCACTAATATATGTGTTTTATTTTATTCCCATTGTTATACTATAACTATAGTTTTATCTATCTATACAAGGGGTACGCCAGCTACATACACATTTCCAAGGGGTACGTGAAGCATAAAAGTTTGATAACCACTGATATATATGTTTTATTTTATTCCCATTGTTATACTATAACTGTAGTTTTATCTATCTATACAAGTGGTACGCCAGTTACATACACATTTCCAAGGGGTACGTGAAGCATAAAAGTTTTAGAACCGCTGACATATTTGTATTATTTTATTCCCATTGTTATATTATAACTATAGTTTTATCTATCTATACAAGGGGTACGCCAGTTACATACATATTTCCAGGGGGTACGTGACGCATAAAAGGTTGAGAACCACTGATATATATGTTTTATTTTATTCCCATTGTTATACTATAAATATAGTTTTATCTATCTATACAAGGGGTACGCATAAAAGTTTGAGAACCACTGATATATATGTTTTATTTTATTCCAATCGTTATACTATAACTATAGTTTTATCTATCTATACAAGGGGTACGCCAGTTACATACATATTTCCAGGGGGTACGTGACGCATAAATGGTTGAGAACCACTGATATATATGTTTTATTTTATTCCCATTGTTATACTATAGTAATAGTTTTATCTATCTATACAAGGGGTACGCCAGTTACATACACATTTCCAGGTGGTACGTGAAGCATAAAAGGTTGAGAACCACTGATATATATGTTTTATTTTATTCCAATTGTTATACTATAACTGTAGTTTTATCTATCTATACAAGGGGTACGCCAGTTACATAGACATTTCCAAGGGGTACGTGAAGCATAAAAGTTTGAGAACCGCTGATATATTTGTATTATTTTATTCCCATTGTTATAGTATAACTATAGTTTTATCTATCTATACAAGGGGTACGCCAGTTACAAACACATTTCCGGGGGGTACGTGAAGCATAAAAGTTTGAGAAACGCTGATATATATGTTTTATTTTATTCTCATTGTTATACTATAACTATAGTTTTATCTATCTATACAAGGGGTACGCCAGTTACATACACATTTCCAGGGGGTACGTGAGCATAAAAGTTTGAGAACCACTGATATATATGTTTTTTTTATTCCCATTGTTATATTATAACTATAGTTTTTCTATTTATACAAGGGGTACGCCAGTTACATACACATTTCCAGGGGGTACGTGAAGCATAAAAGGTTGAGAACCACTGATATATATGTTTTATTTTATTCCCATTGTTATAATATAACTATAGTTTTATCTATCTATACAAGGGGTACGCATAAAAGTTTGAGAACCACTGATATATATGTTTTATTTTATTCCCATTGTTATACTATAACTCTAGTTTTATCTATCTATACAAGGGGTACGCCAGTTACATACACATTTCCAGGGGGTACGTGAAACATAAAAGTTTGAGAACCACTGATATATATGTTTTATTTTATTCCCATTGTTATACTATAACTATAGTTTTATCTATCTATACAAGGGTTACGCCAGTTACATACACATTTCCAGGGGGTACGTGAAGCATAAAAGTTTGAGAACCACTGATTATATGTTTTGTTTTATTCCCATTGTTACAATATAACTATTGTTTTATCTATCTATATAAGGGGTACGCCAGTTACATACATATTTCTAGGGGGTACGTGACCCATAAAAGGTTGAGAACCACTGATATATATGTTTTATTTTGTTCCCATTGTTATACTATAACTATAGTTTTATCTATCTATACAAGGGGTATGCATAAAAGTTTGAGAACCACTGATATATATGTTTTATTTTATTCCCATTGTTATACTATAACTATAGTTTTATCTATCTATACAAGGGGTACGCCAGTTACATACACATTTCCAAGGGGTACGTGAAGCATAAAAGTTTGAGATTCGCTGATATATTTGTATTATTTTATTCCCATTGTTATAATATAACTATAGTTTTATCTATCTATACAAGGGGTACGCCAGTTACATACACATTTCCAAGGGGTACGTGAAGTATAAAAGTTTTAGAACCGCTGATATATTTGTATAATTTTATTCCTTTTGTTATACTATAACTATAGTTTTATCTATCTATACAAGGGGTACGCCAGTTACATACATATTTCCAGGGGGTACGTGACGCATAAAAGTTTGAGAAACACTGATATATATGTTTTATTTTATTCCCATTGTTATACTATAAATATAGTTTTATCTATCTATACAAGGGGTACGCATAAAAGTTTGAGAACCACTGATATGTATGTTTTATTTTTTTCCAATTGTTATACTATAACTATAGTTTTATCTATCTATACAAGGGGTACGTCAGTTACATACACATTTCCAAGGGGTACGTGAAGCATAAAATTTTAGAACCTCTGATATATTTGTATTATTTTATTCCCATTGTTATACTATAACTATAGTTTTATCTATCTATACAAGGGGTACGCCAGTTACATACACATTTCCAAGGGGTACGTGAAGCATAAAAGTTTGAGAACCGCTGATATATTTGTATTATTTTTTTCCCATCGTTATAGTATAACTGTAGTTTTATCTATCTATACAAGGGGTACGCCAGTTACAAACAGATTTCCAGGGCGTACGTGAAGCATAAAAGTTTGAGAACCGCTGATATATATGTTTTATTTTATTCCCATTGTTATACTATAACTATAGTTTTATCTGTCTATACAAGGGGTACGCCAGTTACATACACATTTCCAGTGGGTACGTGAAGCATAAAAGTTGAGAACCACTGATATATATGTTTTGTTTTATTCCCATTGTTATACTATAACTATAGTTTTATCCATCTATACAAGGGGTACGCATAAAAGTTTGAGAATACTGATATATATATGTTTTATTTTATTCCCATTGTTATACTATAACTATAGTTTTATCTATCTATACAAGGGGTACGCCAGTTACATACACATTTCCAAGGGGTACGTGAAAAATAAAAGGTCGAGAACAACTGATATATGTGTTTTATTTTATTCCCATTGTTATACTATAACTATAGTTTTATCTATCTATACAAGGGGTACGCCAGTTACATACACATTTCCAGGGGTACGTGAAGCATAAAGGGTTGAGAACCACTGATATATATGTTTTATTTTATTCCCATTGTTATACTATAACTATAGTTTTATCTATCTATACAAGGGGTACGACAGTTACATATACATTTCCAGGGGGTACGTGAAGCATAAAAGGTTGAGAACCACTGATATATATGTTTTATTTTATTCCCATTTTTATACTATAACTATAGTTTTATCTCTCTATAGAAGGGGTGCGCCAGTTACATACACATTTCTAAGGGGGTACGTGAAGCATAAAATGTTGAGAACCACTGATATATATGTTTTATTTTATTCTCATTGTTATACTATTACTTTAGTTTTATCTATCTATACAAGGGTTACGCCAGTTACATATTCATTTCTAGGGGGTACGTGAAGCATAAATGGTTGAGAACCATTGGTCTGAACGATCGTTATATGTTGGAATTAAGTACACTGATTTTCATAAATTGAGGGAAATCCCTACGTTAACCCTTTGGATACCAAGCTGTTAATAAAAACCAAGCTACTACAATTTTAATTAAATAATTCAGATATTTCCCCTTCTTAAAAGTGAAACTGTCGTGTCCCTCTAATTTATTTTCGTATTTATTTTTATTGTATTTATCTACGAAATAAGCTTATATATAAAATATATGACGGAGAAGCCATAGATGACTTTAAGGCATCTCCGTCCCTAGCCGGAGAGATACGGATGGAGTCACCGAGAGGAGCGACGGGGAGACAAAGAAAATTTAGGGTAAAGAAGGAAATGCTCCATAGATGGAACGTAAAATGAACGACAGCAGCGGCGTGCTCGGTACGGTATGCAACCTGCTCGGTAGAAAAGCCGCTGTTCAGACAATTCTATTCCAGACACTATAATCTAAACTAGCGAGTAATAGTAAAAATCTTATTCGTAAATTACTTTAAAAGAAATCAAACTGAAATAAGTTATTAATTGTTTATTTAGGGACATAAATTTAATCTTATTAATTATATTTATTAATATATTATAAAAATTATATTTTAAACAGATGAAACCAGAAGAAAACTTTTATTTTTGTCATTTTCAGTAAAGTCTTTTACTAGATGTAATTCGTTTTCTATGAAAAAAAAAAACTCTCTAAAGACAGCAATTTAAATGTACTGCAAAAAGTATAAAAATGCCATTTTTTCATGCTATTCTATAAAAAATTATCTTACTTTATTTCTGTCGAACTTCCCAAATAATATTTCGATGTTTACGTTTTCCTTACAAGCGACCAAAAAATTGTTTTTTCTTTCTTTGTGGGCTGAAAATTGTCATTTAATGTTGGAAGCTTGCCTGGAAACCTGAATTTAACGGCAGTTAACAGGAAATTTAACTGGAAAATACAAAGAACTGGGATCTACTTTGAAGTTTGCGTGCAACCATGCACATTATCTTTAGAGTAATTCCCTGGATCTATGCATATTAATACTTTTTAAGTTCCAGATTTTTTTTTACATACAACAGCTGTCATTAAAAAAACTATTAAATAATCGGATTATTCCATTCTATTATTTACTAGTATTTCACTTATATTAAATCAACAAACGAAATTACGTTTTAAAGCTGAATTATTAATAAAAATCACAGAATGTAAAATTTAGCATTAATGTAATTTTTTTTACGAAAATTTCAATCCCACAGCAGTGACAGCTAACCATTAGGAGCTGTTATTCCAAATCTTTTTAATCTCACAGTAGCAAAATAACATATATTCTAGCATTTTGTTTTTAGGCATAGATGGCAGGATATGATTTTGTTTTATTTCCTTCGGTTTTGCTCACAACCGCAGAAAATGCCCTTACAGCTGCTTGACTACTTACACTTTAGTGGGTGTAAGAAGCATATTACTGTTAATAACGTTTCCACTTCATGTTAATATTGAACAGCACTATACACAAAACAAATTTTAAATCGCATTTTTATTTAGGTGTAAAATTTAGTTATTATTAAGTGTAAAATTTATGTGATACATGAGATGGCAAATTTGGAATTAATCCCAAGGCTGCCGATAATGTCAGCAACCATCCTTGCAAACATGGAAAGTGAATCTTTTTGTCCCGGTCTGAAACTGAATGCTACAGATGACTCAATGAAAGTTTTCCACGAACTCAAGCGTCCAAAGTTTGCTATCACTGCTGAGCTTTTGTTCTGTGTTTAAATATGCGACTGTTCGAAATGACAAACAGATTATTTGTGATGGAACAAAAATCAGCAATATGGCTAGCACTGGCTGGCAGATGCTTTAATACATTTAAATAGCATAAGGCAGTGGCTACTGATTGTCTGAAAACTTGAGATGCAAGGTTTACTCGCATTACACTCAAGTCATGGATAATAACATGTTTTTTTGTTAGTTTCAGCACAACATGGTGTGGCAGCAATGCCGGCTCAAGGTACCGGCAACTCGGGCAGTTGCCCGGGCGCGCCATGTGCTTAGGGGCGCCATCAAGGATCTTCCAAAAAAAGAAAAAGTGAAAAGAATAAATAAAATATTTTTTTAAACTGACGTTTTTAAGATGGAGAAACAGCAGGTGATGTGTATATATGTAGAGAGAGAGTGTGTGTGTGTCCCTTTTAACGACACGCAAAGATGCTCGGTTGCCAAATCTCTAGTGTAAGTTCACGCGGAGTTTATTATTGATATTGGCGTTATTGTACGATACGTTTTCTCACTAGAAAGGCAACAAAGTATCTGTTCAGTATCTTCTCAGACGTCAAAATTGTGAGTGTGACATTATTGCCTAAGACTAAGTCTTCAACCGCATTACTGAATGCTTATGCTTATGCATTACTGAATGCGGATGAAACAAATTGAAATGAAATGACAACTGTCAATTTTTCTTTTGTTTCTGAGATTGTTCTTGTGTTTTTTGTTTTCTGCCGTTTATAATGATATACCATAGTGTTTTTATTTGTTTTCTTTAGACATTTTCGATTTATTTAATTTTTTTCTACTCCTAAAATTAGGAAATGCCTCCAAAAAAGTTATCCGGCTATGAAAGCAGAAAAAGACGTCTTCAACAAGAAGAAGCAGTCAAGAAACACCAAAGGTATCAAGTTTTTTCAGCCCTAAGTCAAACATTGGGAACAATGCAGGCTCAACTTCTTCAGCTACATATATCTGTCCAGATTTGTCATCATTTGACGTGATGATGATTGATCATCATTGATTGTGAAGTCAAACCCACTGAAGATACTGTACTTTCCGAAGAAAAGAACAACTGCATGCATGAATTAAAAGATCAGGATCACAACTGTAATGCGGTTGAAGACTTAGTCTTAGGCAATAATGTCACACTCACAACAGGGAATACTGGGAATGTTGAAAGTAAATTTGAAAACTCAACCAAAATAAATGTCAACTACAGTGATCCAGCACAATGGCCAGATGAATTATCAATAGCTGAAAGTGATCACATCATTATGAATGGGCCACATCCTATTAATAAACAGTACAGTCTTCCAAAAGATGCAAATAAAAGTAGTTTATATGTGACAATGATGTATAGGAAAATAAACAATGGTGAGAATTTTCTTAGGAGGTGGCATATTTATTCAGAGAGCACCAATAAAATTTATTGCTTTTGTTGCAAAATTTTTGGCTTCTCCAGTCAATGTTAGGAAAATCTGGAATTAATGACTGGAAGCATGCTCATGAATACTTACAGTCACATGAAAATTTCAGTTTTGTAGAATAAGTTAGCCGTCCCGTGGCCGAGTGGTTAGCGCGCTTGGCTACTGATCTATGGGACCTGGGTTCGAGCCCCGGGTAAGGCATGGATGTTTGTGTTGTTTTCTGCTGAGGTCCTGCCATCCTCTCAGATCTTCTACTGTGGCATATAAACTGACAGGCTCCTGTCAGACCTCTGTGGCAAGCAGCTGCTTGAGGGGGTATTTATTTATTTATTAGAATAAGTTAAGGTACCAAGAAAATAATGATATAAATGGATGTGATCTCTTGACTGAACTAGATATAGCCAAAGAATTATTTCCTGAAGATGTAAAGCTTCCAATAGAACCGCTAGGTTCATAAACACTAATAAGTTACAGGATGTCGTGCCAAATCTGTGGATTGTATTAAGAATAATGCTTACAATACCTATTACTGTGGCCGCTGGCGAGAGAAGCTTTAGTAAATTAAAGCTTATAAAAACATACTTACGGTCATCCATGTCTCAAGACACAATGAATTCTGTGGCAATTTTATCTATAGAAAATGATATTGCAAAGAATATAAATATAGAAAGTGCCATGAAAAGATTTGCTGATCTAAAGGCTAGAAAAAAAAATGTTTTAGGTAGGCTAATTGTTCATACTGTCCAAATACTGGTTCAGAAACAAAAACAATATTATTGTTCATTGTTTGTTAAAAAAACAACCCAGGTAATAAACTCATTTCTATATTTTTGTTTTTATCTTGTGAAAATGTTTATAATTACACTTAAAAAGGGCGCCGAATTTCAGCTTGTCCAGGGTGCCAGCAACCATAAGGCCGGCCCTGCATGTACCACAGCTGATTTTAAGGTTTCACCTTCCAACATCCTCAGAGATTGTTGAGTCTCAGGGTCAGTAACAGAATCAATAAATTGCAATTGAGCTAAGTTATCTTGAATTTCTGGTGGACAGTTACTATAAGCTAATCTCGGTAGACGCTCAGTATCACTAGCAAATTCTTGCAAAATTTCACCATTCTTCTGTATACAATGTTTCAATTTTGTCATATAGTATTGTTTTAAATACACGCTGCGTATATTTGCATGTTGTCGTCCTCAGTGACGTCATTATTTCATCCAATGACTTTCAATCTTGGATCACGGTTTCCGCCGCCCTTAACTATTAACATATGACGTTCCTAAAGGAATTCCTTCTGGGTGTTCTTTTTCAATTTACGCCAGTGTATTTAGCCACCATTACGCTGTTGATGTGTGTTCAACCCCAGATTAGTAAATGCGGGGTTCATTAGTTGAAAAACAAATAACAATGAAACAAAAGCTAAACTGCTAAAACATTTAGACTGCACACAAACATCAATTTTCTAGCCGAAATAAATCATTAGAAATATTCGTTTGAAGTTTTCAATTTTTCCCCCCTTTCAAAGGGCGCATTTTAAACTTTCGAGAGATTCGAAAAGAATGAATCGTAAAAGTTTATCAATTCCTATGGAACCCAAAATAATTTTTTATTCATCCCTAAGAACTACATAATTGCGTTTCTTCCCCCCCCCCCCGGAGGTATTGGTGAAAATCATTTCTTCAATTCAAACGTCATGACCTTCCCATTTCACCAAAAAAAATTTTAAATTGTAACGTAATCACATCATTTGAAATATTCATTTAAATTTTGCCAATTCGAAATTTCTCTACCGTCAGACAATGCAATTGTGTCTTTTACGACATTACGAAAGTGCAGATCATAATATTTCATCCAACACAAAAAAACATTTTTAATATATCACTAAAAACAAAAAAGATGAATATCTGCAAACGGACAGCCATATATGCAGAAGACAAAGTGAAAACATTTACTCGTCTTTGTTTTTCTTTAGAAAGAGGAGCAGCTAAAAATAACGATTTTTAAATAATATATTCGTAACGATATGATGTTCGTAATTTTTTTTGTTTGTAAGGTTCGTTGTTTATTAATTCTGAATTTGTTTGAAGTTTAAGCAAAATATTCCTTTGTGCAATTGACGAACCAAAAAAAAAAGGGGAATATCTACCAGTCAGATGTTCGTAATTTTTTTGTTTGTTTGTAAGGTTCGTTGTTTATTAATTCTGAATTTGTTTGAAGTTTAAACAAAATATTCCTTTGTGCAATTGACGAACCAAAAAAAAAGGGGAATATCTATCCAGTCAGTTTGTTAGAAATCTTCTGGGATTAGTTGTAACAGAATAAAAAGTTTTCGACACAAAATAAAAGTCTTTTTAGATATGTAAATGATTATGAAATGTATCTGTTAAAATAATGGACTGCATATATGAGATAATCTTCGCAACATTAGTTGATGGTTTGCGAAATGGGTTCGTTAATAGTTACTTGAAAACTGAGACCTAAATTGAGTTGTTTTATTGAACCATGAATAAAATTTCGTTTTCTGTATTGGTCAAAATTTTATGAAACCATTCAACTGATTGCAACTGATTTAGTGACAACATGTCTTTTAACGAACAAACTGATCCAAACACGATTTTGATATTTATGAGCTATTGGAAAAAAAAACGAAATTAGAAATGCATTCATTTCGTAAAATGTGAATTTTTATATTAAGAAAAAAATTTTAGATGACACTTTTATTTAGAAAATAATTTACAGCAAATTGAGAATGAAAAAAGTACGGAATATGTAACCACCTGCCCTTGGCTACCATTTTATTATTAATTGAAAGAAAAATTACTCAACACTATTCCGATGATGTCACTGAATCAGTGGATTTAGCAGAAGAAAAAAATAATTGTTTGCATCGATACGTAACAATGATCGCAACTCAAAAATGAAAGCGAATGGGGAAAAAAAGGAGTTGATGTTTTAGCATCGTATGAAGAGAACTGTGTGATTCGCGTTACGAATAGAGGTATGTTCTTATGAGTTGAATTAATGAAAATAAACATGTATAGTAGGGGTCATGTTATTGAAGCGTCGGTAGATTTACTTAAGCGTAAAGATGAATATGAATTCCTTCACGATATTGGTGAAGGAGGCTACGGCAAAGTCATAGCGTTGTATGACAAAGCAAAAGCTTGTAAGGTAGCAACTAAGATAGTGGCAGAAGCTTCTAAAGGTGAAGTCATGTTATGGCCACATTTATGCCACGACAACATTGTGTGCTTATATGGAACGATAACACTAATTGGAAGAGCAAACGCTTTCTTTATGCCCTTAATGGGTACGGATCTTTTTAATTTAATACATGCACCTGAATTTTTTACTGCTCCAGATTGTATGACAAGAAAAAAGGGGTTCTTTTTTGATTTCCTCAAAGGATTGGATTATTTACATAGTCAGAGATTAACACACAATGATTTAAAGGAAGTGAACATCCTCGTTAATAGAGAAATGAATAAAGCTGTCATAACTGATTTCTCAGTCCTTAAGAAAGCGCTTGAAACAGACGTTAGCAAGATAGCTGCGCCTTTTCTGTATTTACCACCGGAAATAGTATCTGCTAGAATGCATGGCCCATTTGATGACATAGATGCTGAGCTCTGGGTGGCAGGAATCGTAATTCTTCAGATAATGACAAAATAATTTTTTTCAAAATGCATTAAACTTTGTGTACCTCGTCCCACTTTCGACAATCACATTAAACCGATGCTCACGAGCATGAAAGATCCTCGGTTCATGCGTTCGCTTCTGTTAAAGGCTAATCCTGCTTCACCCATTAAAATTGAAACTGCTAATCAACTAATCACCTTTTTAGATCTCTTTATTTGTGAAGAGCCGCAGAAAAGAGTAAGGGCGAAAGCAGCGCTGCTTCATGATTTCTTCTTGAAAGAAGAAGATAATAAGGTTGAGTGTGATGGTGCAAAAGTGGTAGACCCCTGTTTTCGTGTGATACGAAGAGGCGCTCATGCTAATAAAGCTGAAGGTTCGAAAAAGCCAAAAACTGTTTCGTCCAATAAAAATCCAGATGTTGAAATGAAAGAATGTGATAAAGCTTCAACAACTAATGATGGTAGAAGGATGATACAATTAAGCAAATGCGTCGCACGATTTTTCAGGAGAATATTCTGCATGAGTTGCTGCTGTACGTCTACTAATAAAAGGCAAGATTTTAAGATTGGCAAAGTGAATGAACTGCCTCCTGATGAAACGCATCCTAAAAGAGTAATGATAGTTATAAGCAGCCAGATTCCGTTTCTGATTGTGTGAGTAACGAAAGCAAGAAGAATTCCTGGGTAAAGAAAAAAATCAAAAGAAAGTTAGCTGAAAGTCGAAGTAAACGATAAATCAACACACCCAAAACAAAAGGCTCTTTTAAGAGCCACATATTGGGTAGAAAGGATGCCCGATCGTGCAAAATAAATTATCTAGTAAAGTGACATTTTCACTGCTCTAAGAAATCTTTGAAGGAAAATCCGAAAAGGATACTTGGTATGCGAATTAGCTGGATCAGCATTCTCCTTAAGTGTTGAAGAAGAAAAATTTCCCTGATCCCTCTTTTTCCTTCCACACTAATTGCCTATGTGTGGAGGGTTTTCTCCAGGTTAGAGCAAAACATTCTGACATGGATGGTGCCTTGACGTGGCGTCAGAGCTTTTCACTAAACCATCTGGCAGACATATTTCTATGTAACAGAAAATGCTGATTGACACTTTAATGCAACTTTGTCCTTCTTCTTCTATCTTTATCCCTCTTTTTCCTCCCACGTTAGCTGCCTATATGACTCAATCGGTAACGCGCTAGGCTCGTAATCTGTAAATCCCAGGTTCGAGTCCCATCTGGGCCAACGTTGAGATTTATCTCCGCAAAACTCTCAGTCAGTAAGGGACTCCGATGGGCTTGGAAAAGTCGCCGTCCGTCGGATGGGACGTAAAGTCGTAGCCCCGTCTCTGGGAGACCCTGTGCACCTTAAAAACATGCTGGATGGCCTTGATGGGAGCTACAATCTGTCCAGTGAATTCTCTTCCCTCAACTGTCTTTGAGCCCTCGGGGTTCTTGTGACCTGACCATTTAGCCAATTTTGGGCAAAAAAAGTGTAACTCAGAGGTAAAACCATTGAAGATCCTATTTTTTCGTTTTCGGCTATCCGTAGTTGCGTTAGAGTAAGATGTAGGCATAATCACTGTATTTGTAACTGCGCTCATTAGTGAACGGCTTAAATATTTCACTCTTGAAACATTGATTTGTTTATTGTCCCTCCCTCCTGGAACCCTTTTGCAGCCCTTGAAAGAACCACTCCCCCACCCTCTGAAAAAGTCTTTCCTATTGCCCATTAGAAGTTTCTAGCTGAAATATTTAGTGCGTTGCCTTGACCTAATTCGAAATGGTTTTACACAAATTTGACATCTAACATATGCGAAAAGAACTGTACAAAATAATCTCTGAATGCTTTTGAATATCGCAAGAAATGTAATACCGATTATTAACATTTTTCTAAATACCATTCCTTTGTTGAATTTTAAATTTTTACGTGAAATTTGTTTTTATAAATGAGCAAACGAAATTTAAGTGCTCAATATGTAATTAATTTTTTTCAGATTCCTAACTATATATATTGAACTTAGGCTCTCTGAGATGAGTTCGTGCGGTCTTGGGCTCAGAATAATTTAAGTTTCAAATACATAGCAATTTGAAATTAGCACCATGTGGGTTTCGATTATTTTTTTACATATTTTCTAGCGTTTTTAAATGAATAGCTCTTTGCGTTTAGCAGAAGGCCTACGAATTTTCAGTCTCTACTAGTATTTCCATTTTTTCGTTTCAAATAGCATTAATATTTTAATTTTATTATAAAATGATTATGATTAATAAGAATAAAATAAATGATTAGCGACATGCATTTCTCTGTATACAGTACTGTGCAAATTAGTTGGGACAATAGGAAAATGCAGTAAGAAAGACATAACTAAAATAATTATTTGTTTAATAGTGTAGTTAATAGTGAATGTGACCCCCCTCAGCTTTAATTACTTCTTACACTCTCTCAACCATTGATGCCACTAGCTTTCTACACATCTTCACGTCAGGGTCGTGGTACCACACTTTCATGACACTTTCTATTATTTTGGTTTTCGTCGTGCAATCCATCTTAGATATGCGCCTTTTAATAATGGCCCACAAATTTTCAATGGGGTTTAGATCGGGTGAATTTCCTGGCCACTTCAAATGTTGCTGGGTAAAGAAGCTCTTAGCAAGCTTAGAATTGTGGCATGGAGCCAGATCCTGTTGAAATACCCCATCGCCGTTAGGAAACAGCTTCTGCAGTGTTGGGACCATTTTCGCCTCCAGAACGCCTATGTACTTTTTGCTGTCCATCATTCCTTCAATGGGGTGAAGCATCTGTGGCCCGGAAGCTCTGAAACATCCCCAAAACATGACCTTGGGTGGGTGTTTGGGGGATTGCTGGATGTGGCCGGATCGAAGAGGTTCTCCAGGCGAGCGACGGACGAAATTTGACCTGTCGCCATGCAACTCAAAGTGGGTTTCGTCGGAAAATATCACTTTTTCTCAATTCTCCACAGTCCAGTCTCGTTGTTAGGATATCGTCCAGGATAGCCTTTTTTGCTTCATAGCGGGTGTCAAAAGTTGCTTTTTGGAGGGGCGTCAAGTCCGGCGGCCACACTCCAGAAGGCGACGATGTACGGTGGAAGCATCTATATTAACCCCATGAGACGCAATCTCCCTTTTGATGTCTCCACTGGTCTTCTTCAGGTCTATGATACTAATTCTTCGAAGTAGACTATCATCTCTAGGGGTGATTTTTCTTTTTCTTCCACAATGTTCTTTACGGGACGTGTCCACGGACCCTGTCTCTTTATGCAGCTTCATGATCCGTGAAACGCTGGATTTCCCGACGCCAACTGCTTTTGCTATCTGCCTAGCAGTAAGTCCGACTAAAGTGGAAGTGTAAATAATAGCAGAGTAACACAACAGACAATTCTAGACTTGCAGCAGAAGGTTATGAACAAGTTTAGACTTGCAGCAGTTTAGACTCTGCAACGGAAGGGACTTAGCGTTCCTTCGCTTGTCCCAAATAATTCGCACAGTACTGTGGGTCTTATGATGCGTTAGAGAATATTTTCTCCAAATGGGTCTCGGGCTCAAATAATTGACGAAATGGACTCCGGGCTCAGTAATTGACGAAATGGTTCAGGCTCAATAATTGAAGAAATGGTTCAGGCAGTATCGGATTCAACAGCTTTGAGCTCGGGCTCGTAAAATTGATCCCGTCCTGAACTCGTTTCTGCTAAGCTTCATTGCAACTATACCAATGAGAGATTTGATGTGATGAACGTAAGAACGTCTCAAGCGGAATGGGATGAGTTGTTCACGCTTTGTATCAATTTTTACGAGCAAAGAATTCTTTGAATTCCTCTTCCAGATCCATAACCACTGTTAGTTTATTAAAGTGTCTCAAGACAGACAACAGTGGAATACGATTTTGGCGGAAGAATAGAATTACAGCTCACAGAATTTTTAGTTCATTATCAAAAAAAAAAGCCACCAATGTTTTCACTTTGTCGTGTGTAGATATTCACTTTTTTGTTTTTACAGATAATTCTTTTTGAGTTGGATAGATATTGATGAAATGTTACGATTCGTATTTTTCGAATATCCCAATAGTTTTCATACAAAACCTAGGCACATAATAGGCACATAATACAAACAATAAAAATGACGATTCTGATCCATTTCTAGAAACTTTTTTGACCAAATACTTTTAGGTGCATAATAATCAGTTCATAGCACTCATCAAAAATGTATATTTTTGGTTCTTAATCAAAATCTTTTAATAAATGCTAAAAAATAGAGTGTTTTTTCCAATTCATTGCTTAATAAAATTGTATTTTTTCGTTTTAAGAGAGAATTTTTTCTGCGGCTGTTTCAGAATATAGTTTTTTATTTTCCTAGTGGCTCTTCACTAAGTTTGAGTTGGACTCGTTTTTTAACAGCATATCGTAAAAATCGAGGTCAGTGAACCAGTAAGGCCGCAAAATTTGCATAAAAATATTAAAATGAATTTCACATTTTCTATTCGTCCGACAGATGCCACTAGTTCACTTTAAAGTAGGGGTTCTCAATGTGGGGTACGCGGTAAAATATTTTGGGGTACGCCGTGAGAGCTCAAAAGTCGCTAGATATATGTTATATATATATATATGTTTTAAGTTATTCCCATTGTTATACTATAACTATAGTTTTATCTTCTATACAAGGGGTACGCCAGTTACATACACATTTCCAGGGGGTACGTGAAGCATAAAAGGTTGAGAACCACTGGTCTATATTATAGTTTTTGTGTGCTACATAGTGTCATCTTTTCATATTATTGGGTAAAGCGAACTATTTCTAATCTTGCTTTAGTTTTCGCTAATTCCATTTGAACAATAGTCTGCAATAGCGGTCAGGAGCGTTATTAAAAAACAACGTATTATAGAACTTTCTTTTTGCTCTTGGACGTTAATTCTGGTAATTAAATTTTGCAAAAAGCCTCGTTGGATTGCCGACTTTTTGGTTTTTTAATAATTCGCAACACTTCGGGCAAAGAATCCTACTCCTGGATTTTCCGGGACTCCCCGTACAAGGACATGCCCTATCATTAACTATATACTGTTCAAAATATACAAAGCATACTTTCAAGTGTATACAAGCATACTGACTATGCTCATCAAATATACAAAGCATACTTTCAAGTATATACAAGCATACTGACTATGCTCATCAAACTTGAGAGTTTGTTTCACCACTGCCTCAGTCACAACCAGAACAATGCTTGGCATTGGAGGCAAGGTTACCTAATTCCGTGTTATTTTTATTTTGCTTTACCTACGTTGTTTATTGTTAAAATTAAGTACAACTGTTCGAGATGAAAGACTACACCATGAACGAAATATCCGTAAAAAGGTTTTGACTAAACAAATGATACATTCTGACTTAAAATCTTTTAATGCGTATTCCGCGCAATGGTTCCTTGATAGTATTATTCCGTTATAATGGCATCCTAACTCAGTGACAGGGTTCCTAAACAGTGACGTAGCAAGGTGACTGGGCTTTCTCGCGATACTTATTTTTTGAGCCCCTTCCCCCTCCTTAAAAACATATTTTGGGAAATAAATTAGGAAAATATTTTTTAATGAAATAGAAACACCATTGTTTTATCGTTTTCTTAATTTAATTTTGCAGTGTACACATATAAATCACGAGATATCATATCAGTATCATTCAGGCTAGGATCTGAAAAAAATATAAAGAGGATGGGAAAAAATGGGGGGGGGGGGGACCAGTGCAAGTGACTCAACGGAGCCGAAAAAGATAAAAAAAGGTGAAGGCAAGAGATTGGCTTTACATTGAAGTATTGTGGTGACCACCCCTGAGTATTTTAGGGCGGCACACGCACTTAGGTCGTGATTCGTTTACTTGCTGCCAAATCTAGGCAGTTCCCAGACCCAATATTCAAATGAACAGACATTTAGCAAAATGAAACCGAGCTAATCTTGCTTTTTCTGAGCCTCCTCATCTTGTATTTTTCTGCGGCTCCTCATATTGTTTTTTTATGCGCCCCTCATCTTGTGCGCCCGAAGCTAGTGCTTAACTTGCCTCACCGTTGTTGCTGCCCTGGTAGTTCTGGGGAGGACTGAAAGGGACCATATCGATTTTCATGTACCCTACACATACTTTGGAATAATACTTTTTGAAAGATCGCTTCCAAGATGAGAAAAACCATACCTTGCCCTTTTCGGCAAGAATAATTTCTGTCAAAACACTGGAAGAACATATATCGCCTCTGGAGAATATAGGATGTTCCTTTTCAAAGAAAACGAAATTTATCATTTTTCAAATTTTGTACTCTTTAATAGTGATAATTCGAACTAACAGATGATTTGGAAAATTTAAACAATAATATTTTATTAGTACTTACAAAGAAAAAAACAAACGATAAAATTAAAACTTTGGGTTTTTTCCAGTGAACATGATAGTTTTTCGTGGGGGGAGAAGAATATAAGTTCCATAGAGTAGTTTGGGATTACGGTTCGAAAAAATAGCAAAATTTGTTGAAAATCTTAGCAGAAGTGTATATTTTAAAATCCATTTTATAAAATCACTCTACAGCAGATACCTTTAGTAGAGTTATTTACCTCTCACTCGCACTCTTGTGCACACAATTAGCTCTATACCAGGTAATAAGGACCTCAAAGGCTCATACATGGGTAGGATAAAGACCACTCTTTGGGCAGTTGTTAAGAGACAGATAGAATCCTTCCCTCAATGTACTCTTTAATGTTTTGAAGGAATACACTCATAATTAATAAGAAATGTGTCTTAAAATTTAAGACAGGAAATTATAAATTCACTACCAACGTAGTATGTCATACTTGACACGCTAGAAATAGCCCCCCCCCCCCCCACTTCGCACAGCTTCCAGTTAGTTTGCCATAGACCATAGAAGGACATTCATTAGTCAGCTCCAAATATACTTCGATATAAATTTCAACTAAATAGCTTAGCTGATTGCTAGTAAAATTTACAGAGAGGCAACACTGCCCCCTCCTTCCCAAATAAAAAGAAAAAAAAAATTTCGACATTCTGATAATAAAAAATTAGATCGATAATTTTCGTAATTTTTCCATATAACTTACGAGAGTAGGAAGTGGAACACATTTAACAACTAGAAGATTACATATCGCCTCTGGTGAATAAGGGATACTCGTTTTCAAAAAGAATGAAGTTTATATTTTCGATCTTTACATTCCTCTCATATTAGAAATTTGATTTAATGGATGATTGGAAAAATGCAGGCATTAATATTTTATTAGTACCTTTACCACACAAATGGAGTTTCTCATTAAACAAAAAATTGCATTTTCCCAGCTATATTTTGGAAGCACGAAGCAAATCATTGCAGCTAATGTAAACTATGTAACCACCATAATCTATCATCCAAATTTCAAATTTCTATCATAAACATATAGTTGGCAATGTTTGTTAAATATTGTGGCATTTTCACACTTTTTCCACCATTATAGGGCGCTATTGAAGTATTCTGAGAAAGTGCGATTGTAATATTTCATCAATACCTATCTAATCAAAAAGAATTTTTAATAATATTTCAAAATACGAAAAAAATATTCACACACACAGGCAGACAGATCACAAAGTGGAGCTACTTTTCCTTTTATAACTAGGTTCAAAACTACATTTTCTTTATAATACCTGTAACCCGTTCTGTAATACACCACCAAATTCTAAATAGTTTTCTAGCTATACCACTGTGAACTTTCTTAACAATTTTGCCTAAGAAACCAGGATTATCTTTTTTTTTTCGCTACAAAACTTTCGTACATATTGCCTCTTTTAGTAAAATTGGAATCAAATGACTTGTTCGTATTATTTTAATTATTTTTTTAAATATTTGCCTCTAAAACTGGTCCGATTTTTTTTTTCGTGTGAATAGCGTATTTGTCACAAGTGATAGGGATTATTTCAAGAAATGTAATTGTGTTATAAATAGTCAAGTGTTCATGATTTATGTCCAAAGGCATCAATTCCTAAGACTAGCGTCATTCCGCTTAACTTCCGAAAACTATAGCACGAAACATTCTTCTCAAAAACAATAAATGTATTACTGATCTTCATTTACCTTAGGCTGCTGGTAAAAACATACTGAAGTTGTGAAGCTACCACCAACTGATGATTTCCTGAACCATTTTTCAGCATTACATTTCAGCATGCAATTTATTAATATATTTCTTAGTTACTTATCAAAGTGACCTGGGTTCGAGCCCCGGGTAAGGCATGTTTGTGTTGCTTTCCTGTTGAGGTCTCGACCTCTTCACAGACCTTCTACTATGGCGTAAAAACTGGCAGGTTCCTGTCAGACCTCTGTGGCAAGCAGCTGCTTGAGGGGAATATTTATTTATTTTTATATATTTTGATCTCGCAGTTAGTTCGGAAATATTCTTGCTGAAGCAGCATAGTTTACTTTTGGCGTAGATGGAAAATTGAATTCAATGCAGATAAAATATTTGTTTACTTTGATTTAAATCTCCCTCCTCCACCAGAGTTCGACTCCTCTACCCAATGTTATTACTGATAACAGAAAAATATAAGAATTAGAAACTGCTTATTAAATCTCATTTTTCGAATCTAATCATATTAATCTTTAAAGCTTTTTTCAGCAACAGTTTTTTTTTGCATGGCTCCTGTGTAATTTTTTTATGGGGGGGGGGCAAAATTTTTTCAGAGTGGAGTAAAACTTGTTTTTTTCGGAGAATGGGAAAGCAAATCGATTTTTCAAAATATAAATATTTCACTCAAGTCTTTCATTAATCAGAGCAGTTGCGGAAACAGTAATCATGAATGTTAATGTGAGCAAATGAGGATGTCCGAAAGTAGAGCGGAAAAAATGGGATACTTATTTTTAAAAAATATATGTAAAAATGCTTTCTTATATTAATAAATATAAATGATATGCTTCCGAAAACAAAGGAAACGTAAAGGGAAAAATCAATACTACATTTTGTAAGAAAATAATATTACTGTTTAGCACATTTGTGATATTAATCATTAATTTATTTTTCGATCAATTTTACCAGGAGAGGGGTAATTGCCCTCTCCTCCCTTCCAGCTCCCTCTGCCGACATCTATTGATAACACTTTATAGTTTCATTGCTGACTTTTCCGTTTGATCACGGAATTATTTAAAGCATAATTCACTCTTGACGAAATAAAAGTTCACCAGAAATTTTTCTTCCAAAAACTCAAAATAAAGTTCATAGTTCTGATATTGCTTTAAATTTTATGTACTGTTTTCTGCTTAGCAAGTGTATTTTTGAAAGAAGTTTGATTTCATTTTATTTGTTTATTTTTTTGTCTCTTTTCGACTTGCTTAGTTTGCAGCGTTGGCTGCCGAATTTGTTGAGCCTTTTGTTCTGTTTTATTGCATGCCCTAGATGTATGGCTCTCCCCGCTTACTGCTGCAGGGTATCTGCAGGTTAGGGTGGGTTACAGAGAATGGTAATATGCATGCTGCTGACCACTGCAAAACACAGATATTCGGTCCATGCGCAGTGCCAACCAAAGTCGCACCTCAATTGTTTCTCGCAGCTGAAGGTCACATTCTCATCAACTGGTTGACAATCTGAAGGGTAGTTTCTAGAGATAAGATTCAGTTTAGTAAAATGGCTTTTCGACTCTAAAATTTTTCACTAAGAGCAAAAATTTGTTTCATTTCTCCAAACTGAATTCGATTTCCTAGGAAAATAATCAGTTTATGGAATGAAATGAAAATAAAAATGAATTATCTCTCAAACATCTCCTTCTGAGAGAAGTCTGACAGGAACCTGTCAGTATAATACGTTATAGAGAAAGTTTGTGAGGAAGGCGAGACCGCAGCAGAAAGACACATCTATACATGGGGTACGACTTTTTTAGGTTAAAAATAACTTCATTAGGGGGATAATTACCGGGAAAAACTTTTTTTTTTGAATTTGTGTTGAAATAAAAATAATTGAAATATTCAGACATTAGGTAATAATTTTATTATTGACATACGATAACATGTGCATATCGATTGTTTCTTCAGCGAGAGGGGCGACGGTGGCTTAGTCGATAGCCGCCAGGCTCGTAATCTTCATTTCCCAGGTTCGAGCCCCAGCTGAACCAACTTTAAGATTTATCTTCGCAAAAACTTTCCCACCCAGCCCACTATCACTAAGGGACACCGATGGCCTGGAAAGGCATCCATTCATCGGCTGGGACGTTAAGCCGTGGCCCGTGTGCGGGAGAGTAATACCCTGTGCTCGTTTAAGAACACTGGATGGCTTTGACGGGATGCTACCATCTGTCTCCTCTGCCCAATGGGTCCCCTTCCCCGACCTTCTTGAGCCCCAGGGGTACTTGTTACCACGTCATTTAGCCTGCTGTGTGCAAAAAAGTGCCGCTCAGAGATAAAACAGACGAATTCTTTGGCAAGATTATTTCCGGCAGGCGATGACAGATTATTTAGTTAGCTAAACGATCGCTCTACATCACATCTGTTGCAAAGTAAGCAGTGCTAATGCCACCTTGCTTACTTGAGGATATCAATCCGAAATTTAAGAATATTCAAATCATAGTTTTTGGTGGAAGATAAAAAAAAAACAGAAAATACTGAAATAATCAAGTCATCGTCCACGTGATGAATTATCTGAATAGTTGTATATAATCACATGCATTTTTATTATGTACAGATTTACTAAATTAGTCTAGATCAGATTGTCTTTCTCTAGAAGTCTGTAACAGATGTAAGAAGGTTTCTATTAATTGCACCGATTCATTTAGAAAATAGAACCTCTTTGACTAAGTTTGTTCTCATAACAATTTTACAAATAGAAAATTCAAATAAATCAGTATACTAAGTGAATCTTTCGTTTTTTATATGAAAAAAGCAACAATATATTATTATGAACTGCACATCATTTTATTTGTTGCGTTTAACCTGAGATTTTTATCTGTTTTTACGGGATGGGAAGGGGGGATGAAAACCCGGTGAAATCGGGTTAAACCTAAAAACTCATGTACTATGTGTACAGAGAACCCAAGATCAGTGATCAAACAAGCTAGACTCTCTGCCATTCCAGGATGAAAGGCCTTCTGTTTCCTCATGACTTTAAATCTTGTACACTGTTTGGATATAAAAATATTTAAAGACCTGAAAGGATCCTGAATGACAATGTACAGTCGCTCAAAAAAGTATCCGAACACTACGGTTGATTACAAGATTAAGAAAAAATATCTGGCAACGATTTTTTTAGAAATTAGTGATCTGGCAACCTTCGTGTTAACACGAAGGTTGCCGATCACTAATTAGTGATCTGGGTATCTGCAGATACCCTGATCACTAAATTAGTGATCTGGCAACCTTCGTGTTAACACGAAGGTTGCCGATCACTAATTAGTGATCTGGGTATCTGCAGATACCCTGCAGATACCCAGATCACTAATTTCTAAAAAAATCGTTGCCAGATATTTTTTCTTAATCTTGTAATCAACCGCAGTGTTCGGATACTTTTTTGAGCGACTGTACAATACTAGGCAATTAGCTCATACCTATTTCAATTAATCTACTCAAATGTTTCATATTTACTTAGACTGTAAAGATTAACTTGGATGATAAATACTTTGTGAATTATATATAATATACTAAATCGGCCAGAACCGAAGCAACGAGTACTAATGAATTTTTTCGATGGATGGGGATTTAGGATAAGGTATAGAATTGAGGGAGTGCCAAGGGCCATGAATTCTGATAAAGACCATTTACAGGAAAGAAACAGAGAAGAAAAGGGTAAGGGGACAGCCCATGCCTAAGGTAGGCCCATGAGAGAAAAGGTACAGCCCATGCCTAAGGTAGTAGCTATGTCAACTTGTCCCAACCTATGACCAGGGAGCATGGAAAAGATAATGATTTATGTTAAATAACAAAGTGCTAGTTATTTGGTTCCAGTTTTTGATATTTTAAGACATACAATTAGAAATTAATTGCGCCCTTGTCTACTGATCAAAAGGATCTGGGTTCGAGTCCCGTGTGAGTTACGGATGTTTATCTTGTTTTTCTGCTGAGGTCCCGCTATCCTCACAGACCCTTCTACTATGGCTTTATAAATTGACAGGCTTCTGTGGCAAGCAACTGTTTGAGGGAATATTTAATTTTTATAAAAGAATTCTTAGCGTATTTCTAGCATATAGCCAGGAAATATTTACCGGAAAAATGGTTTGCAAAACTTTTAAAAAGTGGTGGAACTGAAAAAATATAGATATAGATGCATAATTTTAATTCCGATAAAACATATAATTTCACGTAATATAATAATAAATGGTTTTAAAACAAATTAATACACAGAACAGTTAACTTTTATAAGTTCAATCTTTATCTGATATTATTACATAATCATCGTAAAATTTCGGGTGGGGGGAGAGGGGGTCTTATTTTCCTAACAGCAAAGTTGGAGTAGTTAGTTCCTATATTGCATGACTGGCATGTTTGGAGCTCTGCTATAAACAAATTATTAAATGGAAAATAATTCCTTTGTGACAAAATAGTAAGAAACTTAACGTCTTTTATTCTCGATCAAAGGTTCTGAAGTGAGGCTACTGATAATTGAAATAACAAAAGAAATTAATGATACTTTTTATTTATGATACAAGTTCGCCATCAAAAGAACAATTTAAAATAAGCGCATTAATAAAATAAAAATAAATACTTCCTCAAGCAGCTGCTTGCCACAGAGGTCTGACAGGAGCCTGTCAGTTTAATACGCCATAATAGAGGGATCTGTGACGATGGCGGGCCCTCAGCAGATTTTTTGCCAACAGCACGCGGTGTTCCCAAGTGGTCACCCTCCCAGGTACCGAACGCGCCCAAAGTTGCTTAACTTCGGTGATCGGACGAGAACCGGTGTTTTCAGAATCAAATCTATAGCATTTGTTATTTTATTATGAAAATACTTACTTCAACCAAAGCCATATTATTAAGTGTATTGGCCTACACAATACGTAACTATTTGATGAGGGGATTGAATTATGGATTAAAAGAAAAAAAAAATGGAAGCTTTTATTATTTCAATTTCTTTTCCCATTTGAGTTTACCTTACAATTTTATTCGTTTTACTCTTGATGCTGCTACAGCTCATTTGATGTCCCGCTGTAATGCGACAACGAGAAAATATCTCCTGTTAACTACTATTCTAGATGCTAAAGTATCAGTTTGGATATTAGGTGGTTTGACTAATAAAATAATGATGTGGTTAGAAGATGGAGACATCAGTAGTGTGTAGCCGCTAAGGGACACCCCACGCACTGTGCTTTCCCCTCCTATGACGTCGATGACATGCCCATTATTAATATTCATAATTAATAATTAATAATTCATATTTAATAATTGATTTAAAATTAATTAATCCCCCTTATTTAAACCCCCTTTTATTAAAAATTCCTCCCCCTTTCTCCCCCTTTTAACCCCTGGCGCCATCTAGTGTATAGGTTGAGTACTATTTTTAGAAAAAAACCCTATTTTAGCTTTAATTTCCCAATTTTTGACTCCCCCCTCATTAAACCCCCCCTTATCAAAAGTACCCTCCCCTTTAACTCCCTGGCGCCATCTAGTGTATAGGCTGAGTACTATTTTTAGAAAAACCCTGTATTTTAGTCGTAATTTTTCCCAGACACCCTCATCATTAAAAAAAAAAAACCCTTATCAAAATCTTCCCTCATTAAATCACCCCTTTATTAAAATTCCCTCCCCCTCATTAAAAGCCCCCCTTATCAAACGTTCCCTTTATTAATATTCTTGACTTTATTCTAGATTATATATCACTTGGTACCGAAATTCACTTCATCCTTTTGAGGGGAAAGATAGATGGATGACAGTTCTGGGTACTCTATGATATTCTTTCAGGATTAGAAACTTTCATAAGAAATATCAACCATTTATATTCAGCTCTTGCGTTCGGAAGCTATAGGTGAAACAATCGTTTACATCATTTTTTTCCAGTAAGAAGGAAAAATGCTTGTAGTCTATGACACTCATGTCGTTGCAAGCTTTCATTTAAAAAATAACATTCAACGGATTCGGATATGTCAACGGATTCGTAATATGCAATTAAAAAAAAGGTTTAGATAAACTCAGAAATTAAGATCTTAAAGCAAATAGAAGATGGTAAAATGTGGGGATGAAGTTTCGACTATTTCAGAGACAAATATTTGGGATGGAATCTGAAAATGGGAAATCCGGGCCACTATTGACGTTTTAAATAGTTCAACCGTATCTCTATAAATATTATGTTTTGAACAGCATTTGAAATTTGATTACAGCAGATGCCTTCAAATTATTTCACATGATTCGCATTTTCAATACTAAAGCCCACTCGCAGGCCCTGCCTTAATGTACAGTCGCTCAAAAAAGTATACGAACACTATGGTTGATTACAAAATTCAGAAAAAATATCTGGAAATGACTTTTTTAGAAATTAGTGATCTGGCAACCTTCGTGTCACGTGACACGAAGGTTGCCAGATCACTAATTTCTGAAAAAATCGTTGCCAGATCACTAATTTCTGAAAAAATCGTTGCCAGATATTTTTTCTGAATTTTGTAATCAACCATAGTGTTCGGATACTTTTTTGAGCGACTGTACTACAATGATTAAATGGCATAAACATTTTCTGATAACAGTGGAACTTAATTTTTAGATACAATGCGTAAACCTCGATCAAATATAACAATGCAGGTTTCGATTCAGTAGCTTTCCTAGTTTCTCTGCAACTGACATTTCGCACAGATGTGAAATTCTGTGATGAGTTTCTTGATTTAATGCTTTCATTTTTATGTTCATTACCTTGTATACAGCCAGTCTGCATACATTTAGACATCAAAAACGAACTATGCAGGAGCAGTGATGGTTCAGCTGTTAGTGCGACAAGTGTCCAATCTTATATTTCCTGGTTCGAATCCCAAGTGGACCTGAACTGTAATTTTATTTGCTAACCACGACTCTGTTCTTGGTGAGAAAAGGACCATCAATTGGCTTAAAAAGGTTAACATATGCACTGATATTATTAGGTACACCTACCTAGTAGTGTGTTGCGCCTCCTTTGGCCTTCAGAGCAGCTTGATTTCGTCGGGGCATGGAACTTAAAAGATGCTGGATGCGTTGTGCAGGAATATTGCACCATGAGGAAATGATTGCGATGCGCAGTTGCTGCATATTGTGCAACCGCACAGTCTTGCTGCGAACAGCCATTATTACTTATCCCGAAGATGCTGAATAGGGTTTAGATCTTGGGACTGTGCACGCCAATGAAGCGAAGAAAACTCGTCTGCATGCTCCTGGAACCATTCAGTGACGATATATGCCTTGCGAGCAGGTGCATATTCATGCTGAACGTGTCCATCCGAGTGAGGATAAACAGTAGCCATGAAGGAATGAACTTGTCAGCAACGAATGTTCAAATTGAATATCAGCAGCGACGTTCAAATGCGACTTGTCGTTCAAATGTCCTTCAATGGGAACCAGGGGGTCTAAGGTGTGCTAGGAAAACATCCCCAGTTTTCTTCGCTTCATTGGACTGCACAGTCCCCAGATCTAAACCCTATTGAATATCTTTGGGATGAGGTAATAATTGCTGTTCGCAGCAAGACTGCGGTTGCACAATATGCAGCAACTGCAGTATCACATCTGTACTGTTTATACCATACAAGAAGGCTTCATGGCTTCATGCTGCTTTTGTCAAATTCTGATCCATTAGCATGATAGAAAAACAACCTGGATTCGTCCGACATGGCTACCTTTCTCCAGTCCTTAACGGTCAAGTGTCGATGCTCCTGCGCCCACTTAAGGCGCTCTTTTGTATTCTTCACTGACAACATTAGAAATCTATTTGGTCGGCGGCTCTTGTAGCCTGCTCGCCACAAGGTCCACGTGATGCATACAGAGATGACCTTCATTCTATATAGCACTACCTCAGAATCTTACCTAGTGACCTTAAGGACCTCATCTCCAAATCTCCGAGCTATTGCAGAGCGGGTATTAAGCACATAGATATATGCTGGCCGCCAAAGTTTCCTCAAACCATGATAACGTTAGCATCTGAAGTATTCCTTTACAGGTTATTTGAAGGAGGATGTTTTCACTCTAATTTTCTAATAATGAACAGAGGATGGATGTCAAAATCTGAATTGTTGTGCAAAGGTGCATAAATCTCTATTAATGTTAATTGCAGTTGATATGTAGTTTGCTGCTATTCAGACTCTTCCATTCTGTGGCGTTATGCTAGAAGCACAACAACCCTTATCGTACACTACGAAGTCTTCTGAATATGGTGGTAACATGGAAACGAGTTCAGCATTAACATGTAACATGGAAACAGAGCAGGTAACATGGAAACGAGTTCTGAATTCAGTTAGATAAGTGTTGTCAGTCTGCAATCAGATAATTGTAGATATCAGTTCTCCCTGGAAAATTTTCTCCAGGCCTTCCTTCAAATAAACTTCTTGGTGCTATATGTGCAGTTGGAATCTCTCTCACAGCCTATGGACCACTGAACCATTTCCATTTCTGCATCTAACGACTCTAGAAGCATTTAAAGAGAATATATATATATAAAAGGAGAATTTCTTTAGGTTTTGCACATCAGTGTTCTTAGATCAGTGGCGAAAAACAAATGGCATCTGGAGAATCAACGGAAGACAATGAGACTGCGCACTTGACACTTTGAAAGTTCTCATTAGTTGTGCATTGTAAACAAAAAGAACGGTTTAGTGTGATTCTTAGGTTTGACGTTTGGTATGGCTTTCTCATTATCCTGTTCCTAAAGTATCAGAAAATGATCATTTGAGGACGTACGTTTTCCGAGTTTTTTAATATAAATTTCCCTCATATACTTTAAGGCAGGGGTCAAAGACATGTGCCCGGTAAAGTCATTTTGTGCATCCCAGAAGCAATACGTTTCATCATAATCATAACATCGAATTATTGCTTACTAGCTTGGTTCGGCTGTGATGATCTGAAGCTAGTATACAGAATATAGTCTTATTCAGCCAAAGATGAAGCCACGATCAATGAAATTTATATTTATATTTCGATATTTAAAGAATGTAACATTTAATAAAAATAGGTAACTAAGTTTTTCTTACTATTAAAATAAAAATGCCATATAATGAAAAGTGATTTCTTCCGCCTGCTATATGATTTGATTTTGAGACTCCTGCCTTAGGGACACAGGCACTGTCTGTGCGAGATAGATCTCTTCTAGCCAATTACAAGAGAAAATGTTATCTCATTGTTTATACAACAAACTCAACAGAATGTACCAAATAACGCAAAGAATCTTAATTCCGTTGCAGATAAACGGGGAAAAAAAATCAGTGTGTAAAGATGAGTGGCAAATTCCGAAACAAGACGAAAGTGTGAGCGTATATTATATATATTTATATAATTAACTTTTAAACTGTAGACGATGATGACTGTAGAAGATGACTGTAGACGATGATTCTCAAAAGTAGAATATATTTATATATTATGGTAAAATATTTTAAATAGTAGAATAAATATGTTTTTTAACTATACATATATTTTTCATGAACATAGAGGAAAAATCGACTTGATCCAGTGGAATAGAAACCTACGAATATATCCTAATGGCATGTCAAATGCTCTAACCGCTGAGCTACCATTACGCCGATTGAGATCTCTTCTATTGATGATTTATTACATCATGGAGTCAGTCATTGGAAGTTGCCTTAACTACAATTTAAGATGGCGGTCGACAAAACAATTTCCATATATAACAGCTGAGCTAGTTACGATGAGTTTCATGTTTACATCACATTTTCTGAGCTTTTCTAATTTTGAAAATTACACTACTTTCATTTGTATATCATGATGCCTACGGTTTTAGGAATTGCTTCAGCAATGATCTGAAATATGTAAATTTTAAATATTACTTATATCCACTGAGTTATCCTTACAAGTTTACTGGAAGATTGTCATTTTAATGTGGGTCACCTCGTACATAAAGATTAAGATACATGGTTTAGAAAAGGTAGATATCTTTACTTTATTCTGAAAGCAGTCAGTGTAATAATGAAGATATTATTTCAACGGAACACTAAAGTACCATTTTTTATTATATGTTTTTTAGCTAGATGAAGTAATTAAAAGAATAATGAAAACAGCTACCACTATAAATTACATTATTTTTTAGTGTAGGTTATGTATCACTTTAATCAAAAACCTGTTATAGTTAGTGGTAGTATTCTAGTTCAGTGACTTGCAGTGTAAGTCGCTAATAATTAACAACAATAGCGTACGACCCATTTATTTTGCAACAGTTCGTTTATAATTTATGTAATATATCAGAAATATTTAATATTTGACTCCACAGTGGATAACGGAACCTCCTCTTCAATGTACGTAACGTATTTCATGTAGGAATCATTATTTTTGTACCAGTGTCAAAGTACCAAGTGAGTATTAAAGGTAATAGCAATAAATTACCATGATTAATGAATAATATTTGAAAAATATTTTTCATTCATCATATTATTCATAATCAATATTATTCATAATCAATTTTATCAATATTCATAATCAATTCAAATTGAATTTAATTTCAAATAAATTTGAATTATTAAAAATAATTTAAAATCAAAAAATCTTATTTTTTGAATCAGAAAACGTTAAAAACCACTAATCGCCAAAAATATAGCATTTTAATGTTATAGTGTACTAAGTCGGTGTTTTGTTTAATAAGATTGTTAATACTAAGTTATGTAATGCCACTTTATAACATTACATTGTTCCCATCCTCCTTCAAATCGCTTCGGAATTTGCAGTTGATTCTCTACGGAGTGCATGTACAATAAGCGGCCACCTGATTAAGTATAGTTCTATGTTATGTCAATAGTAACTCAGGTGAAGAATTCAGCAACTTCCTAAATAAGAGTTTTATGAAAAATGCGGCTGAAGATAATTTAAAGACCTCAGCCAAATCGATTTAAATCTAAACAATCCTTTTCAAACGCAACAAATTTCTAAAAATATGCGTTTAGTATTTAAAGAGTTGTGGAAGCTGAAACATTTAGCAAAGTAGCTAGTTCTGCAAAACGTCATTTACAATTAGCGGAAATTAATGTGTTTTTTATAAGCATTACTAAAAACACTCTTATACGTGTTAGTCAAGTTTTGTATAATGATTGTTGCTTTCTTTTTAACTTGTTTTTGTTAACTTATCAGAGCAATTATTTCAACTGTTAATTTAGCTGTTAAATATTTCAGTTTCCATAACTCTCAAAATCATCATCATCATCATCATCCTCAAGCAGCCATGGGCTACGGAGATCCAACCAGACCGTGCAATTTAGTTCTCCAAGCAAGTCTATCCTGAGCTACATCTACTGCATCTGGCCACTGCACACCAATTCTAACAAGGTCCTGTTTGACATTGTCTGCCCACCGCATCCTAGGTCTCCCCTTCTTTCTGAGGCCTTTAGGCACACTGTTCATAACCCTATTCGCCAATCTATAATTATTCATACGGGCAACATGGCCAAACCAACGGAATCTCTCTCTGCACAATATGCTGCTTAAAGGAGGTTGCAAACTCCTTTTAATAACCTCATCATTAGTTATAAAGTTGAACCACCTAATGCTCAAGATACTGCGTAAGCATCTGGAATCAAAAGCATCTAGTTTCCTGTTATCTTGTTTACAAAGTGTCCAAGTTTCACTACCATAACTAACCCTAGAAATAACCAAACTATTATACAGTCTAATTTTAGTCTTCAGGTGTATACGCCTATTTCTCCACACTCTCCATAGATTCTTAAAGGTCCCGGCAGCAATCCCTATTCGTCTGTTAATCTCATGCCGCACATCACCATTATCTGTTACATAGCTCCCAAGATAATTAAACTGTGACACCTGCTCAAGACTGCAACCATACTGAACGAATATTGTTGAAAAACGGACAATGAAATAGATTTGATTGCGATGGTTTTCGAGAAAAGCTTATTTAAGAAGTTACTAGTTCTGTATCAGTTATTACTGAGATAACATGGAACTGTACCTAATAAAGTGTCTGCTGAGTGTATATTTATTATTAGTACACCATTCACTGATCATCGCACGGGGCCTTGAGGCTTGATCTCCTCAACGAAAAATGGTCCGATTATAAAGTTTGCGATAAACCCATACCATATAGTTACATAGTCGGAGTGTATGGGCCCATCAGGCACAGCATGCGGATGTGTATATCCCCATATTCGGCAGTTGTGCATATTCACTGCTCCATGTAAGGAAAAATGCGTCTCATTGGTTCATAAGACTTTCGAAGGCCACTTGTCATCGAGCTGCATCCTCGCCAGAAACCGCAAAGCGAAGATTTGCGGTTTCAGGGTCACGTGGTTGCAGCTGCTGCACCCTATGAATTTTATAAGAATACCATTTCAGGATGATTCCACGATTTTAGCGCACCCACACAACCTGGTGCACTAACACTGATTTTTTTTATTTGCAAATTCTCTACCCCATGTTCTTATTAAGGTATCCACCTCTTTTCACTGTGATCCGCCGAGTAGACTCTTCTCTACATCGGTCTGAGTACTGTCAGTTTAATTATAGTCACCGTGTATATTCTGACCAGTAATTTGGTAGAAAGTTGACCACGGATATTGCTGAGATACCTGTCTCACACTAATTACAAATAGCTCCGATTGTGACTGGATTTCTGCAACGGTAAGTGCGACGTCTTCCACATTGTTTTCTGCAACAGGCCGCTGGCCTCTACCTGGAGCCACACCCAACTCGCCTGTTTCTTCAAATTTCTGTATCATATTCTTCAGTCCATTTAGCGACAAAGATCCTTTCCTTATATCTTTCAGACGACGATATTCACGTAATGCAGCGGCGGCATTACTGCCGTTTTGGTAGAGGAGTTTCACTAGCAAAGCTCGGTCTTTCTTGCAGACCCCCATGGTTCCTTCTAGCGATTATAGGGAAGACATCACATTTTATATTGTGCCTCATGAGACTCTCACGTGTGATTGGTTGAAATGTCATGAGAAATAAGTATTTTCTACCACGATTTTAGCGCACCCACACCACCTGGTGCACTAACACTGACTTTTTTTTATTCGCAAATTCTCTACCCCATGTTCTTATTAAGGTATCCACCACTTTTCACTGTGATCCGCCGAGTAGACCCTTCTCTACATCGGTCTGAGTACTGTCAGCTTAATTATAGTCACCGTGTATATTCTGACCAGGAATGAGTATAACAGCCTGCAAACAGATGAAAACGTATCATGCATAGATTCAGTGATAAGCACGTGAGCATCTAAAAGAAGTGAAAGCAATCCGTGTAGCGAAAACGACTCTCAAGAAAGGAATGACTATGATTTTTGGTATTGCCCCAGAGCAGTTAGTTTGAGTTGTTTGACTTGTGAGGTAATTTGTTTTGCGCGCAATGGGCTAAATGGCAGGTCACACGGACCCCGAAGGCTTAAAGAAGATTGGGGAAGGGAAACAACTGGACAACTCTTAGGAAAAAGTTGGTAGTCTCCCATCGAGGCCATCCAGTGTGTTCTTTAACGTGCACAGGGTATTCACCAGCACACGGTGACATGGCTTTACCTTCCATCTGAGGACGACAGCCTTTTCCAAACCCATCAGTGTGACTTACTTACTGAGGTTAGTATTCTGCGGAGATAAATCTCAATGCTGGTGCTGGAAGGACTTGAACCTGGGAACTGCAGGTTATGTGCCTGGTGCACTACCAACTGAGCTCCCACACACACAGAGTAGTATTCTGTTATTCTTCCGATGAAGACCAAATTTTACTTGTGTTGATATTTTTGCTACTGCTACCTTGACTTTGGTAACAAAGGAAACACTGAATGGTATGGTAAGGTTTTTATATATTACTAGAAATCAATCGGTGGAGATGAGACTTAGCAGATTAGTTGTTTCTCATTGGATTATTTTGTTATGACGTCAGCAAATAGTTCTGCCTCCCACTAAAAAACCACCGAAATTAAAAAAATCCAATCAGAGAAAACTTATCCAAACAATGAAAATTTGTGAACAAGGCATTTCCAGTTCATACTTATAAAAACACCGATATTGAAAAATGCGACCAATAAGCTTTGTTTATTATTTTATGGTATAAGCTCTAGAAAATAATAAATGTTCTTTTAAGTCACTACAGGAAACCAAAGTAAATTATAGAATACCATTAGCAGCATTTCCAACTGTATCATTTATGCAATCTTATCCATGCGCCTACACTAATAATGGGGTGAGGTGCAGTCGGTAACTCGTAATCTGAAGTTTCAGGTTGAGTCCCAGCTGGGTCAGCTTTGAGATTTATATACGCAAAACTCCCTGGCCTGACCACGGTCAGTAGGGGACACCGTTGGACTTGGAAAGGCCACCGCCCGTCGGATAGGATATTAAGCCGAGGTTCCGTGTGCGGGTGAGCCATACCCTATGCATGTTAAATAACTCGCTTGATGGCCTTGACCGGAGGTACCATCTGTCTCCCAACAGCTGTTCCGTGGGTCCCCTCTCCCAACCTTCTCTGAGGCTTTGGGGACCTTGTGGCTTGGCCATTTAGACCATTGTGTGCAAAAAAATTGTCGCTCAGAGGTAAAATAACGCGTCTACACTCACTCCTCAGAAACAATTGGGGTGGGGGTGGCTCAGTCGGTAGTACGCCAGACTGGTAATCCGCGCCAGACTCGTAATCTGTAGTTCCCAGGTTCGAGTCCCAGCTGGGTCAGCGTTGAGATTTATCTGTGCAAAATTCCCCGCCCTGCCCACGATCAATAGGGTATACCGATGGGCTTGAAAAGGCCGCCGTCCTTCGGATGGGACGTTAAGAAGTGGTCCCGTGTGCGGAAGAGTCATACCCTGTGCACGTTAAAGAACACACTGGATGGCCTTGACGGAAGGTTACCATCTGTCTCCCAACAGCTGTTCCAGTGGGTCCCCTCCTTAAACCTTCTCTGAGCCTTCGGGGTCCATGTGACCTGGCCATTTAGCCCATGGTGTGCAAAAAAAGTGCCGCTCAGAGGTAAAACAACCCAACCCAGAAACAATCAGAGCCACAGATTTCAAGTTAGACTACCAGTATCGTATCTCGACAAGGTCCGTTACAAAAATTTTAATTCCGTACAAGTATTTTATCTATGTATCATCATCAATACACATCAAACTTTGAATATTCCTTGCAAAGAGTTAAAACAATGCAGACTCATTCAAGCATAATTTTTGTGGATCCTTACGTATTTATATATGCTTTTTAATTATTATTCATTTTATATTCATTCATTTTTTTAAAATTTTTTTAATTATTATTCATTTATCTTTTCTATAGTTTATCTAAGAGATTGATGTTTTTGAGATAATTAATTAATAATTTATAAAAAGTTAGTTTTAATTTTTTTGATGTTGGTTCTAATGTTTTTAAAATTAAATGTGTTTACATTATATTTTTGCAATTTATTAAAATATATTTTTCTCTCCTCTTCATATTTGTTACAACTGAATATTATATGCTCTAGTGTTTGTATGTTATTGCAGAAAAAACGATTTGGTGAGTTTTATCTATGCTTTCCTTTCTGATATACACCTATTTATTACAGTTATCGAACCTGAAAATACCAGTAAAAACCCTTGAAAATACCAGTAAACTATTCTAAGCAATTACCAAAACGTTTTTAAAAGTAACTTTTTTTTAGCAGAATCAACTGATATTGTACGTAAAACTAAAAGAATATTGTATATCAGCTCAAAATCTATTTTTATATTAGAATTTAGTAATTGATTGGTCGAATTACTTTAAGAGAAATTGTTATATAAGCTTCTATCGCATTTAGATAATGATAATCATTTTCGAAAGTTTTAGGGGTGATTTATTTATTTTCTTTCGCAATCGTTGTTCACAAAATGCCAGTACAGGGAGGAATCTTAAGGAGTGGGAGGTAGGATAGATGCCCTACTTTGAGAATGCTCGTAAGGGTAACGGAAGCAAAAATATTAAATTTTTGAGTATTTCATTCATTTTTTAAGATAATTTTTAAAGGCATCTAAAGTCCCAATACTTTTTTCTAGATCTGGACCTGTTATACAGGTATACGATAGATATGAAAAGTTCCTTGTACACGAAACGAATGGAAGGCAACAAATTTCAGTACTCACTCTTATTTAGGTTTAAATTACGATAAAATCTTAAATTAAATTAGAAGTGCATTATAGAAAGTTTGGGGAGGCCAGACCCTTAATGACTCTGGTCATAACCATTATAATTATATAGTAATTAACTTTACTTCTTACTTTACATACTTTCCTGCATAACTTTAATATAGATGTTCATAACTTTACTTAAACCTAATAACTCCTTTGCTTCAATAACGAATTGTGGCATGAAACTTTTCAAAAACTATATTATTATCGTATGGACGGAAATGCATTTAATATCTCAGAATCTTCATCTCACGCGCTATTGCACCTTTCTACTCGAATGTCGTACATTTTTCAGTTTCCTGTAAATACGTTTGAAATGGCGGTTGTTCATTATAGGAACAATTGAACCTTACCATTTGTTTTGCCTACGGATAATTATCAATAAGTCACAATGACGAATGTCATCATAAATAAACGACACCTGGCTCGTAAATTCTGAACTACAGTTTGCCTCATACATTACTTTTACTAATGATCTGAAATGAGTAAATTCCAAATATCGTGTGTTTCCATTGACTTGTTCTTTCTAGAATCATATTTAAATATTATCACTTTATGATAATTCTGATCACCAAATATATAAATGATTTAACATTCAAATGACTTTATGCAAAGAAGATGTTTTATTAAATTGTAAAAGCAGTCAGAAAATTTCATAAATTTTGATTAATTTCATGTCGTAGATATTAAAAACTATAATATAAACTGCAGTACTACAAAAACACTTTTTTTCCGATGTTTTCTTTATATTTAAAATGTATTGTTTTTTATTAATTAGGTTTTATGGACAACTTCCGGATATTTTGAATTCTGTCAATAAAGGTGATATTACCCTTGTTTTTGGTGACTTCAATGCCAAAGTTGGTACTGACTCTGACCTTTGGGGAGGAGTTATAGGCCCTTTTGGTATTGGTAGCTGCAATGGCAATGGGCAACGTCTGCTACAGGTAAGTAAATTCAATGGATTCAGAATAACTAACACTTATTACAAACACCGCGACATGCATAAGTACACATGGGTTTCACCTGATGGGCTGCATAAGAATATGATTGATTCAATATTAATTAACAGCAAATGGGCTAGTTCTGTTAGGAATACCAGGGCATATAGGGGAGCTGAAATTGGATCTGACCATTACCTTGTTAAAGGTGACTTGCAACTTAAACTTAAAAAGTGTTATGTTAGGGTTAAAAATTTTACTTTTAATACTGAAGCTCTGAAAGACCCAGTTATAGCCAAAGCTTACCATGATAGGTTACTTAATCATTATGACAGTCATGGTATGCTTACTACTGAAGTTGAGGAAGAATGGGATCATTTTAAACAGGCTTTTTTGGACACTAACAGTACTCTTTTAGGAAAAAAGGAACAGAAGAGGCAGAATTGTCTGAGTGATAAGGCACTTGAGCTTATTTCGGAAAGAAAGAACTGCAGGAATGTCCTTAATCAATACCCTACTAGTCCTAATAGAAAGCATTACAGAGAACTTAATAAACGTGTAAAAGATCAGTTAGCTGCTGATAAGAAACTTTGGCTTGATGGTTTGGCTGACAAACCGCGGAAGCAGTTAGACAGCACAACAGCAGACAGCTGTACCAGATAGTTAATGTTTTGCGTGGTAGAAAACGAACAGGTATACAGGGATTGAAGGATAAACAAGATAAGGTTATAGAAGGTGAGAATTTTGTCATGGCTAGGTGGGTTGAGCATTTCAGTGATATTCTAAACAATGTAGTTAGTTCTATTCCCATTGTTTGCAATGATGGCTTTAATGTTGGCCCTATAATACAATGTGAAGTTATTTTGGCTGTTTCCAAACTTAAACTACATAAATCCCCAGGGGTAGATGAAATTACTACGGAAATGCTTAGAGCTGGGAATGTTTCGGTTACCACTTGGATGACTGAAATTCTGAATATCTTTTATGATAAAGTCATGGTTCCTAAGAATTTTACCAGAGCTATTATTATCCCTATTTTCGAAAAAGGTGATCGCAGTTCTTATGATAACTATAGGGGTATCAGCCTACTCTCTGTTCCAGGTAAAGTTCTTTTCATGATTGTGCTTAATAGAATTGAGAATCTGGTTGACATCTGTGATGAGCAATGTGGATTCAGAAGTGGTATCAGTGTGTGGATCAGATATGTGGATCAGATATTTTCACTGGTGTGTGGATCAGATATTTTCAGGATGTGTGGATCAGATATTTTCACTTAGGCAGATTCTTGAGAAATGTTTAGAGTTTCAGAAACCTTTGGTTACTAGCTTTGTTGATTTCAAAAAGGCTTTCGACTATATTGATCGTCATAATTTGTGGTTGATTGTAAGATCATATTGTATACCAGACAAGTTAGTTAGCATAATGAAAGTTCTCTACAATAACACTGAGTCGTGTGTGAGAGTTGGTAAAGCTTGTAGCAATTGCTTTAGCATTACTTCTGGTGTTCAACAAGGGTGCATTTTATCTCCTTTTCTCTTTAGCTTGGTTATTGATTATATTACGCGAAATTCACTTCAAGGGAAAGATTTTGGCCTTAAATGGACTGGAGATAGAAAAATTTCTGATTTGGATTATGCTGATGATTTTAGCCCTTTTGGCAAATGATGTTGATGAGATGAACTCTTTCATTCGAGCTGTTGATGAAACTGGTAGGAGAGTAGGTTTGGTTATAAACAGAGAGAAAACTAAAGTGATGAAAATTGGTCCGGCAGGCTGTGATTCAGTTAATCTGAATGGTTGCAGTCTTGAGCAGGTGTCACAGTTTAATTATCTTGGGAGCTATGTAACAGATAATGGTGATGTGCGGCATGAGATTAACAGACGAATAGGGATTGCTGCCGGGACTTTTAAGAATCTATGGAGAGTGTGGAGAAATAGGCGTATACACCTGAAGACTAAAATTAGACTGTATAATAGTTTGGTTATTTCTAGGGTTAGTTATGGTAGTGAAACTTGGACACTTTGTAAACAAGATAACAGGAAACTAGATGCTTTTGATTCCAGATGCTTACGCAGTATCTTGGGCATTAGGTGGTTCAACTTTGTAACTAATGATGAGGTTATTAAAAGGAGTTTGCAACCTCCTTTAAGCAGCATATTGTGCAGAGAGAGACTCCGTTGGTTTGGCCATGTTGCCCGTATGAATAATTATAGATTGGGGAATAGGGTTAGGAACAGTGTGCCTAAAGGCCTCAGAAGGAAGGGGAGACCTAGGATGCGGTGGGCAGACAATATCAAACAGGACCTTGTTAGAATTGGTGTGCAGTGGCCAGATGCAGTAGATGTAGCCCAGGATAGACTGCTTGGAGAACTAAATTGCACGGTCTGGTTGGACCTCCGTAGCCCATGGCTGCTTGATGATGATGGTGGTGGTGGTGATGATGATGATGATGATGATGATGATGATGATGATGATGATGATGATGATGATGATGATGATGGTGGTGGTGGTGATGGTGATGGTGGTGGTGGTGGTGGTGGTGGTGGTGGTGATGATGATGATGATGATGATGATGATGATGATGATGATGATGATGATGATGATTAAAATCTAAGGAAATAAAGAAAATTACAATACAGGTGAATATCAATATAAGTGCAACAGAGTGGAAATTTCTTAATGATTATGATATTTATGGTGCATGTCTCACAATGAGCTTTTGTGAGAACATGAAATTTATCGAATAATAAAATTAATTTTTCGTTTCTGTAGGAAATCCAATGTATTAGAAATATTTTCAGACCCTTTTAAAATAAATTTCAAATAATACTTCCGAAAACAAATTCCCAGATTCAGAAATATGTTTTTCGTGTGCAATTAAATTAAGCTTCCGGGCAAATGCCTTTTCGCACAGTGTCTGCACACGAATGGCCATTGCATCAAATGGATTCGTCTATGACAAATAGACTGCTCTGCGCTCTGAAAGACTTGCTACAAAGGTCGCAAGGGAATGGTCGTTCACCTTTGTGGATACCAAGATGCACTCCAAGATATTCTTTCTCTTGAGAAACTCTTTCCACAATGAGAGCACTTGTAAGGAATGAAGCACTTGTTGTGTGTCATTTGTGTTGTCCTCCAGAGTGGGTAAGCAAATGATATTCATTAGCCAAATAGTAGAATAAGGACAAAATGAACAAGAATATTTCTAACTTTTTCTTTCTTCTCGATGCCTCTTCTTGTGCTTAGTGAGGAATTGTAATGATGTAAACCTGTACTGACAGATGTCACAGTTGTAAAAGTTCTGTCCTGTTTTGTTTAAAAAAGAAAACATTTATTTCAATAAATAATGTTTGGTTAACAATAATTATTATTCTGCCTAAACTCATTCGTCATCATCATCATCATTCTCAAGCAGCCATGGGCTACGGAGGTCCACCGTGCAGTTTAATTCTCCAAGCATATGTGCCCTGAGCTACATCTGCTGCATCCGGCCATTACACACCAATTCTAACAAGGCCCTATTTGACATTGTCTGCCCACCGCATCCTAGGTCTTCCCCTCTTTCTGAGGCCTTTAGGCACAGGGTTGAAAACTCTATTCGCCAATCTATAATGATCCATAAGGGCAAAATGACCAAACCAGCGGAGTCTCTCTCTGCACAATATGCTGCTTAAAGGAGGTTTCAGACTCCTTTGCCTAACCTCATCATTAGTTGCAAAGTCATTCATCATCACTTAAGGCAAATGATCTAAAAATTAAAAAATTAAAAAAATACCTATCTTCCTATAGGGCCCTAAACTGAAGCATAGCGGTGGTGCAATCTGTCACTGAGTTCGTATTCGCTTCGAAGGAAGATCTTGTTCAGTAGGTAAATCGGCGCCCTACCTTCCTTTGAAGCGAATACGAACTCAGTGAGATTGCACCATCGATATGCTTTAAGTTTATTTTATACTTTTTAGGGCCCTAGAGATAGATAGGTATTTTTCTAATCTTTATTTTTTTTTGTCACTTAAAACACCTACCTTCAGAAACTTTGATATACAACTTATAAATACCAAGCACATTTACCCTTTTGGATTAGTTTGGAAGTACATATAGCAATAATGTTGGAGACAACATAAGCTATAGAAATAGAGATAAGACTCGTTAGAGTCGACCCACGCGAAAATCGCCCCCACATTTTTTCAGGGGGAATAGTGAAAGCTTGTATAGTATAATTATACGAGCTTTCCTTTGACACCTAACTGGTAACTGTAGGTCCACCCGATCCGATGATATAGTAGAACGAGTTTCCGATATTATTCAGATTTTTAGGGAGGAAGAAATAACGGAGGACATTTTTTAATAGCCTACGACATTCCCTGTGTCACAAACTTTCATTCGACACATAGCTATTAGTGGCTTAAATCTATTAATAGAGGATGATTGTTTGGCGGCCGGTAGCTCAGCGGTCAGAGCACCTGACATGTTATTAGGAAGTCGTAGGTTCTGAACCTACCTGACAAATAACAAATTTCCTCTATATTTATTACTTAGGCTTTTTTTTTTTGGAATTCACGCTCAGTTACCAAATGTTCAAATACAACTAAAAATCTCTAACAAAGCAATGACACAAACAGACATGCTCTGTAATAGAATAGCGTTGAACTGCATGAGCCAGGTCTACGTTTCTGTAGTGACCCGTGGTTCTTGATTGGCTTATTCTGACATCGCTTTTGCCCGTCGCTTGTACAGCTGCTCAGAATCATCTCTGGCGATCAATAGCACTCATCCAACATTGAAGTGGACCAGTTTCCTTGGTATCGTTTGTCTATCGTTACAATGTTCTGGTAAAAACGTTCACAGTGCTCATCACTAACCGTGCCGCAGTTGTCGGGGAAGAAATCTAAGTGGGAATAGAGAAAGTGAATCTTTAAGAACACATTGCAAGCCAAGTTTGTGATACAGAGACAACATGTCCTTAACCAGTTTCTTGTAGTTATCTACTCTGATATTCCAAAGGAATTTAATTGACACTAGACGAAACACGTCCCAAGCTTTTTTCTCGTCACTCTGAAGCAGGTTGTCGAACATCTGGTCTCTGAACAGCTCGTGGATATGAGGACCCACAAAAATTCCCTCTTTAATTTTCGCTTCGCTGAGTCGAGGGAATTTGGCAGCCAAGTACTTGAAAGCTGATGCAGTCTGGTCCATGGCTTTTATGAAGTTTTTCATCACACCGAGTTTGATGTCTAGGGACTGTAGCAGGATTTTGTGCGTTTCTGCCAGTGCTAGGTGTTCCACATTCTCCTCTCCGACCATCAGATATTTCCTCTGAGGCCAGTTTCTCTTCACGTAGTGCTGTCCCATTCACACACGAAACAGCAGTACTTCGTATGCCCCAGCTGCAGACCCATCAACAGAACCACTACCTTCAAGTCACAACAGAGATATCAGCCATACTGGCTGTATTGAAGACAGTTCAATAGCTGTTTTAGGTTGTCATAGGTTTCTATCATGTAGACTGTGTATGTGACTGCAATGGATGGAAGTCAATTTCCATTATGCAGCAACACCGCCTTGAGACTCAATTTCGAGGAGTCTATAATAATCGTCATTCTTGAGGGTCATGTTTGATTCCGAGGGCATTCGTCAGCACATCTACATCGGAGCAGAACACAAGGCCATCTTCCTTTCTGAAGTAAGGTACAAACTGCTCATGACGAGTTCGAAACGAAGTCACTCGGACATTTTCCTTGCGAAGATTCCATTGTTTAAGTCTTGATCCAAGTAACTCTGCTTTGGCCTTGGACAGCTCAGATCGCGAACAAGAACGTTCATTTCTTCTTCGGTGAGAATATGTGGCATAGATGAAGCACCGTGGCAGATGTATGGATCATCATTAGACACTGAAAGTTGCGGAGAACCCAACCTTGGTTCGCCTCCCTCCTCATCGTTTGAATCGTTGGAAAATTCTTTTGGAGGTTCGGGAATGGGAAGGCCTTCGCCGTGCGGAACTGGTCGGGGAGCAGATTGTATATTGTCCACTTCTAGATTCCTTGTGATGTCTCCATAAACAGGTGGAACCATGCAGAAGTAGGAGTCATCTGTGTGATTGCTTGGCTCTCTCCAAATCATAGGAACAGCAAACGGCATCGCCACTTTTTCACCTTTCAGCCACTTCGGAAGATTTCTTGCACACGTACTGCAGCATATGTGTGGGGCCTAGGCCTTGTCTTGGTCCCCGATCTTGCATCCAAAATGAAACTCATACGCCACTTTCACTGCTGGAGTGATGGCCCTTTTCTGGCTTGCAAACGTCACTTTCCCGCAGATGTAACAAAATGTATCTGCACCATTAACACAGTTACGAGACATCACTACTGCTGGATTAAAACTGCAAGGATCACTTGTGTTGTACGTATGACTCAGGGGTAAATGGAAGTCGCTCAAAAGACTTGCTCACCTTACGAGACGTCGCTTAAAACTAACGGTTTTATTTTAATTTGTAATGAACCTGTAATGCTAATAGGTTGGGACTTGTCATTCATTCCGTTGTTTAATAAATACCAGAAGAAAACACAAGGCCCTCGATAGCACCACCCAAAATTTCGATTTATGCAATCGACTACTTGCTTGATATTGCTATAACTAAACTGATATATAGATTTTAAGTGTTGACAGTTATTTTAGTTACTCACATCAGCAATGAAAATATCCCTTACATCACTGTCATCTTCAATGAATAGCACGTCTAACTCAAAGGCGTGCACCATTCATTGATTTACTGCTCTATCAGAAAAGTATGATTTACTTTAATACCCAACATCTGAATAATTTAAGGATTAAACAAAAAATGACGAAATATCAGTGATGTTTAGTTTGTATTCTTTTGCATCACACACAGAAATATATGATTGTCTGATCATAAAGAAAAGACAGTTATGCGAAAAGCAGGAAATAATAAAAGGGATTTTTGTTTTTCTCTAATTTGCTACTGTAAAGAAATATAAAAACTTTTAAATTTTTTGAAAACAATGCCAAAAGATTGAATATTTTTGAGAAAAATGCTTATGCATTGCACTTGTTCTTTATTGGCGATCACATGGTCTTCTTATTCGGCAGAAAAACTGTTTTCGGTTGAATGAAAAGAGTTAGACCACACTGCGTACGTTAATAACAAACAATAAATGCTCTTAGTCCTTTATAAGAATGAAACTGTTCTAATATCAGAAGGTTCTAACTTTAGATTTCAAAATAATTAATATAGTGTATGTATTATCCGTATATACACATATCAGTTATACAAGTCAGTGTTTAGATGCGGATTTAGCCTTATAACTTTCATTACATATAGCGATCACAAATTAGGAAATACGAACTTAAAGGAGAACATGCTTCTTATTCGTTTTAGAGACCGAAATACAAAGTTCAACAAAACAGAATTATATTACTGCAATATTGCATTTATACATTTAATGGTCCCTTTATTAGAAAGCGACCCATGCAAAATATGGCACGATATCTTTTACTATTTTGACTAAAATTCACTTTTAATTTGTTTATTATGTAGTGATGGAAGATGGAATATTTAACAACAAGAATAAAAGTTAAAATAATTGACCTAAAAATTTGATTCAGATAGCTTTCAAACAAAAATTATAACTGTTAAATAAAATTTAATGAATATATTTAAACATACTTTTCGTTGTTGTTTGAGTGATAATTTTAATTTTACCAACTTTAATACTTTTTTTTCAGTATTTCGTTGAAGATTTTGAAGCTGAAACAGCTTCAACTCTTCAAATGCCAAATATTACTGAAAATCTAGATTCCGATACTTCTAACTGAGATCTTTAATTTATAGTCAGCAATTTGATTTCATAAAATAGGTCTTTCCAATTGTTATTCAGATCTGAATGTAACTACCCTTGACATTACATGGGTCTCTACTAATAAGCGACCAACCAAGTGGTCGCTTATTAGTAGACTGCTCATTTGTGTTCTCAAACGCCAAACATTCGGAGTAGAAATAAAATATCAATATAACTGTATCAGAATATTTCTAAATGAACTGATATTTTACGCTTTCGATTATTAGTAGCTTACAAAGTAAGCCACAGACCTGGAATGAATCGTGTTGACCCTGAAACATTGATTTATGATTAAACGGCAGTTGAGAGCTATATTTTATAAAAAGTGTTTTCGAGTGGTAGTTGTTGAATTTTCGTCTTAATCCCCCTTTCAAAACTAGACTTGTAAAACAATAATTCAAAAATAACTGCGCCGAGGATATATTTCACTCAAAAATCTATTTTTTTTAAACTAAAAATCTATTCTTTTAATATATACTATTTATTACATATTAAAAAATGTGGTTTAATCTATAGTTGATTTGTTAAAAATACCACTTGATATATATCTGCTTTTAACAACTAACATTCAAAAAGATTTGCAGAAAACTGAAAAGTGTAATCGTTATATCCCAACGGATATGTGCGATGCAACGAGATACAGATTTTCAGTAAGACAACTGTACTCATATTCGTATGATATGATTTTTCAAATGATTCTGTAATCATAAATAACAAGGAATGTCTTCGGGTCATGAGACGGATGTATAGTGGGAAACATTCTGCTTCTTATTCAGCCAGAAGAGAGGATATCGATCAATGGAATTTTCAAGGTAATGATGAGATGAAAAAGCATCGCATCCTCCATTGCAATGGTATTTTGCATTCACGCTGTGGGAATGATGGAGGTATTAAGTGTTACAGTATCGAATTATCTCGGTTAGTATTTAATGACATATATGAGGTCCAGTTAAAAATTAGAATTTAAAAATATCCACACACAAAAAAAGATACTTCGACTGTAAATTCTGTCCAATAATGAAATGCTTTGTGAAGCCATACACCTAATGATCTTCGAGAAATATTTCAGTTTTCTGAATTACTAAATGAGATTGTCTCCGTATTTCGCAACTGTGGATTCTCAGCACAATGCAAATATCCATATGCATCGCCAGCCTTCGAAACGTTCTCAGGGCAGTCAACCTCAATTGTTCGGCATAGATTTCTCACATCCATACAGAAACGTATCAAAACCTCATCTTAACTCTTTAGACAACATTGGGGAGACGAAGACTTGGGTACCATTTCCAGCAAATTATGGGTGGCAAATGTCTTTGGTTGACATGCTACATTCACGCCGACGGAACACTTAGCTAGAGTGTCACCTGTTGTCACTATAAAGGGACTTCTTGTCAAACAGTAATGACCACTCCAGACTACAGGAACGAACAGTGGCTCCTCCTACAAAGGATATCCAGCAGCGCACTTTCCGCTGATAGGTTCTGGAGAGTTAATCGACACGTTCCTAGAAAGGTAAGAGAACTCACGTGATATGAACAGTAAATTGAAAGAAAATCTGAAGTTTATATAACTAGTATATATACTAGTAGTAGGCATCAGTGCCTTTCACTAAGGCACTTGAGAGTAAACCACAGTTTGCCTAGCTGCACATAAAAACCTTGGCCGAAAACACTGACCCCGATTGGGATATCCCCCATGCCGACTTCTTATCCTGGTGGTAGCCTGACCTTCCACCTGCAGTGCACTCTCAAGCAGAAAAACAGAGGAACAAAGTCTTTTCTTCGCTCCCTGTCTCAGGGTGGTCACGTGAGTTCCACGAAAAAGTGCCAATAGTGGGACGTATGCTGTTCCCGGTGTCTGTCAATGACAACGTTTTCCGCCCTTGAACACTCTCACATCTGATCCGAGTGCCCTTCGACCTTCGCTTCAGCTGGGGTGAACGGACTCGCATCATCTGACCATTACGCAGCTTTTACAATCTTAGAATCAATTACAGTTCCTAGAATCTGAGCAAAACATTTCACAAGTGACGCAAGACTCTTTATTGATATACCTTTAAGTCCTTTTAACTTTACCAATTCTACATTACACCCTAGGTACTTCACTGACACTAACCCCTTTGCTTTCTCAGTTGACTTCTTAGGACCAGTACAATTAAGCCTCATCTTGGGCAAAATATAAGCAACTTTCTCACTTAGGATCACATAAGACTAATCCTTTACTGACACTAACCCCTTTGCTTTCTCAGTTGACTTCTTATGACCAGTGCAATTAAGCCTCATCTTGGGCAAAATATAAGCAACTTTCTCACTTAGGATCACATAAGACTAATCCTTTACAAAGAAAACAGGTCAGTTGTGGAGATTGAAGAATTGGGAACTATTTCCAGCAAAATCGGTGGCAGATGGTGTTATAGCAGACTAGTGTTTTCGTTACTGTAGGTTAGAGGTTTTCAACCTGGGGTACGCGGCAAAAGTTTTTGGGATACGCCTTGAGAGCTCAAAAGTCGCTAGATCTAGTAACAAGTCCATTTCACTGATTACCCAGTAAAATGTTTATAATTTTATAACATTTGTTAAATTGTTCATGCCATTTTTTGTGTTTATCGATATATGTAATTTATGAAAAAAAAATTTAACGTATATATATATATGTTTTATTTTATTCCCATTGTCATATTATAACTATAGTTTTATCTATCTATACAAGGGGTACGCCAGTTACATACATATTTCCAGAGGGTAGGTGTGGCATAAAAGGTTGAGAACCACTGCCGTAGACAATAATTTTGGGCCTAAGCTTCTTGGCAGGCTTGGCTTCGAGTTCCTCTTTAAGTGCTTCGTGGCTGTCTACTGCCTATTTGAGACAGTCCACGTCACCCTGCGGACCACACTCGATGATGACCCCATTTTTTCACATGGGTTTGACTGTCATCACCCCGAGATTCAGCTCGATGGGGTTGATATTTCGTTTGAGGCTATCCCTAACCTCTGTTACTGACTTCTCCTTATCTTTGGAGAAGACCAGCAGGGTATGCCTTTGTTTAGGGACTGGGGTGGGCTTCGTAACCTCCACCAAACCTCCCTTTCCGACCCCTTGTCCTCCGACAGTCTTCGCATATGTCGGTTTTGGCCCCTGTGTTTTTGGGGGACACACAGCTCTCTCGGCTAGACGCCCACTGATGGTTGCTACTATGAGCTCCTGCTCATAGACAATAGCATGTAGCTTGTTAGCTACACCCATCACTTCAATCCTCACGTTTTTGTCTACGTTGTGCTGGAAAAGCACCACCGCAAGTTCCTGCAGGAGGTCAGTCGCAGCAGACAGCCTCACTGAACCCTTCTAGCAACCGTGATCGAGTTCATCCTACTTGAGGACCTCCTAAGTCTGCTCTTTGCGGCCCCCTTTTTCCTCTCCTTCTTTAGGGTCCTCCTCTCGTTTTGGAAGCTCTTCTTCCTTCTGAGTAACACTTGTGGTGGGAGGGTGAATTTCTGAGACCTCCTCCACTTCCACGGCAGGAGTGGCTGCCTTTTTGGGCTTACTGTCCTTTTTTCCTGATACGTTTTGACCTGATATATGTGACGAAGTTTTTGAGTCCATAGTAATTTTTGGTGTTCCACCCAGGCGTTCTCCACCCACTACCGAGCCCAACAAGGCCTCTGAGTTTAATTAGCTGCTCTTCGAACCTCAGAGCTACGCCCAAGTTATACCCAGACTTAGGAACACACATTAGACCAGAGTAGGGTCCGGGCCAAGGCCTGGACTGATCCGGTTGTCCGTCTGGACTCCACTTCAGTCGTCAAGGATCACCACCACCCGATTGGCTCCTGCAACCCCCCCCCCCCTGGCTCACCTCAGGATGTGAATGTGATAGGTGGGACAGGGGATGCCTCACGAACCGATTGATCTGAGTGAGCTAGCTCAGACTTCTCATTTTATTGAAACAGGGCCAAAATGGCGTATTGGGCTTTCCAGCTTTCTGACCCTCAGCCTCAAGGATCCCTTTTTCAACATTGCGGGTATCCACCAACGGTAAACAGGTGGGCCACACTAGGCATGGCAACCATGATAAAACCTCAAAACTGCAAAGATTGGGCCCGTCAAACCCTAAAAACACTGGCTTGCCACCAAACCTATTAGATATGCTGCTCAATTTCAGCAACCTAAGACGCCAGTATACCGTCTCGAATCCAGTATGTAGAAATGGACACTGCAAAACAACAGACCTAGGAGGCTTGCCTCCCTGGTCTGTCTGTTGGAGAGTGCCACACAGGAATACCAAAGGTGGAATGAGAAAATTCTTCCGCGCTTTGGCCAACCGGAGTGATATGTAATAAAATATTAAGATCTGCATTTTTTTAACAATTCCAACAATTGCATCCACTGCGCCCAGAATGGAAGGGGGGACTGAGGGGCTCGCCCCCACTGAAAAATTTCTCTTATATATCTAACAGCCAAAATAAATATGTCTAGTATCCTGTTATTGCATGTGAGCTTTCCACCCTCTGAGAATTTAATAACCCTGCCCCAATGATTGCATCATTCTTTCAATTTCCAATTCCAGGGAATTTGCTAAATGTGGAATACTGCAAAATTTAAACGACTATTGCAAAATATATATTCATGCTATAAATTTCGGTTTGACTGTGATGGTCTAAGGTCTCAGATTGAGATCGCTATGCATCCTTAATTAACCAGGGTGACCAGATTTACAGAATATGATTCGCCGACTTCTAAAAATTGTCTGAAGTATTGACTTTTTATTAAGATTTAAAATGGTCCGGGGACATATAAACATTTAATCTGAAGATTTAACTTTTGATGAGATTATATGTTAAAACGTAACACAACCATTTTCATTTAGAGCATATTTTATCCATAATTGCACATAATAATATCTTAATATCTAGTAAGTTAGCACAAAAATAAAACTTGAAAAACGTAGATTAATTGAAAAAACCAGTGTTATTGTGCGCATTTTTCACATGAAGCAATTTTCTGTAAAATGTTTTCATTTTCGCACATTTTGAGAAAGAACGGCGTCATCGTCGAATGTAGCACGCAGGGTGATATGGACTGCCTAAAAAAGGCAGTCGACACCCATGACGTGCTGAAGGATATACTAGAGGCCAAGTCAGCCAAGAGGCTAAGGCCAAAGCTCATAGTCTACGGAGTTGACAAGGACATCCGCCGAGAGGACCTTCAGAGGGTCATCCAAACCCAGAATGGGCTAACTGAAAAACACGCGGATTTAACCCCGCTGTTCTCTTTAAAAGGACGAGTTGACAATACCGTCCACTGGGTTAAGGAAGCCAACAACGCCTCCCACAGAAAGGTAATTGAGGTAGGTAAGATAAACGTGAGCTGGTCGCGTTGTATTATTAAAGAGTATATTCGTGTGCTCAGATGCTATAAGTGTTATACATTTAGATACATGCAAAAGGATTGTACTCTTAAGACGCAACAGTGTTCACAATGTGCGGGCAAACACTCGTACAGGGAGTGCGAGAAGCCCAAGCCTAGGTGCATAGTATGCAAGTATGCCAATAAGGATCACGGAGCCAAGTATGACATTGGCCACAGTGCGATGGACAGTAGTTGTCCGTCGTACTGTAGAGAGTTGAAGTTGTTGCGGAAGCGCACCGACTATGGGCAGTAGGCTTCCAGGCGGTCGTAGGGCGAGTCTGAAATTTCTCCAGATAAATTTGAACAGGGCAAGGGCCACAATGGTCCAATTCAGCCAGGAGATAAAAGAAGAAGGAGTCGATGTTGCTCTAGTGCAAGAACCTTATTGCACAGAGAACATCATTAGGGGGCTCCCTCTGACCAGCAGGCTATTTTGCATTAAAGGAGCTAAGCCGAAAGCTGGAGTTGTCGTTTCGAACCCCAAAGTGAATGCCATGATGGCATATCACTCTGAAACTATGGTGGTAGCGGAGATTGGCTATGGGAGACTAATATTACATGCCATCTCTATCTATTGTCCTCCGAGTCATAACATCGAGGACTCACTGACTGAGTTGCAAAACGTCCTGGCTCGTGTCAATTCTAAGAACTTAGTGATAGGTGGTGACTTCAATGCGAATCACCCCTTGTGGGGATCAAATAGTCAAGACATCAGAGGAGAACTGACTCTGGATTTTATCAACTCTGCTGATCTTATTTTATTAAATGATTTGGATACACCAGCAACTTTTCATGGCCCTCGAGGTCAGAGCTGGATCAACTTGACCCTGACAACGCCTCGGATGTTTCCTCAGATCCAGAATTGGTGCGTTAGCGACAAGGTCACTAACAGCGACCACAACTATGCTGTGTTCCTTGTGGGTGGAACAACACCTCCCCCACACCAGGTTTGCGGTGGGCAGGACCCCTGACTGGTGTAAACTCGCGCGTTGTGTTGCGCCGGATCTGGCGAAGATCGGCCAGCGCGTCTCTAGTATTGGTGATTGTCTAACTCTGAATAAATCCTCAGAGATCTGAAGGGGTGTTTAAGTTCTGGATGTGAGACAACCTTTGGGTTCAAGAGACAACCCAGCACAGGCTGTTGGTCGGTGCCCTGGTGGACACCTGAGCTCAGTATTAAGAGAAAAAGGGTCAGAGCTCTTAGGAAACGGTATCAAAGGTGCCGCAATGGGGACAGAAGTTTCAGAGAAGAAATTTACAGGAAGGAACAGGCGGAGTATAAGCTCGCTATATGCCAAGCACAGTTGGCCTCTTGGCAGCAGTTTTATAATGATGTCTCTGCACAGAACCATTTACTCCGCAGTACAAGCTGGCTACGGGGAAGGACATAAAACCCCTCGAAATTGAATATGTTCGCAAAGAAGATGGGTCCTAGACCTCTTCCTTTGGCGAAACATCATCATCATCATCCTCAAGCAGCCATGGGCTATGGAGGTCCAACCAGACAGTGCAGTTTAATTCTCCAAGCATATCTGTCCTGAGCTACATCTGCTGCATCCGGCCACTGCACACCAATTCTAACAAGGACCTAGCGAGACAGCCTCAAGAAACTTGGAGAGAGGCTGCCCACAGGGTTCGTGCATGGACCATTCCTCTGGAACTTGGTCGCCGATACTGCCCTAGAGTTGACCCTACCTGAAGGTGTCTGGCTCCAGGCTTATGCTGATGACATGCTGCTTGTTATATCGGCATCCTCCAGAGCTAGACTGGAGATAGCCGGCAATGCACCATTGTTAATACTTGAGGGATGGAGTCTGCACAACAAGCTTGGGTTCAGCTTTGCAAAGAGAACATCCATGACTATGGCCAAAGATGGTGTCCTCAAAAAGAGGTACCTGATTTTTAAATTACATGGCAATAATATCCGCCATATGACGACTATTAAGTACTTGGGGATCACTCTGGATGAAAGGATGAGCTGGATCCCACACTTGCAGGACCTCAAACTTACCGTATTTGCCGGCGTATAGGACGCACTTTTCCCCCCTCAAAATACGCCTAAAATATGGGGTGCGTCTTATGCGCCGGTAATCAAAATTATGAGTTGAAATTTCAGTCTAAACCTTTTGGTTTATATCAATATACCTATCTAAGTATTCTTTTGCATTTTGTACTTTTGTGAAAGAGTGGCTTCAAATAAATCGTTTCCATATTTTTTTTTGTTCTGTAAAAAATAATAAGTTGTGTGATGTATTTTATGCTTCACTACTGACAGAGGCAGCATTCCAGTAAAATAGAGTTCAGATCCACTGACATCTCAAGGTTACGATTCATCCAATGTGCGCATGCGTGATCACATTTCACCGGCATATTTTTTCGAAAAGCGCGAGCATGGCGCATCGTTACCGATTACAGCGCCTCAAGGCAACACAAACGTAAACTTTTAGTAGCGAAGAAGCTTTCTCGTGTTTTTGCTGCGAAACATGGCTCAAAAACAACGCAGATTCTGCTATGATATTGCATTCAGTGAGTGATTGAGTATGCCAAAGAACACGGAAACAGGGCAGCAGAGAGGAATTTCGGATTACCGCCAACAGAAAAGATGATAAGAACTTGGAGAAGACAGGAAGAAGACCTAAAAAAAGCTATGCGTAGTAAACATAATCTGCGACATGGAATTGCAAAATGGCCGGAACTAGAAGAAGAATTAGAAACTTGGATATTAGACCACCGAAGCTCGGGATTTTCAGTATCCACAAAAATGATATTCAACAAGCAAGAGTGTTAGCTACTAACAGAGGCATCTCTGATTTTACAGGATCAGCGTCATGGTGTTCTAGATTCATGAAGAGAAATGACTTACGTATGCTGATTAAAACAAAAATAGCCCAAAAGATGCCAACAGAATATGAAGACAAGATTATTGAGTTTCATAAATTTGTCATTAATGCAAGAAAAAGAGGAAATTTTGAACTTTCACAAATAGCAAACATGGATGAGGTCCCACTGATGTTCGATGTACCCTCAAACAAAACAGTAGATTCCAAAGGTGCAAGAAGTGTTATTGTTAAAACTTGTGGACATGAGAAAACGCATTACACAGTAGGGTGGGTCGAAAAAATTCAAAAATTTTTTTTCAAGTCGTAATACCGCGGAAAAGTTGCGAATTGGGAAGACTAAAAAGGGGTTAAAAAAGAAATAAAATAGGTTTATATCTTCCGGTCGCGCATGTGCTCTAAAGTTTGCCGAAATTTGGAAAAATTCACATTTTTACGATAATTTTTAACATTTTTAAATTAGCCTCTTCCCGAATGTAATAGCTCAAATTCTTATGTATTGAAACCACAGAAAATAATGTTTGAATATTATTTAAATCCATCAACATCTTCCGGTCGCGCATTGCCTTCAAAGTTAATGAAATTTTGCAAAAATTTACAAATAAAGGCAGATCACAGAAAATAAACACTAACAACTTACATGTTCTTTATATTTGTTCTTTATTGAATACAAGTTTAAATGTTTAAAAACAAATTATTTTAGACCATTAGTAATATTTATAAACAGATTTTTTTATTGAAAAAACTAAGTTTTTGTATGAAGAGTCGTAAGTCCAGGAAACTCATGTTGAACAATTGAACATCTCCGTTTTTACTCATTCTTAGCTGAAGGTACTTTGAAATCTGATTTATGGGCGAAATTAGGCATGGTTGACCTTGACAGCAGAGTCGTTCTGATAAAACCATTCCTAGACTCAGCTCCGCAAACTTTTCCTGAGCTTTTGTCACGAGTTTCACACATCGTTCAACTGCCTGTGTGTGAACTGGGAATGTCTTGAATATCCCAATTAGGGACTGAGTCACTTTGAATATGTGATTTAATCTCATCGTCCCTGATATCTTTTAATAATGGGGGAGAAGATAAATCACAGTCCATCCAGTTAATTATTTCCGAGTAGTCTTCAGCCTTGAAATTGAGTTTTGGCGGCATGACTGTTCTGATAGTTGTTCTCTTTTGATCTAACTGTCTCGCCTTTAGAATTCGTTGAAGTCCGAGCTTTTTTATGTGTTTTGTATTATCTTGTGTCATGGCTAACATTAAATGTTCTGGATGAGCGAAAAAGCCATTTCGTTCGATCACAGGGTCGACAATATTACGTAAATTTTCAGGCAGGTACCTTGAAGATTATATTGATTGGTACACAAGTTTTGGTCCCTCTGTATAATATTTACTTGTTTTAATACTAAACCACATTGACATGTATGACTTCAAAATAAATACAACTATTTCTTGAAGTTCAGGTGTGGGACTTTCTTCACTTAAATACAATCTGAGAGTTCGATTTGCTGTTGTCAACCACCTCGAGTGTGACAAGGGACCAGGATCTCGTACAGCCAAATCCTCTTTACAGTTTCCCGACTTTATTGCCATGGAAATATCGAGTAGATATTATATACTTTTGTATGAAGACTCGGACTTGAATTCGAGAATGTGTCGGACTTCGACGAATTCTAAAGGCTAGACAGTTATATCAAAAGAGAAGAACTATCAGAACATTCATGCCGCCAAAACTCAATTTCAAGGCTCAAGACTACTCGGAAATAATTAACTGGATGGACTGTGATTTATATTCTCCCCCATTATTAAAAGATATCAGTGACGATGAGATTAAATCACATATTCAAAGTGACTCAGTCCCTAATTGGGATATAACATTCAAGACATTCCCAGTTCACACACAGGCAGTTGAACGATGTGTGAAACTCGTGACAGATGCCTCAGGAAAAGTTTGCGGAGCTGAGTCTAGGGATGATTTTATCAGAACGACTCTGCTGTCAAGGTCAACCATGCCTAACTTCGCCCATAAATCAGATTTCAAAGTACCTTCAGCTTAGAATGAGTAAAAACGGAGATGTTCAATTGTTCAACATGAGTTTCTTGGACTTACGACTCTTCATACAAAAACTTAGTTTTTTCAATAAAAAATCTGTTTATAAATATTACTAATGGTCTAAAATAATTTGTTTTTAAACGTTTAAACTTGTATTCAATAAAGAACAAATATAAAGAACATGTAAGTTGTTAGTGTTTTTTTTCTGTGATCTACCTTTATTTGTAAATTTTTTTCAAAATTTCATTAATTTTGAAGGCAATGCGCGACCGGAAGATGTTGATGGATTTAAATAATATTTAAACATTATTTTCTGTGGTTTTAATACATAAGAATTTGAGCTATTACTTTCGGGAAGAGGCTAATTTAAAAATGTTAAAAATTATCGTAAAAATGTGAATTTTTCCAAATTTCGGCAAACTTTAGAGCACATGCGCGACGGAAGATATAAATCTATTTTATTTCTTTTTTAACCCCTTTTAGTCTTCCCATTTCGCAACTTTTCCGCGGTATTACGACTTGAAAAAAAAATTTTGAATTTTTTCGGCCCACCCTATTACACAGTCGTGTTGTCTTGTTGTGCCAATGGAACAAAATTGCCGCCTCTTTTGATTTTCAAAAGGAAAACCTTGCCCAAGGAAAAACTGCCTAAAGGTGTGTTTGTGCACGTTCATCCTAAGGGCTGGATGGATGAAGGGGGGATGAAGTTGTGGATAGACAATGTGTGGTCTAGGCGTCCTGGTGGACTGTTAAAGAAACCTGCCTTGCTAGTATGGGATCAGTTTCGGAGTCATAGAACAGAAGCTGTAAAAAATAAAATCAACCAGTTAAAAACTCAGTTAGCTGTAATTCCAGGTGGACTAACGAGCCAGCTTCAACCTTTAGATGTCTGCATTAATAAACCATTTAAAGGATTCATGAAGGAGAAATGGAACAGTTGGATGCAGTCTACAGATTTTGAAGTGACACCATCAGGAAGAAGGAAGAGGCCTAGCATTTTGCAGATTTGTGAATGGGTCAAAACTTCATGGAATGCTGTGAAACATGAGACAGTTGTACAGTCATTTAAGAAATGTGGTATTAGTAACTCACTTGATGGCACAGAGGATGATTTGTTATACGAAGACTCAGTTTCTGAAAAAGAGGCTTCAAGTGGTTTTTTATTTATTTCTGGAGATGAATTTCTGGGTTTTGAGGATGAACATTAAAAGGGACCTAACTACAATGTTCCCTAGTTAAATTTTTTGTATACATAAATAATTATAAAATGAGTATAATTGATCTCTTTTGTTGCGATCTTATGCAACCACGGCAATTCCCGTTTCCATCTCACGACACTACCTGGTTATGAAAGCCGTGCTTATCTAGAGCCGGGGGCAAGGAATACGCCCTTATAGGCGCACCTCAACCGCAGCCTCACATGGCAGCAGTCCTATAAAAGGAAAGCTGACCACCGGAAGAAACCTTACTTTAATCTATTCCCCGGTTAGCCTTGAACAAGGATATATAGATCCAAGTTCGCTCGGCGTCCGTGGTGGAGACTCTTAGTAAGACCCAGACTGTTTTGAGGGCTCGTGCCTACTAGGCGGGCTCTGACCGTTCAGCAGAGCCCTCGAACTGCTCACCCAGAGCACCTGATAAGTGAGGTCTCGGACGCCGTCACCGTCCAACCGGTCAACACGGAACCGGTCAGTGGCATCGTCAACCTCGGTTGGTCTTGGCTATGTCCAACTGGGGCACCAATTCGGTCGGCACAGCCTTCGACCGGGTTGCTGGGCCCTAGGCCCCCCACCACCACGACAAGGTAGTCCCCTATTGGGGGGATAAAATGAGTACAGTAAATCTTTATGGAAATTCATGAAACAATGTGGAAATTTTTTTTCCCCTTAAAAAATGTGTCTAAAAAGGGGGTGCGTCTTATACGCCGGTGCGTCCTATATGCCGGCAAATACGGTAAATGCACAAATGTTATGTGCAAACTAGGGCGAATGGCTCATGGGGAACTCAGAGGTGAAGTCCTCAAAGAAATTTATCTCAGGGGCACGGAGCGGATCCTAACTTATGGGGCGGGCGCCTGGTGGCGTCCGACGAACCACTCCATCATGTGTAGAAAGCTGATTGCAGCCCAACGACCTGTTTTACTGCAAATCACCAGGGCCTATAGGACCACATCTACGGATGCCCTCCTGGTGTTAGCAGGGATCCCTCTGCTATTTTTGACGGTCGGTAAAGAAGTGACCATTTTCAGAGTCCTACAAGCTAAGGAGAAAGCAACATTCCTTGGAGTCCAGTATGACCACAGGATTACGAGACAAATACCGCTAAGTAGGATATCCATCCCACCAAAAGACTGAGTGTGTTATGGTAAAAGGAGATACCATCAGGATTAGGAATTGAGATATACGCTGACGGTTCCAAGAGCGAGGATAGTGTGGGCTTAGCCTACACTGTCTGAAATCAAGGAGCCAAAGTGTATGATTATAATAGGAAGGTTTCAAATAATGGCTCTGCCTTCCAAGCGGAGCTGCTCGCCATCAGAGAGGCTCTTAAGTGGGGCCTCCATGACGGCGGTCACAATAGCGACATCCGGTTGTATACGGACAGCCAGGTAGCTCTGCAAGCGCTTGAAGATGCAAACAACAGGCATCAAACTGTTAACGAGATCAAGTGCATCCTAGGTAATAAGAACATGCCCAGAGTTTCCTTTTCCTGGATCAAGGCACACGTAGGTCATGAGGGGAATGAGCGGGCAGACCAACTGGCTCGCTCAGCAGGTAATAATACTCAACCTGTGAGAGCGGTCAAGACTTCAAAAACTACCCTGAAGTCTATCCTATGTCGAACAGAAATTGAGGAGTGGCAGCGGCTCTGGGATACGACTGAGAATGGTCTTCAAACAAAGACATTCTTGAAAAGGTCAGTCTATCCCTGATGTCCTCTGACCACTATTTGACGCAGGTCCTGACGGGACACGGGAGTTTCCCAAAATATCTGGAGTGCTTTAAGATCGCTACACACAGTTACTCGGCTGTGGGGCTCTAGATGCAGTTGTCGGGCACTATATCCTCAGGTGCCCGATTACGGAAGGGTTCGCTAACGAACTCAGGAGCTCCCAGGCGATCAATGAGGTAGCAGGCGAGGCGGTCACGGTGTCCATCGAGAGTGCCCCAGTCAGGGCACATCTGAGGGATGGGCTTGCTTGTCTGCCGGCTCCGGGACTCTCTTCTTTGAGACCGGAGCTGCTTTCGCTCTCTTCCTCATTTTCCATTTTCAACCTGGCTGCACTCTGCACCTCCTTTAACACCACCCATACTCCAAGTCCCTACTGGTCTCCTCTGAAACAAACTCCATCTTCTACTTCCAACTTCTCTTGCCAAGCACGTGTAGTGTCGTGAGACGGAATACGTGCTTACCCCATGGGGGGCGGGTCCTTCGGGACCCGCCCTCCACCCCGAAATAAATAGAGGTGTACAATACATGATGCATGGTTATGTATGGCAACCAGTCATCTCTGCTCCATGTTTCTGGTGCACTAAAGGCGAGACGTTAAGCCGTCCCATGGCCGAGTGGTTAGCGCGCTTGGCTGTTGATCTAAGGGACCTGGGTTCGAGCCCCGGGTAAGGCATGGATGTCTGTGTCGTTTTTCTGCCGAGGTCCTGCCAACCTCTCAGATCTTCTACTGCGGCATATAAACTGACAGGCTCCTGTTAGACCTCTGTGGCAAGCAGCTGCTTGAGGGGGTATTTATTATTTATTTTATTTAAAGGCGAGAGGTTACATTGATATATTTAATCCTGTATCAAGACCCTTCCTTACTACAATTCCTGGACTGATTCTGCAATAGGACAATTCCACCCCACACACTGCACTTGCAATAATGGACAGTCTCATAGGTGTGGAGTGCCACCCATGGTCACCATACTCCCCAGACTAGTCACCAATTGAGCATGTGTGCGTCGCTAGATCTAGATTATCTAGATTAGATCTAGATTTATGGATCGCTAGATCTCTCTGGGGGCGAACCTGGTACAGTTACGTGCCCAACTGGGTGCAGTTTGGAACGCCATACTTTACCATAATAATAACCATCTAACTGATGGAATGCCAAGAGGTCTACAGGCTTGTATAACCGGCCGAGGTGGGTCACTATATACTGATTAAATCTGCGACTATGTACTGATGAAATATGCAACTATGTACTGATAATCTGCAATAAATGTAAGTACCTTGCGTACACACATTCAATTTTTGATCACTTGCCCTTTTCACGTTAAAGAATATTCTGGATGACCTTCACGGAGGGCTATTATATGTCTACCAACAGCTGTCCAATGAGTCCCCTCCCCTCAACCATCTCTGAGCTTTTGGGGTCCTTGTGCCCTGTACATTTAACCCATTGTGAAAAAAAAAAAGTGCCCGTCAGAGGTAAAACAACCCAAACTCAACTTATAACGATTGATACGAAAGACTAAATTAAAATTTTCATAGATTATCATATTCCTAATTTATTTCTAAGTTAGCGGCATCCTGCACTTCGCGCGTTTCATTTTTAATCTGCATAGTTTTATTTTTCAATCCATTGGGAATTACAGTTCCCAGAATAGTATGATGCTTTTTAATCAATCCTGACAGTTTATGAACAAAAGTTTTATGAAAGAATATAAAAACCTGATGATTTATATATTCAATAAAGCTAAAAAATGAAAAAGAAGCAATTACACTGCTGTAACAGCCATTATTGTGGCTTTTTATGACACGGAAGCATAGGTTGTTTTCTTCCTTATTTTAATGTTCCTAAACTGAACTTTCATGGGGGTGTTCTTTCTACACTTGCCATTAAACTTCTTCTTGAGCTTTGTAAATTCTCTCAAAAATAACCTGTGTAATGTGTTAGTATTAAATGTTGATAATTAGAGTGATAGTACATAATATAACGACTGGAAAGAAATTTCTGGCAGTACTGTACAAGAAAAAATACGGTACTATGTAATTATTCTGTTTCAAATAAATCTGTTATTTGTCATTATATAGAATTAAATGCTACTTCTTTTCAGATATAGCATGCCGTATTCTGTTCATTAGTTATTTCAGAACGGGGTTTAAATCCGATGAAATTACTCCTTTTTCTTCTATATTAATTCAAAAAGTGCTGTTAAATATATATATATGATAATATATATATATATGATATTTTTCTCAAACTTTTTTTTTCTTGAAATTCAAAATAAAATGCTCATTGTTTTGGTATATGACATACCTATTTTTGTCTATTAGCTATTTCAGTATAAGATTTTAAATTATTCTTTAATTCTGCCGAAAGCATTTAAAATTTTTCCCAGCCACCAGAGTAAATTCTGTTTTATAAGCCTGGCATGTTAAAGGTTAAATGATGTCGCAACTCTGCCACACATTAGCCGGAATATCTCTCCGTTTTATTAAGAAATGCGGAAGATTTCACGCAATATTGGCTGCTAATAACAAAACTAAACTAATTACCGTATTTCTTCAATTCTAAGACGCCATCGATTGTAAGACGCACCTTAATTTCAGTACCACCAACAGAAAAGAAACTTTGATTCTACGAAAAAATAAACGCTAAAATATATCTAACAAATATTTTTATTATAATAGAATTCAATTTACTAATAAGAATAGTACTTATTTAACAATAGGTATGTTATTCATCACTTCCTTCTGAATCAATATCAGAGTCTGATTCTTCTGAGCCGTCGATATCTGCATCTGAATCAATAACGGAGTCTACTTCACATTCAGAGTCTGATTCTTCTGAGCAGTCTTTATCTTCATTATCTCATAATATATGGTCTTCTGAGCCACGGTCAGCATTGGTGATGCAACATTTTTCAACTGAGTGCTGCACTATTCTTTCTGGGATTAGCGTCCAAGCTGTTGATACCCATTCCGCCAATTTTGATGCCGGCGCTTTCTTAATTTTTCCGGAAGGTGTCAGCGGAAGGTTGTCAGTCAACAGCCAGTCCCAAGCTCACTATATAAATCATTCACAGAGCTCCACTATAATGAAAAAACGGTGGCTTCACATTTGGAAAGCGCGGGAAAATACCCACGCCACTTTATTCTCCAATGGAATTGGAGAATGCGATAACGGTCAAACTTTGAGGCGGGGTTTCCGCGTAAAAACATAACGTGTGGTGCCGTGTGCAAAGCGCGAGAAAATTCGAAAAACACAACTGCGATTCTAAGACGTTATCGATTCTAAGGCGCCCCCGTTTTTAGAGACGTTTATATGGGAAAAAAAAGTGCGTCTTAGAATCGAAGAAATACGGTACACAGGAAATATCAACAAGAATCATCCCGCATCAATAACTGAATCATTCTGTAGAGGGATACAACAATCAGATGGAAATGGCTATGGATCTAGTGCCTATTAAATAAGTAAAAAATAAATAAATACCCCTCAAGCTGCTGCTGCCACAGAGGTCTAACTGGAGCCTTATAGTTTAATACGCCACAGTAGAAGGTCTGTGAGGATGGAGAGACCTCAGCATAAAGACACACAAACATCTACGCCTTATCCATAGCTCGAACCCAGGTCTTTTTGATCACTAGTCGAGCGTGCTAACCACTCGGCCACGGCCATCAACAAAAAAGATCTAGGTTGGATCCAGTGTCCTGAAGGTAAATGAAAAAAAATTGTAATCGTAGAAATCTATTATTTTTTAGTCATGAGAAAGACAACTTGATAAAAATGCAGAAGGAAAGGATATGTTTTGACAATGTTACTCCTTGTCATTGTAATATACTTGACTCTGTTAGCTATTCACAGAAAATATTTGGACTAAAAATTTGGTTATCTCATCTCTGAGAGCAATTTTGTACACACAAGAACCAAAATAGCAAGATCACGAGTGGGAAGGGGGTGTTAGTAAGTCCGCAGAGCCAGGCTCGTAATCTGCAGTTCCCAGGTTCGAGTCCCACGTGTACCGATGTAGGAAATCACCGACTTAAGAGTTTGTCCTTGATTTTGTTATTTCGTTTTATATTCTCATAAAAATATATGTTTTAAATATATTAATTCATTACTTTCGCAATGAGAAATTTGTCAGTTTACTCGGATGATACGAACAAAAAATTATTGAAAACCGATGTCGTTTGGTTGGGGGCCGTAACTTAAGTTAAGATGAAGTTTTCAATGTGTTTTACCACTTTATGGCACATATTTATAGTTATACTAGATCAAACTGCCACCTCCACCCTCAAATGGGAGCATTTGTTTGTCAATAGCTAACGGGAAGCACTCCCATCTACTTTTAAGTTTGTTTTATACCGAAAAAATTATTTTGCTCTAAATCAAGGGGACATTAGGAAATAACCATTGGTAAAAGCAATCCTGGTTAACAAACAAAATTTTGCAAAAGGCTAAAAAAGTTCGAAACTACTGCAATTGATGATGTATAACATGTTTGTTGCCTCCGTTCTGCCATTGATAGGAAAAGTCACACCGATGGGTTTGGAAAGGTCGCTGTCCGTCGAATGGAACGTAAAGCGGTGGTGCAGTGTGCTGGAGAGCCCATACCCTGTGCACGTTAAAAATCACGCTGTATGGCTTTGACCGAAGACTTTCATCTCTTTCCTAACAGCTGTCCAGTGTGTCCTCTTATCTTCCATTCAACCCTTGAGGTTCTCGTGACACGGTTATTTAATCTATTATGTGCAGAAGAAAACAAACCCAGCCTAACTCACAATCAACCACAAGTTTCAATATGACTTTTGACTTTGCTGATCGATATACTTTGTCGTTGATCACAAGCAGGTTTAAATCATAAAACGTATTATCATAAGCATGTAGAATCACAAGCAGGTTAAAGCATGCTTAAATCAAGAAATTTTTATCACCAATCCAATGAAAGTAAGAATTGTTTCATAAAAGCTGACTCCCCTTTCTTTTTCTCTAAATCAGGGCCTGGTTTAAATATAATCTTGTTATCACTGAAGACAGAAGATTCTCGACACAGTATTTGATTGAAAACATATAGCATACTGATTTAGAGTATGATGTTAGAAGGGAGAGTATACAGCAGTTCAGACTGTGTATTCTAGACAAAGTTCGTATTATAATGTAGTTTTACCTAAAACTGCATTATAATATGAAATTTAATGATGGCAGAAGATCTACATTATAATACGAAGAAATCGCGTAACTAATGGCAGAAGGTGATAAGGCAGTTTCCTAGAACTGCATAGATGTAATTTTAGGAGAACCGTTTAACTCCTTGTCACTGCTACAATCCAATGACAGAACTATATCTCTGCAGTTTCCTAAAACTACATAGATGAAAGTTTTAGGAGAACCATTTTACTTTCTACTAATCGATTTGTTCGTATCAAAATGTAGATCTTCTGCTGCCATAAGTTAAACACTTTGTTCGTATCAAAATGTAGATCTTCTGAATCATTAAATTTCGATGGCAGAAGGTCTGAATTATAATACGAACGTTCGTATTATAATTCAGATCTCCTGCCGTCAGTTAAACGGTTTGTTCGCATTATAATGTAGATCAGAAGGTTAAATTAATTCTACTCACCTTTGCATTTCAAATTTTGGGAACACTTCTAATTTCCTTTTCCGCCATACTAGAATTTCGGGAAGGATTGCGGGTTCCAGCTCCCCCTTCGCCTATACGCTGACTCATAGTACATCTTTTTTTTTTTATGATTTTAACGACGTCTGCCAGATGGTTTAGTGAAAAGCTCTGACGCCACGTCAAGGCACCATCCATGTCAGAGTGTTTTGCTCTGACCAGGAGAAAACCCCTCCACACATAGGCAGCTAGTGTGGAAGAAAAAAGAGGGCTCAAAACACCACAAAACTTTCATTAAAGCGTCAATCAGAATTTATTTTCTGTTGAGCGAATTTAATGGAAATATTTTGTAGCATCTTGCGCAAGATCTATTTAAAAAAGATTAGACCTTACTCCCACCCGTTCCCATTGGAAGAAGCCCCCTTAAAAGGAACTTCCCTTCTCTCCAAGCAACCCCAGATATTGTGCCTTGTCACACTCTGCTATCCAATCCGTCGATGAGATCCTCGTTGTGGATGTGTCCAGAATCGCTGTCTCTTGCATCTCTTCTCTTGGAGGCACGAATGGGTGACAATATCTGGCAAAGAAAAGTTCATATGGGAAAACAATTCACAAAATGCATATAAAACGTACATATAATTTTCAAGCTGATCATCATTTTCGAAACTAGGTTCACAAAAGAAAATCCGTACATGCGACTGAATGGACAAATATTTCAAGACGTACCTTCATTGTCGTCCAATTGGCGCTCTTCCCCACATGGGGAACTTCTTGTCCTGATGACGTTTTCCTGGAACTTCTGGGCACCTTGTCATCTGAACCAAAGGAAGAAGCACAAAACATTAAAGCAGTAGTAGATTTAATCGACATTTCTCAGAATTTTAATAGGTTGTCCACGTCTTTTACAAAAAATAAAGCATTAAAATATAAACCTGCTTAAAATAATTGATTTTACGGTTCAAATATTAATAAAATGAAAAGTTCTTATTAATAAGAATAATAAAACCATTTAAGTAATAGATACAGCTGGTTAAATATTATTTATTATTTTTAATTTATACAAGATATGAACAAAGAGAATGCAGAATAGACACCCAACGAATAATTAAGGTTCTCCAAAGAGAACTTCACTAATTTCTAAAAAAAAACGTAGCCAGATAATTTTTCTGAATTCTGTAATCAACCATAGTGTTCGGATATATTTTTGAGCGACTGTATACCATTATATGCAGCTCGGAGGTAAAAACAACCCAACCCAACTCTGGTATCGTAACACCGAGTAAACGGAAACCTGCAAGGTTCAAAGCCTTGCACGTCTCCGTCTACTGAGTTAACACATAGATATTATAGTAATAGAACACAAAAGAAATAACTCCTGAGCTAAAGTATATTCAAATAACAAGAGAATGATTGCTTATTCCCCATTCAAATCCCAATACATTAAATATTCCCCCAATATATTACCATTTCTTACCAGCGCGATATTACAGATGTCCGCACTTAATGCGGTGCAACCAATCTTCTGGGCGTTCAACCCCCGACAAACAACAACGATATTGGCTAAAGAAATAAAACAACTGTGCACTACATATATTCACTACTGCGTAAACACGTTAACTTCATGACTAGATAAATGGGGCATTGAGAGATAGGCTTACCTTCACAGAGGAGGATGTCAAGATCACCACAAGCAGCGCCAGGAACCCGTTTATTCGTCCTAGTGCTCAGGGAAAACACTCAACTGAGCACACTTGCGTCCCACGTTGATACTTTAGATACTGGCTGGCGTAGGCTGACACAGCAAAGTCTCCACGCACAAACGAGAAGAAACAAATGACGAAAGTCCACAGAAAAGAACCACTTCTCGACGTTGAAGCTGAGAAATAATTTTTTCATTGTTTCGTAACGAATGTTTCTGCTTCGCACAACAAACGTCTGCGACTTGGTTTGTTACGAATGGCAAGAGTGAAAGTCACACCTACGTTCATCGCTGTGACACCTACGTTCATCACAGCGTTGCCATCACAGCGTCACACCTACGTTCATCACAGCATCACACCTACGCACATCACAGCGAAAACAATCCCTTCAATGTCATAGCTTGCACCATCCTTCCTCTGGGTAAGGGAGTGGCGATTGCCCTTCTACCACAGCTTTTGATGTGTGCGCAGCTGTAGAAACTGAAGAATCCAACGATATATCCTTATACGTGTGAGGTAAAAAAGAATAACGGCATTTACGAAGTTGTAGATGATGTAGCAGCTGCGGCGGAACATCATAGTGAACTAAAACATGAAGTACACGAAGAAAGTTCGATTTTAGTTGACGGTGCATCGGTTACGATGGCTATTTCTAGTTCTTACATCTTTAATAATGTATCTGACAGGAATGATATACTATGTGAATACAATAAGGGCTAACTATTTTGCAGCCCTGAGCGAACTTGAATTCTGCTGACCCTTTCTCCAAGTCAGATATTAGATATTAACGATTAATGTAGCTAACTCAATTGTCATTTTTAAAAGCAATCGAAATTTATCTGCTGAAAACTACGTCATACTTATTCCGGTCAATCTTTCTGCAGCTGTAATTGTTAGTTGGTTTTCAAATTTGCCGCCCTTAAAACAATACCTTTCAGTGCAGTCGCATAAGTTGCACGTGTGGTAGCAGCGGGCATTATATCCCTGAATATAATGACTCAGTTTCTTCGATAACAAAATCAGATGTCAGATCTATAATCAGAGAGAGATGCACGTTTCATTCTTAGCAAGGATTTCTTTTGGAACCAATCCTCATTTTTCCCATAAGTTGTTGGTCTCGAATTATACCGTGATATCCTAGAAGTTATCTACAGTGTAAATCGAGGATTGGGTGTAATCTTAGGTCATTAAATCGCTTTTGTCTTCAAAGCAAAAATAATAGGCTGCTTTTATGCCAAAAGAAGTCTTAAAGTTACGAAGTCCATTTTCTCACCAATGGATTTCTTAGCACGAGAAGGAACCCTGCCTCATATATTTCGCCCCCCCCAAAAAAAAGACATTTTCTAGACCCACCTCTGCGTTGAAACTTGATCACGGAAATGACGTTTGAGATCCTGTTGCTCAGGTTCGGAAGATTAGCAACAGGATTGGTTTGCACGATATCTTCACACAGCATCAAAGAGTCAAGATGGGTGAATTTGGAAGCCACATAGGCCCAGCGATTGGTCCATTTAGAAAAATCCTACTCCCAAGAAATTCTCTGTTGCAAATGTTCCTCATAAGACAAGACCCATCTGATGGTGATCCAATCTATCTTGTTGAAACAAATCCCACGTTTTCTGATTCCCCAACAGCACTTCCACTATCACTGCTTCAACGAGCACGTATTGAGATTGAGTATAGACTTGCTCGTACAAACAATGGTGTTCGTGAAGTTGTTGCATAAAAAATCATCCCCTTTTTGCAACTTTGCAATAGCATTAGCATACAAAAGTTCATTATTTCATGAGTTATTACTGTTTAATTTTGTGGTCATCCTGTACAGAACCGGATCAAGGGGAGGAGTGGGATTAAAAACCTACCAAGCATCGTCCAAAAAAAGCCTCTAAACCTATTCAACCAATTTTGGGAGGATAAACTATTTCCGAAGGATTGGAACCTGGCACAAACCATACTCATTAGAAAGCCAAATAAAATCCCTACCAGTCTAGAAGTATATAGGCCCATCACACTGAATTCATGACTTCTGAAAACATTCGAAAAGTTGATGAAATCTAGACTCAACTGGTATATTGACACAAACAACATCTCAACAGGATTCAGATAAGCTAGATGTACACAAGATAACCTCAGATATCTTATCCTAGATTTTGAACAAACAATACACTCTAACAGGGCTACTGCGGTCATCTTTTTGGATATAAAGGGGTCATTTGATGCAGTCTGGCAAGATGGCCTTCTTTTCAAAATACAACAAATGGTCTGGCAAGATGGCCTTCTTTTCAAAATACAACAGATGGCCTTCTTTTCAAAATACAACAGATGGCCTTCTTTTCAAAATACAACAAATCCACGGCAATATGTTTCAAGCCATTCAACAAATTATTAAAAATAAAATTATAGAAATAAAATTAGACACAGCTCTCTCTAGAAAAACATATCGACAGGCTTCATCCAGGGAAGCATAATTTGGCCTCTATTATTCAGTATTTATCTGTATGCCCTGCCAAATTTTTACAGTCACACACCAAAATTTCAGTTTACGCGGATGACATTGCCATATGGAGTAGCAACACCTTCTCCCACAAGCTGGAAGAAAATCCGGAACTCTCCGTAAACCTGCTTCAAGTATACTTCAAAAAATGACACATTCAAATTTCGAAAGATGAAAGAGTAATCAGTAGAAAAAGAAGAGACACACAGCAACTAATATTAAATTAAAGAGCAATTAATATTAAAATTGAGGAAGAAAACATCAAACAGGTGGCATCACACAAATTTTTAGGGCTTAATTTCAACAACAAAATATCCTGGAATGAGCACTCTGATGCCTCCAGTTAGCCATTAAAAAGCACCTACAACTTTTCAGATGCATGGCAAGTACAACCCGGGGATGCAAACCAAAATGCCTAATAAATCTTTACTCAGCAAGCTAGGTCCAAAATTGAATATGGTCTCTACCTAACAGTCAATGCAACGGAAACACTAAAACCAAAAATTGAGATATCTTAACATAAAATACTAAAATTTTGCACAACTTTCATCATGTCCCAATATTTCTATTCTGGCAGGGATCTCCATGCCTCCCATTAAAATCAGATTATAGGAACAGTTGAAAAAATTCGTAAGAGTGGCCACCAGGCATCAAAACCATCATCTGTTTATTTAAATTACAAGCATTATACCCACAGGAAAAATCTTACAATATTTAAAACAAGATTCCATCTATGAAGATATAAAACAGATGAAAGAAAAATTCAAATGGTTCTCAGATTTGCCACCCTGAACCCTCGACATTCCAGAAATAATAACAGATATTCCAGGAATCACAAACTCCAAACACTATTACATTCAAGAAGATATCCTAGAGAAAACAGAAAGACACCTGGAGCTTTACTTCCCACATAAAAAAAAAATTTACAGATGGAGTTTCAAACAAAGAAACTAACTTTGCATTAGGGGCATTCTACGACAAAGAAAACAACTCTAGATTTAGTTTCAATCTGACAACATGTACCAGCCCAACAGACAGATCTCGTGGCACTTAAAGAAGCCTTAAAATGGAGAGAAAAGGAAAGAAAAAAATTGTGTTTATCAGACAGTAAAGTAGCACTTCTTTCCATAAAAAAAAGAACCCTGCAAATGCTGCCACCAGAATATAGTACAAGAATCCTACAACTCTACAAATGTCAATAATAATAATAATAATGAAATATTTTTCCAGAAGGTGCCTAACCACATAGGACTCACTGGAAATGAGATTGCTGACAAACTAACTAAAAAAACAATAGCGCTACTCCCTGATCCAAAACTCCCACAATATCAACAAACTCAAGGCAATCATCAATTCACAACCATTGGAAAGTCTTCAAAACATTTTCTCAGAACAAATTTCATTGGCGCCCAATCACAGAAGACTAGTGTCCAAAAAAATCTCGGAAACATGCTCTTGCCTCAAAAACATAAAAGACCAAGTCAAAATCACTCGGTTAAGAAATGGCCATACACGTTTAAATGATAAAATGCATATAATGAAAAAATCGGAGAACAGCAAAGGCCAAAATTGTGATGTAAATGAAATCGTGCCATATGTTATCTTGAACTGTACGGCCTACTCTCTACATAGAAATATTCTCTTTGATGAAATGAGAAAATTGGGAGTGCATGAATTCTCACTTGAGAGTAATCTTTCCCCTAAGAGCCACAAAAATAAAATATACCTTCTAATCATCAAGTTTCTAAAAGACACCACGTTATACAACATAATATAGAAGGAAAGAAAACAGCAGGTTTTCTTGCAAGTATTGGCACCTTTCAAATGCTCATGAATCCACTACCTCTGATTTCAGAACCCCCATGGAATTGCCCACCTGCAACCGCCAACAAACTCAAGAAAGGAAGCTACGACACAACAACCATACCTGGATGATCAACTAGAACAGAACTTTCCCCTGAACTTTGATAGGATATAGACCTGTCACCTCATCCAGGGAAGAGAAGATACCCAGACGGTTTTTTCTTTTGTCTCTATCACAACGCATACAACTACAAAAATTATAACTTTATTTCCGAATTTCTACAGACTCTACCTTATCCCATTTCTCTCTGTGTGTGGTACCATCTTTAAATATGTGGACGTTTGCAATGTAGAATTGACAGAAGCTTCCCAAGATACGAGAGGATGAAGATGATGAAGGATCAAGGAGAGTCTCTTTGAGAACGCTAATAAGAGAAGCAAAAAGAATTCGATTTATGTAAATGTCGTAAAAAAACCACTGAAAGAAAAAAAAACTTATATCTGCTTTGGAAAAAAAAATCAATATTAATGAACTCACCACATCCATTCTTCTAAATTGCATAAAAGAAAAAATATTCTTCATTTAATCAAGCCTCTGGAAGAGAATTTAAAAAATATATTTTGATTATCAATTTAATAATTCTTCTAACTTCAGTCTGATTTATCACCCTTTTCATGAAAATTTTAAATTTTAAACCTTAAAAATCTTTTTTCTCCTTCATTTGAAGGACTAATAACTGCTAAAGAAAAATCTCCAAATAATCAATTCAACAATTCTTCATTTAAATTAAAATTTAAAAAATGAAATTCAATTTCGAGTTCATATTTAAATTTCTACTTTTAAATTTAAAAAAATTAATTTTTCATCAATTTGAATTTCAACTTAAATATTGATTTTTTTAACTTCTTTGTCTTTATTCACTGTTTCTCCTTTTCTTTTAAATTGTGAATTAAAAAAGGAAAGAAGAACAAACTTCAACTTTTAATGATTTTCAAATGCTGATTGGGAAAGCCTGCATCAAGAACCTCCCAGAAAGCTGTCAGGTTTTACAATACAATTCTTGAAATATTTCTAACTACTTTTTCTCCATACCATAATTTTGGGAAGGGTTGCAGGTTCCTGCTCCCCCTTCGCCTATCCCCGCCTCATAGTAGAGCTTTTTTATGATTGGAAAGATGTCTGCCAGATGGTTTGGTGAAAAGCTCTGACGTCACGTCAAGGCACCATCCATGTCAGAGTGTTTTGCTCTAACCTGGAGAAAACCCCTCCACACACAGGCAGCTAGTGTGGAAGGAAAAAGAGGGATCAAGACATCACAAAAACTTCCATTACAACATCAATCAGAATTTATTTTCTGTTGAAAGAATTTAACTGAAATGTTTTGTAACATCTTATGCAAGATCTGATTAAGAATGGATTAGACCCTTCTCCCAGTGACAAACTAACTTTAAAGCATCTTCTCTTCTCTGTAAGCAACTCTCCCACAGAGCATTTGGTCAGACCTCGTTGTGGACATCTTCCGATTCTTGAATCTGGCCTCTAGGAGTCACGTATGGAAGACAATGTTATATCTGGAAGTCTCTAAAAGTTCCATATTTAGAGTGGGCATTCAAAAAAATTCTTGACAGGTGTCTATAGATTTGCACTCGTTCCTTCGAAGTTAACGAGCTACGACTTGTTTGAAAGCTTGTCTAAATTGGTCATTACGTGTTAAAAACAAAGACTTTATCATCCTTTCTCATTTCTCTGGCGGCGTCTAAAGTTCGGTCTGCGAAATCTGAGCGTTGTTGCTATGGAGCCTACTAAACACGAGGAAATATTTTACATTTTCACAAGAATGCAGCTTGGGGACGATGCAAAAAAAAATCATGCCGATTTATCATATATATGGGGATCATGTTTGTTCATAAGACAGTGTTATGGGATGGATGCGCAAATCTATAGAAGGATGGCAGAGCTTCGAAGACCTCCTTCGTGCAGGAAGGCAGAAGGAGGCCGTGAACGAGAGAACCATCGCTGCTATTCTTGAATTCCTTAAGGAAAACCAACACCTCACCGTTCAGGTAATAAGTTTAGATGTCAATGCATTGATTGGCAGTGTGGAAGCAATTATTCATTAACATTTAAAGTTCCGAAAGATTTGTGCCGAATTGGTACCCCACAAACTGACACAACAGCAAAAAAGGGCTAGAGTAGACTCGTGCGAGGAAATGCTAGCAATGTTTGAACTTAGTGGCCCCAACGATTAACAGACGTTGTCACAAGTGACGAGACTTGGTTTTATTACTCTACAACACCCAGAAATATCGGGAACTATGTTTGGGTTGCAGAAGATGAACCTTGAACTCATTAAGGAAATGGGAATTTGGGAATGCTAATTCAATCTGAATTGGCGTAGCATCCCCAAATCCTCCGACGACTTTCGCTCATGGAAGTTGATTTTCAGAATTTTTTTTCGATTCCCAAGGAATGGTAGACGTGGACACTTTGCCTGAATAAATATAATCATATATAAATGGACAATACTACCAACATTGTTTTTCCCAAAATGGTTAAGGAGATGAAGGAGCACCGTATAACAACAGGCGTGTCAAGGGTTCTCCTTCTTCAAGACAATGCCAGTGCTCGCAAAACCAGCAAGTGACGACCTATCTGGAGCAGGAAAAAAACAAACAGCTACCCCATCCTGCGTATTCACCCGATCTTGCACCATATGATTTTTGATTGTCCCAAATATTAAAAAGGAACTTTCTTGGAAGTTTTTTTCAAGGGTGCAAGAACTTCAAAATCATTCATTCATAGCTGAGGAGTATTCCCCAACAAGGGTACCCCAAGCGTTTCAGAACTGGCGTAGACGTCTGCAGCTTTGTATAAATGCTGAACAGGAGTATTTTGCAGGACAGGAGAAATTTTGTTCAGATAAGTGCAATTGTTCTTGTTCTACAGATGTATGTCAAGAACGTTTTGAACGCCCCTCGTAGAATACTAAATGAATGTGATTTAAATCAGGTATTCCACTCTTCAGGTAAGCATCTACGAGTTATGAAATGGTTAAAAAATGTGATCAATTTTCTAGGACAGTTATCAGGAAAATGATTAACGAATTCTTGTTCAGAAATGAACTGCCGAATTTAAATGAAATATTAATAACGATAAATTCGGTTCCTGATTTGCCAAATTTTAGCCAAGCAACATTAAATTGATTGCTAATAGATATCAGCTTTATATTTTCCACTCGCAAACGCGAAGGTGCTTTAACTGAAAGAGACAACATTTTAATGTAGAGGTGAAAATATTTGAGACAATTTAAAGCATATAGTGGTAATAAAAGAAAAAAATTGCTATTTAGATGAAACACAGCTTCTAAAGTAAAAAAAAAAATTTAGAAACTAAACTGTGGCAGAATCAGTGTCAGCATCTCGGCAAGCATTTTATTCATGGCTCACCAGAGGCCTAAAACAATCAGCTGGGAAAGGCAAAGGTTTATAATTGCTCAAATAGGAAGTGACCATGGTTTCCTTGATGGAGCACAGTTTGTGTTTGAATGAAAAAGTAGTAAAGTTTATTATGAAGAAATGAATGAGAAAGTATTTAAAAATCGGATGTTATGTTCATTGCAAAAATTGGCAAAAAAACTCTGTTATAGTCCGTACCAGAGCGTAAAAAACTGAAAAAGCATCAACTACGGCATGGAAAAAAACAAGATGTTATTAACTGGTAAAAGGAGCATGGTATTGAGCATAGTGACTATGTGATGAAGATAGAACTCTTAAATAAATTTAGACAAGTGAAAGACAATTACGACAACTATATTATAGAAGAATTTTTAGTGGAAGTAAGACACGTGGTACTGCATTTCCTTCCTTCATTCATTGCCCGTTAAAACCAATTGACATGACTTGTAGTCAAGTAAATGGCTACAGGGCCAAAAATAACAGAATTTTAAATTCATAGTTCCGAAAGATCTGTGCCGAATTGGTACCCCACAAACTGACACAACAGCAAAAAATGGCTAGAGTCGACTCATGCGAGGAAATGCTAGCAATGTTTGAACCTAGTAGCCCCAAACGATTAACAGACATTTAGTATTGTACGAGAAGCGTTCAAAACGTTCTTGACATACATCTGTAGAACAAGAACAATATTCCTCTGAAATGCACATTTTTGCGCACAATGGGCTAAACTAGGATAAGCGCGGTTATTACTTGAAGAAGCAATCAAACTTGTTTCAACAGAAAATTGGAAAATTATATTAGACATGTGGCAGCTGAAGAAGAGGATTTGTGGAAATTTGATGTAATCAGTGAACACGTTGTGCAGAAAATATTTGTTTACATACGAAGTATATAAACAATTATTAATCATAGTAGTGATGATACTGTGTGCAATGTATCAGAGGAGAGCAATTTCTAGCCACTTGACAACTGAAACAAACATTTAATTTTAAAGCGAAATTCGTTGAAATGTTTTTTATTCCTTGTATTATATATAAATATTTGCATAATGTAACAATAATATTAATTTCACAAGTCATTGTCGGTGCTTCTGGGGATGTAATCTTGCTTCGTAAGGGGAAAAAATTAACAATAGGAGATATATATATATATAACGTTGCGCTAAATATTTAGCAAAATACACTTCTGGCATTGTATGTTTTTATCCATAACTTTGACATGTGCTTAAAAATGCGGTCTCAAATTGTAACCAATAGCAGTTAATTTTGGGTACATTGATACTAGGAAAGGCTTGCTTATGTCGCACGGTTTGTTTACTCATGTGGAACGGAGTATAATGATGAGTTAACACGTTTGACCCTAATAGGAGGTTGACACTTGAGTTTAAAAAGGATGTCGATACATTTGAGCCTAATCGGACTTGACATGTTCCAATCTAAGTAAAATCTAATGGGGGGCTTGAGATGTCCAATTTTAAATCTAATGGGTAGTTGCGTTGGCTTTGCACACCATGGCTTTGGGTTGTTGGGTTGTTTTACCTCTGAGCGGCACTTCTTTGCACACCATGGGCTTTGTTGTTTGCTTGCCATGTGCACACCATGGGCATTGTTGTTTGCTTGCCATGGTGTGTATTTACACACCATGGCAAGCAAACAACAATGACAAAACTTTTACGCACACCATGGGCTAAATGGCCAGGTCACATGGACCCCGAAGGCTCAGAGAAGTTTGGGGGAGGGGACCCACTGGAACAGCTGTTGGGAGACAGATGGTGACCTCCCATCAAGGCTATCCAGCGTATTCTTTAATGTGCACAGGGTATGACTCTCCCGCACATTTGAGCCTAATAACATTTGACATGGTTGAATCTAATGGGGTCAGGTTGTTTTACCTCTGAAATGTACATTTTTGCGCACAATGGGCTAAATAACCAGGATACAAGGATCCTGAAGGCTCATATGACAGTTGTTACTCACTGGACAGCTGTTAGGAGATACAGGGGTTTACAAAAATAATGGAAACACGTGCTGTGTGTGGAGAACATTTCATTAATAAGCTGTAGGCCCCCTCGAGCATTCAGAATAGACGCAATTCGATGTGGAATAGACTTATACAAGTCATGCACATATGGTAATGCACATACGGCCTTGCACTCCAGATATTCCCACAGATGTTCAATAATATTGAGGTCTGGAGACTAAGGTGGCCAGGGTAGCTGCTGTACCCTATCCTCACACTCTGTAAACCACAACTCGACACATTTCGCACAATGCTTGAGTACATTATCCGCTTGAAACCAGGGACATTCATTAGGGAACAATGATGATAATCCCAACATTGGATGCAGGTGGTCCCTGAGAATGGATTCGTACGTTGCGGATATGACACGACCCTGCAGAACAACCAATGGCCCTAAGAAATGCCATGATATGGCATCCCACTGCATCAGGGATCTACCTCTATGCTTCACAGTCGGAGCCAAACAGTCGGTGTGATATGCTCTACAGGTTTTTGCCTGACATACACTCTACCAGTGGTGGGAAACAATGTGTAGCAGTATTCTTCAGACCAGATGACACGTTGACAGTGTCATCTGGTCTGAAGAAAACCACGTATAAGGTGGTGCACAGCACATATAACAGTCCCTGATTATATGTGCTGTGCACCACCTTATACGTTTTGTTGCATTGATGTTGGTAATCAGAGGTTTGTGGATTGCAGCACTGCCATAAATACCAGCACGATGAAGTTTCCGACAAACTGTTAGTCGGAACCAAACAGTCGGTGTGGTATGCTCTGCAGGTTTTTAATAGGGATACACAGATAGACACGATGAAGTTTCCGACGAACTGTTATGACCTAAACGGGATCATTCCGACTGGTGTTCAACTCTGCTGCTATTTGCGGTGCGGTGGTCTTGTGCTTCCGTTATATAATCCGTGCCAACATTCGCCTATCCTTATCTGACAACTTCATATGGCGTCCACAATTTGCATGTTTGGAGGCAATGCTTTGTCCTTTTTGATAGGTAGTCATAATCTTCGATACAGTTCTTCGTGTTTCACCTACTTGTTTCGCAGTTCTGGTCACTGAATCTCCTGCAAGACGCAATCCTGCTCCTGCAAGACCAATGATCATGCTTTTTTGGAGATACTATGATCTGACGTTGTCAACAATTACACCACAACAACAGTTTCATTGTGCCTGTAGCATTACTACGCGATAGCCGACATCGTACTTCTCCCCTTTATTTCCTCATATCGCGGGTGACGTCATCCCTGTGATATGCATACGGCGCATTGCGTGTACTCCAGTGGCCATCGGTGTTTCCATTATTTTGATAAACCTCTGTAGATTGTTTGCCTCCTGTCAAGGCCATCCAGTGTGCTATTTAAAATTCACAGGTTATGGCTATTTCACATACAGAGCTTAAATGACGAGTCTAGGGGGTTATCTTGGTTTCTCCTGCCATAATTTTGGTTCTGAAAAGCCTGATCTTGTCTATAGGAGTTGTCGAAGCCTTGAGCTCTTGGGCCGCTGGGGTTTTGGTTCCATCTGTGTTCCCACTGTCGGGGGGGGGGGGGACTAGCTCGGACTCCTGCTATTCGCGTTGTTCATCGGGATGCTAGATCTCCCGTAGGGGACTGGAATGTTTCTGCATTCTCTGGCAAAGTGTCCTATCCTTCGGCATGCATAACATGTTATGCGGTTTCCACGGACATTCTGTTGTGTGGGGGGCGGATCGCTGGGCCTTCCCCTTTCACCATCGTCCTTAATACATTTTTCCACCACCCTCACTCTATCTGATAATTCCTTCAATCCCGTACTTATGCTATGGAGTATTGTTTCGTTTCTTCGGACCGATTTCTCAGTAATTCGTAAATCTCCTGCATATGTCCTTAGTCGTCTGGTCTGATGCTAGATTTTGATTCGGTTTCTACAGAACAAATGTTAGCTGATTTATCTGACACGAGTTTTTCATTACTTTCTTCTAATGTCGCTCGGGTAAATGGAATCCATGTCCCACATACAAATGATAATTGAAATTTCATGCTATTAAAAAAAATGCAAATTGGTTATATCTCAGTTGAGACAAGGAAATCCAAGTTCCTCGAGCCCACAAACATACACAAATGACATAATTGATATTTCATGTTGTAAAAAATATATTGGAAGTTACTTTTTTCAGCTGAGGTAGAAAATCAAGTCATCTCCACACACAAATGACTTAATTCAAATTTAATACCGTAAAAAAGACAAATATTGTAAACTTTTTCATTTCGGTTGTGGTAGAAGGTAATCAATGGCCCACCCACACACAAAATGGCATATTTGAAATTTCAAGCTATAAAAAAACTCAAATATTTAAAAAATTTTATTTGAGCTGAGGCAGAAGGGAATTGAAGCTCCACACACACATAAATGACATCCTTAAAATGTCATGTTATAAAAAAATATGACACTGTGTCATTGAGTATTAATTATATTAATTTTAATTACTGCACTGTGAAGCTTTACTGTAATGTTTCGTTAGAAAATAAAAGTATGAGCGTATCCAGTCTAGCCCATGATGCTGAATATACCGGTATGTTCCTCTCATCAAGGGGTTAATCATATATAACATGTACAATATATACATTTAATCAGGGCTGGAGGATACCTTCTGAGGCCCTAAGCTAACGCATATTTAAGAGGCCCCAAAATATTCGAAAGTCTAAAATATATATAATTATTCTGATTGAGGAGAACATTGAAAAATAAACATGAAACTGATGTGATGAAAACATTATTCTAGCATTGGTAAGCAAAGATAAACAGTTTGCACAATATATAATATGTAACCTAAATAATAATACACTTTGGCAAAATAAAAGATGCAATAAAAAATGCTCATAAATTTAATGCCATATGCTTAATATTTCTTATTGTAATAAAATGTACGAAAACATTCTTTTAATTTCATGTTAATTCAGGCTTTAAATCACCTGCTTTACATATGCAAATATTATTAGTTTCATATATTAAAAAATTCGCAAACTATATTCGACTTAGACAGAAAGGTATATTGAAAAGTTGACAACCCTTTATTTTTAAATCCCTTAGTTTAACAATTTCAATTTTTAATTTATCACAAAGAACACATCTCGTAATTTTCGTAAAGTACTCAGCTATGAAATGTCAAATTGCTGCCTTTACAGCACGTTTTTGCATCAGTACGAGGAGCATGAAATAGGCATTTCACTGTTGACTTATTAAAAACACCCAACTTTTCGCCTCACCATTCACTAGGCTTAATATCTGTATTTGTTCATGGTGTCCGTTGCCAGTCCTGTCTCTAGTAATATTACCTCAATGGTATCAGCTATAGTCAAAGCACGGAGGTATAAATGAGAGGAGACGCCCTAACGCGCTTTCCCTGTCGAAGGTCATGATGCTGACGCAGCAGGGAGGTAGCCATATTGTTGCTTCCAAAACAAATCGTCTGCCGCTGCAATCAAGCCTACTTTTCACGTGCTATACTCAGTTTTACTCTGCGTTATATACGGGAAGATTGTTTTTTTACGACTAAGAGAAAGCCCATTTAAGCTATTTGGAATTTATATTGCTTTTTTCAATGCAAAGAATATTTCCATACAGAATTACTGTATAACAGAACTATTTATGTATTTCGTTGAATACGACAATAACAAACAATTACAGATTTTAAAAGTTTATTTATACTGCACTGATAACAGTAGAAAACATTTTATGGATAAAACATAAAAGTTATATGCAATAGCAGCATTTAAACCGCAAAAAATCACATTTTTAAGATTCAGAAAATAGCTATTTTATGTTAAAAAATATTTTAATGATTTTTTAGAAATTCCACAAGATTGAAAATTGATGATTTTCATCAGATTTTTCAAAACTGATTCCACAAGAATAAAAAAATTTGCCTAACAAAACTAAATAAAGCCAATAGTGTAGGAGTCAAAATGGTAGATTTTAAAAACACTTTAAACTTTGATGGAGAAATCATGTATAACACACCTACATTGAAATGCTTTCCAGTGATTTTTCACAATAGTAAAGATTCAACTCCAAAAATATGTTAATAATTTATGACACCCACTATTAAGACAATTTTGAGTGTACTGAATTTTCATTTTGACTTCAAAGTCAATAGGTAGCTCTGGATTTACTATTATTTATTGATAAATTAATTCTACTGTTTATTTGGAGAATTTTTCTGTTAACTGTTTCCTTCTCTGACAACAAAGTGCAGAAAGTGATGCAAATTAGTTTAAAATTATGATTTATAACATTTAGTTATAACTTTTAAAATTTTAACTGCTGGAAGTCACTTGCAACCTAGTTTGTATTACATCATTATTAAAAACCTTAAATTGCAGTTATACTATTCATATTCAGTGTTCTGATTGTAGCAATATATGTGTTGTTTTAATATGAAGCTCCAAGATCTCAGGGCTTCATCTATACCACATAAGTAACCTTTAAGTATTGATTAGACATTTTTAAAACTTTGTACTGACTTTGTTTAAAATTTTCTAATATTTCAGATAATGGATAAAGGTACAGTCGCTCAAAAAGTGTCCGAACACTACGGTTGATTACAGAATTCAGAAAAAATACCTGGCAACGTTTTTTTTTAGAAAATTTTCTAGCAACCTCCGTGTCACGTGACACGAAGGTTGCTAAAAATTTTCTAAAAAAAAATATCATTGCCAGATATTTTTTTCTGAATTCTGTAATCAACCGTAGTGTTTGGATACTTTTTTGAGCGACTGTACAATCACATCTATCCAAGATATTTTTTGATAAATGAGGAACTTAACATCTTCTACAGATAAAGTGTGTCATCAACAAAATTCTTTGTTTTGTGATAAAGTAAAAAATTCATGAAACTAATCAAACAGAAATATTAACAAAACTGTTATCTATAATGCTTCTCATCTCTCTTTATTTTAATGGAAAGCTGAAATAAAAGATAATTTCTATGTATTGGCCATAAGCTGACAGTGCATTTTAGTTTACAGTGCAAAATATAAAGCATCTTTTCAAGAAATTTATTTGAATAAAATAGTACCGAACAGTAAACAATAGAATTAAGTTTGAAATAAATATGTAAAATTTGTAACACACCTCTAAACTCGTAAAAGGAAAAGAAATCTCTGGTGTGATGACACTCCCGATTTTTAGAGGTAGCTACACCCCTGAATTTTTGCTTATTTATAAATATATTGCTGTTGCTAATATAAGAAGTAAAAAAAAAGAACTAAAAATAAATATATACAAAAAAAAACTAGCTAATAATAAAAAAAAAAAACAGATGGTGGCTCGAACCCACCAGCTCTGTGTCTGTACCCTCAGCTTCACATCTCTCCCCCAACTCATGCTCATTCTCCTCCCTTAACCAGAGTTAACAGTCAATACAAAATACACAATTATTACAATCTCTCAAAAGAAAAATCCCGTAAGGATTGAAATACATCCTTCCTCAGCCACAAAGGAAAAATTCAAAATAATATCTGAAAAAACTATATAAAAAAAAAAGCAACTAAAAATAATAAAAATTAAAAAAAGTATAAAAAAAAAACAAAAAAAAGGAAAAAATATATCTACAGGTTGAAGGGAATATAATATCCATTTAAAAAAAATAAAATATAAAGCAACGTTCCAGACAGTGGCTCGAACCCAACATCTCAGTGCCTGACTCCTCAGTCTCTCATACCTTCCTTTATGTATGTCTAACCTACCCCTCAACAAAAGTAAAAATAAAATAACTACAAGCAATAGACTCGCTCTATTTAAAATCCATACAGAATTAAATAAATTCAGTATTCACCTTAAAAGGGAAAATTTTAACCCTATCAAAAGAATTAACGAAAAGGAGAAAAGCGTTACACTCTCCCCTCCTCTTTTAACTAAAATTATTTAAACAATTTGAAAAATTTTCACTCAAAGTTAATCTAAAAAGAAATTCAAAAAGTTAAGACTCCAATCCAAAGAAAAAGGGGGCATTTAAACAAAACCCTTAAATGCTATCCAAATTTAAAAAAAAGAAAGATTATATTTCTCACCTTATGAAAATACTTTATTGTAATTTACTTTTCCCTTTTTACACTGAACTTATTAAATCATGAAGAGAGAGGAAGTTAAACACTGAAACATTTAAACAAAATAATAATATCTAATACTTCCACCTAAAATAAAATAAAAAAACGAAAAAGAAACTCCCTGATATTTTAATCACCTCTATTTAAAAGTATGTAAATTCATCATCCATTAAATAGAATACACATTAATATTCAATTACAGCCAACAAAATTTTTTAACTGAGAAAGCCTGCAGAAGGAATTCTCAAATAAGTGTAACGTAAAATCAATCAATATAAGAAGTACATCTTCACATTTATCACTGAGTACAATCCTAGAAAAAAAAAATTCTGTTGAAGAATTGAGGTTTGTAACTCGAAATAAAACTGATTTCATAGAGGCGTAATTAGAATGCAAAGATACTTGTATCATTATATAATTAATTAAGCTTTATAAAAATGACAAACTGACCGATGAAAGATATTTCCTGGTATCTTTTTCTGAAGGGCAATTCGTGCATCCAAAGTTGAATAAATTAACATAACAGAAATATCGTATAAAATAAATTTTTCATAGCGCAAGCCACATTGTATTCGAACACTACTGATCAATGTTTTGAATAGAACAACATGGCTGCCGCGCAGTCGCCGTAGCATCATCTTCAAGTGCTTAGGGCCCCTCCTCTTTTCTTCCTACCTCCACGAGTCAAAGCCTTAAAGAAGAAGGATTATGTCCAATATTTAAAACTGTAATATTTTCCGAAACTACGTTGTTCTACGTCATTTTTTTTGTTAATATTGATACCAAGCTGTATAAAAAATACTATGTAAATAAAGGTTTTTGGGAGAGTGATGAAACTGAATATCATTCCAAAAATATATAAATATATAAATTCTAAACTTATTATTTTGTGTTTTATTACTCTATCAAACATTTATGGATATGATATATATATCTATGTCTTAAAAAACTTATATAAATATATCTTATATTATTAACCATCTTAATGAGGGGATTGCCACATTCCCCTAATTAAAATCATATGAAAAACCTACACCGAAGAAAAATGGACATTCATGCAGTTTCCCATGAAAAACATTTTTTAAAATAAAGAGAAATTTTTAATCATATTCGGAGGTATCGTAGCATGCCAGGCTCGTAAACTGCAGTTCCCAGGTTCGAAGCTGGGTCAGTGTTGAGATTTCTCTCTGCAAAACACCCTGCCCTGCCCATATTCAGCAAGGGATACTGATGGGATGGACATCTATCGGATTGGACCTCATGAGTGGGAGAGCCAAACCTCCCTACGTTAAAGAACATGCCAGATGGCCTTGACAGGAGGCTACCATCAGGCTTCTAACACCTGTTCCAATGGGTCCCCCTCTCCCAACCTCTGAGCCTTCAAGATCCTTGTGACCTAGCCATTTAGCCCATTGTGTGCCAAAAAGTGCCACTCAGAGGTAAAACAATCCAACGCAACTGAAGTCATATAAGGACATTGTTTTCAACTAAATAAATAATTGCAAGAATTGAATATTGCCAATTACAGACAACAAATCAATTAAAAATAAATACAAGAAAACTAAATTATACTAAATTTTGGTAGTGTGGATAGCAATGATTAGTTATATTTAATATCATTTTAAAAAGCAATTAAAGATCATTTGTTGAAAAATAGGTCGTACTTACAGTAGGTCGTAGGTTACCTTTCTGCAACTATGGTTGTTAGTCAGTTTGCAAATTTTAGCCTCTAAAAATACCACCCCTATATCAAATTAAATCCGTTGCACAAAGGATTTAATTTGATATAGAGGATTTTTTTAGATTTAATTTGATATAGAGGATACAGGAGATTTAATATGATATATACCTTTTCCCTATCAAAGGTTGCCAAGCATCAAAAAAGAGCAATTAGCAGTCCTTGAGCTCGAGAACCTTGCTGATGCAAAAGACAGCTGTAAACTAGGGTTATTAGTCCCCCTTTTTTGGCTCTTCCAATGTTTTCATTGCTAAGTTGACAATGTTGCTTCAGTCACCACATCTGCAGTTACTGATGACTGTGGTGATTCAAACAGCATCATCAACTTATCAATGAAAACACTGGAGGAGTGAAAAAAGGGAAGTTCCTTAGTTTCAAGGATTGGTAATTACTTTTTTTCATATTTTTTTTAGGAAACCTTTGATAGGAAAAAGATATATGTACAAGGTAACTGAGTAATCTCAGAGGTAATATGCAAGTAGCAATATGAGGCAATTTAGCTATATTCAGTAAATGAGCAGTTATAGCTCTCCTCAAGAATTTACTTTTTAATTGTAAATACAGCTAAAAATCGTGTACTATTAAATTTCTATCAATGAATTCCATGTTTACGAGAAAGTTTCTGAAATTTCTCTACTATTGCCATTATATTAATTTTTTTGTATGCCATGCAAAGTATGTATTTAGCAAAGCTTTAATTGCAGTAAGAAAAACACAAATGTAAAATTTTATGGCATGCCTACTGGAGTGTTAAACCTGGAAACATTAGATTGTGGGTTTTGCGTATTATCAATTTAGCTCCTTATATTTTGTAAAAGATATGGAACCCTTGTAGTGAAATACACATTACTGACAAATGCAATAACCAGTGCCATCCAAATATACTTACTATATAATGTTAACTCTTACATACCAAGTACAGGGTGTTCATAATTAAACTGACGATGTATAGAAGGAGCGATGTATAGTCCTTCTATACACCGTCAGTTTAATTATAGTATACTCGACAGATCACAGCGGAAAGTAGTGGGTACCTTAATAAGAACATGGGGTAGAGAATTTGCGAATAAAAAAAATAGTTAGTGTTAGTGCCACCAGGTGGCGTGGGTACGCTAAAATAAAGAAAATACCAAGTTTAACAAACATAACCTTTATTTTACAATATCAAGATTTTCAATGCGTATGCAAAATGTGCTCGAAAAGTAATACGGCATGAAAGTTTCTTAGAATGCATGAAAGTCCACAGTTGCTGGAAACATGTCTCAGGGAATCGCTGCAACATGCTGTGTTATTCTTGCCTTCAGTTCAGCAAGCGATTCAACATTGCCTTGGTAAACTCGGCTTTTCAAATAACCCCATAACCAAGAATCGCATGGGTTTAGGTCGGGGGAACGTGATAGCCAAGCATTGGAAAACGTTCGAGAAATTATTCAGTCCTCACCAAATGTGGTATGCAACAACTGCATTGCCATACGTGAAATATGGTGGCGCCACATCCTGCATAAAGGTTATGGAGAATAAGCAATGTCTTTCTTGCAAAGCCAGAATAACACTGAATTGGAGAAGATCTGAGTAACTTGGTCGATTCACCGATCGCCGCATAGGGACTTGAGGTGTGATCTCTTCAACGAAAATTGCTCCGATTATTAAGTTTGCAGGTAAACCCTCATCATACAGTTACATAGTCGGAGTGTAGGGACATATGATGTACAGCATGTGGATGTGTAGGTCCACATATTCAGAAGTTGTGCGTATTCACTGTTCCATGTAGGGAAAAATGCGCCTCATTGTTCCATAAGACTTTTGAAGGCCACATGTAGTTCAGCTGCATTCTTGTCAGAAATCGCAAAGCGATGTCAGTGAACTGTTCAGGGTCACGTGGTTGCAGCTGCCGCACCTTATGAATTTTATAAGGATACCATTTCAGGATGGACCGTATAATTTTATGGATAGTTGACCACTGAAGTTGCAGTTGCCAGAATACCTGTCTCGCACTAACTATGGGTAGCTCCGATTGTGACTGGATTTCTGCAATGCTAAGTGCGACGTATTCCACATTGCTTTCTGGTCTACCCAGAGCCACATCCAACTCGTCTATGAAGTGGAATTGTAGAGGTTTCACAAGCAATGCTGCTAACGTGAAGAACTACATTTACCTCCTGCCAGTTCCCATCCTTGCTCTTTGTGAGGCCAAGCTCCCTGATCACTATGTCTTCAAGCTCTATATTGTGCACACAAGCAAGAGTCATCCGCTGTCTCGCAATGGGGCGATTCTTGTGCATAAGAATGTCACGCATCATGCTATTGATCTCACTTTCACTGATGCGAACAGTTGGGTTGGGTTGTTTTACCTCTGAGCGGTACTTTTTTGCACACCATGGGCTAAATGGCCAGGTCACATGGACCCCGAAGGCTCAGAGAAGGTTGGGGGAGGGGACCCACTGGAACAGCTGTTGGGAGACAGATGGTATCCTCCCGTCAAGGCCATCCAGCATGTTCTTTAACGTGCACAGAGTATGGCTCTCCCGCACACGGGGCAACGGCTTAACGTCCCATCCGACGGACGGCGGCCTTTCTAAGCCCATCGGTGTCCCCTACTGACCGTGGGCAGGGCGGGGAGATGCGAACAGTGATTTCGTAGCATGCTGCATCTGGCTGAGCAGACATAATATCGTCCTGATATCCTGTTACATTCGTCCTTCCACTGCCTTTCTTGTATCCACCATAAGGATATTCTATCGCAGTGCCCTCAGTCCTGGATTCTCTGTGGGGACCTTAATGCCCACAGGTCATCCTGGGGCAGTGACAGCAGTGATAAGAGAGGGGAGGATATCGAGAATGTTATCTTGCAGCACAATCTCTTTATCGCCAACGATGGTTCGCTCACGTTCTACATATCTCTGAGTACCTACAGTTCCATTGACCTGAACCTTTGTTCTTCCAGCATTGGTCAAAGCCTCAGCTAATTGGTTGTATCCACCTTACAGGATATTCTATTGCAGTGCCTCCTATTACGTCCCTTGCCCTTAATGCTCACAGTCCATCCTGGGTGGAGACATCAGTGATCAGAGAGGGGAGGATATCGAGAATGTCATCTTGGATGCACAATCTCTTTATCGTCAACGATGACTCACCCAAGTTCGACAGACATCAGAATACCTACAGCTCCATTGACCTGACCCTCTGTTCTTCCAGCATTGGTCAAGGCTTTAGCTGGTCGGTTAACCCTAACACCTGGGCAGTGACCACTTTCCATTGTCCATTTGTCTTCCCAATGGACATGCAGCTCTGAGAAGAATGTCGAAGCTTACTGACTGGCAGCTCTTTCAGCAGATCTTGTCTGAAAGACTCGCTGCCATCGATGCTACAGATCTCAATGCAGTGTCTGAGGCCCTCACTGCACCCGTCATCTGCGGTAGAAAGACGAAAAATTAGATCATAAAAGTACCTTTCAGAGCACGTGGTGTTGGTCATCCCAGCTGTACCAGACATGCCATAACTGAGCCAGATGGCCGTGGCTCCAATAAAATATACCACACAAATGGGTACAGCAGTACAGGGTACTAGCAGTAGACCTCATGAGGGTACTAGCAGAAGGACCTATATAGGGTACTAGCAGTAGGACCTCATGAGAAAACCCAAAATCGTTACTGTGCAGTGCGGGTGAAGGCTGGCACAGTCCCACAGAGAGACCAGCAACCCCTGCTTGATGACGAGCATCTAACGTATAAAGGAGACTTTAGAGTTTTCTGCAATCCATAACATTCGTGCGCCCCGAGTAATCTACAAATGAGCTCCACCTTATGAACTTTTGTGCCGCTGAAGGGTCCAGATGACCAGCTTCCAGTGTGTAGATGGCCGCAGTTCGCCAGCTAGACGGATGTGGAACCCGGGAGGTGCAAAAAGATCAGCAGCCGTTTTCTGTGCTTTTTCTCTCTAGATTTAGCCTCTGAGTGTCCCCCCCCCTCTCTGCGTCTCCCTGCCTGTTTCGCCAGTAAGGCCGAGTAGCCTGGTGTGTAACTGAGCATGAATGTTGCAGAGTCGACCCAGGGAGACAGGTCATGTTCTTGAAACTACCTTTCTGTGCGAGGTCTCACCCAAAGAGTACGTCCAGGTTTTTTTTTTGCAATCACGTTGGTATACTGATGACGTTTCCACGACCAGACCACAGGTGGATTAAGGTATATAATAAAAAAGACAACGCAATCGACAGCTTACTATTTGGGGGTCTAGACCTATCGGCTGCCCCCTAGTTCTCACTCCCCATCAACCAGTTCTGGTGGGGTGTAGAACAATACCTCTCCACAGGACGGTTCGTGTGAAGATCCGCAACACACTCAGTGACTCCTACATTATCAATCATGGAGTACCTCAACAGGGTGTCCTAAGCATGATGTTACTGAACATCTTGTTGTCAGGCCTATCCTATCCTCGAGAAAGGTGGGTAATTCCATCTATGTGGATGACATCTGCATTTGGTTTCCTAGCCACGAGCCCTCCTATGCTCAGCTCAGGATGAAACGAGCTGTGGCCACAGTTGCCAAGTTCTTCGACAACCTAAGCCTCACTCTTTCCACCGATAAGACTGTGACCATGGTTTTCATGAAGAGACACCTTCCACTCACCTTTCCTAGCCTCATGCTTGGACTAGACCACATCAAGGTCGTCAAACAGCATAAGTTCCTTGGTGTGATCCTGGACAACAGGCTAACCTGGGGACCTCACATCCAGCACCTTAAGACAGTTGACACTGCGCAGAGAAATATACTGTCTTTCCTTGCTGATACCTACTGAGGAAGTTCCTGCAATACCTTCCTGCTCTTGTACCGACACTTGATCCTCTCCCACATCAACTACAGTGGTCACCTTCTGAGCAATGCCTCTGCTTCACTGCTGAGCAAGTTCGCCACTGTCCACACTATATCTCTGTGCATCTATCTCGGACTATTCCCTAACACACCATTGCAGTGGCTGATGACATGCCATTCCGCCTGCACCGCAAGAGAGATATACTGTGTCATCTCTCGAGGCTCCACTCCCTACACTTTAACCAAGAGCTTCTCATGAAGTTCCAAGACAGGCCAGACTCTGCCATCACTATGTCTGTCACTGGCGTCTACGAACATGTCGTTCCTGCCAGTTTCACTACTGACAATACGCTCTTCCCTGACCTTCCATCCTGGAGGAACAGTGATCTTATGATCAGTGTCACTATCCCTTCTCTAGGTCAAAAGAGCGAATCAGATCCAGTGGCCATCGGGCTTCTCTCCACCTCCTATGTCACTGCACGATGTGAGAAATCTGTTAACTGACTGATCTGTAAACCGGGAGAGGCTCATGCCTCTGCCATCCCTGATACGGGCATCACCAGAAGTTTTCGTATCCCACATCTCGCTTCCTTCTCCTATGCGGAGCTTTATGCTATCCTTGAAACTGTACTTTTCATGCTCAGCCTCGAGAGTGGGAACTTTGTCGTCCTCTGCGACTCCAAGTCATCCTTGAAAGCTCTCCAGAAGCAAGACAGCAAATGCTGTAACCCATTCCTCATCCAAAGGATCATGTAGCCCTGCTCCAAGGTCCCTTCTAGCGGAATCACAGCTCAAGGCAGAATGACATATGCTCACAGTTCAAGGCAGAATGATATATGTTCAGAGTTCAAGGCAGAATGAATATGAGAGATGTACTAAGGTCAGTTTAGTCAGTTTAGACCTTAGTGCAGTGGAATAGGATGTGTAGAGAAGCCTGAAGGCCACTGGATCTGATTCGCTCTTTCGACCTAGAGAAGGGAGAGTGATACTGATCATAAGATCGCTGTTCCTCCAGGAAGGAAGGTCAGGGAAGAGCGTATTGCCAGTAGTGAAGCTTGCAGGGACGACTCGGTCGTAGAAGTCAGTGGTAGATACAGTGATGGCAGTTTTGGCCTGTCTTGGAACCTCCTGAGAAGCTTGTTGCTTCCTTGAAACCATTTCCAATGGATACCCTCCCATGTAGGGATACCTGACAATGAGCTTACTGATCGCACTGCGAAGGAGGCACTTGAGAATCAGAGGTATGTATCTAATTACCCTCTCTCTCACTGACTGCAAGATGCTTGTCTCAAAACTGATGAGCCAGTATCGTCTACCCAGTGTCAGAGGACTCCAGTTGTTCCTCATTCAGGTACCTTGTTGACTCTTCTCTCACTGTTCCTAACCTTGATAATCTACTTAGATCTGAGGAGACCCTATTTCATCATCTCTGAGTTGGTGTCATATACAGCAACTCTACGCTTTACACTCTCGGCAGAGCTTACAGTCCTAACTGTGCCACATGCAGCACACCTGAGACTGTATCTCATGTGCTACTCAACTGCTCCTGCTAGAATGCTGAATGAAAAGTTTTTGTTCCAGGAGCTTCATGCCATCGGAACCACTGACTACTCCATCACCTCCCTACTTTGTAACTATCACAACATGAGCTGCAGGAAACACGCTTCCGACTGGTCAATGATTTCTATCAGAACATTGGTCTTTTCTGCAAGGTCTAATGTCTCTTTTACTTTAATGAGATTAGTATTGTTAATAGTTTTGAGAGATAGCTGAGAAGTAGTTTCTTCTGCCTCTGATATCTTGTCCTCGCGTAGTGACTGGAGGTTAATTTCACCACCTTGAATGGCCACCTTTAATTTCACCACTCTTACAACACCTTGAATGATTTAATCAGGGATGGATTTAATTTCAGTTCAGTTTCTTTTTCACAGCTCATCGTACCAAATTTAAAATAGGTGTGAAATTCATTATGCTGTATTTCAATTAAAATGGTTGAAATATTGTGGTTGATTGTTTATTAATAGTGCTTTTTAATGATGGTATGAATCAGCATGGCTTACCAGCACCTTTTTTACAGCAACATGTCATCATATATTCTTTAAAACACAAAGTCAGTGCAGAAGGATCAAACAGGCATTTTTCAAAATCTTTTTTATCAAGTTATGAATATTGCCTTTATTTTATAATAAGCACTGTCAATTAGAATATGCAGACTGATTCTTTATAGTGCATTGAGTAATTAAAAATATTAAAGCTATATCTAAGAAGTTCCATTCTATACCAGGAGTGAATAATTCTTGTATCACTATAACTTGAAAGAGATATTTTTTCCCCTTCTAATTCATATATACAGTATAATTCCTATTAAATGTTCCTAATTTCTGTCAAATGTCAGGTTTTTTTCAGTGGTAGTACGACAATGTTTTGGACAGTGATGGGAAATATCACATTTAAATGCAAAAGACTGTGCAATGAATTATAAATAAAAATATATTTTCTGAATTTGTACATTTTATGCATATTTCTTCATAGATATGGAAATCTCTATGTGATTACTTTGTTTAGGGTATGCTGCTCTTCAGATCCTGTTTCGTTCAAAATCTGGGTATGCCATCGTTTGATTTAGTGTATACAAATTAATAATTTTTTTTCTTAATTTTGGAAATATCTTTTCTGCTCTTCCACAAAAGCATATGTGTATCATTATTTCAGAGGTATTCACTGCTGGGCCATTATTCAGTAATAGAGGAACTGTTGGGTTGTTTTACATCTCAGTGGCATTTACTTTTGCACACAATGGACTAAACGATCAGGTCACCAGGACCTTGAAGACTAAGAGAAGGTTGGGGAAGGAGGAACCATGTGTTACTGTTAGGAGACAGATGGTAACTTCCTGTCAAGGCCATCCAACATATTCTTTAACATGAACATGGTATGGCTCTTCCACACATAGGGCCACTACTTAACGTTCCATCCAAGGGGACCTTTGTAGTCCAGTTCTTCGAACCATTTTTACCTATTTTGTGTCAAAAAAAAGTGCTCTTTAGTAGTAAAAAATGAGTTTGAACTGACAGGCTCCTATCAGATCTCTGTGACAAGCAGCTGCTTGAGAGGATATTTATTTAGCCGTCCAATGGCCGAGTGGTTAGCCTGCTTGGCTACTTAGCTAAGGGAACTGGGTTCGAGCCCTAGGTAAGACATGGATGTATGTGTCATTTTTCTGCTGGAGTCCTGCCATCCTCTAAGACTTCCATTATGGCATATAAACCGCAGGCTCCTGTCAGACCTCTGTGGCAAGCAGCTGCTTGAGAGGGTATATTATGACTTATAGGCCATAGGTTAAATGCCCCTGTTTTAGTATATCCCTCATATACCTGATGTCCTTTTATAGTTGAAAAAAAATATCTAAATCTATAATTTCATTAATCAGTCAGCTCTTTTTCTTTATGGCAATAATTATTCAAGCACTCTGATTGCTGTTTCCAGTCTGCAGTATTATGTTGGGTTTGTGCATTTTTGTTTCCAATTGTAATGTTTATCACTACTTGCATAATTTTTATGCAGTTGGCACTGAATTTCATTTGCATAGTAGGAGTTAATGTTAGGTATCTGAGTGAATGCTATGGTTATTTCAGTACATGTATTTCTGTATCAGTGTAACTAGCATTATTTTCCATGAATTTATGTAACTCAAATTCTAACTTATTCATTTGTATATTAGAACCAGAAATGATAATACTTTATATGATTTGTGTGTAAGTTGCATTTTTACACCAGGATTTTAAAGTATATTCTAATGATGTAATTACAGGAATACTAATTCTTTGTGATGTGCATTGTTTTTTAAATGTATCTAACAATATTTCATGAGGTAGGTGTATTTCTTTTTAAATAACAAAATCTAAGTTTTTGTACGTTATTTGGTTGAATTTCTTGTTTGGTAGTAATAGGAGTATTTTTAGATTCTAATCATCTGTTTCACTTAAATATAAGGTTCTTTATTATGCCTTTGGGTAGATTATGGTTGAGAGTAAGATAAACGTCTAATTTTAAGTCTATTAATTAACTTTTAGACTACAGATTAAATAACAGTCCTCCCAAATTTCACATTTCTGATGTATTAAAGTTTCAGCTTTTACTGATGATTTTACTTGTGTGATTATTTTCTTCTATGACACAGCATAAGTAATTAGCTTGTTTTACACTGCTATCTGGATTATATCTTGTGTTATGGTTATGGCATCGCTTGATCTTGTAAACATGACTTATTTAAATTACTAATTTTACATTCGGTTTGATTACATTTTTCAATTTGTGGAAAGTATTTGTGTAAGTTGTATTTTTACATCAGGATTTGAAGGTTTGAGCAAAGGAGACCAACTTTTCTAATGTGCACAAGGGGGGCAATGCTTAGTGGTACCACCTGACAGCTGGTGGCCTTTCCTTTAGGGTCCCCTACTGATGAAGGGCAGCGAGTTTTGCAGAGATAATTCTCAATGCTGGTTCTGTAAAATTATGGCTAGTTGGCAAAACTTGGGGAGTTGGCATAATCTAGGGGAAGTTGGCATAATCTAGGGGAAGTTGGCAAAATTCGGAGTGACTTGGCAAAATCGTGGGAGCTGGCAAAATTCAGGTGAGATGTGAAAATTTGGAATTTTTTTCTGTAAAATTATGTCGAGTTGGAAAAATTTAGGAGAGTTGGCAAAATCTAGGGACAGCTGGCAGAATTCGGAGTGACTTGGGAAAATCGTGGGGAGTTGGCAAAATTCAGGTGAGATGTGAAAATTTGGAATTTTTTTCTGTAAAATTATGTCGAGTTGGCAAAACTTAGGGAGTTGGCAAAATCTAGGGACAGTTGGCAAAATTCGGAATGACTTGGCAAAATCGTGGAGAGTTGACAAAATTTAGGTGAGATGTAAAAATTGCAATCTTTTTTCTGTAAAATAATGGCGTGTTTGCAAAATCGAGGCAACTTCGCAATATCTAGGAAAGTTGGAAAAATTCAGAGTGGCTTTGCAAAAATCAGGTGTGATGTAAAATTTGGATTTCTTTTCTGTAAAATTGTGAGGAGATGGATAAATCGAGGATAGTTGGAAAAATCTAGGGCAGTCGGCAAAATTCGAATCCACTTGGTAAAATACGGCGATTTGTGCAATTGGGATTGTTTTTGTGAAATTAAGGAGAGTTGACAAAATCGAGAAAATTGGCAAAATCTAGGGAAATTGGGAAAACTGGAAACAACTTGGCAATGTACAGGAGATTTGTAAAAATTGGGATTGGTTTTGAGAAATTAAGGAGAGTTGGAAAAACCAAGAACTCTTGGTAAAATCTAGGGGAGTTGGCAAAATTCGAAACCACTTGGTGAAATACAGGGTAGTTGTGAAAATTGTGCCTTTCTTGTGCAATTAAGGAGAGTTGATAAAATTTCGAAGTGACTTGGCGAATTCAGGGAAGATGTAAAAATTGCGATTTTTTTCTGTAAAATTACGGTGAGTTGTCAAAATCTAGAGTAGTTGATAAAATTCGAATCCACTTGGTAAAATATAGGCGAGTTGTGAAAATTTAGATTTGTTTTGTGAAATTAAGGACTGTTGGACAAATTGAGGAAACTTAACAAAATGTAGGGTAGTTGGCAAAATTTTAATCCACTTGGAAAAAATACGGGCGAGTTGTGATAATTGTGATTGGGTTTCTGAAATTCAGAATAGTTGACAAAAATCGAGAAAAGTTGGAAAAATCTTAGGGAGTTTGAAAAGTTTGAAGTGATATGGCAAATTTAGGAGATATGTACAGATTGGGATTAGTTTCGTGAAATTAAGGAGAGTTGGCCAAATCAAAGGAAAATTCACACTGACTTGCCATAATTCAGACGAGATGTAAAAATTGGAATTACTTCTGTGAAATTATGGTTAACAGAATTCGCTAAAATTGGAAGTCAAATGGCAAAATGCAGGAGAGTTGTAAAAATTTGCCTCACAACGGAACGAAAATCTAAGTAAGTTTGCTCAGTTGGCAAAATTTGAATTTCGAAACCCCTAATCTAGCAAACACTTTTGTAACACAGTCCTGCTATTTTTCTGATATTTCCAGTTACTTTTAAACCATTGCACTTAACTGCGTATTTTTTAAACTACTTTTTTACTAAACAACTTAAAAAATTATATGTATTTATATTAGCAGATTCTTGGGGGGGGGGGGGGTCAGGACCTGTAACTAGTCTGCTACGCAAGTCTCTTTTGCAAAAGGTGTTTGGTTAGTGGAAGTGACGTTTCCAACAACTTGGTGCATACTGGGAATATATTCTTGTTTACTTCTTTTTTAAAGTGAACTTTGTTTACTTCTCTATAGTGTGACGTAAAATTTGTCTTCTCAATTTGGAAATTATAAACTGCTCATCTAAATTTTGACCATTCTCATAACTAATTACTTTCGGTTATTCCATAAAACAAGCGAGAATAGTGTTGCATTTTAAAGTTTCAGTGTATTGTAACGTAATTCATATATAAATAACAATATTTTGAATAACGTTTAACCATTATTGAGTCTTCCTCAGTGGAAGAAAGTTTTAGAGCATTCTGTATATATGTCGCGAAATTTTCAGAAATTCATAAAAAAAGTTCGACGTTTTGCTGTAGTTGGAAGTGAATTTTTTTTTTACACTACACAATGGTGACCAGTGTTTTACTAATGAAAATGAAGTACATATTTTTTCAATTTAAATATATAAGTTGCTGCTTTTATGAAACAGTTGAAGGAAAATTTTTTCCGATGTAAAATATACCATAGATTGTATTCAGTACCTAATTAAAGCAGAAGCCATCGAGGCTGTGGCATATTGCCCACAATACACAGATAGCTCCCAAAAGAGAATTTCACGTTTTTGTAGAATATGCAAAAAGTGCTAGTTGATTCGTTATTACTAACGATATAAAAATAATGAGACTATGGCTTGCTAAAAATGAAATTAGCTTTTCATTTTTTACGAAGCAAGAGCCCATTAATTTTATGTTCCCTGCCACATGTGCTTCAACATGAAAAGTGACCAACTGATAGAAGTGGGCAGCTAATAAATATACAATCAGTTAAAGAAAAAGGATTTAAATTTTTGTTCAGATTGAACGTTCAGGAGTTCTGCTTTTACAAAAGCTCGTCATAGGAAAACAAATCCTATTTTATTGTTATAACTTAAATTCTCTGCTATATTTTTCTTTATAATCCTGATCCAAATGAAAATATTTTGCACTGCACTCGGCCTGTTGTCCCGATATTTCGCGCCACTCACCTTTGTCCAAAGGGCAGCTAACTCGGTATTTTGCCAAGCTCGTAATCTGCAGCAATCCTTCACCATTGCTCCATTTCTCCCTGAACCCAACTGTGCTTGTGTAACGATTAATTTCTGTTGAATTCTCACCTGCCCTTGGTGAGAAAGGGCACACAGTTGGGCTTGGAAAGGCTTTAGTCCATCGGATCCATAGCCTTAACCTATGGAAATATTAATTTAAACCTATTAAAGAACACGCTGGCAGGCTTTGATGTGAGCTTCTGTGTCATAACAGATGTCCACTCGATCCTTCACCAACCTTCTCTGAGACTTGGGGTCCTTGTCACCCAGCAATTTAATCTATAGTCCGCACAATCATTGGCAACTTATGGATATCGAGTGCAGAATATACGAAACATATCACTAACATCCATTAGACATCTCCAATATAACATTGAAAATATATTATGCAGGAAACCTCCAATGATATCTTATGGACCTTAAATGATTCAACATCACGTGCACGTCTATGGATATCGCCTACCTACCTAAGTAATTCGAAATTATGTGAAATCAGACACAAAAATAGAAGAAAAGCATAAGCTTGCATCTGATGTAAAATAATTTTTTTTTATTTTTGTGCAGAAAATTCATAATTAAAATATTTACGAAAAGAGTTATCTTTTTTGTGATTAAGTGCGGAAGGCGCGCCATTTTGAATACATTGTTGTTGACTGTAGAAGTTTGCAAGCAAAGATTCCAGACTTTAGTTGTAGAAGTAGATCTTAAAAGAAAAGATTATATCTTGGCTCAACATTAAGATTCAGTAAGTTAGATTCCTTCTTTTCATTACGATATGTATAAATGTAAGAATAGAAATACGCTCTAACAAAAATATTGAAGATCGCTACACATAATATTGAAACTTTTGATATTTATAAGAAATATTACCCAACCTGATCGCGTTGATGAAAGTGATTTTAACTCTAGAAGTAGCAACTTAATTTTTTAAAGCAACAGATATTTAGTACAAGAAATGCAATATAATTGAGCGTAAAATAAAATATCGATATATTTAGACTTGGATAATGTTTGGACTTCTAACTTCTCTGTAATCGACAGTGTTTTCTCTGTTAATGAAAGAAACTTCCGGAGGAATAAAAAATGGTCCATAAATGATTGCTGACGCTTCTAGGGTAATGGAATCAAACCCAGATTTGGAAAATAATCGGGGGAGGGGGGCAAGAACACAATCGAGCCGAAGAAATGTAAACGGGTTGGAGAAACGATTGGATATCCAGTGCATTATAATAGCCGTAGTGTCCATTCATTTTTTCTTCATCAGAATGTTTACCAATGGATTCAAGGTCACCTATGCACTCTGATTTTAAAGTTATCAGGAACGGAAATTATTGTCATGATTGACAAAATATCTTATGCTCCAGCTACAGTATTTATCACTCTTACCAAATGCCATAGTAGATATTTTGATTGTGGAAAATGTACCCAGATAGGAGTTTGCTTTTGCGATGTAAATGTACCCCTTCATTACAATGAGACTTTCAGTAATCAAAACCAACAGGAATGTCATAATTCATGTACATAACTTTAATAAAAAAAAGTAGAATACCCTCTGAGTACATGCTTTTGATATAATTGGGTAGATTTGAAAAATGGAGGAGTAAATGTTAAGTAGATATTTAACAAATGGTACTGAGATTATTAAGGGATTTGGGGGTTTGAAATGGTATATCTAAACTTTAATATAATTTATTTGTATCCTTATTTATACCTCTAGTAGGTGTGTGGAAGACAGTTCCTACTGTAGGTTTAAAAACATATTTTTGCCCATAAATGGTAGTATGCTTATACACTAAAAGGAGAGCTATGCAATGTTCTATTTATTAAATTTTCTTCCTTTAAAGTCCAACTATGCCTTTTTCTTGTGCTGGCTATATATTTCGAGAGAGATTCTTTAAAAGAAGGAAGGTGGCAGGCTACCACGTCATTTTGACCAGGTGAACTGTACTTCAACGGACATTTTTCTCATCCTGCTAACATATCAATTTCACAGAGATTCGATATTAACCAATTTAAATCATCTGGATGGTCTACTAGTTATGATTTTCAGTTTTTTACCTATTACTTGCTACACTGGTAGACTTCGTTGAGGGAAATATAGTATTTCGAATATTTTTTTTCTTTTGGGTTGCTTACCCAAGAATTGTTACCCAAGAAGTTTGATCAGACACAGAAGAAGCTCTGTATCTGATCAAAGCAGTCTGAAGAGAAAGCCTGATGTCACATGACCTCATGGCTAATGACAACAGAAACGGGGGCCATGCATCGCATTATAGCTGTAAGTCAGCGGGTCTGATTCGTTTCCAATTTGATGTGCCTGTTATTTAAATTATTTCTTTTATATGTACTGAACTGAATCAAATACTAATTACATAGCGAATTATCATAAATGCGGAGAAGCATTTCATTCTTACAGGAAATATTTTATTTTCATAGACGAAAAATAAACTACATTTCTCGATGTCAAATATATTCAATAATCATAGTTACACATATTTTTTTTATTAATTATTTTTAACTATAAATGGTATTATAAGAAAACGGAATACACCTGAATTTTAAAGCGTAATTTTATTGATTATTTTTTAATTTCTAAAACCTTTTTTAAACGAAATATATGAGCTGCATTTGCAAATATTTTGGAAGAGATAAATATGTATTCTCAGGTTAGCTAAATATATTCATATTAACTTCAGATAGGGATTAACGATATTAATAAATATCATATATACAGTCTATCACTAAAAGTATGGTTATGCTTCATATAACACTTTTAAATTTCACACAATTTAATTCTAGAAAGCTACTGAGAAGAAAGTAGAATTTTCTAAGAAGAAAGCTACTGAGATCAGAATTCACTCACAGCTGACCCAATCGTCAGTGCAATTCTATTATTTTATTAATAAGAGTGGAATTATTTTCTTGCTAAGATTTAAATCATCAGTATCACATAATTGAAATAATAACCAAAACGAAACACTTGTTTAAAAACACGACATAAAAAATATAATACAAATATTACTTTGAAATATTTACAGCTAAATATATTGACCACACATACATCCAAGAAAAAAATATTTAAAATCCACATCAAATATAAAATTCCTACCTCAATCATGTTGTATGCTTCAAAAAACATTTTGCAAGAACCACTGTCTATCATTGGGACATACCAGTAGACAAATGAAAATTAAGTACACCATGGGAGCTCTATGTTACTGCCTTATGTAATTTGTAATAGAATATATATTAATATAAAAAAATTACAGATTTCAGTGCAACATTGAGGATGTTCCATAATAACAGGATATATAACCCATACAGATTATTAACAAAAATGATAATATTGAATAACATATACTACAGCTAGAAACTACAAGATAAATATTTGAAACCCACATTAAACATACCAATGATAACTCAATCATACTGTATTCTTCAAAAAATAGTTTGATTTCACTTTATTATTCTTGTTATTTATCTTTATCCAAGATCATTTATATCTGGGTTGATTTCATTTTGTGTTTTTCATTTGTTGTTTTAAATTGTTTCCTGTGTTTGCGTTTTGTATTTGTGTTATTTTAAAATTTGGTTGTAGGTTTTTATGTCCTTTTATTGTTTATTTTGTCTTTTGTTTGGCACATAATAGCCGCGGTTACCACTGGGCTACAAAACCTCAAACAACCAACTTCTCCTGTGAAAGGAATATTCTAGTAAGTGGGAAACCCTATAATGTATTATTTTGAGTATATTGACCAATAACTGGCAAAAAGTCCATATTTCTTCCAATATGTGAAAAAAAATTTCGAGTTTTATACAAAACTTAAATATGTTATATGTAAATTATTTTACCTATAAGGCCAAATTTTACTCCCAAAAGTGACAATTTTGAATTTTTTTTAATAATGTATTTCATGAACGTGACTGGATTCTCAGCCAAAAATTATGCAAGTATAATTTTTGGCTGAGAAATTTTACTGTTCTTATATATAATCCAAAGTAAAGATTACAAATTATAATTTTAAAGTTTTCAGATTCTTGTGTAAAAGACAATAACTCCTTTCAGAAATGTCTTGGACAGTTTCATATATGTAGGAAATTATATAATTGGCACCTAAAATTACATCGATATCAGGGATAAGTGGTGAACTGTGGAAATTTTTTGTCTCTTTACTTAGAATGGATTTAATTGTATAAAAAAAAACCTACATGCACATGTCAGATTTACTTTAGATTCCGACAGTTATAAAGTGTCTTTTAAGGGAGGGAATTATCAAAAGCATTGCAAAAAATTCACCACATAATGGAATTTTTAAAAATCAGGTAGGTCTCTTTATACTTTTTTAATTTTAGAAAAGAGTAATGCAAATCTTATTGAACTTTGGAACCACCAAAGAGAGAGCTAGTTTACAGTATTAAATTATGCTTCTAGGAAAAATAATTTAATATTATTTTTATAATTAATATTTATGTAAATTCATACTATCTCATTAAATTTACAATAAAAGAAATTCATCCTCGAGCAACTGCTTGCCTTAGGTCTGACAGGATCCTGTCAGTAAAATAGAGAAAATCTGTGACAAAGGCAGAAAGATAACACAAAACATAAACATTCTTCTCTGGGCTTGAACCCAGGTCCCTTTAATAGTAGCCACCCACACTAATCACTTGACAGTTTGCTTAAATTGTGTCATCCTGATGGCAAAATAATGGACAAGGATGGACATTTGTCTTCATATGTTGTCTTTCTTATAAGGTCTTGGCTTCTCATATCTTTATGTGTTCTTGCATTTTATATATGCATGTATTTTATATAACACCTCTGAGTGGCATTACATTTGTACACATAATGAACTAAATATCCAAGTCACAAAGACTCCAGTGGTTCGAAGAAGGTTGGGAAGGGGATTTTAAATCACACTGACGTATTAAAGTTTTTCAAACAATATTTTTGTGGCTAGATTTGCTCTGGTACGACTTTAGATAGTTTTACAAAATATGAAAAATATAAAAGTAGAAGTTTTAAATGGATATTTATTATATATATAATAGGAAATAAAAATTTATCAGTAACAAATTTAAGAACTTATTCAAAAATAGGGAGAGAATTCGAGCCAAAAAGGGACTGGAAAATCCTTGGGTTGTCCAGCTGTTAGAAAATGGTTGGAAATTTCATATGAAGGTAATACAGTTGGTTCACAACTCAGAATGGAGCAGTTTAATGCGCCGTCCAAGTGGGTGGTGGGCTTTTCAAGTTGTTTAGTTTTCCCAAATTCAATAAGTTAAAAATGGAGGTTAGCAAAGAAAATTCTTGACGTAGGTATGTTGTGGGACTTTACTGTTTATAACTGATGCATTGCTTTGTGAAATGCATTGGATATTAATAAAATAAAATAAAATAAATACCCCATCAAGCAGATAAAGGTTGATTATCACAGTATAATAGTAATATATGCTAATAATAAATACATTTAATATCAGTCTAAATTGTATGAGTCTTTGACAAATGTTATATGTAAAATTCTTTGACATTTAAATGTTAATAATAAAATTGTTAAATATGTAGTTATTATCTTAATGTTATTGTTACGACAGATGAACGTGCTACAGTTGGTTTGTAGTAGATGTATCATGAACGCTCACGTTCAGCGTGACAATTCCGTTATCAACTGTTTAGAATGGAGATGCTTTGAATAAGAAGATTCGTGGAGGAAAAAGAAAAAGGCATAATGGAGTGGTAAAGAAATAACGCTAATTGCATAAAATTAGTGTTGTGCGATACTACGTAAGAAGACTGTTATTATTTGAGTCAAGATGAGCCTGGTTCTGGTGGTGAAAGGGAATCAACAGTAAAGTTATTTATGGGTCCTCTATCAGGAGAGATCAACATTAGATGTTTCTCCTCTATAAGGTATAAAGCATTATTAAGGTACACAAATGAAATTCAATATAAATTTGTTTATTTGTTGGATGTTACAAAGTAATAGGTTCTATGTTGTCGTAGGAACCGAATTATTGAACGCATTGTGGATTGTACATTGGAAATTTGTTAAATATAGTAAATCGCTCTTTTTTTATGGTTTGACTTTATACTAAGAGGAATAAAAATACTTGTGTTTAGATAAGATGGTTTATTTTGCATAATTTTTGTACTTTTGTAATAAATTGCATTGTATTATAATTTTTATTCACATATTTACTTGAATTGACGCTCAGTGCTCGCTGATCCATTTTTAATTTGCAACTATTAACAATGCACACATCAACTGTAAATTCTGTTTGATAACACTCATATGTAGATGATGATTGATATTAGCCAGTGTTTTTTTATCAATATTCCATGAGTTTTTGTATAAGTATTTAGTCAGTGAAAAGATTTAAAAAAAGATGAATATGAAATGACATGCATCAGTTTTATTTTCATTATCTTAGACCAGGGGTGGCCAACCCGCGGCCCGCCTTGAGCATTTTTCCGGCCCGCGAGATTCATCACACTTTTACAAAATATATTTATTTTGTAATGGCCAAAGTAGTGAAAACCAATGTATTAAAAAAATACATTATTTGTGCATCCATATATTCAAAAATTAACTGTCGAAATTATGAGAAAAAATTAACTTTGATTTTAAAATAATATTCTTGCGAATATATGACAGATATTGCCTGTTTTATCTATGAGTTTACAGTTATGAGTTCGCAGAATAATTAAATTATATTCTGCGAACTCATGATGTTTCACTCTTAAGTGACCTCAGTGACGCAGTGACCATCCCTAGATACGCACAGTTGATTGCTGATAGCAGAGCAGAGCAGACTCTCAGTTTCAAGTGAAAATTTGCTTTTTGGTTTCGTTTTATGTGCTGTGACTGCAGGATAATTATTTTAATATACCTGTACTTCAACAACATATTTAAAACAACAACAGCCAGGTAATAACTCCTATTAAATTAAAAATGACTTTTAATTTAACAATTAAAAATAGATATATTTAATATCTCTCTTATTTTCAATGACTTCAAAGAAAAGGAGAATAGTGGACGAAAATAGAAAGTATAGCGAGGAATGGGAAGAAAAGTACTTCTTCATGGTTCAAAATACAAAATTATTGTGTTTAATTTGCCGACAGGTCGTTGCTGTATTTAAGGAATATAATGTTAAGAGGCATTACGAAACAAAACATGAGGATTATTTGAAGTTCGATAAAGAAGTGAAACAATCGAAGCTCAAGGAGTTTAAGTCGCAATTAAAGGCTCAACAAAAAATGTTTGGTGCAGCATTACAGCAACCTTCCAATATTGTTAAGGCAAGCTATTCTGTTTCATTTTTGATTGCAAAAAAAATGAAAACATTTTCGGATGGTGAATTTGTGAAGAATGTTTGGAAGCTGTTGTGAAGGATATTTTGCCTGATAAAAGTAAACTGTTTTCGAACCTAAGCCTATCTCGGCAAACAGTGTGTCGTCGAATTTATGACATTTCAAATGAAATTATCTTAAAACTGCGCGACAGAATTCGAGATTTGAAATATTTTTCCTTGGCATTTGACGAAAGCACAGACATTTCAGACTCAGCTCAGCTTGTAGTGTTCCTTCGTGGAGTAAATGAATCATTTCAAGTAACTGAAGAAATGTTAAATTTGATAAGTTTAAAAGGTACAACAACAGGAGAAGATATTTTCCATGCTGTTGAAAACTGTTTATGCGAAAACAACTTGGATTTGGAAATACTTTCTGGAATATCAGCTGATGGAGCACCTGCTATGATAGGTAAAGAAAAGGGAGCTATAAAATTACTAATCGATAAAATAGAATCCAACAACAAAACTAGTAACCGCTCCAAAAGAGAAGATTTAATTATAATCCACTGTTTGATTCATCAACAAAATTTATGTGCCCAAGTATTATCATGTTATGCATGTAGTTATAAAAACAGTGAATTACATTCGATCACATGCACTTCCGCATCGACAATTTAATTTAATCTTATCGATCCTGAAAGAATTAGATTCTGAATATGGTGACGTTGTATACTTCAGTCAAGTCAGATGGTTAAGTCGTGGAAGATGTTTACAGCGGTTTTATGAGTTACGAGAAGAAATTGACTTGTTTATGAATGACAAGCAAAGACCTGTACCAGAATTAAGAAATGATGAGTGGTTATTGGATTTATGCTTTTTGGTGGATATTGTCGAAAAACTCAATCAATTAAATATATCATTGCAAGGAAAAGATAACCTTATAATCGATACATTTAATCACATCAAAGCATTTCAGAAGAAATTGTTGTTATTTGAATCGCAATTGAAAAGTAATAACGCTCACCACTTTCCATTGTTGAAAGAATTTAAGAAATCAAAATGTAACAATTACATCAAATATGCAAAAGAAATAAGAAAACTTACAGCTGCTTTTGAAAGCCGATTAGAGTTAGAGTTAGACAAATACAAAATTTAGAGTTAGACAAATACAAAAATTTTTTTAAATATATTCATCTCCCTTTCATGTTGAAATCGAGTCGGCCCCAGAATATCTCCAAATGGAACTGGTTGACTTACAGTGCAATATTGAATTAAAACACATTTTTGAAACATCAGAATCAAAAATAGATTTTTATAACACTTACGTCACAAAAGAGAAATTTTCCAATTTGAGAAATCTGGCACAAAAAGTTGTTAGCGCTTTTGGTTCAACTTACACCTGCGAATCGTTTTTTTCGAAAATGAAATTGACCGAACACAAACTACGCTCAAACATAACGGACGCTAACCTGCCGGTGCAACACCAATTACGATGTGCAAATACCCAAATTGAGATCGATTTGCAAAAGCTAAGTGAAAGAGTGGAGAAACAAATATCGCACTAGTAAAATAAATATTTTTTAATGATTTCATTTTCTTTTAATTTCCTTTATATTTATTTATTTTTTATATTTCATTTTTAGTGTTATATATTTCTTTACAATGTGCGTTTAGTATCATTATTATTATATTATCTATGTTTACATGTAAGAATAATAGTAAACACAATAATAATAACTCATTATGTTTCAATTTTTCACTCCAAAAAATGTCTATAGTGGGTCTAAATCTAATATAGGGATATATAATTTTATATGCGGCCAGCGGAGTTATGATGCATTTCCAAAGTGGCCCGCAAGATCATTTGGGTTGTCCACCCCTGTCTTAGACTTTCCATCCTAATAGTCTGATTTAGTGACGCTTTATTGTGCTACATAATTGGTATATTTTGCCTTTGCTAAAGATGTGAAAATGTATCTCTTGAATTTTCCCCCCTTTACTAGGATACCACATAACCAATATATTAGTTTTTGCCCTTAATGACAATATGAAAAAAATTCAGAAAGTGTATAAAGAGAACTGCAAGTGATTAAAGGAAATGCGACGACATAGAGAAATGTTAGATGCCATGTTTTCACTGCTTACTCTATTTTCAGGTTTGTAACAACCATATTTAAAAGTGGGAAGCTATTATATTGTATGAATTACTAGAAGAGAGAATGTATGAAATACTTCTGGTGACTCATGCATTTTTTTCCATGGGCGATAAATACTTTTTGTGTACATTGGAAATTTATAATACTCTACAAATTTTTCTTGGTGCATTAGTTATGAAAAAATTCATTCATGAGTTCCTGAAGGGCTTTTGAATGATAATTTTTTTTACAATTAAGTATAATGTGTGCTTAATAGTTAGTGTTAAGTTTTCCAGACATTATGTGCAATATCTGACTAATAATATAAAACTTTTATGTAAAAGAGGTGTTCATGAAAATTCAAGTGAATTGGTTTTCAGTGCAAGTGGTTTCCACTTCCCATTAAAGAATGTGGAAGAAATTAATGAACCTGAAAATCAGTTGAAGAATGGCCAAAGTAAAATTCAACACTTGGTATGTACTAGAGGTCCTGTATAGTTAGAGGCTGGCCATCTCGGTGATTCACTGGCATTGGTTGATGAGTCACGTGGTTTATGGGCGCCATGTTTTGTCGTACCGTGAGACGAAAAGCTATGAGTTAGCGAGTGTACCTAGTTAAAACTTCCCAGTTGTTATACTTTTTTTACAGTTCTATCACTTTTTTGTCTATAAAAGCTGTCATATTTTATGAATGCCCTACTGCGCTGCATTTGGGTTTATAAAGAAGTTTATAATTTTAGTTTATAAAGCTTAATCAATGATTACATGACATACGGAAATTTCGCCTCTGAATTATCCCCATTAATAGATGCGAAAAATTGGTTGGCCATACCTAAGGTAGAAAAATTAATCATTTCACTTTTACACGTGATATACGTATTTGTTGGCACGCTTAACTTTACACATGAGTGAAAATGGCAACTATTAGGTTGGCAGTGCGTGCATGCTTTAACCGTCTGGATACCATTGCAGCCCGATATGCAGAAGACCATTGCATCCCAAACTCTCCTCATCTCTCATGCTTGCTCCTTTCCCCCTTAAAAGGGAGCCGTTAATTGTAAACTGCAACGCCACTCTTCTACTGGACCTGGCAGAATTCTTTCTGTTCTCTCTTAACCATAATCCACTCGGATAAAAGGTTCCAAGAAAAGTAACCTCGTTTTCTTTAATGCAAAACTGCTCGGTTTTTTCTTTCAGTTCCACAGCATTGTTCGTCAAAGCAGAACCCAAATCAGGATATGGCATTATTTTATATCAAATTTATTGTTTGGTGTAATTAAAAAGTTGATAATAATTTTACCAATGTTTCTAAGAAAAAATATCTTTATCATAAGTTGATAATCATAATTTCTTTTTATTATAATGAGTCAGCAGGTCAATACTAAATTTGGGGATCTGAAACTGCTCGACGTATCTAGTATGTATACAAATACTATAAATTCTTATACTGAAGGTTAAATTCCAAGGGATGCAAATGATGAAAAAGAATTGTGGAATTAAATTCTTAGTTGATAATTTTTTTACACCTCTCAAACAGCTCTTTATCACTGGTCTGATAAGAGCCTGTCGATTTAAGACGTCAGATCACCTATTGAAGGCGAATCTCAGCAGAAAGAAAATAGCCATACCTTTAGGGTCTCAAATCTAAGTCCCATAAACTTGAAGTGAAGCTTGTAAACCACTTGATCACATGGACAATGCCAAGCTCAATAAATTAACAACTGGCAGTTATCAACGACGCAGTTTTTGTTAATCATTTTGAATCTTCTGTGGGCCTTATTCTTTAACTATCTTCTTTATCATTAGCTATCAATTATTCTAAACTTCTTTTTTTACAGACGACAATGTTGACATGTTGCGGGTCAATAATAACAAATATGCTGAATTCAGGGAAAATGATAGTGGTAATAAAAGTCGAAACTGGTAGTTCAGTATAAACTACTGATGAAATATGAGGAGGATTCATCATTGCAGTTGCCTTGAGTATGTGTTTTTTTGGATGTCGAAAATCTCAGACTACAGGTACGTATTAAGAGTCAGAGTTTTTTCAGAAGCATTCATTATTAATATTTAACATAAAACAAACAAACAAACAAACAAAAAAAACCAATTGGAATATTGTTGCTTACAATAATAAAGCCCCCTGAACTTTACGCTGTGGAAAAAATCTTCGACCGAGACCGCAAAAAAAGGCATCTTAATGAAGTGTAGAGATTATCCTACTCCCAGATGGATACCTAGAAAATGGCTTTCTACTTAACTCTCCCTTCCTCCGCCAGCAGTGACGTTTACTAGTCGAACACTCAAAGAGATTATTCCACGAGACTGGCCCAGACAATCCAGATGAATGGCGAATGGGAAGTAGTGCTATCCGAGATTCACATTCCTACGAGTTGGTATAATATCGATGCTTCGAATATCTCCTTCTCCACACGTTTCAGATGGTCCCTTCCTTCCCTAAAGATGCTATTAAGATCTCGCTATGTCCGCAATACTTTGGAAAGCCTATGAAGAGAGCAGGTCAGATGTGTCAAAAATGGGAGAACGAGTCGTATTTTGCAACACAACTGGATTTCCGATTTCCGACTATTACCCTTTTTAGCACCCGTTTATCATCCTTTGGGAAACAACGATTTCCACTTTCATGGATATTACCCGTTTTTGGCCTTTCTACTCTCCATTGCTAGCGCACCTCGTGCTCTTAATAGGCTTTCTTAAGTTCGAAAATTTCGCTCCGTCGCCATTTTCTACTTTACGTGCCATGAACGAGGCCCGATTTGGTTATTTTCCAAGTGCGTAAATCTTCCACAGTCATGCCATCTGTTGTATTAATAGAAAAGCCCCACAACGCTTAAGACTTACACTCGAAAGCAAAGTTTTGTCAGTTAAGACAGAGCTGACGGAAAACATAACGCAAGACGTAACGTAAGGCAAAGTTCAAAGTCGTTGAAGAAAACGATGTGCATACTCTTCCCGAGAGCTGAAAAACAAACACATTCACACCTCATTGAAATATTTGAAAATTGATACCCTTGTGCGAAATGAGTCTGTATTCTACGCATCATGGCAAACACTTAGGGGAAAAAATCAACTTCACGTTCCCCAAAAATGCATCTTCAAATTCACATCATTAAGATAATATACACAGAACCCTGCTCTTACAGGAAAACACACCTGCATATTTTTTTACACCTATTGAACACTTAAGTTCACGCCGTTGCAAACTCGTGTAACCAAAATGATTTCACCGCTACAGATTCGAAATAAGAGAAGAAAATAAGTAGTTGTGCCGAGAATAAAGAAATACTGGTGTAAATCCTTTACATCCACCGAAAAAATGAATATTCAAGTTCATATCCATGGATAAATATATACCAATACCACCATTTAAACAAAATTCTACTAACTTTTCCTTTCTCTTGCAAGAAACTAATTTCACAGATGCAGATTTCAACACTCCCGAAAACTAAGTAGTTAAATATTCTCGTGTGTACAAGCAATTGCATGAAAATTATCCAAACTGGTTCATATTTAAAAATGCGTATAGTGAATTTACACACAGCTGTAAACGAACATATGAAATTAACCCTTCTACAGAGAAAATGAATTCTTAGAAGAAAAAGTAACGTTACTGATTTGAATTTCACGCAAAAATGAACGAATTTAACGCTCTTGTTACAAAGAACATGTGAAACTCGCACTTTTGTTTCCTTTTCACGGCCGCTAGAAAGTGTAGGTTATGGTACTTACCCAAAATTTTGAAATTTACTTGTAAGAAAAAATAACACTAATGATTCGCCCTTCTTCAGAAAAAGAATGGTGATTCACACACAACGGAAAAGGCACATCTGAAAATACTCATGCTTACACAAATAGTGAATGTTTGCAGGAAAAATGACAATGCTCATTGGCATCGCACTTGATATGAACATGGTTGCAAGAAACGAAATTATGACATTCACCCTCCAGTTGCTAAAAAAAATACTTGCGGTTAAAATATCATTACTACTTCGCACGTGCCTATAATTGTTATAACCCTATAAAAGAGTTTTGCACATATAGAAAAAAATGCATTCTCATAGGGGTAAAGATAACTAACCCGTTTATTACTTGAACATGAAATGTTTATGTCAGATTTACTCGAGCAATGAAACATATATCTGTATCAATGTCGAAAAACGTCCTTGGGGAAAAATCACCATTTTCACTCTTATACAATACAGAAATATACACACTCATGCGAGAAAAATAATTAAACCCACTCTTCCTTGAACATGAATTGTGGATGTTAGATTTACTCGCATAATGAAACACATCTTCGACATAACATTGTCGAAGAATTTTTCCTAGCAGGAAAAATAACCACTCTCACACTTATACAATACAGAAATATACATATATATACTTCTGCGAAATCCCAGATTTATATTCGCTCTAGTGTGTTGGAAAGCGGATGGTTGCAAGAAAAACAACTGGATAAATACTCACTAAACCGTGAAATGAGTGTGAAAACTTGATTACTTGTCCGAAAATAGAAGCATCCTTTGTGGAAAATCTTGCGTTTTAACACACGTTTATACTTTACATGCTCATGCATGAAAATATTCCATACACTCCTAATTTCATCCATGTCATGACTTTTTAGTTCAAATCTTAATTGCACCCTGACAATGAGTAATGCTCATTGTCAGGTTTGTTTTTTAGTGCATTGAACGTGTTTGTTTTTTAGTGCATTGTCATATCGCTACTGTGCGAAAGAGGTGACCATCGGAAAGGAACTGTCCCGCAAAAACTGTATAAAGAAAACAATCCCATGGAAAATGAGGAGTGGGATTGTTATTGGTTGGGAAAAATAAAAGAAGCAGAAACCTAAGTGATGGAAATGATGTACTCTTGAATGTCATTTGAAAATCCATGGCTGTTGGTGCTCGTTAACATCACCTTGCAACTTTTGCATATTCCATTTTTAATTTTTATAGTAAATATTTCTGTTACATCGACACATTTTGTAAAACATGCAACATACGCACATTTCTTATGATATCAAATTAACAATTTTCTGGTGTTCAATTGTAAAATTTTGTGTTGGATTTCTTCTAACATGATTTTTTTTCCCATTTCTAATGTACTTTATTTCCTTTTCTGGTGGAAAAAAAAACATATTTTCATGATAACTGTTACACACTTTTTATTTGCGATGTACACTATAAGAGGACATTTTAAGATATGCTGACTGCTTTCAATAGTTTTTTTGCAGGCAGTAAACTGTTGAAATGCCTCATTAAGCTAAAAAGATCCCCACCGAAGAGACCTCAGGATACGAGATTTCCTTTGACCTTCCCAGCAAAGAGGTATGATTTTATGCCCTGCACTTCGTCATGATTGAAAGCGAATAATTTTTTTCACTGCGCCCTTACGGTTTAAAAGATGTTATCGTACTGAATTCGAAGATAGGCAGCATTTCCGATAAGTAAGGGAATTAGATATTCTACGGTTTATCTGTTTTTGCGTCAAAGCAAACACCGATCCATTCTGCTGGTCAATACGTACGCTGCCCTGTAACCTTTGAGGCAGACTTATTTGAGTCTTTTGAGTCGAATAATTATTTGAGTCTTTCAAGACCCTTTGAGTGTGCGTTCTTCACTTCTCAATTCCTTTTCGCCAATGGCGCTTCCACGGCGCTTCCTGTTGGCACGTGCTTCTTTGTGCCATTTCTTCGGATTAAGTGAGAAGAATAGTAGAAGTTTTCAGTACCTTTAATAGAGAGAGTGTTAAATTTTAAGAAGTGGGAGAGGACACGGATAGAATTTTCCTATTATCTAAGAAGAGCATTTCTCGACTTAGGATGTTTCACTCCGGGAGGCGTTTAGTATAGTTTGTAAACACATTATTTTTTGCCTCATGTCACTTATATCTAATCTGAGCTCTATGTGAGAATACCAATTTTTTTGTGACAATTAAAGATAGATGCTTTAAAGTTTCTGAGATGCAACGCAAGAGTACCTGCAATGTAGGAATTGCTTCCTCCTTTTAGCATGGCCAAGTTACTTTTTGCACCAAGAGGCGTTTCTATAAAACTCAACCGTGTGCATAATTACTCACCATAATAATAAAATAAAACTCAACCGTGTACTCAATCTTTACATAATTATTTTTATCCAATGAAACACAATTAAATAAGTGATCCTGTAAACAAACGTAATGACTAATCACACCCATGTACATGTACTAACAACGGGTCACAACACGAAATAAAATTTCATGAGTGATTGGTCTTTTGATCTGATCACACGTTGGCAGTAAAGGGGGGACCACACCCCTTTGAGAAACGAAACACACGTGGTCATTAACATTTATGCTGCTGCAGATTTCTTTCTCGCATTACTTCTACATCCTACACACTGGGATTGCAACTTTTACACATTGTGTTTTTAATTTTTAGAATAAATATTTCTGTTACATCGACACATTTTGTGAAACATGCAACATACATACATTTCTTATGATATAAAATTAACAATTTTCTGGTGTACAGCTGTAAAATTTTTTGTTGGGTTTCTTCTAGCATGCTTTTTTTCCCATTTCTAATGTACTTTATTTCCTTTTCTGGTTGGAAAAAACCATAATTTCATGATAACTGTTACACACTTTTTAATTGCGATGTACACTGTAAGAGGACATTTTAAAATATGCTGACTGCTTTCAGTAGCTTTTTCAGGCAATAAACTGCTGAGATGCTTCATTAAGCTTAAGAGATTCCCACCGAAGAGACCTCAGGATACGGGACCTTCCTATGAGCTGCTCAGCAAGGAGGTTGCACGCTGCATTTCTTAATGATTGAAAGCGAATTATTATTTCACTTTGCCTTTAGGATTGAAAAGATTCTTGAGGGACGATAAAATGTACGGAGCTGCTACCCCTGGATGATGGACAGCACTTTCCATCAGTGAGAGATTAAAAGACGCTACGGTTTACCTGATTTCACATCGAAGAATACGCATTGATGCGCCTGTATTGTACATTTGTCCAGTCTAAACTTGATCATGTATCCAAGATGTACAACTCCGCACGGCATTCGATGGCGAAGGTTCTGGTCCCCTTCCACCATCAGTCCCTCCTTGTTTGCATGGGGAACTTCCGCACCTCACCAGTCCAGAAACTTTTAAGTTGAGCCCAACGAATCGTCTTTATCCATTCACCGTCAGTAGTTATCCCTGCAGTATGCATCAAAATTGGGATTCCTGCCAGGCCATCCCACTTGGGACTGTGTTTTCTGTCCTAGATAGGAAGTGTTATATTGGAATCGGCCGACTGTCATTCGTTCTTTCGGTTTGGATGCCCAAGGTTACCTGCGAGAGATTAACACCAATCTTGAAACCATCTCACAGTCAACAGCTGAGGCACTACCACCATGGTTCGCTGTTTTCCCTTCCTGCGACTTTTCTCTTTGCAGGAAGGGGAAGTCCCTTACACCCCACTGTGTGCATCAGCAACTCTTTGCCGGCCATCGTACTGCGTACTCGGACTTCTTGCCTGCCCTCACAGATGGCTCGAAGTTTGAAACATCAGTGGGATCTGCCATGCTGTGCTCTAATGTAATCATTGCGGACCAGATACCATAGCAGTGTACCATCTTCACTGCAAGATGGCATACTATTAGCATTCCCTTGTACCACATAGCAGCTAAGCATGATCGCTGGTGTATCCTCTACACACCAACGATCATGACACCTAAACACCATGAGGTATCGGTTATACACTGTTTTCTCCATTTCGCCAGCAGCTCCATCATCTGGCAGCGACAACCACCATCATCTTCAGTTGGATGCCTGGTCATGTCGACATCAGGGGCAGTGACTTGGCAGACACTGCTGCCAGGTCGGCCACGCCCTGTCCGACTCTCCATTGCCGGTTGCATACGTGAATTTCCTGCGCTGTTTTTCCATAAAGCTCTTGACACAGTGCCAGAGATCTTGGTCGAAACATATTGGTAAGAAGCGTTTCGCCATCAAGACTATTGTCAAACCGTGGCAGTCTTGATTTTGCAGCAGGAATCGCAAGGAGGTAGCTGTATTTGCTCAGCTCCGCTTAGATCATTCGTTAATTACACAAACATTTCTTCTTCGGACTAAAGTGCGAGTTTTGTGACACCGTTTTAACTGTTAAACATATTATTACGACAGATGAACGTGCTACAATGTCATTGACGCTAGCGTTGTGACTCTTTGTGAGAGTTACGTCACTAGTCTATAGATACATAGAGACTTGGCAACAATAATGGCGTTTTAAAGAGAGAATTGAAAAGTTTTCGGTTGTGGATGAAAGTACATTTCGTGTTCCTTTCAGTGAATTAAAATCCGATTAATCTAAGTGAAAGTTATTCAAGAGACTTGGTGATCAAATTGAAGAGGAAATATGCTAGTCGAGAATGCGGTTCACTGGCTTCAATTTCTTCATAAGAAAAGTTCGTCTCGTGCGTGGTGATCTTAATTTGTAAAAAGAATTGGTAAGGGTAATAGGGTAATATTGGTAACTTATAAGTTTATTTACAATGATAATGTGTCACTTATTGAATGTTGTAAAACGTTTCTTTTATGTTTTGAATAGAGTCTGTTCGAATTGTGACACAACTATTTGAAGTATAGCTATATAATGTGAAATATTCTTTTGGTGGTTTAACTTGATGTTGATGTAGACAAGGATTTGTATCAGTTGAAATTATTTTTATATGTGGTTTTATACTTTTGTAATTTTTAATAGTAAATTTTTAATAGTAAATAGTAAATTTTTGAATTCTTATTGCTAGACATTGTTTTGAACTCATGCGCAAGATTTTCTATTAAAAATTCCTAATAATATGTTAAGCTATTGTTCCGCTTTTATCCTTGACACACGTTTCATTTTGAACTTTCTTGATTTTACGTCCGAACCCTTACACTCGGACAACCTTTAATCAGATGAATCGCGTTTAAGTCCTGTCTTCGAATTTTTACGTTTTATTGGCAGTCCCGTAGCCGAGTGATTAGCACCCTTGGCTACTGATCTAAGGGAGCTGGGTTCGAGCCCCAGGTAAGGCATGGCTGTTTGTGTCGTTTTTCTGCTGAGGTCCTGCCATTCTCTCAGACCTTCTACTATGGCATATAAACTGACAGGCTCCTGTCAGACCTCTGTGGCAAGCAGCTGCTTGAGGGGGTATTTATTTACACTTATTTAATGTTGTATTCCTGTTTGACCTTTTGACATGTTTTTATAATATGGGTTGTATACACCATTTGTAGTTTTTCTGTTTTACAATTGTTTACTCTTTTTACGCTTGTTGTTATACACATTGTTTTATGCCTTTGTTTCGTGTTCCGTCTTTTACACTATTGTTGATTTTGTATGTTGCTTTTAACTTTTGGTTGAGGGTTTAATAATCATATCTGTTTATTTTTACTATATACACCATGTGTTTTACGCACTATGGCCCTAGTCGTCATTGTGCCATAATACCCAACCAACAAACCAACCAACAAGCCTATTGTGATGACAAAGCCAAATCAAGATTTGTGTTAAGTTTATCTTCTATTATTGGATGCTTTGACTGAATCAGCTAATCAAATGTCAATCACCTACAAAATGGTGACGCACCTTCAATGTGAGCTCCTGTCACCTATGAGATCACCTGTGAAGGTTCTGTACATTCGGGTACCTTCACAGGGTCCTGTACTTGCCTGCATGTTTGCCATATGTGGTGACCCCTGTGCCAGGAAAGGAAAATCTTGATATTTCCTCATGCTCTCCTAAGATGATTAGTGGTGATGTCCCCATTGCCCATCTTGCCATTGGGGAGCCTGTTCGTTGTGGGGCCTGGCAGCATTTTCGAGGGCCACTGCTACACACGGCTTTCGCTTCTGTGTGATCCTGAGGGACCTGGGATGGTCCCTCAGGATCAATCAGCTGGTGGTCTGGACCTTCTAGGGCTGTACTGTGTAGTTGGATACAGTCTTTACATAAAACTGACATGCAGTCAGTTGGATCACGGCTGGATACAGGTTTGCGAGTTTCCTCACACATTTCCTTTCCATTTGCTCTTTATTTTGTGAAGACTGTTTATTTCTTAACATATTTATTTCCTCTTACCTCTTATTTTATCTAGAGAGGACTCGGGTAAATTCATCATACTTATCTTTTCATTTTTCCTTTTATTTATTTGTGCGGACTTGGTTTACTGACTGTGGTGGCATGCAGCCCTAAGCCCTATCATCATGGATGATGGGCATGCAGCCCTATCACCTTATCAGGAATCTCCATATTTGATTGATATCTGCTTCTTCTGTTTCCTGATCATCCATTCCATTGGTGATCAGATAATTGGGAAATATCCCTATTTTTGATAAATGAAGGTTCGGTACGGCCTTGTGGGTTCATTGAAATCCGACAACGTCCTGATGATCAAAGAGTTAGAACTGCTCCTTATGGTTATGATAATTTGTGTGGTGGCTCGTTGAATTTCTCACGATTCGTGATTTCTGAGTGGGGACTACTTAAAGTCATCGAGGAGGAAATCCTCTCAGAGCTCTCCACCAAAGAATAACAGTGGTATCTCGGGTTTTGATGTGTTGTGATGATAAATTGGTAACTACCTGGGTACTGATTTAACATTCAACTTGCTACGACTGACAACTTGTATCAAGGCAGGATAACTTTGCAGCGAGGTATAGACATATATACCTAATCCTCTGAACTGCTTCAAATGTCAGAAGTACGGCCATGCCCTGCATAGTTTTCTGGAGTGAACCCACCTGTGCTCACCGTGGCAGCCAGGATCACCTTTTATCTTGACTGCACAACAAACAAGGCAAGCTGAGTGAACTGTAGTCGTTGCCATCCGTCATTCTCCCATGACTGTCGCAAGTGGCAGGATGAAAGATAAATATAATGCATCAAAACTATCAACAGTATTTCTTATTCTAAGGCGATAAAATCGCTGTACTGCACGCCTCACCTGGAAATTTACCTATACCAGTGCAGTCATTGGGAAGACCATCGTTCCAATGACTTCTATGGCGGTGCAGACTGACATAAGTGTACCACTTACTAAATCTTTCTCGCTTGCAGGGAAGTACTTTCTAACGCAAGAGAAACTGAGGTTGTTGTTCCATCAACTCCAGTTTCCATAGTTCCTACACAGCTTTCTACTTCCACCATTGAAAGGCCTCATACTTCCTGTCCGCAGATAGCCAGACCTCCCAAACCTAAGGGTACCCCACCGGGGACAAAGAAACAAAATCTACCTCCTTCTAAAAAGGCGGTCACCGATCTGTGTCCCTCAATCGATTCCTAGGACATGAATGCAGACAGTCCTCTTTCTTATTCATTAACCTTTTCATTGCCATACCGTCCCAAAACGGCCGAGATTTTAAGTGGACTCATGCAATCAATACTATTCTTTCTCTTCACTACCTTCTTTCCTCTTACCTGCAGTTTAGTTGTTTTGGATTATTATAGTAGAGAGACAGTTAAACCATCCTCTGTGACAGTTAAACTGAAGAGTATCGTCGGCCCATTCTTCTAGGTCCTGAAATGGCCACACTCGTAAAATGGAACTGACGTGGATTCCAGAGGAATTTTTGCGATATCAAGGGTTTCATTCGGGCACATGAGCATTTGCCTTCTAGAGACATATTTGCAGACAGTCATAGATCCCACGATCCAGCCTTTTTCACTAGTTTCCTTAGTGAGGTTCCTTTTTCACTAGTTTCCTTGAGAGTGGTGGTGAGGGGCATGACCATTCCAGGTCATGCCCCTCACCACCACTCTCAAGGCTGTAGACATCTATCTCTTCTTGAGATCTTTGTTGACTGTCTGCTCTGTCTATCTTCTACCCAGAAGTATCGTATTCTAGGAAGACCTCGATAACCTAGTCTTTTAGCTGCCATCCCCCCTTCTCATGGGGCACTTCAACGGACACAGTCCTTTTCAGGGAAGCAAAGAGTCCTCAAGGAGTGGTCACTGTCACTGACCTCATTACCTGCTCCTCATCAATCCTACCACTCTTTACGTGGGATGTCAAGGACAACATTGCGGAAGCAATCACCTCCCCGTGGTTTGTTTGTGGCTGACCCTTCATGTGTCTCATGGTTAGGTCTGTAAATTTTCGCGGGAAAAACAATGGAATTAAAGAAGCAATTGCGCTGAAAAACGCAAAATTCGCGTATCATTTACAGTCACAAATCAAAAAAATTGTACATCAATGACATAATCAATAACATGAAAAAAAAAACGACAATGATAGTTGGATACATACAACTTCTCATGAAGAACAAAAAATATATATTAAATGATTAGATTTATTTAGGTTCAACTCGCCCTTCGTATCAACGATTAAATTCCGATACAGCATATTTTTGGGTTGGGTTGTTTTACCTCTGAGCGGCACTTTTTTACACACCATGGGCTAAATGACCAGGTCACATGGACCCCGAAGGCTCAGAGAAGGTTGGGGGAGGGGACCCACTGGAACAGCTGTTGGGAGACAGATGTTAGCCTCCCGTCAAGGCCATCCAGCGTGTTCTTTAACGTGCACAGGGGGCCACGGCTTAACGTCCCATCCGACGGACGGCGGCCTTTCCAAGTCCATCGGTGTCCCCTACTGACCGTGGGCAGGGCGGGGAATTTTGCGGAGATAAATCTCAACGCTGACCAAGCTGGGAGATACAGCATATTTATACGTAAATAAATTGCTCTCTTTTTTTACTACGGCGATCATCTTACACAACTCCTCTGTATTTAGAAAGAGATCCCGCTTAAGTAGCAATGTTCATCGAGACTAATAAATATCAAAGAGACTGAGAAATCGTTCTATTTGAAACAACCCAAAAAGAATTATCAGTGTCATTTAATTCTTTTACAATTTTTTTTTCGCAGCATCGCTATGCGGCTTTCAAGCCGTTGTCGTCCTCGAGCATGAATATACTGTTTCGAATTATAAGAACCAACGGATGTTCGCTTTCTCACCGAGGCCAGAGTGGTGGTTAGGGGATAAAATCCCAGTTCAAGCCCAGTTGGAACTCGATACTGATTGCATGTCTGGCACGCTAGCAGCTCAGCCATTGCCGCCCCTATATAGTTCGCTGTATAATAATATATCGGTCCCACCTGTTTAGAACTTCACGAGTCGCTTGCTGAATCATCCTTCTCACTTTAGATTCTGGCTAAATTAATACTCGTTGCGTGGATAGGGAATTTCTTTAAACCCTAAGAAGCCTTTCCGATGCAACATGAGTCAAGTATTAGCACAAACAAGATTAGTGATATGTCGTCATGATTCCCCTTTTATCAAGTGAAGCTTTAGTACCTCTCAACCACAGAGACACCAGCCAGAGTCTGGATGCAGAATACCAGCTATGGTGGCAACTTGCAGAATCTATAAGAAATCTTCTCCAAACGGAAAGGTAAGGGACTTGTTTCTTCTTTTTTTTACGACCTTTCACAGTAGAGTGAATCTTTCTTTTGCGATTGTAACTTTTCAGTTGTTTCTTTTTAATTAATACTTTAATTGTTTAATATTGAGTGCAAATTTCAAACCGTCAAATGAGCTGAATCTTAAAAAAGGATTTTAGTTCCAAAGCTGAACATTGTGAAAATGCACTATGCAAAGAAACGATTTTTTTTGCATCACTTTAAACCTTATATACAAAATCCCCAAGTAGACGTGGGCTACTGAAGTCTAACCAGAATATGCAGTTTAGTCTTCCAAATGTATCTGCCCTGAGCTCGAGATGCTGTATTTGCCCACAGTAGGACAATCCTAACGAGGTTCTGTTTGAGACTGTCTGAGAACCAAATTCTATCCCCTTTCTTTTGAGCTTTTAGGCAAACCAACGCAGTCCCTCTCTGCACAATATGCTGTTCATAGAAGGTTGCAGACTCCTTTGAGAACCTCATCACTACTTATAAAGTTGAAGTACCATGACCCAAGACACTATGCAAGCATCTAGAATCAAAGGCACCATGTTTCCGCTTATCTTGCTTACGAAAAGCTTATCTTACTTCCACTAGTGTTTTTTGGAAAGGACCAAACTATTATACAGCCTGAATTAAGTGTTTACGCTTATTTATCCGTATTCTTCAGTTAATATAATGCAGTTAATATAAACCAGACAGTTCTCATGAAAGAGTTATCAACATCATTGGCTAAAATAGCCAAATCATCATCATAATCTAAATCAAAAAATTCTGAATCTCTGGATTCCTTGCAATGAATTCCGCATACCATAATCACTAACCAATGAGAAAAGGAGACAAAATCCATCCTTGTTAACTTCAGTAGGCAGTAGTTAACCAAATGTTACAACCTTACCAACTCTCACACGTAACTCAATGCTAGTATAGGGATATCATTAAGCTAATTCACTTGTCAGGTGTGCCATATGATTTCACAGTTAACTGCAAATTACGACAGTTAAGAGAATCAAAAGTTTTATATGAAATCTATGAATCTAGTAATCAAAGGTTTTGAAACTATAAACATTTGTCAAGAAAAGTGGCGGCTGCAGAGCCCCAAACTGTATATACAGAGAAAATTGGCGTCATACTCACTGTATATACAGAGATAATTGGCGTCATACTCACTGTATATACAGAGATAATTGGCGTCATACTCACTGTATATACAGAGATAATTGGCGTCATATTCACTGTATATACAGAGATAATTGGCGTCATACTCACTGTATATACAGAGATAATTGGCGTCATACTCACTGTATATACAGAGATAATTGGCGTCATACTCACTGTATATACAGAGATAATTGGCGTCATACTCACTGTATATACAGAGATAATTGGCGTCATACTCACTGTATATACAGAGATAATTGTCGTCATAGTTCGAAAACATCGATGAATTAAAAATGAAGTCTGGGGTGTGAGTGTGTGTGAGAAATGCACGAGATTTTAAATCAAATTTAATATAAGAGTATATTTCTTATTTACACTAAATTTGATACATGTAATAGACTTAGAAATGTTTTAAAAACAAATCAACAGATGCAAAAGTTTGTTTTTTACACCTTGAACTTCCATTTTTCCTCTCGCCCAACTGCGTAACTTGGTTTATTCTGTTTGAGATTTAAAACTTCTGTTAATCGGAATATTTTGGTGGAATCGCCAATTAAATCAATATATACAATAAAACCTCTTTTATCAGGAAAAGGAAGATAAATTAATATTCAACCTTGAATTTATTGGGTCCCTCATTGTTAGCACTCAGAAGGAAAGATCGAGATGGGTTGGGTTGTTCTCCCTCTGAGTCGCACTTTTTTTGCACGAAATTGGCTAAATGGCCAGGTCACAATTATCTAGAGGGATCAGAGAGAGTTTGGGGAAGGGACTCACTGAACAGCTGTTAAGAGATAGATGGTAGCCTCCCGTCAAGGCCATCCAGCTTGTCCTTTAATGTACACAGGGTATGGTTTTTCCATACACGGAGTACGGCTTAACGTGTCCCCTACTGATCAAGTCATGGCGGGGAGTTTTGCGGAGATAAATCTCAATGCACGCACAGGTGGAAGTTGAACCTGGGAACTGCAGATTACCAGCCTGGTACGACGCCGACTTATATTATTATTGGCATAAATGATATAATTACAATAAATACTAATTCCCGTGAAAAGAGAAATGTTAATATTCATATGTTTGCATATAAATGTATATATTTCAAACGTTGAATAAACCTGACTTCACCTGGCTCGCTACCGACTGAGCCACCTCGGCCCTCTACGATGATCAAGAACTCAAAGAATGTCTGAGGAATTATTGTTTTGGCGGTTTTGTCATATCATATCAGAATATTACAATATTGATATGAATTTAATGAGATGAAGACAGCGTCAGTTCATTTAATAACGTATATGTATGGCACACTAAAGATGAAATTTACCCTAACGTGTAAAGGTGCATTCGTCAGTGAATAAGACATGTGCATCAAAGTCCGGTTGCGCTGTAGTCTACTATATGAACCACTGTGCAAAATCCACACGAGGCCGATAATCTGCAGGTGTCAAGGCGTGCACCCTCTGTACATGGTAGGGTGTAATCGTTCGTCTCGTAAAACTCGCCACACCGTCGATTGGGGCACACTTATGGCATGGGAAATTGCTCGCGTGCTACATTCGGGATGATATCCAACCCTACATAGAATTTTTTCTGTAACACGTGGCGTCTTCACACTCCTTGCACGTCCTGTATCCTGCAAGCCACTGACAAAGGAGCACGTTTTGCACAGATACCGGTGCAATCGCTGAAAGGTTTTACGATCAGGCACACGTCTGGTCGGCGTTCCCGGTACAGTCTTTGGGCTTCCCTCACATTCCAGTCCGCAGCTCCGTACGTGAAATGCATGTCCGCCTTCTCCTGATTCGTGAAACAATCCATCCGTTCTGCAATCCACGGTAGAAATAACGACGAGTGCGAAAACTAGCGCTTATAAGTGTTCACTGAAAAGCGCCCTCTAGCGCTTCACCGCTTGAGTTCCGACCATGCATTGTATGACGAAAAGTGCTTGTTTAGGTGTGTTTATCCCTTTAAGTTTCGTCCAAGAGTTTTGAATCACCCTGTATTTATGTTGGATAAGCATACTTTTGAACTCACGCTAAGTTTTTAATATTAAAATTCACAACAATTGGTGTCAGGAGTGGGATAATATATTGAATGCATTTCACTAGAAGTATGAATGAGTTAGTAAAACTTATAACTGATATAAGAGGTGAAAACAATGAAATTGGTGATATTGGCTAATAAAAATGATGACACGAGAGCTGAAATAACGGTTCAAAATGATGACTTAAAAGCTAAATTAGAGGCTCAAAATGATGACTTAAAAGCTAAAATGATGACTTAAAAGCTAAAACTAGAGACTCAAAATGATGACTTAAAAGCTAAAACTAGAGACTCAAAATGATGACTTAAAAGCTAAAACTAGAGACTCAAAATGATGACTTAAAAGCTAAAACTAGAGACTCAAAATGATGACTTAAAAGCTAAAACTAGAGACTCAAAATGATGACTTAAAAGCTAAAACTAGAGGTTCAAAATGATCATCATGCATAAGAAGTGAAATAGCTGCTCAAAGCAGTAAAATTGGGGATCTTGTTATTCAAAATAATGACATGAGAGCTCCAATAGCGGCTCAAAATGAGAACTTCATAGTCGAAATGGCTACATAAAATAATGATTCGAGAGCTGAAATGGCAGCTAAAGACGTGAACAACTGATCAAATTCAGATGGTTTAAAGACAATTCGATGGTTTAAAGATTGAAATTGATGAAGTAAAAATGATATTGATCGTGTAAAGTGTAATTTAAATGAAATATCTTTTGATTTTAACCCCAAACTTGATTAGATTTTAAGATGTTAGATAGATTGTAATCATCAAATTGATAGTATAGAAACAGATTGTGAACGCCAGTTTTAGACATTTAAGAAATTAAATGTTATTCTCTTCTTGTGACAATCATAATCTTAGTGACAATAATATGTTATACATATTGCTAAGAGTGCAACTAAATCTTATTCATATGATGGCCAGTCTTATTGGGCAGCCAAGCTAAAATTGGGACCGATAGGTGTAAACTGTTCCAATAATAAGTCCATTTCCTTGGTCATGTCATTACTACATAAGGGATTAAGCGTGATCCTAGAAAGATAGAAGCTACAAGGGACTGGCCTCCACCATGGGATGCTCATCAACTTCGTAGCTTTATTGCACATATTATAGAAGATTTGTCAAAGGTTTCTCCAATATTGCAAGGCCATTACATCGTCTGAAAGAGGAGGGCCAACTGTTAATGTGGACCACCAAATGTCAAGTAGCCTTCCAACGATTGAAGCATGCTCTTTCCATAGCACCAGTATTGGCATATCCACAGGCTGATAAGCGCTTCATATTAGAAAATAACGCAAGTAGCACAGGAGTTTGGTGATAATTGGATACAACAAGACGGACAAGAAAGAGTTATTGCACATTTTAGCAAAACCTTATCCAAATCAGAACGAAATTATTGTGTCAGACGAAAAGAACTCTTAGCAATAGTAAAAGCAATATAACATTTTCATCATTATCTCTATGGCCAGAAATTTCTCATTCTTACTGATCACGCCTCACGTGTCTACTAAACTTTAAAAATCCTGAAGAACAAATTGCCAGGTGTATACAGCGGTTGCAAGAGTACAATTTCTCCATTGAGCATCGAAGTGGTAAGCTACACAGGAATGCAGATGCCCTTTCTAGACGTCCATGCATTGACAATTGTAAGCATTGTTATAATGCAGAGTTCAAATATGGTAATAATGATATAATGCCCCTAAGACAACATCGACACAAGCAAACAGTGATACTCCTAACATCTGCAGCCCAATAGAAATTAGAAAGGCCCAACTAGACGATGAAGATATAAGACCAATAATAAATTTGATTGAAAAATCTGATATAAGACCTGATTGGGAGCAAATCTCGAGGTATAGCCCAACTACAAAGTTATTGGGTGCAGTGGGACTCCTTAGATGTGGAAGACTGTGTACTATATAGAAAATTGGAGAATCCCATTGGACACCTTCCAATCTCCTTAGTGGAACTAGTGATGAAAGATATGCATGATAGTTGCCACTGGAGGACACTTCGATATTAATAAGACATTGCACATAGGATTTTAGCGAAAGCCAGGAAACGATTTCATTGGCTGAAAAGTAGGGCAGAGGTTGAAAGATGGTGTAGGCAATGTGAGGCCTGTACAGCAAAGAAAGGCCCTAAGACTAGAAGTCGAGGCAAGCAGCAAACGTATAACGTTGATGTTCCTTTTGAGAGAATAGCCATTGATATAATGGAACAAATGGAACAGTTTCAGTCAAGGAGATCTAGTCTGGTTATGCAATCCACATAGAAAGATTGACTTTCTCCAAAACTTCTGAAACCTTGGGAAGGTCCATATACAGTAGTTAACAGGATTAACGACATGGTGTATCACATTCGTCGACGTCCGACTACAAAGTGTAAGATGGTTCACGTCGATCGTTTGGCCCCGTTTCATCGAAGAACTGAAGAAACTTCGGAATCCAGAAGTGTTCAGGACGAACAAGACCTAAGGAGGGGGCAGTGTTGCGACAGATGCACGTGCTACAATAAAACCATGATAGATGTATCATTGACGCTCGTGAATGCTTCAGTGTGACAATTACCTCATCAACGTATTAGAACTGAGAGAGACTTTGAATAATAAGATTTTAGGGGAAAACAGAGAAATTTCTGTTAGTAGTAAAATAGGTGTATTATTTTGATGTTATTGGATAGTGTTTTAGCAATTTAAACGAGAAGACTGGTTATTTAGCGTTAAAATGAATGTTATCCGAGGGACATGGCAATCAGGCTCGATGTTCATCGAGCAAGAAAAGTTGGCTTATTTCCTCTTTAAGCAGAAATCATCGTCTGATGTATCGCATTATTAATGTGTGAAGAATTGTTAAGTTAACTAAGGTTACACAAAAGAATTTGAACAGAAATTTAGTTGTCTACTACATGTTATGAAATAAAGGGTTCTATTTTGTACTTAGAGTAAATATTGGAAACATTGTAGTGTAAACATTTGAACATTAGTTAAACATAACAAATCATGCTTTTTATGGTTTAACTTCATACTTATGAAGACAAAACATAAATATAATATTTTCTTAAAAAACTTATGTTTAAATAATATTGTTTTATTGTATGGTTTTGCATCTTTGTACTTCACTTATATTTATCTTTGGTAAGCACACTTTTGAACTTACGCTCAGCTTTTATTATTAAAATTCACAACAATATACGGTTCACGCACTTTTCAAGAAATTTTAAAGACCACTGAAATGAAAGGGAAATGCTATACTGCAAGTGAATTCCTTTCTCGTGAACTTTTTTCCGGTTCGATCGAGTCACTTCCCCTGCCCCTTTAGTTTTTCTTGATCCGGGTGTGCCAATCACTTAGGCTTATTAACGTATTACTGGAATATTACTCACCAAATGTTTGGCTCGAAGCGTTTATTCATTTGCTGATATTTTCCATCGATAACATGAAATTCCATAACTTCGAAGGCAGCCTTTCCATCGATAATATACTTCATTCGAAATATTGAATGTAGGAGACGGCAGTGCCCCAAAGATTTCGCACATTTGCAGCGAATTTATTCCCGACTCACAAAGCTAGGAACCAAATCCGTTAAGTCAACACAGGCACAGAAGGCGGAACAGCACACTAAATTTGGAAACAATCTATCAAATACCAAAGAAATCAGAGGGAGACGAAAAATTCCACCTCCAATTACGCCAGGGGGACGTACAAGAAATATACGCTGGCCGGATTTCCATAAGACACATTACGCACTTGCCTAGCGGCGCCAATGTTCAAGTGTAACATTTTGTTTATTAATATATCAAGAAAATTACATCCCATTGAATTCTTAAAAGGAATTAAAAATAAATTCCAAATTTTCATAGTTAAAAACAGTTAAAATAACTCTTTCTCGTGCCGGTCAAAAGTAAACTTATACAAAAGTTTAAACAAATGAACCGCAAAGCATCTGTTTATCTGCAGGAGAGAAGAATAATAACATTACATGAAAATACATAAGATATAGTTTAAAATAATGTCATCGATTCATAGCAAATACCAAACCGGTTCCAGACGATTCGTCTAATACCGATACGTCCAATGCCGTTTCGTCCAATCCAGATTACGGATTCGTCCAATGGTACGATTTGTCCAATACGGATTCGTCCAATACTCGTTCTTAAAATAGCACGAATAAATGCTTTTAAAAACTATTTCGAGGGTGTTTGAGCCGCAATTTTATTTGATTTTAACCCAGGGCTGGATGTAGTTGGAGGAGGGGCAAAGGGGCATATTTCACGCATTTTTAAGGAATTTTTTAAAGATTTCTGAAACAGAGAGTAAAATGTTATGCAGTATCACCATCCAATCTCTTGCCTTCCTCTTCATTTGTTTTTTTTTTCTGGCGCGATTGCATTACTCCGGCCCCACCCTCAACCTCAATTTTTTTTCTAAAACCGACCTTACGTAAATGGGCATAACCAGGTCGGTTATGCCCATTTACATAAGGATCGATTTTGAATGATTCACCGACAATTCAGTGAAATATCGCTTAGGGTAATTTATAATCATTTTTATCTCGTTTTCTTCGAAAACGAGACTTTGTTGTCTGTTGACATCAAATGCTTTTGTTTATAGAGATAAATTAAAAATCCTTTATGTGTTGGATAGGTATTGATTAAAAATTACCATTACATGAGGGGCGGGGGTGGCTCAGTCGGTAGCGCGCCAGGCTCGTAATCTATAGTTCCCAGGTTCGAGTCCCAGCTGGGTCAGCGTTGAGATTTATCTCCGCAAAATTCCCCGCCTTGCCCACGGTCAGTAGAGGACACCGATGGGTCCGTCGGATGGGACGTTAAGCCGTGGCTCCGTGTGTGGAGAGCCATACCCTGTGCACGTTAAAGAACACGCTGGATGTCCTTGACAGGAGACTACCATCTGTCTCCCAACAGCTGTTCCAGTGGGTCCCCTCCCCCAACCTTCTCTGAGCCTTCGGGGTCCATGTGATCCTGGACATTTAGCCCACGGTGTGCAAAAAAGTGCCGCTCAGAGGTAACCCAACCATTACATGAAAATACATAAGATATAGTTTAAAATAATGTCATCGAATTATGCGAAATTTCAGTGAAAGCTCCATTATGGTGGTTCAGATTTTCATATTGATTTTAGTGCGTAGAAGAAATTTTTTAGTCTTATTTTTGATTTCTTTAAATTTGTTTAATAAAATAATTTCCCTTGGTAATTGATGGAGCACGTAAGGTACTGTATATGCTCTTTACATTTTACGTAGTTGTTTAATATTTTCCAAAGTTGGAAATAATTATTGGATTGCAATCTTGTGTTTTTCCTATGAAAGATTTCAGATTTAAATTGATTGCAAAAAATATTTTAAAGTGATTCTGTATTTATAAACGTTGCAAAAAGAAAGTATGCTTAGATAATTTAGTCTTTCATTGCTATGAAGAAATGAATTTCTTAAGTTGTATGGGATTATACTTTTAGCAATGAATGATTGAATAGTTTCTATTTTCTTTATGTTTGTGAGGTTAGTTGAGCCGTACATTGTCAAACCATAAGTCAATATAGATTCACAGATAGCTTTGTACACTAAAATACATGTATGTGTGCTTGCAGCAAATTGTAGTTTGTAAAGTTTAGATGCACATAGACATAATTTCCCTGTTCACTTTTGAATGTGTGTATTCCATCGGAAGGTTGTGTCTATGTAAAGTCCAAGATATTTATGGCTTTCAACACGCTCAATAACATCACAGTCGCAGCAGTCAGGGTCATGAGTTATCATGTTGTGAGGACACAAGGGTTCGTGGTTTTTCGTTGCATAAGATAAAAGTTCATAATATTCTGGTGAATGAAAGCTGATCTATTTGTTTTTATCTCAGTTTATGTAAATACGATTAATGTGAGACCAGTTAATAATTTTGTTAAAACCATCTTGTGTATCTCGAACTGTGTCTCCTATATCGTGATTCTCGTTAATCAAGGCGATGTCATCAGCGTGTATATAAGGAGAACCCTTCAGTTTAAGGTTAGCTAGATCAAAAATAAAAATAATGAATAAGAGCGAATAATATAATTAATGAATTGAACCTTGCGGGAAACCAGTGTACACTGTTCTCTTCTCACTAAAAACGCCATTAATTTTAATAGCATGCACTCTGTTTTTTAAATAATATTCGAACCATTTAAGGGTAATATCTCGGATACCATAAGTACACAATTTTTGAAGTAGAATATCGTAATCTAATGTATCAAATGTCTTACGAAAATCCAAAAAGGTAGCAGCTGATTTTTTCCCCTTGTGTAAAGTTCCGTTAATGACGTCAGCAAACTCCGTTAAAAGTGTAATTGCATTTTTACCTTTTTGGAAACTATATTGCTTTTCACTAATAATGTTATGTTTTTTCAAGAAATTGGCTGGAAAATTAGCTACATATATTTCAAGTATTTTGTGAAGAACGGGTAATATGGCAATGGGCCTATAGCTAGTGCAATCGGATTTAGTTCCACTTTTGTAAATTGGCCTTAATATAGCAATTTTAAGTTTATTAGGGATGTTTCCTGTAGCTTTCATTATTAAAGTTCATCACGAGATCATCTAAAGAGCTTATGCATGTTTTAATGTGCTTTACGTGTATCTTATCGTATCCACATGATTTTCTTTCATTTAAGTCACTTAGAATTTTGAAAGTTTCTTGTTTTGAGATGGGAGGAATTAAAATTGAGGGAAAAGAAGGTTGGATATGTTTAGGAACTGTAGAGAGATTCTGTATACGGTTATCGTCTCTAAGATTGACAATAATGTCTGCAAAGGTGTTAAATTTCTCTACTGTTTGAGTTTCAGACATACCATGTGGCATAGTCTACTTGATAAAATCATCAATGGTGGTTTTAGGTTTATTGCTGATAATTTGGTTCATGAGTTCCCAATTTTGTTTAGGATTGTTTTCACAGGACTCAAATTGTTTGTAGTAATATTTTTTTCTTTTCCTGCCTAATAAGGCATGTGGCTGTGTTTCTTTAGTTTGTGTGTAGTAATTTAAAGTTTCTGTTTCTCTTGTTATTCTTTTTAGTATATCTTTTTCGTATTAAGTTTATTCTTTCCTGATTTATCCAACCTTTGCTACAATTGCGTTGTTTAATTTTTGAGCGATCCGATGGTTTCCTAATTTTGTTATTGTTAGTATATTTGGCCTGCAAATGGTAGCTAGACGTAAACTGGACGGAGAGCTGTGTACCAATCCCTAGTGATGATGCACAGAACCGGCCTGGTCTAGCACCTAATGTCCGACCTCGCCTTCTCGTGGTGCAGGCCGTTAGTACCTTTCAAAAGAGATATTCTCTTTTGGAAGGGAACGGAAGGGGAGGGCTGCCAGTTCAGTATGGCCTACTGATCTGGTCATCTATGGCCACTTTTTTCTTTTTTTTTTTCAAACCTGCTGACGAGTGGTCAACTTCACAGGGTCTTTGTGCTGACCATTTATACCTACTATACTGAATTTGTTTATGGATTTGAGTTTGATTATGGATCCCGGACTTGCTGCACTGGTGGGCCTCTGTTGAGGGAGAATCTGCTGCTGTGTTTTCTGTTTGCTTCTGGGTTGCCAGCCCTAAGTGAACAGAGGCATGGAATACCTTTTATCAGCTGGTGGATAATCCTAATCAGAGGCCATCGCAGGTACCTGAACCTTACTTAGCTACTTGGGCATCGTCAAGCCTAAACTGGAAATAATGTGCCTCAGGCAGGCCATATGGCTCTTGAAAAAGTTGACTTGAAAAGGTGGTGCCTGAAGTTCCTACCAGCATTGGTGACTTCAGCCTTTAGCGGACGAGGAACAGGTCTATGCCCCATGCGTGCGATCAGGGGGCTGTTTGATATTGTTGGCCCTATCAATCTCAATAAACCTAATTTCTTTAAAAATCCTACTAATCATTTTCTCTCTGCAGGAACGTGGAACGTGAGGACATTACATAGAGATTATTCTCTTGATGTCCTAATGCAGGAATTCCAGCGCTATAACCTAGATATTCTAGGCTTGCAAGAGACCAGATGGACAGGTAAAGGTGAGATATTTAAAAATAACTTTAAATTTCTCTTTACAGGGAGGGAGGATAGAAAGAATCACCAAGGCGTGGTCTGCTGCTCAGCAGACATGTTAGTGATGCTTTTCTAGGATATGTTTGCATTAATGAAAGGTTTCTTACAGCAAAATTTCAGACAAGCATTAAAGACTTGAATGTTATCTGCTGTTATGCCCCCACTGAGGATATTGATGAAGACGAGAAGTATAGGTTTTACGGACAACTTCAGGTTATTTTGCATTCTGTCAAGAAAGGAGATATTACCCTTGTTCTAGGTGATTTCAATGCCAAAGTTGGTACTGACTCTGACCTTTGGGAAGGAACGATAGGCCCTTTTGGTATTGGTAGCTGCAATGGCAATGGGCAACATCTCCTACAGATAAGTAAACTTAATGATTTGAGAATAACTAACACTTATTAAAAACACCGCGACATAAATAAGTACACATGGGTTTCACCTGATGGGCTGCATAAAAATATGATTGAATATATATTAATTAACAGCAAATGGGCTAGTTCTGTTAGGAATACCAGGTCATATAGGGGAGCTGAGATTGGATCTGACCATTACCTGGTTAAAAGTGTCTTGCAACTTAAACTTAAAAAGTGTTGTGCTAGGGTTAAAAAATTTACTTTTAATACTGAAGCTCTGAAAGACCCAGTTATACCCAAAGCTTACCATGATAGGTTACTTAGTCATTATGACAGTCATGGTATGCTTACTACTGAAGTTGAGGAAGAATGGGATCATTTTAAACAGGCTTTTCTTGAAAATAACAGTACACTTTTAGGAAAAAAGGAGTAGAGGAGACAGAATTATCTGAGTGATAAGTCATTTGAGCTTATTTCGGAAAGAAAGAACTGCAGGAATGTCCTTAATACCCTACCTAATAATAACTTAATACCCTACTTAATATCCCTAATAGTCCTAATAGAAAGCATTACAGAGAACTTAATAAACGTGTAAAAGATCAGTTAGCTGCTGATAAGAATCTTTGGCTTGATGGTTTGGCTGACAAAGCCGAGGAAGCAGTTAGACAGCACAACAGCAGAGAGCTGTTCCAGATAGTTAATGTTTTGTGTGGTAGAAAATGGACAGGTATACAGGGATGGAAGGATAAACAAGGTAAGGTTGTAGAAGGGGAGGATTCTGTCATGGCTAGGTGGGCTGAGCATTTCAGTGATATTCTAAACAATACAATTAGTTCTATTCCCATTGTTTGCAATGATGATAGATGCATTGGTGGCTTTAATGTTAGCCCTATAACACAATCTGAAGTTATTTTGGCTGTTCCTAAACTTAAACTTCATAAATCCCCAGGGGTAGATGAAATTACTACGGAAATGCTTAGAGCTGGGAATGTTTCGGTTACCGCTTGGATGACTGAAATTCTGAATATCTTTTATGATAAAGGCATGGTTCCTAAGGATTTTAAAAGAGCTATTGTTATCCCTGTTTTCAAAAAAGGTGATCGCAATTCTTGTGATAACTATAGGGGTATCAGCCTACTCTCTGTTCCAGGTAAAGTTCTTTCCATGATGGTGCTTAATAGAATTAAGAATCTGGTTGACATCTGTGATGAGCAATGTGGATTCAGAAGTGGTAGGGGATGTGTGGATCAGATATTTTCACTTACGCAGATTCTTGAGAAATGTTTAGAGTTTCAGAAACCTTTGATTGCTAGCTTTGTTGATTTCAAAAAGGCTTTCCACTCTGTTGATCGTCATAATATGTGGTTGATTGTCAGTCATATGGTATACAGACAAGTTAGTTAACATAATGAAAGCTCTCTATAATAACACTGAGTCGTGTATGAGAGTTGGCAAGGCTTGTAGCAATTGGTTTAGCATTACTTCTGGTGTTCCACAAGGGTGCTTTTTGTGTCCTTTTCTCTTTAGCTTGGTTATTGATGATGTTATGCGAAATTCACTTCAAGGGAAAGATTTTGGCCTTAAATGGACTGGAGATACGAAAATTTCTGATTTAGATTATGCTGATGATTTAGCCCTTTTGGCAAAGGATGTTGATAAGATGAACTCTTTCATTCGAGCTGTTGATGAGACTGGTAGTAGAGTAGGTTTGGTTATAAACAGAGAGAAAACTAAAGTGATGAAAATTGGTCAGGCAGGCTGTGATTCAGTTAATATGAATGATTTAAGTCTTGAACGAGTGTCACAGTTTAATTATTTTGTGAGCTATGTAACAGATGCTGGTGATGTGCGGCATGAGATTAACAGACGAATAGGGATTGCTGCCGGGACTTTTAAGAATCTATGGAGAGTTTGGAGAAATAAGCGTATCCACCTAAAGACTAAAATTAGACTGTATAATAGTTTGGTTCTTTTTAGGTTTTGTTATGGTAGTGACACTTTGTAAACGGATAACAGGAAACTAGATGCTTTTGATTCCAGATGCTTACGCAGTATCTTGGGCATTTGGTGGTTCAACTTTATAACTAATGATGAGGTTAGGCAAAGGAGTTTGCAACCTCCTTTAAGCAGCATATTGTGCAAAGAGAGACTCCGTTGGTTTGGCCATGTTGCCCGTATGAATAATTATAGATTGGTGAATAGGGTTATGAGCAGTGTGCCTAAAGGCCTCAGAAAGAAGGGGAGACCTAGGATGCGGTGGGCAGACAATGTCAAACAGGACCTTGTTAGAATTGGTGTGCAATGGCCAAATGCAGTAGATGTAGCTCAGGATAGACTTGCTTGGAGAACTAAATTGCACGGTCTGGTTGGACTCCGTAGCCCATGGCTGCTTGAGGATGATGATGATGATGATGATTTTGAGAGTTATGGAAACTGAAATATTTAACAGCTAAATTAATAGTTGAAATAATTGCTCTGATAAGTTAACAAAAACAAGTTAAAAAGAAAGCAACAATCATTATACAAAACTTGACTAACACGTATAAGAGTGTTTTTAGTAATGCTTATAAAAAGCACATTAATTTCCGCTAAGATTCCGGAACATTTAAAGTGAAGCATGCAATGACATTTGTTGCACAAAACACAATCTGCTTCCAATATACCTTCTTTGCACTTCGCACATATCGTATCCATGTTATCCATATGTACTATGTGATGAAATATATGAGAAACACACAAAAAATCCATATTTCACTGAATTTTATTATTTGCAGCAAAAAACAAAAACCTTCTTTTGAAGATTAATTGATATGTAAGTCCATCCAATAGTGACCGAATGTCAAATTCGATCACTATTGGAATAGTTAAAAATATCTAATTTGTTTTCCAAAGTTGAAGTAAGGATACGAATCAATACAAGTCCTTTGACGGCGCAGATGATAAACCGGTGCTGGCCGAGGTCACAGATGGAGGGTGGGCACAACCCGCTATCAAGAGCTCGAGAAGAGAACGTCGGATCGCGACGAAAGCCCTTTTAAATTCCTAAAGTTATTCAAAAATCATTTCGTTACGTTACAATAACGTTTTCCAACACTGATCCCAAGAGATGAAGTGTTTGGGCCTGATGCTTCTTCTTCCAAAGTCTTGAGACTGTCTTCTATCAGTTTTATCCCAGGCATAGATTCCGCTTTTTCTTCATTATCTCTTTCGGATTTCAGGCAACTTTCAAAGAAGCCTCAAAACTCTTCGTTCTTCTTCTGTACTCTGCTCCACTTTCTTCCTCGGAGCACTCATACCGGTGCCAGAAAAAATAAAAAAAAAATAGTTGAAAAAATTATAATATTTTGAGCAATATTCTGGTTCGTTGTGAGTCGTATGTGGAGTCTTCTTCGTAATTTGGTAGAGTGATTTTGGGGCTTTACCTTCGGCTTTTCTGGTGGGATTTGGGGTTATTTTTCAAAAACATTTTTACCATCATAATCAAGCAGCAATGGACTAGGGAGGGTTAATCAGACCGTGCAATTTAGTTCTCCAAGCATATATGCCCTGAGCTACATCTGCCGCATTTGGCCACTGCACACCAATTCTAACAAGGTCCTGTTTGACATTGTCTGCCCACTGCATCCTAGGTCTCCCCCACTTTCTGAGGCCTTCAGGCACACTATTCATAACTCTATTCGCTAATCTATAATTATCCATACGGGCAACATGGACAAACCAACGGAGTCTCTCTCTGTACAATATGCTGCTTAAACGAGGCTGCCGACTCCTTTGCCTAACTTCATTGTAAGCATCTAGTTTCCTGTTATCCGTTTACAAAGCGTCACTACGTTAATAACCCTAGAAAGGACCAAATGCTTAGCCATTACAGAATCCTCACCTTCTATAATCTTACCTTGTTTATCTTTCAATCCTTTCTACCACTCAAAACATTCTCTCTGCTGTTGTGCGGTCTAACTGCTTCTCGGCTTTGTCAGCCAAGCTATCAAGCCAAAGATTCTTATCAGTAGCTAACTGATCCTTACACGTTTATTACGTTCTCTGTAACGCTTCCTATTAGGACTAATAGGTATTAATTAAGGACATTCCTACAGTTCTTTCTTACCGAAATAAGCTCAAGTGCCTTATAACTCAAATAATTTGTCCTCCTCTGCTCCTTTTTTCCTAATGGGATACTGTTAGTTTCAAGAAAAGACTGTTTAAAACGGTCCCATTCTTCCTCAACTTCAGTATTAAGCAAACATGACTGTCATAATGACTAAGTAACTTCTCATGGTAAGCTTTAGTTATAACTGGGTCTTTCAGAGCTTCAGTATTCAAAGTGTTTTTCAACATTAGCAAAATACTTTTGACTTTGACATAATACTTGTGACATACTTTTGTCAGATCCAATTTCCCCTTGACCTTATTCCCAATAGAGCTAACCCATTTGCTATAAATTTATATATAATCAATCAAATTCTTGTTACCCCTTCTAGTGAAACCCATGTGTACTTATGTATGTCGCGATGTTTGTAATAAATATTAGTTCTTCTCAAACCATTAAGTTTACTTACCTGCAGGAGACATTGCCCATTGCCATTGCAACTATCAATACCAAAGGGCCTATCACCCTTCCCCAAAGGTCAGAGTAAGTACCAATTTTGGCGTTAAGGTCACCTAGAACAAGGGTAATGTGTCATATCTTGACATATTTCAAAATATGCTGAATTTTTACGTAAATCCTATCCTTTTCTTCCTCATTGGTATCGTCAGTGGGTTAAAGATCTGAATGTGTTTGTTTAACAACAAATAACATTCAAGTCTTTAATGCTTGTCTGAAATCTTACTGTAAGAAACCTTTCATTGATGCACTCATATCCTAGAACAGCATCACTAGCGTGTCTGCTGAGAAGCAAACCTACGCCTTAGAGATGCTTTTTATCTTCCCTCCCTGAAAAGAAAAATTTAAGATTATTTTTATGACTCTGACCTTTATCTGTCGATCTGGTCTTTTTGCAAGCAGAGAATATCAGGGTTATAACGGTGGAATTCTTATGTGAGGCATCAAGAGAATAATATCTGTGTAGAGTAGTCACTTTCCAACTACCTCTGGAGAGGTGCCAATATATAGATAGATAGATAGATAGATAGATAGATAGATTTATTCTCAGAATCTGTAGTAACATTACATTTACATGTTTTTACCTTACAATTTGAATTACAACGAAATAAATAAAATTTTGCATATCCTATATACACAATTTTAAAGCATTGCATTTTTTTTTAATATATATATATTTTCTTCTTTATATCGTTTCTTCAGTAAAATTCGTATTTCACATGTCTAATATTATGTTTCATTAATGTTTTATAATTTTACGTACAATTTTTGGTGGAAATCTAAGAAAAAATGTTGAATCTTTCACGAGAGTGAGAACTCGCTTGTAGAAGAAAAATCAATAGTTAAGTTTCAATGAAAAGGCAACATGCTTTTGTGTCATTTTTTCCTAGCTTCAGCATAAAAACCATAAAGTTAATATTCACCAATTTAGAGGTTTAAAAACTACAGTTAAGAATAAATGAAACAAATACATTACTTACTAGAAAAAAAAACAAAAAGATAAAATATATTGTATTGATTTTGTACGTCAATAAATGGCCAAGATCCATTTTTGAGCACTTTAAATAGTAACTTTGTGTCTAATAAAATTGTCACATTTCAATCTCTTCTTTTTTTTCTAAAACATGATATCAATATTTTCTATATTAAAATATATTTTTCATTTTTTTAAGTCCTTAAAGAAAATGTTATCACTCCTTATTCCTTAAATGTACTCTAGTAAACAATTAAAAGCTTTGGCGCTAAATAAACATAATATATTTCAACAATAGAAGATTTTTTCACAGTCGGGTGTTTCTTTCAAATGTACGTAAGGGTTGAACATTAAAATTCTTTCCTATATATTTCAGTACCTGAAACACATATAATTTCCTTATTTGTAATATACCTAACTCATTATATACATTTGCAACACTTTCAAATTTTCCCAATTTCATCATGCATCTAATTATGTGGTTCTGTACATACTGTAATGGTTTGATTGTAGTCAAATATACTCCACCCCACGATAATAAACCATAGAGCAAATAAGATTTAATCCAAGAAAAGTAAATAATTTTTAATAAAAATAAATTTATAAATTTCCGGATATAATAAATTTGAGGTATAATGCAGTTAAGTTCTTTAACATCAGATATTTGTATTTTCCAGGAGATCTTTCTAACAATAAAAGTAACCAAATATTTATAGCATTCAACCCTCTCAATTTTGTCACACTTGCAGCGTTTTCCAGCACAAAATTCAGAGTAGAAAATCATTTTATCACGGTAAAAATCAATCTGATTTTCTCTTGGTCTAATATAAATATATTTCGTCTTCTTGGTATTTAAAAAGAGTTTATTGACTTTTAGCCACATTCTACATTTTTTTACAGTGACTATTTATATTCTCTAAAATTTTATTTTCGTCCCCAGGAATATATTAGAGTAGTATCATCTACAAATGAAATTATTCTATCATTGAAATCCAATTTACAGAAGTATTTTATATAAAGCAAAAAAATAAAGGTCCCAAAACAGAACCATGAGGGACACCAACCTGTACATAAATAAATAAAAATATATCACTAATATATTTTCCAATTTTTCACTTTTGTTTCCTAGTTATTAAATAACATTTAATCCATAAAAACAAATTTCCCCTACACCACAGGTTTTCAATTTCTCTAATAATATTTTATGATTCATGGAATCAGAAGCGTTTTTCAAATGCAAAAAAATAACAATTTTTGCATTACAACAGTTTTTACATTATGATTTAAATTCCTGTAGATTTGTGTGGCCATTTCTATAACCACACTTTGAGTATTCAGACCTTTTCGAAATTCATATTAATTTTGGACAAATTAATTTTGCATATCCCAAGAGTTAACAAGTTTTTTTCAAGCAATTTTTTCCAGAATCTTGGAAAAAAATTGATAGAAGCGAAATTGATCTGTAATTTTAGTGTCACCAGTTTTACACACTGGAATAATTAAAGCAATTTTCAAAATTTTAGAAAAAGCACCTTCTATAAAAGAAAAGTTTACAAGTTTGCAAAATACAGATCAAATTTCTGGAAAAATATTTTTAATAGTGGTAACTGAAATTTCGTCCATACCAGGTGATTTTCCCTCTTTCAGTTCCTTGATAGTATCAAAATTTTCTTGTTCTGATATACAAAGGAAAAATTGAATTAGGTATTTTACATTTTAAATTGCTTATTACCTCTTCTATTTGGGTTTGATTATGTAGGATTTGTTGAAATAATAAAATGTCAAATTCACATTTACCTGTCTCGCGACATGATTCCATGATTTTTCTGATAATAACGTATATTGATACTTGGCAAAATTTGTAGAAAGCTTTTCTGTAGAAACGTCTCTATAAAATCTACACTTTATATTGCTTCCAACAAAAAAAAGTTATCTGAGATGTCAATTTTAAGAATGCAGTTAGTGTTTAATCTAATATTTCTAATGTAAAGATGATCTAGGCAGGTTTTAGTACTTTTCCTAGTAACAGAAGCATGAAAGGAATGGAAACAAATTTGAATTTATCATTTGTAAAAAATTTATTTTGTGATGATCATCAGATAATAAATCCAAATTAAAATCACCTGTCATTATCATACTATTTCTTTCAACGCAGTTCAGCCATGTTGCCAATTCACCAATAAATTCCGATTTGCCTAAATAACGAGCTCTATAAATTGCAACAAGGCCAAGTTCGTAATTGATTGCTTTATATGAAATTCCATTAAGTCAGCAGTTTTAAAATCGGAAAATATCTGGTTTACTCTCCCATCCGTCTTTAATGTAAACAATTACTCCTCCTGATTTTTTTATCTCCTTATATTTATAGTATTCTTTTTATCCATCTATTTTATATATTAATTATTATTATTCTACAGTTAAGAATAAATGAAAGAAAAAAACTCTCAGGAAGTATTATAATTTTTGGTTTTAATTTAATTAAATTAAGCAATACCACAAAATGATCAAAAATTTTCTCAGATTTTTAATATTTCCCTGTAAAATGTTTATTCCACAACCCCAACAAAATTAATTTTTACCATAAACATTTTTTTAAAAATAAATTTCAATTACTATGGAATAATTATCATTTATCATATATAATTCATCATCATCTGAAACATTCTGAATTGTCTGAAACATTTTAAATACATTTTACAATTTATAAATACTATACTCAGACGTATTTGTAACCCAATTCGCGCTGTTTTTCTTTTGCCTTAAATAATAGCTGTTTGTTTTCTTGCGTCAGGTGATCGTTAATATAAACTCTTCCATCTCTATATCGATCATCAGTTTCTTTCGGTGTTAGTTCCTTTTTTTCTTTCCAGGACCTAATCCAAAGATCTTTAGCCTTCCTTGATCCAAAATGTACGATGATAGGTTTTATTTTACTTTTGTTTGAGACTGGCGCTATATGAGCAGCCTCCACATCCAGATGTTTTGTCTCAATTTTCAATTTCTGAGCAAATGATTCAACAATTTTCAGAATAATTTATTGCTCTCTCTCTCACAGAAAAACCAACTATCTCTAGGTTCCTATTTCTGCCCTATTGCTGCATTTCACTTAACTTCCACTCCAATTCAAAAACCTCTCTTTCCAGTACTGAAGTAATCTCTCCTAAGTTTTTTTGTCCGACATTATACTTCGGAAATTTGCTTCTATATAATTTCCTGCATGATCTCCTTCCGAAAAATTTCATTTATTGCCATGCTTTCAGTTCTAAAAATACTAAATTGTTCCTTCATCATATCCTCGAAAAACGTCTTTGTATCTATATTGTATCTGCATTGATTCTGAAGTCACCACCAATCGTCATTTCCAGCTCTTTCCTGGGTTGAAGTCTCAACGTGTCCCTTTCAATTGTTACACGTTTTACATTTCAGTTTCTTTTTGTGATTTTGTGGCATTTTTCGGAAGTTAAACTCTTTTAGATTGAGACAATAGAAATGGAAATTATTTCCACAATTACAGCATTCAAGACAGTAGGAGATTCCGAGGATTTCATTTCCACGCGAATAGAGATTAATTTTCTGTCAAAATTACTTTTATTTCCACGGCTATAAATAGTTTTTGTAAAATAGAAAGTTTAATCCTGAGGCAAATCCACTCCAATAAAAGATCATGACCAAAAGAACACAAACGATTATCCACAAACTTGCTCTTACCTCGTAGCAGTTACGTTGCAGCTCTAGCACGTGGGAAATCGTCACTCACACGTGTCATATGCTTCCCCTTCCCTTCTTCGGGTACACGTAAGCTCAGTTAAAAAATTTCCAAATCATAATTTCTCAATTACTAATCATAATAGTAACTTATTATTCACACTAACAAAAGATTAGAACTTCCCTATGTAACAGAAATAACTTCAAAATTAAACTTTTTTACTCACATTAGAAATCTCTACGTCTTAACTATGCTAGCTATTGGCAACCAAACTATATCAGTTAAAACAACAATAAATTATTATATATTTCATCAAAAAAATTTGTCAGCCTTTTACATACGCTTACCCTTTTTTCTATTTATTATTTATAGTATAATAAAAATTATTTTTACCGATCTGCCTATTACTTTTGGTTTTGAATTTGTCGGTTTGTGGATTTGTCAAAAGAATTGTTCCTACATATATTTCGAACGCGATGGTTAAACGTAACGATTTGTGTGTGATATGAAAGCTTGTGAGGCTGGGAGTGTCATTGACTATAAAAATTGACTACTCACCCATACTTTTTCCCCCTTAAAAAGGGGGGGAATAAAAATGACCGTTCCCCTATATCTCCTGAATGCGAGTGCGGAAAGTAACAAGCTATGGTTCAAATGAAAGCTTGTGAGCGGGGAGTCTCATAGGCCATAAAACGTTGACCCCTTGAAAATTTCTTCCCCCTTAAAAAAGGGAAAATGTGAAAACAATTCTTCCCCTATATCAGGGGTACTCAAACCGTGGCCCACGGACCACTATTGTGTCCTATCAGACCCATAATTGCGGCCCATGAACACACGAGGCTTCCAAAAAATATGAAAAAAATGTTTATATCATAGCACGACATGTACTAAATTTTCAAACTGGCCAGCGACTTCCAAAATGGTTGAGCACCCCTGCCCTATATCTTCACAACGCGAGTGCCAAAAGTAACGACCTATACGTTCAATGAAGGCTTTTGAGCGGGGAATGTCATAACCTATGAAATATTCACTCCCATGCTTTCTTCCCCCTAAAAATGGGGGGAATATGAAAACGATTGTTCGCCTATATCTCCTATAAACGCGACTGCGGAAAGTAACAAGCTATATATCAAATGAAAGCTTTTGACGTGGGGAGTGTCACACCATCATCATCATCCTCAAGCAACCACGGGTTACGGAGGTACAACCAGTCCGTGCAATTTAGTTCTCCAAGCAAGTCTGTCCTGAGCTACATCTGCTGCATCTAGACACTGCACACCAATTCTGATTAGGTCCTGTTTGACATTGTCTGCCCACCGCATCCTAGGTCTCCCCCTCTTTCTGAAGCCTTTAGGCACACTGTTCGTAACCCTATTCGCCAATTTACATATAATTATCCATACGGGCAACATGGCCAAACCAACGGAGTCTCTCTCTGCACAATATGCTGCTTAAAAGAGGTTGCAAACTCCTTTGCCTAACCTCATCATTAGTTACAAAGTTGAACCACCTAATGCCCAAGATACTGCGTAAGCATCTGGAATCAAAAGCATCTAGTTTCCTGTTATCCGTTTACAAAGTGTCACTACCATAACTAAACCTAAAAAGAACCAAACTATTTTACAGTCTAATTTTAGTCTTTAGGTGGATACGCCTATTTCTCCAAACTCTCCATAGATTCTGAAAAGTCCCGGCAGCAATCCCTATTCGTCTGCTAATCTCATGCCGCACATCACCAGCATCTGTTACATAGCTCACAAAATAATTAAACTGTGACACCTGTTCAAGACTTCAATCATTCATATTAACTGAATCACAGCCTGCCTGACCAATTTTCATCACTTTAGTTTTCTCTCTGTTTATAACCAAACCTACTCTACTACCAGTCTCATCAACAGCTCGAATGAAAGAGTTCATCTCATCAACATCATTTGACAAAAGGGATAAATCATCAGCATAATCTAAACAGAAATTTTCGTATCTCCAGCCCATTTAAAGCCAAAATCTTTCCCTTGAAGTGAATTTCACATAACATAATCAACAACCAAACTAAAGAGAAAAGGAGACAAAATGCACCCTTGTCGAACACCAGACGTAATGCTAAACCAATTGCTATAAGACTTATCAACTCTCACACATGACTCAGTGTTATTATAGAGAGTTTTCATTATGTTAACTAACTTGTCAGGTATACCATATGCTCACAATCAACCACAAATTATGACGATCAACAGCGTCGAAAGCCTTTTTGAAATCAACAAAGCTAGCTACGAAAGGTTTCTTCTGAAACTCTAAAGATGAATTCTTGAAGTGAATTTCACATAACATAATCAACAACTAAACTAAAGAGAAAAGGAGACAAAATGCACCCTTGTCGAACACCAGACGTAATGCTAAACCAATTGCTATAAGACTTATCAACTCTCACACATGACTCAGTGTTATTATAGAGAGTTTTCATTATGTTAACTAACTTGTCAGGTATACCATATGCTCACAATCAACCACAAATTATGACGATCAACAGCGTCGAAAGCCTTTTTGAAATCAACAAAGCTAGCAACGAAAGGTTTCTTCTGAAACTCTAAAGATTTCTCAAGAATCTGCCTAAGTGAAAATATCTGATCTACACATCCCCTACCACTTCTGAATCCACATTGCTCATGACGCAATTGCCTGTCAACCAGATTCTTAATTCTATTAAGCACAATCATGGAAAGAACTTTGTCTGGAACAGAGAGTAGGCTGATACTCCTATAGTTATCACAAGAACTGCGATCACCTTTTTTGAAAACAGAGATAGTAATAGCTCTGGTAAAATCCTTAGGAACCACGCCTGTATCATAAAAGTTATTCAAAATTTCAGTCATCCAAGTGGTAACCGAAACATTCCCAGCTCTAAGCATTTCCGTAGTAATTTCATCTACACCTGGCGATTTATGAAGTTTAAGTTTAGAAATAGCCAATATAACTTCAGATTGTGTTATAGGGCCAAGATTAAAGCCACCAATGCATCTATCATCATTGCAAACAATGGGAGTAGAACTAACCACATTGTTTAGAACAGGCGTGTCCAATCCGCGGTCCTGGACAGTTAGTAATGCGACCCACAAATTCGTAAAGTTTACGTATTTACGACATAAACTTTCATCATGATTATGTGTTTTTCAGCGAGTTTTTACTAACCCACTCGTTTCATGTTGCCCTTTTTTAAATTTTATAATAAAAAATATAGGAAAATAAATGAAATTTTATTATTCATATACATTAACTATATTATATATTTTATGTGCCGTCGAAAACAATTCATCTTCACTCAATGTGGCCCAGGATAGTCAAATCTTCACTCAGTGTGGCCCAGGTAAGTCAAAAGTTTGGACACGCCTGGTTTAGAACATCACTGAAATGCTCAGCCCACCTAGTCATGACAGAATCCTCATCTTCTATAACCTTACCTTGTTTATCCTTCAATCCCTGTATACCTGTCCGTTTTCTACCACACAAAAGATTAACTATCTGGTACAGCTCTCTGCTGTTGTGCTGTCTAACTCCTTCCTCGGCTTTGTCAGCCAAACCATCAAGCCAAAGATTCTTATCAGCAGCTAACTGATCTTTTACACGTTTATTAAGTTCTCTGTAATGCTTTCTATTAGGACTAGTAGGGTATTGATTAAGGACATTCCTGCAGTTCTTTCTTTCTGAAATAAGCTCAAGTGCCTTATCACTCAAATAATTCTTTCTCCTCTGCTCCTTTTTCCCTAAAAGAGTATTGTTAGTGTCCAAAAAAGCCTGTTTAAAATGATCCCATTCTTCCTCAACTTCAGTAGTAAGCAAACCATGACTGTCATAATGACTAAGTAGCCAATCATGGTAAGCTTTAGCTATAACTGGTCTTTCAAAGCTTCAGTATTAAAGGTAAAAATTTTAACCCTAGCACAACACTTTTTAAGTTTAAGTTGCAAGACACTTTTAACCAGGTAATGGTCAGATCCAATCTCAGCTCCCCTATATGACCTGGTATTCCTAACAGAACTAGCCCATTTGCTGTTAATTAATATATAATCAGTCATATTCTTATGCAGTAAAACCTATCCTTCTCAATCTCATCGGCATCCTCAGTGGGGGCATAGTAGCAGATAACATTCGTCTTTAACGTTTGTCTGAAATTTTGCTGTAAGAAATCTTTCATTAATGTACTCATATCCTAGAGGAGCATCACTAGCGTGTCTGCTGAGAAGCAGACCCACGCCTTGCTGATGTTTATTATCGTTCCTCCCTGAATTGAGAAAGTTAATATTATTTTTAAGGATCTGACCTTTATTTGTCCATCTGGTCTTTTGCAGGCCGAGAATATCTAACTTATAACGGTGGAATTCTTGTGTGAGGACATCAAGAGAAAAAGCACTGTGCAGAGTCCTCACATTCCAACTACCTATGGAGAGAAAATGGTTAGTGGGATGTTTAAAGAAACTATGTTTATTTAGAGAGGAAATGGCGACAATATCAAACACCGGAAGACTTCCTCCAATGTAGAATTTGAAGATGGCAGTAGAAGCAAAGAGTTCAGGTGCCAACCCAGAAACAACAGAAAACACATCGGAAGATATTAATATTTAATATATAATTCCCTCCACAGAAGCCCACCAGTGCAGCAAATTCAAGATCCATAATCAAGCTCAATTCAGTCCAGTCCAGTCAATCTATAAAAAATTTGACCCCTGTAATTTCTTCCCTCCTAAAAAAGGGGAAAAATGAAAATAATTCTTTCCCTATATCTCCTGAAGGCCAGTGCGGAAAGTAACGTGCTACGTGCCAAATGAAAGCTTGTGACTCGGGGAGTGTCCTAGTCTATGAAACATTGACCCCTCCCCATGCATTTCTTCCTGCTTAAAAAAAGTGAGAAGTGAAAGTCGTTCTGTTATATCCTCCGAATGCGACAGCCAACGGCTGCGAGGTAGGTGTCAAATGGAAACTCATATAATGAGCGTCGTAAACTATTTCGAATTTTGCCCCCACTATTCTTCCCCCTGATGAATGTTGGGGGGGGGACGGATTTGCTTGGGGTTCGACTTTAACGAGTCATATCTGAAATTAAAGCTTGTGAAGTCTTCAATGCTATGAGCTACTTCAAACACGACTCCAAAATGGAGATAAAATATGGTCAATGTTTATGAGTTATATATCAAATGAATGTTTTTGAAGGTAGGTGTTTCCAGCGACGAAGAAAAAAAATATGAATTAATCAAAAAATTAAAAATACCTGTCTTTCTATATATATACCCTAAAACGTAGAAAATAAACCTAAAGGATATCGATGGTGCAATCAGTCACTGAGTTCGTATTGACTTCAAAGGAAGGATAGGATTCCGATTTACCTATTTCATAAGATTGCTGGCGCCCTATCTTCTTTTCAAGTGAATAGGAACTCAGTGACTGATTGCACCATCGATATGCTTCATATTCATTTCTACTTTTTAGGACATATATACGAAGATAGGCATTTTTTTAATTTTTTAATTAATTAATATTTTATAAAACATTTCTCAATCTGATTTCAAATCTATTTTGGTTTGTTCTATTTTTCATTTCTCTTAGTAAAGACTGGAGAAAAAAACATATTGCCTATGTAAAATGGTTTGGATTCATGCAATTTTAGCCTGTGCTTTGATGCAAATGAATTTTTGCATTCTGTGCAATTATTGTGTTTTTGTGCAGGTGACCATACAGACCAGGTTGAATCTAAAGTTTTGCATTTGCTCAAGGTTAGGCATTTTAGGTCCTAATATATTTCTCACCCTTCTAATAACGCATTTGTACCAAGAAATTAAAAACATAATCTAATTATGAAATTAACATATTCTAACAATGTTTGGGGGAAAAAGGGATAGATTAACGCAGGTTATAGGAATTTTTGAATTATGTTTAACGGAATTTCTCATTTGCCCTACATCGGATTGAGGTTAGTTTAGATTGATAGGTCATCTGATTTTTTATTAATTTCCTTACCTTCTGTAAAGTTGTTCTACCAAAAAAACACTCATTTTTGACTCTTAGAAAAAAGGTAAAAAATCTTGATCAAGCTTAAATAATCAATTTCCTAATATTGAAATAAATAAACTCGTAGATACCTTGAAGTCTCGAAGTATGAAGAAACAATGATGAAACAAAGGAAGAAACCTTAACATAGCTATGTACAAGTATAGCACAAATGTTACAAAACGTCACTATACCTTGCGCGGAAGTCCGGAGCTAACTTGTTTTGCCGAAACCAGAACTGTCGGCCACGCCATTTGTAACCCGTGGAATGTTCTGGAAAATTCCGGAGATGGCTTTTCGAGAAGGTCCCAGGTCTTTGCACTAATCGTAAGGCTCAGCGACTAGAGAACGGTGCCAACTGAGCGAAGCAAAATAGAAATGGCGGATTTCGATTTATCGATTTAGACTCTGAAAGTTACAGAGACAATGGGTAATAATTATGTAGTATTCTACTCCCAAGACAAATATTTTCCAAAAATTTGCCACCCACCAAAATTTGGAGTGGTCTCATGGTTAACATGCCATTGGGGTGTAACAATGCAGGCCTGTAGAGACTTAGCCATGATGCCAAAATTATTTTCGTTTTTCATGAAAGAATGCTTTTAATAAAATGATTTTAATAGGCGATCCATAGTTTAAGGATCTGAGCGAAATTTTCTTAGTCTAGTAATTAGTGCTAACGAAGAATAATATTTTTGCAATTGTTTATGTTTCAGGTGACTCTTTACCTGGGGACGAGAGAATATATTGATCATGTAAACTCCGTGGATCCAATTGGTAAATATTGTGTCATTTAATCTTTCAATGCTGCTCTCAAAATTATGATCTGTGAGATTCGTTTATGCGAATCTAGAAGAAAAGATGATTTGGAAGTGGAATCTATTGCAATGTGAGTCCTACTACAGTGAAACTTCGAGTTTATCTTGAAGCGAAAATGAAAGAAAAAATTCGTCGCAGGGATGGGAAGTGAAAACGAAAATTGAGACATAATAAATTCTTTAAAACTGAATTTCTTTATTTTTAATTTATGGGTATTTACACAGAACAAATTTAAGAACTAAAAAATGATGTCTGTGTATGTAATTCTGCAGTGTTTTATTTGAGGTAAAGGAAAACAAGAATTTATTATTATAAAAAGATATATAACATTAACATCGAAAAGGTTACAAATTTAAGTAAACTTCAGATTGTGACCGAATCTTTCCTTAACAATACAAGTCCTCAACTGACATGATAGATATGTTCTTCAAAAAGTTCGTGTAGCTAGGAATTTCTCATAAGGAATAATGTAAGTAGGAAAGATGGAGTCCAGAATCCTTACTAATTGACATATTTTAAAATTCATTTCTTTATTATGACTATATTTTGGTTAACGTTTGGTCATGCGTCGAAAGCTAATTAGAATCATTAGGTTCATAGTCTGGCTGACAAAGCAGAGAAAACTGTTAACAAACAAAATATCAGGTAGCAAATCAAGATGGGAGCAAACATTCTCAGACTGGTGCTACAATTAATAAAAGCGTTGAAAGTACATGAACTACAGTTTCATTACATTCTAGTTCTATTATACACCGAAGAACCAAAACATTATGATCAGTGCGTTTTTATGCAAATCGAAGCAATTGCAAGTAAACGACGGCGCGTGGTGAAGGCCATAAAACGGTTTGTCGTTTGTCAAACTCACACAAGAAGCTACCAGTACCAGGTGTATAAATAACACCTGGTACTGAGCTCTGTTAATCAGTGTTATTCTTGTTCTTCAGATGGGAAAGGCAGCGGACTTAAGTGAGTTTAACAAAGGCCAAATTGTAATGGTCAGACGACTTGGTTAGAGCATTTCCGAGATGGCAAGACTTGTGGAGTACTCATGGTCAGTCATGTTAGTACCTTCAAAGAGTGGTCTGAGGCTCATCGATGCTAGAGTTGAGCGAAGGCTATCCGTATGGTACGAGCCAACAGAAGGGATACTGTGGCGCAACTCGTCCATAATTTGAATGCTGGTGATGGGAGCAATGTGTAACAACACCGAATACATCGAACCCTACTGAAAATGGGGATGCATAGTCGCAAGCCGCTCCCGAGTGCCCAGGCTAACTTCGGTTCACTATTGAAAGCACCTACAACGGGCACACGAGCATCAAAACTGGACCTTGAATGATTGGAAGAAGGCGTCTGGTCCGATGAATCTCGTTTCCTGTTGCACCTTGTGAACGACCGAGTACGTGCGTGTCATTTACGTGGGGCAGTGTTGGCACCAGGATGCACCATAGGATGAAAACATGCCAGTGGAGGAAGTATAATGCTTTTGGCAAAGTTCCATTGGGAAACCCTGGGTCCAGTCATTCATGTTCAGTAAACTAAGATGTCTACCACCTACCTAAACATCACTGCAGACCAGAAACATCCTTTCATGGCAACGGTATATTTCAGTAGGATAATGCGCCATACCACACTGCCCGGATTGTTCGAGAATGGTTCCAGGAACATGAGGAAGACTTCCAGGTATTGCCCTTGCCTCCAGATTCCTCAGACATCAGTCCAATCGAGCATCTGTGGTTTGTGTTGGAATAACATCCGATCTACGGTGGCTCATCCACGTAACTTAGAAGAGTTAAAGGATCTGCTGGTAACGTGTTAGTACCAGATACCACAAGACAACTCTAGAAATCTTGTAGCGTCCATGCCTCGCTGGGTAAGAGCTATTTTGGTGGCAAATGGAGGACCACATCATATTAGGCAGGTGGTCATAATGTCTTGGCTCTTCAGTGTATATGAATCATCCTCATATTGCTCACTGGTTGCTTCCTGCCTGAAATTACTTATGTCTACTTGTGTTTAGTGCTGCTCTCATGTTTCGATATGTCAACTTTAGGAGAGCAACCAGTGTTCGTTACATTTCGTGTAAAACTTGGTAAAACAGGAGTGGAGCTTTGAGAAATGCTTAAAAGATCAACCTTTTTGTCGATCAACGTTTGTGTCGGCAACAGCGTTTTCGTGGGTTCCAAGTTTTAGAGTGGATCACAACACGTACGGACTACATAGGGGTTAAATTTCGACAAAAAATCCAGTATACCGACGTCTCGATTTAAAGATAGAGGAATAATTCTCTTTGACAGAGAATTTGGAAGATGCGACTGGAAAATGGAAATTGTCTTCTACACCAGCGTTTTCAAACTGCGGGTCATGACCCATTAGTAGGTCGAGAAATCAATTTAATGGGTCGCGACGAGCATTTTTTTTAGTGAAACAGAAAGAAATATCAGAGTGGAATTCACAGATGGTTCGCGATATAAAATCAGTGGCGAAGCGTGACTTTTTTGAATAGGGGAAGGAATTTTCACAGCATTGCTCGAATTCAATCGGAACGCCATTCCGGTACTTATGTTTCCAAATCATTGAACCGGAATGCTATTTTTCCGGTTCCCAAATCATTCAGCCGGAACGCTTTCACGTTATTTAAGTTCGAAATCATTAAACGAAACTCCATTATTACTTACGTTTTCAAATCAAACGGCGTTCTTTGACCTTTCTGAATAAGAATTTAGAACAGAACACTGTTCGGTACTTGATGTTTCCAAATCACTGAGTTAGGGTAATTCTATAGCTTTTAAAGCAAATATTTCTGTCTATGTGTGTGTGTGTGTATATATATGGGCTTAGTATATTTTTTGTATAATCAAACAGGGGCATCAAGGAAGAAAATTCAAAATCAAGGGAGCAGTATAAAAATGAGCAAGCAAATGATTTATTTAATATATACTGCACGAGATTGAAATTGTCCCACCCAGAAGGAGTGAGGGGATAGGGGTGAAATGTAGTACACACATAGCAATACATATTAGCGTACCATGATTTAATTTGCAGCCACTTACAGTGGTTACAAGATGAGATAATGCAGCACAATATGACTGCATCAGTAGACGGTTGCAACGCCGTGAACGGCATTACAGGCAACAATACGACGTGGCATGGAGTCATACAGTCGACGGATATGATTCTGAGGAATTGCACACCAAGCAGCGTTGACTTGCTCTCATAATTCATCGAGATTCTGCGTCGGCCAGTGAGAGGATTGCACACGTCACCCAATGTGGTCCTACAGATTTTCTATTGGGGATAAATCTGCAGATTGTGCTGGCAATGACAATACTTGAACATGTTGCAGTGTCTGGAGACCCTAGAAGTGTGTACACGGGCATGGTCATGCTGGAAAATGGACTGATGCATGCTTCCCAGGAACGATAACAAAATGGGCTGCAGAACCGCGCTAACATATCATGCAGCTGTCAGTGTTCTTGTGATGCGAACAAGAGATGACCCGCTGTCATGTCCAATAGACCCCATTTACGAACGAAAGCTGGATCTGTCCTCTCGCCAGGTTGTCACCATACATGGACCCATTGATCATCAGCACCCAGACAGAAATGGGATTCATCACTAAACACAACAGTATTCCATTCGTGACCTCAGTTCGCACGACTTCGGCACCAAGCCAGACGAGCGCTGCGATGGTTTGCAGTCAATGGCAGTCGATGTAACGGTTGCCTAGAGTACAGGTGTGTGTCATGAAACCTTCGTTTACCATTAAGGTCGTTATGGGGACGTCCATGGCTGCTGACATAGCCAGTCGAATATCGCCTGCAGTGCTCTGTCGTGATGAACGAGCATGTCGAACAATGCACCTATCAAAACATGCTGACGTTTGTCAGATGGCACCACTCCTCTTCGACGCATACTAGAACCTTCATTTTGCCACTATTGCCAACACGTCCAACAGTTCGTACATCCCGATGAACATGGACAGTGACACAACATGTAGTCCATCCAGCTTCACATAGGCCTATAATTCTTCCTCTCACAAAAGCATCCAAATGGCGATAAACCTGCCGAGAGTATGTACCCAGCATTTTTGGCCTTCGCTGAACAACTTGCAAGTGGAACCACCTAATCTCAACCGTTCGCACGCCTTCCACCTGCATAAACACAACACCATCCCTGTTCCTTCTTGCACCTTTTCTCTCTTGAGCCAGGCACGTCATTAGCTCCGGATTATCATCATTTTCATATCTCAACTGCGCACACCCACCCTTCTATTTGCATGTTTGTACGACATGTCCTTCTGGATGGGGCACTTTCAATGTCGAGCAGTGTTTATTTCAGAGAGTTTGTCTCTCTGCTTGTTCGCCATCTTCTAAACGGTCTGAGCTAAGACCACCAAACTTCGTCAACAGCTTCATCTCTCAGTAACTTAGAACACCGCAATGGGTTTCAACCCTAGAAAATTAAGTCCAACCCCCAAAGTCGGCAGCGAAATGTCGATACCTGATCGACGCTGGCAGATGTCAGTGTCGATGAGGTATGGACACTGATCGACACTGTCAGTTTATCAGTTGGCATAAAAATATTTATTAAAAAAATTCATATTTTTTATAAATATTTTATCATTATTAATTATGCTATATAATGTTAGTTAAAGGATCTTCATGTAAAGGAAAGAGTGTTTTCTATCGCTGCTAAGTGGGAGCACCAAGGGTATTTTGATGACTTCTAATTCGCAGATCACAGAACTTTGTCTGGGTCATCAAAACTGACCACGTAATGAGACACTTAAAACTGGTTGTAGTGCATTGTTTTGGATATGGCAGTTTAACAATTAAACGGATCTGACGAAAAGTTATTAGTTTTAATCTCACTTAAATCAGCCCCGTACAGTATATCACTACAGGTAACAAACACCCTTTAAAAACGAATTGGTTATAACTTAGTTTATTTTCCGTTTTAGAAAAATTTCGTTTAAAATCTTAAAATTTTATATATAGATAAATGCGTATGAATATTTTTTGTATAGGTCCGCCCGTTTGTTATGGCAGTAAACAAATATTTCATTTACGAGAATATGCAATTTTTACAGATATTTCTGTCATAATTTTGCATAGCTCGTTGAAGAAGCATCAACTACAGCTTCTATTCCATTCCTAAATATCTTATCTAGGCTTCAAAACCACAAAAAAACACACACAATTAATTGCTTACTTGATTAGCAACAATAGTTACTAGTGTCAATTATTTTTCCTAATATAGAATGTTTGAAATATTACGGACAAAACGAAGACAAGCAAATCACATTAGATTCCTTATTAAGAAAAAAATTGTAAAATTATGTAATGGATCATATACATATGTACCCATTTCATTCAATTATTCATTTACGTTGTTTTTTTTTAATAAAAATTGTGAATTATAATTATTTTAGCTAAAAAAAACTACTATAAAACAAGAAAAAAGTTTCGAACAGAGCAATAAGATATGCAAAAAACAAGCAAATGAAATTTCCCCGCTTAACGCGGATCTTCCCGGAACGTATCTCCCGTGTTAAACTGGGATGTACATTGAACTATTGTGGAAAATCATCTTATACGGCTAATGTTACATAAAATTTGGTTGTTTTACCTCTGAGCGACACTTTTTTGCACACCATGGGCTAAATAGCCAGGTCGCAAGGACCCCGAGGCTCGGAGAAGCGGGGGTAGGGGAACCACTGGAAAAGCTGCTGGTAGCCTCCCGTCAAGCCAATCTAGTGTGTTCTTTAACGTGCATAGTGTATGACTCTCCCGCACACGGGGCCACGGCTAGACACTTCAAGCCCAGCCATGTCCCCTACTGACCGTAGTCAGAGCGGGGAGTTTGGCGGTTTATCAACGCTAACCAGCTGGGACAGTTAGTCGGTAGCGCACCAGGTTCGTAATCTGGGGTTCCTAGGTCCAGCTGGACCTAGGAACCCCAGATTACGAACCTGGTGCGCTACCGACTGAGCCACACCTGCCCCTTTAAATAAAATTATAGAACAAAACAATAATTTAAAATCCAAAATAATTTGGGTTTGAATACTAAAAAACAAATAGCGAAATTACTATATGGCTTAATAGCGAAATTACATTTACAGGATTTTCACCCACTTGTCATAATTTGTTTTAAAAAGTAAATACGCTTCTTTTGTTTTTTGCAGTTTTTAAATTCTACATATGCCGCAGAATATATTATTTGGTCTTCAGGGTGTTAGGTGTTTATAGGGGTTTCGATGTAAGCTAAAATTTGAAATTAAGATAAAATGTACCAGCGCCAGATCTAGGAGAAAGGAGCAAGACTCCTTTTAAAATGCTAGTATGGGTAATGGAGGCAAAGATAATTAAACTTCGTCCTGCATTTTAAAATATGTCTCGCATTTTTTAAGAAATTTCTTAAAAACATCAAAAACTAAGGTGAAAATGTATACTACAACAGAATTCCATTTTCTTGTCCCCTCCATTTCGCTTTTTCTCCGGCTAAATTGAATCATTCCCCCCTCGCACCTCTCCTCCATTCCTTCATATACGTAAAGAGAGATATCCATTCCTTCATATACGTTAGAGGTAAAACAACCACCCAGATTTTAGATCTAGACCCGAAATGTCCTCTCCGTTTCCCATGCTCCACAAATGAGACCCATTCAGCTCCATAACTTTTCTTCCAAATTACAACATATTTTTATTCAAAATCATAATAGTAAAATTGCTGTTGGGAATTCAATGAGAAATGCCGAAAAAAATGTGCAATTTCATTCTACATAAAGATTTTTTATATTAATTGCTGCGATCGTCTCTGCCAGTTCGATATACAGATTCTTTATTTATCAAATTCTATTTAAACCTTGCATTAAAATTTACAGTAGTTGCAAGTTTGAGCCTGGATTCTACTATAGTTACAAGGTTGAATTTTTAATATAGTACGAAATAATTTATGCTCAGCGAAGCGTTTCTGGGAAACATTCCCATATACGGAGGCTTCTTGCAGCGGAAAACGGAATTGCACTCCAGACCTTAAATCATATTTATGCATTAATAAAATGAAAGAGAAACACGAAATGAAAGAGGACAAAGATTAATCGAATTTTGCAAACAAGAACTTTTCATGGTAACCAATACCTGGAACCAAGCCCACAAAAGATACACATGGACGAGCCCAGGAAACAGAAATCGCCACCAAATAGACTATATATTAGTCAAAAAAGTTACAGAAATCAAGTAAAGAAATCAATAGCCTATCGAGGGGCAGATGCTGATACAGACCATAATCTACTTAAGATGACATGCCTACTGAAATGGAAGAAGATTAAGAGATCTAAGAGACAGAAGAGATGGAACTGTGAGGCTTTGAAAGAGCATGATATAGATAATAAATATAAAGAAAGAATCAACCAAAAAATTAGAAGATATGAAAGGAACCACAGGAACAAATGCACAATGGAACAAGATTAAGAGTATTATAACAGAAGCAGCAGAAGATACAATAGGGAGGAAAAAAGCAGAACCTAGAAAACAGTGGATAACAAAGGCTTTGTTAGAGAAAATGGATGAAAGGCGTAAATGGAAAGGAATTAAAACACCTAAAGGAGTTGAAATGTACAAGAAATTGAAAAACGAATTAGACAGAGAATGTAAGATAGAAAGAAATAAATGGTGGACGGAACAGTGCGGTGAAGTGGAAGAATTAGAACATAGAGGAAGATCTGATTTACCACATAGAAAAATAAAAGCCATAGCAAAAAAGAATAAAGGCATACAAGCGCGCACCATACAAGATAACTGCAACGAACCTTTCTCAGGTGCCAGGATAAGTCTGCTTAATTGGGGTTCCCAATTCCTTTCAGCAGACCCTTTCGCGACATCTCCAGCCAAGTTGCCGGTAGCATGTATGCCAAGAGGACCTCATGGCCTCCCTGCGTACAGACCCCACCCACTTAGGGGCTGCAACGAACCCTTCTCAGGTGCCAAAACATCTCCAGCCGGGTTGCTGGTAGTGCGCACTCCAAAGGACGGCCGGGTAATCCTACTTCACAGAGGCACCATAGGTCCCTCCACCACCATCATTAATCATTGCCTTCAGATCCGGGTGCCTAAAATTGTCAATGCGAGCATCAAAACTTGACCTTGAATGATTGGAAAAAGTCGTCTGGTCCGATGAATCTCGTTTCCTGTTGCACCATGTGGATGCCAGGCACCTGCACATCATTTACCTGGGGAAGTGGGGGATGGGACACCAGGATGGACACCAGGATACACCATAGGACGAAAACATGCCAGTAGAGGAAGTGTAATGCTTTGGGCAACTGCTGGGAAACCCGGGGTTCAGTCATTCATGTTCTGGAAACTATAATGTCTACCACCTACCTAAACATCACTGCAGACCAGGAACATCCTTTCATGGCAACGGTATATCCCTCCAGTAGTGCCTTCTTTCAGTAGGATAATGCACCATGCCACACTGCCCGGATTGTTCGAGAATGGTTCCAGGAACATGAGGAAGACTTCCAGGTATTGCCCTGGCCTCCAAATTCCTCAGACATCAATCTAACCTAGCACCTGTGGTTTGTGTTGGAATAGCATATCCGAACTACGGCGGTTCAACCACGTAACAAGAGTTAAAGGATCTGTGGTAACGTGTTAGTACAAGATACCACAAGACACCTTTAGAAATCTTGTAACGTCCATGCTTCGCTGGGTAAGAGCTGTTTTGGCGGCACGTGGAGGACCAATATCATATGAGGCAGGTGGTAGTAGTGTAGTAGTTCGGAGTTCTGGGCCAATGTTAAAATATAGGAAATCCCATGTTAACCTAGGGAGAGTTTTGGGGAGATGAGCTTTAAATTAATTTTGGGAAGGCACTCTGCGTGAAAGACAGGACACGAGGGATTTTGTTGGGAAAATGTTGCAGTTATCAACACTTCAAGGATTCTCTATTCGGCTGTTGGGTTGGAAAGAATCCGGTTAAATAGGAGAAGTTGATAAAAGCAAGACAGTTTTGGGGAAATTAGTTTAAAAATATGACAGTTCAAAATCAACAGGTAAAATGAGGTTTTCGGGGACTGCGAGAGAAAAAATACGATGGAAAGATAGATTATTGGAGTGCTATCTGTGAACGCATGGATTTCCTGTGTTCCAGTGAGGATGAGTAGATATGAGAAAAGCCCTCAAGTTTTTTCATTAAGTAAGTAGTAAATAAAATCGGCGAATTCTATAAAATAGCTAACTGCTTCTCGACATTGTCTAAGGAGTGGGTTTCTTGTGGGGATGCCAAATATTTCTCTCGGGTTTGGGACGCACAAAAAGCCGACGACTTTGACCCCCCCCCCCCCCTGAGCTGCAATCGATTAGAGCTCTTAAATAACCACAAGTAAACAGCTCTCATGATATGGGAGAAAAAAAGGCAGACGAAGGCAGAAATAGCATTTGAAGTACATTTGTCCATGAAGTGTTTGCAGTCTGGATAATCTTCGCAATTTCTTAAATTATCGATAACTGTGCTGATATCTCTTCGTGGGAAGGCTTCCGAGACAGTATATCTACTGCTCCAGACACATTTGCGTTGCCATGACACTGGTGCTGGCTGAAGAAGAAGCTCTGTTAGACACCTCTTTATATCTATATAATAAAAGAAGGTGTCTCTCTGTCTTTTGCAGCCATAACTCATCGGGAAATCAATGTACACGCTCCAAATTTTCAGAGAATGTTTCTGGTTGTGGTCCGGATTGCAGTGCCAAATGTCAGGTCGACAGTCCAAAAGGGGGGCTTGCTCGAACCGAACGTATTTACCAGGCTATTCCTACGGGAAACAAGAATCGTAAAATTTACTTTGCCATTTTCTGCTCCCTAACAATGATAGTAAACTGTTAAACTATTATTTAAATCCTCTGCTGCAAATCTGATGCTGTTGCCAGATTCCCCATATTTCCAAAAGCATTATTTAGGCGTTTCATTGCAGCTAGGGGCTTGATTTTCTAACCAAACATGGGGTCAGGCATGAAGAACCCGCCTACGATATTTGGGACCTTTCGGTGAAGTACGTCAGGAATTACAGAATGCCAAAATCTGATGAAATAAATATTTCAATCGTTTTCCAAGGGCTCTGAGAGCGCGCGCCGAATCAGCAATGACCTTTACAACACCGAGAAATTCTTCGTGTTCAAACTGTGATAAAACGTCGGGAGGAGAGGGGATATTCACTAACCTTTAGTGCAGGAAACAACAAAATATGTAGATTAAAAGTGATCACGAGCTGTCACATTTTGTGTAGAAACGAAGCCACAGGCCAAGTGGGAACCTGTTTTTTAAACCAATCGCAGGGTCACACGGGGGACGCTGTGCAGGAAATTTGGACCGTGCGGACGAATATCGCGGCAAAATCTGCGGTAACGGAAATAAAAATCTCGATAGCTTATGCAGAAACTAAGCTATGGACTATGAGAGAGCTCGCTGACGTCAACAACGATCCAAGCAAAATTTCTTCCTGTTGAAAATTTGTGCTAAAGAGTCGGGGGGGGGGGGGGAGGTGAGGTACTTAAAAAATTTAGCTTTAGTGCAGTGAAAATAAGAATATACAGGTTAACAGTGACAGGAAAACACTCAGGTGTTGAGAAAAAACAAACAGGCTGAATTCATTCGGGAAGTTTCTAAACTCTTCATTTCTTTCTCTCTTGCTTCTCTCCTCTTGTATGTAGTATCTTTCTTAGGAACTTTATATACATTTATTTCGTGCACAGCATTTCGTCGTGAGTGCACTGTGACCCTTCTAAAAATGCATTGTAGTGCGCAACTCGATTCGTGATTGGCTAATACCTGTTGTGGGTCATTGTCACTGTGAGAGTGATGCTTGCTTACGATTCGTCTGCTTCCTGTTCAAATCTCCCATATGACGTAGCAAATATATTCTGATACTCTTGTTGATGCTAACGAAAACACAATCCCTGTTGTCTCTGAGTAATTACTCTTCAACACGACTTCTAGTGGAGATAAAGATCCCTTGAGTGAGATAAAGAGCCCTTGACACTCAAGAGAGAGAACTCTCCCTTGAGTGTTTTCAGGGGTAGCTAAAAAATGATAAATTCGTTTTTCGTTCATACGAATGTTTCTGCTTTTTTAGGTTCACCGAATGTAAGTTTCTTATAGATTTTGCTATTTCTATAATGACAGATTTATTATATGGATAGAACTGGACTGCAAATATTCAATACTGTTCCGTATACTGTATTGAATTTTTTTCAATACAGTATACGGAACTCTTTTTAGAAAAAACAACTAAAAAGCAACAGTATTCTTGAATAATATTTCACGTTCTCCTTTTGTCAATGATATCAATATTGTTTCTTAACAAAATATCCAAAATTTCAACAATTTCGTTTACAACTTCTGTACTGGTATTTCCAGCTCGTTTACTGACAACGGTCTGTAAAAGGTAGCTAGGTAGTCACTGGAAGGAGAGCTATGCACCAAACCCCTGTGATGATGCATAGAACCGGCCAGGCCTAGCACCTAATGTCCGACCCCGCCTTCTCGTGGTGCGGACCGTTAGTAACTTTCAAAAGAGATACTCTCTTGTGGAAGTGAATGGAAGGGGAGGGCTGCCAGATTAGTGTGGCCTACTGATCTGGACAACTATGACTACTTTTCTTTTTTATCTACCCTGCTGAGGGGTGGTCAACCACACAGGGTCCTGGTGCTGACCATATAAACCTACTGGACTGGACAGATATATGGCTCTGAGCTTGATTATGGATCCTGATTTTGCTGCACTGGTGGGCTTCTGTGGAGGGAAAATCTTCCGCTGTGTTTTCTGTTTGTTTGTGGGTTGACAGCCCCAAGTGAATAGATTCACAGGATATGTTTATCAGCTGGTGGATAATCCTGAGCAGAAGTCATCGCAGGCACCTGAACTCTTTGCTTCTATTGGCATCGTCAAATTCTATATTGGAAGTCTTCCAGTGTAGATGGCTTCAGCCTTTAGTAGTGGGGGAACGGGTCTTTGCCCCATGTCTGCGATTAGGGGGCTGTTTGATATTGTCGGCATTCCCTCTCCCAATAAACATAGCTTCTTTAAACATCCCACTAACCATTTTCTCTCCATAGGTAGTTGGAATGTGAGGACTCTGCACAGAGCTTTTTCTCTTGATGTCCTCACACAAGAATTCCACCATTATAATTTAGATATTCTCGGCTTGCAAGAGACCAGATGGACAGATAAAGGTCAGATTCTTAAAAATAATTTAAATTTCTCTTTTCAGGGAGGGACGACAATAAGCATCACCAAGGCGTGGGTCTGCTTCTCAGCAGACACGCTAACGATGCTCTTCTAGGATATGAGTGCATTAATGAAAGGTTTCTTACAACAAAATATCAGACAAGCGTTAAAGACTTCAATGTTATCTGCTGTTATGCCCCCACTAAGGATGCCGATGAGGATGAGAAGGATAGGTTTTATGAACAACTTCAGGATATTTTGAATTCTGTCAAGAAAGGAGATATTACCCTTGTTCTTGGTGACTTCAATGCCAAAGTTGGTACTGACTCTGACCTTTGGGGAGGAGTAGTAGGCCCTTTTGGTATTGGTAGCTGCAATGGCAATGGGCAACGTCTCCTACAGGTAAGTAAACTCAATGGATTCAGAATAACTAACACTTATTACAAACACCGCGACATACGTAAGTACACATGGGTTTCACCTGATGGGCTGCATAAGAATATGATTGATTACATATTAATTAACAGCAAATGGGCTAGTTCTGTTAGGAATACCAGGATATATAGGGGAGCTGATATTGGATCTGACCATTACCTTGTTAAAAGTGTGTTGCAACTTAAACTTAAAAAGTGTTGTGCTAGGGTTAAAAAATTTACTTTTAATAATGAAGCTCTGAAAGATCCAGTTATAGCCAAAACTTACCATGATAGGTTACTTAGTCATTATGACAGTCATGGTTTGCTTACTACTGAAGTTGAGGAAGAATGGGATCATTTTAAATAAGCTTTTTTTGGACACTAACAGTACTCTTTTAGGAAAAAAGGAACAGAAGAGACAGAATTATCTGAGTGATAAGGCACTTGAGTTTATTTCGGAAAGAAAGAACTGCAGGAATGTCTCTACTCAATACCCTACTAGTCCTAATAGAAAGCATTACAGAGAACGTAATAAACGTGTAAAAGATCAGTTAGCTGCTGATAAGAATCTTTGGCTTGATGGTTTGGCTGACAAAGCCTGAGGAAGCAGTTAGACAGCACAACAGCAGAGAGCTGTACCAGATAGTTAATGTTTTGTGTGGTAGAAAACGGACAGGTATACAAGGATTGAAGGATAAACAAGGTAAGGTTATAGAAGGGGAGGATTCTGTCATGGCTAGGTGGGCTGAGCATTTCAGTGATGTTCTAAACAATGTAGTTAGTTCTACTCCCATTGTTTGCAATGATGATAGATGCATTGGTGGCTTTAATGTTGGCCCTATAACACAATCTGAAATTATTTTGGCTATTTCTAAACTTAAACTTCATAAATCCCCAGGGGTAGATGAAATTACTATGGAAATGCTTAGAGCTGGGAATGTTTCGGTTACCACTTGAATGACTGAAATTTTGAATATCTTTTTATGATAAAGGCATGGTTCCTAAGGATTTTACCAGAGCTATTGTTATTCCTATTTTCGAAAAAGGTGATCGCAGTTCTTGTGATAACTATAGGGGTATCAGCCTACTCTCTGTTCCACGCAAAGTTCTTTCCATGATTGTGCTTAATAGAATTCAGAATCTGGTTGACAGTCAATTGCGTGATGAGCAATGTGATTCAGAAGTGGTAGGGGATGTGTGGATCAGATATCCTCGCCAGTTAATATAGGAAACCTCGTGGAACCGAGGCACAACAGGAATGCGACAACAAAAAGTTGCGTCGACAGTTTGACAAAGTCAGTTACTAACTCAACCAATGCCTTATTGAGAAACGAACATGGACTTTTCGTACCAAGTGAAAGCAGATTCAATGGCGATGCAACAGGACAACGAATTACGAATGTTGGCACTCTAAGTTATCAGAGTGAAGCTATACGTTGATAAAAATACTCTAATTTGCATTTTCTACGGCGATAAAAAAAGTGAAAGTGGACAGATTACACTCCCATACAATTATTCAGATAAACACAAAACGACCAATTGTTATGCCTCAATTATTATTTCGGCCTAACGAACAAATTAAATTCAATGCAAATTCTTCCCACGCATAGTATAGCCCAAGAAACATCTGCTTTTCTCCTCAAGAGGAGCTGGGGTATGGCACGGCTGCTGCGCACAAGAAATAGGACCCCCGCATACACGGAGCAACAAGGAGACCCCATAAATTCACCTCTCTTGACACCAGAGAGCGGATGATTGCAGAGCACTTCGCTATGTCCGACTCTGAGTGAACAGGTGAACCCAGCTTGAAGGTCAGATCGCAGACCCCTCCTAGCCACTTGTCACCACTGCCCTACCCATGAGAACGACTCTGGCCAGGACATCATGGAAAGTTTCGGACAGCAACCGGGCAACCACATTAATCAACAGGGTGGTAATAGCGGCCGAATAATAATAAAACGGGGACGAACAAAGAAGCGAGAGAGATGCCCACATACACTCCGAGAGACACAGAGATGCTAAGATAGCTTCCGAGACTTGCTTAGAGTGCGGGTGTGACACAAGGGGTCTCGCGCACTCCGGAGATCTGTAGTTGAGTGGACAGCTAGAAGGGTGACAGAAGTTAAGATACTTGTGCATTGAATATCATCGATTGCGAGATGCGAATCACTTATGCCACGCCTAATGAAGCCACCAAGCCTAATGAAGTGACCTACAGACCCGGAGCAACGGTGAACGACTTCGAGCCGCCCCCAGCAATCGTCGCTGAAGGAATCGCGAGATGATGCCATAGCCGTGGAAAGAACTCTTCTAATATGAGGTACGAAGTATCACACTTTTCCTCTGGTTAAAAGTGTTGCATGTCTAAATTAGATGATGTTATATTAAATTGTGGCAGTGTTTCCCAATAGCAAAATAGTGTACTTTGAAGTAACCAAAACTATGGCAAAATATCCCATCTTTAAAGTAAGTATTAAATGTCATATTTATGTTTAAGCAAAACCAAAGTGAGTATCCAATCTATTCACAAAATTCTTACACTTCCTCCGTCAAAGAGAGGGTTTGGGTTCATGCGGCTTCTCTTTTCTAACAGATATAATCATTATCAGCCAAAATGATAATGACTGATATTTTGGCTGTTTCTAAACTTAAACTACATAAATCCCCAGGGGTAGATGAAATTACTACCGAAATGCTTAGCGCTGGGAATGTTTCGGTTACCACTTGGATGACTGACATTCTGAATATCTTTTATGATAAAGTCATGGTTCCTAAGAATTTTACCAGAGCTATTGTTATTCCTATTTTCGAAAAAGGTGATCGCAGTTCTTGTGATAACTATAGGGGTATCAGCCTACTCTCTGTTCCACGCAAAGTTCTTTCCATGATTGTGCTTAATAGAATTAAGAATCTGGTTGACAGTCAATTGCGTGATGAGCAATGTGGATTCAGAAGTGGTAGGGGATGTGTGGATCAGATATTTTCACTTAGGCAGATTCTTGAGAAATGTTTAGAGTTTCAGAAACCTTTGGTTGCTAGCTTTGTTGATTTCAAAAAGGCTTTCGACTCTGTTGATCGTCATAATTTGTGGTTGATTGTGAGATCATATGGTATACCTGACAAGTTAGTTAACATAATGAAAGCTCTCTATAATAACACTGAGTCATGTGTGAGAGTTGGTAAGTCTTATAGCAATTGGTTTAGCATTACTTCTGGTGTTCGATAAGGGTGCATTTTGTCTCCTTTTCTCTTTAGCTTGGTTATTGATTATGTTATGCGAAATTCACTTCAAGGGAAAGATTTTGGCCTTAAATGGACTGGAGATACGAAAATTTCTGATTTAGATTATGCTGATGATTTAGCCCTTTTGGCAAATGATGTTGATGAAATGAACTCTTTCATTCGAGCTGTTGATGAGACTGGTAGTAGAGTAGGTTTGGTTATAAACAGAGAGAAAACTAAAGTGATGAAAATTGGTCAGGCAGGTTGTGATTCAGTTAATCTGAATGATTGCAGTCTTGAGCAGGTGTCACAGTTTAATTATCTTGGGAGCTATGTAACAGATAATGGTGATGTGCGGCATGAGATTAACAGACGAATAGGGATTGCTGCCGGGACTTTTAAGAATCTTTGGAGAGTGTGGAGAAACAGGCGTATACACCTAAAGACTAAAATTAGACTGTATAATAGTTTGGTTCTTTCTAGGGTTAGTTATGGTAGTGAAACTTGGACACTTTGTAAACAAGATAACAGGAAACTAGATGCTTTTGATTCCAGATGCTTTACGCAGTATCTTGGGCATTAGGTGGTTCAACTTTGTAACTAATGATGAGGTTAGGCAAAGGAGTTTGCAACCTCCTTTAAGCAGCATATTGTGCAGAGAGAGACTCCGTTGGTTTGGCCATGTTGCCCGTATGAATAATTATAGATTGGCGAATAGGGTTATGAACAGTGTGCCTAAAGGCCTCAGAAAGAAGGGGAGACCTAGGATGCGGTGGGCAGACAATGTCAAACAGGACCTTGTTAGAATTGGTGTGCAGTGGCCAGATGCAGTAGATGTAGCTCAGGATAGACTTGCTTGGAGAACTAAATTGCACTGTCTGGTTGGACCTCCGTAGCCCATGGCTGCTTGATGATGATGATGATGATGATGATGATGATGATGATGATGATGATGATGATGATGATGATGATGATGATGATGATGATGATGATGATGATGATGATGATTACTGACAACCAAAACTGATAATTTTTCACAAGTATCGTCGAAATTCTGGTATAACCCCGAACCCGATTGTTAAATTTCTTTTACTGTTAGTATCATTTTATCTTTTTTAAATATTTTCTCAGTGCGTGAATGTGATTTTCGATAATTTGATATTTCTCAGTAGTTCTACCAGAACGTTTCGTTTCAGTAGCCTTATTGCCCCCTAGTTTCTGAAGATGGCGTTTCTTTCAGCTCAGGAGTGGGATTTCTCGCCTGTAAGATTTCACTCGGAAGTTTCAATTTATATCGGTTTAATATTTCACCTTGCAAGTCGGAATCTGGATTATACATGAACGATTTTTCGGGCATCTCTGTTTCTCTAACTGGCGAGATATCCTCGCCAGCTAATGCGACTTTTTCCAAATATCTCTTAGTTACAGCAGAAATATACAAATAATAATAGCTCTGGTAAAATCTTTAGGAACCATGCCTTTATCATAAAAGTTATTCAAAATTTCAGTCATCCAAATGGTAACTGAAACATTCCCAGCTCTAAGCATTTCCGTAGTAATTTCATCCACCCCTGGGGATTTATGAAGTTTAAGTTTAGAAATAGCCAAACTAACTTCAGATTGTGTTATAGGGCCAACATTAAAGCCAACAATGCATCTATCATCATTGCAAACAATGGGAGTAGAATGAACCACATTGTTTAGAACATCACTGAAATGCTCAGCCCACCTAGCCATGACAGAATCCTCACCTTCTATAACCTTACCTTGTTTATCCTTCAATCCCTGTATACCTGTTCGTTTTCTACCACACAAAACATTAACTATCTGGTACAGCTCTCTGCTGTTGTGCTGTCTAACTGCTTCCTCAGGCTTTGTCAGCCAAACCATCAAGCCAAAGATTCTTATCAGCAGCTAACTGATCTTTTACACGTTTATTAAGTTCTCTGTAATGCTTTCTATTAGGACTAGTAGGGTATTGATTAGAGACATTCCTGCAGTTCTTTCTTTCCGAAATAAACTCAAGTGCCTTATCACTCAGATAATTCTGTCTCTTCTGTTCCTTTTTTCCTAAAAGATTACTGTTAGTGTCCAAAAAAGCCTGTTTAAAATGATCCCATTCTTCCTCAACTTCAGTAGTAAGCAAACCATGACTGTCATAATGACTAAGTAACCTATCATGGTAAGCTTTGGCTATAACTGGATCTTTCAGAGCTTCAGTATTAAAAGTAAATTTTTTAACCCTAGCACAACACTTATTAAGTTTAAGTTGCAACACACTTTTAACAAGGTAATGGTCAGATCCAATTTCAGCTCCCCTATATGCCCTGGTATTCCTAACAGAACTAGCCCATTTGCTGTTAATTAATATGTAATCAATCATATTCTTATGCAGCCCATCAGGTGAAACCCATGTGTACTTACGTATGTCGCGGTGTTTGTAATAAGTGTTAGTTATTCTGAATCCATTGAGTTTACTTACCTGTAGGAGACGTTGCCCATTGCCATTGCAGCTACCAATACCAAAAGGGCCTATTACTCCTCCCCAAAGGTCAGAGTCGGTACCAACTTTGGCATTGAAGTCACCAAGAACAAGGGTAATATCTCCTTTCTTGACAGAATTCAAAATATCCTGAAGTTGTCCGTAAAACCTATCCTTCTCATCCTCATCAGAATCCTCAGTGGGGGCATAACAGCAGATAACATTCAAGTCTTTAATGCTTGTCTGAAATTTTGCTGTAAGAAACCTTTCATTAATGCACCATTATCCTAGAAGAGCATCACTAGCATGTCTGCTGAGCAGCAGACCCACGCCTTGGTGATGCTTTCCATCCTCCCTCCCTGTAAAGAGAAATTTAAAGTTATTTTTAAGTATCTCACCTTTACCTGTCCATCTGGTCTCTTGCAAGCCTAGAATATCTAGGTTATAGCGCTGGAATTCCTGCATGAGGACATCAAGAGAATAATCTCTATGTAATGTCCTCACGTTCCACGTTCCTGCAGAGAGAAAATGATTAGTAGGATTTTTAAAGAAATTAGGTTTATTGAGATTGGTAGGGCCAACAATATCAAACAGCCCCCAGATCGCAGGCATGGGGCAAAGACCTGTTCCTCCTCCGCTAAAGGCTGAAGTCACCGATGCTGGTAGGAACTTCAGGCACCACCTTTTCAAGTGGGCTTTTTCAAGAGCCATATGGCCTGCCTGAGACACATTACTCCAGTTTAGGCTTGACGATGCCCAACTAGCTAAGTAAGGTTCAGGTACCTGCGATGGCCTCTGATTAGGATTATCCACCAGCTGATATAAGGTATCCCATGCCTCTGTTCACTTAGAGCTGGCAACCCAGAAGCAAACAGAAAACACAGCGGCAGACTCTCCCTCAACAGAGTACCAGTGCAGCAAGTTCAGGATCCATAATCAAGCTGAAATCGATAAACAAGTCCAGTCTAGTAGGTATAAATGGTCAGCACCAGGACCCTGTGAAGTTGACCACTCCTCAGCAGGGTTGAAAAAAAAGGAAAAAGTGGCCATAGATGACCAGAAGGCCATACTGAACTGGCAGCCCTCCCCTTCCATTCCCTTCCAAAAGAGAATATCTCTTTTGAAAGGTACTAACGGCCTGCACCACGAGAAGGCGGGGTCGGACATTAGGTGCTAGACCTGGCCGGTTCTGTGCATCATCACTAGGGATTGGTACACAGCTCTCCTTCGAGTTTACGCCTAGGTACCATTTACAGTATACATGGTTAAATATTAAGTTTAACAAAAGATTTGTCTTCCCTGAACCCGATGGACCACAGATTAAAAGTCTAAATGGCCAGAGTGGTACTAATACGTTTCTGTTTAAGAAATTCTTTTCTTCAAAGTCGAAATTTTGAATTTCCATTTGCTTTATTTTAAAAAGAGATCTTCTTTTATCCAGGAATTAAACGTGTTATCATAACCAAAATATTTAACGTAATACTCTTTTTTATTCTTTCTCACTCTAGTTTTCAGAATGGTTTCTACTTTGTAAATATCGTCCGGTTTTTCGTATTTACCATTTCTGGGTGTAAAAACTACCGACGATAGTCTCCCCTTTCAAATCTTTTATCTTATAAGTTATGGGATCTGTGTTTGGTATTTGAGCAATTTCAAAACTTTCTTCTGTGAAATTAGGCAAATATCCCTTTCTGAAAGTCTGTCGCCTATTTTAAATTTTGGTTTCGTAAGAGATTTAATTTTTTTACCAAACAGATTTAAATGCACGATATTTTGGTTTTTCTTTAAACTTGCCTCTTCTGGAGTCATTTTTATTAATCTGTGATAAGAATTATTGTAATTCTTACAATAATTCGTGTAATTAAAAATATTATTATAAATATTAAAAAAATTTAAATCGTGTAATTTAAATTTACAAGTTTCGGAAGAACATCGATCCATTTCCTCGTATTATTGGCAGTGAAATATTTCCACATTTTTGTCTTTAGAGTCCAATTGAAACGTTCAACTATCTGAGCGTTGGTTACATTTCCGGTGGCGAACCATTTCACGCCCGGTTGGCTAAAGAGCGCTTGTGTTTCTCTATTAATAAACTCAGTTCCCTTATCTGTTTGCAACTTGGACGGCTTGCGCTGTCGAAATATTTTGATGAACGCCTTTGTAATCTCGCTACCAGTTTTCTTTTTAACAGGCATTGCCCAAGCGAATTTACTGAAAATGTCAATCACTGTTTAAATGTAATTCGTGTTGTTATCGTGTAATTTAAATTTTTGCATATCGATAAAATCGCTCTGTCACTGGTCGTCCACATCAGAGACGTAAACCCGTCTTGTTTTGAATTTCGTGTAGATGGGTTTATGTAAAGTGTACACATCTTGTTTTTCGAGCAACTTCCTTACCTCTTTTTCTTTCAATTCAGTTTTGCGTATTAGATCATTTATAGCGGAAAATCCCTTTAATGGATCATAGTAAACGGAAGAAAGCATCTTATTTATTGTGTCCTAAGACGAACCGTTTCTTTGTCTTAATGATGGGTTTTGATTATCGTTCTTGAAATTCTTTGTCCTAAAGTTGGATTCTGAATTTCATCCAAATCATTTAATAATTCTTGGTCGGCTTCGTGTCTCTTCTCAGTTTTTGTAGAGTTGTTGTACTTAATGTCGTGCTTTTTGCACGCTTTATCGACATGTGGACAATGTGAGACAGAACTGTTGCAGTCGCTGAGAGAGTGAGGGTAATTAGTTACACACCTCTGACTCTCCAGCACCCCCTTCACGGTGTGATCAGTGAACTCATTGCCAGGTATCCATACATGGGCAGGGATCCACTGGAAATGAACCGTGATTCCGGCAGAAGTGACCTTGGAGTAAGTCTCCCTGATCTTCTGGATGAGGAAGGGTTGCAGCTCTTGCTGTCTCGCTTCTGGAGAGCTTCCAAGGCTGATTTGCAGTCACAGAGGATGACAAAATTGCCTCTCTCGCGGCTGAGGATGAAAAGTGCAGCCTCAAGAATAGCATGAAGCTCAGCACAGGTGGAGGAAGTAAGATGCGGAAGACGGTAACCTCTGTCGATGACCTCGGGGATGGCAAAGGCAGAGGCAGCACGTTGCCGCTCCCGTTCCACAGATCCATCAGTGTAAGACCTCAGTACATCTTTCATATCGTTCAGTGACATAGGTGGTGGAGAGAAATCTGATGGCCAATGGATCAGAGTCGCTTTTCCGACCAAGAGAAGGGATAGTGACATTGATCATAAGATCATTGTTCCTCTAGGGTGGAAGGTCAGGGAAAAGAATATTGCAAGCATCCAGCATCTGTCCCTGCCATCGAGCGTCTGGAGCTGGCAGTAATGACTCGGTCCTAGAAGTCCTTGGCGGACAGGGCGATGGCAGAATGAGGCCTGTCATGCAACTTCCTGAGAAGCTCATGGTTAGAGTGGAGGGAATGGAGCCTCGAGAGATGACACAGTATCTCTTCCAGTGCAGGTGGAAAGGCATTTTCATAAGCCTCTGCAATGAGAGACGCATTACGTGTGTTAGGTCAGAGTCCGAGACAGAGGGGCAGAGATATAGTGTGAACGGTGGCCAACTTGCTGAGCATGTAGCAGAGGCATTGCTCAGAAGGTGACCACTGCAGTTGATGTGGGAGAGGATCAAGTGCTGGTACAAAACCAGGAGGGTCTTGCCACCTAGAGGGGAAGGCCGTAGCAGTCATTTGTGACGTCAGCATTACTGGACCGGACTGCCGGCAGAATACATTGAGAGATAGCTTATCCTTGTTAATAAAACTTCCCATTAAGATTTTGAATATTCATTAATAAATCATCAGTAAAATAATTTGTTTTCATATAATTAAAAAAAAATCCTTCCCACGTTTTTTTCTAATTTTTTTAGAGATAACGTTTTTGTTTGCTTTGATTAGTATTGATAAACCATTAATTACCATTTCCGATTATACAGATAGCTTTAAATTATTATTTAGATAATAACACTCTTTAAATATTCGGAAATTTCAAAACTTTTATCTAATTTTGCAAACGATCGATTAATGTATTGAACAACTACTAAATTTTCACTCTTAAAGGATTCTAGAGGTGCGAAATATATTTAGAAAAAAACTACTTGTTACAAAATACCACAGATATCTATTTTTTTTCACAAATATGTATGTATATATATATATAAGAGGTCTAAAACATTATTTAAAGAAAACAGTATGTTTCAATATTGCATATGTTAAGAAAAACAACCAACAAATTCCACATTAAAAATACTTTTATTTGAAATCTGAGAAAACAAATATATATAGGATACACATTACAATGAAACAAATATTTCATTGTTTACTTTATTTTTAAGAAAATTGTGCAATTAAAACAGGAAAATTCACCAATCATATGGGAGAATTTTTAAGCAATATGAAGGAACTTAATATTGTGCAATACTATTCAAATTGAAAAGGAAAATTTTATGATATTCCATTCATCTCAGTTGAACAATTGCTGATTTTTTTAAATAGTTTAATATAAAAGCTGTTTTTAAAATGCATCACATTAATAAAAACTGTTTCTAGGACAACTATGACTTTTAGATAAAAAGAAAAGAAAAACTGCTTTCCCAAAGTTTTTCACTTAATGCATATTAAAACTGATTTCTTCACATAACATAGAATTTTTTATCCTTTTTGGTATCATAAGAAACTTTAATAGAAAAAGAATTCTGAAGAAACATGAAAGCAACATCTAAATACACGTGGTCAAAAGGTTTGAACAGATTCAAAATACAACAGAAATATAAAATATAATGAGTATCATACAATGTAAAGGTCACATTGAAATATCCATATGCACTCAGTGATTATGAAACCTAATTCCATGTTATGTCAATGGAAAGCTAATTTCAAACCTTTGTAACTTTTAAAATGAGCTTTTATGAAAAAAAAATGAAATGAAGATCAATTAAAGATCTCTATCAAATTTATTTAAATCTATGTTCATTAAAAATCAAAGAATTATGGAAACTGGAATATTTAATATGAACAATGGATGTTTAAAATATTGATCTGGGAAGTAGTTGAAATAAGTTAATCTCAAAACAGTATCCCATATTAAATTTTATTAGCATAGCTTTAGCAGAAAATGTAACAATCATTTTAATTTTCACCAACTTTGCAGAATGCGAATTACTGTTTAAGATGTTGATATATAATAAAATACCCCTTCACAGAGTGTAAACAGTTGCTTACAACAGAGGTCTGACATGAGCCTGTAAGTTTATACGCCATAGTAGGTCTGTGAGGATGGCGGAAACCCGGCAGAAAAACAACACGAACAACCATGCCTTACCTAGGGCTCGAACCCAGGTAAGTAACCAAGCGAAGCCTATTAAAATACTAAATGAATATTATTGGAATATAGAAAATTAAGATAGATTTTTAACTTATATATATTCAATCATATTTTCCCATGAAATGTTTATTTTAGAAATTACAGAGCTTTGAAATTATCTTTCCATGGATATAACATGGGATTGGGTGGTCATAATTCACAGAGTGTATATGGGGTAGTTTCATGGTAGCAAACACAGACTTTTATAACACGGAATTTAAAATATTTATGATAACCATAGTTTGAATTGTGAAATGAAAACAATATATTTGTACATACTTGTAATAAGAAAAGATTTAACTTGTAAAATTTGCAGCTATATATATAATTAGTAAAATTGTAGCATCATCAGCAACTTAGATTTAATGACATTGCAAAACTTGAATTAAGTAAAAATAAAGTACTACAAGCAATATATATCAACTATTGAACATTTTACTAACATTCAATAGATAGAATTAGCATCTAAAATTTTCTTATATTTTTATAGAGAGGTCAAGCTGTTTCAAATGATTCAGTATACTCCAAATGTGCAAATCAAATTGAAGTATTAAAAAAAAATATCTAAATGTCATTTACATAAAGGTTGATGAAGTCACAAAAATAAACTACACTAGTAGGCTCTTAATAAGATTTCTTCCCAAAGGCAAGTCAATAAAGTAACTTTAAATTTGTATAGTGTCAAAAATATACAGAACAGAAAAAAAGTTTTGCTATTTTGTAAAGAGCATATACTTAACATGTATGGAAACATTTTAAAAAAAACACTATTCTAATCTTGACCTACTGCAGGGTTTTTTTAATTTAAGTCATTAACTATTATGCATATCTTAACTGCCATATCTGGTGAAGATACTTTCAAATGCTAAGAGCAACAGGGTATATTTCCTTTATAAACAGATGTCCTTACACTAAAATTTAAATATTACTTGAACTCACTATCAGTGTGAAACCAATTATTAACAAAGAACTTGGAAGAAGAAAATATGTATCAGAACCAGTACAAGGTTTCTAATAACATAGTCAATCATCTCCCTCCAAGCAGAAACTGACATCCCCAATGATACAGAAAACCTTATTGATCTGTTGACCAGGCTAGTTTATAGGCATATGAAACACCCATTGGCAATCACTATTAGAAATTTAAAAACTCCTACATTTGCAAGGCAGCAGAAGCCACGAGATATGCATATATATATTAAAGAAAATCAAGGAATAAATTAACTTCCTAAATCTCCCATGGCTTTTACAAAAACCAAAGATTGACACTAAAGTTTTCTACTTATAATATTCTCAGTTTAAAGTAATGAAGGTAAAATAATATTCAGAAAATTCTATTTGCAGTTTAACGAGTTTCAGTTGATCATTTGATCCAGAAACTGGTGGTATATGCTCCTACAGAAAATTATAAATTTCAAACCCCCACTAAATACATGTATAACAGAAGCAATGAAATGGATTGGAAAGAAAATCATATACTGTCACATACTGCATCCAGTACTGAATAGCTGTCCACACAAAAGCATCCACCCCAAGTATTTGATACATTGATAAAAAAAATTTAAAGACAACCAAAAATATAATTTATCTTCAGGAGTCCAGCCATAAGAGTATAGTGGGAAGTGAAAATGTTGTGGAATTGGCAAAAGATCACTCAAAAGTAACACTAAACACAAAATTAAGAAAAAACCTACTGACAAGTGCAGGAAGAGATTCCCTTTGATCATAGATTTAGCCACAAAAGTCGTGTTGAATCAGTAAAATAAAATAAAAATAAATAAATAAATACCCCCTCAAGCAGCTGCTTGCTACAGAGGTCTGACAGGAGCCTGTCAGTTTATAGGCCATAGTAGGTCTGAGAGGATGGCAAGACCTCAGCAGACATTAAAATAAAAAGGAAATAAATCTAGTAGACCCTGTACAGTAGCAGAATATAGTTAAAGGAACTGAAAATAGCTATTGCAGCTTGCATGCAATAAAATTTCCACTAAAATATTGCAAAATGTTTGACAATAAAGTTAACCAGTTTTTATGTCTAAAAAACAATGGTTGAAACAATAGCACACCATTTCAAAGTGTTTTCCACCATTGTACTTATTGGGCTATAATTATTTAAAGGTGGGTCTATGATGTTGTGGAGACTTTTCCATTACAGTGTATCATTACTTTCCAAAAGGCTTCATGCTAACTGATGTAAATGACAACCAGCTATTTTTACCTCCCTCCAAATTTGATATTTCTTAACCTTCTTTTTAACATTAGGTACTTTAAGGTACTTACAGACTAGCCAAGTACACGAGCAGATGGACAATCCAAAGACTCATGTAATATGAAAAATTAAAAAGCATGCATCATAGAAGATCCATGTTCAATTACTGGCGCAAAGCCTGTGGAAATTGTTCTCCAGATATTAAAGATGAATGAAGATTAATAATTTCTTTATTCAATTATCTTTATTTAACAGTTTAAAAGAAATTATCTGCATTGGGTGAAATTAAGACATTGGATTCAGGACTCAATAACATATTTACTTAAAAATATCAACCACTGATATCAAATTTGTAACATGATTGAGATTACCAAACATAAATTTTTGAATTATATTAAATCTCAAAAGAGTAATTTTTAAGGTGTGAAATTAGACAATCAGCATTTTGACTTTCACACAATATCAAATTGTATAAAAATCTGAATATAATTTTTCTCAAAGTGAAAGTAACATACATAAATTAATCCACAATACCTCATTGATTTACTAACATTTAATCACTATCAAACTCCTCAAGTATTATGATGATAATGAGTATAGTGGAAAAATTACCTTGAGCCAGGTGAGATCCAAACACATAACCACCAGACGTAGGGTTACTCGATGCCAGTGTTATAAAAAGAGGACAGAGCTAGAAATGGAGGACATGCTTTCTTTGTGAAATAAAATAAGTTTTTTCGTACTAAGTTTTTGCCAAGTACTAACTAACAGTTGAGTCAAAAAAAGAAACAATACTCATTGAATGTACTATAAAATATATGGTGCGGTGATTTTTATTCCTATTTAATAAGCAATCAAAGGTTATTTCTCCTAAAGTGTCATAATGATTAGTAACTATGCACTGTCATAAAAAGTAAACTTTCTGTTACTTCAAACTCTGACTGAGGTAGTGGTCAGCAATGATTTCAGTTTTGGCAGAGCATGCTCTTGTATGAGAAGGCTCCTCTAAACTAGAAGTAGTTCCTTAATTACTGCAGTCTTTTATGTTGCAAAAAAAAACTGCTATCAACTTTCACAGTTCCATCTATACGTGGGTGGAAGTAAAAGTTTTTCCAGTTTTCTAAAGCTCATAATTCTTAAATCTGACATGTAAATTGTACATATTGAGATTAGAGAGAATAGTAACTTTTACAATGTCAGTAGAGTTAATTTAGCATTCATGATTTGCATTTACAATAAATGTTATTATAGTCATGGTTTCAAGAAATTTAGAAAAGTACAAAAAATGAGTGCTTTAATTTTAGTTTGAAACATGTTATGAATTTACACAAAAAGGAGGACATTCGTGCATTTTCAAAATTCTGAGAGGACATGAGGTGAAAAAGGAGGACTGTCCTTCCTTTGGGGGACATATGGTAACCCTAACCAGGAGGTCATGGGTTTCAGATCCCACCTGATGATTCAATTTTTTTTCTTCTGCACCAATTGTCATCATGATATTTACACAGCTTAATAGCAATGAAATGCTTAGTAAAATTATAGCATATATGCTACCTTGGACAGTTGGTTTAACTAAAGTTTCAAGTTTCCTTTTTTTGTTTCTAGCACTTGTTACAATGTTATTGTTTTGGGCACAATAATTTTTTTAAAGTGTATTTGTGGATGCTTTAAAAGTAGTTGAACAGTATGTTCATTAACACACTGGTCATATAGCAAACATTCCCTCTCCATCAGTATCTGGATACTTTAGAGGTCAGAAAGCTTTCTCCCAGTTTTCATGTCAAACATGCTGGTTTCTCTTTCGACATCAGATGCTGCAAAGTGGAGTTCACACACCTATGTATGCAAAAGAAATATTGAGAATATGTGCAAAAAAACCTCTGATGAATGATAAACATTAAAACAAAAATCCAAACACCAGGAATACTGTTCACCATACACTAAAAAATTTATTCAGAACTGAAGACTTTTTTTCTTCGAAAGTAAAAGCTATAATTGTATTCAAAACAATTCTATAATCAGTGTATTTTCTAAGTTTTGAATAAAAAAACCATGGTTAAAAAGAATGAATTCTCCCAAGGAATGCACCTATTCTACCAGTAAGCTGGTTTTTCTCAATATTTCTAGCACTTCTTTTATCGTATATAGTTTACCTTGAAAGCTAATGCTAACCATCTAATAGCATTCCACTGCTAGTACTAACCATAAAGTGCTTTTGGTAATGCCACTATAAGGTGATAATGTAAAATATAATGCGAAAAATCATACTGAGCTGAAAATCATTTAAAACAACACTCTTATGAATGAACGTTTAAAGGTTTGAAATATTTCAGTCCACGAATTGAGCCTGAAAACAACTCCAGCAATAAGTTTATTGTTTCAGACAATTTCCTCTTACTGTGATTTTCAGTTTATTAGGCATAAATTTGTTTATATAGACAACACCTGGTATTATACTAATGCTGAAAGGTATTAGGAATCGATTGGTCAGGAAGTTTACTGTTGTCGACAGTTTCTACAATAAACTTTTACCATTACATATCAGTAAAATCAAAATACCTCAAATTTTTGTGATAATATTTTGACTCCTTCAGTTGTAAAATCCAAACCAGTGGTCAGTACAGAGGTTAAACTTTGAAGTAAACTTGAAAACAATATTGTATGCATTTATGGTGTTTAATATATTTATATTTGCATAATAGATGAAGTGACAGATATCCCCTCAAATATTCTCTAATATGATTATAGAATACATTTCTAACAAAATTAAAACAAAAGCTGCAGCCACATGCAATAAAGATATGAGAGTAGATTGTTATACCTTTATTATAATACACCTTAATTATCTCATTTCAGAATGAGTGTGATTGGAAATATATGCACTTTTAATTACTCCTTTCAATGTAGAAAAATTATTTCGTTACTATTAAATCCTTTTTCAAAATATCTTTTCATTTATTAATCCATATGTACATTAGCTGTATCCCATCCATTCTTTAATATCCATTACACATTGACTTGATTTCAGAGAAATAATTATGCAGATTAATTTCTTCATAAAGCCTGTCATATATATTCACAAAGCCATCTCTAGTTTTGAACCTAGGTCCAATTTGTATCCAAGTATACCAATAACACCAAAATAATTTCTAATACTTCTGCAGAGATTTTGTATTTAAAAGTAGGTTTTCCTATGATCTTACCTTTGGTTCATATATGTATTTCAAGTTTAACATTATCATCATATTAGCTTATACGAGAGATATAATTAAACTTTATGGTATATAAATATAGTGATATAACATTAGACTCTGAAACTCTCCCAACAAAAGTATCAATTTCTTAACCTACTACTGTAAATCTATTAAATAAAAAGTCTAGTCACTGTGAAATATTCTTTTCTATTTAACATTTTAACATATGTACATTCGACATTTAAACTTTTACTTAATAAAAATAACGTCAAATTATTCCATACAAGATCAATGATATTATATATGTATATTATACAAGCCTAACATACAATAATTAAAAAGATAATTTTCACTTCAGAAGTTCATAAATATGACAACAGATATTAATACAGAATACAGTTCTCATTACCTTGGGGGGCGGGGGTGGCTCAGTCGGTAGCGCGCCAGGCTCGTAATCTGTAGTTCCCAGGTTCGAGTCCCAGCTGGGTCAGCGTTGAGATTTATCTCCGCAAAATTCCCCGCCCTGCCCACGGTCAGTAGGGGACACCGATGGGCTTGGAAAGGCCGCCGTCCATCGGATGGGACGTTAAGCCGTGGCCCCGTGTGCGGGAGAGCCATACCCTGTGCACGTTAAAGAACACGCTGGATGGCCTTGACGGGAGACTACCATCTGTCTCCCAACAGCTGTTCCAGTGGGTCCCCTCCCCCAACCTTCTCTGAGCCTTCGGGGTCCATGTGACCTGGCCATTTAGCCCATGGTGTGCAAAAAAGTGCCGCTCAGAGGTAAAACAACCCAACCCAACCCAACTCATTACCTTGGATAGTTTTGTCTTGGTATCGAACGAATCCATTTCTGTCGCAAATCTATATCTTCGGGAAATTTCTTTTCCCCGTCGTAATTGCTCTAGCACGAGGAACATAGCAGCGCGATGGCATTTCGCTAGAAGAATTATGGAATTTAATACTCTGTGCACACACCAAATCAAACGCGGCAAACTTCTTGAACACTAACTATAGCAAGATGGAGGCGACACTACTAGAATACCACGTTCTCCTGTGTTACGGCCTGGGTCGACTAAAATGACGTCATCAGCATCGCTTCAGCGACTGGTATGGCCTTCTCCTCTAGGTGGTGTTGGTCTTGCAGGAACTTCCCCAGTGGGTACCAACAAGGAAAGACAGTATGTTTCACTGCGCAGCAGCAACTGTCTTAAGATGCTGGATGTGGGGCCCCCAGCTCAGCCTGCTGTCCAGGACCACACCAAGGAACTTATGCTGATGGACAGCCTTGATATGATCTGGCCCAAGCAAGAGGTCAGAGAAGGTGTCTCCTCGTGAGAACCATGTCCACAGTCTTATCAGTGAAAAGATGAGGCTTAGGTTGTCGAAGAATTTGACGACCATGTCCACAGTTCGTTTCATCACGAGCTGAGCATAATAGGGCTCCTGGCTAGGGAACAGATGCAGGAACAGATGCATGATTAATGGTGAGGGAGATACTGAGCGTGTTGCCCAGCTTCACGCAAACAGTTCTGTTGGAGAGGTACGTTGCAATCCACTGGATGATATTGCCTCTGAGGCCGAGATCCTGGAGCCTGCAGAGAATATCCGAGTGGGACAGGGAATCGAATGCCTTCTGGATGTCAAAGAAGACAGCGACAGTAGTCTCTCCCACAGACAGCACCTGATCAGCAGCAGAGGTGAAGTCGATGAGATTGTCCGACGTGCATCTCCCTTTGCAGAAACCCGAGAGGCTGTCAGGGAGGAGGCATTGAACTCTAGATACCATTCCAGGAGTCCAAGGACCAGTCTCTCTAGGATATTGCAGAGGAAAAACGATAGAGCAATGGGCCTGTAAGAGGACAGCTCAGTGGTGGGTTTCCCCTGCTTCAAGATAGGCACGATGTGTGTTGCCTTCCATGACTCAGGTACTCTGCAGGTGGTCCAGGAGTGATTGAAGGCTTTAAGAAGCACAAGCAGAGCCTCAGGTGACAGGTTAGCTAACTGAGTATAGCTGACGCATTCAGGGCCTGGGACCGATGAGTGCTTCGAAGCCCCAATAGCAGAGGTGAGTTCCTGCAAGGTGAGAGGATCATTAGAGTAGGGCTGTGGAGCCATATCCTGATCATTCACCAGTGGAGCAGAAAGAGAAAGGTGAGGTGCTGCAAAACGGCATTAGCAGTGGCGGCTACGTCCTCCCCACGGGACAGGGCAAGGTTATGGAAGGGGAGGGCAGGCTGCATCTTCCCCGTCAGGTTCTCGATGAACTTCCAGACTTTTCCAGAAGGGGCGAAGACGTTGATGCTGGAGAAGAGGGATCGCTACCTGAACCTTTAACGCCAGTTAAGGTACCTTCTGATCGCAGGATGTTGCTTTCTAGCATGAAGAATGTCTGGAAATCTACCAGAGTGGTGGGCGCGTCTTTCGGCTCGGAGGCGAATGGTGCGAAGAAATTTATAATGGATATCCGGAGGGGGAAGATGCCCGGGTATCGAGATTGTAACAATGCAAGCATCAGAGGCAGCAGTGAGAGCCTCTGACACTGCAGTGAGATCAGTAGTTTCGATGGCAGCGAGTCCTTGAGCCGAGATCTGCAGAAATAGCTGCCAGTCGATAAGCTTCGACATTCGTCTCGGAGCTGCACATCCCTTGGGTAGCAAGGAGATATTCAGTGGGAAGTGGTCACTGCCCCAGGTGTCAGGGTCAACTGACCAGCTGAGGCTTTGACCAATGCTGGAAGGACAAAGGGTCAGATCAATGGAGCTGTAGGTACTCGGAGATCTGTAGAACGTGGGTGAGTCATCGTTGGTGATAAAGAGATTGTGCTGGAAGATGACATTCTCGATATCCTCCCCTCGCTGATCACTGTCTCCACCACAGGATGACCTATGGGCATTAAGGTCACCACAGAGAATCCATCGCTGAGGGCACTGCAAAAGAATATCCTGTATGGTGGATACAGGAAAGGCAGTGCAAGGCTGGATGTAATAGTATATCAGGGTGATATCATGGCTGTTCAGCCAGATGGGGCATGCTACGAAATCACTGTTCGCATTGGTGAAAGTGAGATCAATAGCAGGATGCGTGACATTCTTGCGCGCAAGAATCGCCGCATTGCAGGAAAGCAGATAACTCTTCCTTGTGTGCACAATATAGGGATTGAAGACACAATGATCAGGGAGGTTGGCCTCACAGAGAGCAAGGATGGGAACTGGCATGATGTTGATGTAGTTCCTGACGTCTGCAGCCTCGCTCCTGAAGCCCCTGCAGTTCCACTGAAGGATGGAAGGGATGTCAGTCACTCCGTTGGCCATGCTCATAGTCGGGTGGGAATAAGGAACCATGGAGAAAAGCTAGTCCACATAGAGTGCTTAGCAGTCCATAAAGTGTGATATGAGGGAGGTTAACTGGTTGAGGATCGTCAAAGTTCGAGGTTCAGACTCCTCTGGAAGAGCGGGAAGTTACGACCTTGATGACATCCACAAGTAGAGAGAGAATGGTGGGCAGGAGGACCGTGTCCCTGTGTTCCTTCCTGAAATCCTGATGCGTCAAGGAAGAGGAAGGCTTCTTCAGATCAGGCCGACAAGCAGCCTTGCTCTTCATTATCCTCTTTTCCTTCCTGGCTAACTGCTTGGCCTCAATGAGGCAGGGTTCTGCCATGGAGGTTGCAGCAGAAATCTGCACCCTGGAGGTATCTGCAGCACAAGGGGCCTCAGGGACAGGAACAGAGGGCTTCCCCTCATGAAGGGGGTCAGAATTCAAAATGGCGGAAAAAATCGCAGGATTTGTGATGATGACGTCAGAATTCAAAATGACGGACGAACGACAAAATCGCGGGACTTTTTGAAAAGGTGGCGTGGTCGAAAGCGCGATATCAGAGGGACTTTCTTTTAAATGATTGCGATTATTATATCAATTTTTCGATTACACATAGTGGTATATTACTATTCACGTTTTTCTTGTTCAAGTCAATTACTTTATTATTTTGATCGGTTACTTTCATTCTAATGTTGTAAAGGTAATCAGTTTTATTCAGCAGTAAATATATGGGGAAGAATGGATGTGTGTCGATTAAACTGCCAAGCAATGTTTGAGGCATCAAACTGTACAACACGTCACTTTTCTTGTTATTGAGATAGGAAGATTCGACAATAGAACAGTGAATCAGAATGCGATCGACGCCTCTCGTTATGTTGGGTGAAGGGGTTAAATGAATAGGAACCGCATTTTACTCTCATTATGTTGGGTGGGAACTTTCCTTAGTTTTTTGCTGCATCGATAACTTTCGATTCGAACCCTAGTATTTCTCGCAACTTTCCTTTGGCAAAATCTATTTTATTTCCTCTTGCCAAACGAATAACAAATCTTAATGTGGGTAGGTTGCTTTCTATTATTATAGAGCTAGGATCTCCAAAGACATTTTTTAAAACATCATTAAATCCGTCTATATCGTACATTCCATTCGGAAAAGTTATTTTATTCCATTGCCTTCCATTGAAGTATTTCAGAGTGTTATTGTTATATTTATCACTGATGTTGTACCAGGAATACCAAATATTGCTACCGATTAGGTTATCTCATATTCACCATTTAGTGTGATCGGCATTTCGTAATTAATTTCCAAATCTTAGGGGTTGTATGACGTAATAGTAGAGGAATTGATAGTTATGAGTACCATATTTATTAATGTGGTGTAGTACTATGTAGTACACATATGCTAGTTGTTACCAACAATTCATTCTAATCGTTAGGGGTTTGTTCAAACTGATACAATACACCGTATGGGCTTATGTTATTATTCCTTCGTTTAATGTAATAGATGAAATAGGAATCGCATTTTACAGAATAATTTGTTTGAATCTGCGAAGAGTTATACACGATTGGCTTTTAAGATGTAAGTAAAGAGTGTTTTATTTCTTCTGGTGGCGAAAAACCAAATGAATGAAAGTACTCGACGTAAGGTAACTTCGCATCATTCAAATAAGCTACCCAATGAGTTCCTGAACCATGGGAAGCATCAAAGTTCATCATCATCATCATCCTCAAGGAGCCATGAGCTAGGGAGGTCCAACCAGACCGCGCAGTTTAATTCTCCAAGCATATCTGTCCTGAGCTACATCTGCTGCATCCGGCCACTGTACACCAATTCTAACAAGGTCCTGTTTGACATTGTCTGCCCACCGCATCCTAGGTCTCCCCCTCCTTCTGAGGCCTCTAGGCACACTGTTCATAACCCTATTCGCCAATCTATAATTATCCATACGGGCAACATGGCCAAACCAGCGGAGTCTCTCTCTGCACAATATGCTGCTTAAAGGAGGTTGCAGACTCCTTTGCCTAACCTCATCATTAGTTACAAAGTTAAACCACCTAATACCCAAGATACTGCGTAAGCATCTAGAATCAAAAGCATCTACTTTCCTGTTATCTTGCTTACACAGCGTCCAAGTTTCACTACCATAACTAACCCTAGAAAGAACCAAACTATTATACAGTCTAATTTTAGACTTTAGGTGTATACGCCTATTCCTCCACAATCTCCATAGATTCTTAAAAGTCCCGGCAGCAATACCTATTCGTCTGTTAATCTCATGCCGCACATCACCAGTATCAGTTACGCAGCTCCAAAGGTAATTGAACTGTGACACCTGCTCAAGACTGCAACCATTCAGATTAACTGAATCACAACCTGCCTGACCAATTTTCACCACTTTAGTTTTCTCTCTGTTTATAACCAAACCTACTGTACTACCAGTCTCATCAACAGTTCGAATGAAAGAGTTCATCTCATCAACATCATTTGCCAAAAGGGCTAAATCATCAGCATAATCTAAATCAGAAATTTTCGTATCTCCAGCCCATTTAAGGCCAAAAGCTTTCCCTTGAAGTGAATTTCGCATAACATAATCAACAACCAAACTAAAGAGAAAAGGAGACAAAATGCACCCTTGTCGAACACCAGAAGTAATGCTAAACCAATTGCTATAAGACTTACCAACTCTCACACATGACTCAGTGTTATTATAGAGAGCTTTCATTATGTTAACTAACTTGTCTGGTATACCATATGATCTCACAATCAACCACAAATTATGACGATCAACAGAGTCGAAAGCCTTTTTGAAATCAACAAAGCTAGCAACCAAAGGTTTCTGAAACTCTAAACATTTCTCAAGAATCTGCCTAAGTGAAAATATCTGATCTACACATCCCCTACCACTTCTGAATCCACATTGCTCATCACGCAATTGCCTGTCAACCAGATTCTTAATTCTATTAAGCACAATCATGGAAAGAACTTTACCTGGAACAGAGAGTAGGCTGATACCCCTACTCTCTGTTCCAGGTTATCACAAGTGTTCTTGTGATAACTAGGGGTGAACAACTCTATAATTCACCCCTAGTTATCACAAGAACTGCGATCACCTTTTTTGAAAATAGGGATAATAATAATAGCTCTGGTAAAATCTTTAGGAACCATGCCTTTATCATAAAAATTATTCAAAATTTCAGTCATCCAAATGGTAACTGAAACATTCCCAGCTCTAAGCATTTCCGTAGTAATTTCATCCACCCCTGGGGATTTATGAAGTTTAAGTTTAGAAATAGCCAAACTAACTTCAGATTGTGTTATAGGTCCAACATTAAAGCCACCAATGCATCTATCATCATTGCAAACAATGGGAGTAGAACTAACCACATTGTTTAAAACATCACTGAAATGCTCAGCCCACCTAGCCATGACACAATTCTCACCTTCTATAACCTTGCCTTGTTTATCCTTCAATCCCTGTATACCTGTTCGTTTTCTACCACACAAAACATTAACTATCTGGTACAGCTCTCTGCTGTTGTGCTGTCTAACTGCTTCCTCAGCTTTGTCAGCAAGGCCATCACAAGCCAAAGATTCTTATCAGTAGCTAACTGATCCTTTACACGTTTATTAAGTTCTTTGTAATGCTTTCTATTAGGACTAGTAGGGTACTGATTAAGGACATTCCTGCAGTTCCTTCTTTCTGAAATAAGCTCAAGTGCCTTATCACTTAAATAATTCTGTCTCCTCTGCTCCTTTTTCCCTAAAAGATTACTGTTAGTTTCCAAAAGAGCCTGTTTAAAATGGCCCCATTCTTCCTCAACTTCAGTATTAAGCAAACCATGACTGTCATAATGACTAAGTAACTTATCATGGTAAGCTTTAGCTATAACTGGGTCTTTCAGAGCTTCAGTATCAAAGGTAAATTTTTTAACCCTAGCACAACACTTTTTAAGTTTAAGTTGCAAGACACTTTTAACAAGGTAATGGTCAGATCCAATTTCAGCTCCCCTATATCCCCTGGTATTTCTAACAGAACTAGCCCATTTGCTGTTAATTAATATATAATCAATCATATTCTTATGTAGCCCATCAGGTGAAACCCATGTGTATTTATGTATGTCGCGGTGTTTGCAATATGTGTTAGTTATTCTGAAACCATTTAGTTTACTTACCTGTAGGAGACGTTGCCCATTGCCATTGCAGCTACCAATACCAAAAGGGCCTATTACTCCTCCCCAAAGGTCAGAGTCGGTACCAACTTTGGCAATGAAGTCACCAAGAACAAGGGTAATATCTCCTTTCTTGACAGCATTCAAAATATCCTGAAGTTGTCTGTAAAACCTATCCTTCTCATCCTCATCAGCATCCTCAGTGGGGGCATAACAGCAGATAACATTCAAGTCTTTAATGCTTGTCTGAAATTTTGCTGTAAGAAACCTTTCATTAATGCACTCATATCCTAGAAGAGCATCAATAGCATGTCTGCTGAGCAGTAGACCCACGCCTTGGTGATGCTTTCCATCCTCCCTCCCTGTAAAGAGAAATTTAAAGTTATTTTTAAGTATCTCACCTTTACCTGTCCATCTGGTCTCTTGCAAGCCTAGAATATCTAGGTTATAGCGCTGGAATTCCTGCATGTAATGTCCTCACGTTCCACGTTCCTGCAGAGAGAAAATGATTAGTAGGATTTTTAAAGAAATTAGGTTTATTGAGATTGGTAGGGCCAACAATATCAAACAGCCCCCTGATCGCAGCATGGGGCAAAGACCTGTTCCTCCTCCGCTAAAGGCTGAAGTCACCGATGCTGGTAGGAACTTCAGGCACCACCTTTTCAAGTGGACTTTTTCAAGAACCATATGGCCTGCCTGAGACACATTACTCCAGTTTAGGCTTGACGATGCCCAACTAGCTAAGTAAGGTTCAGGTACCTGCGATGGCCTCTGATTAGGATTATCCACCAGCTGATATAAGGTATCCCATGCCTCTGTTCACTTAGAGCTGGCAACCCAGAAGCAAACAGAAAACACAGCGGCAGACTCTCCCTCAACAGAGTACCAGTGCAGCAAGTTCAGGATCCATAATCAAGCTGAAATCGATAAACAAGTCCAGTCTAGTAGGTATAAATGGTCAGCACCAGGACCCTGTGAAGTTGACCACTCCTCAGCAGGGTTGAAAAAAAAGAAAAAAGTGGCCATAGATGACCAGATCAGTAGGCCATACTGAACTGGCAGCCCTCCCCTTCCGTTCCCTTCCAAAAGAGAATATCTCTTTTGAAAGGTACTAACGGCCTGCACCACGAGAAGGCGGGGTCGGACATTAGGTTCTAGACCTGGCCGGTTCTGTGCATCATCACTGGGGATTGGTACACAGCTCTCCTTGCAGTTTACGCCTAGCTACCATTTACAAGTCACTATACCATTTTCGTTCCTGAATATTTTTGTTGGCAAAGAATCGATAGAGTATACACCACGAAATCCATTTTCGCTTTTCATTATTTTTTCGATATCTAAGTTACTTAATGACTCTTTTATTTTTCAATCCCTGAGCTATTTGTTTTTCTGGAATGTACAAAACACTTCTCTTTCTTTCATTTTTAGATAAGCCAGCTGCGCTTTGCTATCCGGGAATGTGTAACTCTTTTCCCAATACTTTTTGTGCAAGTTTAGTACCAGTATATCCCGCAGCTCAAAATGCAGCTGGTTTTCCCAATGCTACGAATGCAGATATTAAGAAACGAAGAAATACGCCAAACTGTGTTTTACTGAAACGAAGTCGAACTGGCGTTTTAGATTTTTTCAGTTTAATGATTTATCTCTTTGTCAGTTTTGAAATATCTTTGCCGTTTTTCTGAGGATCAATACTTAATGATATGGGATTCTTGTTCACAAACGCACGTTTCAATTTTTCCTTTTGTCCAGGCTTTAAACTAGTTAGATAAATGTGATACATCATTACTCTTTATTCTATATAAATTAAGCATGTATTGTGTCAAGTGTAGAATGAGCACTTTAACAGATAATGTTGATTATGTGAAATCAAAAAATAATACAGTAATGATGAGAGGTAGATGTGGATGATGTGGAACAATTAAGTATAAATTTGTAAACAGAAAGGTAAATTTGGTGGGAATATACTAAGTTGGATTCAGAAAACGATGAAGATAACTGAGAAGCAGTTAGCTTTTTTATAGATTTCGCCGGTTTTATTCACTGCTTACTTCTCGAAAAAATTGGGGTGCTTTTCTCATATCTACTCATTCTCACTGGAACACAGGAAATCGATACGTTCAGCACTCTAAAATCTATCTTTCCATCGCATGTTTTTTCTCCCGCAACCCCCGAAACCACATTTTACCTGTTGATTTTGAACTGTCATATTTTTAAATTAATTTCTCCAAAACTGTCTTGCTTTTATCGACTTCTCCGATTAACCGGATTCTTTCCAACCCAACAGCTGAATAATTCAGTGAAGCGTTGATAACTGCAACATTTTCCCAAAAAAACCTCTCGTGTCCTGTCTTTCACGCAGAGCGCCTTCCCAAAATTAATTTAAAGCTCCTCTCCCCAAAACTCTCCCATTGGTTAACATGGGATTCCCTATATTTTAACATTGGCCCAGAACTCCCAAGTACTACACTACTGGTGGTCATAATGCTTTGACTCTCGGTGTATGTATATAACTTTTGACCTTTAAATTCCAAGAATTTATTTTCTCCAGCACTTTCAAAACTTTTTTAATACATGTAATTGCATGTTTTTGCATTAACTTCATTTGTTTCTTTAAGCGAAATATTTAAAAAATCTTTTTGATTGGAAAAATTGTGATCGTTTCCAAAACTTGTTGCGCATTATTAAAAAATTTATTTCAATTATTTAAGGGCACAACTCAATGCCATACGTAACATTTAAGCTAAAATACGTTAATTAAATACAAAATATGCGTATCTTAGGTTAATAATACAAAAGGCAGAAAAAGTAGATTAACTTACATTTACCATTAGTTTTGCATTATAAGTACATAGGTGCTTTAAAATAGAAACAAAATATAGGACGCGAAAGGATTAAATTTAACAATAAATAATTAGAAATCATGAACATTATGTCTCATTAATGGCATACCCAGGGGAGGTGGGGGTATAAACTTCTTCTCTTGAGGGCTACAATTAACATGTTTTCCTTGATAGTCCTCGAAAAAATAGCTTAGGTCAGTTGCGGCGAACATTTTTATGTGCGCGTGCCAAAAAATTTACAAATATTATTTATCGAGTTGCTGACGTGCCGGGCAGTTTTTAATAGAGGAAAAAATTAATAAAAAAACCATTATGCAGAATTTTATTGAGGCAAGTTTAAAAATTACCATAGAATTTCATAAAGGTATACTCATAACTTGTCATGAAGCTTGGTCATATAAAAATTAAAATCAACTATTTATTAATGAGATTTTTGCTGTTGTATTTTGGATGCCAAATGCTTTATATCAGGTTCATATTTCGTCCCTTTTAGTAATACACACGCCGAACTAGATTCATCAGTCATTCTATTTCTTAAACTGTCTTTTATAAAATTCATTTCGGAAAATAATGACTCACAAGCATATGTGTAGGAGAAAATTGATAATATAGCCGTCTCTAGTTTTTTTTGACAACTAAAAGTTTCGGGAATGGCATTCCAAATTCTCACTATTTCCTCATCTGCATTCTTTTTATATACGCCCAATAATTGATCATTTTCAATTATTTTCACATCATTTCTCAAATCGACAAACTTTTATTTCCATATAGAATTGGATTGAAAATCGATTAATTGCATTTCTATATCTTCCAAATTCAGCCATTCGGAAACCTCCAAATTGAGTTTATCTGCTGATGTTGTGTCCGGATGTAAAATAAATTTTGATGTTTCTGCAAATTGCCTGAACTGTGTGAATCTTGAAGAAAATTCGTTGATTATCGAATGAATAACGGCAGAAAACTCTTGTATCAATTTAACTTGTTCTGGTTTATCATGAGATTCTAGATCTGCAAAGAATATGTTTGTATTTGGAAAATATTTGAAGGTGTTGGAAATAACTTCAAGATTGAAAATTTGTAATTTAGCTTCGAATGCTTTGATTAAATCAAACATGACAATAACTGTCTTGTTAACACCTTGCAGTTTAACATTTAATTCATTTAAATGTAAGCACAAATTAGTAAAAAACATTAATTTGGAAAGCCATTCAACATCCAATAATTGATCCTATGTTTCAATGATTTTCTCATTATGAAAAAAAATTCTGTTCATCTAAACACTCAGCGAATCTTTGAAGAACTTGTCCACGACTTAACCATCTGACGTTGTTGTACATAAGTAAACCATTGTACATTGACTTTACTTCATTTGATAATTCTAGAAATTTTCGTTTATTTAAAGCGCGCGCAGATATAAAATTGATCAATTTTGTTACAAGGCTCATAACATCTTCCAGCGACTTGAAACTGCCTTTGCGCATAAAACCTGCTGATGTATGATGCAATGAAAACCCAGAACTGAATGTCCAATACGTTCGGTAAATAAATTGACAAAACCATTTTCCCTTCCAGTCATACTGCGAGCATCATCAGTAGTTACTGATACAATTTTGGAAAGATCTATTTCTCTTTCAGCGAGTGCATTTACAACTGCGTTGCAAATATCTATTTATTTTGTTGTTGTTACTAATGATGTTAAACTGATCAATTCTTCTTTGATATTATTCCCAACACAATAACGTATAAAAATTGCTAAGCGAGCTGATCCAGTTATGTCAGTACTCACATCAAGGCAGAGAAAAATTAAACCAGAAGAGTTTATATCCATTTCTTTTGCTGATGAGTTATATTTTAGCCATTTCTAAGATTCTATCCTTCACCGTGTTTCTAGCCAAAGGAATATCTTTTATTCTTTGAATAATTTTTTCCTGGTTTTCAAAATCTTCAAAGAGAACTGGTGCGCATTTTAACTATGCTTCGTTCATATATTCCTCATCACTAAAAGGTTTCCCGTGTTTGGCAATTGCGTTTGATGCAAAAAAAAATTAGCAGCAGTTATATTTGAACGACTGCCGATAAATTTCGTTAGGGATGTTGACTCAATATTTCTATTTTTAATTGCTCGAGCAATAAATTCTTTTTATTCGTCTGCCTGCCATCCTCATAAACCTACTACTATGGCATATAAACTAACAGGCTGCTGTCAGACCTCTGTGGCAAGCAGCTGCTTGAAGGGGTATTTATTTTTTTTTTTTTTTGCTTTTCTCAAGGAGTGATTTATGGTTTGTCTGATAATACCGTTTAACTGACGACGTTCTGCATACAACTCTCACGGAACATAAAACATATATATATGTTAATCATGCCACACTCTTCAGTCCACCAACCTTGGAATTCTCTGCTGCTTTATTCTGATAATTTTTGTTTTTTATTTTCACTAGCCATGGTAAGTACAGCTGTAACAAATTTATTCAAAAATAAAATCAAACGTTTTATTAAATGCCTAAATTAAATTACCTTTATAATTCACACATGCAGCAAAAACAGTGCACATACTCAACAATAATACACTTGCCGCTGCTTTCTGCTTACTTTCGGACGCACACGGCGCGAAGGCGAAATGCATAAGAACGTATGTGTGATTAGAGACGGGAAAAAGTCCGGGAATTCTACGCATGAGTTAGTCGCTGCTAGTTATCTACAATGTGTCGACCACAGAAAGAGAGAAGGGGATAGAAGGCGAAAGTACGCTTTGCGCAGCTTATTGCACACGATTTCTTGAGGGCGGCTATTTGTACGCATCGTTTAAGTTGGCATTACGATAATTTTATATTATGGCTAATGTTGCCAACTATATCAAACAAAAAAGGTAAATTAAAATAATTGAATTATTTACATTACCACTTTATTATGTATTAAAACTGTTATAATTTTCAATATGTAAAACCTGGCGTCTCAATCGGAAAACAAAAACATGCAAGTTGTCAAAACTCATGAACTGTCAGAAAACCAGCATTTAATATTGGAAACATTGATTCTCCGTACGATCGCAAATACAACAAAACAATCAACCGGCAGCACCAACACTATCACAAATTTTGCAATTCCATACACGCACACCACTAACAATGCGTAAAAATGGTCACATTCAATTTTAGATGTATCAGGTGATCAGATTCGCCTTCTATCACCTTCTCTATTTTTGTGGTGTCGACTGACGCGAGAAAAATCGTATTTGTTTCTTTCGTGTAAAACAAAATTTTACTTGTACATATTGTAACAATTAAAAACAATCTCATAATTTGTAAACGCATAAAATGCTATCATCTGTAAATCGTTCACATGCGAGCAGGAAGGACTAAGGCAGTGAATGGACTTAAGGACAGACTTAATAAGGACTAAGGCAGTGAGTGGACTTATGGACAGACTTAATAAGGACTAAGGCAGTGAGTGGACTTAAGGACAGACTTAATAAGGACTAAGACAGTGAGTGGACTTAAGGACAGACTTAATAAGGACTAAGGCAGTGAGTGGACTTAAGGACAGACTTAATAAGGACTAAGGCAGTGAGTGGACTTAAGGGCAGACTTAATAAGGACTAAGGCAGTGAGTGGACTTAAGGACAGACTTAATAAGGACTAAGGCAGTGGTGGCGAACCTCTGGCACGCGTGCCATAGGTTCACCACCACTGCCTTAGGTACATCAACCTCCCCCCCAAATGATACTAAATATGTAAACCCCTTTACACTGGAAGATTCTGAGTACGCCACTGTACCTCAAAGCAAGTTTATTGCACTAAAACTACTTTATGATCAAATGCAATAAAAAAATTCACAAATACATTAATAATAATCTTCTCATATTTTAACTTATATCTATTATTGAAAGATATTGCAATGCTTACGTTTTCAAGAAATCAGGGAAATGTAACATAAGAACTCACATTTTACTGAGTTGCAGCTATAATCTTAACGGATTATACAATTAGTAATTTTCTATTTTTTCCAGTGATCACTTTTGTTTTATATACTCTTTCTATTATGCGCATATAAACATTGGAATATGCTCACTAGTTATTATTGCAAAAATGAGCAATAATAGTCATTCAAGCAATTAGAAATCACTTCAGCAAATGCCATCTTTATGACGGTGTCATGAGTAAGCGAACGGTGGAGAAAGTTTGCCGCTCAAGCAGTATATCAAAATTAATTTATGCTTAAATAGAGGGAGTGAAAATCGGGCAGTATCAAGTATATTTTCTCCTCGGAAATAGAATGGTAAAGGTAAAAACGAAACTTGCCCTTTCATCTGACATCTATAGAATTACCAGAAATGGTAAGATACGGCCAGAATTACCAGAAATGGTAATAATTCCTATAATATCACTATATGACTGCTCGCCTTCCTCAGTAAACATGTTATAAAATTAGCTCTAAGAAATCGAAACAATTTTTAAGGTTGCTTATGATATAGTTATTTTTTAAACACGACGTATACTGGGATTTTGCAATAATAATCTCACCTTGTTTAAGTTATACAATTCAAAGAACATAAAAATTGCGATAAAACATATCAAATATTAACTTACCTTTGGTGTTTTTTCCTTCATAGTCGTCCCAAAAAATTAATGGCGGTTACAGATGGCAATTAGGCATACAAAAGAACGCTGATTGGTTGTTTCAAGCTAGATCAGGAGCATGCGTTGTACGTCTGCAGCATAACCAGAGAGTGTAGAGTTGGTAGTGAGCCAAAAATCGACTGCGCCTTCACCTCCGACTTCGTTAATATCCGCCTGCTGAGGATAGAAACTTGGATATTCGGTATGCGATGCCAAAGGTAGCAGCAAGTGAAGCGAAATTTTTCCTCCACTCCTAGCTCCATTTGCCTGGTAGACCGGCGCTTCTGTTTGTTATACAGAGTAATATTATAGGGAAAGTCGAAAAATAATTTTAAAAAAGAAGTTATTCGTTTAAATTAATTACAAATTAATTTAAAGTTAAGAAAATAAATTTACTTTTTAAATGAAAATATAGAAAATATATGCGTAAAATATAATTTTTTTTTTCCTTTTTATTCATATGAATTTTAAGGGTACCATTGCTTCCCTTGTTTCCAATGGACGCTACACTACTGTGTAAAATGTATTTCTTATTGTGGGTCACAGTCAAAAAAGTTTGAAATACACTCTTCTACACTATAAGAGTGCCCCAGCTCATTCTACCTTTTACGTTCATAAATTTTTTGCTAGATACGGTGTTCAAGCTTCTTGTTTCCAAAGTTGAAGATTGCGCTAAAATAGTGATTTTCAAATTTGCTTTATTGATGGTACACTAAAAGTTTAGGCAACACTATGGGAGACTCATTGATGCGCTGTTTGCTTTCAATACTAGCCATTTCTGTGGGGTCGTTTGTAAACGCAGAGCTATACTGTTCGCATTCTGACCAGTATTGAAGTTAGTAAGTAAGTCGCACGTATTATGGGTATATTATGGGTTAATTTTGGTTTAACATTAAGATTTAATATGGATAAGAATCTGATTGAACAGGGGCGGGGGTGGCTCAGTCGGTAGCGCGCCAGGCTCGTAATCTGTAGTTCCCAGGTTCGAGTCCCAGCTGGATCAGCGTTGAGATTTATCTCCGCAAAATTCCCCGCCCTGCCCACGGTCAGTAGGGGACACCGATGGGCTTGAAAAGGCCGCCGTCCGTCGGATGGGACGTTAAGCCGTGGCCCCGTGTGCGGGAGAGACATACCCTGTGCACGTTAAAGAACACGCTCGATGGCCTTGACGGGAGGCTACCATCTGTCTCCCAACAGCTGTTCCAGTGGGTCCCCTCCACCAACCTTCTCTGAGCCTTCGGGGTCCATGTGACCTGGCCATTTAGCCCATGGTGTGCAAAAAAGTGCCGCTCAGAGGTAAAACAACCCAACCCTGATTGAACAGAAATAGTTAAATGAAGAATCAGTGGCCAAAGTAGCGACGAAATGGTATATAAATTTCATTTTATCTGCAGTATCATTCGGAATTTCGCGGCCACCTTTTGAGAACCACTGATACAAAACAAAGTAGATTTAAATCTATCTATTAACTAAAAAAAATGAGAAGCGAGTACTGAAAGCTATATCAAAAGAAGCATTTGCCACTTCATTCAAGAGGTGGAAAGATCACTGAAATCAATGTATACAGGCTCAGCTAGTTCGAGGTGAAGGTACTTCATAGTACTTTAAGCGTTTGGATCATACTTCAAACTTTAGCGTTTAAGCGTGAGGTTTATATCTAGAGTCCTGCACAGATGCGGATATACACATTTAAAAACGCTTCGTGGAGAAAAAAATTAATATTAATGTGGATAGTGAATAAAACTGTGGCTAAAGAGTTGATGTCAACCTTGATAACGTATAAAATCGCTGATATGATAAAAAGCCACTAAAAGTGATTTTTTCATTGAACAGAAATTCAGCACGTGAAGTATTTGTGTATTATAATAAATTTTCAAATGATGAGTTGATAACAATTCTTTGATTTCCTGGAGAAAATTTTAAATATCATCCAAGATGAAAGTAGCAAGTTCTCCTCCACAATGCCATTTACGCGGGCAAATAGACCATATTATTCTGTATCAACTACTTGGAAGACTAGCTATTATATGGATTATCATCTATTTTACGTAATATCGCAATGCTTTGTGTAATACCTTATGTGGAACGTCTCTTCGATTAAATTTAGATAAGTCTATGAAAATATTTGGTGCATAACAAGCTTGTAAAATTAATTTATTTAATATTTTAAAGTTATACAGTTTTTGTGTATTTTTCGCCGAAACTGAAAATTGTAAAACATCTTTACATTCTGTCTTTATTTATTTATTGCATTTATAAAACCTTTTTATTTAAACGCTTTTTAAATTTATATAATGCATATAAGTGCAAAAAACCTTTGTCTCAAATTTATTTGAGCAACTTGAAATTTGACAATGTCTTTGGTGTTGGAAAAGGACGCCTACCCAAAAAAATCCAGAGCGACAATGCGGAGCAAAACCCGCACTGTTTCATATTAATTGTACCAGTAGCGCATCCATTAATGAAAATACTATAGGTAATAGAGTAGAGATTCTAAACCATTCTTTTATTAGAATAGCACTGTCCTATGCATGTCGTGATCACAATCAGCGCACCTGCGAACTTACCATCCTGAGCAGCACTAACTTCTCTTTACACAATTGCCATTAGTTCGGCACCACTAACAAATGCTTCTACCATTTTGCGTAGCATTAAATTCTATGGTGTAGAATGTTACTTATTATACTATGGTGTAGAAAGTTTACTTATTTGAAAGGGACGCACCTTTGAATATTTATCTTTTTCAAGGTGGAAACACCTCCTAGAATTACAAAGCAGTGCAATTCAATTCCCGGGTAGTTTCACACTGTGCAACTGAGACAAAACCCTGAGACATACCTAAATTTATGCATTTTGCGACAGCTGAGAGCGCAAGAAAAATTCATGCGATCTCAGCTGTCGCAAAATGCATAAATTAGGTATGTATTCTCCCCTTGAAAGGGGAAAATTACTTTAGTGGCATGTAGAAAAGTAAGGCTTTTCTACATTCACAAATATTTTGGCACATCCCGTTGACAGATTGGAACACGGAGGATTATTGGTAGGTTAGGTCCGTTAATGAGATAAGTTAGGATATTTTAAACTGTTCTCAGCACTTGAGTGGAGAAGATTTGCATCCGCGAATGTCAAGCACTCCATATTTGAGTGCAAGCAGTGGCACGTTTTATACGATTTTTTTTCTCCCTGTTATGTCACTTTAATCCTTCTGATTTTGTGCTGAAAGGTAGAATGTATTTTCAGCCATTTTTCTGATTTTTTTTCAAAACTATGAGGCTTATAGTTGTTTAAAAAAATTTATTGTTTGTAAAATATATTTAATTTCTCTACCAAGAGAACGAAGGCAAGCGAAGGCGTAAGGATATATTGTCGTGCTCACAGCTATCTTATCCTGTGGACGCGACTGTTGGCGGGAAGGGTCTCGGGCGTTTGGTCTCCCAGCGATAGTGACATTTCGACCGACCTCTATATTGTTGCCTTTTTCTACGTTCAGCTCCTGTGGAGGAAGAACCTCGCCCCCAGCATGGAAGGTTCGCGACGGGTCCGTTGGCTCCCTCAGGTAACGAAGCATGGTCGACGTGACCCGGCGCAAAAAATATCAAAACAACAGATAGGTGCATATTTCGCACCTCGACCATCCTGACCAACGAGAGATGTCCGCGTTGGGCACCAAGGTAACCTTCACCAGGGAGCCAGGAGAAGAACAACCGGAAAAAGAGAAAAAACGGACTTGCGATTGGGCATTCTTCTCCCTTCTTCTTCTTGGCTGAGTTATCGACGGTAATGGTTCTCTCCAGTGAGCAGAGTAGTTTACCAAAGTGTTAGCACAAGAGCCGGCAAGTGGCTGAGTTATCGACGGTAATGGTTCTCTCCAGTGAGCAGAGTAGTTTACCAAAGTGTTAGTACAAGAGCCGGCAAGAGCGATGAACCTTACGTGACCTCAGCTACAGGCCAGGACGGCGCAGTGACGGTGCCTTCTCTTAAGGACTGCTGCGCTAAATGAGGTAGAGAACATTTTGTTAAGATTGGTACCATCCTTCCTCATGAGTGTTTTCGGCGTACTGCCCCACGTTGTCCCGAGTGGGACCAAGAACTGTTACGAACTGGTTATCTCTCGAGCGATTAGCTCGTTTATTTCATGGACTCTTTCCTAATGGACTGTTGCTGCATCATGCATAGTTTCCCTTATTGAAAAGGGCTGCGCCAGGGGCGCTTGTGGAAATCGTCTCAAAAGTGGGACTCGACTATATGTATAATTGTCTGTACAGTAATTTGTGAATAAATGTTGTATTTTATTGTTAACTGCAAAATTAGCTCAGTTGTCATTTTGCTAAATGTCTGTTCATTTGAATATTGGGTCCGAGAGCTGCCTTAGATTCGGCAGCCGGTGAACGAATCATGGCTTATGTGCTTGTGCCGCCCTAAAATACTCTGGGGTGGAGACGACAATATACCACTTGATCCACGACCCCGCATTCTTCCTCATCCCGCTCTCTGTAGCTCCAGGCATGGGGTTCTGAAGATAATTCAATTTTCAGTCAGTTGTCTAACGTGGGGGGAATCCCCATCTATTTGAAATCGTACACACCCTTTGAACAGGAGATACAAAACCCTTGTAACCTTTGAACTTCAACTCTTGTTCCTAAGCTGTTTATAAAACGCTTGTAGATTTGTCAAGTTTTAGAATGCTTTTTTCTGCTGAATAACTTTCAATGTCCCTTTTTAATCTGTTTTTTTCTGCTTAATAATTGGCATAAGAATTAAATTATGAGAGCGTCATCGACGATTTTTGAAAGGTGACGAATATTTCGAATATTTCTATACTTTTTATTTCCCTAACATACAGCGCAGAGGAGTCTACTAACGATATACAGGGTGATTCAAAACTTATCGTTCAAATTTCGTGGGGAGGTAGGGAATACGTCAGGAAACCGATTTCACATAGGAAAGTATGTCCGCAAACGTCATTTACATGAACAAAATGGACAAGTAAAGTGAACACAAGGAAACAGTACAGTTAAGTGGTAACGAATGTGACTTTTATTCCAACAAGGTAAAATACAGGTTCACAGTAGGTGCTCAAAATTGCGACCATTTACACGGACACAGGATTCACAGCGCCGTTGCATTGACCGCCGAACGTTTTCAAAAACGCCTGGCATATCATGGACAATGCCTGCGGCGGCCACTATTCGTGCAACAAGGTCCATTTCACTGTCGAGGGGGTCTCGTACACATGGTATTTCATGGCCCCCCACAAAAAGAAATCCATGGGCGATAAATCAGGTGACCTGGGTGGCCAAGCGATCGGTCCACCTCTACCGATCCATCGAGCTCCGAATGTTCGGTTCAGGTAATCACGCGCAACAATTGTGCTATGGGCTGGAGCCCCGTCATGTTGATACCACATATCTCGGCGGATATGCGCAGGAACAGCGCCCAGAAAAGTCGGTAACACTGTCTCGAGAAATATTAGGTATTTCCGGCCGTCCAATCGGGGCGGTAGCAAGTAAGGTCCCAACAAACAGTCATCAATGATTCCAGCCCACACATTTACGGCAAAACGATGTTGCGCAGCGTGACTTCTCGTACCATGCGGGTTGTCGTAAGCCCACACATGTGAATTGTGTGTATTGAACACACCTTCACGACTGAATGAAGCTTCATCTGTAAAAAGGACAGAAGCTGGAAAACTGGGGTCCACGGCACCTTTCTGCATGAACCATTGTGCAAATTCCACACGCTTCGGATAATTGTCAGGATGCAGTAACTGCAGCCTTTGCAGATGGTAAGGATGCACACGTTCCTCGTGCAGTATCCGCCACACTGCTGACTGAGAGACCCCAAGATGCTGAGCAATAGCTCGTGTGCTGGTATTCGGATTATATTCGATGGACTGTAGGACTTGTTCTGCGACGTTGACAGTCCGCGTCAGTCGTCTTCTCCCCGTATCCTGCATGTTGCTGCACAGTGAACCACGTTCGCGCAGATTGCGATGCACACGTGCAAACATTTGATGCTGCGGTATTCTTCTGTTGGGGTATCAGTCTTCGTAAACTTGCCTAGCTCGGTGGCCGCTTTCGCCAGCTGCCCCATATGCGAGATGCATATCCGCTAGCTCTTGATGCGTAAAACGATTCATCTTATCACTAGTAAGTCAGCTCGTACACTGATGACAGCGGGAGTGGTCGGGCGAGCTGTACACTGGTTGGGTACACACAGTGCCCTCTACATACGCATGCGTAAATTTGCGGACATACTTTCCTATGTGAAATCGGTTTCCTGACGTATTCCCTACCTCCCCACGAAATTTGAATGATAAGTTTTGAATCACCCTGTATATGATAGGGATGATCATCTTCCACAAGTGAAAATTATCACAAAAAAATAATGAACGTGTTTATGGCTTCTATAAGTATAAATACTTTGATAGCTTCTATGACGGGAATTACAGTACAGCCTTCCAACATCAGTCCATATTTTTTGGATATCTGCAGTCGGGACGTATCAAGATGAGGGGAGGTCTGTAACCTCCCCACCACCCTCCCCGAAAATCACATTGTTTTAAACTAAAGTTTCAAACTTGTCTACCAGCTTTGAATTCCAAAATAGTTGTCTTTGTATAATTTCATTTCATTCCCATATTTTATGTCCGACACTAAAAACAGATTAAAGAAACACTTGAAATCTCATTCCTCATAAAATATTATTTTAACTTTTCCTCTTTGGTGTAATAATTTAGTAATTGGGAAACCCTACTCATGTCTTATTCTCAGAATCCCCTCACTCCACCGAAACTAAATCTTGTCTGGAGTAATGACATAAAAGAGTTAATACCATATGATTTCACTGGTCACTCAAGAATTAGCAGCGATTTTTTTCTTCCTTTGTCTGCATCAGGCTCGGATTTGAAAAAATCTGAGTGGGGGAAGGCAAGAGACTGGATTTCCAGTTCGGTACATCTCTTCATCTGTTTTGCAGGTCTGAAAACATTTATATATATATATATACAGTATGTATTGTATGGATGGCGCAAGGTCCGCCACATCTCGTTGAAAGGTTTATAGGTCTTATTCTGGAAGATTTATCGTCTGATGCGTGGTTTAAAGGTAGAACGCACTGGCATGTATCTGGAGAGTTGTGGGTTCGATTCCCGTCGCGTCAGCGATAATGTTTTTCAGAAGTTTTTAATAATTGTTGAAGATAAAATATTTTAATGAGAAATGCATGAAATATAAATAGTTTAATAATTTTTGCTTCTATTACTCTTACTAGCATTTTGAAAGGACCACAGACCGACTCCTAGGGGGTCGGGCTGTGGTTCTTACTAAATGTATTGAATACTTCTTTGATATGAGTCTAATGGAGAAAACTTCTAAAAGAAACAAATATGCCAATATAACGAAAGGTTCTTATGTCAAACAGTATTCGGCATTCACCAGTGGAATCCTGTGACATAGCTAAAACTTTTTTTGGTGTGGTTATACTAATGAGTGTTATTAGGAAACCTGAATTAAATATGTATTTTTCGAAATATCCTATCCTTGCTATGCAATTCTTCTATCATATTTTTTCTAGAAATAGGCTTCAAGCATTGCGTTAATGTCTTCCTGTCATTCAAGGACACACCTTCTGGGCAGTAGATTCGCCTATATACGTCACTGCCATGGTCTAAACAGGGATAAACGGACGGTCTGCTAAACCTCCTAGACACGCATGAACAAGAGAATGAGCTGTACAGCAAAACTCAATGACTTTCAACGTGGCATGGTCATAAGATGCCACCTTAACAACAAGTTCGGGATATTTCAGCCCTATTGGCCCAATCCACTGTAAGTGATGCTATTGTGAAGTAGAAATGCCTAGGAGCAACAATAGCATAATTACAGCTCAGTACGCCACGTAAAATGACAGAACGGGAACGACAAGTGCTGAAGCAGGTGGCGCCACAAAATCACCTGTCTTCGGTTGTCTCACTAAAGAATTGCCTCGTGAAAATGTCTCTCAAACTGCCTCTGGAAACAACACCAGCACCTTAACAGTTCATCGCGAGCTGGAGGAAATGGGTTTCCATGGCAGAGCAGCCACACACAAGCCTAACATCAACAAGATCATCGCCAAGCGTCGGTTGGATTGATGTAAAGCATGGCGCCAGTGGACTCTTGAGCAGTGGAACCGCATTCTCTGGAGCGTTGAATTACGCTTCACCATCTTGCAGTCCGACGGACGAGTCGAGAGACACCAAATCTGGGTGTGGAGGATGCCAGGTGAATGTTACTTGCCTGCATATTGTGGTGGAGAAGGCATCATGCGCTGGGGCTGTTTTTCGTGGTTCGGGCTGGGGGCCCCCTAGTTTCAGTGAATATGACATGCTCGACAATTCTGTGTTTCTAACTTTACCGCAACAGTTCGACCCTTTATTGTTCCAACAGAACCCACCAATGAATATTTTCTTTATTAAATTTCTTAATTATAAATTCATTATTTACTGTTTAAATTAAAAATTTATATTAATCATCAATGAATAACATGACAATGCTCCTGTACATAAATCGAGGACCGTGCAGGAGTTGTTTGATGCAGTGTTGGCAAACGAAATGAAAACATTTCGTTACGTTTTTCGTTACAGCCAAAAACTTTAGTATCGTTTTTTGTTACGTTTTTCACTATAGCAGAATATAAATTTCGTTATAACGTTACGTTAATGTTATTTCGAAATATTTTTAGTATAAATGCAAAATAATGAAATATATGTTATCATTTTGGTTATATACGATGCAATAACATCGACCACCGGTTTGCATCAAACAAAAAATTGAAAAAAGGAAACTTATCAAAATGAATAACAATTATTAATAACGAAATAAATGTCTAAATATAATTGTTGCAGTTCTTTTTCTGCTATTAATTCTTAAAAATTGTGTTTTAAGAATAATAACGAAACAAAATTTTCAATTAGGACAGTTATGAATCCAGTTATGAATAAATAGGATGACACCACTGTATGCATTCTAATAATGCATGTATGCCATAAAATAGAAACTAATGAATACAGGCACGTACCAGGAATGAGTTTCGGGGAGGATTCGAGAATTTTGTTTCGAGGGAGGTCCAAAAATTTTGTTTGTGTTGGTAAGAATTTTTTTTTTTTTTTGGAGGTGGTGGGGGGAGAGATTCTGAGGATAATGCTTGAATAGGGTGTCCTAATTATTAAAATATACCATCGGACAGGAAGAGTTAATATGACATTCTATGATATATGGAATAAATATTTATAGTTATTTTCCTTATATCTACTTTTAGTGTTGGGTAAAAAGTATGAGGCTAAAATAAAAATTACACAAAGACACATTTTTTTAAATCAAACCAGGTAGACAAGTTTCAGATTTCGCATAAGACGATAGATTTTTCGGTTTTCGGGGGGGGGGGGGTTACCCCCCGAAATACATCTCCATCCATCCTCTCCCACCCATCCTAGATACGTTCCTGACTGACGAAATTACACCAAATTTTAAGAATTGTTCAGAATAAAATGGAGCATTATTAATAACGTTTTCTAAGCATAAGTATGCAATAGCCGTCCCGTGGCATAGTCTTCACAGACCTTCTACTATGGCGTATTAACTGTGGCAAGCAGCTGCTTGAGGGGGTATTTATTATTATTTCTTTTAAGTATGCAATCGTAATTCTTAGTACTATAATGATTTTTGTACACAGATTAATACTTTTTGAAACAAATTGCCAAAATGACTCGAGCAAATTTTTAAAAAAGTTAAATTCCCTTTACAAATAATAACATAACGCATTAGTCGACGAAAATTAAAAAAAAAAAGGAAATTCATTCAAAAATATTGATATTATAACGCAATCAATGTTATTCTACTCTTTATTGATCATTATAAGAAAAATGTCTTCTAATAGTGTTAAATTCAAATTATTTCTTTTGTCAGAGAGAATCCATTTAAGCATAGAAAAAACTCTCCCTTTAGATACCTAGTATTACTAGAATAATTCTTTCAATGCTTTGTCTTGATTCTTCCAGTAGTGAAAACTAGTATCCTGACCTGGGTTCGAGCCCCGGGTAAAGGCATGGATGTTTGTGGTGTTTTTCTGCTGAGGGCCTGCCATCCTCTCAGACCTTCTACTATGGCATATAAACTGACAGGCTCCTGTTAGACGTCTGTGACAAGCAGCTGCTTGAGGGGGTATTTATTTTTATTTTATATTTGTAGAAATTCTGTTTTCTTTCTCAAATTCATTTTATGAAATTGAAATTTTATATTCTTTCGCCTCCAATTTTTCCGTTTCATCAAAATAGATTTCCAGCAAATCTTTTGTTGAGTTGTTTGATGACACTGAATTATTTTTATCAATGCTTTCCTGCAGAAGAGCTGATGCAAAATAATGAAATGAGTTTTCTCTGAAATATACTTCAAATGGAATAAAAAATAATGTAATGAATTGATATAAGTAAAGAAATGAAAACATTACCTATTTAACTTTGCGCAGAGTCTTCTTAAAGGAGCTGCAGAGAAGTGCAAGAAATGCATCATCACTGCTAGATTGAAATATGAGAATTACCTCCTTTATTTTTCTCAACATATGACAAGGTGAGGTTTATTGTTAATGAATTTGCAAACACACACAATGGAAATGTTTCGAGGGGGGAAGGGGAAAGTCGAAGGTTTGGGGGAAGATCAAAACCGAAAATTCCACTCTTGTCATCAATAAATGCCCTGTTTACCTTCTGCCATGAATGGAGACTCCCTTTCTTTTCCACTGCAGCTATTATCTGGCTATCACAAATCCCTTTCTCTGAGCGTCATTTACGACGAAGGTGTCTAAAACGTCTGCTTCTCAAATTCGTTTGGAATGTGTCACTGAGCAGAGTCACTGAAAATCTTTCATTACCAAAGTGAATTGTACATCTGTCTGTTTCACACAAGTTTCTAAGTATACCTTATAAAGGAAAAATCTGAAATGTATCAAAGCCCAAAAACAGTGAAAATAACGAAATTGTTTTTCCCGTTGTTTGTTACGTTTTATCGTTATAAATATTTTTAAATTTCGTTAACGTTTTTCATAACGTTATTCAAAAATCATTTCATTATTCCGCTATTTCGTTATGTTACAATAACGTGTTTCAACACTGGTTTGATGAGATGGCTGTGGAAGAACTTGACTGGTTTGCAAAGAGCGCCGATCTGAATCGCATGGAATAACTTTGCGGTGAAATGAAACACCGACTGTGAGCTAGGCTGAACCGCCCGACATCAGTGGCCGGCCTCACTAACGCTCTTGTGACAGAATGGCAGACAATTCACGCAGCAACGTACCAAAATCTAGTGGAAAGTCTTCCCCACAGTGATAGCAGAAAACGGTGGACCAACGCCATATTAATTCCTTTCCTACTACCGGGAGATTGTGGATGGGCGAGTATCAGGATACTTTTGATCATGTAGTGTACTTTGAATGAGAAATTTAAAATTGTTTAATCAAGGTTCAAGGTGTTGTAAGATCGTGGTGAAATTGGTCTCCAATGAGGGACTCCCTACACCAGTCGCAAACAGGAGAACGGAATAGTAGAGGCAGAAAACACTATACCTCTGCTATTGCTATGTCCTGAATCTATTAACTATACTAATTTCGACCTAGTAGAGATAAAATAAAATACATTAGATTTTGAAGAAGAGGCCAATATTCTGAAAGCAATCAGTTAGTAGTCACATGCACTTTCGCTGCAGCTTCTTGTTCTGGTGGGTACCAAGAAAGGAGGAAATGTAGTCAGTGATTCCGATAGCATGAAGCTCCCTAAACAAAACTGCTCTTTGAGCATTGCAGCGGGAGCAGTTAAGCAGTTTGTGAGATACAGTTTCAGGTGTGCATCCTGTGGCACAGCAGGACTGTAGACTCTACTGAGTGAAGTGTAGAGTTGCTCTAGATGACACCAACTCAGAGTAGATGGAGGAAGGTCTCCTCAGACCTTCCTCCATCTGAGGTTATGAGCAGTGAGAGAAGGATGTACCGAATGCCTAAATGAAGAACTACTGAAGTCCCTCTGCTACTGGGCGAGACGATACTAGCTCATCAGCTGTGAGATAAAAATCTTCAGTCGCTGAGAGATTGTCTCACGTGAACCATTCTGTTGGAGAGGTACACCATGATTCAGTGTATGATATTTCCGAGAGGATTAATAACGTACCTCTGACTCTCAAGCGTCTCTTTTCGCATTCAGATCTGTAAGCCCATTGCCAGGCATCCCTACATGAGAGGAGATCCACTGGAAAGGGATCATGATACTGGCAGAAGTGACCTTGGAGCATATCTCTATGATCTTCTGAATAAGGAAGAGATTGTAGCTTTTGCTGTCTCTCTTCTGGAAAGCATGCAAAGCTGACTTGGAGTCACAAATGATGACAAAGTGGCCCTCTCGAGGTTATGGATGAAAATTACAGCTTCAAGGATAACATGCAGTTCAGCACGCATGGAGGAAGTGAGATGTGTAAGACAAAAACCTCTTGTGGTATCAGTATCTGGGATGGCAAACATATTCGATCACATATCTGTCGCTGTAAACCTCGGTACACCTTTCGTATCGTGCAGTGACATAGGAGTTGGAGAGAAGTTTGATGGCCACAGGATTTGAGTGATTCTTTCGACATAGAGGAGGGATAGTGACGTTGATCATAAAATCATTGTTCTTCCAAGGTGTACTGCCAACTGTGGAGCTAGCAGGAAGGACGCAGTCATAGAAATCAGTGGCAGACACAGCAATGGCAGAGTCTGGCCTGTCTTGCAGCTTCCTGAGTAGTCATAATTAAAGTGCAGAGTGTAGAGCTCGAAAGGTGACACGATATGTCTCTCTTCCGATGCAGATGGAAAAGCAATGTCGTCAGCCTCTGCGATGAGAGACGCATTAGGTGCGTTAAGGCAGAGTCCGAGATAGGGGAAGTTGAAAAGCAGAAACATTGCTCAGACGGTGACCACTCTAGTTGATACGAGACAGGATCAAGTGTCGGTACAAGATCAAGAACATATTGCAGTTGGTGCAAACAAGGAAAGACAGGATATTTCACTGCTCAGTGGCAACTATCTTAAAATGCTGGATGTGAGGACCCCAGGTCAGCTTGTTGCCAAGGATGACACCGAGGAACTTGTGCTGTTTGATGACCTTGATGTAGTCAGGTCCAAACATGATGCCAGTGAAAGTGGGTAAAAGGCATCTCTTAGTGAAAACCATGGCCACAGTCTTATCAGTGGAAAGAGTGAGGTTGAGGTTGTCGAAAAACTTGTGGACAGTGACCACGGCTCGTTTCATCTTAAGCTGAGCATAGGCGGGGTCCTGGCTAGGGAACCAGACACAGATTTTTCTGCATAGATGGAAATTCCCACTCTATTTTAGAGTCGAGAGGGTAGGCCTGACAACAAGATGTTCAAATGCATCTGGCTGAGGACACCCCCTTAAGGAACTCCATGATTGACAATGTGGGGAGCACTGAGCATGTTGCCAAGTCTCACATGAACCATTCTGTTGGAGAGGTACACTATGATCCAGTATATGATATTTCCTCCGAGACCGAGATCTTGGAGTCTGCAGAGAATATCGATGTGAGAAAGGGAGTCTAAAGCCTTCTGAATACCGAAAAAGACAGCGATGGTAATCTATCCTTCAAACAGAACCTGGTCAGTGGCTGTGCCACTGACTAGGTTCTGTTTGATATACAGTCAATAGGTGTTCAGAAGTGTTTCAGAAGTTCCTTCCAGGAATCAGGTACAGTGGAGGAGGCCCACGAGTGGCTGAATGCTTTAAGAAGGACAAGCAGAGCCTCAGGTGATAGGTTAGCTAACAGAATATAGCTGATGCCATCAAGGCCTGATGTGGATGAGCGTTTAGAAGCTTAAGTGGCTGATTTAAGTTCCTGCAAAGTGAAAGGATCATTCACCTTGTAGGATATCACTCACAGAGAAGGCCTGCTGAGACATAGCCTGAGCAGTCATAGGTGGGGCTGGAAGGCTCGAGGTGAAGTGCAGCAAGAAGGCATTTGCAGTGGTAGCTAACATTTTGAAGAGGGAGGGCAGGCTGCAGAGCCCCCGTCAAGTTTTTGATGTATTTCCATACATCCCAGATTGGAGTGAATACATTGATGCTGGAGCAGGAAGATCGCCACCTGAAACTTTCATGGCAGTTCAGGTATCTTCTGATACAGCATGTAGCCTTCTAGCATGAATAATGTATAGTATTTTGCCAGAGCAACGGGCATGCCTTTTGGCTCGACCGCGAATGGTTCATAGCCTCTTATAGTGTATATCAGGTGGGGATAGATGCCGAGGAGTCGAGATGGTAGCAGTTCAGGCATCAGAGGAAACGATAAAAGATTCTGACAAAGAATGGAGAGCAGTGGGGTCGATGGCAGCGACTCCTTCAGAGGATATCTGCTGAAAGAGTGCCAGTTGGTAAGTTTCGAGATTCTTCTGGAAGCTGCACATCCTTTGGGAACAAGGAGATATGCAGCAGGAAGTGGTCACTGTCCCGGGTCAGGGTCAACCAGGACAGCTGAGGCTTTGAACAATGCTAGAAGAACAGAGAGTGAGATCTACTTGGGGTCTGGACAATGTGGGTGAGCCATCATTGGCAATAAACAGATTATTCTGCAAGATGACATTCTGGATATCATCCCCTCTCTGATCACTGAGGTCTCAACCCCAGGAAGGACTATGGGTATTTAGGCCACACAGAGTATCCAGGGCTAAGGGCACTGCGAGAGAATGTCCTGTAGAGTGGATACAGGAAAGGCAGTGGAAGGACAGATGTAACAGGATCTTAGTTATTCAGATGGATGTGGCACGCTACGAAGTCACTGTTCATATCAGAGAAAGTGAGATCAACAGCATGATGTGTGACATTCTTGTGCACAAGAATCACCGCATTGCCAGAAAGCGGATGTTTCTTGCTCTTGTGCACAATATAAGGCTTACAGACGAAGTGATCAGGCAGGCTAGCTTCACATAGAGCAAGGATGAGAACTGGCATAATAGTGGTGTAGTTCCTAAGATCAACAGCATTACTCCTGAAACCAATGCACTTCCACTGTAGGATAATTAGATATTCTGGTGGCCATGATCATAAATGGATCGGGAAGAAAAAAGACTAGTAAAAAGACTAGGAGAGGCGTGTCTCAACAGCAGTCCACAAAATAAGAGATGGGGGAAGCCAGCTGAGCGAAAACGTTAAAGTTCTAGGTCTATATTCCACAGTGAGAGCGAAGTAAGGACCTTGATCACATCCACGAGCTGTGAGAGAATGGTGGGCAGGAGGACAGTGTCACTGGGATGCTTCCTGAAGTCCATGCATCAAGGACGACGAAGGCTTCTTTGGTTCTGGCCGATGAGCAGCTCTACCCCTCCTTGATTTCTTGATATTCTTGGCCAACTGCTTGATCTGAATGTGACAGATTAATGGAGATCGTAGCAGATTCCTGCACCATGCACATACCTGCAATAGCAGAAGCCTCAAGAACAGAAGCACAGGGCATCAGAATGGGAAGGGTATCGTCAGAGGCAAGAAGAGCAAGGGCAGAGGTAGATACCAGGGCTTCAAGCACAGGCATCTCTGCTGACTCACCTCCTTGGCAGCATCAGGGGTCACAAGACCCCTCGTGGCAACAGCAACAAAGCTTACTAAGGGGTTGAATAGACGCCGGCTGCACATGGCCTTATAAGGTGCAGGAGAAGGCATCACCACAAAACTCTGCAGAGGTATTCTATCGCGTTTAGTGGTGAGAGCTTCTTGGACAGAAACAAGTGCTTCCTTCTTTCGTCACAGGCCAGCTTCTTTACATGCCATCTAGAGAAAGTGGCGCATTTTGGGGGGTTGGTGAGGGAGACTCTACTTGTGGGAGTGAGGCCCACTACAGTGTTTACACCAGATGGATTCGGGTAGTTCTTTGCAATGTGGACAAAGTGCTTCAAGCACTGTGGTGGTTGAAGCTGGCAAACTTCAAGCACTGCGGTGGAAGTGCTCTTCAACAGGTATTTTGTAGAAACTGAGATCAACATACAAGGCAAGGGATAGGCATCAAAAGTGACGATGACTTTCCTCAGAGGGGTGTTGCTGACACCAAAATCAATAGGGTGGAAGCATTACATCTTTCAGACCACTGTCACCCTTTGATCACTGAGAGCTTCCAGAACAGTGTCGTCGCACAGGGAGGTGTCAACGTTCTCGACCACGCCTTGTGACTGGGAATAGGAGGCAGGGTAATCAGCACTGACAGATATCCCTAGGATGGACTTTGTGTAGAGTAGCCTCTCTGCTAGGGAGGGAGATTTGTCTCTAATGAGCAAACTTCCAGTGTCCATTTTAGTAGAATTCCAGTGTCCATCTCAGCAGTGATGGTGTTGGGATTATAAGAGCTCAGTGGACGAGAGGTAGCGGAACACACAATCAGCAATATAAGGCTGGTGGTCTTCCTTTTACCACTCTAACAGTGAAGATACCCTCAGAGTTCTGAGGGTATGTTCACTGTTAGAGTTCACTAAAGATCAGACTGTTAGAGTTCACTAAAGAGAACTGTTAGAGATTACACTGTTAGAGTTCGCTAAAGATCAGACTCATCGGCGTGAGCAGAGCTGGCTGAGGCAGAAACTGCTGGTGCATTGTTGGTATCAGGACACTCAGCACAATCAGCATTGTCTGGCTCAGAGGGAGTTGTATCTAGAGCACTGCAGGAATTTACTGAGGGAGATTCAAGAGAGCTGCCAGAGACAGAGTGATAGGCTTAGGGTCTGCTGTAAAGAGGGAAGGTACTTTACAGTAAGTGCCTGTAATTCTTTGATTTGAGACATCAGGAAGGCCACAAGTAATAGCGGCATTCTTGCATCTCGAGTAAAAGACAAAGTTAAAGTGGGAGGTTTTCCTGTCAGGAGAACCGGAGCAGGTTTTCCTTTCCCTCGTAATGCAGACTCCGGTCCTGCTCTTGCTGCAGAAAAGGGCTTGTCATGCGGCATAGTAAGCGCTGGCATGCCGTGATTCCAAATTGTCTTCCTCGCTACAATTGCAAAGCAGCAAGGAATATGATTTGGTAAATCTTAAATAATTTGGCAAATCTATGAAAGATGCTCCAACTGCATTGTATTGTGACATTTGAATTTCCAGTGAAATAATATTGCCGCTTCCCTGTTTTACAAAACTTTCTATATCTTCATCTATTTTTTCATACGAATATTTCAGAAATAAACTTAAATTATCAGCCAAAGTGATTATTTCATTACATGTTGAAAAATAGCCTGAAACTCTTTCTTCCTGCCTTCCGGGATTCATGACATTTTTAAATTTTACGTGTAATATGATTCTAATTTTTAGAGGTTGACTGAGTTTTTTACCGATAATACGTTTCCACTTATTGTTATTTTTCAGCAGAAAACTTTTTATATCTTGCCGCACGTCTATGTTATCTATTTTGTATATACGAAAAGTTATTCTAAAAGCATTTTCTATTTTTATATGATAATCTTTCAGATGACTTCTATAATTGTCATTTCTATCAAAGCTGGAGTCGCAATATTCACATTTCTTAAATAGACGAGAAATACACGCAGTTTCCCTATGACGTGAAAGGTGAGATTTATGAACAAATTTGCCGCAAGTTAACGCATTTTTCTTTAGTGCTCATCCTTAGAGTTCACACTTTATTATACTAGAATAACCACCGTATTTATAGACAAAAAGGATTTAAAATAAATTTCGGAATCTCGTAACAGTTGCTAAGTCAGTACTAAGATCTTTTGTCTATTGCTGTCTGTACAGGAAATAGGAAATGCTGAAACAGGATATCCTGTCTTCGAGTCTCCGTGAAGTCACGAATGGAGTTTTTTATTTCTTTTTTTATTTCTTACAACAACGTTTTTATTATGCTTTCTTACAACGTTAATTTAATTTTTCATAGTATTCTATAGGGGTTGTAGGGATATTCTCTGCCCGTCACTAGAGCACCAGTGTTTTATAGGCTTAACGAAAATCCTGGCTCACATCACCCAGTATTCTATAGGGTGGTGATTCTACCATTAAACAGTGATTAATCATGTATTTGATTTCTTAATATTAATGATTTTCCACCCCTATTTGGTTTGGCCGTGATCGTTAATCGTTACGTGATCGTATAGCATTTTCTCCTTAGATAATTCATAGCCCAGAGTCCGACTGGGAAACAAAGTCATCCTCCCACACAAAGGAGTGACTAAAGGCAGGTAATGGTATTTTTCTACACATATAAAATACATTTATTTACAGGCTACTTAACACAATTACAATTAAATGAGAACACATTCTTCGGTTTCAACAACTTACATTAAAACTTGAATACATTCAGCTCAATGCGAGGCCTGCTCTAAAACTAGCTAAATACTAATCTTTCCACCATCATCGCCTTCCTAACTCACAAGCCGTTGACTGTGCCTGCTCTCCTCGAGAGCCAGGCGACCAAGCAAAAATGTGACTTGCTCCTACGAGTCTCTGAAGCCAAGTGAACATCGTCCCATCGTCGCTAACTCCGAAGTCAAGTGTCAAGTCCCATCGACTCGAATCGAATCGAATGCCCCAAAAAGTCTCTCCTCTCTCGGACACAAAAAAGAAATCCAAGTCATCCCGAGTCCGTGATTGGCTCTCTCAACTCTCCGCTAGGGAGGGATAGGGTGCCGGACGAAAAAATAAAAGTTTCTCGTCGTTTCGTCCTTATTCTGCAACCACATGACTGTCCTTCACGGGACCGTTGTGCCGCGACCGGTAGAAGTTCTTCCAGGCATCTGAGTTGTCCATCGAAAGGCAGACTTGGCACCAGGATCCTCTCTCTGAACACAGGTTTTCCATTGACATGAGGCACTATCCTTTGTAATGCCAGTCTGGATTAAGCTTGCTCTACAACAGGTAAGTGGTTCGGCTCTGTTGGAATGTGCATCAAAGGAATGCTCCGTGGCAGATGCGCACTGAGAGGCTTATCCACTTCGGTAATCCCTCCTGCATGGCGCCGCTCAACAGCAAGGAGCTGAAATCCGGACTTGAAAACCGTTCTGCGTGAACTGGGCAATATTCACGCAGAACAATAGAACATTTAAAATTTACAAAAGCAAAATTATTTGAGACACCGAATATTATGTGATATGTGGCAAAGTTTTGAGAAATCAGAGCAGTCCGAGTTTAATTTTTCCTACATATCTGAATATCGACTGGAAAAGTATTGGTAAACATATGTCATTCTGAACTTTGGCTTTAGAATTTTTAGCCAATGACTAACAGTTTTCCCTCTAATGGTTGCAGGGTTGCTTTTCGTTCTGAGACAATTGCGCAATATGTACATGATATAATTCGTTTGGCACCTTATTTAATTTAAATCGTATTTCGATGTCAGCAGTAGCTGATAATTCATATAGACGTGATTCGTATTTGCTGACATCGAAGTGGAATATCGGATAGAGTTTCATAAAATCTTGGTAACTGACTTGTGTACCTGAGTCGATATCCATATTTTTTGCTTCTAATAAGCTGTTGTAAACTCGCGCATAATCTAAACTATTGGGTTCAAAGTTGCACTCGAATTCTTGTTCGGGAAACTGTTTGCTATTGACTCTGATCTGAATCCGTTCTAGTGACATGTGATCAAACACCATATTGTTTCTGGATTGATTATTTAATCGGTTAGACTTTTGTAAGACGACATAAAGATGGACGGGTTTATTTTGAGTTGTAGTAACCCACCAACTGACATTACAGTCAATTCTAGTATCAGATTTGTACAGTTTGCACGATCCCAAAAGATTTCATGTGAATTGCCACTTGCTAACTGAGATTCTAGTTTTGCAAGTACACTTGTACAATAAACCAAGATACCTGAGATATTTCAAATTTATACAACGTAGCCCCAATTCTCTGAATAATGTCTTTGCCATTTTTTTTCTAGTTTAATGAAATGTTTTACACCACGAAACACTTTATCCACGTCTCGAGAAAATCCAAATAGCCGATTCAGTGGTAAGAATATACTTACATTTGGACCATTTTTTGTAATGCCATATCTGTCCGAGAATCCTTGATTGAATTCAGGATTTTTCTTCAACTCTTGTACGAAATACTTATCTTATTATTCGTGTCCAGTTTATCTTCACCTTCGTCTTACAAATACTTATTCATTTTCGAACTGTCTGCCGTATCTTTGAAACACGTCATACTTGTGGCAGCACTGTGTGAAAAGTCTTCAATAAAATCAATTAAGTTGTGAATTGTGGTCGTCACTCCTGGCAATTCAACATCTTCCAATTCTCTGTTTTCTATATATTATTGAGCTCTCTTGAAAATGTTGTACCCGTTATTGAAACGTCCATATCTTTGGTAAATATTTCGTATTTTTCGAGTTTTTTAACATTAACAATGGTTTCCCGATATTCCAAGTACTCGTATTTTGTCGTGGAATTATCGTCTATTGGGTCTTCGAACAGATTCCAGTAAGTAGCTTCAACGTCCATCTTATACTTACTTTATGACTTTATGATTTTTAGGCCATTTCCATAAATCAACTGATTAAGAATATTTCTGCTTTTAGGGGATATTTTCTTGTTTTTTTTTTTAACGATAGGCGACGGAATTGTATAAAATATTTTAATTCGCTTTCTCAGTATCTTCATCTTTATTTGAGTCTGATGTGTAACATGTAACTCACGTTATCCTTGTTCAAGTCAATTACTTTGTTATTTTGATCGGTTACTTTCATTCTAACGTTGCAAATGTAATCAGTTTTATTCAGCGATAAAGAATGGATGTGTGTCGATTAAACTGCCAGGCGCTGTTTGAGGCACGAAACTGTACAACACGTCGCTCTTCTGGTTATTCAGATAGGAAGATTCGACAATAGAACAGTGAATCAGAGTGCAATCGACCCCTCTCGTTATGTTGGGTGGGAACTTTTCATCGTTTTTTGCTGCATCGATAATTTTCGATTCGAACCCTAGTATTTCTCGCAATTTTCCTTCAGAAAAATCTATTTTATATCCTCTTGTCAAACGAATAACAAATTTTAATATGTGGAGGTTGCTTTCTAGTATTATAGGGCTAGGATCCCCAAAGACATTTTTCAAAACATCATTAAATACGTCTATATTGTACATTCCATTCGGGAAAGTTATTTTATTCCATTGCCATCCATTAAAGTATTTCAGAGTGTTATTGTTATATTTATCACTGATGTTGTACCAGGAATACCACATATTGCTACTGATCAGTGCTATCTCGTATTCACCATTGAGTGTGATCGGCATTTCCTAATTAATTTCCAAATCTTCTGGATTGTATGCCATAATAGTAGACGAATTGATAGTTATAAGTACCATCTTTATTAATGTAATGTAGTACTATGTGGTACTCATATGCTAGTTGTTACCAACAATTCATTCCGATCGTCAGGAGTTTGTTCAAACTGATACAATATATAATATGAGCATTTGTTATTATTTCTTCGTTTAATGTAATAGATGGAATAGGAACCGCATTTTAGAGAGTAATCTGCTTGGATTTGCGAAGAGTTATACATGATCGGCTTTGAAGATGAAAGTAAATAGTGTTTTATTTCTTCTGGTGGTGATAAACCGAATGGATCAAAGTACTCGACGTAAGGTAACTTCGCATCATTGAAATAAACTACCCACTGAGTTCCTGAACCACGGGAAATGTTAAAGTTCACTGTACCATTTTCGTTCTTAAACATTTTTGTTGGCAAAGAATCGATAGAGTATACACCACGGAATCCTTTTTCGTTTTCCATTTTTTTCCGATATCTAAGTTATTTAATAGCTCCTCTTTTTTTAAATCCCTGAGCTATTTGTTTTCCTGGAATGTACAAACCTTTTCCCTTTCTTGAATTTTTAGACAAGCCAGCTGCGCTTTACTTTCCGGGAATGTGTAACCCTTTTCCCAGAACTTTTTGTGCAAGTTTAGTACCAGCATAACCTGCAGCTCCAACTGTAGCTGCTTTTCCAATGCTAAGAGTGCAGGTATTAAGAAAGGAAGAAATCCACCTTGCTGTATTTTACTGAATCGAAGTCGAATTGGCGTTTTAGATTTTTTCAGTTTAATGATTTGTCTCTTTGTCAGTTTTAAAGTATCGTTACCTTTCTTCTGTGGTTATTTACAAATGCACTCTTCAATTTTTGCTTTTGCCCAGGCGTTAAACTAGATAGATAACTGTGATACATTATACTTTATTTTATAAGTATCACGTACGTTTTATAAGTATCGCTACAAGATAATTCCGAACATTTACCTACCTTCGAATTTTCTCTTTTTAGGGCTTCCTAAGGAATATTTGTGTACTACCTATCTTCTTTAAACCTAACACAAACTACAATCTCTACGTAACGTCTGTAAGATATCGAAGATGACCCATGCATATCCACGGCTCAACTTAGATATCTTACAGACGTTCTGTGGAGATTGTGTGAACTTTATTTTTTAAAGAAACCGTCAGCGACATTTTGCTAAACACATCTACAGAGCTTTAAAGGAAGGTCTTTCTTCGCTACAGCAATCGCGATCGAATATATGCAATAGAGTTCTGAATACGGAAAGTCCCCTCACAGACTCCCGTGAAAGGAAAGAGACCTTCCTTTAAAGCTTCGTAGATATGTTTAACAAAATGTCGCTGACGGTTTCCTTAAAAAAAAAAGTTCACGTAATCTCCACAGAACGTCAGTAAGATATCTAAGATGAGCAGTAGATATGCATGGGTCATCTTCACTATCTTATAGACGTTACGTAGAGATTGTAGTTTGTGTTGGGTTTAAAGAAGATAGGAAGTACACAAATATTCCTTAGGAAAAATTGTGTACTACCTATACCTGTACCAAATTTTTTGTGTATTACCTATACCTGTACCTATACTTGTACTTATATTTGATATATAGAAATTAAGCATATATTATGTAAAGTGTAAAACGAAAACTTTAACGGATAACGTCGAATATGTCTCATCAAGGAATAAAAGAGTAATGATGAGGGTAGATGCCGAACGTGAAGAAACATGAAGTATAAATTTGTGAAACAGAGAGGAAAATTTGTAAAAGGTGGAGATATAGTAAGCTGGATTCAAGAAAAGTTTAATCCACCCGAAATGCACATTCCAGGTTACCAGTATTGTGGACCGTTTACGAAACTGGAGAAAAGGTTAATGCGAGGAGATCCTGGTACTAACCGTGTGGACAAAGCCTGCGAAAAGTACGAAAATTCTTACTAAAAAGAGACACGAAGCCGACCAAGAATTATTAAATGATTTGGATGAAATTCAGAATCCAACTTTAGGACAAAGAATTTCAAGAACGATAATCAAAACCTATCATTACGACAAAGAAACGGTTCGTCTTAGGACACAAGAAATAAGATGCTTTCTTCCGTTTACTATGATCCATTAAAGGGATTTTCCGCTATAAATGATCTAATACGCAAAACTGAATTGAAAGAAAAAGAGGTAAAGAAGTTTCTCAAAAAACAAGATGTGTACACTTTACATACACGAAATTCCTAAATTACTACACGAAATTCAAAACAAAATGGGTTTACGTCTCTGATGTGGACGACGAGTGGCAGAGCGATTTTATCGATATGCAAAAATTTAAATTACACGATAACAACACGAATTACATTTAAACAGTGATTGACATTTTCAGTAAATTCGCTTGGGCAATGCCTGTTAAAAAGAAAACTGGTAGCGAGATTACAAAGGCGTTCGTCAAAATATTTCAACAGCGCAAGCCGTCCAAGTTGCAAACAGATAAGGGAACTGAGTTTATTAATAGAGAAACACAAGCGCTCTTTAGCCAACCGGGCGTGAAATGGTTCGCCACCGGAAATGTAACCAACGCTCAGATAGTTGAACGTTTCAATTGGACTCTAAAGACAAAAATGTGGAAATATTTCACTGCCAATAATACGAGGAAATGGATCGATGTTCTTCCGAAACTTGTTAAGAATAAAAATGACTCCAGAAGAGGCAAGTTTAAAGAAAAACCAAAATATCGTGCATTTAAGTCTGTTTGGTAAAAAAATTAAATCTCTTACGAAACCAAAATTTAAAATAGGCGACAGACTTTCAGAAAGGGATATTTGCCTAATTTCACAGAAGAAAGTTTTGAAATTGCTCAAATACCAAACAAAGATCCCATAACTTATAAGATAAAAGATTTGAAAGGGGAGACTATCGTCGGTAGTTTTTACACCCAGAAATGGTAAATACGAAAAACCGGACGATATTTACAAAGTAGAAACCATTCTGAAAACTAGAGTGAGAAAGAATAAAAAAGAGTATTACGTTAAATATTTTGGTTATGATAACACGTTTAATTCCTGGATAAAAGAAGAAGATCTCTTTTTAAAATAAAGCAAATGGAAATTCAAAATTTCGACTTTGAAGAAGACAAGAATTTCTTAAACAGAAACGTATTGGCACCACTCTGGCCATTTAGACTTTTAATCTGTGGTCCATCGGGTTCAGGGAAGACAAATCTTTTGTTGAACTTAATATTTAACCATGTCTACTGTGATAAAATATTATTATATGCCAAAGACTTAACCGAGCCGAAATATCAGTTTCTGCAAGAAATATTCGACGATTTGCAGGAAATTCTGGAGAAACGTTTGGCGAAAAAATCCCAGTTGCAACTTTCTCTTCCAGTAAAGAAGATATCGTCAAGGTCAAAGAACTGGATCCCGAAATGCAAAATTTTATTGTTTTCGACGATTTCGTAACGGAAAGTGATCAAAAACTCATCGAAGAATTATTCGTCAGAGGAAGAAAAAAAAACATATCTTTGATGTACCTGACACAGAGTTATTTTTCGACTCCAAAAGACATTCGACTACAGTGCAATTATTTTGCATTATTTAATATGCTGAACAAGAGAGAAATGTTGCAGATCCAAATGGATCATGCAACAGAAATCAGTAAAGATATTTTTATGCAGTTTTATGCATATGCTGTTTCAAACCCACACGATTTCTTATTAATCGATAAATAAACGAAGCACATACCTCTCAAATACAGAAAAAAACTTTGGTAAATAAAGATGACAAAGTTTGGTATCATTAGCTCTGAGACCGGTTCTGAACGAGGACCAGCGGGAATTTCAGGTGTCGGTTTTAAATTGACACACGATGGGGACTAGGACATGAGTAATGAAAAATTGAGAAATGTAGCCAATCCTGAAGAGAGTTCGGATTCTGTGACAAAACAGTATCTACCAACAAGAATCTATAACACTGAATCGCACAGGAAATTATGATGCAAATACTAAAAGAATATCAAATATAGGGAGACCTATAGAAAATGGAGATGCCGCTACCATTCAATATATTAATAATACTTCTTTAATTTTTCGGAACAATAACTAGGATGCGCGAAACAAACAAATAATCAGTGTTACTGAGCCCGATGCAGATTCTGGAGTAGTTACAAAACGATATTTGGAGAAAAGAGCACTTTGCAATAACAATGACAATTAAAAGGCAAGCAATAAACGCATTGAAAATTTTGCAGAACCTACCGATTCATCCAATGCCACCATGAAACACTAGGTCGACAACTTGACCACTGTTCAAAATAGGTCCAATGAATAAATTAGTGAGATATTAAGATGGGCTTTTCGAGTCTGCTTCTGCTGCTGTAACTAAGAGATATTTGTAACAAATCGCATTAACTGGCGAGGATGTCTTTAATGCGAACAATAAGAGAATAGGAAACGTCGTGGAACCGAGGTACAACAAAAATTTACATAGACGGCTTGACCAAGTTAGATACTAACCCAACCAATGCCTTATTGCGAAACGAACATGAACTTTTCGTACCAAATGAAAGCAGATTCAATGGCGATGCAATAGGACAACGAACTACAAATGTTGGCACTCCGATTTATCAGACTGATGCTGCCACAAAATTATACGTTGATAAAATTACTCTAATTTGCCTAACCTACGGCGATAAAGAAGCGGTCTCATCCAATTATACAGATAAACAGAAAATTCAACCTACTAACGCCACCTATTTTCAAAGATAATTACCATTTATGCATTTGTAATGTATATATAAGCAAAGTGATCTGCCGCACAACAAATCCCTCTTTTAGTATAAATTATAGTATCAACTTGGACAATCAAAAATTCACCGCAACTTCAGCAATTTTTTTCTGTTATTCCAGTAAACAAGAAATTTGCCAGGGGCAGCAAGATTAGTGTTTCACTTGCTAGACACTATCCAGATCCAAAAGAGAAAGAAGAAAGATACCTGGAGGTCTTGTTTCCGACTTTCATCACTGGGTATATGTTTTTATTTCATATGAATAAAGATGAGAGATATTAAACAATTACATAATATTATAGACAAAATATTGAAATCGAGAGCCATCACAAAATCAAAAATTGAAGGCAATATTTTGGAAGAAGAGCAAGTTAAGGAAACGCTCGAAGAATTTCACAAACCGGTGGTAGAAAAATTAAAAAATTTGGAAACTCTCCGTGAGAAAACCATGGAAAACATACAAGAAGCAGTAAAAGCTTTAGAACTGGAAGAGCAAACAGAGATGCCCGAAAAATCGTTCATGTATAATCCAGATTCCAACTTGCAAGATGAAATATTAAACCAATATAAATTAAAATTTCCGAGTGAAATCTTACAGGCGAGAAATCCCACTCCTGAGCTGAAAGAAATGATTTGTCAAACAATCGGCCATCTTCAGAAGCTAGGGGGCAATAAGGCTACTGAAACGAAACGTTCTGGTAGAACTACTGAGAAATATCTAATTATCGAAAATCACATTGACGCACTGAGAAAATATTTAAAAATGATTAAAATGATACTAACAGTAAAAAAATTCAACAATCGGGTTCGGGGTTATACCAGAATTCCGACGATATTTGTGAAAAATTATCAGTTTTGGTTGTCAGTAAACGAGCTGGAAATATCAGTACAGAAGTTGTAAACGAAATTGTTGAAATTTTAGATATTTTGCTAAGAAACGATATCATTGACAAAAAAGAACATAAAATATTATTCAACAATACTGTTGCTTTTTAGAAACCATAAATATTTGCAGTCCAGTTTTATACATATAATAACTCTGTCATTATAGAAGTAGCAATTACAGGAATAACAAAATCACTTACCACTAATAATAGACTTTCTACCAAAAGTTCCCCAACACTTTATCTAACAATACTGTTGTTTTTTAGAAATCATGAATATTAAGCCAACCGAGATCCTTATTGCAGATATAAGCCGCTACACCGGAAGAGATCGGTTCGTGGTGTTATTTCTGGCACTGGTAAAAAATGTCAAGTTTTGCAGAAATTGATTCGGACGAATACTAAGCAAGCATCGCGCTTATAGTGGCAATAACCCACAATTGACTAGCCAATCACGAATTGCGTTCGAAGAGAGTACATCCCAATATTACTTCATATCTTTATCTTCTCTTTGAACCGAGTGAGCCAGCCATTGCTCAGCGCCAAACAAGGTTTCCGTTAGCGTCAACAAGAAGTCTCTCAGAATACATTCATTACGTCATATTGCAGATTTGAACAGGGAGCATCGCTATCATAAGCAAAGCATCGCTTTCACAATGACAATGACCCACAAATGCTGCACACGAAATAAATGTTTATAAAGAGACTAGAAAAGAGACTAGATACAACAGGAGAGAAACGGGGAGAGAAGAAAAAATGAATAGTTTAGAAACTTCCCATATGAATTCATTTTTTTTTCCTCAAAGCCTGAGTGATTTTTTTAAGTCTTTATTAATTAAGACTAACAGAACTTCAGTCAGCACAAGTGTCACAGCAACGCAAAACATGTGTGGAGCAGTAGATATATTGTCTCAGGGGGTTCCCACGAAGAAATTATCAACACACATATCAATAATATTGTCTGCAGACCTCATGCCTGAAGTCGGTGATCCCTCTGCAATGGACACTGTGACTGAAACAACAGCCTACGTCGATGCTGCACTAGACCCTATGGATGAGGGAAAAATGAGATGGACCCTCTTGACCAACAACGGGGGCTTTTGTCATATCTACTCATCCTTACTGAACGTAAGAAATCCATACATTCACAGATAGCACTCCAAAATCTATCTTTCCATCATATTTTTCCCCCGCAAACCCCCGCAAACCTCATTTCACCTGTTGATTTTGAACTGTCATATTTTTTAAACTAATTTCCCAAACTGTCTTGTTTTTCTCGATTTCTCCTATTTTACCAGATATTTACACCCCAACAGCTCAATAACTCAGTGAAGTGTTGATAACTGCAACATTTTCCCAACAAAACCCCCCTCGTGTCCTGTTTTTCACGCAGAACGTCTTCGCAAAAACCATGTCAACGCTCATCTCCCAAAAGTGTCCCATAGGTTAACATGGGATTCCCTGTACTTTAACATTGTTCTAGAACTCTCATTTACTCTACTAGTCTCGTAGGTCTTACTACCATCTAATGCTTTGGTTCAACCCTCCTCACCTCGTTACAATCGTGTTTCTCTCGCACTATTCGAATAACTGCTGCTCTATATCCATCGTCGTCTTTAGTTCTAATAAATTGCCACCCTTTCTTATTGCAACCACCGAAGACTTTTCGGCGTCACAAATTCCCCTTCTGTTACATCGGAATGCCATTTCGCTGGAGAGACTTTTGAAAGTTTCTTTTCGAAGTATTTTTCCGACTCGTCCCTTTCTTCTTTTTCCACCCGCGTGTTTGCAGGTGGGCGTCGGGTAAAGATATGGTTTGAGCAGCGTGTCCCTTACTGTAGGTAGCATAATTCTCCCGACTAAGCAGTGAACCCAAAGGGCATTGTCACGCTCTATTATCAGTATTCGCACTTTTCAGTCTCAGTAGTGGTCAACGCGGCCTATTATTATTTTCCCGACAGAACCTCTCTCAAAGTCACTCGACCACAGCGGATATTGTTTAATGAGGGTTGCTTCATCTCTCTTAGAACAAGGTTTCTGTCATACTTCGATTCTCCATCCTTCTTCTAACGCTCACCAAGTTCACGCTATAGACGCCCTCCCATTTTCTAAAACACGGGTAACAAAGCTGTTCAGAGTTCTGACTTATTGCACACCTCTTAGGATTAGGTTCGACACGTACACGAACCCAACCAGGGATCTCTAACAAATACTATTTCCGTCCTCTCCTTTGACAAAAATGCCCTTTTTGAGAAATACACACTTCTTGCCAACATAAGATACTAGGCGTCATGGATTGGGAACTATTCAGATGCTCGCCTCCTTCAAGAGCGACGGCTACTCTTGGCTGTTACGTTCTTTCTATTGCATTTGCTCTTATCGTCGTGTTTCCTAAGTACAATGTGTGCTGTTCTTATTTCCAAACACAATGTCTCTCAAAGGACGTAGCTCTTGAATTAGGGTTGTTCCATCCCTCTCAGAATTCTCTCTGAATACGACTGCTCGACGCTCATGCAAGCTCATGCTATAGCCCCCTCACATTTTCCAAACACAAGACTATTCAATACTCTGGTTTATTGTTCATCCACTAGCACTATTTTCGACAGATCCTTTCTATGGCGAACCCAGTTTATGATCTGGAACAAACACTTTTTCCAGCCTCTTTCCTTTGGCAAAAATGGCATCTATGAAACCTAAACTTCTCACCAACATCAGAGTCAGGGCTGGAACGATAGATACTGTGCGCATGCGCAAGTTACATTGATTATATAAGCATGTCACAACTACTTACTGGTGATGTGCGACATGAGTTAAAAGGAAAAATGGGGTTTGCTGTTGAGACTTTTAAGAATCTATGGAGAGTACGTAAATATAAACCTAAAAATACTAAAACTAGGCTGTATAATAGTTTGGTCCTTTCTAGAATTAGTTATGCTAGTGAAACATGGGACTTTTATAAACAAGATAACAGAAAACTTGATGCCCTTATTCTAGATGTTTTACACAGTATCTTGGGTATTCGATGGTTTGACTTTGTAAGCAGGGCATATCAAAACAGAAAAATCAAGCAATAGTAGAGTAGCTCATTTTTTGTATATCTTATATCAATTACAAGAGGACAATTGGATTGAACTGAGAAAAACTGAATAAACGACGGATATCATCAGTTAAGAGACTGACAAACACATGAGGAGCAAGCAGATTAAATAAATTTTTAAGTCAATATGTTCATTGCAACGATTATCTCAACAGTAGCAATGGTTCAGACTCATCGAGTAAAGTTTCTAGGTTTTGTAATAAAATGCTTAAGAACCACTTCTTTGAGACTGACCTATCATGCACCGGATCGGCAGTAATTATATATCATCGTAAGAATCATCTGCAGAAGTAAACGGAAGGATTTGAAATGGCAAAATGTTTATCGTGTACCAAATGGAGTAAATAAACAAAGTGATCCTTTATAAATTCTGATGATTACCAATAAAGGAAACCATTTTTAATTTCACACCTTCTAAGTAAGTAAAGCATCTTACCTAAGATTCAACGCTTTATATTTCAGATGGCGTAATCCTTTTGGACGACGAGTATTTGAAGCACCGCCACGTTTATGGTCACGTGGTGGCTACATTTCGCTATGGCCGAGAGGAAGACGAAGTGATGGGATTGAAATTCGTCAAGGAACTGTATCTGGCAACTAATCAAGTGTATCCTTCCCCAGCAGAGCACGAGGAATCACGTCAGCAGGTCTCCCGGCTCCAGGAGAGACTGCTTAGCAAATTGGGCTCCAATGCTTATCCATTTAAGCTTCAGGTAGGTCAGGCAATTTAGGGAATTGTTTTTTCTCCTTTTTCTTGTGTTTTTCTATGTAATATGTTAAGAATATTCTTGGATGACTCTCAGATAGAATATAAATATCAATTATCATCCAACTGCTATTATAGTAAATTCCCTTTGAACATAAAATAATTTCACACTATATTTATAATATAGTTACAGCAAGCCAAATTTGGTGCGAAACGTACTTCTGCTCTCTATTGGTAACTTTTACAACCAAAGCTTCGTACGTATCTTCTCTCGATAACTTTTCCCCCAAAACATTTAGCTCATAAATCTCCATTTATAACTTGCACAATGGAAAAGAGCCTCCCATTTTCTAGACATTGGCAAAGGAATTAATCCCCTCCCACGGTAGGTAGGGACCAGATCTTTTCAAGGGGCCACCCAAGGGACGCCCACATGCGAAATTTGGGGCCAATAGGTCAAGCATCTGGGGAAATATAGGGCCCTGAAATTCGTCGATAAATGTTTCTCATTAGTTTGTTTAGAAGCTGCTGCATGAGCTGACGTTGCTACACCCTGAAACAACGATTCCCAACCGGTGTGTCGAGTCAAAAGTCCAGGAATATCACGAAAATTTACGAAAAACAATAATACCGAAAAATAATTTGTCTCTAGTACATTTTAAATTTTGCATTTTTTAAATCAAATATTGAGTTGATATACGTTTTTGTTTAAACAAATTGAATTTTCAATTATTATTATTATTACTGAAAAGACCGGAAGATGCTATATCTGCACACTGACACTGAACAAGGAAAAGTATCAATATTTGAAACATTTGAGAAATGGTAATAAGTCAAATCTCTTCATTCTAAAAGTAAAATTATCAATACTTGTGGAAGTGGCAATCTCCACAAGTATTGATAATTGGAAAGAGAATTCCATCTTTTCCAATAATAAATAAAATAAATACCCCTCAAGCAGCTGCTTGCCACAGAGGTCTGACAGGAGCCTGTCAGTTTATATGCCATAGTAGAAGATCTGAAAGGATGGCAGGCCCTCAGCAGAAAACAGCACGAACATCCATGCCTTACCCGGGGCTCGAATCCAGGTCCCGTAGATCAGTAGCCAAGCGCGCTAACCACTCGGCCACGGACGGGGGGAAAAAGGAATGGTACCTACAATTCTTTCGAGCAAAAGCCACATCGATTATAAGAAACTGACCTCTTGTTCTTCTGTTGACAAGGTTGAGTATTGGAAAAATGACGTCTATGAGAAAGGAAAGAATACTTTGAAAAAACAACTTTAATTTGAAAACTATTTTAGAATCTACAAAAAATCCCTAAAACCTACTTTATATAAACTCCTCTTAAAATTCTTAAAAAATATAAATATGTTTGATCAATTATAAAATATATATATATATGAAAAAAAAACACATATAAATATTAAAATATATATATATAAATATGAAATATATATATTTATAAATTATGTATGGAACAAAAAATAAACACAAAACAGTGACTGAATGAGTCTGCATAGATCGTTTTCTATGCAGGAATATTCATTGAGTGAATATGCTCATCCATCATCATCATCAGTCGTTGTAGAACAGTTAGGCAAGCAAAAGAGACCCTCCGAACTGTTCATTAGGTATAATGATTCGCGATTGTAAGAAGGGTAACAGCTTATATAATATGCATCTCCCCATAAGCTTAGGTATTATTTGATGAGTGAAATGGGGCCGTAGTTGCGAGGATTTCATGCTTCATCATTTCGCTTAAAAACAGGCACAACTATTGCATGACGCTAATGCTATGTGGATATCGCCACTACCTAAACGAATATTGAAGAGTTCTTGTAATTTATCGCTGATGGAACTAATGAGGTTCTTGAAAAATATTGGTGGCAACCTATCCGGTCCTGGTGCAGAAATAGTAGGCGTTTGATAATACAGTATTTTGTATTTATATTAATAGGCTTTCCTAATACAGTATTTTGCACATCAAACAGTCCATCGAAATATAGTCAAGGGATAGATCCTTCAACCAAAGAAGTCGCTCTCTGCACAAATATGCTGCTTAAAAGAGGTTGTGGTTTCCTTTGTTTAACCTTTTCATTAGTTACAAAGTTGAACCATCTAATACCCAAGATACTGCGTAAGTATATAGAATCAAAAGCATCAAGTTTCCTGTTATCTTGTTTACAAAGCGTTAAATTTTCACTACCAAAACCAACCCTCGAAAGAAGGCCAACGGATGTTCCAGCTGTGCATTGTTAAACTCTTGCTCAGCGCCCTGCACACCGAAAGTTGCTAAGCCGCTTTATCATGTGCAGCAACATGTGCACAAGAGTCCTCTCACAGATAGAACAACCCAACTATGAATTATATTTTGTTTCTATTTTTTATCTCGTTTACATAAAAAGTTTACATAAAAGCGATAATGTTTTCGCTTTGTCATCTGTCTGTTTTTTGTCCATCTCTAGACAACCAGCTTTTTTGCGTTTAGACATATATTAAAAATTCTATTTGGGTTGGATATATATTGCAAAACATTACGATTTACACTTTCTGAATATCCCAGGAGTATAAAACGCGTCCTCTAAAAGTGGAAAAAGGTGAAATTTGCAAAATTTTAAACTGATATTGAAAACGATGTTTTTATGCTGGAATTAATGAAATATTACGATTCTCACATTCCAGATCACCAAAACCTTTAAATTGAAACCTCTAATGAAATTTTCAATATAAAGTTAATTCCTTGCAAATCTGAGGGTGGAAAACACAACTTTTTTGTTTTAAGAGATAAATGGAAAATTCTTTTTCAGTTGAATTGGTACAAATGAAATATTATAATTCGCATTCATCGTTCGACGTTATTAAATATGGAAGAGGCAAAACATTTAACGAATTTTGCAAGTGATTTATTTTAGTAGAAATTTGAAACTTCGAGGTAGAGTGTCAAGAGATATTGTGTCACACACTCAAGAGAGATTGGATCGTGTACCTCGACGCTATCCCATTAAAAATCCTGTGTGACCCAAGTCTTCTCACCAGAAAGGTATGACAAACTCGCTGGGCTCATGTGAAGATGGCAATTTAATTAATAAATAGTGTTTGTGGAAAAAATGAGTTCGCCAATTCAAAGGTCTCCCCACTTTCATGCCAGAGTAGTCTAACCACTGAGCTAGAATTGACTAGTCATCCTTCCACTGATGCAGGACCGCCGCGAGACTTAAAGCAGCCGGTATCAAGATAAAAAGTGCCGTCGTTTTATAGTGATCATAGGTATATTTTAAAGTGCATATGGAAATTTTTAAAGAAATCTGAATTACTTTTAAATCCTGATTAAGTATAATAACTAATTATTCATTATGAAAATCATCATCATCATCATCATCATCATCATCATCATCATCATCATTCTCAAGCAGCCATGAGCTACGGAAGGTCCAACCAGACCGTGCAATTTAGTTCTCCAAGCATATCTATCCTGAGCTATATCTGCTGCATCTGGCCACTGCTCACCAATTCTAACGAGGTCCCGTTTGACAATGTAGATCTCTCTCTCTTTCTGCGGCCTTTAGACACACTGTTCATAACCCTATTCGCCAATCTATAATTATCCATACGGGCAACATGGACAAACCAACAGTCTCTCTGCACAATATACTGCTGAAAGGAGGTTGCCGACTCCTTTGACTAACCTCTTCATTACTTACAAAGTTGAACCACCTAATGCCCAAGATACTGCATAAGCATTTAGAATCAAAAGCATCAAGTTTCCTATTATCTTGTTTACAAAACGTCCAGGTTTAGCTACCATAACTAACCCTAGAAAGAACCAAACTCTTATACAGTCTAATTTTAGTCCTTAGATATATACGCCAGTTCTCCACACTCTCCATAGATTCCTAAAAGTTCTAGAGGCAGTTCCTATTCGCCTGTTAATCTCATGCCGCACATCACCAGTATCTGTTACTCCCCACTTGCTCAAGGGCGCAACCACTGAGAGTAACTGAAGCACAACTGCCTGATGGCCTTCTCCTCTAGGTGGTATTTTTTTCCTGTAGGTCCAATTTTCGTCACATTAGTTTTACCTCTGCCTTTACCAAACCAACTCTATTTCCAGTCTCATCAACAGCCCTAATGAAAGAATTCATCTTATCAACATCATTAGCTAACAAGGCCAATTCATCTGCATAATTTAAGTCAGAAATTTTGAAATTAATATATTAATTCCTTAAAAATACAAATATGAAATTCAAATATAAAAACTGCATAGAAGATTGATTGATGAGAGACGGTTGCTACATCGTTTGCATAATGGTTATAAATACATTGGTGAAAAGTATCTTAAAGTTTGTCTTTCTGGGGTATAATTGTTTAAAGTACTTCACTTGATTATCGGTAGTTTATTGTTAAAATACCTGCTGTTAAAATATTAATTTGAGGAATAAATAATTTTTTAATGTTTTTTAAACATATTGAGGATTTTACATCACGAAAATATATTCTTCATAAAACTCCTCTTATTCAAGACAATACATACAATCATAAAGAACAAATATATAAACAGTTTTAACTTTGTGGCAACAGAGGTTGGAAGGAGTGTCATGTCAGTTTTCAGCTGTGAGTAAAAAGTTTATTTCTAGATATTTCTGAAATACTGTGAAATTCTATTTTAGCCGATGTTTTCGTCGTTCTTCAAGCATGGTTAGTGATTAGTTGGTATCTTTGCTCAGTTACCTATTAATTAAGTTGTGAAAATTTTTGTATCTGTGATACGTGGACAGGAAAGGCGCATCACGTGACAATACGTTGTGGCTAACTAGCGTGATGCAATAGCGATGTCTTGTTGTCTACTTGTGGTGGGAAGTGCGGCTGATGGAACGAAGGAACAGGTTGTCGGCTTATTTGGGTTCATCTGCTACGTGGCATTTGCAGTGTTCAGTTGCTCTCTGTTTCTGTTTTGTATTAGAGGAATTTATTCTGTCTAAGATGATTTGCAGTAGCTGTAATAATGAGCTTCTAGGGACGTCTGACTGTGTCAGGTGCTCACAATGTGGAAATAATTTTCACTTTTACTGCCTTGGTTTGCTAGAATCAAATTTTAGGAAACTGTCACAAGATCATAGGAAAAAATTAAAATGTAACAGCTGTGCTAGGGGAAAGGTAGAAAACTTAGCACAGGAGACTATTGGTGATGAAACTGAGAGCGTGCGTGTGAATTTGGATGCGGATATAAAATCATTCTTAGAAGATATCCTGAAAGAACAGTTCCGTATATTTGGAGCTGAGCTACACGTTTCAAATGAAAAAATTAAAAAGGAAATATTACATGAAATGGAGGAATTTAGGAAAAGTATTTCATTTTTCACAAATAAGCTTGATGAACACATAAAAATAATGAAGGAAATTACAAAACAGATGAATGAAATACAGTGTGAGAATAATAAATTAAAGGAAACAAGCTTAATTTTGGAAAAAGAGGTACATTGAAAGAGAAGTTGAATGATATGCAACAGTACAGCAGGATCAGAAAAGTGGAACTAGTGGGCATTCCCGAGAAACAACAAGAAAACGCTCTTCAAGTAGTCGAGAGACTGGCTAAAGTTTTGAAAACTGACACAAAATGTCTGGATGTGGAAGCTGTTCATCGAATTCCAGTTATAAACAAGAATAAAATAAAGCCCATCATCGTTCAGTTTGGCTCTACAAAAACTAAAGAGATGTGGATAAAGAGGTGGAAAGAAAAGAAAGAGTTATTATCAAAAGAAATTGATGAATCTTAAGGTGTATATCAATGAACACCAAACACAGGAAAAAAAAAGCAACTCTTATTCAAGTCAAAGGAGAAACAACGTGAATTAGGTTACAAATACGTTTGGATCCGGGAGGCTAAAATATTTTTGTGAAAAGCGGATGACCTCAATGCTATTAGAATTAAGAATTACGAAGATCTAGTTAAATTGAAATAATATTATTATCTCTCGAATTGCTTTTTGTCTGTGGTATTATTTTAAATTTTAATGACCAATTCAAATGGTTCCGAGATTAGAAATAGTATTGGGCATTCTGAATTATGTGATGTTTGTTTTATGGTTTCTGGAGATCTTAGTGTCTCAGCTCCCTTTCTTAACAGTTATCAGAGGGGTAACAAACGGTTCTACCGATTATTTGTATTCTGCGCAAACTTCAGTGATGTGTCACTTCAGTGACACAAATTTCAGTGATGTTGTTGATGATATTTGTGGTAATGAATTACATTGTAAGGTACAGATCATCCATAGTGAAAATGTGTATGAAAATTCATCTTTTAATTGGGGAAATGGTGTAAATGTACTTTCTGGTAATGTAAGAAGTTTAAGAAAAAATTTTGATCACTTTATAGTGTTTTTAAATTTATCTGGATTTTTATCAGATATAATCATTTTCTCGGAAATTTGGGTAAATGAAAATGAAATTCAATGTTATCAAATTAATGGTTATAATGCTTATTATAAATGCAGACAAGGTAATAAATCTGGTGGAATTATAATATCTGTGAAGGAATATATCCAAGTTTTGTATTGCAATTCTGATTTTAAAACTGCTGATTTATTACAGTGCAGAATGAAACTTTTTTATAATTGTCTTTAGTTTTTACAGATATTATTTTCATTAAAAAAAAGAGTTCATTAATGAACTTGAGGAGAAACTTAAAGACTCTTGTGAACAATATATACTGTTACTGGTAGATTTAAATACTGATTTAAAATTGCATGATGCTGTAGTAGAAAGATTTGTCCACCTGTTAAATATAAATGGTTTTTTTCCTTGTCATGATGAAGTTACCAGAGAAGTATCGGGTACTTGTCTTGATCATTTGTTTGTGAGAAATTTAAATATGGATCAGTTAACGGCTTATATTATTAAATCACATATATCTGACAATTATTTGATTGGTTTAAATATTGAGTGTAAAGATATTTCTTATCATATTGACAACGATAATACATTTAAAGATAGTAAAAATAAGGTAAATGTAAATAAATTAGAGGAATTATTAAGAGACAATGATTGGTCGATTATACATAATGAAATAAATATAAATATTTCTTTTGAGTACTCTATAAATGAATTACATAAGATGATTATAGAAGCATTTTATGTTCTCCCAAACCGAAACCCAGTTAAAAAAATTAAAATCTTGGATTACGGATGCTTTACTAAACTCTACTAAGGAAAGAAATAGATTATTTAAGTTGAAAAAAAGTAATAGTTCTGATACAAATTTGGTACAATATTATAAAAAATATAGAAACGTGCTAACTAGTATTATTAAAGAATCTAAGTCAAGATATTACACTGATAAAATTATTAAAAACCAAAAAGAAAATTAAAAAGGCAGTGCGAAATTATAAATAAAATGTGTGGTAAACATATAGACCGGTCCAAATTTCCAAATATAATTTCAGATACCAAACGTAACTACAGTGTTAGGGAAAATCCAGTAGATTTGGCAAACATGTTTAATGATTATTTTACTACTATTATAAAGAATATAACAAAATTATTTCCTGAAAATGATTGTAGTGGTTTGCATAATTTGAAGATATTGTCGAATACGTTTTTCGTTGAAGAAATACATGACAATGAAGTTGAAGATGTAATTAAGAGTTTAAACTCTGCAAAATCCTCTAGCACACACCACGTTTCTGTATTTATCCTTAAAAAGATAGGGCCAAGTATTAAAGGCATCTTAAGTGCTTTAATTAATAAATCTTTAATTTCTGGATGTTTCCCTAATTGTTTAAAAACTGCCACAGTTATACCAGTGTATAAAGGTGGCTGTGATAAGAAAATTGAAAATTATAGACCAATATCCATCTTGTCTGTCTTCTCCAAAACAATAGGAAAAATAGTCAAATCCAAAATGTTAAATCTTTTGAATAAATATAATTTCTTTTCTAAAAATCAATATGGTTTCCTTGATGTTAAAAAAGCATTTGACTCTGTCCCACATTACTATTACATAAATGTAATTTACGTTACTATTACATAAATTGGAAGCAGCTGGAATGAGAGGTGAAATGCTATCTTGGCTCTCTAGCTATCTGACAGGTAGAAGCCAAAGGGTTAAAATAAAATATTGTTTCAGTTCCAATGCTAAGATAAATTTCGGTGTTCCTCAAGGATCTGTTTTGGGTCCTTTATTATTTTTGATTTATTTTAATAATCTTTGTGACTTAAAATTGTACGGCAGCAACATAACTTTTGCAGATGATATATCTTTAACCTATACAGGCAAAACTGGTAAATTGATACTGCAAATAAATGATGATCTAAAAAAAAATAAAAATTGGTTTATTCAAAGCAAATTAGTTTTAAATGTTGTCAAACCGAAGTACATGAATTTTATATTACAAAAAAATCAAACAGATGACTTTTTCAATAAACTTTTCTATCATGATCTAAACTGCAATGATATATATTTTAAATGTTCAGCTATTCAGGGTGTTGTTTGCTTCAGATATTTGGATGTTTACCTTGACTAAAAAACTTTCTTGGAAAACGCATATAAATAATATAATTAAGAACTTAAATATTATGGTTTCAAGAATTTATTACATAAGAAATTTTATAGATCTATAAATGTTAAAAATTGTTTAAAATTCATGGATAAAATCATATTTGGAATATGGTATTATATCTTGGGGAGGTTTATATAAGATAAATCTGAAACCATTACAATGTTCTCAAAATTACATAATAAGATGGAAGCTAAAGAAAAAGAAATTTGATAGTATAAAACAATTATAAAACAATTAAATATCTTACCAGTTAGAAAATTATATATTTATCACCTATTAGTATACAATATTCAAAATTGGGATGAGTCTAATGTTAAGATCTTTCCCAAATATACGCGTTTATCATCTACTATGCATTTATCCATATCGTTTCCTAAAAAACCTATCATCCAAAAACACTACATTTATCTGGCACCGAAACTTTTTAATGCTCTCCCGGCGAACATTAGAAATGAAAGAAACATTTATGTTTTTAAAAAATTAATATGGGATTGGTTAGTGGATTATGATGATGTAGAGAAATATCTATAGAGATAAAACTTTAGCTTAAAAGTTTAACTTTTATAACACTGTTACAACTAATTCTGTAAACGTTATATTCGTGATATCGAGACATACACGTGCTCGGGCTCAAGTGGAGTACTCTTATTTTATTTATTTATTTCATATTGTTCAGTTTGTTTGTTCTAAAAAAACTACATATAAAATAGATTATAATTTATACTTTACAATATAATTTATGTTAATCAGTTCATGTGTATGAACTGGAAAAAACGAACTGGAAAAATTTATGTAAAAGTACGTTTTTTGTTGCGGATTTTTGTATTGAACTGTACTGGCGTTGAGAGCAGTGAATAAAAAATCTATCTATCTATCTAAATCACAATGAACGAAAATTAAAAGGAAAATATTGAAATTTATACAATAAAAATTGTAATTTAGTGGGAATCCCCTCTTTCTCAGGGAGAAAGACAGTGGGGGTATATTTTAGTGCCCAGAACATTCCCCACGTTACAAACTTTCATTTGACATACAACTTGTTATGTTTGGCCCTCGCATTCGAAAGGTAGAGTAGAAGAAGCCTTCACACATATTTACTCCTTTTTTGGGGCGGTCGGAGTTAACCTGTGTCTTCAGGGTTCATTTGACGCATAGCCCGTTACTTTCGGCCCTCCCGTTACGAAGCTATAATGGATAAATCGTTTTCCAATTTCTTCTTTCTAGGGGGAAGAAAGCATGGGGGGGGAAATTTTTTATAGCCTATGACACTCTCTATCTATCGATATCCCTGGATACGGGATACAATCCTTATAACCCAGCGTCACAAGCTTTCATTTGATATATAAATCATTAAATTTGTATATCGCATTTGAAAGATATAGTGGAACAACTGTTTTGATAAATACACAAACCGACAAATGACGATTGAAAAAAGACGAGTTAAAAAAAAAGCAAGAGGAAGCCTCTTTGTGTTGAATCAATTTTAATAAATCAATTTCAAAAACGGACACAAATAAATGTACCTAAACTACCCATATGCATACTCAGAAAATTCTAATGAACGAGGGATTCATTAGAATTTCATTATATCAATTTCAAAAACGGACACAAATAAATGTACCTAAACTACCCATATACATACTCAGAAAATTCTAATGAACGAGGGAGTTGATGTTTGAGTCTCTGATTTTCGAGGACTACCTTAGAAAATAAAAAAATAAATTTTAGCCTGAAATAAAATGTTCAGGTGGTCGAAGGAGGGTTTTTTATTCCATTTCCCCTTTGGTAATATAAATAAATAAATACCCCCTCAAGCAGCTGCTTGCCACAGAGGTCTGACAGGAGCCTGTCAGTTTATATGCCACAGTAGATCTGAGAGGATGGCAGGACCTCAGCAGAAAAACGACACATACATCCATGCCTTACCCGGGGCTCGAACCCAGGTCCCTTAGGTCAGTAGCCAAGTAAGCAACTACTCAAATGCCATTGAAATAAAACTGTCTTTGTGAATGGAAAGCCAAATTCGAAACTTCTAAACTAATTTGTTTATGAAAGCATTATACTAAACATAAGGCTATTCTATCCAGGATGAATATATATATAGGGTGGCGCCACAAGGCTGTGTTTTACCAAGGTCATTCGAGTGTCGTTTAAGGGGCGTGCCCCATGACGTCACAGTGGGGTGAGCTCAACTAAAGTATATGCATAATTTCGTGTCTTTCTGTATTCGCTTGATGAATCTCTCTATATGAAGTCTTTCAGCAATTTTTTTAATTATGCCCGATTGTGCCGTAGCAAAACTGCACGAGCAATCCTTCGAAGAATAAGAAAATCTATGTTTCTTATACATTTCCATTAGAAGCAAAAATTAGTATGAAGAGGGTGCTGCAGTGTCGGTTTTAATATAAATTCGATGCGCACATGCTAAGATATGAGACAAATATTTTTCAGATGCCTGTTAAGATTCCAGATTTAAAAAAAATGCGTCACATAAAAAATTCAGTCTTAAATGAATCACTATTCCGACCAAACGCTATTGTTGGGATAAGAAATCGATCGCTCTGAAAACCATGACAGTGTACCCAGTAAAAAAGCAGCATTATCTCAGTTACTGAAAATTTAAATACCTGGTCTTATGCTGTACTGACTAATGGGAATAAAAAACTATTCTCAGTGCATCATATTCTACGCATTAGAAAATTACAGCAGCCAGCAGTTTCAAATTGCTATTAAAAACTTAATAATGCCGAGGGAGAAAATCTCTGCTTTTCAAACATGATCACGATCGAAACAAAAGCAGTGGAATAAACATAAAAAATTATACAGCAAAATAAAAAATTCACAATTAATCAAAACAAGAAAAAAAAGCAGATATTTCGATAACTCCAGGAAAAAAAAATTCTTAATAAATTGAAAACTCCATTTACGCCAGTCCATTACATGTTTTTGGGAAGGGACAAAATTTAAACCACTACTCACGGCGGCGAAAATTATTTTTTTATTATTTTCATTACGATTATTAACGTAGTTGGTAAAAAGATAAGTTGAAATAAAGTCTAGTGTTCTAATTCGATCGAATTTGATTATAAGCGCAAGATCAGAATATTTTCTCAGAATCATGTAATAGAAATTCTATAGTAATGTAGTGAAAAACTATTCAGATAGAAGTACGTTACTCTATATGTGATCAAATCGGAAATCTTCAAAATAGGAGCCCTATTTGTAAATTTATACACGTTTGTAAAATAATATAAAGTAATTAGAGTATTCAGTATTCAGAAAAGTTTTCCGATTATAAGCAACGCATGCCAAAAACGTAAAATTAACTATACTAAGTTAGAAAATAATCTAGCGGTGAAATTGTTTAATATAAAACAATTCTATATTATTTATAAGGCTATAGAAGCTGAAATATTTTATTTAAATTAATAATATTTTATCTGCATTGGAATTACTCGCCTATTCGTTAAGGGAAAATATTTATTTGAATCATTCTGAACGAATAGGAGACAAAATAATTTCTACAGCAAAAAAAAGCCCAATTCAAATCAAAAATAACATTTGTTAAACTCTATGACGGAGTTTTGCCTATCGACGAATTGAAGTTAAAAATGTCTTTCATGAACATTTCCGAGATCGTAACGAAAAAACAAATGTCAGCACGTGAGATGATTGACAAAGAGTCTTTTTACTAACATTTGATATTGAAATATTTTACACTCATCTAGTAGTCAACTTTCATTTCATTAACAAAATCACTTAAAAATTCCTATCACAATCGCATGAATTCTAATAAGTTGTTGTATGCCGTATTGAAAGTAAACTTTGCATTCAAAACGAAATGATACTGGCGCCATATTCTTCTCACGCCACAAAACAACAGCTACCATGACAGTTTCATTACCAGCTGTTATCCGAAATATTGAAACTTAATCTCCCGAACATTAAAATATCAGAGTTCGTTTCAACTGAACAAATAACTAAACTATCTAATATCACAAGAATTTTATTAATATTTTATGAGTATATGGTTACGATAGATGAACGAGCAACAAATGAAACCGTGATGTCCTGTTTCGTCTTGATGCTCGCGTGAACTACAGTATGAGAATTACATCACTAACTACTTCAAACGAATTAACTTAAAAACAAAGAATAGGAGAGTGGTAATTAAGAGGAATTAGAGTGTGAAGGAAAACGTAGTTTGTCTTAGTCTGTGCACTGTAATATAAAGAATTGCTTTTACTTGGTATGTGCTGAGGAAGTTATCTGTTAGTCGATCAAGCAGAGTTGACCTCAACCTTTCTATAGGAAGAGTTCATCATTTAGTTTCTTTACAAGATTTGGCAAGGTTATACTTGGCAGATTACAAGTTTGTTCACAAATAGAATTGTGGAACTTATCGATTGTTGTAACAAGCCATATTTTATGCTTTGAGTGGAGATAATAAGAATTATAGAGAAAATAACTCTTTGTAGTAATAGTAATAAAGTGCTATGTTCTTCTGAAGGTTTATTTTGATATTGATGAAGATTTATGTTCGTTGAATTTAGTTTATATAAATGTTTTCATTCATACTTTTGTAATAAATTACAGTTTTTAGGATTATAATTGTTAAATATTATTTTTGAATTCACGCTCATTTTCCATCGGTTTAATTATAACAATATAATATATACCATAGCCTGTGAACTAACCATATTAACATTACTAAACGCCTACGCTATGGCTTGCCACCATTATTGCAAATTTCAAATTATTTACATGCGGTGTAGTAATACACACAAAATCTTCATGCAGCTATGCGCAACGGAGGTCCAACCAGACTCTATAATTTTCCTCTTCAGACGTGTCTCTTTTGAGCTACAGCTGCTGCATTTGGCAACTCTAGGCCAATTCTAGCAAGGTCCTGTTTGACATTGTCTGACCATCGCATCCTAGGTCTCCCCCTTTTTTTGCATGAACTTCATTACACACATTTGGATATAGCATCAAATTTCACGAATTGAACGGTTTAAGTAGAGACTGCTGTAACTGTGATACTATCGAAGGGACTGATAGCTACAATTATTTAGGTTTAATAATAGAATCTAATTTAAAATGGAAAAAACATATTTATTCACTTCTTCAAAACTAAACAGAATATTATATAAAATTTACTACTTAAAACATTATGTTAACTATAATTTCCTACGGGATATTTATTTCACATGGGTTCAGTCTACCTTAATTTATGGGATTTGTTGCTGGGGAGGAGAATATAAATCAAATTTGTTGCCTTCAATTTATGTAGAAAATAAAATAGTTCGTAATCTTAATTATAACCATTTTACTGGGAACACAATATTATACAACAAACACAAAATATTGCCACTAAGGAAATTATATATATATATATTTCAACTATCTTTTTGTATAAAAATCAAAATTTAATTCCGGTTAGAAATCTTAATTTTAACTCCAGAGTTTTGAGTCTACAATTTTATATAGAAAAAAACGAAAAAGAAAATTTTCCATATTATTGTGCCTAAATTTTTTAATTCACTGGAGTATACAATAAGAAATGAAAAATGTTTTACAACTTTTAAGAATTGTTTGCGTGCATATTTGTCAAAGTTAGACAACATTGAATGCATGTTTACTCTAATTAAATAATATTTTGTTAGCATTTATATAGGAACTGATATTTGTTAAAACTGCATACTCACACCACTCGTAGTAGTTAATGTTTTTTTAAATTTTTTATTTTTTATTTACTTTATTTTCTTTAACAAAAATTAATTAATAATTTTTATAACCTGGAAGTGCTCGAAAGCTCCTTGGTTGTTCATATGTACCTATTGATAGTTTTGCTTGGTTTTGTGCATTTATTGTTCCTCTGTTCTTTGTAAAGTGTTGTATTAATATTGTATTTGACAAAGTGTTATGCATTGTGTGTTTATTGTCCTCGTGTATTTCTCTATGTTATAATAAATTTGAATTTTGAATTTGAATTTGATAGAGTCCAAATGGGGTGTAGTTGGTTCCAGATATTGCAGTTTTCTGGTAGCAAATGCAACACAGTCCTTTGTCAGATGATCAGGTTTTCTACACCACTTGCAGAGCATAGTAACACCTGGATAGAAGACAGTGGCAGTAAAATTCGATACTAGGAGGAAATTTCGTACTTGCTTTTCATCTCCATATGAGTCACTCTGGTTCCTGTCTGGATGGTTTCGAACCCGGGATTTCCAAATATTCATCGTTTACCCTGGTGACGGATCCATAGGGCTTCAGAGCTGTGACGATTTCACTGTTGGAGATGAAGAACGGCAGTTTGGAAAGAAAAATTTTCTTCTGTGGGTATGCAAGTCGCATAAAACACACTGGATGTCTGTATTATAGTCCAGATAGGGATTTGCAGCAAAGGCTTCAGCTGTTTCATCACTGGAGAAGGTGATAATCGTAGTTGCCTTGTTGATTCGCTGGGCTATGGCGATAGCTGATGGTGCACGTTTCTTGCCAAGGTTGTAACAAAATTTTCATAAGTTAGTCCAATGTGCCTAAACTTAAAAGATCTATTCAGTATATAATCTTTCTTACTTTTCTACTTTTTTACTACTTTACTTTTTTTAAACTAGTACAATTAAACTCAGGAACTCAGGAGTATCTAAAAACACATCTATCCTCGTTGAAATCCGAAGTTGGAATCAACGCGCGCCTCCATCGATGGCCGGCCGGCTAACGACCAACCAACGCAATGCAAACAGAGTGCTTCCTGCCGCTTTCTGTTACCATGGTGACCAGCGACAGATACACGTCTGGGGCAGAGACGCTCTGAGACGGCTGGAAGCAAAGAGCAGCGGATGACATCATCTGTGCATTGTCACAGCTTTAATGAGTGGCTCTCACTGGGGAAGGCTACTTCTGCGTCGCTAGTTGTTTAGCGCCCGACTCGGATCTGACACGTGAAGTCGCAGTGCACACAAAAGCAAGCGCTGCAAGAGCCCACTGGCAGATGGGTGTCCGTCTTCCCGCACATTTATCCCTCTCCCGAGGACACCACACACAAATTCAGGGGACTCAGAATTTAGGAAGTGGGCTGAATATCTTGTAAAATAGTGACGTCTGGTACAACTACAACGGAAATAGGAGTGTGTACCTTTTTGGTTATGATAAAGTGATTGAGATTAAGTTATGTATTAATGCCATTAAGTGAGCAAAGTACTTGGATTGCTCTGAGTGAAAAAAAAATTTTGTAATGTTATATTGTAATCGAGCTAATTAGAGTTTGCTGAATAGCTTGTAGGCCAAATATTTGTTGCATAAATGAAGGATTGTATAGTGTAGATTGTATAGTATTAAGTGAAGTACACTAAATATTTTATAGGCCATTAATTGCCACGGAATGAGGAAAAAAAGATAATTTTTTCTTTTGTGGACTATCGTACACATAGTCATTTTAAGTGAAATGATTACTCATTAGACTATATAGAACTGTGTGATGTAAATCAAATGTCTTGCCAGCTAGCGGCCTTGCTGTGGAAAAAGAGGCAGGCCAAAGTGTTAAATTGTACAGGATTAATTCCGGCAGTACTGAAGTCTTCTGGAATATATAGGTGGAAAATACTATAATCCAACAAGTGGTTTTTAGAATGATATTGAAGTTGTACACGCTTTATCTATCTATTTTGAAAACTCTATGATACATTGTATAGTAATATTATGAGCCTATGAGTGTATGGCCTTCCATGTAGATGTGGGGACACGTGACGGCTAGTAATAGAATAAACTGTGCATTGTGAATTAGTGAGTGTGGAAAAACCAGATTTTGACCCCCTCCTCATTTCTCTTCGTGTCATGTGCTGATGATGACTTCTTCAAGCTGAGGCACCGAACTTGATCGAGATCTTGATATTGAACTTGATCAAGCGAACCAGCCCAGAAGGGCTGGGACTACTGGTGCCCCTACCTCTGGATCCTTTGTCGATAGCCCTTGAAGGGGCGGAGGACGTTTCTCTCCATCCAGCCAAGGGACTTATCAGACCTCTGCCTATCCCCTCACCCTCCTTAAGGGGGATAGGTATTGCCTTCCATTGTAATAGTGACATTTTTGACTGGCCTCCATATTGTGACATTTTTCTGCATTCAGCTACTGCTGAGGAAAGCCTTCGCCACTGGCATAGAACATTCACAATGGATCCGTTGGGTGTTTTCGTGTTGTTTGCGCCAGGTCATGTAGCCTCTGTTCTCATACCTGAGGGGACCTCTTTTTATTTCGGGGTGGGGGCGGATTCTGAAGGACCCTCCCCCATGGGGAAATACGTGCTTTCCCGATGGGGGCGGGTCATTCGGGACCCGACCCCCACCCCAAAATAAAGAAAGGTCACCTCAGGTATCAGAACAAAGGCTATGTGACCCGGCGCAAACAACATGAAAACACCAGATGGGTGCATATATTGCACCTCAGCCAGCCCGACCAATGGGCATCGTCCATGCTGGGTTAGCGAGGTGACCTCCACGAGGGGGGCCAGCGAAAAGGAACAAGGGAAGATTTTCAAAAACGAGTGTCTCTTCTTCTTGTCTGGGCTGTGTGTTCGACAGCAATGATCATCTCCAGTGAGCCGAGCAGATCTTTGAAGTGTGCGCAATGAATGTGCGGAGGAAGCGCTAAGCAGCCAGTGCTCCCAGCGACTTGGAGCGCAACGGCCCAGTGATTGTCTTCCCGAGGGACTTCTGACTTGACGAGGTAGGGGGAACATCCTTGCTAGATCTTGTTCCGCTTTTCCAAACGAATGTGTTTCTGTGAAATGCCGTCACGTTGTCCCGAGTGGGACCTTCATAACTGTTAAGGACTATTAGAGTCACAAGCAAGTAGCTCGTTCATCATGGACTTTTTTTGGTGAACTGATCTCCACCACACATAAAGTTTCCATTGTTTGAAAAGGGTCGCGCAAGAGGCGCTGTTGAATATGACCCAAAAAAGTGGGAACAAGTGTGTGTGAAATGTTTGAAAGTAATTTTGTTAATAAATTCTCTATTTTATTGTTAACTGCAGAATTAACTCAGCTATCATTTTGTTAAATGTCTGGTCATTTGAATACTGGGTCAGGGAACTGCCTAGATTTGGTAGGAAGTAAACGCATCACGGCTTAAGTGTTTGTGTTCCCCTAATACACTCAGGGGTGGGCATCACATGAGTATAGTGGAAAGAGGAAATACAATGCGAAATTAGCAAGAGACCACTCAAATGTTACACAGAGGAAATAGTTCTTCTTCTTCTTCTCCTCCTCCTCCTCCTCCTCCTCCTCCTCCTTCTTCCTCATCATCATCATCATCATCATCATCATCATCATCATCATCATCATCATCATCAAGCAGCAATGGGCTATGGAGGTCCAGTCAGACCATGAAATTTACTTCTGAAGCATATCTGTCCTGAGATACATATGCTGCATCAGAGCACTGCACACCATTTTTAACAAGGTCCTGTTTGACATTGTCTGCCCACCACATCCTAGGTCTCCCCTTCTTTCTGAGGCCTTTAGCCACACTGTTCATAACCCTATTCACCAATCTATAATTATACATGTGGGCAACTTGGCCAAACAAACGAGGTCTCTCTCTGCACAATGTGCTGCTTAAAGGAGGTTGCCAACTCCTTTGCCTAACCTCATCATTAGTTACAAAGTTGAAACACCTAATGCCCAAGATACTGCTTAAGCATCTAGAATCAAAAGTATCTAGTTTCCTGTTATCTTGTCTACAAAGTGTCCAAGTTTCACTACCATAACTAACCCTAGAAAAAAGCAAGCTATTATACAGTCTAATTTTAGTCTTTAGGTGTATACGCCTATTTCTCCACTCTCTCCATAGATTCGTAAAAGTCCCGGCAGCGATTCCTATTCGTCTGTTAATATTATGCTGCACATCACCAGTATCTGTTACAGAGCTCCCAAGATAATTAAACTGTGACACTTGCTCAAGACTGCAACCATTCACATTATGTAAATCTCAGCCTGCCTGATCAATTTTAATCACTTTAGTTTTCTCTCTGTTTATAACCAGATCTACTCTACTACTAGTCTCATCAACAGCCCTATAATGAAAGAATCAATCTCATTAAGATCATGATTGGCCAACAAGGCCAAATCATCTGCATAATCTAAATCGGAAATTTTCGTATCTCCAGCCCATGTAAGGCCAAAATCTTTCCCTTGAAGTGAATTTCGCATAACATAATCAATAATCAAATTAATGAGAAAAGAAGACAAAATGCACCTTGTCGAACACCAGAAGTAATGCTAAACCAATTGCTACAAGCCTTACCAACTCTCACATACGACTCAGTGTTATTATAGAGAGCTTTCATTACGTTAACTAACTTGTCCGGTATAACATGTGATCACACAATCAACCACAAATTATGACGATCAACAGAGTCGAAAGCATTTTTGAAATCAACAAACCTAGCAACCAAAGGTGTCTGAAACTCTAAACATTTCTCAAGAATCTGCCTAAGTGAAAATATCTGATCCACACATCCCCTACCATTTCTGAATCACATTGCTCATCACGCAATTTGACTGTCAACCAGATGCTTAATTCTATTAAGCACAATCATGTAAAGAACTTTCCCTGGAACAGAGGGTAGGCTGATACCCCCTATAGTTATCACTGAACTGCGATCACCTTTTTTGAAAATAGGGATAATAATAGCTCTGGTAAAATCCTTAGGAACCATGCCTTTATCATAAAAAGATATTCAAAATTTCAGTCATCCAAGTGGTAACCGAAACATTCCCAGCTCTAAGCATTTCCGTAGTAATTTCATCTACCCCTGGGGATTTATGAAGTTTAAGTTTAGAAATAGCCAAAATAATTTCAGATTGTGTTATAGGGCCAACATTAGAGCCACCAATGCATCTATCATCATTGCAAACAATGGGAGTCGAACTAACTACATTCTGTAGAACATACCTGAAATGCTCAGCACACTTAGCTATGACAGAATCCTCCCCTTCTATAACCTTACCTTGTTTATCCTTCAATCCTCTCTACCTGTCCGTTTTCTACCACACAAAACATTAACTATCTGGTACAGCTCTCTGCTGTTGTGCTGTCTAACTGCTTCCTCGGGTTTGTCAGCCAAACCATCAAGCCAAAGATTCTTATCAGCAGCTAACTGATCCTTTACAAGTTTATTAAGGTCTCTGTAATGCTTTCTATTAGGACTAGTAGGGTATTGATTAAGGACATTCATGCAGTTCTTTCTTTCTGAAATAAGCTCAAGTGCCTTATCACTCAAATACTTCTGCCTCCTGTGCTCCTTTTTTCCAAAAAGAGTACTGTTAATGTCCAAACAAACCTGTTTAAAATGGCCCCATTCTTCCTCAACTTTAGTAGTAAGCAAACTAGGACTGTCATAATGACTAAGTAACCTACATGGTAAGCTGTAGCTATAACTGGGTCTTTCAAGCTTCAGCATTACAGGTAAATTTTTTAACCTTAGCACAACACTTTTTAAGTTTAAGTTGCAAGACACTTTTAACAAGTAATGATCAGATCCAATTTCAGCTCCCCTATATGCCCTGGTATTCCTAACAGAGCTAGCCCATTTGCTGTTAATTAATATGTAATCAATCATATTCTTATGCAGCCCATCAGGTGAAACCCATGTATACTTATGTATGTTGCGGTGTTTGTAGTAAGTGTTAGTTATTCTCAAACCATTAGGTTTACTTACCTGTAGGAGACGTTGCCCATTGCCATTGCAGCTACCAATACCAAAAGGGCCTATCACTTCTCTCCAATGGTCAGAGTCATTACCAACTTTGGCATTGAAGTCACCTAGAACAAGGGTAATATCTCCTTTCTTGACAGAATTCAAAATATCCTGAAGTTGTCCGTAAAACCTATCCTTCTCATCCTCATCGGCATCCTCAGTGGGGGCATAACAGCAGATAACATTCAAGTCTTTAACGCTTGTCTGACATTTTGCTGTAAGAAACCTTTCATTAATGCATTCATATCCTAGAAGAGCATCACTAGCATGTCTGCTGAGAAGCAGACCCACGCCTTGGTGATATTTATTGTCTTCCCTCCCTGAAAAGAGAAATTTAAGATTATTTTTAATAATCTGACCTTTATCTGTCCATCTGGTCTCTTGCAAGCCGAGAATATCTAAATTATAATGGTGAAATTCTTGTGTGAGGACATCAAGAGAAAAAGCTCTGTGCAGAGTCCTCACACTACCTATGGAGAGAAAATGGTTAGTGGGATGTTTAAAGAAAACTATGTTTATTGAGAGAGGGAATACCGACAATATCAAACAGAACTCTAATCGCAGACATGGGGCAAAGACCCGTTCCCCCACCACTAAAAAGGCTGAAGCCATCTACACTGGAAGACTTCCTCCAATGTAGAATTTGACGATGCCAATAGAAGCAAAGAGTTCAGGTGCCTGCGATGACCTCTGCTCAGGATTATCCACCAGCTGATAAACATATCCTGTGAATCTATTCACTTGGGGCTGTCAACCCACAAACAAACAGAAAACACAGCGGAAGATTTTTCCCTCCGCAAAAGCCAACCAGTTCAGCAAAATCAAGATCCACAATCAAGCGCAGAGCCTTAATTCAGTCCAGTCCAGTGGGTTTATATGGTCAGCACCAGGACCTGCTGAGGAGTGTGGTTGACCACTCCTCAGCAGGGTAGGAAAAAAAAGTATCCATAGTTGTCCAGATCAGTAGGCCACACTAATCTGGCAGCCCTCCCCTTCCGTTCACTTCCACAAGAGAATCTCTTTTGAAAGGTACTAACGGTCTCCACCACGAGAAGGCGAGGTCGGACATTAGGTGCTAGGCCTGGCCGGTTCTATGCATCATCATGGATTAATCCACAAAAGAAATGTGAAATCAGTAAAGCCTAGTAGATCAGACAATGCTAAAAGCACTAGGATGAGGAGTGACCACTCTTTACTTATAAAAAAACAACAAGCAATTGCCTAATCACTGATTTATGCAATGTTGTGAAATAAATGCAAGTGCAAAGCAATGAACTAGTGAATGAAATAATAAGCACTCCAATCGAGAGGTCTCCGCACAGTAGTAAAATATACACTGCTGGCCATTAAATGTACAACACCAGGAAGAACTCGTCAGATTGTCCCGAAAAATACCAGATGGGTAGCCCATGGAGGAACGTTTATATGATTCAAAGCGCAGCACAATACACACATCATGTGTGACAGTAAAGCCCCCTAGAAGTGGTATAAGAGGAGGTTATAAAGAGCCGATGTAAAGCACTGGAATTGTGTTTTCTCGCAGTTCTTGCACACTAAAGGATCAAGTATGCCCCATCGAAGAACATGGCATCCATACGACCATGTTTCTGACTTTGATCGAGGGAGAATTGTGGGATTACAGGAAGGCGGATTATCGTACCGAGACATCGGTGCTCTTGTTGGAGGGAATGCTACCACAGTGATGAGAATATGCCGTCAGTGGGTAGAGGAGGAACGAACCCTGTCACACAAACGAACGAGAAGACAGACATCTCGTGTGCATGGCTTTGAAGGATCGTACAGCCACATCAAAAACCTTAGCTCGACAGTTAGGGAGTGTTGCACATCAGGCAGCGTCCGCACGTACAGTTGACATTGTCTGCAGCATCGGGGCATCTTTTGCTAGGTAGCCTTTGCTTCGGCTACCATTTACTCTACAATACAGGCGTATGCGACTGCACAGCGATGGGCTTGGAAAGGCCGCCGTCCGTCGGATGGGACGTTAAGCCGTGGCCCCGTGTGCGGTGCACGTCCATATGTGTGCGGTGCACGTCCCATACCCTGTGCACGTAAAAGAACACGCTGGATGGCCTTGACGGGAGGCTACCATCTGTCTCCCAACAGCTGTTCCAGTGGGTCCCCTCCCCTAACCTTCTCTGAGCCTTCGGGGTCCATGTGACCTGGCCATTTAGCCCATTGTGTGCAAAAAAGTGCCGCTCAGAGGTAAAACAACCCAACCCAACCTATGCGACTGCAATGGTGCCAAGAACCATTAAGATGGGCTGTCAACCCACAAACAAACAAACCTTGGCCTGCACGTTAACCGGATCTGTTCCCAATTGAACATGTCTGGTTGACAGCCCATGGTTAGACCAAGAACGTCGAGCATGGATGTGCGAATGGCATGGCATCGTCTTTTCAGATGAATCCCGCTTCAGCATGCAGCACCATGATGAACTAATTCGTATTTCGCGATACCACTGCTCAGTGAGACATGCATGATACAGGTCTGGCTTCTGGTGTTATGGTACTTGGACTCCACTCACGCACGCGCCTAATGCACATTACCGGTACTTTTAACAGCCAGCGTTACATCACTGAGGTGTTGGAGCCTGTGGTCGTTCCTTATCTTTAGGGGCTCTCTGGTGCCATTTACCAACGACACAATGCCCGACCATATGTGGCATGCATCGTCCAACAATTCCTGGATAGCCACCATGTGACACTTCTGCCTTGGCCTGCATGTTAACCGGATCTGTTCCCAATTAAACATGTCTGGACCATGATCTCAGGACAACTAGCACACCAGACACCAGCAGCTGCTAAACCAGATGATTGGCTACGTCTCGAAACTGTGTGGACTGACATTCCCTAAACACACATTTAACGTCTCATCCTCTCAATGCCGGACTGTGCAACAACCGCTCATGGTGGCTATACAAGATACCGATTTATTTGTATTCCACAAGTCTAACTGAGTTGTATTTGTAATCATTTGATCCTTGTAACATAAGCTATGTATTCATTAAATATGGCTTTGATATCTCTTGTCTTTCCTGATGTTGCACTTTTAATGGCCAGCAGTGTATTTAAAGTAACTGGGCACAGCCATTGCTGCTTGTGTGTAATAAATTTCCACTGAAGCATTGCAAAGGGTTTAACAACAAAACTAACCAGTTTATATATGTAAAAATGATGGTGGGAAACACACTAACATACCATTCCTAGATGTGTTAATGTGTTTCTCACACCATTGTATTTATTATGGTACAATTACACTGTTCTACAAGGGAAATTTTTCTTTGGTTAATTGATTTATTCCTAAAGCATTTTGGTGAGGGAAATTGTAATCTGGAATCAGAATTGGCCTATCAGGGCTAGTTTTAGAGTTATGGAGATATAACATATCAATTTCATACATATTACTTGGGGAATGAAAAATCAGGAAATGCTACATCGAAAATTTGGCAATACTGACTTGTTTGCAATAGATTATACTCACATGTTGGCAACAATGTTATTCTATTCATAGTTTAGATAACTACTAGTCTGCCTCTGTAAAGTTTATTTTAAAAACGTATAAGTGACAAAATATTTGTGGAATTAAAAAAATCAGCTTTTTCGAACATTATTCCAGGATATGTAAAGATATTTTATGACAATATTTGTGTAGTTAACATGATAGGTTTGTGAATACTTCTGTTATTTTTTTTTCTTTTGTATTCTAGAAAATGCCCCGCCGAAAATATCAAAATAAGGCAGACAACTTCTGTTATATTTGCAGAGAGTTTACCTTTGCAAGACACAAGAAAAAAATATCACTTATAGTAAAGAGAGCATACAAACATTACTTTGAATGTAAAATAGGCGATCAGGATAAGCAGTGGGCCCCTCACTTATGTTGTGCAACTTGCTATGCGAAATTAATAAACTGTGGAAGGGTAAAGGTAGCGCCATGTTATTTGCTGTACCCACGATATGGAGGGAACCAAAAGACCATTCCACAGATTGCTATTTCTATATGACTAGTATCCAGAGCTTTATCAGCAGAAAATCGAAGAGACATATCGATTTTCCCAACTTATCTTCTTCATTACGACCAGTACCACATTCTAAAACTTTTCCAGTTCTACTAACTCCAAGTCAGGAAACAGAAGATGAAGAAAGTACTGGTGAAGAGAGTGAGGCACATGAATCACCTCCAGAAAGAAGTAATCCTTCCTACTAGGCTACCATGGATTCAACTCCACATTATTTAACGCAGGCAGATCTGAACGCTTTGGTTCGTGATCTAGGGCTAAGTAAACAAAATGCTGAACTGCTGGGCTCTAGGTTGCAAGAATGGAATCTTCTCCAACCTAGTACAAGTATGACTTTATATAGAAAGAGAGAACGGAATTTTGTTGCATTCTTCTCACATGATGGCCGTTTGACTTTCTGTAATGATATTGCCGGTTTGATGACAGCTTTAGGCTTTATTCATGATTCACAAAATTGGAGGCTCTTTATAGATGCTTCCAAAATTAGCTTTAATACCTTCTGTTCCAGTTGCCTATGCTAGAGTATGGCAAAAGAATCATATGAGATTCTAGTTATAATGCTCAAATCCATTAAATATACGGATTTCAATTGGAAAATATGTGGGGATTTAAAAATCATTTCCATGATATTGGGAATGCAACAAGGGAACACAAAATTTCCTTGTTTCCTTTGTGAATGGGACAGTCATGACAGAGCATCCCATTACTTGAAGAAAACTTGGCCAATACATAATTGGAAAGTGGGAGCAAAAAATTTACAGATGCATAGACTTATAGCTTATGAGGACGTGATCCTTCCTCCCTTTCATATAAAACTGGGACTTATGAAGCAATTTGTCAAGGCAGTGGATAAATATGGTAGAGGATTTGCCTAGCTAACAACAAAATTCTCCCGTCTTTCAGAAGCATAGATAAAAGAGGGCGTTTTTGTTGGTCCTCAAATAAGACAGTAGAAGAAAGATGTGAAATTTGACGAATCTCTAACATAGAAACTTGCTTGGACATGTTTTAAGAAAGTTACAGACAATTTTCTTGGAAAAAAAAAGGTCTAAAGATTACAAAGAAATAGTAAATCAGATGCTACATGCATATCGGGATTTAAGATGCAATATGTCTTTGAAAATGCACTTCCTGCTTTCACATCTGGACTACTTTGCGGAAAGCTGCAGTGACGTCTCCGATGAACACGGTGAGAGGTTTCACGAAGACATTTCGACAATTGAAAAGCGATATGAAGGGAAGTGGATGCCTGCAGTGTTAGCTGATTTTTGTTCTTCTGATTTTCTCAAAAGAAACAGCACAGATAAACATAAAAGAAGAAAATGAATTATGTTTGGTATTTTTGCTATTTAATTATTCTGTATTCAATTTATTTCTGTATAATATTCTGTAAAATTTTCTGTATGAATCTATAATTATTTTAATACTAGGGAAGCTAAGAATAATCTTTTTTTTCCCCTATTATTATTCATTGTAAATCTGGGAATAAAATGAAAAATTAAGAATTGTCTCACTCGAAAACTATACCTGATAGAAAACATCTAAGCACAGATCTGAAGTCTGCACTAAAACACCTTTAAGAATCACACAACTTTTACTTAGAAAAAAAGAATTTTTTTGTAGAACAGTGTTATTTATAGGTAGAACTATGTTGTTGTGGATACTTTTCAATTACACTGTATCATTACTTTCTAGAAGGCTAAATGATAGCTGATGAAGATGACAACCAGTTATTTTTACTTCCCTCCAAACATATTTCTTAACTTTCATTTTAATGTTGGGGATTTCAAGATACAGTCTAGCCAAGTGCACAAGCAGATGGACAATCCAATGACTTGTGTAATATGCAAAATAAAAAAAGCATGTTTCATAGACGATCCAGGTTAATTCGTGGGCCTCAAAGGCCTGTGGAAATTTATTTTCCAGATATTAAGTAATGATGAATGAAAATAAATAAAGACGATAAATAAATTTCTTAAAAAGTTAAAGAAATTATCTGCCTTAGGTGAAATTAGGGCATACTGGAGGACTCAATAATTAAAAAAATATTTTCTTAAAAATATCAACCACTGATATCAAATTTGCAACATGATTGAGAATATTAAACATAAGCTTTTGAATTAAATATCACTCTTATGAGATATAATGTAAGGAGTGGTAAGCTTTCTCCCAGTTTTCATGTCAAACATGTTGGTTTCTCTTTCGGCATCAGATGGTGCAAAGCGGAGCTCACATACCTATGTATGCAAAAGAAACGGTGAGAACATGTGGAGAAACAAAATCCTCTAATGAATGATAATGAAACACTGAAACAATATTCCAAATACTAGGAATACTCTTCACCACACATTATTCAAATTTATTCAGGATTTCAGATTTTTTTCTTTGTAAGGTAAAAGATATAATTCTGTTCACAACAATTCTGTAATAGATTTCAATAAAAATCCGTGGTTGAAGAACTGAATTCTCCCAAGGAGTGTAGTAGTTATTCTACCAGTTAGCTAGATTCTCTGAGCATTTCTAGCCTTTCATTTGGTGTATAAAGTTTACTATGAACGCTAATGTTGCCATCTAGTAGCATTCCACTGATTGTACATAATAAATGTACATAAATGTACATTTCAGTATTAGCAGCTGTACATAAAATGCTGTTGTTAATGTCACTATAAGAAGATGCAAAATAAATGCGGAAATTAACGTTGAGCTGAAAAATAATTTTTCTTATGCAAAAAAAGGTTTAAAGGTTGAAAAAAAAAGGGTTTAAAGGTTAAAGGTTTGAAGGTTTGAAATATTCCAGTCTAGGAATTAAGCCTGGAAATAATTCCACTATAAGTTTTTTATTTCAGACAATTTCATCTTACTGTGATTTTCAATTCATTAGGTATAATTTTGTTTATATAGACCACAGATGTGTTATATTAATGCTAAAGGGTATTTGGATTAACTGATCAGGAAGTTTGCTGTTGTTAACAGTTTCTATATTAAATTTTTACCCCTACATATCAGTAAAAATCAAAATACCTCAAATTTTTGTGGCTTTTTTTCTACTTTTTCAGTTTTTAAAAACAAACCAGTGCAGAGGATAAATTTCAAAGTTATCTTGCAAACAATATTGTATGCATTTGTGCAGGTTAATATATTTATATTCATATAAGAGATGGAATGACAGATACTCCCTCAAATATTCTCTAATATGATTGTAGAATGATACATTTTTAACAAAGAAAAATAAACCAAACAAAAACAAAGCCACAGCCACGTGCAAAAAAAGATATCATAGGAGTCTGTCATATATTTATTATAGCAGATGTGTGAGAAAGGCAAGACCTCAACAGAAAAACAATACAAAATCCCGAAGATATCTCTTCGATTTGAACCTGGGTGCAATTTGTATCAAAGTATACTAGTATCAACACCGAAATAATTTCCAATTCTTTTGCAAAGTTTTTATATTTAAAAGTAGGCTTTTCTCTGATCTTGCCTTTGGCTCATATTTATGTATGTAAAGTTTAATAGTATCATCATCATCATATTAACTTGAATAGAGTGTTATAACATTAAACCCTGAAATTATCCTGACACATATATACATTTCTTAAGCTACTAGTGTAACTTATATCTGTATAGTAACACAGAATCGTTTAATACAATGTATTATGATAAAAAAAAGAAACTATAAGTGTTGAAATTTATTCTAAATTATTATAAACATTCTTCCCTAAGATTATATGTTTATAATATCTTGATAAATGTTAGCAAAAATTGGTCTGATCAAATATTGCCAATAACAAACTATAATACAAAGCAAAGTGAAAACCCTAATATTTATTTTATAATACCTAGAAAAACTGTAATCAAAACACATTACATTTGCCAGCTATTTTTAAAAATGAAAAGAAATTTACAAATATGTCAATGAAATAGAAAGTATTGAAACCATGTTATGAAGAACAAATTTATTATATGCTGGTATTTTCAACTATAGTATTGCGTCAAAATTATATTCGGGTTCACATTATTGTTGATAAGGTTTAATTAATGTATAATTTAAACTTTTAATTTACTAACATGGACGAGTCTCTTACTCTTATGGTTTAGTTGTTTTTCCAAAGAATTACTTATACCCCTGAGATATCAGCATATATAACTGTATATCATATCTATTGAAATAAATGAGATTGATTGATTGATGGTCACTGTGAAATTGCTAGAAATATTCTTTTGCGCTTAAATATTTTAATGTATTTTACATTCGACATTACATAATAAAAATAACGGAAACATGAATCCATGGAATACTTATAAGATCGATGATGTTATACATACACGTGCATATTTTGCAGGCGTAACATACAATAGTTAAAAATATAATTATTTACATTAGAAATTCATAAATGCAATAGAAATAAAATAACAAGCTTCTCCTTACCTTGGATGCTATTGTTGGATGAAAGTTTTGCCTTGGAACGAATCCATTTTTGTCGCAAATCGCCATCTTCGAGAAAATTTTCATGCTAATTTCTTTTCTCTGTTGTACTTCTTCATTACTCAGCAGCGCGATGAACTTCTGTAGATAGTAACGTAATTACTAATAACACTTCACTAATTAATAATAATTCATAATTAACACACTGTGCACACAGACAAAAGCAACAAACTAACTATAACAAGATGGCTGTAGACACGGCTAGAATAGTTCTCCTAGGTCACTTCGAAAGACATCATCACAATTGCTTCAACCACTGGTATGGCCTTCTCCTCTAGGTGGTGTTGACAGTGCCCAGTAGAGGAACGAGCGAAGGAGAAGCAAGAGTTTTGGCTTGCAAATGCGCTTTGGGAAATTAGGCTTTGGGAAAACAGCTGAACAGGCATAGTAAGCTAGGGTTATAATGCATGTAACTGAGTATACGTCCTGGTCCATCAATCATGTTTATGTGTTCAATAAAAAACACTAGACAACAAAGTGAAACTTTTTTTAATAACATTGCTCAAATAAGATGTTTTAAACTAATTTAAAATTCAAATATGGCTGTGAAAAATCTGCAGCACGCACAGTTTTTTTTATTAAATTACGGATTAATGTATTTCAAATTTCAATGAATACGCATATGTGGGAAATGAAAATAAATGTGACTATTTTATTAAATTGCAATTTAAAACTCATTAATTAATTACATGATTACAGGGGAAAAACTTAGAAACATCATAGTTATAGACCACAGATTATAAAGTAACAAATGAAATAATATTGAAATGCAAAATAAGAAAGCATGGGTAAGGATCCTTTATACTTACAAGAAGTTCATTTTAGTCTTTATGTGCTGAGGTATCTTCCTTCTGAAAAAACCACCAGTGGATCACCCATTATTTGCTGGGCCCCACCTGCCTCAGTATCTCTCCTGCATGGTTCAGTTATCCTGGTGAAATCTTCCCCTTGCTCATCACTGACAGCTCCTAAGTTCTTGGGAAAGAAGTTGAAATGCGAGTGCAAGAAATGGATCTTCAAAGACATTTGGCAGCCAAGATTTTCATAGTTTTTGAGAAGATCTTGAATGAACTGATGGTAGTTTTTCTCTTTGTGATTCCCCAGAAAACTCTGCACCACAGACGTGAAAGATTTCCATGCAGTCTGAGGATCAACAAAGATCCCTTCTTTGAGTTTGCCATCACTTAGTTTTGGAAACTTTTCCTTCAAAATGCAAAATCCCTTTATCAGTTTTGTCCATAGCATTTACAAAGTTTTTCATAAGCTTCAGTTTGATGTGTAGTGGTGAGAGCAGAACATCAGAGGGGTCAACTAGAGGATTATGCCTCATATTACTCTTTAGAGGAATAAAAACATTTCTTTTTTTCTGGTGTCCTTTTCTGGTCCTACTGTTCCACAAACATAGAAAACAGCAAAAGTTTGTGAAGCATTCTTGAAGCCCGAGCAAGAGAGATATGACTTTTAGGTCACCACATATCGTCCACTTAATCTGGTCATATTTTATAGCAATGGGTATTTTTTTTTCATGCTTTCAGAAGTTTCCTTCATTCCCACAGCGTGTGTCACTAGAATGGAAAGTTTTTGGTTTCCTTTATGCAAAAGGACAGCTTTTTAGCTGAATTTTAACGAATCTGTAAATAGACGCCATTCCTTAGGGTCGTGAGTTGTTCCAATTTCTTCCATTAGCCCTGAAATATCTGTGCAGAAACACAAACCATCTTGCGTCTCAAAATAAGCAGATAAAGCCAAATTCCTCTTTCTGAACAGAAAAACTCTGGTACCCTTGGCCAGAAGATTCCACTCTTGAAGTCTTGAACCTCAAACCAGAGTCCTAGGACTCGAACAAGATCATTTAGTTCATTTTGCTGAATCAGATGAGGCTCGTCTAACTTCAGGGGTGTATGTAGGATCAGGATCTGCATGTATTTCAAAGTCTTCCTCTGATGAATGTGAATCCATCTCCTCCCAGTTGGTTGGAGATGTTCATATAGGAAGATCTTCTCCATGAGGAACTGGTCTTATGGCTGAAGGCACGTTTGGATATTGTATTTTTCTTTTGTTCTTTTTTTAACACCGCGACACTTTAGTTAAACAAAAATGTAATCATGCAAATGACTAGTTGGCTCATGCCAAACCATTGGAACTGCAAAGGGCATGGATTTTATCTTACCTTTCCACCATTCGCTCAGGCCAACAAAGCACGAAATGCAGCACACATGTGGAGCCCATGTTTTGTCTTGATGCTCAACATGACATCCAAAATACAAGTTATAGGCTTTCTTCACAATTTTTGTCAAAGAACGGCCCTGGGATTTTAAAATATAATTTCCACACATAACAAAACTTATTTGTCACATTAACACATCCGCGACGCTGCCTTTGTGCCTTTAAAACACCGAAATTCACTCTTCAACGTAAAACATGTGTTCCCCCAAAAAGGAAACAACAAGAACGGCGGTCTGAGGTTAGGTTACTGTTACGTGGCAATCAGTGTTGCCAGCCACGAAAAGTAAAATATCTAGTATCGTCTAAGTTTCCTGGAGGTGTTGGCATAGGAAAATCTTAATAGGAGTTAAAATGACCAATAACATAAAAACGTGACGTACTAGCTATTTTTAAGGCCAGATCTGAAATCGGTACCTGAAAAATAGTTAAAAGCAGCTAAACTTTTTCATGTTATAAAAACCTTGTAAACCAGTGTAATTGTTTGTTAACTAAAGACTGGCGTTGAACCATTTTATTAAGAGTAGCTCAGTATTGAGTCCCTGCGTTTTTTCCTCGAATCAGAGAAGCCCAAAGAAAGACTCACCCGTTTGCGTATCACGATCGAACCTGAGAGACATCCCAAAGGATCTCAATAGACAGACGACAGAGAGTAACATCACAATGCGCTGAACGGATTAAATTATATTAAAATGATTCAGACTCCGGAGGACACAGGCTGAACAATTGTCGAAATGGTTCAGACTCGGATGGACATGGACTCCATAACTTTGGTCTCCGGCTGGCTCGAGAGTTTGAGCCCAAGCTCATCTCTGTAGGCTACGAATAACAAATAAGTGGCTTGCATTCCCATTTAGAACACTACTGAAGTATACCTATAATACATATATATTCAATGGCAACAAGAAGAAAATAAATGGATGCAATAGGCGTTAGACCTGGATTTGAATCTCTGATAAGCCATAATATTCTTTCTGATGTATGTCGTGTTTCTTTTCAGGTCTCACATTCTTACATATATTTGCTGTATTGAAAGGATATTGACAGACCTCTGTGACAAATGGACTACTTGAGGTGTCATCGCATTTTGGATTCCTTATTCTTAAGTGTAAAGGGAGAGGGGTGGGTGCAATTTTGTGGCCAAGTGAAGAAGATGGCATTACTACCACATTCTGTTTTAACTATTAGTATGAAACACAAAACGGTGTAAAAGAACATTAAAAATTTAAAACAATACCCACAGTAATTAAAATGGTTTTCCATCACTGGCTGAAGTGTTAACACAACAACTGCAAACTGTTTATTAAGAAACATCGAATTTTTTTCGCCACTCACAAATACGGACCTTTATTATGACACAATGAAATATTCACGTAATTCATTTACACGTTAAAAGAATAATGAAATCTATCATGATTGACTTTTGTTACACAATTTGGAGTCACCATAAACGATGGATATCACGGCAATAAGAATGAAATGGGAAAATGTTGAAATGTATTAAGCGTTTTAGGAAGGTTTATAATATTTGTCTGAAAAATAAAAATGAGTGGTTCTGACGCTTTTTGTTTTCTCAAGTAATATTGAAATGGCCTAAAAAATGGATAGTACCGTATGTCTTCAAAATTAATGTTGTTTTTCAAACTACAGTTAGAATCAAATAGAAAGCATTTGCATTTGTAGCAGTGGAAAGTAGCTCTGGGATAAGAAATAATACTACCATAGTAACACCGTTTACTCATTTTGATTTGATGTTTGTAAATAGAAATTATGCTTGCAACATAACAAGTCCTATCAGAATAATATGACCACCTATAAAAAAATAAATAAATACCCCCTCAAGCAGCTGCTTGCCACAGAGGTCTGACAGGAGCCTGTCAGTTTATATGCCAAAGTAGTAGGTCTGTGAGGATGGCAGGACCTCAGCAGAAAAACAACACACACAACCATGCCTTACCCGGGACTCGAACCCAGGTCCCTTAGATCAGTAGCCAAGCGTGCTAACCACTCGTCCATGGGAAGACCACCTACCATACATATACTATGGTAGGTGATCATATTATTCTGATACGACTGTGTAATGATATCCAACTAAAATAATACAAAAGTGTCTTTTTTGTTATTCATGAAATTAATTGATTCTTGCAGCTGCCAGACAATGCTCCTCATTCTGTGGTTTTGCGACCAGGTGAAGAAGACGAAGGTCAACCATGCGGAGTTTACTACGAGGTCAGAATAACAGTCGGAACATCTCCTTTTGACAAAGGTCATAAAAGGTAAAACCCTGTCTTGTTTGGTCTTTTGGAATTTAGGTTTATTTTATTAAGCTCCGAGTTCAGAGCTTAAAGCTTTGAACTCGGAGCTTAGACATAACAGATCTAATTGCAGCATTTCTAACATTTGATTCATGATACAGGAATGTGTCATAATTATCTTCCCGCAGAGATTTGCCCACTTGCTTAATATATCTAATGCTGTTAGAATATTCATGGTGGTAGTCACATAAGTGGCAGTTTTTTTGTGTTAATCTTGTGCGTGCGTAATACAGAGAAAAGATATCGGTGTATGTGTGTGTGTAATAGGGAAAATATGTCAGTGCGTGTCTGAAAGGATAAACAAGGTAAGGTTATAGAAGGTGAGGATTCTGTCATGGCTAGGTGAGCTGAGCATTTTAGTGATGGTCTAAACAATGTGGTTAGTTCTACTCCCATGGTTTGCAATGATGACATTGGTGACTTTAATGTTCGTCCTATAACACAATCTGAAATTATTTTGGATATTTCTAAACTTAAACTTCATAAATCCCCAGGGGTAGATGAAATTACTACGGAAATGCTTAGAGCTGGGAATGTTTCGGTTACCACTTGGATGACTGAAATTCGGAATATCTTTTATGATAAAGGCATGGTTCCTAAGGATTTTACCAGAGCTATTGTTACTCCTATTTTCAAAAAAGGTGATCGCAGTTCTTGTGATAACTATAGGGGTATCAGCCTACTCTGTTCCAGGTAAAGTTCTTTGCATGATTGTGCTTAATAAAATTAAGAATCTGGTTGACAGGCAATTGCGTGATGAACAATGTGGATTCAGAAGTGGTGGGGGATGTGTAGATCAGATATTTTCACTTAGGCAGATTCTTGAGAAATGTTTAGAGTTTCAGAAACCTTTGGTTGCTAGCTTTGTTGATTTTAAAAAGGCTTTCGACTCTGTTGATCGTCATAATTTGTTGTTGAGTGTGAGATCATATGATATACCAGACTGGTAGTTCTCTATAATAACACTGAATCGTATGTGAGAGTTGGTAAGGCTTGTAGTAATTGGTTTAGCATTTTTTCTGGTGTTCGACAAGGGTGCATTTTGTCTCCTTTTCTCCTTAGTTTGGTTATTGATTATATTATGCGAAATTTACCGAAAGGAAAAGATTTTGGTCTTAATTGGTCTGTAGATAGGATCTCATCCACATGATTTGCCTTTTTGGCAAATGATGTCGATGGGATGAACTCTTTCATTCGAGCTGTTGATGAGACTGGTAGTAGAGTAGGTTTGGTTATAAACAGAAGGAAAACTAACGTGATGAAAATTGGCCAGGCAGACTGTGATTCAATTTATCTGAATGGTTGCAGTCTTGAGCAGGTGTCACAGTTTAATTAACTTGGGAGCTATGTAACTGATACTGGTGATGTGCGGCATGAGATTAACAGACAAATAGGGATTGCTGCCGGGACTTTTAAGAATCTATGGAGAGTGTGGAGAATAGGCGTATACACCTAAAGAAGTGTATAATAGTTTGGTTCTTTCTAGGGTTAGTTATGGTAGTGAAACGTGGACGCTGTATAAACAAGATAATAGGAAAATAGATGCTTTTGATTCTAGAATCTTACGCAGTATCTTGGGCATTTGGTGGTTCAACTTTGTAAGTAATGATGAGGTTAGGCAAATGAGTCGGCAACCTCTTTTAAGCAGCATATTGTGCAGAGACTCCGTTGGTTTAGCCATGCTATCCGTATGGATAATTATAGATGGCGAATATAGATTCATAGGGTTATGAACAGTGTGCCTAAAGGCCTCAGAAAGAAGGAGAGACCTAGGATGTGGTGGGCAGACAATGTCAAACAGGACCTTGTTAGAATTGTTGTGCAGTGCTCTGATGCAGCAGATGTCGCTCAGGTCAGATATGCTTGAGAAGAAAATTTCATGGTCTGACTGGACCTCCATAGCCCATGGCTGCTTGATGATGATGATGATGAAATTTGGAAATGTTTGCATGTTTTAAGAGAGAAAATATGAGTGAATCGGTGTGTGTGAGAGAAAAAAATAAGTAATGAAATTTGAAATCGTTGGTGTATCTGCGAGAAAAAATGGGGATGAAGAAATTTGAAATCGTTGGTAATATTTTTAGGATATGAAATTTTCTGTAAAAAAGGATACAGAAAGCTATCTGGTCATCTTTCACTAAATTCTGCAATCTCGACAATTTTTTAGCATATGCATCGAAACCAAGGTTCAAGTTGTTGTAAGATCATAGTGAAATTAGCCTCCAATGAGGGGCTCCCTTCACCAGTCACAATAGGAGGACGAGAGAGCAGAGATAGAGGATACTTCCTCTGTGCTATATCACGAATATATTAACTATACTAATCCCGTTAACTGGATTTAAGATAGAAGTGATGAAGCAATAGACATTAGACCTTGCAGAAAAGGCCAATGTTCTGAAAGAAATCAATAAGTAGTCACATCCGAATTCGATGCAACTTCTTTTTCTCATGGGTACCAAGAAAGGAGGTAATGGAATAATCTATGTTTCCGATAGCACGAAACTCCAGAAACAAAGCTTCTCTTTCAGCATTGTAGCGGCAGCAGTTCATCGGTGTATAAGATAGCCTCAGGTGTGTTGTATGTGGCACAGTTAGGACTGTAAGCTCTGCCGAGAGTGTGAAGCATGGAGTTTCTGTAGAAGACACCAACTCGGAAGCGATGGAGGAGGGTCTCCTCAGATCGGTGGAGGTCTTCGAGGTTAGGAGCAGTGGGAGAAGGGTCTATCGGTGCCTAAAAGAGGAACAACTGGAGTCTCTCCGCCACTGGGCAAGACGATACTGGCTCATCAGCTGTGAGGCAAAAGTCTTGCAGTGGCTGAGAGGGAGAGGGAATTTAGTAATGTACCTGTGACTCTCAAGAACCTCTTTCGTGATCTGATCAGCAAGCTCATTGCCAGGTATCCCTATATGGGAGGGGATCCACTGGAAATGGATCGTGATACAGGCAGAAGTGAGCTTGGAGCATATCTCCATGATCTCAATAAGGAAAGGGTTGCAGCTCTTGCTGTCTCCTATCTGGAGAGCTTGCAAGGCTGACTTTGAATTACAACGGATGACAAAGTTGCCACACCCGAGGGTGTGGATGAAAAGTACAGCTTCCAGGATAGCATGGAACTCAGCACACGTGGAGGAAGTGAGATTGTGGAAGACAGAAACCACTGGCGATGTCAGTATCAGGGATGACAAACGCAGAGACAGCACGTAGTCTCTTCCGATCAACAGATCCATCAGTGTAGACCTCGGAACACCTCTCATATCGTGCAGTGACATAGGAGGTGGAGAGAAGCCTGATGGCCACTGGTTGGAGTCGCTCATTAGACCAAGAGAAGAGACATATGATCATAAGATCACTGATCCTCCAGGGAGGATGGTCAGGAAGCTAGCAAGGTGGACTGGGTCATAGAAGTCAGTGGCAGACATTGTGATGGCAGAGCATAGCCTGTTTTGCAGCTTCCTGAGTAGCTCATGATTAAAATGTAGAGTGTGGAACCTCGAAAGATGACACAAAATATATCTCTCTTCCTGGACGACATTGACTTTCCATCTGCATCCCGATGCAGATGGAAAGGCATTGTCGTCAGCCTCTGCGATGACAGACACATTAGGGGTGTTAGGGCAGAGTCAGAGACAGAGGCACAGAGATATAGTGTGGACAGTGGCCAACTTACTCAGCTATGAAGCAGAAGCATTGCTCACAAGGTGACCACTGTAGTTGATGCAGGAGAGGATAAAGTGCCTGTACAAGACCAGGAGTGTCTTGCAGGAACTTCTCCAGTGGGTACCAGCAAGGAAAGACAGTATATTTCTCTGCGCAGTGGCAACTGTCTTAAGATGCTGGATGTGAGATCCCCAGGTCATCCTGTTGTCAAGGATGACACCGAGGAACTTATGCTGTTTGACGACCTTGATGTAGTCAGGTCCAAACATGAGGGCGGGGAAGGTCGGTGAAAGGCATCTCTTAGTGAAAACCACGGACACAGTCTTATCGGTGGAAAGACTAGGTTGTTGAAAAACTTGACGACAATGGGCATGGCTCGTTTAATCTTGAGCTGAGCGTAGGTAGCGTCTTGGCTAGGGAATCAGACACAGATGTCATCAGCATAGATGGAAATTCCCACTCTATTCTCGAGTCGAGAGGGTAGGCTCGACAGCAAGATGTTCAGAAGCATCGGGATGAGGACACCCCCCTGAGGAACTATATGATTGATGATGTGGAGAGCACTGATTGTGTTGTCTGTCTTGTCGTGGACTGTCCTGTTGTCTGTCTTGACGCCGTGATCCAGTGTATGCTATATCCTATGAGACCAAGATCATGGAGTCTGCGGAAAATATCGGTGCCACCTCTGCCATAAGAAAATATCTTATGGCAGAGGCGAAGTCAATCAGATTATCGAATGTGCACCTCCCTTTGCGGAAAAAAAGACATGCTGTCGGGGAAAAGGCCCTTGGACTTCAGGTACCATTCCAGGCGTCCAAGGACAAGTCTCTCTAGGATATTGCAGAGGCAAAAAGATAGAGTAATGGGCCTGTATGAAGAGAGATCAGTGGTGGGTTTTCCCTGCTTCAAGATAGGTACTATGTGCGTAGCCTTCAAAGAATCAGGGATAGTGGAGGTGGCCAGGAGTGATTGAAGGCTTTAAGAAGCACAAGCATAGCCTCAGGACACAGGTTAGCTACTGAGTATAGCTGACGCCATCAGGGCCTTTGACTTCGAAGCTTCAATGACAGAAATGATTTCCTGCAAGGTGAAACGATCATTTTAACAAGGCTCACTCCCAGAGCAGGGCTGCTGAGACATATTCAGATCAGTCACTGGTGGGGATAGAAAGTGAGAGAGCCATCGTTGTCAATAAATAGGTGATTCTGCAAGACGACATTCTCGATGTCATTCCCCTTCTGATGTCTCCGCCCCAGGATAGACTGTGGGAATTAAGGTCCCTACAGAGAACCCAGGGCTGTGGGCACTGCAAGAGAATATCCTGTAAGGTGGATACAGGAAAGGCAGTGGATGGCCAGATGTAACAGGATATTAGGGTGATATCATGGCTGTTCAGCTGGATGCGGAATGCTACGAAATCACTGTATCAGTGAAAGTGAGATCAATAGCATGATGCATGACATTCTTGTGCCCAAGAATCGCCGCATTAGAGGAGAACGGATGAGTTTTGCCCGTGTGCACAATGTAAAGCTTGAAGACAGTGATCAGTCACATTGGCCTTACAAAGGGCAAGGCTGGCAACTGGCATGATGGTGATGTAGTTCCTAAGGTCGGTAGCTTTGGTCCTGAATCCTCTACAATTCCACTGTAGAATGGCAAAGACGCTAGATATTCTGGTGGCCATGCTTTTAAAAGGGTTGGAAATAAAAAGACCTAGGAGAGAGTAGTCTCAACAGAGTACCTAGCAGTCCATAAAGTGCGAAATGAGAGTAGCCAGTTGGTTGAGGATCGTAAGGATTCTATGTCTATTCTCCGCAGGTAGGGCGGAAGCAATGGCCTAGATCACGTCCACTAGAAGTGAGAGGATGGTGGGCAGGACGACAGAGTTCCTGAAGTCCTTATGCGTCAAGGCAGAGGAAGGCTTCTTCGTTCAGGAAGATGAGCAGCCATATTCTTCCTTGACCCCTTGATATTTTTGGGCAACTGCTGGACCTGAGTGGTGCGGTGGTCATAGCAGAATCCTGCACCATGGAAGTACTTGCAGTAGCTGAAGGCTCAAGAACAGGAGTACAGGGCATCAGTACAGAAAGGGGCAAGGGATCGGGGGCAGCAGTAGGTTCTAGGGTTTCAAGCACTGGCATCTCCACTGACCTGACTTCCATGGCAGCAGCAGGTGTCAAGACCTCTCGTGGCAGCAGCAAAGCTGACCGAGGGTCAAAGAGACGCCGACTGAGGAGATGTTACTGAGAGGCAGAGGAGGTGTTACCATCAAACTCTGCAGAGGGATTCTGCTGGGTTTTGTAGTGCAGGTGTGTTGGACCTGCTTCCTTCTTCCTCAGAACATATGGCGGCATGGGGTCCACCACAATTGGTGTGTTTATACTGCTTATGAGAGTGGTGCCCACTGTAGCACTTACTCTGGATGGAGCCGTGGCAGTGCTTTACAATGTGATCAAAGCACTAGTACTTCAAGCACTGCAGTGGAGCCTTGAAGTTTTCATCCACTGTAATACAGAGTGTCCAGAAAAGATAGTCCCTTTTTTAAAAAATTTATTCTCGACACCATGATGTGATATGAGAATGCTTTCTACAACAAAAGTAAGACAATCTCTCCAAGTGTTTTTAACATATCTTACAAAGACTCAATGTGTGCACACTTCGTGACATGACAGATATCTAGTCGATAGTCCATTTCTTCCCATACTCGAATCAACATGTCTCCTGTAACAGCAGCCAAGGCTCCAATGATTCGCTTTCTCAGCTCCACAAAATCTCGAAGCAACGGTGGGACAAAGACTCTGTCCTTGACTAAGCCCCACAAGAAGAAATCACACGGTGTCATGTCTGGGGACTTCGGGGGCCATCTTAACAAAGCTTCATCGTCAGGACCAATGCGACCTATCCATCGTTGTGGGACATGTTCATTGAGGTAGTGGGGTGGAGCTCCATCTTGTTGGAAAACGAAATCCTGTGAGCCCTCTTCAAGTTGGAGCATCATCTAATTCTCGAGCATGTTCAGATACGAGAGTTCAGTAAAGGTGTTTTCTGCAAAGAAAAAAGGCCTCTAAAGCTTCCTTCTGGATATGGCACCAAAGACATTCAACTTTCGAGAATCTCTCTCATGCTCAATGACTGCATGAGGATGTTCGGAACCCCAGATCCGAACGTTATGTCTGTTGGCTCTGCCGTTGATGTGGAAGATCGCCTCATCACTGAACACGATCCTCTCCCTGAAATCATCATTCTCAAGCAATTCCCAAGACCGAGCGAAGTGCTTTGTCTCGTTCAGTGAGTGCCTGCAGAAGTTGCAGCTTGTAAACCTTAAATTTCAAACGCTTATGAAGCACATCCCATACCTTAGAGAGGGTCATTTCCAACTCACGGTTCGCCCTTCGAACCAACTTCATGGGACTGCACTGTAAGGATTGCCGAACTCTGTCCACTACCTCCTCTGAACATGACGGGAGACCGTGCCTTTGCTTTTGCACAGGCAACCTCTCTCCGGGAATTGCATATACCAATGCTTAATGGAATTCTTGTCAGGAGGATCAACCCTAAACTGTCGCCGAAAATTGGGTTGAACTGTGATAACAGACATCGTTTTCACATATTTTACAACACAAAATGCCTTCTATTGTTTGGTCGGCGCCATTTTGAAAAAACAGTGCACATGCGCACGGCGGGTATTTCAAGTGAAACTTTTGCAGTCTATTACAATCAGTGCTTGTTACATGTCTCTCCACACACGGGTCACCTAGAAAAAAAAGAAGAAATAGGTACAATCTTTTCCGGAAACCCTGTATGTAACATGGTCGACATGTAGAGGCAAAAAGGTGAGGACCACTTACCTCAGTGAGGTCTTGCTGACACTGGAATCAGTGGTGTGATAGTGGTACATCCATTGGACCACTGTCACCCCTTGATCACTGAGTGCTTCCAAAACAGCATCGACAGACAGGGAGGTATCGTCGTTTTCAGCAACGCCCTGTGGATGGGAATAGGAGGCAATATACTCGACACTGACTGATATCCCCATAATAGACTTCGTGCAGCGTAATCACTCTGCTAGGGTAGGAGAGTTTACTCTGACGAGCAAACTGCTTTTGTCCATGTAGTATGACTGTACCACAATTCTGCCTAAGATCTTAATAATCTCAGCAGCGAGAGCATTGGGAATGTAAGAACTCAGAGGCCTGGAGGTAGTTGAAGACACAATCAGTGGTATGGGGCTAGTTGTCTTTCTTTTGTAGATGACCTGGAGAAATCCCCTCAGGGTTCTGAGGGATGGGGTGGTCAGCTTCAATGATGCAGCAGGCGCGGTCGACAAGGGGCTCATCAACATGAGACCCACCGACGGGAGCAGAGCCGGCTGATGCATTGTTGATATCAGGGCATTCAGCAGTATCAGCATTTCCAGGCTCAGAAAGAGTGGTAGCAGGAGCACTGTAAAAATCAAGTGAGGGAGATTCCAAAGGGCTGCCAGAAATACCTGTGGAAGGCTTAGAGTCAGCTGTGGACAAGGAAGAGACCTCACAGGAAGTTCCTGCAATTCTCTGATCAGAGACATCGGGAAGGACACAGGTAAGTTGCTTCCTGCTTCTCGCTTCAGAGTGAGAAAGGGGTGTCGTCCTGTCAGGAGAACAAGTGGAGGTTCTCCTTTCCCTAGAATACGTGCGTCAGGCCCTTTGAGGCAAAGTTCTAGAAGTCAGCCTCAGAGAACTTCGAATTATCACGCTAAGATAATCAGACAGGGAGGACTCTCCACTTGGGAGGACTGTCTACCCAGAGTCAGGAAGGTGACAGATTCTGCATTCTTTTGCTTAATTCCCGGAGTGATTGAATCATTCCTGGGAAAAATGCGGAGAAAGGTAAACAGTAAAAACAAAAACTGTATTAGTTAAAAACTATGAGAGCAAAATAGAAATCAATACTTACCTAAAGAACCTAGAAAAAGAATTGAAATAAATACATAATAATACAAGAGAATAAAGTAAAATTACAAAGAAAGTCTACTTACCAAAAGGAAGCAGCAGGACTCCATGTGCTGGAACACAAGAAGCAGTACAGAAAACGTACTCAAAGGCAAAGTCGGGAGCTGAATAACACAGGGGCGTAGCGCGAAGGACTATGGTTGGGAGGGGGGGGAGAAATCAAATATTTTCCAACTCGAATTTCAAATTTTGCTGCCAACTTAGCAAACTTACTTAAATTTCGCTCCGTAGGGGGGGGGGGGGGAGGGATTTGGCAATTTTTACAACTCTCCAACATTTTGACATTTAACTTCCTTTAACTTCCAATTTTGCCAACTGGCCATATTTCCAATATTTACATCTTATCTGAATTCCATCTCTCTAAATTTCCAAAATTTACATCTCATCTGAATTGTAGCAAATCATTGTGATTTTTCCCTTGATTTTGCCACCTATTCTTAATTTCACGAAACTAATCCCAATCTTTACATCTCTCCTAAATTTGCCAAATCACTTCACACTTTTCAAACTCCCCAAGATTTTGCCAAGTTTTCTCGATTTTAGTCAACTATCCTGAATTTCACAAACCCAATCCCAATTATCACAACTCGCCCGTATTTTCCAAGTGAATTCGAATTTTGCCAACTGCCCTACATTTTGTCAAGTTTCCTCAATTTGTCCAACAGTCCTTAATTTCACAAAACAAATCTCAATTATCAGAATTCGCCTATATTTTATCAAGTGGATTCAAATTTTGCCAATTCGCCGTAATTTTACAGAAAAAATCGCAATTTTTACATCTTCCCTGAATTTGCCAAGTCACTTCTAATTTTATCAACTCTCCTTAATTCCACAAGAAAGGCACAATTTTCACAACTCCCCTGTATTTTACCAAGTGGCTTCAAATTTTGCAAAGAGTTCTTGGTTTTTCCAACTCTCCTTAATTTCATAAAACCAATCCCAATTTTACAACTCACTTGTACTTTACCAAGTGGTTTCCAATTTTGCCAACTTCCCTAGATTTTGCCAAGTTTTCTCGATTTTGTCAACTCTCCTTAATTTCACAAAAACAATTCCAATTTTCACAAATCTCTCGTATTTTACCAATTGTATTCGAATTTTGCCAAATGTCCTAGATTTTGCCATCTCGCCACAATTTTACAGAAAAAAAAATCCCAATTTTACATCACACCTGATTTTTGCAAAGCCACTCTGAATTTTGCCAACTCCCCAGGATTTACAAACTCTCCTAGATATTGCGAAGTTGCCTCGATTTTGCCAACACGCCATAATTTTACAGAAAAAAGATTCCAATTTTTACATCTCACCTGAATTTTGTCACTCTCCACAATTTTGCCAAGTCACTCCGAATTTTGCCAACTGTCCGTAGATTTTGCCAACTTGCCATAATTTTACAGAAAAAAATCCAAATTTTCACATCTCACCTGAATTTTGCCAATCCCCACGATTTTGCCAAGTCACTCCGAATTTTGCTAACTGTCCCTAGATTTTGCAAACTCCCCAAAGATTTGCCAACTCGCCATAATTTTACAGAAAACAATCCTAATTTTTACATCTCACCTTACTTTTGTCAACTCTCCGGAACTTTGCCAAGTCACTCCGAACTTTGCCACTGCCCCTAGTTTTTCCAACTACCCCTAGATTTTGCCAACTCCCTAAGTTTTGCCAACTCTCCTAGATTTTGCCAACTCGCCTAAATTTTACAAAAAAAATCAAAATTTTCACATCTCACCTCAATTTTGCCAACTCCCCACGATTTTCCCAAGTCACTCCGAATTCTGCCAGCTGTCCCTAGATTTTGCCAACTCTCCTAAATTTTGCAAACTCGCCATAATTTTACAAAAAAAATCCAAATTTTCACATCTCACCTGAATTTTGCGAATTCCCCACGATTTTGCCAAGTCACTCCGAATTCTGCCAGCTGTCCCTAGATTTTGCCAACTCCCTAAGTTTTGCCAACTAGTCATAATTTTACAGAAAAAAATTCAAATTTTCACATCTCAACTGAATTTTGCCAACTCCCCACGATTTTGCCAAGTCACTCCGAATTTTGCCAACTTCCCACGATTTTGCCAAGTCACTCCGAATTTTGCCAACTTCCCCTAGATTTTCCCAACTCCCTAAGTTTTGCCAACTCGCCATAATTTTACAGAAAAAGATCCAAATTTTCACATCTCACATGAATTTTGCCAAGTCACTCCGAATTCTGCCAGCTGTCCCTAGATTTTGCCAACTCCCTAAGTTTTGCCATCTCGCCATAATTTTACAGAAAAAAAATCCAATTTTTTACATCTCACCTTACTTTTGTCAACTCTCCGCAATTTTGCCAAGTCACTCCGAATTTTGCCAACTGCCCCTAGTTTTTCCAACTACCCCTAGATTTTGCCAACTGTCCCTATATTTTGCCAACTCCCTAAGTTTTGCCAAACAATTTTTCCAACTTGCCATAATTTTACAAAAAAAAAATCCAAATTTTCACATCTCACCTGAATTTTGCCAACTCCCCACGATTTTGCCAAGTCACTCCGAATTCTCCCAACTGTCCCTAGATTTTGCCAACTAACTAAATTTCAACTCGCCATAATTTTACAGAAAAAAAAACAAATTTTCACACCTCACCTAAATTTTGCCAATTCCCCACGATTTTGCCCAGTCACTCCGAATTTTGCCAACTGTCCCTAGATTTTGCAAACTCCCCAAAGATTTGCCAACTCGCCATAATTTTACAGAAAAAAATCCTAATTTTTACATCTCACCTTAATTTTGCCAACTCTCCGCAATTTTGCCAACTCTCCGCAATTTTGCCAAGCCACTCCGAATTTTGCCAACTGCCCCTAGATTTTGAAAACTCCCTACGTTTTGCCAACTCTCCTAGATTTTGCCATTTCGCCATAATTTTACAGAAAAAAATCCAAATTTTCACATCTCACATGAATTTTGCCAAGTCACTCCGAATTTTGCCAACTGTCCCTAGATTTTGCCAACTCCCTAAGTTTTGCCAACTCGCCATAATTTTACAGAAAAAATTCCTAATTTTTACATCTCACTTTAATTTTGTCAACTCTCCGCAATTTTGCCAAGTCACTCCGAATTTTTCCAACTGCCACTAGATTTTGCCAACTCGCCATAATTTTACAAAAAAAAACAAATTTTCGCATCTCACCTGAATTTTGCCAACTCCCCACGATTTTGCCAAGTCACTCCGAATTCTGCCAACTGTCCCTAGATTTCGCCAACTCCCTAAATTTTGCCAACTCGATACAATTTTATAGAAAAAAAATCCAAATTTTTACATCTCACGTGAATTTTGCCAACTCCCCGCGATTTTGCCAAGTCACTCCGAATTTTGCCAACTCCCCAAGATTTTACCAAGTCACTCCGAATTTTGCCAACTCCCCAAGATTTTGCCAAGTTGTCCCGATTTTCCCAACTCCTCAAGATTTTACCAAGTCACTCCGAATTTTGCAAACTCCCCAAGATTTTGCCAAGTTGTCCCGATTTTGCCAACTCACCTGTATTTTACTAAGTGGCTTCGAAGTTTGTCAACTGCTGTAAATTTTGCCGTCTCTCCATTTTCCAAACTGCCTTAGATTTGCCAAGTTGCCACGATTTTGACAACTACCCTTAATTTTCCAAAAAATATTACAAATTTTCACAACTCACCTAGATTTTACGAAGTCGCTTCGAATTTTGCCAACTCCGAGTTACTTTGGAGGGAGCCTCCCGCCATCCCCCCCCCCCCCCCATGGCTACGCCCCTGATAACGCATGTCTGTAGCTCGCGGTGGTCGCAGGACAAAGGGAAATATTGTTTGTATGATTTCCAAAAGATTTCGTGTGGATTATCACTTGCTGAGATTCCAATTTTGCTATTTTAAATTTAAATAAAGTAGACCAATTCTGTGAATATTGTCATTGTCGTCATATTCCCCCCTAGTTTTATGGCATGTTTCACACCTCGAAATCTACCGAGACCTTCCACATCTCGGTAGAACACGAACAACTGATTTAGTGGCAAGACTAAACTAACATTTTGACTATATTTTGGTGATTTTGTGTCTCTCCGTGAACCCTTTATTAAAATCGGGATTTCTTTTCAAGGCTTCTGCAAAACTCTTTATCTTGTTATTTGTATCTAGTTTATCTTCACCTCCGTCCAAAGCCGGATTTAAACTCTATGAGACCCTAGGCGCACATTAAATTTGAGGCCCCCTTGCTAAGCATTTTGAGGCCCTAGGCGCACATTAGTTCGATGTTTCCTTAACTTTTTGAGGCCCTAGGCGCACATTAGTTCGAGGTCTCCTTAACGTTTTGAGGCCCTAGGCGCACATTATCTAGGCCTTCTTACTAAACCTTTTGAGGCCTTAGTCACACATTAGATTCGGAGCCCTTTACGTAGGTTTTTGGCAATATTTGGTGTTTGGTTCAAGCAAAATATTCAAAAAATTTTATTTAAAGTATTGTAGAAAAATAATCACAAAAATATAACTCAATCCTAATAAACAAAAGTTAGCATTACTAAGATTTATTAAAATATTTTTGGCATGAATTGCAGTTTAGTACCAAATTACAATGTTGAACATTTCTTGATAAGCATTTAACTAAAAACTTTTCGATCAAAAATCATCAAAGTATTTTATTGCGAGCTTTCTCTTTGGCGAAACCATCAATTAAATCATCGCAATTTAAAGAATCTGTCAATTCACATTCAATAAACGTTAAAGATAAGTTCCACATTTTAGTGTGCGCTAGTGAATTTCGTATTTAAAAATAAGCATTTTATTTTGTAACTATAACTAGTCTGTTATTTATATCGTTGTTTGTGATGAGCAAGGTTTTAAAATGTGGCCCCATAGAGAGTGAGGCCCCAGCTTGCGCCTAATGCCCCTTATGGTAATTGCGGCCCTGTCTCCTGCATCCAAATACTTATTTATGTTCGTAGTGTCGGCTGTATCTTGAACCATATCATACTGGTTGCAGCACTTTGTGAAAAGTCCTCTGTAAAATCAATTCGATTGTGAATTGTGGTCGACAATCCAGGTAATTCAGTATCTTCCAATTCTCTGTTTTAGATAAAATATTGAGCTCGTTTAAATACATTGTACTCGTTATTAACCATAGTTATTCAGTTAGTCAGTTGTAGGTTTTGACTTACTTCTTCTCGAAAGAAACTATAGCGTTGCCACCGATATTAGATCCATCTGATTTCAATATCTTGCCTCTAACGTGTATACTACTGTTGTGCGGATGTAGAAATGCATCCATGTCTTTGGTAAATAGATCATAATTCTCGTGATCTTTTACATTCACGTTGGTTTCTCCATATTCTAAATATTCATATTTAGTTCTGGAATTATCATCGATTGCGTCTTCGAACAAATTCCAGTACGAAGTTTCAACCTCCATCTCATACGTATTTTATCACTTTATAATTTCTAGTCCACTTCCGTAAATTAACTGCTTAAGAATATTTCTGCCTTTCGGAGAAATTTTCTCGATATTTCGAATGATAAATAATGAAACAATATAAAAATCTTTAACATGTTTTCTTGAGATAACCTTTTTTAGCTGTGATCTATAATACATAAGTCAAGTTTTTTGCTCAAGCCAATTAGTTTATTGTTTTGATCGGTTACTTTCATTACAATGTTATAAATGTGATAGGTTTTATTCAGTGGTAAATATATGGGGAAGAAAGAATCCGTGTCGATTAACTGCCAGGTGGTGTTTGAGGCATGAAACTCTACAACGGCCCTCTTCTGATTATTGAGATAGGAAGATTCGACAATAGAGCAGTGGATCAGAATGCGAGCGACGCCTCTCATTATGTTGAGTGGGAATTTTCCTTCGTTTTTTATTGCATCGATAATTTTCGACTCGAACTCGAGAAACTTTTGTAACTTCATCATCATCTGATCATACTCAAACAGCCATGGGCTACAAAAGTCCAACTAGATTGCGCAGTTTAGTTCTCCAAACTGAGCTGCATCTGCTGTATCTGGCTACTGTACATACATCTATTTTAACTAGGTCTTGGGTGACATTGTCAGCCCAACGCGTCCTATGTTTCCCCCTCTTTCCGAGGTCGTTAGTCCGAGGCACATTGATCGTATGCATACTTATAAATTACTGAATAGGGTTTGCAATTTATCTTCAGAAAAATCTATTATTTTCTAGTATTATATGGCTAGGATCTACCGAAGAGACTTTTTAAGGTATTAAATCCATCTATGTCGAATATTCTATTTGGAAAAGTTATTTTATTCCATCGCCTTCCATCGAAATATTTCAGAGCATTATTGTTAAACTTATCACTGATTGTGTATCAGGAATATATCAATGCGATCTCCTATTCACTGTTGAGTATAATCGGTGTTTCATAATTAATTTCCAAATCTTATGGTTTGTACTTCTGTTTCTGTAACGCTAGAGGAATTGAAAGTTATGAGAACCATCTTAATTAATATATATTTATTACACTGATGCTGCTAGAAAAGTATACGTTGATAAAAAATGCTGCAATTTGCCTTACCTACGATGATAAAGACATTAAAGAAGACAGATTTCAGTCGCATCCAATTATACAGATAAACACAAAACTCGTTCTATAACGCCCCCTATTTTCAAAGATAATTACAATCTATGCATTTCTAACGGAAATAATGTTTTATTGAAACTAATCTGCTGTTCAGCAAATACCTTTTTTAGTATAAAATATAGTACCAACTTGAACGATCAAAAATTCATTGAGGTAGCAAGACCACAATATGAAAATATTTTCTGCCATTCCAGTAAACAAAAAAATTTAATAAAGGAAATAAGATTAGTTTTTCACTTGCTAGCCACTAGTCAGATAATAAAGAAAAAAGGAGCATGCCTGGAAATCCTGTTTCAGACTTTCATCACTGGATATAGCAAGATAACAAGAAACTTGATGCCTTTGATTCTAAATAGTTACGCAGTATCTTGGGCATTAGGTGGTTTGATTTTGTAAGTAATTATGAGGTTAGAAGAAAGAGTCAGCAACCTCCTTTGAGAAGCATATTGTGCAGAGAGAGATTGTTTTGGCTTGGCCATGTTGCCCATATGCATAGCTGCAGATTGGCAAATAGCATTATGAACAGGGTGCTTAAAGGCTACAGGAAAAGATTAGACCTAGGATGCGATGGACAGATAATATCAAACAGGACCTTCCTAAAATTGGGTTTCAGTGGCCAAATGCAGTAGCTGTAGAATAGAACAGACATGTCTGGAGAACAAAATTATATAGTCTGGAGGACCTCCATACCCATGGCTGCATGAGGTTTTTGTATGTATGTATGTATGTATGTATGAATGCATGTATGTATATATGTATGTATATGTTTTTATTGTTATTAAGAAATGTTTTATTGAATTAAGATCAAAGATATTAAGCAATTACAAAATATTGTAGATGAAATATTGAAATCGAGAGGTACTACAAAATCGAAAATTGAAGGCAATAATTTAAGTAACGGGTTACAGAAACGCTCGAAGAATTTCACAAACCAGTCATGGAACAGTTAAAAATTCTTGAAACCGTTCGTAAAAAACCGTGAAAAACATAAAAGATACAGCGAAAACTTTAAAGCCAGAAAAGCAAACAGAGATGCCCGAAAAATCATTTGTTTATAATCCAGATTCTAACTTGCAGGACGAAATACTAAACCAATATAAACTAGAACTTCCCAGTGAAATTTTACAGGCCAGCAATCCGAAGTTGATCATGAGCTGAAAGAAATGATCTGTCAAACAATCGGCAAACTTCAGAAAATGAGTAGCGAAAAAGCGACCAAAGCAAAGCGCTCTGGTAAAATATGAGAAATATCAAACTTTCGAAAATCACATTGAAGCCCTTAGCAAATATTTAAAGGGGATTAAAATAATGACAGTAATAGAAAGTCAGTAGTCTGGTTCTGGACTATGCAAGAGTTTCCAACACAAATGCGAAAAAAACATCACTTTTGGTTGTTAAGCAAAGTAACTGGAATCACAAGTACTGAAGTAGTAAAGGAAGTATAGAATTTTCTCATCGCTAAATTTAGATGTTTTGCTAAAAAACGATGTTATTGTTAAAAAAGAACATAAAGTTTTGTTCAATCAGAAATTTCCACTACTTTCGTGTATTCCTCAGGTCTTAACAGCTTATTCCGATAAAAAAATTCACAACAAAAATTTTAATATACACTTTCCCAGGAAAAATTTAAAACTTTCACCTATAAATAGTATTGAGCAATCAGTTCTTAAATTCAATTTTATCAAACGATATTGTTGTTTTCTAGAAATTCCTAAAATAAAGAGGGTACAATTGAAGCTCGAAGATGAGTGCATGTATCAAATGTCCTAATTATGCTAAATATATTCAGAAATCTTATATGAATCGTCATGTAAAAGCTGCTTGATTTAACACTAACATTTGATACTCATATATTTGAAAAATGCGAATTCTGTGATTCCTGTTTTAATAGAAAAGACAATTACGATCATCATCTAAATCAGCATCATATAAGGAAAATTAGTGCTCTCCGAAAAACGTATCGCACACATAAAATTGATAACAGAAATGTAAGAGAAGACATAAAAAGTTTCCTTTAGAAAAAAAAACAATAAGTGTAAACATGTAACGACAATAAAGCACGTTACCTTCCTCCAACCACTGTAGCCAGATTCAGCCGACAGTTGTTACATTCTGATTCGTTTCCGCCGCGATGCGACGCAGGGGCTAACCAGCTGTACGTAGCCCTATGATGAAGCCTCTTGTGTAAGGTGTCCGTGTGATGTTACGATTCCCGATGGCATCACTCAGGCATTCTCCCTCCTTCGAGATCACCTCAGGCATTCTCTCCTCAGGCATTCTCCCTCCGCCGAGATCACTCCGATTGAGTGGTCCCACACGCCCAGGTGAGTACGACCAAACTTAGCTACGCCGAGCCGTTTTGCCCTGTTCCTATCATGTGAACGGTTAGCAACTGCCCTCATTTACATAACCCGACTGTCCACACATACTCACCAAATTGCATGACACTCCGACAAATACTTCCTGGTATGACATTTGCTATGTTGAACGAAATTTTAATAGGAAATCTTCTGCGTGAGTTCAAAAGAATGTTTAGCAACAAAAATTCATAAATGAACTAATTTATTGCAAAAAGTATAAAAACCATATATATAAAATAAATTCAACTAACACAAATCCTTATCTTCATCAGTATGAAGCTAAACCATCAAAATAATGTTTTACATTATCTACCAATAATACTTCAAATTGTCGTATTACAATTCTTACAGACTCTATTCAAAGCACAAAGCAAAACTTTTTACAACATTCATTAAGGGGCACAATTACCTTTGTGCACAATTACCTTACCAATTCTTTTTACATACTAAGATCACCACGCACCAGACGATGAACTTTTCTTATGAAGAAATTAAAGCCAGTCAGTCGCTTGCTCGACTAGAATATTGCCTCTTCGGTTTGTGTTTAAATTTAAAGTGGTTGATCGCCAAGTCTCTTGAACAACTTTCCTAATATTTACCTAATACTAATTCAGTAAAAGAAAAACGAATATACGCTTTCCGCCAAAACCGACAACTTTTAAATTCTCTTTAACACCGTTATATATATACAAGTTTTGTCTGTTCCAATTAGCTAGTGACGTAATTCTCAAGCTGAAGCACAAGACGAGCATCAAAATGATACATCACATCGTGGTTTTATTGTTTCCCGTTCATTTTCATTCTTCTTTTAGCATTTTGCTGTGCATTTCTGAAGAAGATTCAAGTTACATCTGGAAACGAGATTTTGGTGTTTCAATATCATTTTGAATGAGCTTTAGAGCCTTAAGCAAATCTAATATTTCTTTTAAAGAAGAACAGTCTGATTCTTTTGCTCTCGGCTTGGAAAATCATGACCGTTATTTTTTCTTAAAACTTCGGATTTAATTATGTGTCGGCTTCAACTTTAAGTATTCTGCGATTGGGTTGTTTTACCTCTGAGCGGCCCTTTTTTTGCACACCATGTTATAAATGGCCAGGTCACAAGGATCCCGAAGGCTCAGAGAAGTTTGGGGGAGGGGACCCACTGGAACAGCTGTTGGGAGACAGATGGTAGCCTCCCATCAAGGCCATACATCGTGTTCTTTAACACGGCGGGGAGTTTTACGGAGATAAATCTTAACACTGGCCCATCTGAGATTCCAACCTGAGAATTGTAGATTACGAGCCTGACGCTCTACTGATGAGCCACCGCGCCCCAGCTTTCATATTGCCAATACGAATATTAACATTAGGGTCACCATCCGAAAATCTTCTCATTTACTATTATAGCAATGATCATTTCTATACGCAATATCTGTTCTCAATACAGGTTTCCAATTCGACAGTATGCCATTTGTTACAAATATGAATAAAGTAATAAAATCTTACCGTGCCATTCTTAAAGCTTTATTTTTAAAACAGTCCTTAGCAAAATGCTGGAAACAGAGAGCACCAGCCTCTTTGAAGAGGAAATTTACAGAGAAATTTAAACATGTTTGGAACCTTTTAATTTTCATTAAAAAAATTTAAATTGATTTATAGTATAAATACAAATATATAATACCATCCTTGACTTATTAACAAGTATTTCTCACTGTGTTCAAATCATTTAGAAAGACTTAATATCAACTGAACATGAAATAACATAGTTTCCCAAGAGACAGGAACAAACACTATGTAGAAAATAAAAATGTGACCATACCCTGTCTAGCCCATTATGCTGAATATACTGGTATATTCAACTTATCTCGGGTATATTATAAACAACACGTACAATATATTCACTCGATACTTAATTTTGACATTGTGATCTTTTCTTAATTTTGCATTAGAAATCTTTTTTTTAGAATTGTAAAATTTCTCAATGCTGTATTTTATAATCCTTTTTTTTCCTTAAAAACAGAAGCAAAACAGCTTTGCTGGTGATATTTTAACTAAAAGACAATAGAGAAACCAATCCAAAACCCCTTGAAATCAATCATACTTAATGTATACTCATAACATATGCTATCCCAATTGTTACAGACTTAGCATTTCCACTGAATTTTAATTCAAATATTAAAACGAAATTCTTGGCTTCATTTATCATATGCAAAATTATAAACATCTCTATTTCAGGAGTTTCCTTCGGGGAAAAAATCTTTACCTAAACGATAATATATTTTGTCAAAATAAAAATGCAAAGCACAAGTCTTATAAAATTAATGTCATAAGTTTAACATTTCTTATTGTAACAAAAGTTTCGAAAATATTCTGCAAATTTCATGATGTTTCAATCTACACACATGGCCAATGAATTAGAAACCGTCATGCACATGTAAGTAAACGTCATTTGCGCAGCGTATATGCAAAATGCATGATCACGTGCATCACCATGTGATCTAGGCAACTCTTTAACACTCATCATCATCAATATCAACCTCAAGCAGCCATGGGCTATGGAGGTCCAACCAGACCGTGCAATTTAGTTCTCCAAGCATATCTGTCCTGAGCTACATCTGCTGCATCCTGCCACTGCACACCAATTCTAACAAGATCCTGTTTGACATTGTCTGCCCACCGCATCCTAGGTCTTCCCCTCCTTCTGAGGCCTCTAGGCACACTGTTCATAACCTTATTCACCAATCTATAATTATCCATACCGGCAACTTGGCCAAACCAACGGAGTCTCTCTCTGCACAATATGCTGCTTAAAGGAGGTTGCCAACTCCTTTGCCTAACCTTATCATTGGTTACTATGTTGAACCACCTAATGGCCAAGATACTGCTTAAGCTTCTACAATCAAAAGCACCTAGTTTCCTGTTATCTTGTTTATACAGCGTCCAAACTTCACTACCATAACTAACCCTAGAAAGAACCAAACTATTATACAGTCTAATTTAGTCTTTAGGTGTATACGCCTATTTCTCCATACTCTCCTTAGATTCTTAAAAGTCCCGGCAGCAATCCCTATCCGTCTGTTAATCTCATGCCGCACATCACCAGCATCTGTTACATAGCTCCCGAGATAATTAAACTGTGACACCTGCTGAAGACTTGCAACCATTCAGATAAATTGAATCACAGCCTGCGTGACCAATTTTCATCACTTTAGTTTTGTCTCTGTTTATAACCAAATCTACTCTACTGTCATGGCTGGTCGTACATATTTGTAGTGACCAACCATTTGTATTTTTAAGGGGCCGCTCGTACAAGTGGTCGTATAGTTTTCTTACTGCCAAACTGTAATTGGTTCTAACATCACTATTAACTTCGTCACACACATATAGCAATAATCATAAAGCATCAAGATAAATCACATGACAAATAACAGCATTTATTCAACAAGTAATTTCTAAGTGAATTACAAATTTAAACATTAACACTTTTTTTACCATTTCCAGGCAGGCGCGCTCTGTTTTCATGTAGAGAAACATAGGGCAGCGGTGATAAGCCAATTTCAAGCTAATCAGTCCAAGTTAATGCTCAAAGGGAGAACAGACACCGAATCCCATCTGGGAGCAGCGCGACGGCGATAGGCGACATGACTTTACACGGGAAAAGTATTACCAGACCAGAGTGAACTTTGACCCGTACCTCATTATGTGCAGACGGATCACAAGAGAAGGCATTGCCGTTGGCCTGACGCTGCTCGGAGCTCGTACACTACAGGTAGTTAGATGCTCTTGCTGCTCGGCATGCTTACTGCGCTTCGCGTAAGCGCTCTCATCTAAAACTGCTTTTCGTCCTCTCCAGAGATGACTGAAGCACATCTTCTTCCCTTCGGTTCAGAGGCAAGAGTCCTTTTCTAAAAGGGTTTTTCAGTTTTATTATTTTTTCTGCCCCCTGGTAGAGGTCACCCACGTCCATGCGTGGCTGTTCCTCATTGGGTCGCGTAGGCTGAGGTGTGAATCTTCAACCCATTTGGCATGGGTTGTTTACTGCAACAAGTCCCGTACATCACCTGTCATCTAGGGAGCACCGGACCACGTTGTATGGGTCCGTGCCGGTGGCAGTATTCTTTTCCGGTCGAGCTGGACGCCAAAATGGATGCAAAGTAAAATGGCACTGGTGATCAAAATAATGGTGTCTGAGGCCTTCCGCTCCAACAGTCGTGTCCACATTTTAAAACAAACGTGGGCACGACACACCTATCCCACTCGGGAGGAAATAGGGTGGGCAAAGGCGCAGAAAGGTTTTTGGCCTGGCGAGAGACGGGCGAAGTATTCACGTGTCTGGTCTGGTTTTATGTGCAGAAATAGTCACCGTGTCTGTTGTGTTTGGTTGGAGACGAGAGTTCCTCAGAGAAGGTTGGGTTCCAGGTCTGCCCTGTGGGTCGAAAGTCACAAACACGCACTTCGCACTGGTTCAGGGAGTGGGCGTTGTTCTTTGCTGATCACGTCAGTTGGCTATGTTTCCGAAAGTTCAAGGATCAAGTGACGCAACACACTGTGTGTCAGTAGAGCTGGGACCGCATTGGTCCAGGCCACCTTCTGTATTCAGCTTGTCGTTGACTCCATCTCGAAGAGTTTTTCCAGCAGCACCTGAAATAAAAACAAACGAGGATGGAAAAATATGGTTTTCCCTTAAGCTTACTGTTTACAAATTAATACTTCATTATCCTATTGGCCGACACGTGTACCGGGAGACTTCTATCTCTCCACAACCTCATTTTCCCTATGAACAAGGCTGCAAGCTTTTCGCAGCAGGAATTTCCGCAAATTTTTATTTATTAATTTTTTTTTTTGCTTAACATTCTGTCTTATGGATGTTTTTTTTTAATTTTTAAATCGTTAAAATTCTGATGTCACAAAAATGAATAGTTAGTTTGAATAAATTTCCGAATATTCAGTTGTTTCTTATGCTACATTTTCTGAAATGACAGAATACATGTGATTTGAAAAACTGATATGGTGGTATACCTTTTACTTTAATAACCTTTACTTTTCCTCAGTAACTTGGTTCTATTTGACTAAACTGTAAACTTCTCCCCACATTCATTCCTTGCTTCAAATACCCTCTACATGATTTTGCTTTCATTAAGGAGTAATGGGGAAATGGGGAATTCATTGTTGAAAATCCATATTTCTCCAACGTACTGGCTCTTCACTGTAGCAATTATTCGGTGCATAAACCAATTTAAATTATCGTATTTTGTTGACACAACTTCTGCTACCGATAATGCTTCATACATGTTCAAAGTATGGGAATAAATGTTTTAAAGTTGTTTTTCTAAATTCAGTTCATGTCACGTGTAATGCTCGTCTTCTAAATCTTATTGGTGTGATATTAGAACAAGAATTCAAAACTGTTAATGTTTTGGTTGTGGTGGTAAACACGGATTCGCCACTTGTCCTGCACGTAAATCTCTAAAAGCGTTTCTTCAAGGAAAAAAAAGAGACCAATCTAACAAAGCAGGAATTTGCTTTCAAGCAAGGTAGAATATTTGGTTCCAAGCTGTACTCTACCACCAGGATCATATAGAAGATTACAGTGAGTTTTCGAGCAAAAAATGGAAAACATCGACAGCAATATATTAAAAGACAGCTTTGAAATGTGTAAAAATATTCCTTAGAAATGGCTTGAATCCAAAAGATATGCGGCCTAATATTTTCGATCCGTTACGTTGTTTTAAGCTATCGTCTATCAGCACATAAAGTCTATAATGAAATGAACGATTTCGCGGTAAAATTACTCAGCAGAAGCCAGGAGTGTCATCCAACACTTGCAAAAAAAATTCTCCGTTCGTATACGGAAAAAATTGGACAATTTTTCAGTGATGCAAAAACCTACAGATTTCGTCAGCCTGTAACAGCTTTTTCAAACAATGGCAAATTTTCGATCCCAGTTAAGTAAGTGCTTAAATATTTTTGAGAATGATGTTGATAATAGAATTTTGAACACTTTATCCATGGTTCAAGACGACAACAGCTTAAAAGCCGCATAGCGATGCTGTGAAAAAACTGTGAAAGAATTAAATAACTGGCAATTCTGCCGGTTTTTTTGACAAAGAACAATTTTCCAACTTCAACGAACAGTGTTAATAAAGAACGATCTCTTTCTAAATACAGAGGAGTTGTACAAGATGATCGCTGGAGTACAAAGGACGGCAATTTATCTACATATAATATACTGTATGGTAGTTAAAATTGCTAATTTATCTACTTATAACGTACTGTATGGTAGTTCCAAGGAATACCGAAATTGGGTCTGACCTGGTCAAAAGTGTCTTGCAACTGAAGCGTAATAAATGTTGTCCCAAGGTTAAGAGAATTATTTTTAACACGGAAACTTTGAAAAATCCAGATGTAGCCAAAGCATACCATGATAAGCCAATTAGTCATTATGACAATCGTAGTTTGCTTGAATGAATCGTAGTTGAGAAAGAATGGGATCAGTTTAAACAGGTTTTTCTTGAGACCAACAGTACTCTTTGGGCTATAAAGGATCAGAGAAAACACAATTATTTGAATGATAAAGCTTTGGAACTTACAATGGTATGTATAAATTAAGGAAAAATGGGAAAATTCGCGATAATTCGCCAAACAATTGTGCGATGTTCACCAAACCTGTTTATGTAACCAGTAATGCCGAGCATATCGTATGCAAATTAGTCTAGTTGCGTCAATTTGCGTAATCGAATAGAGGCATAAAAATGGGTGTTTGGAGTGGATCGCTATTTTGTGTTGTAAATGTTAATAAAGAAATTCGAAATAGCCATTTTGTAGGTATGACCTCGAGATATTATTTGCCAAATAAACTGCGGTGGAGAGCTATTGCCCAGCTCGAAGCAGACCAAAGTCAGTCAGATGTGACACGATGGCCGAATGTGAGTGTGGTCCATAGATTGCGGAATCAATTTCTTAGTACGGAAGGGCTAGAGTTTAGTCAAGGAAGGACTAGAGTTACGACCGCCTGTACAAGACCGATATCTGCGATTAAGAGCAGGAAGGAGCAAGACGTCTCCTCCCTCTCAGGTACGATCCTCTCTTGCAGCAGCCACTGGGAGTATTGTATCAGCTTCTACTGTGCGTAGAAGGCTTCATGATGGAGGTCTGTACGCTAGAAGGCCAGTAATTTATATACCCCTCACGTCACGTCACAGGAGAGAGCGGTTGAATTGGACACGCACGCCTGTGAACTGGACAGAAGAGCAATGGAGGTCCATACTCTTCACAGATGAGTCCAGATATTGCTTGCAGAGTGACTCCGGACATTGTTTGATATGGAGAGAACGAGGTACCCGCTATCAGCCCAGTAACATCCGTCAAAGAAACAGTTTCGGCGATGGAGCGTGTGTGTTTAAGGATGGCATTTCCTTCGGTGGACGCACAGACTACTCTGTGTTGACGAGTGAGAACCTCAATGCTCAAAGGTAGAGAGGTGACATCCTGGACCCTTATGTACGTCCTTACGCTGGTGCAGTAGGTGAAACATTCATCTTAGAAGACGATAACGCTCGTCCACACAGAGCTCGACTAGTGGAACAATACTTTCAAGAGGAGACCATTATGTGCATGGAGTGGCTAGTTCGATTTCCCGACCTAAATCCGATTGAGCATGTGTGGGATCCTCTAGGGAGACATGTTGCTGCCCTCAACCCACCACCTGAAAACAGCTTATTACTGTTTTAAAGGATCAACGGGCGTTACTCCCTACTGAGCTGATTCACAACATCATAAACAGCATGGAACATCGCTGTCGTGCCTGCATTGCTGTACGGAGTGACCACACTCCTTATTAAAGAACTTTGCCCATTGCATTCTGACACGTTATTTTTGGACAAGTTCTTGTAAGTGTTACTTTCTTACGAAAACTATTTCTAGTGTAAAATATTTTATAAATAATAATAAATACCCCCTCAAGCAGCTGCTTGCCACAGAGATCTGACAGGAGCCTGTCAGTTTATATGCCAAAGTAGAAGATCTGAGAGGATGGCAGGACCTCAGCAGAAAAACAACACATACAACCATGCCTTATCCGGAGCGCGAACCCAGGTCAATTAGATCGGATAGGCGCGCTAACCACCCATTCTGAAACTAACATTATAATTCAGGTTTTCACCAAATTTCATTAATATCATTCATATAGTTTTTTGTTCATTATAATTTTCCTGACTTTTCCTTAATTTATGGAAATCAGTGTGTTTCTGAAGGAAGGAAGGAAGTGCACGAATAATATGAATCAAGCTACAGTCCCTAACAGACGGAATTACAATGAGTTTAATAAACGTATAAAGGATCAGCTAACACCTAATAAGTTCTTTGGTTTTGTTGACAAAGCAGAGGAATCAGTTAGACAGCACAGCATCAAGGGGTTGTACCAGAGAGTTAGTGTTTTGTATGGGAAGAAACAGAGAGGTACATAGAGATTGAAAGATAAACATGTAAAGGCGATTGAAGGCGAGGATCTTGTGATGGCTAAGTGGCCTGAGTATTTCAGATATGTTCTAAACAATGTAATTATTTCTACTGCTATTGTTTGTAATAAGGATAGATGCATTACTGGCTTTAATGTTGACCCTATATCACATTCTGAAGTCGCTTTAGCTATCTCTAAATTAAAACTGCATAAATTCCCAGGGGTGGAGGAAATCACTGAAATAATTAGAGCTGGGAATACTTGTGTTGTCACATGGTTGACTGGTTTTGGTGAGGATGGATAACATATTTTTGGTGATAAAAGTGTTGTTCCTAAGTATTTTATTAGAGTTATTACTATTTCTATTTTTTTTTAAAAAGTGATCGCAGTTCTTATAAAAATTATAGGGAAACTAGTTTACTTTCTATTCCAGTTAAATTGTATGATTATATTTAATAGAATTAAGAATTTGACTGATGGACGACTGCGTGATAAGCAGTATGGATTCAGAAGTGGTAGGGAATGTATTCATCAAATATTTTCACTTAGGCAGATTCTTGAGAAATGTTTAGAGTTTCAGAAACCTGTAGTTTTTAGCTTTGTAGGTTTCAAAAAGGCTTTTGACTCTGTTTTCGACATAATTTCTGGTTGATCATTAGATCATGTGGAGTAGTTGATAAGTTAGTTAGTGTAATGAAAGCTTTGTATATTAATACCACATCGTATGTGACAGTTGGTAAGGTTTGTAGCGATTGGTTTAGCATTGCTAGTGGAGTTAGACAAGGGTGCATTTTGTCTCCTTTTCTCCTTTTAATTTGGTTATTTATTATGTTATGCAAAATATTTTGCAAGGGAAAGAAAAATAAACCTAAATAAAACCAATCATTTAATATTTATTTTTTGTTCTTTTAAGGAAGTTGTATGCATCTAACTATCGTTATTTTGTTAATATGTAACCTACTGCTGTGCAATTTTTATAATTTGTGAACTTAAATGTTGAGCGAATTTCTCAATTTTGACCCGCGAAATTTGGCGTTTTTCAGCGAGATTGCTCCTCGAATTTCCCCTTTCTTTCGCCGCGAAAAATTTACAGCCCCAACTATGGGGTACCACCCCTTGTTGCTCGCTCAGTGATACAGCTACATTGTGACACTTTTACCGACGACCATCTAATTTGCCACCTGATCCTAATGCTAGGCCACCTCACTCGGCAGTTCTCAATTCATGCGATTTTGTCGTCCATAAAATGCAATTCATTAAAATGTTCTACAGACAATCGTTGCTCACCTGTATACTACCCAGTAACTGAAGAGCAAAGTCCAGATGTTTCTGAGAATCCCCTGGAGTCAGCTGTTCGTAGACGTTATGGGGTCGTAAGTCAGTGTTCACAGACCGTCAACGAATTTCACGGCTAGTGACTGTAAACTAATTTCAACCCAGACAGTAATTGCTACAGACAGTCAATGAAGGACCACATCAGCCTATTTCAGAAAGAACATTGAGTAGAGAATTACATTCCACGGGTATTTGGAGCAGAATATCCCAGCTGCTTTATGAGCACGCTAACAGCTGCTCATAAAGCAACCTGATTTCAATGGGCTAGGCGTTATAAACATTGGATTGCAGACGCTTGGAAAACCGTTATCTGGTCAGACGAATCGCGTTTCTGTCTGTAATGTATTTTGAATGGGAATGTGTTTATATAGCACGCTTCGTAAGAACTTACGGACAGTTGACCACAAAACATTGAGTGTGTCGTAATTCCTCTGGCATTATCAGATGGATACTGATTAGATGCCGGACCATTAGCATTTTCACAGCATCTCATCAACAACATACTCAGAAACTAGTCCCCTTACTCTGCCATGATATACCGATCACCTCAAACATTGGAATCATGTTGCCTAATCCATTTTGGAACAGAAGTCCAGCTCAATCATTTTAATTGGAGATAATTTTCGCGAGAATAGCCATGTCATCGCTAATGTTTTGGTGATATAACTTAGCCAACAATGCACAATCCCTCAATTCAGTTATCATGGTGGATTTCAGTTTTCATTTTTTATCACCTGATCTTATATTATTTCATGGACCCGTGACCGATTTTCTTCCACAAGCCTCCAAAATGAAGCAGTTTAATTATAAACACCCTGTATGCGTTGTAGAACTGATATCATTGAATGGGTTTCAATATATTTCAGTACTATTCTTATAAGAACAACTCAATTAGTTTTAGTAGGCATTCCATACTGAACTTCCACCATAGAATATGTTTACTCAATGATTTTGGTAAGATGTCGATTCTTTCTTATGTGTTAAATTTCTGTTAATTTAAAATATGTACTCTTTGATAATTCGAAGTTATTTATTTGCTTCAACCCTTTAAGAAAAAAATGCAGTGAAATAACATTTCTTTCTATAGAACTTCAAAGGAACCTTTGGATATTTATTATCAACATATCTAATGATACCAGAGATGAATGGATAATGTCTGATAGCATCAAGAAGTTAGACTGAGTCTAATTCGCTTACATGATTAAAATAATTGTACCCGTGGAATCAAAAGATTGACCCCGAAAAGTTATAATTTTTGCCGAATTAAGTGTAAAAAGGAATAAAGTAATTAAATGACAGACACCAAACGACACACTTTGTAGTTCTCCCTTAGCTTCGATATTTTCTTTGCAACAGTCCCATCCAATCCGCAGCTCATTGAAACTTGTGACTGAATCTGGCTCATTTTAACAATTGTTTTCACGAGATATTTTTAGGTGCGCCGTTTGATTTTAATAAAAAAATATATAGTTTTAGTTTTTTAATCAAGGTGCTTTCTTGATTCCTTAAAAATATAAGTTTTCAATGATTGCCTCTCTTTGGCAAAAAATTTCTACTCAAGTTGTAATAGAGAAACTTTTCTTTGCAACAGTACAGCTCATTGAAACTTGTGACTGAATCTGGCTCACTTCTACCAGTTTTTTTCACGAGACATTTTTAGGTGCTAACTGAACGATTTTGTGAATTCATGATACTCATTAAAAATATTGTTTTGTTTTTTAATCAAGGTGCTTTCTTGATTCCTTAAAAATGTAATTTTTTTCCAAGTCATTATTTATTAGAGATATCTGTTTTCGTTTTTAAGTAGATAATTTTTCCTGCTACTCTCTATATGAATACAGTTTTATCCCTACTGCTCTTCGTTAAGTTTGGTTTGGCCTCCCACACTTTAAAACATTTAGTGAGTTTTAATCGTTTTCACCTTTGTGCATTATGCTTGAAGTGAACTTATTAATAGACCCCGTTTCTGTGACAGAACCACATTTCGATTGTCTATCTATCATTGGGATAGTCGAGATTTTCAGTAGAGAGAGAAAAAAATGAATCTAGATAGAGTAAAACAAAGATGTAGAAACCGCTGTGACAATATTTTTTTTATTTATATCATGTTTAGAAAGAATCTACAAAATTCATTCAGTTTCGCTACCCTGCTTTAAAAGTTCAGACTTTCTTGGTTATTAATTCTTTCAATTTTTTTTTACATCTTTCGTGTCAAAGAGAGGTATAGAAATTTATTGGAGTTAATTCTTCTGAATATTAAGGAAGAAAAACCGTTCTCTTTTAGGAATTCAGTGAGTATGGCAGTTCGTAAAGTGCAGCGCGCTCTACTGGTCGGAAGTCGCCAGCCCTGCAGCATCATCCGAAAAGATTTTCTCCTCAGTCCTGGTCATCTGGAACTCGAAGTGACTTTGGATCGACAGGTGTTCGGACACGGGGAGCCCGTTGCTGTCAACGTGGCGATTAGAAATTACTCGAATAAGACGGTGAAACGAATCAAAGTATCAAGTGAGTTGCAAGAGCTCTTTTCCTCTTCGCTTTTTAGAGCACAATACTTAAGTGAATTTAGCAAACACAGTACTTATAATTATTTTAATACTCTGATTTTTCCTCCGTTGCAGGTATTCAGAATGCAGATATCTGTATGTTCGCTAGTGGCCATTGCAGAACCACCATCTCAAGCGCGGATACCGAGTAAGAAAACTTCCTTTCGACCTTGTCAAAAAAAGATTGTTTCACATTGTAAATTCAGATTGGCTTAGTATTTAAATCTTACATTAAATTCTAGATTATAAATTCTTTTTCACATAAATAATATTAATATATTTCATTTTTTTTTCTTTTTTTTTTTTCTTATTCGGTATTTAGGCTTCTTTTTGCAAGAAAAACAACGAAACCGGTTTGAATCATTTCTGGCAGTTTTTTCTCGAGTTGACAACCGCAGTTGACAACCGACATCTACTGATAAAAAGCAAATTAAAATTAATTCACAGATATATATATCATACAGTTACATCTGAAAAATTCTTAAATCTCACGTGGTGATTCACAGAACCGGAGAATCCTAGCACCGAAATTCTCATCACGCCTTCTCATGGTGCAGGATAACTTTCAAAATAGATAATAGCTTATGGAAGCGAAAGGAAGGGGAAGGCTGCCATTTAGTTTGCCCTTCTAATCTGGTCATCAATGGCCACATTTTCTTATTTTTGTTATCTGCTAAGGAGTGGTCAACTTCACTTGATCTTGATGCTGACCATTTATACTTTCCAAACTGGATAATGGTCTTTGATCTTGATTATGATTTTAGAACTGCTGCACTGAAGTGCTTCTGTTGAGGAAAATCTGTTGTTGTGTTTTATGTTTGTTTGTGGGTTATCAGCTCCATGTAAATAAGATAATGCACAGATTACCTCATATCACCTGGTGGATAATCCTGCTCAAAGCCATCGTAGACACGGTACCTGAACCCTTGATTGTAGGTGTATTCGCCCAATCTACACTGGAGGAAATTCTCCAATGTGGGTTGCTTATGCCTTTAGAAGTGGGGAACAGGTCTTTGTCACATGCCTGTGATTGATATTTTCAACATCGTCTACGTTACCTTTCTCAGTACACATAGTTTCATTAAAATCTCCCCAACGATTTTCTTTCCGCATATACGTGAAATGTAGAAACATTGCACAGGGATTATTCTCTTGATGTTCTCACCTAGGAATTCCAGAGTAATAATCTAGATATTCTGGAGCCAAATGGGTAGGTAAAAGGCCAGATTCTTAAATTCTGTCAATATTAGTTTTGGGCTCAGTGATTTCAATGCTAAGGGTTGGAACTCGCTTGACACTTTGCCAGTTGTTAGTTGCAATGGCAATAGAGAACGTCTCTTACAGGTAAGTAAATTTAATTATGTTAGAATATCTAACACTTACTATAAACACCGAGACATTTATAAATACTCTTGTATCTCCCTTGATGAATTACATAGGAATATGATCGATTATACAGTATATTAATTAACAGCAAACCAGCTAGTTCTGTTAGGAAAACCAATTCATATATGGGAGCAGATATTGAGCCTGACCATTACTTTGTTAAACATGTCATGCAAAGGAATATTAAAGATAAGGTTAAAAATGGTTAAGATAAAGTAAAGGGTAAATTATCTGCCTGTCGAAATTATTATGAGCACTACATCGTACGTGCAGTACCACGAAACATGCCAATGTATGCAAACGTTCTTACTAACGAAGTCCTATAAAAGCCGTAAAGGCAGAGTGGAAGGAAAAGTCAAATGCAATATGGGTAAAATAGTGGATCTGACTCCAACAGGAGAATTCACCATTGAAGCGCGATAGGCAGGAGCATCTATAACAGAGGTGATAGAACTCAGCGTAAAATCACGGGAACAATATCCTAAGTGTATGAGACTGGCAATGGTCTCAAAAAAACTTTCGCCAATCGTAGCAAATGAGGTTGGAAAACGGCTCTGCATTTGTTGGCACAAAACTGAGCTGTTACAGTTCATGAACTGAGGGAGATGATACGAAAGACTTTCATTTTCGAATAAAACAGGATTCGAAAACTCCGATGGTTATGGAGTAGCTGGTAGGTTGAAAACTGGAAATGTATCGTATGGTCAGACGAATCACGTTATCTGCTGTTTTAAATAGATGACTGGCGTAGTGTAGAGACAACTCGATGAAATAATGGACCCATCTGTATAGCTCCTCTTATTTAAAGTGGTTGGAGGTAGTGCGATAGTTAGGGGAGCATTTTCTTTGCTTTCCAGGAAGGGTAGTATCACTTCCTAGAAGTATAAAAGCATATTGTATGATTCATCACTCTCGAATCGTACAGTGGCTGTTTATGCATGAAGCAGGCCTTTATTACCTTCCCTGGCCTGCACAACCGCCTAATCTTAATACAATCGAAAACATATGGGATAATTTGTAATGCACTATTCGAATTCACAGAACTCTACTCTCCTCATTTCGAGACGTTAAGCGATTTTGGGAAGAATGATTCAAAATACCCCCTTAGTGTATTTCGGAAGTATGTGGAAAGCATTCGACGGTAGTGCAAGTTCAAATCTCTGCGAGCGGAGGCTGGACAAAAGAGTAGGTTCATAATAATTTGGTCAGGCAGTGTTGTGCTAAGGTTAGAAGACAGTTAAACACTAGAAGGGTCACAACGGTCATTTTGACCTAGTGAATTTTGAGCAAACATTTTGCTCTATAATTTTTGACATACGAAGTTGCAGGTTTTTGACTTTTCATCATTTAGGATTTAACCCTTACAAGGAAAAAAAAAAACAACTAAAAGTCCGATCCCGCCTTCTCCTGGTGCACGCCGTTAGCACCTTTCAAAAGATATACTCTCTTGTGGAAGACAACGGAAGTCAGTATGGCCTACTGATATGGTCATCTATGGCAATAGTTTTCTTTCTTTCCTGCCCTGCTAGGAGTGGTCAACTTCACACGGCCCTGATGATGACCATTTAAACCCATTGGACCGGCTTTGAGCACGGTTCATTAGACCACCTAGGGCACTGCCCCACCACAAATAATGACAAGAAATAATAAACGAATCTCAAATTTATTATTCGTTATTTGTCATAGCTAAATCACCGTAATATCAATTTTATATTTGTTTCGTAATCATTATTTGCTGTGTTACATAGACAATCACAATATTTACTTTGTGAATCAGGGCTACTCGTCCGCTTTAGCCACCGCCCGAAATCTTAACGTTAATTATTACAGCGATGATACAAATGCATATGCACTGAAATAGAAATGCATTGAACTAGAGGAGGTGGGTCATCATTTTTAGTGGCTCCTGAATTTGATTGGCTGATTCTGCCAATGCAACCAATAGTCGCAGACCCCGCTGATAAGCTTCGGCTTAGTGGTATTTTTTTACGTAAAACAATTATAGATAATACTTATTAAAATAAATTTGAATTTGAATTTGAAAAACAAAAAATAAAAAGAAAAAATCTTCATTTAACTGCGCCAGGCTCAACAAGACTAAACTTTCCTGACAAGATTTGAAATGGGTTGCCAACTTTTTATTTTGCCAAGGAAGGATATTTATATAATGAACAGTTTAAAAATGAAATTAGATGTAAAAATGTAAACTGCGTTGAACGTTTTGTCAAAAACTAAATACTAATAATATATTTCATCACGACATTTATTTAGTATTTTGTCAAAAACTAAATACTAATATTATATTTCATCACGAGATTCTTAACTCAGATGGCTAAGTACACCTGTCTTTTTCATTTGAAACTCCAAGCTCCATTTTGATACCAGCCGCTCTCAAATTATTCTTTTCAGTTTTTTTTATAATTCATTATATTACTATATCACGTTTTTACAATTCATTCTAAAATAAATAAATATATGTAAAAATAAATATATACACTGAGATGATAATTTATTAGGAACACTACCCATCGTCACATAAATGGTTCATTCCAATACGTAATACGTCACTTGACCACGGTTGTGGTATAAGTCAGCCAGACCAGCTCTTCAAGCATCAGTAAGAGTTTTGAATATGGCATGAAGTTGATTCTACACCTTCCGGTTCTAGCATCTGTTCTCCTGAGCTTTTCACGCACAACCATTTCAAAAAGAATGGTGCAAAAGGCAAAAACCTACCAGTGATCAGCGATCCTGTGGACGGAAACAGCTTGTGTATCAGAGGGGGCAAAAGAGAATGACGAGAATCGTGCAAGAGAACAGAAGGGCCACAACCAGGCAAATCACAACGGAATTAAACATTGATATGCAGAAAATCATCTGTGAATGCACCACGTATTGGACCTTGTCGCGAATGGACTGAAACAGCTGCTGACCATGTCAAGTGACGATGTCAGGAAGAATACGAAAGCACTTCTCCAGTGAGTACAGGAGCATCGACACTGAACCGTTGAGGACTAGACAAAGGTAGGAAAAATCAAGGTTCCTTTTGCATCATGCTGGTGTAGGGATCAGAATTTGGCACTAACAACATGAGGCCATGGAGCCATCTTGTCTTGTGTCAAAAGTACAGGCTGATGGTGGTAGTGTGATGGTGTGGGGAATGTTTTCCTGGCACAATTAAGCCCCCTGACACCCATCAAAGAATATTTGAACATAGTTTCTGACCAAGTTCATCCTTTCATGGCTACGGTTTATACTCACAAGGATGGACACGTTCAGCACGATAATGCACCTACTCGCAAGGCACGTATCATCACTGAATGGTTCCAGGAACATACTGACGAATTTATTTTACTTCATTGGCCGGCGCAGTCCCCAGATCTAAACCCTATCGAACATCTTTGGGATGAGGTAGAAAGGCTGTTCGCAGTGGGACTGTGTGCGGCCGTGCAATTTGCAGCAACTGCGCGACACAATCACTTCTGCATGATGCAACATTCTTGCACAATGCATCCAGCTGCTTTTATGTTCCATACCCTGACGAAATCGAGTTGTTCTGAAGGCCAAAGGAGGCGAAACACGCTACTAAGTAGGTGATCTAACAAACTGGTATTTTAATTAAGAAATAATTAAATAACTAATATTTTAAATTAAATATACGCAAAATAGTCAACAGTTCGAGTGATAATTTACTAAGATTATTTCAGTTTAAAATAATAAATATAAATTTATAATCAGAGAACAATAAAAAAATTAAACCTACATATTATAAATATTTTTCACGAATAGGTTTTCCAATTACCACTAGAACGGAGAGGAAAAATACACGTATGAATATTTAGGAAATTATTAGAATGGAAGGGAAAAATACAAAAAGAACAACGCCTTTCCGAGATTTTTTTTACATAATTTTTTTCTTAAATGATGCGTTCTGAGAATAACTAAAAAAAACAAACAAGAACCTATTCATTATCCAATTAGTCCGATTAAGTTCAATTCAATATCAGGCATCTCCCCAAATTTTTTCTTACATCCAGGCCTTGTCTGCTTTAGCCAAGGTCTACACCATCACTTGAGTCACGAGCTGCCACTAGCTTTGAGCTTTTGAATACGGATCCTTAACATGTTGCAATGGTGGGCCTCTGTTGTAGAAAGATCCACTGCTGTGTTTTCTGTTTGCTTACGTGTTTCCAAGCCTAAATTGTATCCAGTGCTGCCGTGCAACAGATGCACAGGATATCTTATATCATCATCATCATCATCATCATCATCATCATCATCATCATCATCATCATCATCAAGCAGCCATGGGCTACGGAGGTCCAACCAGACCGTGCAATTTAGTTCTCCAAGCAAGTCTATCCTGAGCTACATCTGCTGCATCTGGCCACTGCACACCAATTCTAACAAGGTCTTGTTTGATATTGTCTGCCCACCGCATCCTAGATCTCCCCTTCTTTCTGAGGCCTTTAGGCACACTGTTCATAACCCTATTCGCAAATCTATAATTATTCATACGGGCAACATGGCGAAACCAACGGAGTCTCTCTCTGCACAATATGCTGCTTAAAGGAGGTTGCAAACTCCTTTGCCTAATCTCATCATTAGTTACAAAGTTGAACCACCTAATGCCCAAGATACTGCGTAAGCATCTGGAATCAAAAGCATCTAGTTTCCTGTTATCTTGTTTACAAGTGTCCAAGTTTCACTACCATAACTAACCCTAGAAAGAACCAAACTATTATACAGTCTAATTTTAGTCTTTAGGTGTATACGCCTATTTCTCCACACTCTCCATAGGTTCTTAAAAGTCCCGGCAGCAATCCCTATTCGTCTGTTAATCTCATGCCGCACATCACTATTATCTGTTACATAGCTCCCAAGATAATTAAACTGTGACACCTGCTCAAGACTGCAACCATTCAGATTAACTGAATCACAGCCTGCCTGACCAATTTTCATCACTTTAGTTTTCTCTCTGTTTATAACCAAAACTATTCTAATACCAATCTCATCAACAGCTCGAATGAAAGAGTTCATCTCATCAACATCATTTGCCAAAAGGGCTAAATCATCAGCATAATCTAAATCAGAAATTTTCGTATCTCCAGCCCATTTAAGGCCAAAATTTTTCCCTTGAAGTGAATTTCGCATAACATAATCAATAACCAAACTAAAGAGAAAAGGAGACAAAATGCACCTTGTCGAACACCAGAAGTAATGCTAAACCAATTGCTACAAGCCTTACCAACTCTCACACACGACTCAGTGTTATTATAGAGAGCTTTCATAATGTTAACTAACTTGTCTGGTATACCATATGATCTCACAATCAACCACAAATTATGACGGTCAACAGAGTCGAAAGCCTTTTTGAAGTCAACAAAGCTAGCAACCAAAGGTTTCTGAAACTCTAAACATTTCTCAAGAATCTGCCTAAGTGAAAATATCTGATCCACACATCCCCTACCACTTCTGAATCCACATTGGTCATCACGCAATTGACTGTCAACCATATTCTTAATTCTATTAAGCACAATCATGGAAAGAACTTTACCTGGAACAGAGAGTAGGCTGATACCCCTATAGTTATCACAAGAACTGCGGTCACCTTTTTCGAAAATAGGAATAACAATAGCTCTGATAAAATTCTTAGGAACCATGACTTTATCATAAAAGATATTCAGAATTTCAGTCATCCAAGTGGTAACCGAAACATTCCCAGCTCTAAGCATTTCCGTAGTAATTTCATCTATCCCTGGGGATTTATGAAGTTTAAGTTTAGAAACAGCCAAAATAACTTCAGATTGTGTTATAGGTCCAACATTAAAGACATCAATGCATCTATCATCATTGCAAACAATGGGAGTAGAACTAACTACATTGTTTAGAAATCACTGAAATGCTCAGCCCACCTACCAATGACAGAATCCTCCCCTTCTATAACCTTACCTTGTTTATCCTTCAATCCTTGTATGCCTGTCCGTTTTCTACCACACAAAACATTAACTTTCTGGTACAGCTCTCTGCTGTTGTGCTGTCTAACTGCTTCCTCGGCTTTGTCAGCCAAACCATCAAGCCAAAGATTCTTATCAGCAGCTAACTGATCCTTTTACAAGTTTATTAAGGTCTCTGTAATGCTTTCTATTAGGACTAGTAGGGTATTGATTAAGGGCATTCCTGCAGTTCTTTCTTTCCGAAATAAGCTCAAGTGCCTTATCACTCAGATGATTTTGCCTCTTCTGTTCCTTTTTTCCTAAAAGAGAACTGTTAGTGTCCAAAAAAGCCTGTTTAAAATGATCCCATTCTTCCTCAACTTCAGTAGTAAGCAAACCATGACTGTCATAATGACTAAGTAACCTATCATGGTAAGCTTTGGCTATAACTGGATCTTTCAGAGCTTCAGTATTAAAAGTAAATTTTTTAACCCTAGCACAACACTTTTTAAGTTTTAGTTGCAGCACACTTTTAACAAGGTAATGGTCAGATCCAATTTCAGCTCCCCTATATGCCCTGGTATTCCTAACAGAACTAGCCCATTTGCTGTTAATTAATATGTAATCAATCATATTCGTATGCAGCCCATCAGGTGAAACCCATGTGTACTTATGTATGTCGCGGTGTTTGTAATAAGTGTTAGTTATTCTGAATCCATTGAGTTTACTTACCTGTAGGAGACGTTGCCCATTGCCATTGCAGCTACCAATACCAAAAGGGCCTATTACATTCAAGTCTTTAACGCTTGTCTGAAATTTTGCTGTAAGAAACCTTTCATTAATGCACTCATATCCTAGAAGAGCATCACTAGCGTGTCTGCTGAGAAGCAGACCCACGCCTTGGTGATGCTTATTGTCGTCCCTCCCTGAAAAGAGAAATTTAAGATTATTTTTAAGAATCTGACCTTTATCTGTCCATCTGGTCTCTTGCAAGCCGAGAATATCTAAATTATAACGGTGGAATTCTTGTGTGAGGACATCAAGAGAAAAAGCTCTGTGCAGAGTCCTCACATTTCAACTACCTATGGAGAGAAAATAGTTAGTGGGATGTTTAAAGAAACTATGTTTATTGAGAGAGGGAATGCCGACAATATCAAACAGCCCCCTAATCGCAGACATGGGGCAAAGACCCGTCCCCCCACTACTAAAGGCTGAAGCCATCTACACTGGAAGACTTCCTCCAATGTAGAATTTGACGATGCCAATAGAAGCAATGTGTTCAGGTGCCTGCGATGACTTCTGCTCAGGATTATCCACCAGCTGATAAACATATCCTGTGAATCTATTCACTTGGGGCTGTCAACCCACAAACAAACAGAAAATACAGTGGAAGATTTTCCCTCCACAGAAGCCCACCAGTGCAGCAAAATCAGGATCCATAATCAAGCTCAGAGCCATATATCTGTCCAGTCCAGTAGGTTTATATGGTCAGCACCAGGACCCTGTGTGGTTGGCCAGTCCTCAGCAGGGTAGAAAAAAAGAAAAGTAGCCATAGTTGTCCAGATCAGTAGGCCACACTAATCTGGCAGCCCTCCCCTTCCGTTCACTTCCACAAGAGAGTATCTCTTTTGAAAGTTACTAACGGTCCGCACCACGAGAAGGCGGGGTCGGACATTAGGTAGTAGGCCTGGCCGGTTCTATGCATCATCACAGGGGATTGGTGCATAGCTCTCCTTCCAGTGACTACCTAGCTACCATTTACAGACCATTTTATATCACCTGGAGGATAATCGTAATCAGAGGCCATCGCAAGTGCCTGAATTCTTACTTCTATGGGCATCGCCAACTTACCCTGGAATAATGTGTCTCAGGCAGATCAGTTTCCATTTTGTTTCTGGTTCTTGAAAAGGTCTACTTGTAAAGGTGTGTGTGTGGAGTTCCTACCAACATTGGTGGCTGAAATCTTTAGAGTTGGGTAAATGGGTCTTTGTCTCATGCCTGCGATTAGTGGGATAGTTGATATTACCTCTCTCAATAAAACCTCAAACTCCATATCGGTCTTAATAAACCTAGATTCTTTTAAATAAATAATAAATAAATACTCCCTCAAGCAGCTGCTTGCCACAGAGGTCTGACAGGAGCTAGGTCAGTTTATATGCCACTGTAGAAGGTCTGTGATGGATGGCAGGACCTCAGCAGTTTCTTTTAAAATTCTGCAAATAAATTTCTCTCCGCAGGTACATGGAATGGGATAACGTTGCATAGAGATTATTCTCTTGACTCTTCACACAGAAATTCCAGCGTTCATGCACCTTCTAGGATACTTAGATATTCTGGGTTTGTAAGAGATCACGTGGACAGGTAAGGGTCAGATACTTAAATTAGGATTTTAATTTTCGATTTTCAAAGAGGAAGGATGGAAAGCCTCTCCAGGTGATCTCTTCTAGGATATGGCTGCATTAATGAACGATTTCTTATAGATAAACTTAGAACAAAAATTAAAGACTTGAAGGTCATCTGTTGTTTTGCCCCCACAGAGGAATTTGATGAGAATCAGAAAGACAGGTTTTACAGAAAACTTTACATTATTCTGAAATCTGTCAAGAAAGGAGATATTTCTCTTGTGATAGGGTGACTTCAGTGCAAAAGTTGGTACTGAGTCTGACTTTTGGACAGAGATACTTTATTAATTTTGGACAGAGAAAATTTATTAAAGTTGGTTATAGTCTGACTTTTGGACAGAGGTGATAGGTCCTTTTGGCATTGGTAGCTGTAATAGCAATGAAAACGTCTCGTACAGGTAAGTAAACTTAATGGTTTGGGAATAACGAACACTACAAACACCTGTACATTTAGGAATGCATATGGGTTTCACCTGCTGGTTTGGAACGTTTATTTCTTCGTGGCACTTGTTTGCATCCAATGAGCTAAATGGCCAGATCACAAGGACCACCAAGGGTTCACAGAAGGTTGGGGAGGGGACCCACTAGACAGCTTTTAGGAGACAGATGGTAACCCACCCGACAGATGGCATCCTTCCCAGCCCATCGGTGTCTCCTGCTGACCGAGGCAGAAATAAATCTGAATGCTGGTGTAGCTGGGATTCAAACCTAAGAACTGCAGATTATGAGCCTGGTGTGCTACCAACTGAGCCGACCGCATGCCTATATGATTGATATGATTGATTATACACCGAAGAGCCAAAACATTATGACCATCTGCCTAATATGATGTTGGTCATCCATGTGCCACCAAAACAGCTCCAGCGCCAAACAAGTCCAGCACAAACAGGCATGGACTCTACAAGATTTATAAAGGTGTCTTGTGGTATCTGGTCTGGTACCAACACGTTACCAGCAGATTCTTTAACTCTTTTAAGTTACACGGTTGAGCCGTCGCAGATCGGATATGCTGTTTCAACACAAACCACAGATGCTCGGTTGGATTGATGTCTGGGGAATTTGGAGGCCAAGACAATACTAGGAAGTCTTTCGAATGTTCCGCGAACCATTCTGGAAAAATTCGGGCAGTGTGGCATGGCGCATTATCCTGCTGAAGAAGGAACTACTAGAAGGAAATTACCGTTGCCGTGAAAGGATGTACCTTTTCGAAAATAGGAATAACAATAGCTCTGGTAAAATTCTTAGGAACCATGACTTTGAAATGAAAGGATGTGGTCTGAAATGATGTTCAGGCAGTTGGTTTCATCATAGTTTCCTGCACATGAATGACTAGAACCAGGGTTTCCCATCAGAACATTGCCCAAAACATTATACTTCCTCCACCAGCTTGTTTTCGTCCCACAGTGCATCTTAGTGCCAATACTTCCACAGGTAAACGACGCACATGTACCCGGCCATCCACATAGTGCAAAAAGAAACGAGATTCATCGGACCAGACGACCTTCTTCTGATTATTCAAGATACGGCTTTGACGCTGGATTGCCCACTGTAGGCTCTTCGACGATGAAACGAGGTTAGCATGGGCACTCGTAGTTCAGCATTCAGATTCTATATTTATGCAGTAATTCAGCATTCAGATTCTATAATTATTATTTTCACTAGCATTCAGATTCTATAATTATTATTTTCACTAGCATTCAGATTCTATAATTATTATTTTCACTAGCATTCAGATTATATATTTATGCCGCCCCATTTTCAGCAGGCTTCGATATACTGTGTGTTCTGACACATTACTCCCATCACCAGCATTCAAATTGCAGGCGAGTTGCGCCACAGTATCCCTTCCGTTGGCTCGTACCATAAGGGATAACCTTCGCTCACGTGTAGCATTGATGAGCCGTGGTCGGCCCACACCTTGCCGGCGGTTCTTTGGTTTTTCCCTCCTCAGACCACTTTCTGAAGGTACTAATCACGGCTGACCATGAGCACCCCACAAGCCTTGCCGTCTCAGAAATGCTCTGACTCAGTCATGTGGTGATTACAATTTGGCCTTTGTCAAACTCACTTAAGTCCGCTGCCTTTCCCATCTGAAGAACAAGAATAACACTGATTAACAAAGCTCAGTATCAAGTGTTATTTATACCGTTTCGTGACCATCACATGCGCCGCGTTTTCCTGCAGTTTCTTCGAGTTGCATAAAGGTGCGATGGTTATAATGTTTTGGCTCTTCGGTATATATAGTAATGAACAGCAAAGGGGCTTGTTCGGTTGCGAATACCAGATAGGGAAGCCGAAATTTGGTCTGACAATTACTTGGTTAAAGGTATCTTAAAACTGAAGCTTCAGTAATGCTTTGCTAAAGTTTAAAAAATTGCTTTTAAAATAACAGTTTTCCTGATTATTATGTCACTTGTGGTTTGCTTATTACTGAAGATGACGAAAAGTAATGGGATCAGTTTAAACAAGCTGTTATTGAAACTACCAGTACAGTGTTTGGTAAAAAGGAACAGAAGATGCAGAATTATTTGGATGATAAGGCACTGGAGCTTATTTTTGAAAAATGAGACTGCAGGGATAATCTTAATTGACATCCTACTATTTTTAACAGACAGTATTACAAAGCGTTTAATCAATTTTTGTCTTCATAGCAGACAAATCTGAATGTTATAACAAAGCAGAGGAAGCAATAACAGCATTGTACTAGATGGTTAATCATTTGTGAGAAGAAACAGTTTGGCCTAGAGAGATTGGTGACTTACATGGTGGTCATGCATAGATGGGCTGAGCATTTCAGAGATATTTCAAACAGTAAGTCTTAGTTCTACTCCCATTGTCTGTAATGAGGATAGATGCATTAATGATTATATATCAGATTTGATAATAATAATAAATAAAATATAAATCCCCAGGGGTAGATGAAATCACTACTGAAATGTGAGTTTGTGTTGTCACATGGTTGGATGAAATTTTGAATATTTTCTAGGATAAAGGTGTTGTTCTTAGGGAAATTACTAGAACTATTATTATCCCTGTTTTTAAAAAAGGTAATGGCAGTTCTTGTGATAATTATAGAATAATTAGTCTACTTTCTATTCCAGAGTAGTGGAGACTTTTAAGCAAATTTCTCAGAAAAATATGTTCTCTGTGAGAGAGGTGAGATGTTGGGTTTGGCTGAGAAAATGTTGCTGTTATTGTACACTTCAGTGGATTAATGGGCTGTTGAATTGAAAAATGCAGTAAATTACAGTAATGAGAAAAAATCAGTTAACAGAAATTAGCGAGAAAATATGACAATTGAAAGATAACGATTAACTTAAGCAGAAAAATGAACGGCATGACAGAATAGGTCGTTTGCATCAATTTTTATTTCAAACTCGGTAAATTAATTTCAGAGACTCGTGAAATTCTCATACAAGTATTCGATGAAGACACCATAATAATGAAGATACCGAACTCAGACCTTTGAGCGGTTCTCACGTTTTAAATGTAGGCAAACGTCGGTGGAACATTCCGAACGTTCTGGTTTGCCTTCTACAATCCTTACAGATAAGAATGTGGAGAAAATGGTCCATTCATGAGGACCTTCGACAAACAATTAATGACATCTATGGAATTGCTGGACTAACGTACGGATCATGTCGATGGATCTTAACGGATGGATTATAACTGAGCGTAAGGCGAATTGATGCCAAATTGGGCCTCGACTGGTCACTCAGAACCAAAGACTCTCACTCTTCTCACTGTGTCGTCTCACCTTCAGGAAACAAGTCAGAAAGGACCAAAACTTCCTTTCTAAAGTCAGACTGGTGATGAAAGCTGGGTTTATGGGTATAACCCAGAAACAAAGCAACAATCATCCCAGTGGAAGAGTCCATATTCACCACGACCAGCAAAAAAAGCGAGGCAGATGAAGAGTACGCTAATTTGTTTCCTTGATGTGGAGCGAAATGTGCACAAGGAATTTGTTCCAACGGTCCAGAGTGTTAATCAACACTACTGCATTTAAATCCTGAAAAGTTTGAGGTTGAGAGTGTGATGCTCAAACGTCTAGGAAAATGGCATCCACAGGAATTGGTGGTGCATCATGAGAACACGAGGCCTACGCAGCTTTGTTTCTTCTGCAGATTTTGGCCAAAAATATATTCTAGGTAATCACTGGAAGTACCAATCCCCTGTGATGATTCTGGGTTGATAGACCCAAGTGAATAGATTCACACGATATGTTTTATCAGCTGGTGGATAATCCTGAGCATAGGTCATCGCAGGCATTTGAACTTTTGTTTCTAGGCATCATCAAATCCTACATTGGAAGAAGTCTTCCAGTGTATATGGTTTCAGCCTTTAGTAGTGGTGGAAACAGGTCTTTGCACCATGCTTGCGATTAGGGGGCTGTTTGATATTGTCATCATTCCCTCTCTCAATAAATATAGTTTCTTTAAACTTTTTCTCTCAATAAATTTTTCAAATAATTTAATAAATTTCTAAAACTTTTTCTCTCAATAAATAAATAAAAATCACACAAATCATTTTCTCTCCATAGGTAGTTGGAATGTGAGGACTTTGCATATAGCTTTTTCTTTTGATGTCCTCACACAAGAATTCCACCGTTATAATTTAGATATTCTAGGCCTGCAAGAGAACAGATGAACAGATAATGGTCAGATTCTTAAAAATAATCTTCAGTTTCTCTTTTCAGAGAGGGAAGATAAAAAGCATCTCCAATGCAAAGCATCTCCATTCTCATTATCCTGCTTCTCAGCAGACATGCTAATGATTATCTTCTAGTATATCAGTGCATTAATCAAAGGTTTCTCACAGTTATATTTCAGACAAGCATTAAAGACTTCAATATTATCTGTTGTTATGCCCCACTGAGGATGCCGATACGAATGATAAAGACAGGTTTTGCGGACAACTTCAGGATATTTTGAATTCTATTAAGAAAGGAGTATTACCCGTGTTCTAGGTGACTTCAATGCCAAAGTTCGTACTGATTCTAACCTTTGGGGAAGACTATAGGGCTTTTTGGTACTGTTAGTTGCAATGGCAACATCTCCCACAGGTAAATAAACGTAATAGTTTGAGAATAACTAACACTTATTACAAGCACCGCTACATAGTAAGTACACATGGTTTCACTAGATGGGCTGCATAAGAATATGATTGATTATATATTAATTTATAGCAAATGGGCTAGTTCTGTTAAGAACACCAGATCATATGGGGCAGCTGAAATTGGAATTGACTATTATCTTGTTTAAAGTGTCTTGCAACATAAACTTAAGGAGTGTTGTGCTAAGGTTAAAATATTTACCTTTTATTCTGAAGTTCTGAAAGACCCAGTTATACCTAAAGCTTACCATGATAGGTTATTTAGTCATTATGACAGTCATAGTTTGCTTACTACTGAAGTTGAGGAAGAATGGGACCATTTTAAACAGGAAAGGATCAGTTAGCAGTTGATAAGAATCTTTGGCTTGAGAAAGCCGAGGAAGCTGTTAGACAGCACATTAGATTAGAGCTCTACCAGATAGTTAATGTTTTGTGTTGTTGAAAACGGATAGGTATATAGGGATTGACAGATAAACAAGGTAAGGTTATAGAAGATGAGGATTCTGTCATGGCTAGGTGAGCTGAGCATTACAGTGATGTTCTTCTAAGCAATGTGGATAGTTCTACTCCCATTGTTTGTAATGATGATAGATGCATTACTGGCTTTAATGTTGACCCTATATCACAGTCTGAAATTATTTTGAGTATTTCTAAACTTAAACTACATGAATCCTGGGGTCGATGAAATTACTACTTGGATGGCTGAAATTTTGAATATCTTTTATGATAAAAGCATGGTTCCTAAGGATTTTACCAGAGCGATTATTATCCCTATTTTTTAAAAAAGGTGATCACAGTTCTTGTGATAACTATAGGGGTATCAGCCTATTCTCTGTTCCAGGTAAAGTTCTTTGCATAATTGTTGCTTAATAGAATTAAGAATCTGGATGATGGGCAATTGCGTGATGAGCAATGTGGATTCAGAAGTGGTAGGGGATGTGTAGATCAAATATTTTCACTTTGGCAGATTCTTGAGAAATGTTTAGAGTTTCAGAAACCTTTGGTTGCTAGCTTTGTTGATTTCAAAAAGGCTTTTGACTCTGCTGATCGTCATAATTTGTGGTTGATTGTGATCGTATGGTGCACCAGACAAGTTAGTTAACATAATGAGAGCTCTCTAGAATAACACTGAGTCGTGTGTTAGAGTTGGTAAGGCTTGTAGCAATTGGTTTAGCATTACTTCTGGTATTGGACAAGGGTGCATCTTGTCTCCTTTTCTCTTTAGTTTGGTTACTGATTATGTTATGCGAAATTCACTGCAAGAGAACGATTTTTGGCCTTAAATGGGCTGGAGATACGAAAATTTTGGCAAATAATGTTGATGAGATGAACTCTTTCATTAGGGCTGTTGATGAAACTGGTAGTTGAGTAGGTTTGGTTATAAACAGAGAGAAAACTAAAGTGATGAAAATTGGTCAGGCAGACTGTGATTCAGTAAATCTGAATGGTTGCGGTCTTGAGCAGGTTCTCAGTTTAAATGTCTTGGGAGCTATGTAACAGATACTGTTGATGTGCAGCATTAGATTAACAGGCAAATAGAGATTGCTGCTAGAACGTTTAAGAATCTATGGAGAGTATGGAGAAATAGGCGTATACACCTAAAGACTAAATTTAGACTGTATATTAATTTGGTTCTCTCTAGGGTTGCTAGGGTAGTGAAACATGAACCCTTTGTAGACATGATAACAGGAAACTTGATGCTTTTAACTCTAGATGCTTACGCAGTATTTTGGGCATTAGGTGGTTCAACTTTGTACGTAATGATGAGGTTAGGCAGAGGAGTTGGCAACCTCCTTTAAGCAGCATATTGTGCAGAGAAAGACTCCTTGGTTTGGCCATGTTGCCCATATTGATAATCATAGAATAACGAATAGGGTTATATGAACAGTGTGCCTAAAAAGAGTGGGATTCTTAGGATGTGGTGAGCAGGTAATGTCAACCATGATCATGTTAGAATTAGTGTACAGTAGTCAGATGCAGCATATGTAGCTCAGGACAGATATGCTTGGAGAACTAAATTGATTCCGTCCGAAACATCTAAATTGAATTCAGTCCGAAAGAAACTAAATAAGATTTCAGTCCGCAATAAAATAAGAAACTAGATTGATTTCAGTCCGAAACATCTGATTGGACCTCCGTAGCCCATGGTTCGTTAGCTCCGTAGCTCTGTATCCCATGTAAATAATAATAATCATAGTCATAGGTTCATAGATCATCATAGGTTCTAGATTTATAAACAATATTTGTTAATGAATAATTTACTTTAGTCGAGAGAGGATAATCAAGTTCAAATTGAGAAATTCGAATCAATTTTGGAGAAAAAAAAGGCATGCAAGTAGTAATAAAAGAGGCAAGGAAATTTTCGGCAAAATCGTGTTTGCATTTTTGTTAGCAATTTTCACTAATAATAGGTAATAAGTTTCTTTTTGAGCATTCTTCTTAATTTTCGGGCTCCAGAATTGCAATTACAATTTTAACTCTGGGTTATGATTACAAATCTGATCAGGACAATTTGTTTTTGTGTGGCTAAGTCTTGCGATCACAGGTTTGATGGGTGAACCACAAAGAAATGTTTCACTTTGATGCAGAAGTTTTACATTTTCGTTATGGGGAACAGGAAACTAAGATATAAATATCATTTCCTGTCTGACGTGCCTGATGTGATACGTAAAAAGAAACGAGAGGTCACATGACTCGTAAGTTGGGGGCAAAAACCTTATGGCATCTAATTTAATCAAAGATACAATTTAAGTAGAGCCCCTTATGTTTTTGTATTTAAATTTTTGTTTTTGTAAGAGCCATTAATATCCTAGCTGTGCCACCTGTTAGCAAGATGATAACAGCCGCTATTACACCAGAAGGACTGTCTTATAAGACGCCAACTTTTCTGTTGGTCACTTAAGATTCCAACTTTCATTTAATTCGCGCACAAATAATTCAGCCAGCACACCTACATGAGATATTAAAGGACTATTCTTTTAGTGGATGCGACATTTGACCCATTCGACTAGCTGTAGACAATGGCTGACAAAAGGAAACTAACCAATCCCGCGAGACTCCCTCTCATATCTCCCCTAAAAACATCTCCTATACCATAGTCTTAAAGGCATTAATGGTAATAAGCATGATCATTTAATAGCAAGGGAAGCGATATTGGTGTTGAAAGACGTTGAATTCAGAACTTACGTTCAGCTGCGCCTGCAGAAAAAGTATATTTATAAAAGATAGTATTTTCATCTTTTGGTCGAAACTGCAAAAATCGTTTTTTTTCTTTTTTGTAGCAGTATTTTTCAAAATAAATAGCAAAAGTAATTAAATGCTTAATCTACTAGACCCATCAAAATATAATTTCAAATTTAGTATGTTGTATTTGTCATATCTAAACCCACATATAATTTTTATGTTTATTTTGTAATCATTATTTGCTCTGCTACGTAGGTAATCACAGTATTGACTTCGCGAATCGAGGCTACGTCAGCTGCTTTCATATTGGGTTGGGTGCAGTGTAACAAGGATGTCATCAGCCTTGTACCGCGACTTAAAAGCCGTGAATGTAAGGGCAAAACCATAACATCTTCGGAATGGTCAGACCACGAAATCTCATTTGTAATGAACTCGCCAGAACTCGACAAAATCATCATCTATCCCATCATCTTACAAGTTCATCTAAAGGCCTTGAGGGACCAAGCAAAGGTTTCAACAATGGAAAGTGAAGGAATTTAATTGAAGATCTCCACTAAGACTCTGCACCGTTCAGTTAAGAACGTGCAGTTAAGAACGTTCTTACGTAGAATCCTTTTCGGATTCTACGTAAGAACTGTATTGGGTGTAAAGTAGATCACCCAAGTCAGCTACGCCATTGGTGCCTTGACATGACCATTGAACCAGTTAAAGACAGAAGCCGTAAGAAACATTCATTTAACCTATAGCGCTAAACGTTTTGTGGAAGAGGGGGGAGTCGAGTTACATCGTTTAAATAATATATCATTCATGTCTGAATTGAACTTTCCTAATTTACTAAAAGAAGTGTACGATGAGCTGGTACGCAACTCTAAATATGTACTAACTAAATACTAATAACGTGAAAATGACAATATTGTTACTAAATAAATAATGTTCTATATCTGATTATTTTCGTCATTGTGATTTCTTTCTTAACGTAGTTAATATTAAGTTGAAAGGTTTACAACGACCTGAAGTCTGTGCTGTATATCAGGCTATAAAACACCATTTACAAACTAGCGAAACAAACTAGAATACGACTGCAATTGACTGACATTCTCTATCACACATTCTATTTTGAAAAATAACCGCAGGGAGAAAGTGAGAGTTCTGTCCAAGTACAGTTTCTGAGTAATTCCGGTGTCGGGAAAATTGGCGGCTAATTTTCCCGACACCGGAATTTCACAGAAATAAAAAATCTGCTTGTAAAAATAGACAGAGAAGTTTTAAATGAATCTCAAAGAACACTAAAATGTGCTACAGTGAATTTTATGCTCTGAAAGTTTTTTCACGACATGTCTTGGTGGGAACACTTGAATATTTATCAGAACAGATTAGCTACAAATGTAATTTAGAATAGTATCAAGCAGTTATGGGGTAAATTTCTATTCCAAAACACTGTTATCTTTATACAATAAGTTCCTGCAAGAGAAATAAAATTTCCTTGGTTCACAAGGAAACAGGAATTTTAAATTTTCTTCCAATGTATATTTTCCAACATGAACAAAAGAAATAAATGTAATACACAAAATGTAATCTTATGAATGATTTGTGAAGTATGCTATAAATACTTTGCAGAAATAAAAACCCACTAGAGTATGATTAGTAATTTTCTTGAAGTAATTTCTTTCCTAGTAATTACCTTGATCACGTTTGATTTTAACGATCGGAGAGTGTATATACCGCTATCGTCTAAATATTTAATCAGAGAGCCTTCGCTTTTTTTCAGTTCATACAAACAACTTTAAACTTTAGAGGAAATATCGTCACATTATAAACGATTTCGTGCAAAGACGTGTGCACCCTATGGTTCACATCGAGATAGCGAACAGTAGCCGTGGAACACATCCGTGAAAAAACACGCTGTGAATGGGTTTGAGAAAGATTCTTTCTTTAGCCCATGGGGTGGTTCGTTGCGGGAAAGCACGCCGTCTTCGATACCAGAGTCTACATCAAAGTTATACTGTTTGGCTTTGAGAAAGATTCTATAGCTTCTGGGGTGGTTGGTTGGTTGGTTGTTTTACCTCTGAGCGGCATTTTTTTGCACACCATGGGCTAAATGGCCAGGTCACAAGGACCCCGAAGGCTCAGAGAAGGTTGAGGGAGGTGACCCACTGGAACAGCTGTTGGGAGACAGATGGTAGCCTCCCGTCAAGGCCATCCAGTATGTTCTTTAACGTGCACAGGGTATGACTCTCCCGCACACGGGGCCACAGCTTAACGTCCCATCTGACGGACGGTGACCTTTCCAAGCCCATCGGTGTCCCCTACTGACCGTGGGTAGGGCGGGGAATTTTGCGGAGATATATCTCAACGCTGACCCAGCTGGGACTCGAACCTGGTAACTGCAGATTACGAGCCTGGCACGCTACGGACTGAGCACCCCCCCCCCCCCTGGGGTGGTACGTTGCGGAAAAGCACACTGTCTTTGATACCAGAGCCTACATCAAAGTTATACTGTTTGGGCTTGAGAAAGATTCTTTAGCCCCTGGGGTGGTATGTTGCAGGAAAATATTCCATCTTCGACACCAAAGTTTTATGTCACCTCTATATCAAATGCGTTTTGGTGGACAACTCTTTGTCTCCCCTGCGAAATATGAATTGAATCAAAACTGAAAATTTTACGTCTCTGTACTCTGCTGATGTGCTTCTCGTAAGGAATCATTCTGACGGGAAAAATCAATCACTCTTTCAAAATGTAGAGCACACTATTTTTCAGCGTAATGTACGTTGCAGTGGGGAAAGAAAAAGTCTTTTCAGTAATGCAATTCACCGGAAAAATCAGGTTTATTAACACCATGATTAATACGTGAGGTTCACTAAAAACGTTTTGAGATCATTGTCAAACCATTGTTTTCGCAAGGAGGAAGTTGTTTCCGGTCATTCGCTTATTACACATTTATTACGTCAGGTGCCTAAGTATGACACCATTAAACATATTTTACTTGATCGTTCTGCTTTCAATTTTGAAAGGAGTTTTTATTTTGCGTACCTTACAGGAAGGTATGTTTTTTTTTTCCAATGACTAGTCCCTGTTTTTTACTGGATATTTTACCTTTTTATTATATGTATAACCGATGCTTCATTTGTACTTTATCTTTATTGGTTTAATGTTTCCACCTGTTGTATTTTAACTATGACTTTTGTCCTTTGCATCTCTTTTGACACATTATGGTCTAAGTTGCCAATAAAACAGACAATCAATAACTGAAGCCTATTTAGTCGCTCTAAATCCTGATTGCGAGTTAATTTTTCGTAACCTAAAATACGTAAATATATTTCACTTTTATTCTACATGTCTGTGGGTTTTAAATCATTCATATTTAATAAAAAAAAACTTTTTCGCCTTGAGTTATACAAAATCCCCTTGTCTGATGTTTTAAAATCGCTTTTGAAGTTTGTTGATGTGGCTGTTGGGTTTCTCACTTGGTCCGAGTCAGGTGACAGCGGCCCGGTCCCTTACGAAGCCTCATAGGTCTTACTACCATCTAATGCTTTGGTTCAACCCTCCTCACCTCGTTACAATCGTGTTTCTCTCGCACTATTCGAATAACTGCTGCTCTATATCCATCGTCGTCTTTAGTTCTAATAAATTGCCACCCTTTCTTATTGCAACCCCCGAAGACTTTTCGGCGTCACAAATTCCCCTTCTGTTACATCGGAATGCCATTTCGCTGGAGAGACTTTTGAGTTTCTTTTCGAAGTATTTTTCCGACTCGTCCCTTTCTTCTTTTTCCACCCGCGTGTTTGCAGGTGGGTGTCGGGTAAAGATATGGTTTGAGCAGCGTGTCCCTTACTGTAGGTAGCATAATTCTCCCGACTAAGCAGTGAACCCAAAGGGCATTGTTACGCTCTATTATCAGTATTCGCACTTTTCAGTCTCAGTAGTGGTCAACGCGGCCTATTATTATTTTCCCGACAGAACCTCTCTCAAAGTCACTCGACCACAGTGGATATTGTTTAATGAGGGTTGCTTCATCCCTCTTAGAACAAGCTTTCTGTCACACTTCGATTCTCCATCTCCTTCTGATACCCCTTCTGAATTCCCCTTCTGATACACCGGAATGCCATTTCGCTGGAGAGGCTTTTGAAAGTTTCTTTTTGACGCATTTTTCGGACTGGTCCCTTTCTTTTTTTTTTCCACCCGCGTGTTTGCAGGTGGGCGTCAGGTGAAGATACGGCAGGTAGAGTCATTCTCCCGACTAAGAAGCGGACTCCAAAGGTCATTGTCGCGCTCCATTATCAATCTTTGCATTTTCCTGTCTAAGTAGCAGTAAACGTGCGCAGCCTATTATTATTTTCCCGACAGAACTTCCCTCAAAGCAACTCGACCACAGTGGATATTGTTAAATGAGGACTGTTTCATCCCTCTTAGAACAAGCTTTCTTTCACACCTCGACTCTCTTTTAGCGCTGCTGAACGACTTTTCGACGCTCCCGCAAGATCACGCTATAGACCCCCACACATTTTCTAAACGGGGGCGACAAGGCTATTCAGAGTTCTGACTTATTGCACACCTCCTAGGATTATTTTCGACACGTACAGGAACCCAACCAGTGATCTCGAACAAATACTTTTTCAGCCCTCTCCTTTGACAAAAGTGACATCCGTTACGTTACTTTTTGCCAACATCAGATACTAGGGGTCAGGGATGGGGGAACTATTCAGAGACACGCCTCCTTCAAGAGCATTGTCGTACCTTGACTGTTACATTTCTTCTATCACCTTCGCTCTTATTGACGCGTTTCCTAAGTACAATGTGCGCTATTCTTATTTTCCCAGCAGAACTCTTCTCAAAGAACCTCGCTCTTGAATGAGGGTTGTTCCATCCCTTTCAGAATACGATTTTGTCCTACTGTGATTCTCTCTGAACCCAATTGAATGACACTCACGCAAGTTCGTGCTATAGCCCACTCACATTGTCTAAACACAAGGTTCTTCAACGCTCTGGCTTATTGTACATCTACTAGTATTATTTTCGACCCATTCTATGGCGAACCCAGTCTAGGTCTCGAACAAACACTTTTCCCTCCCGAAAAAACCCCCCCTTTGGCAAAAACGATGTCTTTGAAATCTACACTTCTCACCAAAGTTGGAGATCTGAGTATTTGATTATAATGTCAGGAGATTTTTTACAATCAAAACTTATAACAATATTATGCACTTCTATAGTGTGGTGGTTAGTGGGAGTAATATACTGAATATTTGAGCCTTGTTTAATTTCAATTATTTTCCTTACAATTGTATTATATATCTCAATTGGACAATTTAAATGAGCAAATTTAAATTTAACGAGTAATTTTAATTCGCCAATTGTATTCCAATCAATACTTTTCAATTCCATTTTAATTTTTTTCTCATTAAAATAATAGGCAGGACTTTGTTTAGTACGATTCATGTTGTTATTATTCGTTTCTGTGTATAGGTTTTTGTGTGTGTTATTTGTGGGCAAGTACTTAGTGTGTGAGAAGATGAAATAGGGGAGTTAAAATTATTAGACTGTTCACCAGTTTTTCCTGAAACTTAGGAACAACATCTGAAAAATAATCTTTAAGCCATTAGCAATTTCTTCGCAAGAATTTAAGTGTTTAATATGCTGTATAATTACATCATCAACAGATAACTTCTGCTTGCGACCAATGATTTCGTTAATCATCTTCCATGTTGAATTCATGGAGTTATTGCATTGAATTATTTTGTTTAAGCAAGAGTTTTTCTTTGCTCTGCGAATCACATTCGTGACTTCATTTCTTAATGTATAGGCTGTTCTATATTGGTCATTAGTTTTGTTGTTCTTAACATTTATCCACGATTTGTCTCTTTGCTCGATTAAGTCCTTTATTTCTGTTGTAATCCATTTTTTTGTTGCATCTGCTATTTTCTTTTGCGCTTAGTGGGAGTAGTATACTGAATTTTTGAGCCTTGTTTAATTTCATTTATTTTCCTTACAACTGTATTATATATCTAAATTGGGCAATTTAAATGAGCTAATTTAAATATAATGAGTACTTTTAATCCGCCAATTGTATTCCAATCAATACTTTGCAATTCCATTTGAATTTTTTGCTCATTACAATAATAGGCAGGACTGTTTAGTATGATTCATGTTCTTATTATTCGTTTCTGTGTGTGTGTTTATTAATATTTTGTCTAATATTGTTATACAAGGTAACGATAGCAATTTTTGTTTGATAGATGAGTGTTGTCAAGGAAAAATTAGTTCTTTTGGCACTAATGTGATCAATGCATGTTTGTTGGAAAAATGTTTCTGTATTCTTCTCTTGTGAAGCCATTTATGTATCCAAAATAATTGTAGTTAGTGTGTATAAATATGCGTCTACAACTGATTTTGAGGATTTTTTTAAATTTACATTAATGTCGCCAATCATACTGACATTTTTCAGGTTTACATTTTTAGTTAACCAAAGCTTTAAGTTAAAATTGAATACTTGAACATCAGTACTAGGCGAGCGATAAAAGGCTATGGTATGTAGTAATAATTTGTGTCATTGATATATAAGTGTATCATTTCTGTTGATGGAATATTATCTTTAATATTTTATATTTGAATTTGTTTCTGTAAAAGATTAGCATACCATGTGCACTATCTGCATAAATTTTAGTGAAATTAGCAATCTCATAAAACTCATACTCTACATGGTTAACATTAGTTACAGAGGCAAAAATAACATCAATATAATGCAGAAAATCATCTAAAATAACAATAAATTGATCCCAGTAATAGCCATAACGCCAGAATCCAAGATTAGCGAGGTGTTGCCACTGAACGTGTAGTTGGACTTGGAAAATTTCGATACTTAAAGCATTGCATTATCAAAGATGTCTACTGGGTTTCAATCTGGACTAATGGAATGGTTGCATTATTCATTTATGGAAATTATTCCTTGTTTGACAAGTGATTCTCCGACATGTCTCTCCTGTACTGGAACAATGGCTAAAGTCACCGAAAAATTAGTGGAACTTGTTAAATTTTGGGATTTTTAGCCCTCTTTATATAACCAAAACAAGATCGTTTTTATCGAGTCCAAGATCGGAGACGGCAAAGGGAGTTTCTCAAGGAAACTCAAGATAAGGGATTAAATATGACAAATTTAACGAAACATCTAAACGGAAATAAACTGATGTTGAACCTTGCCCAGTTCTCAACTCCTAAATGAAGAAATAAAGCATCCCATTGCAAATATCTCTCCGTGCACATGATTTTCCCCTTCGCTGGAAGATCGTAGGGCCACTTTTACTGTAGAAGCTTTCGAAACCATTTGGGTTGATTAGTAAATGAATACTGGGAGTCACCTTTCTTCCCGGAACAATAATTTTACAATGTTTAAACATGCCTTCAGGAATTCGCAAAACAACATTGTATCGATGAAACAGACATAGCCGTTTCATCGATTGTGAAACTTGTTGTGCGCCTCTTGTGCAAGAGGCAGAATTAATTCTTGTATATTTTAAAAAGTTCAGTTTTTATATTTCAAAAGGTTTAAATTTTAATATTGCAAAAATGCCCAGAAGGATTAATCTATTGTATATTAAGAGTACTTTTTCTTTACAGATCTGGCTGCCCTATTGCCCCAGGAGGAACATTACATAAGGTGGTAGAACTTTCTGCAGCAATCGATTCGAGCCGTAGTCTTCGCGGTCTGGCGCTGGACGCTCCTGTTGGGGAAGAAGATATCAGTTTAGCTTCTTCTACAATGTAAGAATGAAATTGGCTATTTAATTGAAATATTTTTGAAAAACGATGGTTCTAAGGTTATGTAGGTTTAGATCCATATTTATTCGCCTAGAGTAAATGAGAAAAGGAATACAAAATTAGTCAAAAGTGTTAATGGAGGAGCTGATGCTGTGTGAAATTCTGTTTCGCGATCTGAAATTTAAACAAATATTGTTTGACAGCGGATATCAATACATGACTATCTGTGATTGGAAATTAACTGGTTCAATAATTTTTTCAACACAGTGTTAGACAGCATGTGTAATTTAAGAACAAGGCAGGTGCGAAAAACCCACCCATTCGTTTCTGGACTCAGGATCTCCTGGCTACACGCCAGTTGCTCTATAGTTTGAACTAAGGTGGGGGCAATTCACACTTGCTTAAGGGAAGCTATGATACTTGTACGATGGAGTTTCACTGGGTTTTGTATCGTGAATATTCTTACCTGTATGATTCTAAGTGTGGGAACGCTCATGCGCTATTTATACTGATGTGAACAAGGGAAGGAAGAAAGGAATCTGACTGTAGGAAGCAAGGAATCTTGACTGTAGTGATATTCTTTCCATCTTCTTTGTTATTTAAATGTAATTGAATCCGTTATATTCTCAGGAGTATACAAAACACTCCATACAAATTAATTTGCCTGAAATATTTCTTAATGAAATGTATCTCGTGGTAATGATTTTGGTTTGAATAACTTTCGTCCCATTATATAGCAACAGTTGTCCGTCAGAATGCCATTCAAGCTGACGTGCATGGGTGCAACGATTCAAAATGTTTTTTGACCGTGGAAATTTTTAGTAACCCTTAAAAATGGATATTACATTACGTAGCAAACAGTAAGAAAGTCTAAATGATTTTTATGATTTGAATAATAATGGAATTTAAGGTCTTCAGTATTTCACTATGAATTAAGCAGAAGGGACTGATGATTCAGACTCGGAGTTTTATTTGTTGGCATCGGTTTGTCAGAATATGGTGGCTCCAAAACGCGGAAAACGTGATCAAAATTAATAATTCACGTCCGATCGTCGTGAAATTTGACACATTTTCTGTGGTACAAATCTATATAATAACTGAAAATGATAAAACAATACTCGATATTTGACAAGTAATTTTATAAGCTTTAAGCGCTAATGTTCTTCAGTGGGAATATTTTCCTGAGTTTTTCTAAACTGAATTACTAAAACATGAAATATCGATCATCCTAAAATTTAGCATATGAATTGCTGAAATAATTAGAAATGGTGAAAATATACTGCATATTCACAAAGTTATAATTTGAACTCGAAGTGCTATTTAAAGGAAATATTTTCAGCATAATCTGCGAAAGTGGAGTAAACGAATCATTACATATTTCCTCATTCTGAAATTTGGATTCGTAATTGCAGATTTATTCATGCTCACTGCTATGTCACGTGGTTTTGTCAATATAATCAATTCCAAATGGTACCACGGAGACTCTTGATCCTTCACGACAAATAGTGAGACAGAGTGGATTACAAAACGGGAAACGTGCGTCATTTTCTTTCAGTACTCTTATTGTTTTTGTAGATGTAATATAATACACTTATCCCCCGATTTACACGGTACTTGTTTTACACGATTTCGGTTTTACACGGTTAATAAAATAACGGATTTCAAAAAACTGGTATGGATGTATATTCGGCTGCATAAATATTTCAAGTCATTTTTTAATCTCATTCCTTTGGTAACAGTGGCAACAACGGGGACGGGGATTCCCCTATATTTTACAACACGGGGAATCCCCGTAGTATTTCACAATAGTAAAGCTATCTGGTTCATGTGTGAAGTAGTGCAGTATCATTTTAGCAGCAAAGCTTTACATCATTGTGCGTTTTTTTATTTTATTATTTAAATATCTACTGGTAAGTTTCCAACATTTATAGTTTTTCTGCATTTTTATAATTTACGTAAATTTTTAAGGTTTTATAATGCCAAAAGATTTTTTAAAAAATCAAATGAAAAGAAAAGTTATTTCTTTAGAAGCAAAAATTAAAATATTAGATCGTCTACGTAATAGAGAAAGAGTAACAGGTGTTGCTAAATTTTACTCCATGAATGAAGCCACAATAAGGACAATAAGAAAAAATGAAGACTTCATTGAAAAAGTGTAGCAGCTGGATCTTGCACGAGTATGAGCACAATTTCATATGTAAGAGATGTTACAATGGAAAATATGGAAAAGGCATTAGTGATATGGCTAGAAGACCAAACTCAAAAGCGGGTTCCAATTGATACCAGTGCCATTACAAATAAGGCTTTAAAGATTTATGAAACACTTAAGAATCAGTTACCGTCAACTTCGCCAGATGAAAAGAAGGTATCTTTTTCCGCAAGCATGGTTGGTTCGAGAGATTTAAACAAAGACATGTTTTACGTAATCTAAGATTGAAAGGTGAAAGAGCATCTGCTGATTCGGATGCAGCACAACAATATCCAGCAAAATTTGCTGAAATCATTGCCGCCAACTCCTACACTGCTGACCAAGTCTTCAATGCTGACAAGTCCGGGTTATTCTGGAAAAAAAATGCCAGAAAGAATCTATTTGGCTAAAGCTCACAAATCAGCTAGAGGTCATAAGGCAGCGAAAAGTCGTATAACAGTTCTTTTCTGTAGCAACGCTTCAGGCGATCATATAATGAAACCATTGGTTATTAACAAATCGAAAACACCACGCTCATTTAAAGGAATAAACATCAAAAACCTTCCCGTTTATTGGATGGCTACTGCCATGGTTTTCAATGAATGGTTTCATAACTTGTTTGTCCCAGATGTCAAAAGTTATTTAAGTAAAAGGGATTGCCTTTTAAGGCCCTTCTATTAATTGATAATGCACCAGGTCATCCTCAAGATTTACAACACGAAAATGTACAAATTGTTTTTTTACCAAAGAATACAACTTCCTTATTACAGCCGTTAGATCAAGGGATAATTTCGACTTTCAAGGCACTGTATATCAAGCAAACCTTCAGGTATATTTTAGAACAAATGGAGAATGATGGATCTCTTACTCTTATGGATGCTTGGAAGAAATTTACAATCTTAGATTGTGTTAAGCATGTTGGACTGTCATATACCCAGATTAAACAATCAACGCTCAATGCCTACTGGAAAGCAATATGGCCAGATGCTGTTGAAGGTGAGAATTATAGATTACCATTAGAGCGTGAATATTCTCAGATCACTGAGTTGGAACATACTATAGGAGGAGAAGGTTTTGAGGATTTAGCTGAGGCAGATATTGAAGAAATAATGGCTGATGAAGAACTAGATGAGGATGATTTAGTTAACATGATTCATGAAACAAATAATCGTGATGAAGACAATGATCCTGATGAAGAGCAATCTGAACCAGTTGCGTTCACAGGAAGAGTCATCAGCGTAGGACTTGAATTGGGGAGAAAATTGGGTAATCATTTTTTACAAAATGACCCGAATGTTGAACGAGCTCTCCGATTCCAGCGGGATATTAGAAAGTGCTTAACTCAATATGAGGATGTCTATAAAGATTTAACAAAAAAACTTACACAATTGTTAATTACGGATTTCATTCAAAGTCTCGTCGATCTGAGATTGTAACCTAATTCATCAACCATTGAACCAGAATCGTATCAAGAACTATCGAGTGATGAAAGTGACATCATACCAATCAGGAAGAAAAGACTGATAGTCCATGAAAGTGATGACAGTAATTAAACTTATTGTTAATTTTTTTAAGGATCTTATATTTTTTGTTCCTAATGTAAAATGAATTAAATATGTACTTATATTACCTACATATATTTGTTATTTTATGAATGAAATGTAATTTTATGTTTTTCAAGATGTCTTGCTTTTGTTTTACGTAAATAAATGACTGAATTATGCACATTTTAGTGTTTTTTTCGTTTTACACGGTTTTACATAGCAAAATCCAAGATTTCGATTTACACGGTTTTGTGCGGAACCTATCTTCAGTGTAAATCGAGGGATAGGTTTAAAATAAAATACTTCCGCTTATTATATCTACAGCATAAGTTAGTTTGTCAGAATATGTAACTCTCCAAACTAAAGCTTCAAAAAATTTTTATTCTTCAAATGAAGCAATAATCACGTTTAGTGTCTTAGCCGTAAAAGAGTGAAATCAAGGCAGCTAATATTTTTGCAACTCACACCTACGAAGGTTTAAGAAATATCCAAAAAAGGATTCTGCGATCACTAACCGGGATTTCGTTAAAGGTCAAAAAATATTTGAAGTTTGCTTTTTTTTTTAAATTAATCAATAAAATCAAAATCTTTGGTAAACCAACCTAAAAATATTGCACTTTGAATATAAAGAAAATTGCTTAATTGGTCTATTAAATACTTATATTTACCTCATCTAACAGGTTTCCGATACTAAATCGCATTTTTGGAAAAACATGGCACATTGTTGGAACCATATGACACACGACAAAAAATACCAAAGAAATTTCCTTTTAACTTTGTGCCACTTTGACAGGTAGAATAAGTGTATAATTTCAATACTTATTTTACCTGTCAAAGCAATAGTACCCCTATGAGCAAGAAATGATAAATTGGTGCATCTACGAGGGGTGTTCAAAAGGTTCTTGACATGCATCTGCAGAACAAAAACCATTGCACTTACCTCCACAAAACTTTTATGTTCTTCAAAGTACTCCTCTCCAACATCTATGCAAAGTAGCAGAAGTCTATGCCAATTATAGAACCCTTTTGTGGTACTCCTGTGTGGGAACACTCCACAACTCTGAATAAACGCATTGTGCACAATGTCTTGCACCTGGAAAACGGCGCCAGGCTCGTAATCTGTAGTTCCCAAATTCGAATCCCAGCTGGGTCAGCGATAAGATTTATCTCAGTAAAATTCCCCGCCCTGCCCACGGTCAGTAGAGGACATCAATGGGCTTGGAAAGGCCGTCATCCGTCGGATGGGACGTTAAGCCTTGGCCCCGTGTGCGTGCAAACCCTGTGCACGTTAAAGAACACGCTGGGTGGCCTTGACGGGAGGTTACAATCTGTCTCCCAACAGCTGTTCCAGTGGGCCCCCTTCCCCAACCTTCTCTGAGTCTTCGGGGTCCATGTGACCTGGCCATTTAGCCCATAGTGTGCAAAAAAGTGCCACTCAGAGGTAAAAAAAAACCCAACCCATCCTGAAAAACGGCTTCCCAATAAGTTCCTTTTTAATTTTTGTGAAACACCCAAAAATAGCATGGTGAAAGATCGGATAAATATGAACTCGTTGGGAATTCAAAAATTCTGAATATCGTCTTCCTTGAGTCTTGTCGGAGGATTTGGGGACGCAGTTCATCTTCAGTAATGTAAACATTAGTTATCGATCTTTCTGGGAGTAAAAATATAAATAATAAAATAAATAATTGCACAGTAATAAAATGGTCTCATGACCTATGGCAATGTCTGTTAACCGTTTGGGGTCATCTCCTTGCGCAAGTCGACTCTAGCCCTTTTTTGCTGTTCTGTCAGTTTGTGACATACACATTTGGTACAGATCTTTGGGAACTTCAAATGTTGATGAATAATTTTTTCCACGTTGCCAATCGATACATTGACATCGGCAGGAATTTTTCCGATTTTTCACAATCATGTGAAAATGCAAAATATTTACCCTTGTTTAGTACACTCAGTAGCAACAATGCACAAATTTTGAAATCTGAACTTGACGCGCCACCAGCGAAGAGAGAAATGATGATAAGGCCTTTGTTTTTAATATGTAATGACTAGATTGGACAATCTTTCAAAGAAGTCGTAGCTTGTTAACTTCGAAGGAATGAGTGGAAATCTACAGACACGCGTCAAGACCTTTTTTAACGCCCACGTAAAAGATGAAAATTGGAGTTTGCCCACTTTTTTCTCTCTTTGAACCACTTTGCAGTAGTGGAAATTGAAATTCACCTGGAATTAGTACCAACACGTCCAAGGCTCCCATTCCCAAGAATATCAGAAAAAAAAACAGAGGTAGATGACAGTTTCCAATATTTTGACACATTTTATATGAAGAAATAACAGTTTCAGTTTTGAAGAAATCGCAGCGTAAATTAACCCTTGTGTGCAGTAAATATAATGAGTAAGCATGACCTCTTGAGTACCGGAAGGAATTACCAAAAGGTTTCCATATTCGACGTTTTTGAATCATTGAATTGGAATTCATTCTGGTACTTGACGTTTCCTAATCATAGAACCAGAACGGCATTCTGGTACTTGATTTTTCCAAATCTCTGAAGGCAGGTAGCTATATACAGAGTCGTGCAAGGCAGAAGCAAGTAGTACATCTGCCCTTAAGCAATGGGTATAGAACTAATCACATTATTAAGAACTTCTTTGAAATGCTCAGCCCACCTTACCAATGGTTATCCATCAATCCCTGTGTGCCAGTCTGCATATTCCCACACAAAATGTTAATTATATGATATAACTCAGTGCAGTTGTGTTGTCTAGCTGCTTCCTCTGTTTTTGTCAGCCAAGCTATTTGTCATGCACTCTTTACGTTGAAAGTGAACACTGACACTTGCCCAATGGGCAAAATTTACCTCTGTGTGGTGTACCTTAACCTAGCAATACCAGAACGTTGTCGCAGTTGCACCAGACCCGCTTGAAAATATGGCAATTATCAATATACATAAAGCAACTTTAAAAGTAAGAATAGCTGCCATTAAATATGTTAAAAGACTAAAAATAATTTTCACTCTGTTTAGAACCTAACATCAAGTGAACAATCTACTGTTGTAAGTGAAGTTCCTAGATAAATGGGATATTGAGAGTTAGGCTTACCTTTGATAGATGAGGATGTCGAGGAAGACTTCCACTGCACACAATTCGGATAGGAAGAAATTCTCTGAGAAGTTTCGCAGCTTCTGAAAATGCAAATAAATTGCCTCAAGGTCCTGTGGGGTTGCAGGTGGGAATACGGTAACATTACAACTGGGGTGAACACTGCTGCGAAGTTCGCATTTTTCCAGGTAATGCTGTTAACTATCAAAGCTTACAGTCTGCAATTTCAGGAGTAAACGCAGTCACAAAACTTTACTTGAAGGGTGATATACATAAAGAAGGGTCTCTCACAGATTCGGAAAATCGGCGTAGATTTACAATGTTTGTTTTCAAAGAGAGTTGGTAAATCCTTTAACTAGTGGTGAAAGTAGGCGGTACGCGCTGGTACGGCGTACCGGTAAAACATTTTTCAGTAGTGGCTTCGTTAACGATTTCCTTCACACCTTAATGCTCTTTCAACCAAGAATTTAATTTTGAAAAAGAGCGGAGGGCTCCTTTTAAGAGAAATTCCTCGATTTTTAATTACACTACTATAGTTTAACCCTTTAGATACCAGCTGCTGGAAAGCCGCATACCTGAGGCCTGACAAGTAATGCCAAGTGGGAGTGTTAAGAACTACTTCTGAAATAGTGCTTTCTCTCTTTGAACGATTAACAAAAAGAGACTGGGTAAAGAGAGCAGAACTAGACAGACAAAGGCGATTCCAACCAAAGCCGTGCCTCAGGGTGTTGTAAGAGTTCACGGACAATGCACTTTCGCATCCGCCGTAGCAATCTGGGTTCGGTCTTGATTACCACCAGAGGGCAGAACTGGGAAAACGGGCTGACAAATCAAAGAAAGGATATGAACTAGACGTTGAAATGTAATTCATTGCAAGATACAGCGTATGTTTCTGGTTTTCAAATATATTTTTGTAAATAATTTATATTCTGCTGAATTGAAAATTCTAACATTTCTGGGAATAACGGAAGGCAATTAAATGGGGACGACGGGGCACATGCTTCCACAAATTTTTGTAATGAATTTGAGGGTTGGAGGGAGGTTAAAATTTGTTGATCTTTTTCATTAATGCAAATTCATAGAAAAATGTTTTTTTAATAATCAGTCATCAATTAATCACCTTGCATTATGCTACTGGAGTAGCATAATACTGGAGTAGCATAATACTATATTTTTAAACATAATTTCCGATTAGCACTATAAATAGGGCTCCCAGTTTCTGAGATTTAAATATCCGGAGATCGTAAAGTTGGCTTTATGTAAATTACGCTCTTCCGCTTCACCGCCACCCAAAAAACTCCCCCAGAAAGTAACGATATATTTATTCAAAAATAATTGGCGTAACCATTACTTTTGTTTCAAAATTTAAATGATTAATAAAAATAATGGTATATTTTAAATTTATATTCATACTTTTAATTATCTTTACATCTTTTTTAACAAACGTCTTGTTCCGGCTTCTGAATATATTCTAATAGGTTTGCGCAATTTTTTTTTAATTTAGCGTTAGCATATAGGAAATGGGCCTTTTTTGTTTCAACTTTCATAATAGTTTTTTTAAAAATGTCTTTGGCATTGATTTCAAAGGGAAGTGAGTAGTTTTCTAGCCATTTTAGCTGGTTGATCTTGGTTACAATCTATGATTCTACCCATTTCATAATCTGCGTAGGCCGTGGTAGTATAAATGGCAGCATCTGTTTGTTCATTTCAAAACCGTAATTGCAAAAACTGGAGATTTGTTTTTTAAAAGCCAAAGTGTTGAGATTTCAAACCCTGGAGCCTCCGGATGAACACCAGCGAGGTGGCAGTCTTAATTGTAAGCGAAGCATTTAAAACTCTATGTTTCCTTGGTAAGTTACATAGAGAACAGAGAAGGGTAGTTGAAACTACTTCTATATTATACAGGCCTTCTCGTACAAGAATAGCCAGAATAAATAACCATGCCACTACCCAAGATTCGAACCCGGATCTTAACTGCTGCGGTGCCACCGCTAGGCAACGTGATACCACTGCACACCGACACTGCAAATAAAAATGGTACTATTTGAATAGATCATGTGGTAGTGTTATTTGGGCAGTAGAAAGAGCAAATAAGATATCTTCATACTAAATTTTGAAAAATAATATCCCCTCAACCATATGCTTGAGGGGATATTTATATATATATATCTTTGAGGATGTGAGGATCTCAGCATAAAAACAACACATGCCTCTCCTCCCCATTCAACTGTATGCTTTTTCCCGACTCGATGCGATATACTCCCTAGAAAATTTGATAAATAAGTAGTAGACTGTGGTGATCAAGAAACTGTCTTTGAGAATATTTGAAAACATTGAAAATATTTTACTTTTGAAGAAGAGCATTCCATATTCGCCAGACTATATATATTTTTGAAATCAGAAGGGTTAAAATATTATTTTAAATTACAAATGGTTAATATGTGTGGCAGTCAGCACAGAGTCCTGTGCAACTGTAATTAATAAAGAAATAAACTGAATTTGTCATGCATTCATGAAAAATACGCCAAATATGAAACTGTTTACCAAAATAAATGAATTTTTAATTATTTTGATTCTCAAAAATAGAGACTTCTTTTATTTCAATGGCATTTGGTCAGTTGTCTACCAAAGGCCAAAGGCCAAATAAACCCCTCCCGACCCCTCGAGTGTTTAAATATTTTATATTTTCTAAGGCAGTCCCAAAAGATCAAAGATTCTACGCGACCTACGCAGGCCCACCCTCATGGGAAATTTCTGAATTTGATGCATTTGAGCACTTTAGATATGTGTATCCTTTTGTTCACTGAATGGGGACCATTTTGAAACCGAATGAAATTGATTCAGAGAAAAGCAGTTTTTGGGAAGAAAACGACAAATTGTATTTTTACCTGTCTACGTATTGCTTTTCACTCGTCATTTGTTGGTTTGTAATATTGCCAAAGCATATTTTATACCATATCTTTCGAACAAGACAGACAAACTTAATGATTTATTTGTAAATGAAGCTTTGTAATGCTAGGAGTGTTATTGGTTATAAAATTATTTACCCATCGACATGCCTTCTTCCCCCTTAAAAGAGAGGAAATAGGAAAACGATTTTTTCGCTATATCTTCGGAACGTGGTGGCCGAAAGTGACGGAATATGCGTCAATGGAAAGTTTGTATCATGGACAATGACTTATAAAAATCCTCCCCCTCAAAAAGGGGGGGGGGGGGGGGGTGGATTGTTCTACTACATCTTTCGAAAGCATGGGCCAAACGTAACAACTTGTATACCAAATGGAAGCTTGTGTCGTGGGACTATTCTGGCCAATAAAAATAAACCTCCATTGCTTTCTCCCCCCCCCCTCCCGTAAAAGGAGAAAATTGGAAAGTTTTACGTATCTTCCGAATGCGAGGGTCTACAGTTACGAGTCAGGTATCAAATGAAAGCTAATAGGAGAACAGTCGTAGATTACTTCGAGTAACGACTGATGACTCTCACCATTCTCCCCCCCTCCCCCTCCGTTCCAAGAAAAAAGAGGTCGGAAATTTCTAGGTGGGAGGATGGGTCGACCTAACCGAATTATATCTCATATTAAAGCTTGTGACGTCTTCAATGTCATGGGCCCCTTCAAACACGACTCCTAAAAGTGGGAGGAAAAATTAAGCTTGATGTTTATGCGTCATATGCAGGGGCGTAGCGAAGGACTATGGTTGGGGGAGGAGGGAGAAATCAATAATTTTCGAACTCGAAATTCAAATTTTGCCAACTGAGCAAACTTACTTAGATTCCTTGCCTTTTGTCTTCCAATTTTGCCAACTAACCGTAATTTGCCATTTAACTTCCAATTTTGCTACCTAGCCATAATTTCACAAAATAATTACAATATTTACATTGCGTCTAAATGAATTTTCCCTTGATTTTGCCACCTATTCTTAATTTCACGAAACTAATCCCAATCTTTACATCTCTCCTAAATTTGCCAAATCACTTCAAACTTTTTAAACTCCCCAAGATTTTCCTAACTTTTCTCGATTTTAGTCAACTATCCTGAATTTTACAAACCGAATCCCAATTATCACAACTCGCCGGTATTTTCAAAGTGGATTCGAATTTTGCCAACTGCCCTACATTTTGTCGTTTCCTCAATTTGTCCAACACTCCTTAATTTCACAAAACAAATCTCAATTTTCACAACTCGCCTAGATTTTACCAAGTGGATTCGAATTTTGCCAAACTACTCTAAATTTTGCCAACTCGCAGTAATTTTACAAAAAAAAAAATCGCGATTATTACGTCTTCCCTTAATTGAACAAGAAAGCCACAATTTTCACAACTCCCCTGTATTTTATCAAGTGGCTTCGAATTTTGCCAACTCCCCTAGATTTTGACAAGAGTTCTTGGTTATTCCAACTCTCCTTAATTTCACAAAACCAATCCCAATTTTTACAACTCACCTATACTTTACCAAGTGGTTTCCGGTTTTGTCAACTCCCCTAGACTTTGTCAAATTTTCTCGATTTTGTCAACTCTCCTTTAATTTTATAAAAACAATCCCAATTTTCACAAATCGCCTGTATTTTACCAAATGGATTCGAATTTTGCCAACTGCCCTAGATTTTGAATAAATAGAATAAATATCCCCTCAAGCAGCTGCATGCCACATAGATCTAACAGCCAGGTATGTGAGGATGGCGGGTACTCAGCAGAAAAACAACACAAATATTCATGCTTTATCCGCGACTCGAACCTTTCATCAGTAGCCAAGCGTACTAACCACTCGGCCTAGCTTATAAGAATAATGAAAACTTAAAGGAATTAAATGACACCTAGATTGTCCGGGAAACAAGTGTTTTACTCTACTTAATCTAAAACGAGGCCTTCTCTTTTGTCACTGCTATTCCCAGACCTCTCCGATAATATCTCAGTAACAAGGCAGAAAAGACCTTATTGAGGAGATCGAACTCAGACTGTCGACAAAGTATTGCTCAAACAACTTTCATTCGAACAAATTTCTTTCTCGAACAAATTTCTTTCTCGAACAAATTTTCATCGAACGTTTCCGTCGAACAAATTTTCATCGAACAAGTTTCGGTGGAAAAAATTTCCGTTTCGAACAAATGCTGTCGAACAAATTTCTATTTAAAAAAAAATTGTCGAAAAACTTACATCAAACCGTAAGAAAATATGTAGGCCTGTTTTCCTGTGATTTTCTTGTATTTTCTCTTTATGATGTGCTGAACAGGCTTATGGATTTTTTCATAAGTTCTAAAATTCTCGCTCCGTCGGCATTTCTACCTTATTTCGTTCCCTGAACGAGACCCTTTTCGATTATTTTCAAGAGGCTTAAATCTTATCACAGTCATGCCGTATATTGTATTAACAGAAAAGCCCCGCAAACCAAATATTTATACACGAAAGTAATTTTGTCAGTTACGAGACAGTTGACAGAAAACGTAACGGGAGCCGTAACGTAGGGCAATCTTTCTTATAAAGATTCAAAGTCATTGAAGAAAATGACGTGCATACTCTTCTTGAGTACTGAAAAATAAACACATACTCACCCCATTGAAATATTTGAAAATTGATAGCCATTGTGCGAAATGAGCATGTTTCCTCGTATCACTGCAAACACTTAGGAACAAATCAACTTCACAATCCCCAAAAATACATCTACAAATTCACATCATAAAGAGAAAATACACAGAACCCCGATCTTACAGGAAAACAGGCCTACATATTTTCTTACACCTACTGAAGACGTCAGTTCACGTCTTTGCAAACTCGTGTAACCAAAATGACTTCACCGCTACAGATTCAGTATAAGCAGAAAAAAATAAGTAGATGTGCCAAGATATAGAGAAAATAACGGAGAAAATACTTACTCCTACCGAAAAAAGAATATTCAAGTTCACATCCATGGATAAATATTCACTAATACCACCTTTCTGTTGCAAGAAACAAATTTCATACACGCAGATTCGAACACTCCCGAAAACTAAATAGTTACAAATTCTCGTGTGCATAAGTAATTTCATGAAAATTATCCAAATTGGTTCATACTTAAAAATGTGTATAGTGAAATTACACACATCTGTAAACGAACATGTGAAATTAACCATTCTACAGAGAAAATGAATACTTACGAGAAAAAATGACATTTGCGATTTAGATTTCACGCAAAAATGATCGTAATTAACGCTCTTGTTACAAACGAACATGGAAAATTCGTACTCTTGTTTCTTTCAGAACCGCTAGGTAGAGTAGGTTACAATACTTATACAAAATTTTAAAATTGACCTGTTTGAAAAATAACACTAGTGTAACGGGGATACTTGATTCACATACAACTGAAAAAGACTCATTGAATTCTTTTTGCTCATGTAATGCTCATGTAAAATGTAATCTCCGTGTGAAATGCTCATGTAAATGCTCGTGAAAATGCTAAAAAATATAAAAGCTACATGTCTTTTTTACTACTTGGACTAATGTAAAAAAATGCTCATGAAAATGCTCATGTAAAATGCTCATTTTACTGCCCGTTCTTAAAGACTTATCTTTTAAACTGATGAATTATAAAAGAATCATTGCACGGAACTTCTTAAGTATACACAGTCGTATCAGAATAATATGACCACCCACGGAATCACAGTGTACCCGCCCAAGTGCTTCATAGAGTGCACATAACAAGTCGATCACACGGAGATATAAGCGCCTGCCAGGACAGATGAGCTATAGTGCATAACGTGAGCACAATGGACAGAGGTATTGATTTGACGGACTTTCAAAAAGGAATGATCAACAGTAGAGCGAACCCTGCTACACATGGGCCTACGGAGTCGATGCTGCATAAAGGCACCCATGTTAACGAAGATCCATCAGCAACGATGCCTGCAGTTCGCACGGGACTACCGTCATTGGACAGTGGAAGAGTGGAAAAAGGTTGCCTTCTCCGACGAATCGAGGTTTCTACTCCACAGAAATGACAGGCGGTGGTGGATACAGCGTCAGACACACGAGAACCAACACAGACACACTTGTTAGTCATGTACAGTTCGGCGGTGGCAGTGTGCATGTCTGGGGGATGTTTTCCTGGTATGACCTGGGACCGCTGGTACCACTGGATGGGTCCCTGAATGCAAATAGCTACCTGTCTCAATGATATCGTGGGTCGGAAGACTGTTCACTGGGGGGCTTCGGCCCGCTCACAATGGAGAGGACGAAGTTGAAGGCTCGCGACCGGGAGTGGCTAACCTGGTTGACGGGCTTGTCGATGGAAAAGCCAAACTAAGAATCTCCACATGAGATATTTAGGCTTAACAGATAGATTTCGTAGTGGAGGGGCTTACTTGCCTCTGCGAAGTGGGGTGGACTGGTGGTCCTTATGCGTGCAGCCGAACCGGCAACCCCCTGAAAATGCTTAGAAAGGGAGGGTCTGTTGAAAGGACGTGGTGAACCCGATTAGGCAGACTCCTCCTGCATCTGCGAAAGGCCCGTTGCAAGCCCCGAAGTGGGTGGCATCCTGTGCGCTGGAGGCCGCGAGTCGGCTCCATGGAGAGGACGAGGTTGCTGAAAGGCCATGGCCGAGGTTGCTGAAGGGTCATGCTGAAAGGCTGGTGGGAACCGATAAGGCGTGGCTTATCGACGGGATAGCCTGAGAGTCTCCGCTGCGGAAGACTCAAAAAGTTAGGATTACCTTCTAAAGTTTGGCTTCTAAATTCAAAAGATACCATCTGATGTGATTTTGGCAAAGTATTTGGACGGAATTCAATGAGTTATTTGGCTTTTTCCTAGGCAATGTTCAAAATTCAAAAAGACCACTCACTGCACCTGAATGATTATCTCAATAGACTTGTTTCTAAAAGTAAGGTCTCTCTCTTCATCAGGTCTTCTCCCGATGCGAATGGCTGGATCTATAGAATGTTCTCTGGCTAGTGGATGTGTTTTAATGGCAACTCCCTCAAGGTGGTATGCTATCTTGTATAGTGGTACACCGGAATTGACATACTATACTAAGTTGTCCATCCTCGCTGACCATATGTATCCCTTCATGTTGTGACCATATGCATCCCCCCCAGTTGGTGATGGTGTCTACCAACAAGACAATGCGCCAGCAGGACAACACGACAGCGATGTCTCCTTTGGCCGGCGAAATCACCCGACCTCAATTCCATAGAGCACTTTGTGTTTTAGGCGGCACTTGTGGGGCCATTTGGATCGACATGTTCGGCGTGCGGACTCACAACCACGTCATCTCCGGAATCTCCATGTTCTGCTGGAGTCCGAATGGGCACCTGTGCCTCTGGCAACCTTCCAGGGCCTCATTGCGTCCATGCCATGCTGTGTCGCCGCTGTCATCCGGGACAAGGGTGGTTATTCCCATTATTAGTTAGGTGGTCATATTATTCTGATACGACTGTATCTACTACTACTGTGTATTTACTAATTTTGAAATCTGAAGTAATTCTAAAATTGAAAAAAATTGAAATTGAAATGATTCATTGTCAATCAAGGAGATCTTGTCTGGCTATACAATCCACATAGAAAGAAGAGCCTATCTCCAAAACTTCAGAATCCTTGGGAAGGTCCATATACAATAGTTAACAGGATTAACGACGTGGTATATCGCATTCGTCGACGTCCAGCTACAAAGTGCAAAGTGGTTCACGTGGATTGTTTGGCTCCGTTTCATCGAAGAACTGAAGAAGCTTCGGAATCAAGAATTGTTCGGGACGAACAAGACCTAAGAAGGGGGCAGTGTTACAACAGATGAACAAGCAACAGTGACTTCACGACTTAACGTGACTTAAACCCTCATGTGTGCTTCTACGTGAGATTCAATTGAGCCAACGAATTGGAACTTAGAACGATTTGGAAGAATAAAAATATAGCAGTGCAGTGTGTAAAAAGTTGTGAGATCTGAAAGGACGTTCACATGGTCTGAGTTAGTGCGCGTTAAGTGAAAATAAGTATCTTTTATGTGATGTGTGCACGCGCGGTCGTTTTGTTTTGCTAGTGTGATAAGTTTAGTGAACTAGCACAGGACGAGAGTTTGTTTACGTCTGAAGATATTCAAGTGACATGGTAAACAAAGTGAAGAGGTAGAATTTAGTAGAACAGACAGAGCTGATATTGTATACTCTGTACAAAACGTTTAATGACTTATGTATGATAGTAGTTAATTTGTTTATAAGGTATTTCATCCATATTTTCTTTGTAACAATTTGCATTGTATTGTAATTGGTTTTAAAATATAGTTATTAATACTCACGCTCAGTGCCTATCCATTTTGTAATTCGCAACAATATGGTGACCTATAACTTTAGTACTGGTCTGTAAATGGTAGCTAGGTAGTCACTGGAAGGAGAGCTATGCACCAATCCCCTGTGATGATGCATAGATCCGGCCAGGCCTAGCACCTAATGTCCGACCCCGCCTTCTCGTGGTGCAGACCGTTAGTACCTTTCAAAAGAGATACTCTCTTGTGGAAGTGAACTGAAGGGGAGGGCTGCCAGATTAGTGTGGCCTACTGATCTGGACAACTATGACTACTTTTCTTTCTTTTTTCTACCCTGCTGAGGACTGGTCAACCACACAGGGTCCTGGTGCTGACCATATAAACCCACTGGACTGGACAGATATATGGCTCTGAGCTTGATTATGGATCCTGATTTTGCTGCACTGGTGGGCTTCTGTGGAGTGAAAATCTTCCGCTGTGTTTTCTGTTTGTTTGTGGGTTGACAGCCCCAAGTGAATAGATTCACAGGATATGTTTATCAGCTGGTGGATAATTCTGAGCAGAGGTCATCGCAGGCACCTGAACACATTGCTTCTATTGGCATCGTCAAATTCTTCATTGGAGGAAGTCTTCCAGTGTAGATGGCTTCAGCCTTTAGTGGTGGGGGAACGGGTCTTTGCCCCATGTCTGCGATTAGGGGGCTGTTTGATATTGTCGGCATTCCCTCTCTCAATAAACATAGTTTCTTTAAACATCCCACTAACCATTTTCTCTCCATAGGTAGTTGGAATGTGAGGACTCTGCACAGAGCTTTTTCTCTTGATGTCCTCACACAAGAATTCCAAAATTATAATTTAGATATTCTCGGCTTTCAAGAGACCAGACGGACAGATAAAGGTCAGATTCTTAAAAATAATCTTAAATTTCTCTTTTCAGGGAGGGACGACAATAAGCATCACCAAGGCGTGGGTCTGCTTCTCAGCAGACACGCTAGTGATGCTCTTCTAGGATATGAGTGCATTAATGAAAGGTTACTTACAGCAAAATTTCAGACAAGGGTTAAAGACTTGAATGTTATCTGCTGTTATGCCCCCACTGAGGATGCCGATGAGGATGAGAAGGATAGGTTTTATGAACAACTTCAGGATATTTTGAATTTTGTCAAGAAAAGAGATATTACCCTTGTTCTTGGTGACTTCAATGCCAAAGTTGGTACTGACTATGACCTTTGGGGAGGGGTGATTGGCCCTTTTGGTATTGGTAGCTGCAATGGCAATGGGCAACGTCTCCTACCCGTAAGTAAACTCAATGGTTCCAGAATAACTTACACATATTACAAACATCGCGACATACATAAGTACACATGGGTTTCACCTGATGGGCTGCATAGGAATATGATTGATTATATATTAATTAACAGCAAATGGGCTAGTTCTGTTAGAAATACCATGGAATATAGGGGAGCTGAAATTGGATCTGACCATTACCTTGTTAAAAGTGTCTTGCAACTTAAACTTAAAAAATGTTGTGCTAGGGTTAAAAAATTTGCTTTTAATACTGAAGCTCTGAAAGACCCAGTTATAGTTAAAGCTTACCATGATAGGTTACTTAGTCATTATGACAGTCATGGTATGCTTACTACTGAAGTTGAGGAGGAATGGGATCATTTTAAACAGGCTTTTTTGGACACTAACAGTACTCTTTTAGGGAAAAAGGAGCAGAAGAGACAGAATTATCTGAGTGATAAGGCACTTGAGCTTATTTCGGAAAGAAAGAACTACAGGAATATCCTTAATCAATACCCTACTAGTACTAATAGAAAGCATTACAGAGAACTTAATAAACGTGTAAAAGATCAGTCAGCTGCTGATAAGAATCTTTGGCTTGATGGTTTGGCTGACAAAGCCGAGGACGCAGTTAGACAGCACAACAGCAGAGAGCTGTACCAGATAGTTAATGTTTTGTGTGGTAGAAAACGAACAGGTATACAGGGATTGAAGGATAAACAAGGCAAGGTTATAGAAGGTGAGGATTCTGTCATGGCTAGGTGGGCTGAGCATTTCAGTGATGTTCTAAACAATGTGGTTAATTCTACTCCCATTGTTTGCAATAATGATAGATGCATTGGTGGCTTTAATGTTGGCCCTATAACACAATCTGAAGTTAGTTTGGCTATTTCTAAACTTAAACTTCATAAATCCCCAGGGGTAGATGAAATTACTACAGAAGTGCTTAGAGCTGGAAATGTTTCGGTTACCACTTGGATGACTGAAATTCTGAATATCTCTTATGATAAAGGCATGGTTTTTACCAGAGCTATTGTTATCCCTATTTTCAAAAAAGGTGATCACAGTTCTTGTGATAACTATAGGGGTATTAGCCTACTCTCTGTTCCAGGTAAAGTTCTTTCCATGATTGTGCTTAGTAGAATTAAGAATCTGGTTGACAGTCAATTGCGTGATGAACAATGTGGATTCAGAAGTGGTAGGGGATGTGTGGATCAGATATTTTCACTTAGGCAGATTCTTGAGAAATGTTTAGAGTTTCAGAAACCTTTGGTTGCTAGCTTTGTTGATTTCAAAAAGGCTTTCGACTCTGTTGATCGTCATAATTTGTGGTTGATTCTGAGATCATATGGTATACCAGACAAGTTAGTTAACATAATGAAAGCTCTCTATAATATCACTGAGTCGTGTGTGAGAGTTGGTAAGGCTTGTAGCAATTGGTTTAGCATTACTTCTGGTGTTCGACAAGGGTGCATTTTGTCTCCTTTTCTCTTTAGTTTGGTTATTGATTATGTTATACGAAATTCACTTCAAGGGAACTTCATTTTGGCCTTAAATGGGCTGGAGATACGAAAATTTCTGATTTAGATTATGCTGATGATTTAGACCTTTTGGCAAATGATCATGAGATGAACTTTTTCATTCGAGCTGTTGATGAGATTGGTAGTAGAGTAGGTTTGTTTATAAACAGAGAGAAAACTAAAGTGATGAAAATTGATCAGGCAAGCTGTGATTCAGTTAATCTGAATGGTTGCAGTCTTGAGCAGGTGTCACAGTTTAATTATCTTGGGAGCTATGTAACAGATAATGGTGATGTGCGGCATGAGATTAACAGATGAATAGGTATTGCTGCCGGGACTTTTAAGAATCTATGTAGAGTGTGGAGAAATAAGCGTATACACCTAAAGACTAAATTTAGACTGTATAATAGTTTGGTTCTTTCTAGGGTTAGTTATGGTAGTGAACGTTGGCCACTTTGTAAACCAGATAACAGGAAACTAGATGCTTTTGATTCCAGATGCTTAAGCAGTATCTTGGGCATTGGGTGGTTCAACTTTGTAACTAATGATGAGGTTAGGCAAAGGAGTTTGCAACCTCCATTAGGCAGCATATTGTGCAGAGAGAGACTCCGTTGGTTTGGCCATGTTGCCCGTATGAATAATTATAGATATTATAGAATAGGGTTATGAACAATGTGCCTAAAGGCCTCAAAAAGAAGGGGAGACCTAGGATGCAGTGGGCAGACAATGTCAAACAGGACCTTGTTAGAATTGGTGTGCAGTGGCCAGATGCAGTAGATGTAGCTCAGGATAGACTTGCTTGGAGAACTAAATTGCACGGTCTGGTTGGACCTCCGTAGCCCATGGCTGCTTGAGGATGATGATGATGATGATGATGAACTTTAGTACGTCTCCTGTATTTAAAAAAAAAATGCTTCCAACGATGCTTCCATGCAAAAACGAAAATTAGAAAAACAACGAAATGATTGGTAAATTCAATGAGAATCACTAAAATGTAAAGAGTGTTGGAATATCTGTAAATGCACACACATTTCAGTGGATAGGTGAATATTTTCACAATTTTTTGGAAGTGTAAGGTACAATAACTGTAAAACATACTGTGACGAGAGAGAAAGTATAAAAATGTAGTGGGATGGCTGTAAAAAATCGCTTCGAAACAGAAAATTACAACGCAAATACTGTAAGATAGAAAAAACGATTATTCGACGGTTATTTTAAGCCGCTAACTCACGCTCTTTTCAGATTTCCTATTTCTATAGTTCCCTGGTACGTTGCGCATAAGTGTTGGTGTAGTTGGCTATTTTTCGTTGCAAACACAAGTTGTTTTCACTATTAGTTAATTTTCCTGCATGCAAATACACATTTCTATACAAGTGTGGAATTCTTAGAACAAGTACATTATATTTTATAAGTATGAAGGTGGCTATTTTTCGTTGCACACACACACACACACTTTTTTTTTGACAATGATATGTATCATGTTTGGAAATCTGAAATAACACTGTCTATATAAAGTAGCATTACTCATGTAAATTCCATAAGCATAATGCTTTTCGTTTCTGAAGACCCCCAGAATCGTATCGGCTACACTTAACTATGGATACTCAAACTTCAATCGACTTCCGAACCTAACACAAGCAGCGCTAAGTCTTTCAACGTTATTTCACACTTCAAACATTCAAAGAAACTCAATCACCACATTACAGAAGATTGAAAAAGAGAAGCGAAAGGAAAATACACTACCTGCATTCTCACATTAAAAGAAAACGTAAGCATCGCCTCAAAACAGTGAAGACAGAGGGCGTCCTGTACCAGCAAGGAGAATACAGGCAGTAACAATAGTTTAACCATTCATTTTATTTTAAGTATTAGGGTGTTAATGTTGCAATTTCTTACAACAACGTTAATTTCTAGTGAAGATGCAAGTCTGCAACATTCACTTTTTGTGTAAGCATGTGAATATTACATTTCATCTGTATGTGAATCAGTCACTTGAGAAGAATATTGACATAAACATCACTGTGAGCTCATTGAAACATAAAACGTGTTTCCTTCTTGTGTCTCCTTCTTAATATCTATATACTATTCTTACGAGCACAAAAGATAAAACTTTCGAAGGAAGATAAACCCTGCAACAGTTAAAAAAAGGATTTTTCTCTGTTTTGGACATTTCACCACCGCCATCTATCGGTAAAGGTCACTGTTTCGTTCAACCATTGTGAATCATTTGATCAGACCTTCAATAGAAATTGTCTTTTGGAAGTTTCTTACAATAGCATGAACAGTCATAGCGATTATAGTATGTTGACTGCATTAATTTTAAATAATCATAAAATATTAAGGTCCCACGCTAGTAAATCACGGTCCATTGCGTACACACGGATGAACGAATATCACAAAATACTTTGCACATAGAAAACATCAGCAAACAACCACAGAAGTTTGGAAATTTAAAATCTGAAAACTCGGTGTTTATAAGAAAACAACAATATTTTCAGTATTTCTATGAAACGTTGGATCCCAGAATCGATCCGCTAGAACCAACTTTGCATTCTCTGAATTCAACCACCGATAAAACGTAACGTAAGCTCTCTCGTCGGTTATCCCAAGGCGCTATATCTTTTCAGAGTTCCTAGTCCCCTCGGTACGTTTGAATAAGCGCATACGTTTGGGTGAAGGTGGCTATTTTTTGCTGCAAACACAAGTTTTTCGACAAAGATAGGGTGTTTCACTACAATCTAACACGGGATTTCATGTTTGTTTAGTTATTTTTCCTGCATGAGAATATTTCTAATCTATCTCATAGACAGCAGGTTAGTTACTTCTGATCTAACAAAGCCAAAGTTTGAGATCCATAGTAAGACATGAACGTTTGTGTTGTTTTCCTACCAAGATCCCAACATCCTCTCACCCCCTTCTACTGGGTCGTATGAAAAAATCCTGTAACTGTGACGACAATTAGCTGCGTGAAGGCGTATATATTTTTAAAGCAAAGACACACTAATTTCGGACTCGCTAGCTAGAGAACGATATATTAACTTGCTACAGTTTGATTTTAACGATCAGATAGTGTATACATCACCACTTTTTTAGTTCATACTAATAACTTCTAACTTTTAAAGGAAATATTGTCTCATTATAAGCGATTTCATACAAAGAGATACGCACTCTATGCTTCACATTTAAATCTATAGAGATAACGATCACTACTCATGGAACACATCTGTGAAAACACAAGCTATGATTGGGTTTGAGAAAGATTTTTAGCCCATGGGGATGTTGCACTGCAGGAAAGCACATTATCTTTGATATTAGAACCTACATGAAAGTTACACTGTTGGGGTTTGAGAAAGATTCTTTAGTTCACAGGGCACCGCATTACAGTAAAGCACACTGTTGTGTACGTATGTCTGTCTGTATGTTTGTTTCTCTCTCTGTGTGTGTGTTTGTCTGAAAAAACCCTTGTTTCGAAAAAGGCCAAAAAACACACACACACACGTTTTGTTCGTTACGAGACATCTGACAGGAAACGTAATGTAAGACAGTCGTGCTCAAAAAATATTCGAACGCGCTGAAGAAAAATCCTTACACCTCCTGAAATCTGAGTATTCAAGTTAAGATCCGTGATGAAATATTTTGCACAACCTCTAGTCTCGTTTTAAATTGTTAGCTTCTTCTGTAGCAAGCAAGTGTCCGTAAGACAATATGTTTATTCTTGCATGTGAACAAACACACACACACATACGATAACATATACACATAAAGATGAAACAGAAACAGACACTTTAACACACACACACACATACGATAACATATACACATAAAGATGAAGCAGATACAGACACTTTAACACACACACACAGAGCGAGAGAGAAACAAACATGAAGATGTATACACGTACAGAGAAACGACTATGTGCATACAGACATCTTAACACATACGCACACGCACGAAAACATATACATATAAAGAAACATATTAACATACATGAACATACACACACTCACATATGCACACACACACGATTCACTGAAACACAGACACACACACACACCTAGAGAGAAACAAACATGAAGACACAGTTACATCTTGACCTTTTATGCACACACCTAGACGTACACACATTTCGTAGTAACATACATATTTACACATAGACACAAACACACACACACAGAGAGAGAGAGAAACAAACATACAGACAGACATACGTACAAGACAGTGTGCTTTACTGTAATGCGGTGCCCTGTGAACTAAAGAATCTTTCTCAAACCCCAACAGTGTAACTTTCATGTAGGTTCTAATATCAAAGATAATGTGCTTTCCTGCAGTGCAACACCCCCATGGGCTAAAAATCTTTCTCAAACCCAATCATAGCTTGTGTTTTCACAGATGTGTTCCATGAGTAGTGATCGTTATCTCTATAGATTTAAATGTGAAGCATAGAGTGCGTATCTCTCTGTATGAAATCGCTTATAATGAGACAATATTTCCTTTAAAAGTTAGAAGTTATTAGTATGAACTAAAAAAGTGGTGATGTATACACTATCTGATCGTTAAAATCAAACTGTAGCAAGTTAATATATCGTTCTCTAGCTAGCGAGTCCGAAATTAGTGTGTCTTTGCTTTAAAAATATATACGCCTTCACGCAGCTAATTGTCGTAACAGTTACAGGATTTTTTCATACGACCCGGTAGAAGGGGTGAGAGGATGTTGGGATCTTGGTAGGAAAACAACACAAACGTTCATGTCTTACTATGGATCTCAAACCTTGGCTTTATTAGATCCGAAGTAACTAACCTGCTGTCTATGAGATAGATTAGAAATATTCTCATGCAGGAAAAATAACTAAACAAACATGAAATCCCGTGTTAGATTGTAGTGAAACACCCTATCTTTGTCGAAAAACTTGTGTTTGCAGCGAAAAATAGCCACCTTCACCCACACTTATGCGCTTATTCAAACGTACCGAGGGGACCAGGAACTCTGAAAAGATACAGCGCCTTGGGATAACCGACGAGAGAGCTTACGTTACGTTTTATCGGTGGTTGAAGTCAGAGAATGCAAAGTTAGGTCTAGCGGATCGATTCTGGGATCCAACTTTTCATAGAAATACTGAAAATATTGTTGTTTTCTTATAAACACCGAGTTTTCAGATTTTAAATTTCCAAATTTCTGTGGTTCTTTGCTGATGTTTTCTATGTGCAAAGTATTTTGTGATATTCGTTCATCCGTGTGTACGCAATGGACCGTGATTTACTAGCGTGGGACCTTAATATTTTATGATTATTTAAAATTAATGCAGTCAACATACTATAATCGCTATGACTGTTCATGCTATTGTAAGAAACTTCCAAAAGACAATTTCTATTGAAGGTCTGATCAAATGATTCACAATCGTTGAACGAAACAGTGACCTTTACCGATAGATGGCGGTGGTGAAATGTCCAAAACAGAGAAAAATCCTTTTTTTAACTGTTGCAGGGTTTATCTTCCTTCGAAAGTTCTATCTTTTGTGCTCGTAAGAATAGTATATAGATATTAAGAAGGAAACATAAGAAGGAAACACGTTTTATGTTTCAATGAGCTCACAGTGATGTTTATGTCAATATTCTTCTCAAGTGACTGATTCACATACAGATGAAATGTAATATTCACATGCTTACACAAAAAGTGAATGTTGCAGACTTGCATCTTCACTAGAAATTAACGTTGTTGTAAGAAATTGCAACATTAACACCCTAATACTTAAAATAAAATGAATGGTTAAACTATTGTTACTGCCTGTATTCTCCTTGCTGGTACAGGACGCCCTCTGTCTTCACTGTTTTGAGGCGATGCTTACGTTTTCTTTTAATGTGAGAATGCAGGTAGTGTGTTTTTCTTTCGCTTCTCTTTTTCAATCTTCTGTAATGTGGTGATTGAGTTTCTTTGAATGTTTGAAGTGTGAAATAACGTTGAAAGACTTAGCGCTGTTTGTGTTAGGTTCGGAAGTCGATTGAAGTTTGAGTATCCATAGTTAAGTGTAGCCGATACGATTCTGGGGGACTTCAGAAACGAAAAGCATTATGCTTATGGAATTTACATGAGTAATGCTACTTTATATAGACAGTGTTATTTCAGATTTCCAAACATGATACATATCATTGTCAAAAAAAAAACGTGTGTGTGTGTGTGCAACGAAAAATAGCCACCTTCATACTTATAAAATATAATATACTTGTTCTAAGAATTCCAGACTTGTATAGAAATGTGTATTCGCATGCAGGAAAAATAACTAATAGTGAAAACAACTTGTGTTTGCAACGAAAAATAGCCAACTACACCAACACTTATGCGCTACGTACCAGGGAACTATAGAACCAGGAAATCTGAAAAGAGCGTGAGTTAGCGGCTTGAAATAACCGTCGAATAATCGTTTTTTCTATCTTACCGTATTTGCGTTGTAATTTTCTGTTTCGAAGCGATTTTTTACAGCCATCCCACTACATTTTTATACTTTCTCTCTCGTCACAGTATGTTTTACAGTTATTGTGCCTTCCACTTCCAAAGAATTGTGAAAATATTCACCCATCCACTGAAATGTGTGTGCATTTACAGATATTCCAACACTCTTTACATTTTAGTGATTCTCATTGAATTTACCAACCATTTCGTTGTTTTTCTAATTTTCGTTTATGCATGTAATTTGATTTAACGGCCTGGTCACATGGTGTATCATGGGTAAAGTACTGCCCATTTCATCTCTTTCAAGGTTTGTGTGACAGTAAAGCAAACTTGCAATCAGTTTTTGATTCTAAACGTTTGTTGCTTTCATATCTCTGAAATTCCTCCTCATATGCCTTCCAAAAAGCTACATTGTAGGTTATCAACTCTAGTATTTGTCATCTTCAGGTATGAAGGCAGGAGCTCTGTAAACATGACAGGGATCAGTATCTGCCACCAAACACATCAGCTAAGAGGAGCACGTCAGTGTACGCGATATTGGCCTAGGTTTTCTTATGTCGCATGAATATTTTCATTACACGGGTATAGTCTTTTACCCCCTAGCGCTTCTACGAGGAGATAATGTGTGTCATCTCAATTTCAAGCGTTCTAATAAGATTATTTCATAACCTAAAGGACAGCCATCTGCAAGGAATCGGTATTAATTGCATTCCCTATAATATGGAAAACAGCATTCTCCCTTTGAATTTCATAGAAACAAATTCTTAATGGAACAATAATGCTGCTTTTCATCGTCTGATAACAGTAGGAGATTTGCGTGCGCTTTAAATATGAATGGTGTGATGTAGAGTGGGAACATCTCTTTCTCGTATCCAGATAGAAATATTGTTCATTTTTTCGAATTTGGATATTTGATTTATTGTTAAAGGGGAAATTAGGCCAGACGTGTTTTCTTCTAAATGTATATAGTTGTTAAGGTGTTCATTGTTTCCTATTGCAGGATACAAAGTGTCTAAAACAGACAAAACATTTTTTGTCGGAATTACATACATTAACAATAGCATGTTTTTAATAGTAATTCTCTTGGAGTAGGGATATAACTAGGTCCCGCAAGAGGGATATATTTGCCAATGTTCATTTCACTATGGAGTACAGTATCCACTATGTGCTACTTCAAATGAGGTCTTGATCTTCTTGCACACTGAATCCGATTCTCTGTGTAGGGATGATGTAGGAAGACTTGTGACACAGTTACTTCGGAAAAACAGGGTGCAGTGTTCGAATGGGAGGCTTTTCGCCTCAAGCGCACTTGCACGATAAGGTACCATTTAATAACTATTTTAAACTTTGTCCGCTTAATTATTTTTCTGATCGTAATACATGCAATTGAATTTCGTTGAAACATATTTCTTCCCGACACTGTACCATAATTGTGTATTCTTATGGAAGTTGAGTGATTCAAGTGTACCAGTTCATTTCTAACAATAGTTTTTCAAGTAAGCTGAAATCTGGAGATGTTTTAGCACGAAATCAGTTTGTGTTCTTCCCAGTGTTTTCCCAGTGATACCCCATTATTGACTTAGTTTCTATTTTTAATGAAGGAAATCGTTTAATCAGTAGCAAATGCAAATATTGTTGAGCGGATAGCAACAGATCTGTCTGCAATCACCTGTTAAGAAAGTGACCTTGTCACGAACACATCCTGCTTGTTGCGAAATGCACGATGAAAGGTCGAACTCGCAAAATACGGGTAAAAGAATTGCAACACCCTCGTTGCCATTCAAAAAAAAAAGTTTAGCGGACGTGGAAAAATTACAGATGAGGGAAGAAGTTAATATTTTTTTAATTACACAGGACTTAACCATCCCTTTTGTCCTTCTTCTAGTCACGGAGTTCATTATAAGAAATATGTAGAAAAGCTAGTTATAAAGAATACGAAGATTGTGAAAAAACGTAGGATAATAAAAAAACCTAGGTTAATATCTGAAATATAAAACTCAAGCTATAATAAAGAGATACGTGATTTATATGGTTATACCCCGTTTGAGACATATCTAAGCTACATCATCAAGTACAAGGCCTAGTCGAGTGCGATAACGTCTGGCTATCGACACCGAGGTAGTGGGTTCAAATCATAGCGTTGGAAACATTTCTTTTAAATACAGAAGACGCACCAAAGTTATAGGTCACCATATTATCCCTTTTTACATAATGACGAATAAGTTTTTAAGATTTTTTTCCTTTTATTAATTTTTTGCCCATTGCTATTTTCTGTGGGACAGTCTTTTAAAACTCTAAATTTGTCCTTCTAGTCACAGAGTTCATTATAAGAAATACATAGAAAAAGCTAGTTATAAAGAATACGAAGCTTGTAAAAAAACGTAGGATAATAAAAAAACCTAGGTTAATATCTGAAATATAAAACTCAAGCTGTAATAGAGATACGTGATTTATACGGTTATACCCCGTTTGAGACATATCTAAGATACATCATCAAGTACAAGGCCTAGTCGAGTGCGATAACGTCTGGCTATCGACACCGAGGTAGTGGGTTCAAATCATAGCGTTGGAAACATTTCTTTTAAATACAGGAGACGCACCAAAGTTATAGGTCACCATATTATCCCTTTTTACATAATGACGAATAAGTTTTTAAGATTTTTTTCCTTTTATTAATTTTTTGCCCATTGCTATTTTCTGTGGGACAGTCTTTTAAAACTCTAAATTTGTCCTTCTAGTCACAGAGTTCATTATAAGAAATACATAGAAAAAGCTAGTTATAAAGAATACGAAGCTTGTAAAAAAACGTAGGATAATAAAAAAACCTAGGTTAATATCTGAAATATAAAACTCAAGCTGTAATAGAGATACGTGATTTATACGGTTATACCCCGTTTGAGACATATCTAAGCTACATCATCAAGTACAAGGCCTAGTCGAGTGCGATAACGTCTGGCTATCGACACCGAGGTAGTGGGTTCAAATCATAGCGTTGGAAACATTTCTTTTAAATACAGGAGACGCACCAAAGTTATAGGTCACCATATTATCCCTTTTTACATAATGACGAATAAGTTTTTAAGATTTTTTTCCTTTTATTAATTTTTTGCCCATTGCTATTTTCTGTGGGACAGTCTTTTAAAACTCTAAATTTGTCCTTCTAGTCACAGAGTTCATTATAAGAAATACATAGAAAAAGCTAGTTATAAAGAATACGAAGCTTGTAAAAAAACGTAGGATAATAAAAAAAACCTAGGTTAATATCTGAAATATAAAACTCAAGCTGTAATAGAGATACGTGATTTATACGGTTATACCCCGTTTGAGACATATCTAAGCTACATCATCAAGTACAAGGCCTAGTCGAGTGCGATAACGTCTGGCTATCGACACCGAGGTAGTGGGTTCAAATCATAGCGTTGGAAACATTTCTTTTAAATACAGGAGACGCACCAAAGTTATAGGTCACCATATTATCCCTTTTTACATAATGACGAATAAGTTTTTAAGATTTTTTTCCTTTTATTAATTTTTTGCCCATTGCTATTTTCTGTGGGACAGTCTTTTAAAACTCTAAATTTGTCCTTCTAGTCACAGAGTTCATTATAAGAAATACATAGAAAAAGCTAGTTATAAAGAATACGAAGCTTGTAAAAAAACGTAGGATAATAAAAAAACCTAGGTTAATATCTGAAATATAAAACTCAAGCTGTAATAGAGATACGTGATTTATACGGTTATACCCCGTTTGAGACACATCTAAACCACATCATCAAGTAACAAGGCCTAGTCGAGTGCGATAACTCTCCAGCTATCGGCACCCAGGTAGTGAGTTCAAATCACGGCGTTGGAAGCAAATTTTTTTAAATACAGGAGACGTACTAAAGTTATAGGTCACCATATTGTTGCGAATTATAAAATGGATAGGCACTGAGCGTGAGTATTAATAACTATATTTTAAAACCAATTACAATACAATGCAAATTGCTACAAAGAAAATATGGATGAAATACCTTATAAACAAATTAACTACTATCATACATAAGTCATTAACCTTTTTGTACAGAGTATACAATATCAGCTCTGTCTGTTCTACTAAATTCTACCTCTTCACTTTGTTTACCATGTCACTTGAATATCTTCAGACGTAAACAAACTCGTCCTGTGCTAGTTCACTAAACTTATCACACTAGCAAAACAAAACGACCGTCCGCGCACACATCACATAAAAGATACTTATTTTTACTTAACGTACACTGACTCAGATCATCTGAACGTCCTTTCAGATCTCACAGCTTTTTTTTTTACACACTGCACTGCTATATTTTTATTCTTTCGAATCGTTCTAAGTTCCAATTCGTTGGCTCAATTGAATCTCACGTAGAAGCACACACGAGGGTTTAAGTCACGTTAAGTCATGAAGTCACTGTTGCTCGTTCATCTGTCGTAACAATATTATCCTTTTTTTTACATAATGACGAAAAGTTTTTTAAATTTTTTTCCTTTTATTAATTTTTTGCCCATTGGTATTTTCTGTAGGACAATTTTTTAAAACTGTAGATTTGTCCTTCTTCTAGTCACGGAGTTCATTATAAGAAATACGTAGAAAAAGCTAGTTATAAAGAATACGAAGGTTGAAAAAAACGTAGGATAATAAAAAAAAACCTAGGTGTAATATCTGAAATATAAAACTCAAGCTGTAATAAAGAGATACGTATTTTATACGGTTATACCCCGTTTGAGACACATCTAAGCCACATGATCAAGTAACAAGGCCTAGTCGAGTGTGATAACGCTCCAGCTATCGGCACCCAGTTAGTGAATTCAAATCACGGTGTCGGAAGCAAATTTTTTTTTAAATTCAGGAGACGCACTTAAAATAGTACGGACGTTGGATGACACCGATTAAATGCTCAAAAACTGATTTGCTTTAAAGAGGGGAGGGCTGAAAATATAGGTGGGTCAACCAGGGGGGTCTATGAAGAGGGGGGGATTAAAATATGGGTGGGTTAATCAGGGGAAAATCGAGACTATTCGAGAAGGGGGCTTAAAATATAGGTCAACCAGGAGGTCTATGAAGAGGGGAAGGGCTTAAAATATGGTCGGTTGCGACATAAGGGTCAAAGTTCAATCTGAGAAGGCAACGTGGACGATTGCAACATAGGGATCAAAGTTCAATCTCAGAAGGCAACGTGAGCAGTTGCGACATAGGGGTCAATTTCCGGTCAATTGCGACATAGGGGTCAAAGTCCAATCTGAGAAGGCAACGTGGACGATTGCAACATAGGGATCAAAGTTCAATCTCAGAAGGCAACGTGGACGATTGCAGCATAGGGATCAATTTCCGGTCGATTGCGACATAGGGGTCAAAGTTCAATCTGAGAAGGCAACGGGGACAGTTGCGACATATCACGGACCGGAAGTGGGCGGTGACGTCATAGGGGGAAAAGCACAGTGCGTGGGGGGTGCTAGAGTGGTACGACACTACTGATGTCTTTGCAAAATGAGCAAAAGAATCCACGGTTTGTCTGGCGATTACGCTCTATTGGAACTCGACCTGTTTGCTATACCTCCGACCAACTCACAGACTGAAAGAGCTATTTACGTTGCTTACCAGCCCCTTTGCTTCGTTAGAAGGAAATGCCCCGTTGGAATTTAACGTCGTTGGCGGTGACGAATATATCGATTTATCCCGATGTCACTTAAGAATCAAGGCAAGAATAACAGACGCTGCAAGAAGACCAATAAGGGATACGGAAGCTGTTGCTTCATCGAACAATTTTTTACACGGCTTGTATAGTCAAGTGGATGTGTACTTGAACGAACAATTAGTGAGTGGAAGTCACAGTCTTTACCACTACAGAAGTTATCTGGAAATTTTACTCAATTATGGAGGCGATGCAGTAAAACGCCATTTAACGTGTGGGTTATGGCATTTGGATGCTGCAAGCAAAATGGAAGAATGTGGGGATGCTAATCTCGGTTGAAAAACAAGGAAAACTTTATCAGGTTCACGTAGCATCAAATTAATCGGATGGGTGCATCCAGATTTATTCCTTCAAGACGGGTATTTACTGAATCACGTAGACCTTCGATTGAGGATGACGAGGTCAAAACCAGAATTCTGTCTCATGACTAGCGAAGTAAACCCTCCTTACAAAGTGAATTTTGAAGAAGCCGCTTTCTATGTAAGGAAAGTGAAAGTCAGCAGTCGAACGCTACTCGCTCAGGCTCAGATGCTACACACGACCTTGGCCAAATATTCTTTAAAACGTGTGGAAGTCAGATCGTTCACTCTCAGCCCTGGAATTACTTCGTACACGAGAGATAATTTATTCAGCTCTCAGATGTCCAAAAGAGTCATTATAGGGATCATCGACTCAGCTGCCATGAATGGGGATTTTGCAAGAAATCCATAGAACTTCAAGAATTACATTCTAAATTATATATCTCTGCATGCTGACACCGAGCAATTCCCCTCTCAACCGCTCACCACTGACTATCCAAATCATCAATATATACGCTCTTATCAAACTTTATTGGAATCACTAGACGTCTGGAAAGACAACAAAGGAGTACAATTTGGCCGCTCAGCTTATGCGAAAGGGTACACATTGTACGAGTTCGAACTGTCTGCAAATAGTAAACAATGTGAAGATTACTTTAATGTAGTGAAGACTTCAAATTGTAGATTAGAGATCAAATTCGGTACCCCTGTAATCGAAGCAGTGAGCGTGATTCTATGTGTGGAATTCGAGAACCTTTTGGAGATTTTATTTGATTTCTCTGCGTGATGGATACCCTTCAACTATCTCACGTTCTTCGTAATGACCCCTTTACTCGTCCTTTGTTTCTAGGAGTGTTTGCTAGAGACCAGCTGCCAAACATTACGAAGAAACCGTGTCTTTTTATCTTTAACACCGATGTTTCGACCTCTACTGGAGAACACTGGATGGCTGTCTACGTGAACAAGAGAACAGTCGAACATTTTGAACCCCTAGGCATGGAGCTTAGCATCGAAGAATATCATAGGAAGATAGGGATGAACCGGATGTTGTACCCAACGTTACCACTAGCCATTTTCCACCACATGTGGGGTTCACTGTCTCTATTTCCTCTTTCTACGAACGAGAGGAGTGCCCTTGAAGCGGATCCTGAAGGAACGTTATTCTTGCCACCTGGGATTTAATGAGCTCTTGATAACGCTATTTAATGGCATGCTCGATTATTAACCAGTCTTTTTCCACTTTTCCACTATGTAGAATTAAGAATCTGGTTGACAGTCAATTGCGTGATGAGCAATATGGATTCAGAAGTGGTAGGGGATGTGTGGATCAGATATTCTTGGGCAGATTCTTGAGAAATGTTTAGAGTTTCAGAAACCTTTGGTTGCTAGCTTTGTTGATTTCAAAAAGGCTTTCGACTCTGTTGATCGTCATAATTTGTCGTTGATTGTGGGATCATATGGTATACCTGACAAGTTAGTTAACATAATGAAAGCTCTATATAATAACACTGAGTCGTGTGTGAGAGTTGGTAAGGCTTGTAGCAATTGGTTTAGCATTACTTCTGGTGTTCGATAAGGGTGCATTTTGTCTTCTTTTCTCATTAATTTGATTATTGATTATGTTATGCGAAATTCATTTCAAGGGAAAGATTTTGGCTTAAATGGGCTGGAGATACGAAAATTTCCGATTTAGATTATGCAGATGATTTGGCCTTGTTGGCAAATGATCTTAATGAGATTGATTCTTTCATTATAGGGCTGTTGATGAGACTAGTAGTAGAGTAGATCTGGTTATAAACAGAGAGAAAACTAAAGTGATTAAAATTGATCAGGCAGGCTATGATTCAGTTAATCTGAATGGTTGCAGTCTTGAGCAGGTGTCACAGTTTAATTATCTTGGGAGCTCTGTAACAGATAATGGTGATGTGCGGCATGAGATTAACAGATGAATAGGCCGGACTTTTAAGAATATATGGAGAGTGTGGAGAAATAGGCATATACACCTAAAGACTAAAATTAGACTGTATAATAGTTTGGTTCTTTCTAGGGTTAGTTATGGTAGTGAAACTTGGACACTTCGTAAACAAGGTAACAGGAAACTAGATGCTTACGCAGTATCTTGGGCATTAAATGGTTCAACTTTGTAACTAATGATGAGGTTAGGCAAAGGAGTTTGCAACCTCCTTTAAGCAGCATATTGTGCAGAGAGAGACTCCGTTGGTTTGGCCATGTTGCCCGTATGAATAATTATAGATTGGCGAATAGGGTTATGAACAGTGTGCCTAAAGGCCTCAGAAAGAAGGGGAGACCTAGGATGCGGTGGGCAGACAATGTCAAACAGGACCTTGTTAGAATTGGTGTGCAGTGGCCAGATGCAGTAGATGCAGCTCAAGATATACTTGCTTGGAGAAATAAATTGCACGGTCTGGTTGGACCTCCGTAGCCCATGACTGCTTGATGATGATGATGATGATGATGATGATGATGATGATATAAAAAAATCAGAGGATGTCATAATTTAAAATAACTTGTGTGTGTTAAGCAGTGACATGGCATAAAAATCATAGCTCAGGAATAATAATAATAAACCATTATTCACAAAATAATACTTTTGTGTTCAATTTAAATAGTAGTGTCGGAAAAATACCAAATCAGAATATGTCATATTTTAAAATAACCCCTGCATGTTAAAAACTGTAACATATTGCAGAAAGAATTGCAGTGTGTTAAAGTGGCTAAAGAATGTAAAATATGGGTATGATAATGTACTGTAATGGGTTCTGCTGGTTGCTTATCTGAACGGTGAACTGGAATTTAAGCTTTGAAAACGAAAGGGAATGTGTTACTTTGACCAGGTTTAAAGATCCTATTATTAAAATTAAAAGTTAGTTTTTTATGGAAAGGACGGTTAGTGAGGGTGGCCTTGCGTCTGTCAATTTGGACATTGAAAGGAGCAGCAAAAGTGGCCGGTTGGACCTCCTAGAATTAGATCGTGGAGAAGCTCCGTAGTGTAGCGTTCTTTGTTACGCACACTCAGTTTAAATCCTTTAGCACGGGTGATAGTTTCACCATTTGAAAGTTCCAATATATAATTTTTAGGGGCTATGGAGATGTACCGATCTGCAGTGACATTCTGTCCACACTGATCGGTTATCTCGTTTTTAAAATGCCCCATGAAATCAGAGGACTCTGGAATGAATGTGTCGCTGGGTGAAGTTTCAAAAATGCACGAATCTGTGTCAGCGTAGAGGGCTCGCTGTTTTAATTTAGAAAGCATGTCCTATAGAGTGAGACGTGCTTGGGCTGTGACGAATGAGGCTATGGCAATATAAACCTTTAGGGTTTGTGGGGGTGAATTCTTTAGTGGATCTGTAGTTACCTAGGATATGATCCGAATTGTCCGCGTGGAGGTCAGTGAGAATTTTGGAGCGATCGTTCGCTAAGTCCAATAATTTTATGGGGTTGTCAATGACTTGAGACACAGGTCTAGAAAGGTCTTCTGACAATTTTCCCCATTAATTATTTAGCCCCTCCCCCCTTCGACAGGCTTCTTTTAGTGCTGTTAAACACGACCTCCTGGGGGTTTATTTTCACCCCTCTGCAAGAAAAAAATCTTTGCAAAATTTTGATTTTTTCGACATCTGTGTTGATGTTGGATGGGTAATCTGAATATTTCTGTTTGGACTCTAAGAGAGTGTCGATGTATTTCCAAATAAGCCGGGGTCCTGGGCAGTGTAAGTAATATTTTCCGAATAGTGAAAATCATCGTGAATTTTCAGAATTTTGTAGCCTTCACAGATGGCTTTATTCAGTTCCAGCGACACGTAAGAGGCTGTGAGAGCTCTCTGTGCTTCTGTGCGAGTACATGGGTCTACCTGTGCTAATTCTGCACAAGTGCTGCACAGAGGAAAGAACAGTTTGCTGCAGCAATGGTAGGGTAGTACGGGGATGTAGATGTTGGTAGGAGGTAACACAGTGCAGTGAATAATACCAAAATAAGCTTGGGGGATGTAATCAAAATTTTCTGTGATCCTCCTGGGGTGCTTAACAAGGAAAACCTCACGCTTACAAACGGCGGGATAGAGCGATTTTCATGTCGAAATACTTCACGTCACAGTTTTCGACCTTCATGTCACAAAACAAGGACGTCTTCGTTCTCCCACCGTAGAGGAAGGAGCACCCGCTAGTTCTCCTTACCTCTTCTGTCTGCTGATAAATGCGTGCAGCGGTGAGATCTTTTTTGAGTAACTGGTCGAAATCGTGTTCCCAGCACACTCTGTACCTGTAATCAGGTAAAAACTGTCGGATGCACCGCTCTCTATCCTTAAATAAGCATTGTTAAATAATTTAGCCCCAAGGGTTGTCCAGTGTAGGAAAACATTCGGAATATGAGTGGAAATAACATCCGGCGAAATTCATGGCCTGCTTGGTTTTCCTACACAGACCATCCAAATAATAAGCACCAACTTTGGCTTCCCCCTCTGCAGAGCACGCGGTCTGGAGGGTTGATCTTCTCGCTATGTAGGCTAGCCAGGCAAGGCCTTTCCTCCTCTGTCTGTCGCACGAGGAATAACCGTTAGAGGGGGGTAAACACTAATCACTCCTTCGAGCATGAATTTCTGTCTGTGGACCTGCAGAGAAGCCGAAGGAAGAGTAATTTTAGAAAAAGGGTCTACCACTGTCATCCCTAAAAATTTCGTACGGAAGCTCTCACAACCTCGCATTAAAGTGTGGACGTCAAATTTACAGTACGCAATCATTTCAGATTTGAAATTCCAGTGAGTCCCCTTCACTGTTTCGTACCACTGACGGAATTCTGAAGCTTCTCCTGGGTCATATACTGTGGCTCAAAGTAATGGACGTCGGGAATGGGTCCAGAATAATTTAAATTTTGTCTCGTACGAAAAGCGTCAGGGAGGAAACCTTTTTTGACTTTGCTAATGCCGAAAGTTTTAGGAAAAGATCGTAAAGGAGCCTGAATGAAAGAGAGAGAATCGATAAACCTGATTTTGAGGTCGGGTAAATTAAGAAAAAGAATTTTGTTACTGTTAAAAATCAATTCCGGCCTCCGCACTTTCGATAGAGGTAATTTAGAACGGGAATGAAATCGAATCCTCTACCGAATCTCTAAATTTAGGCTTACCGTTCTCTGTAGACAGCAACCAATGCAAGAAGGTGTCCATATGGTCGAACTCTGTATATTTCCATTCACCGTCACCGTCTTCGTAGGCGACAATGCATAGAATGGTGGTTAATAAACTTCTTCCACCGTCTGTATATCAAAATAGAGACGGCTTCCGGTCACTTCACATTCTTTAGCATCTTTGACATATTCCAGTTCTTTCTGCACACACTGGTGAGGGGGGGACATAGGTCTGGTAAATGACCCTGCAGTCGACACATCTGTGCCTCTCAGCACAGGTTCCATTAAGAAGATGGGAGACCAGATAATGTTGACCTTTAAAGTAACCGCGACAGATGTCGCAAAATATGGTAGATCGTTTTTTGCCGCAGTCTGGTGTCATACATGCCTGGCAGATGTTTTTACAAATGTGAGGTTTGTGGTAGATGGGCTTGAGGCAGGGCACGCAGAAACTCAAAGCACAAATGTACCCAGCTGGCCTGGCAATGAAGGAAAAGTGCCCGGTATGATGTAGAAAGTAAATGATGTTTTCTGAATCTTTCTTATCGGCATAGATCACTTGAAAGTCGTCCTGTGCCCCAAACACGATGATTCTGTATTCAGGGTACAGGTACGACTGAAAGGCATGCAAATGGGACAAACCGCACTTGCCCTCAGGGACAGCTGTCTGTCAGAATCTCACTCGCAGATGTACCTGAACACTCCGACTATCATCTTAGCCTGCTCTTTTAAACACAGGGCAAGTCCGATGACAAGACTTCGGATGAGGCACAGGTTGTCATTGTTAGAGATGGAGATCACGGATTTTTTGCTGTCATTAAAGGCCGTGAGGTCCACCAGAGGTCTGCGACATGGTCCAGGGGTGTTGCTGATGCCTCTGGAACGTTCCAAATCAGCAGCGGCAAGATCAAAATATAAATCTTCATCTGTCCCGATCGCATGGTTAGATTGAAGAACCTTCTCCACTGTAGCCATAAATTTCTCAGCTGTGACCTCATTACGTGAGGTCAATGGCAGGTTAATGGGGTTCCAGAGGCATTTGGAGTGGACACACAGTCTGACATGACTGTATTCCTTCTCTGGCAATAGCTCTTGAAAAATACCCCTTTGAACTTCCAGAAGAGTGTCAGTAAATTCAAGGGGGTTCACACATTCAAAGTTAATTTAACGAACTATGTGAATCGTGCCCTGTCTTATATTTTGAAGAGCGATAGCTGCTGCTCTTCATGATAACATAACCTGGTTCATCAGCGGCTCCACCCATTCTAAAATAGCATCCAGCTCACGCTGAATGCTGGCTAAGGCTTCCAATTTCTCTGCATAGGTGAGATCCATTGCTTAATGACTTCTTCCGGGCTGTGCAAGAGTTTATAAACCGCTACATACGCATGCGGGAGTCCACCCACCTTCACCTACCTACAATGGGACATTTTAAATTCCTTTCCCCTGTAACCGTACTGGTTTTCCGCGATGCTGCTCCAGGAGATTTTCACACAACCTTTGACCTTAGAACCGTTTCTTTGGATGGGAGGTTTCATCACAAGTCTGCTTAAATGCCACACCTGGGGCAGTCATCTCCCTGCACTTCCATTGCATACTGACACGAGTTACGACATTTTTCGACGCGTTTAGAGTATACCTGTCACGTTTCGCCTTAGCGCGACCTTTCAATGCTGATATGAGTAATGGGTTTTTCTTTACCTCCCCTGCTTCTGTTATAATGGAGCAACGCGCGGACGGGAAGACCTCCCCTTGTGTCTTCTCAAAACGATTACCCCTTCTTATCACCAACCCGAGATTCCCATTCATTGTCACCAGTTTCCCTTCTGTTAAATGGTACGTGTCATTGATTAAGATTCGCTAACGAAGTGACCCTTCCGAAAGGGTGTTACGGCCTCCCTTGAAGGTGGTGGTCAGCTCTTGCTGAAGGCTTCCCCCGACTAAGAAGCATTCGAAAAGGATGTTACTATCAGTGCACATACCTGTCTAAGCGACAGTCACCTCTAATTATTTCTCCAGGTGTGCCAGAACAAACTTTCTGGCACAGCTCTTTTAGTGTTCTCACATTGTATCATTCAGTGTCCTGGTCACATCCACTAGGATTATCTGTGACACTAACCCGACCTCCTACGAACACTTTCTTACGCCCTCTCCTTTAGTACAAGTGACGTGAGTTACAGCACTTTTTCCTCAACAATCAGATACTAGATGACAGGGAGGGGAACTATTCAGAGACACGCCTCCTTGACTGTTACATTCGCACTTATTGTCACGTTTCCTAAGTACAATGCTGCTTCCCAACAGAACGCTCCTCAAAGTACCTCGCTCTTGAATGAGAGGGCCTCTCAGAATAGGAATGACACTCAAGAAACAATAAGAGCGAGAGAACCTGGAGAACCTGGACCGTTAGCCTACTTTTCAATAACGACATGAGTTACGACATTTTCACTGATGCTATCACATTTAGAGAACACCTGTGTGAATCGTTCGTGGGAATCCCATCTCTTCAGCGACAGTGAAGGGGGCCAACCAATAAAATTCGTAGCCCCATCCTAGGATGTCGAACTCGCACCGACAGTGGAAACCAAGTTAGGACACCACTGGGGGAAAGAAATGGGGGCAACCTAACAACAGAAAGCATCCTCTGAACACACAGGGATGACACTATCCAGAGTCACGCCTCCTTGACTGTTACATTCTCGCTCATTGTCACGTTTCCTAAGTACAAAGATGTTTCCCAATGCTTCTCAAAGCACCTCATTCTTGAAAGAGGGGAGCTCTCAGAATAGGAATGACACTCAAGAAACAATAAGAGCAATAGAATACATTAGCCTACCTTTCAATACTGACGGCAGTTATGGCATTTTCACTGACGCTATCACGTTTAGAGAACACCTGTGTAAATACCATCTTTCACGTTTGTCGCGTTTGTGGGAATCCCATCTCTCCAGCGCTAGTGAAGGGGGTCAATCAATGAAATTCGTAGCCCCATCCTAGGATGTCAAACTCTTCACCGACAGTGGAATCCAAGTTAGGTCGCCACTGAAGAATGGAGTGAAACCTAGCAACAGAAAGCATCCAGCAATGACGTCATTTCGGACACGCCCCTCCATTACAATATTCATGACTACTCATATATTCTAACATGTGACGTTTGGATTCGGTAATTTGTAATAGAAGTCTTATGGCGTAGATATCCTTGTAAATTGCAAAAGCAATTTAAAACGTTGTAATTCGCTAAAACAAGAAAGAATAATTATGATACTAATAAGTTGCAGTATTAAAATGCTCGAATCTATTGGTTAACCATTTTAACAGCGGCTGGGACAGCATCTGTCTCGACAGATTTCCGTGCCTGCTCAGCAGCTGGGACACTTTTGGAGCTCTTCATGGGGGGATGGAAATCTAGGTGTGTTGGCTCGTGTTGCTTGAGGCGTAGAGGGAGTGAGTAGACGATGTAGACAATAGGCCCCGACTAAAGAGTTTGTTTCCTGTTACAATGAAAGCATGGAGAGGAGCCACAACTGAGCTTTCAGGTTCAGTCTTTGAGTTTGTTTACTTGTTTCTCACTTCTGTTTAGTTTTTCCGAATGTTTATATTTTTTATATTTACTCCCTTTTGTTGGAGTTACTATTTTGTGCTTTATTGTGCCAAAGTGTAGAGATTTAACGGAAAAAGAAATTCAAGATGAATTAGGAACCCAGAAATTAAATGAAACTTTACCGATTTTGATTGAAGCTCATAATTGATGGAGACAATTGCTAAATTTATACTTCTAAATGAATTAACTGAACATCATTTAATTATACAGTTGTATTTGTCATAAAAATGCTATTCCAGTTTTATTTATTCCAACACTGGAGATTTTTCTTCAATATTCTGCAGATGCAGTGGCGATATTAAAAAAAAAATCCCATTTCCCTGTCCTAACAACATTAATTTTCCAGCTCTCTAATACTTTGTTGACGGATACGGAAGAAACTGTTTTGATTAAAGTGCTAACTTCGGATCTTTTTTTCATATAATGAAAGATATTTATGCATAAAATTGTTTTTGTTAAATATAGAATGTCCTATTGCTCAAAGGAACCCAGATCTAGAAAAAAATAAGGGGGGGAGGAGAGACGGGTTAAGTTACAATTATTACGTAGTAGAAAATTTTTAACAAGCTTGGTCGTATCTTAATTCAGTTCAACTGTTTAAAATATGCAGTAAATGATATTCCTTATGCAACAAGTTTTTATTTGACGTACAGCTCGTTACAATCGATCCCAATATAATTTCTATTCCTCTTTTTTCTGGAGGCAGAGGGCATAATTTGAAAGAATCCATGATACTCCACCCCATCAAAAACTTTCATTCATTTGAGTTGTTTCTCTTTACAATCTGCAATCATTCACGTATTTCTCCATTTTTTCAAGGGATTTTTTCCCCAGATGTGTGATAAGTAATTGGGAGGCAAGTATTTATATTGCTTTAAGTTATGATAAGAGGAAGCTGCATACTGATAGTGCTGTAAATGATTTTGGAAAATCGAAATGGCTGATACAGACACAATACCTAAAATATATTTTAGATTATTACATGTGAATCAAAATATTTAATATGAAATATAGTCTTGGAAAATTTCATTTTAAGAAAGTGTTACTTCTGCAATTTCAGTGCCTGAGCTATCGTAGCTCTGTTACTGCTGCAGGGAAATATTAATTTCTTCGAAATTTGATATGCTACATTTTTGTCGCAAATATTTACCATTTTCGAATAAATATTAAATCCCTCAAGCAGCTGCTTGCCACGGAGATCTGATAGGAAAATCTCAGCAGATAATCGATACATACATCCATGCCTTACCAGGGACTCAAACCCAGGTCCTTTAGATCAGTAGCCAAGCGCGCTAACCACTTGGCCACAGGATGGCAAATAAGTATTAGAGAACAAATAATTTCTAATCATTATTTTTCAAACGAAACTAAGAGATAAAAATATTTTATTTATTTCCTGTAAGAGAAATATAAAATGCAAATCATTTGTATTAGAACACATGTAATGTTTAGCATGAAAGTTATGTAATATTTATAAGGTAATTGTTCTAAGCCGTCCCGTGGCCGAGTGGTTAGCACGCTTGGCTACTGATCTACGGGACCTGGTGTTCGATCCCTGGATAAGGCTTGGATGTGTGTGCTGTTTTTCTGCTGAGGTCCCGCCATCCTCACAAACCTTCTACTATGGCGTATTAAACTGACAGGCTCCTGTCAGACCTCTGCGGCAAGCAGCTGCTTGAGGGGGTATTTATTATTTTTTTATTAATTGTTCTAATGATTACAAGAATATCTATCAGGGCATCATGAAAAAGAGACAATACAATATCTGGCAGTACAGATAACTACGTTTATGAGTAAGGATCCATATTAGAGCCAATAAAACCCTATTATGCCCATTTACTTTTTACAGTCAAAGTTGCTTACAAATAACATTTATTGGTCAAACTTCTTTATGAATATTCCCTTTATTATTATGCCGTCCTGTGACCGATTGGTTAGCGCCCTTGGCTACTGATCCAAGAGGCCTGAGTTCGAGCCTCGGGTAAGGCATAGATGTATGTGTCGTTTTCCGTGATCAATCAGCTACTTCTGCTGAGTTTTCTCCTTCCTCACAGACCTACTATGGCATATGAACTGACAGGCTCTTGTCAGACCTCTGTAGCAAGCAGCTGCTTGAGGGGGTATTTTTTATTACTATATCCTTCATCCATTTATTTACTATAGGCTTGAAACCCTGTGATTTAGTAGTTAGCATTGTCAGCTACTGATCAAAGGAAACGCGAGTTCGAGTCCTTGATAAGCCATGGAGGTTTCTCGTCTTTCTGCCTAGGTATATTCCACTTTGTGGAATATTATACTAATAGACATACTAATAGCACATAGGCTCGTCTGCCCTATGTGCCAAGTAACTGATTGAGGGATAATTATTTATTTTATATGAAATGTAGGCGTGTGAGGTTTCTCCTTGTGTTTTACTCCTCTCTACTAATAAAAAAAATTAATATTGAAAAAAATCAGAGAAACTTCTGCCTTCAGGGTATTTTTACATCAGCCTAGTCCAGAACACAATATTGAAAGCAAGTTTGATAAAATTTTATAATTATGCTCATCAAGAATTTAACACTTTGGTAATTTGTCATGTGCACAAGAGAGGGTAAAAATATTTAATTTTTATCTGAGTTGCATGGTTTTGTAATACGGGAGCATAATGGGTTAAAATGAGTCAGAACATTGGTGTGGAAAGGTAAAGTTAAAATGTCTCAGAACAGATAAAGAGAGTCCCTAATGAAGTATATTGAATTGTATTCACCAAATATTATGAGAATGAAAAATATACATTATTTTTGGAAATATCTTTATTGAAAATATCTTTTGAAATGTCTTATATTATTTCTCACTATTGCATACGCCTAAAATTAAGTTGTGGGTAAAAATTATCTGCTTCCCACGCTTTGTAGCATAAGATTTAAAAGAAAAAATCCTCAGTTAAAAATCTGAAAATTTATTATTCTTTTTGCAATGCATCACTTTTAAATCAATTTTTTTTTAATTCACAAATTTAAATATCAGTGACATGCTCTAAAAAACTAGCATTAACGAAGGCAGCATAACCAAAATAATGTAATAAATATAGACATCATCATCATCATCCTCAAGCAGCCATGGGCTACGGAGGTCCAACTAGACCGCGCAGTTTAATTCTCCAAGCACATCTGTCCTGAGCTACATCTGCTGCATCCGGCCACTGTACACCAATTCTAACAAGGTCCTGTTTGACATTGTCTGCCCACCGCATCCTAGGTCTCCCCCTCCTTCTGAGGCCTCTAGGCACACTGTTCATAACCCTATTCGCCAATCTATAATTATCCATACGGGCAACATGGCCAAACCAGCGGAATCTCTCTCTGCACAATATGCTGCTTAAAGGAGGTTGCAGACTCCTTTGCCTAACCTCATCATTAGTTACAAAGTTAAACCACCTAATACCCAAGATACTGCGTAAGCATCTATAATCAAAAGCATCTAGTTTCCTGTTATCTTGCTTACACAGCGTCCAAGTTTCACTACCATAACTAACCCTAGAAAGAACCAAACTATTATACAGTCTAATTTTAGTCTTTAGGTGTATACGCCTATTTCTCCACAATCTCAATAGATTCTTAAAATCCCGGCAGCAATACCTATTCGTCTGTTAATCTCATGCCGCACATCACCAGTATCAGTTACGCAGCTCCCAAGGTAATTAAACTGTGACACCTGCTCAAGACTGCAACCATTCAGATTAACTGAATCACAACCTGCCTTACCAATTTTCATCACTTTAGTTTTCTCTCTGTTTATAACCAAACCTACTGTACTACCAGTCTCATCAACAGTTCGAATGAAAGAGTTCATCTCATCAACATCATTTGCCAAAAGGGCTAAATCATCAGCATAATCTAAATCAGAAATTTTCGTATCTCCAGCCCATTTAAGGCCAAAAGCTTTCCCTTGAAGTGAATTTCGCATAACATAATCAACAACCAAACTAAAGAGAAAAGGAGACAAAATGCACCCTTGTCGAACACCAGAAGTAATGCTAAACCAATTGCTACAAGACTTACCAACCCTCACACATGACTCAGTGTTATTATGAGAGCTTTCATTATGTTAACTAACTTGTCTAGTATACCATATGATCTCACAATCAACCACAAATTATGACGATCAACAGAGTCGAAAGCCTTTTTGAAATCAACAAAGCTAGCAACCAAAGGTTTCTGAAACTCTAAACATTTCTCAAGAATCTGCCTAAGTGAAAATATCTGATCTACACATCCCCTACCACTTCTGAATCCACATTGCTCATCACGCAATTGCCTGTCAACCAGATTCTTAATTCTATTAAGCACAATCATGGAAAGAACTTTACCTGGAACGGAGAGTAGGCTGATACCCCTATAGTTATCACAAGAACTGCGATCACCTTTTTTGAAAATAGGGATAATAATAGCTCTGGTAAAATCTTTAGGAACCATGCCTTTATCATAAAAGTTATTCAAAATTTCAGTCATCCAAATGGTAACTGAAACATTCCCAGCTCTAAGCATTTCCGTAGTAATTTCATCCACCCCTGGGGATTTATGAAGTTTAAGTTTAGAAATAGCCAAACTAACTTCAGATTGTGTTATAGGGCCAACATTAAAGCCAACAATGCATCTATCATCATTGCAAACAATGGGAGTAGAACTAACCACATTGTTTAGAACATCACTGAAATGCTAAGCCCACCTAGCCATGACAGAATCCTCACCTTCTATAACCTTGCCTTGTTTATCCTTCAATCCCTGTATACCTGTTCGTTTTCTACCACACAAAACATTAACTATCTGGTACAGCTCTCTGCTGTTGTGCTGTCTAACTGCTTCCTCAGCTTTGTCAGCAAGGCCATCAAGCCAAAGATTCTTATCAGTAGCTAACTGACCCTTCACACGTTTATTAAGTTCTTTGTAATGCTTTCTATTAGGACTAGTAGGGTACTGATTAAGGACATTCCTGCAGTTCCTTCTTTCTGAAATAAGCTCAAGTGCCTTATCACTTAAATAATTCTGCCTCCTCTGCTCCTTTTTCCCTAAAAGAGTACTGTTAGTTTCCAAAAAAGCCTGTTTAAAATGGCCCCATTCTTCTTCAACTTCAGTATTAAGCAAACCATGACTGTCATAATGACTAAGTAACCTATCATGGTAAGCTTTAGCTATAACTGGGTCTTTCAGAGCTTCAGTATTAAAGGTAAATTTTTTAACCCTAGCACAACACATTTTAAGTTTAAGTTGCAAGACGCTTTTAACAAGGTAATGGTCAGATCCCATTTCAGCTCCCCTATATGCCCTGGTATTTCTAACAGAACTAGCCCATTTGCTGTTAATTAATACATAATCAATCATATTCTTATGCAGCCCATCAGGTGAAACCCATGTGTATTTATGTATGTCGCGGTGTTTGTAATATGTGTTAGTTATTCTGAAACCATTTAGTTTACTTACCTGTAGGAGACGTTGCCCATTGCCATTGCAGCTACCAATACCAAAAGGGCATATTACTCCTCCCCAAAGGTCAGAGTCGATACCAACTTTGGCATTGAAGTCACCAAGAACAAGGGTAATATTCTTGACAGAATTCAAAATATCCTGAAGTTGTCCATAAAACCTATCCTTCTCATCTTCATCAGAATCCTCAGTGGGGGCATAACAGCAGATAACATTCAAGTCTTTAATGCTTGTCTGAAATTTTGCTGTAAGAAACCTTTCATTAATGCACTCATATCCTAGAAGAGCATCACTAGCATGTCTGCTGAGCAGCAGACCCACGCCTTGGTGATGCTTTCCATCCTCCCTCCCTGTAAAGAGAAATTTAAAGTTATTTTTAAGTATATCACCTTTACCTGTCCATCTGGTCTCTTGCAAGCCTAGAATATCTAGGTTATAGCGCTGGAATTCCTGCATGAGGACATCAAGAGAATAATCTCTATGTAATGTCCTCACGTTCCACGTTCCTGCAGAGAGAAAATGATTAGTAGGATTTTTAAAGAAATTAGGTTTATTGAGATTGGTAGGGACAACAATATCAAACAGCCCCCTGATCGCAGGCATGGGGCAAAGACCTGTTCCTCCTCCGCTAAAGGCTGAAGTCACCGATGCTGGTAGGAACTTCAGGCACCACCTTTTCAAGTGGACTTTTTCAAGAACCATATGGCCTGCCTGAGACACATTACTCCAGTTAGGCTTGACGATGCCCAACTAGCTAAGTAAGGTTCAGGTACCTGCGATGGCCTCTGATTAGGATTATCCACCAGCTGATATAAGGTATCCCATGCCTCTGTTCACTTAGAGCTGGCAACCCAGAAGCAAACAGAAAATACAGCGGCAGACTCTCCCTCAACAGAGGCCCACCAGTGCAGCAAGTCCAGGATCCACAATCAAGCTCAAATCCATAAACAAGTCCAGTCTAGTAGGTATAAATGGTCAGCACCAGGACCCTGTGAAGTTGACCACTCCTCAGCAGGGTTGAAAAAAAAGAAAAAAGTGGCCATAGATGACCAGATCAGTAGGCCATGCTGAACTAGCAGCCCTCCCCTTCCGTTCCCTTCCAAAAGAGAATATCTCTTTTGAAAGGTACTAACGGCCTGCACCACGAGAAGGCGGGGTCGGACATTAGGTGCTAGACCTGGCCGGTTCTGTGCATCATCACTGGGGATTGGTACACAGCTCTCCTTCCAGTTTACGCCTAGCTACCATTTACATACCAAAGAGTAACATACCTCAAACTTGTGCACCAGGTTTGAAATCCAAAACAATTGTTTTGTATATTTTGTTTTAACCCAATAGTATAAGTCCGACACTAAAAACAGATTAAAAAGAAAACTACAAAATTTTATTCCGTATAGGATATCATTCAAAAATTTCCTGTTGCCCGATGGAATATTCTACTCTAATTCGCAACCCCCCCCCCCCCCACACACACACACACTGGAAGCTAAATCCTGTGCACGTGTCTGAATACAAGTACAGGACAGAGAAATGGAAACAGTTTCATGTTATCTCAATAGAATATCACATTCTGACCTCAATAAATCTTCGATTTTTTAATGAAAAATATATCTAAAGATAAATTAATGATATCATCAACTCTATCTAAATCTCGATTTAATTAATATTTGTTCAATATTCAAATAGGCATGAACTCTAAAATACTTAATAGGCTACAAAAAATTGACTCCAAAATTTTATTAAACATTGAAACATATTAAAAATTCATCATCATCCTCAAGCAGCCATGGGCTATGGAGGTCCAACCAGACCGTACAATTTAGTTCTCCAAGAATTCCGGGAGAGTCAAGTTTGATCTCAGATCTCTTAACCTGTTTCAATTAAATTTTGGGGTCATTTTTTTTTTCATAGCATGCTAAATATTCTAGCTTTCATAATCTTGGAACATTGAACTAATATTGTTGAAAATCGAGATTTAGATAGATTTAACTGAGATTTTAATTTAACTCTAGATCTATTTCTCATTGAAAATCATTTTGAAAAAGCTATTGAACTCTGAACATTATTGAGATAACATGGAAATGTTTCCATTTTTTTTGTCCAGTATCTGTATATATTCTGTAAATGCAACAAGCTCTTATTATTGAGGAAGCACAAGAAACAGCACTCATAACACGGTATGCCCAGAAGCATAAGAAGGTTTAAGAGGATTAACTAATGGATGGAGAGGGTCATTGGAAACTGGGAGTGGTGCTCGCCTCTTCCTATCCCTCTGAAAGAATTTGGCTCGAAATGCGCCGCTACAGCAGAGAGTTGGCCGAAAACCGCGCCGCCGTCAAAAGGTTAATTAAAATTTTTATTACGTTGTACGCTATGAAAAGTAAAAAATAATTCAATTTTGCAAAAATTTATGCAAGGCGTGCCGTTTTTAAGGATATTTCAAGGTTAAAACGTTGAATTTTACTAATTATTTTAGTTTTGTAAACTTACATATTTACAATCCAACGTTCATATATATATATATCGTTAGTGACTGACTGACAATGGATCACTCTATGGTGCAGAAATGGTAGGGTTCTGAAAATTTGCACCTAGGGATAATCCGGGTCGTAGATGTGACTTTCAAGGTTAAATGTAGGTCACGTAGACTTCCATTTCCCTGCTTTGTTAGGTTTTACATAGGTCAAACCGTGATCTACGATTGCTAGAAACGTGAAAATTGGTGTCTGGGGGTGTTTCGAGTTGTAGATCTCGAAAACGTTATGAAATTTTGTATTCGGAGAGTCCTTTGCCGTCAAATTTACATCAGTGCTAGGGAATTGAAAATTGGTTCTTGGGGGTATTTTAAGTTGTAGATCTCGGAAATGTTGTGAAATTTATGGATGCTTCATGGTCAAAAGTCAAATATCGATCTACAGGTGTTAGAGGGCTCAAAATAGGTCCCTGGATATGTTTTGAGCCATAGATCACGGAAATGTTGCGAAATTATGGATGCAATGGATCCTTTGAGGTGATTTTCGATATGCCGGTGCTGGAGAGCTAAAAATTGGTGAATAGTTTATGAAACATTATTTTGGGCAGTAGAACTCAGAAATGAGAGGAATTTTCATGTTCGATGTTGCGTTCAAGGTCAAATAGGGATCGAAGTGACCAGCTAGAAATCAAGAGATGCGGAAGGCACCGACAGAATATTAATATTTTTTCACAGAAGAAATTTTTTATTATTTTCCAACGAAGAATATTAATGTCCTTTCAATACTGTATATGCCAGTTGTATAATGTCGCCTAGTTCAGTTCTACCACATAACAATGCTACTAGAAAGAATATTCAGCAACCTGAAGATAGTGAAAACTGCACACAGATACTTTTTAGAATCTCTATTGCAGAATGCTCTGTTATATTGCAGAATAAGACAACGTTTGGTGAAAGATTTCAAACCAACTGATGAACGAAAAGCAAATTTGAAAATGTGACATGTTCTTAATATTTAATTATGTTTTCAAAGAAGAAATATGGAGAAGTGACCCTGTTAACAGATTATATGTTTTGTTTTACATAGGAAATTGCAGAAAATGACATACCAATATTTGTTTAGAGCATTATTTACTCAAGATTCTTCTTTCAGTTGATTATTTTAACTTTGTGATGAAATTTAACATCAAAATATTATTGCGAACTCCATTATACATGTTACAAGATTTTTAATGTCAGTAGTAGAATTATGAAACTGATATACGAAGCAGCTCTGATTTACGCTCTACAAATTCAGATCTCCTCCATCACAAATTGTTAATCTTTAACAATAACTGTTTTTATCAATTCGCCCTTAAATTGAAAAATGCATTTAATTTATTATTGACGAAGTTATCATAATAAAAAGCTGGAAGTTATTCAGACAATATTTATCACTTTGCCTTAGGTCGATGTTTATTGCCTTAAGTCGATGTCTATTGCAAAAAGAAATATTTAAAAAAAAGAATTTACAACAGAACCATATTAACTTTAAATTTTCTGTTAAAAAATGAAATTAAAGTCAATAAATCAGTAGTAAATAATCACAGGATAAGTCCTGTAGACATGGAACTCATGAAATGATAAGATGTTTCATTTATTTACATTTTCCACAAATGAATGAGTTTTATCCTTGGATGATTCATATCCTTAAAATATTTATATAGGAAATGCTATAGGAAAAATTGCTGAAAGGTTAAATTACCATCATATTATACTGATTAAATTTTATAGTGGTTTGTGGTATCCAACCACCATAGGTTTCAAAACATACTTGCTATAGCAGTATTATAATACCCATCAACAAAGAAAAAAAACAATCATGGCTGAGCACGTACTAAATAAATGAATGAAACAAATGTAGTCTACTGTTTTTACACAAAAAATGTAATTAAATATTTTTGGGCACTTACCTTTGAAATATTTTTGAAAATACTGCACATGCTGCAAATGACAAAGAACTGACCATTATACATTTTAAACATGAAATCTCTTTCAAAAAGTGGTTACGTTTACTGATCGTATTGTCCAAAATAATTTGTAGTATAGAAATATAGATTTTAAGATATTAATACATATTTATACATTAATATCTTTAAAAATTATTATCTTTTGTGCCTAAACTAGTGCACAAATTACACTATATAGAACGTTCCTATAACTATATAAAACGTCATATATACTACCTCTATAACTAATAATATAATTGGAACTATGTAACCTGAAATTATTTTATATTGTGTAATTCAGTACGCTGTCCGTGGACACGTGTTTAGTGTGCTTAGTTAGTGATCAAAGAGACCTGAGTTTGAGGCCTGTGTAAAATATGGATGTCTGAAATGTTTTTCTGCTGAGGTCTTGTTTTCCTCACAGACTTTCTACTATGGCATATAAATTGACAGGCTCCTGTCAGACTTCTGTGGCAAGCAGCTGCTTCAGAGGAATTGTTTTCTTTTATTTCAGTACATTTATATAACAAAAGCATCTACTATTTTATAGAAGTAAATAGGCCAAGTTAGAAAATGGCCCTCATATAAATTATTACCATATTTTGTAATGACAATTTACTGCTGAGAAGTTTTGAATATTGGATTTAGCAAACTTTATTTCCTAAGATACAAAACTAATGAGTTTGTATCTAACTCATTGCCCATCATAAATTTTTTGTATCTGGAGTTTGATCACTTACAGAAAGGAAACAATTTTTTTAAATAGATTTTATGGTAAGGAGGCTATGAAATAGAACAAGTGATGAAAAGTCAAACAGCAAAAATAAATCAAAATAAAAAAGTACCAGATTTTGTAACGTTGAAAGTTACATGTTCAACTGCAAAATACGACAAAAATATACTTCCATTTGCGTTATTTGATTGCTAAATTAACCATTAGTAGGAAAAATATTTGACTCAATATTTAAATTTTCCTTTAATTAATTAATCATTTGTGAATATGATAGTTCCTTCCACTATTTACATCTTCTGAACGTCAGAGATTTTCATTTTTTCCTGCTTTCAAATTTTTTTTTCATGACTCCCTGTGGCATGGATGTTCATGTTGCTGTTCTATTGAGGTCCTGGCATCCTTACAGACCTTCTACTACGGTATAAAACCGAAAGGCTCCTGTCAGGTCTCTGTGGCAAGCAGCTGCTTGAGAGAGTATTTTTTATATTTATGTAAAAATGCACCCTGGATAATAAATAAAATTTAACAGTTTTGCATATGAGATTTTTCCTGTGTGTAAAAAAAAACCATAATTAATTATTTTCTTCCATATCTATTATACTGTCTTGGTGAAGTTCATCAATATTTTAAATACCAGGTAATTGAATCTTCTAGTTGATTGATTAGTTTCATAAGCTCTACTGATGGATATAATGAGACTGCTTTATCAAAATTACTTATTAGTGTACCTAAAAATCTAATATTTTTCTCAGGAGAAGCTACAAATATTTTCTTGCAATAATCACGTCATTTTTTGCATTACATTTCCTTGCCACATAACCTGCAACATAAATTAGTAACCCACTTTGTGGATCATTATTGAAACATTACCTGAAAACAAATTTGAGTCTCTAACACACTTTCAGCATGATTTAGCATTCCCATATTTATAAGTTCACCAACGTTAAAAACTTATTTGATTGATTAATTTTGCTATTTTGTGATTCAACAAGAGAATTTGTAATTTCTGGTCTTTACCATGTTGTAGAAACTTAAGCATTGTATAGTTATTAAAAATTCTGTTGGAGTTGGATGATGTTCAACAATCATCAGCCTGATGATTGGTGAGCAACACCAAAAAGATTTTCATTGAGTCTTGGCTGAAGCCTGATGCATCACATACTTATAATTTGAAGCCTGTGATAAATATTTTATCAACGAGAGTGCTATGTATGGTAACTCGAGAGACAGCAGCAGTGCTAACACTTGAAAACCCAGTTTTTCTAGAACCCATATGGGATTCCCATTTGTTCAAATACTGCAAAAAGCCAAGGAATATTCCATGCTGCTTTGAATTTAGATGCAGACTAGTTAAATTCTGGAAGTCATTACTTCTTTTAGCTCTTTAACAAGGTTTGCAAACTTAAAAGCAATATTACCATATCGTTTTCCTATTTCTTCTTTATAAAGGTAAGTACCATTTAAAACCTCACTGCTAAACAACAGAAATGGATAGCTTACCGTCATTTTTTTTCAAAATTATTGGTGTGAACATGACTATAACTGATTTTTGGCATTGCTTTCAAAGTAACATTGTCATGATCAGATGACCTTTGCCATACTAAAACTGCAAGCATCATCTGTGCCTAAGGGGTCAGTCCCCCAAGCCTCGGACGGTTCAATAGGAGCACCGTATCACGACTGCTTGGCAGTGGCTAACAGAGGTCACGTGAGCGGAAGTGACGAGAGAGGTAGAAGAAAGGAAGAAGACGGCAGGCTGCAACCTTGAGGGGGAAAAGGGGTCACAGGGACTAGGTGTGACAGCCAAGTGGACAGTGAGAGAGGTATACTTGGCTCGGAAAGAAGGAGCGGATTGTCTTTGTCGGCATCAGTAACTGCCGAAGCTCGTAGTTTCCTGTAAGCAGGAAGAGTGTGTGTATTATATGCTGGATGTATTAAACATCGGTCTGTAGTATTAAACATCGGTTAAGTTTATCCAGTACCAGTGTCGGTAGTCCGCTCATTTCCAATCTCGCGTTTGCTCGAGACCCCTTTGTTCCCGACAGAAGTGTCGGCGCCCTGAGATAACGGTAGCGGCTGACGGCCAGGAGAGACAACCGTTACAAACATTATTGGAATTCATCTTCCATGCTGCTTCAATATATTCTGGTCTTGCATTTCCGTACGTTGGCATGGGAAGCGGTGGGTTACCGTAGTCAAAATCAAGTTTGCCGCATGCGCATTCTATGATACAAACGAAACTAACATAATCGCAGTGATGAATGACTAGCTACATACATGTAGCCATCATTCATCAATTACTAATCGATAGAGCACATAAATTAACATTAAAATACTGAAGCAATAGTCAGAAATATATATTACAGAATGAAATGTCTGTCTTGGAATGTTTTCGGTCCAGCTTTTCCCATTTAATTGGATCAGTCTGGAATTTAAACATTGGACAATTACATATTCCTATAGTTGTTAACACATTTGTGCAGCTGAATATCCTCCGACGTGCTTAACAATTTAATTCGATGGGGTACAACTCTTGTTGAAATATCATTATTTAATGATATTTCAACAAGTTTGTACTCCATTTCTTCAAGAGTTGTACTCCATCGAATTAAATTGTTGAGCTTGTCGGAGGATATTACGATAATTGTAGAATTGAATAATATGCAAAAAATTGGACAAACATATATACATATAATATCATTCAGAAAACATATTTCATTACAGAGCGAAACTTTAGAAAGCTGTACAAGGGTGTAAAAAAATTCTAAAACATAAAATGCTGGATAAATAGATTGGGAGGAACTTATTAGTTATAATATATAATTTTTCCTTATTTAATCCACGTAATTTTGCAATGATCCTATGCCTCGTCAGAGCGACAAAGCCCACAGTCTTGAATTAAGCTGCGGTTATCATCGTTTCCCGTGCCGAATGTCACAGAATTCAATTACCGGTAAGTACCGGAACGTGGGTCGAGGCACGGCCCTGGTCGAACAGTTGACAGGAACCAAAAAATGGCTTTACCGTACTCACAGTGCATATTTGAATTGAATGTTTTTAAACGTAAAAACAAAACTTCAGTAATTTATTTTTATTTGAGATTCTTAAATTTCAAATATTACTCTTAAAAATTCTCGTCTTAACTACACCGTGCAAAAGAAAGTTGTTATAGTGAGAAAATTACTTTTAAAACTTTTCGATGCAGTCTTGAGGCTAGCGGTTCCTATCGCTCCAAGATTCCGAATGCAAAGGCCACCTTACTGCGTTAAAAGTACCACGGATTTCCTTGCTGCAGTGCTAGTAATAGTAAAAGCAGCCATTTCCGAAACCACTATGATAACAGCAGGATATGCTAGACAGCTTAAGAATAGATTAATCCTATCATATATTATTCAGTATTATTTCTTAATCACCGTTTCACAATATATATATAATTATTCAGGAAATTTTGAACATTATAGTTTAACTTCTCATTTCCGAAAGTACTCTCGAAATATAAAGAAATGCATGCATCATAGGGATAAAGTTAGATTTAATATAATTGCAGTTGTGAGAAAGAGTTAACTAAATACGCTTATATAACTGATTTTCCACGTATCGTAGATTTTATAGTATATAATATACATTTAATATTAATTTGCCAAATGATTTTATACTTAAAAAGTTTTTAGTTACTTACCAAAGTAAGGAGCAGCGTTGTACAGAGGTACTACGAGTGGCGATGCGACTCCAATTACACAATTTTCTAATATGTAAGCTGATTATTAATATTTTAATTTCAGGAAGAAACTAACGAAAATTTTTAACTGCTTAGAGAGCATGGACGTCCGCACAGGAGGGCAAACGGGACACTTGACCCCCCTGGGATCGAGTAAAAATTCTTGTTGCAATTAATTCTTGCTTCTTTATATTGTAAATTTATATACACAATGTATGTGTTTTTGTATTGATGTAATACTGTATTATTCTATAATCTAATTGTGAAAAAAAACCAAAATAATTAAATAATTAAATAAAAATTTATTGATGTAATTATTTGTCTCCAAGCTTTGCCCCCCCCCCCCCCCCCCCGCTGGAAAATTTTCTGAGGACGGATTTTCTTTCGAGGATTTTCTTCTACTTTTTTACTATCTAGAACTGCTTACGGCGGGGTAATTTGGTGTAAAACAGTACTATATCAATATCTTTCCACTGCGCATGCACGAAAGTTATATTTCGACTCTAGTCCCCCTGTGGGTAGGGGACCATTTTTTCACCACTTTTTAATGGCTAGGCTATTGACGATTGCCAAGCTATTACTTATAGGCACTATGCTACTGGTATTGCTTTGCATATAATAATCCGAAATGAGTTTATTGCGCATTAATCCTGTAGAATGATTTATCATGTGAATATTGTAGTTTTTGAAAGTCTTGTTTATTGCAGTTTTGATTTATATTAAGGAACAGTTAAATTTGAAATATTTTGAATGTGACTCTCATGGTCTCTTTCGTCCTCAGCTTCCCAGAAGATCAACAGAAAGATCCATTCGGAATAATTGTCTCCTATTCGATTAAGGTGAAACTAATTTTAGGAGCTCTTGGAGGGTGAGTTTCAATTTATGACGCAATTGAGGTTGGTTGCAATTACAGACAGGATGGCTGATAACATAAAAACGCAAAACCACATAAATTTAAATATTGCTGTTTTCGGTGAAATGAAAATAATATCATTTTGCAGAATTCTGAGAATCTGAATTTCAGTTTCTGGTAAACTAAGATGCGAAATTTTCGTAGAAAATCTGTAAATATATATATATTAGTTTTCAGTTGCATCTGTTTTATTCATCTAGTTTAAGACAATCACTACACACTTATTTCATAAGGTGCACAAATTAAAATTTTCTTTTAGATGTATAGCGATATGTATACGTGGGTGAAATAACCCACGTATACATATAGCATTAAATTTATGAAGTTTTATAAAGCATCACTCCTGGACATTAGCACATATTCCTTATCATGCCAACGCTTGTCCCTTTTCATTACCTTCTTTCCTATTACTATTTACTAGGGCAGTCTCTCTGCACTGCTGTCTAATATTTTCAGAGCCTTTGCTCAGTTATCTGTTTTTTCATAACTGACGTCACCTCTACAATTCTTGTACTCGTTCTTTCACTTGGAATGAGCCGAATTTATTTCAATATTTAACATTACCTTACAATAGTTTACTCTTAACTAATCTTACACTTAAAGTGAAACAAAATAAAATAAAAACCTTGTGCATCCTTACGTGCTCTCCCGTTACATGTTTCACTATCTATCCCCAATGGCTTCCTCTGACGATGTGGCCGCTATTCTGTTCCTACAATTCACAGTCCTGTCTTTTTGTATTCCTCTCTGCGCATGCTCCTCGTGTTCGTTGTTTTCGTCATCCTTACCATTTACCTGATCTAGTAATAATCTCCTTCCAATGGTGTATGTAGATTTCTTCTGTTCTACGTAAAGTTCTTTGCATGATTATACTTAACAGAATTACGAATTTGGTTGATGAACAACTACGTAATGAATAGTGTGGATTCATAAGTGGTATGGGATTTATTGATGCAATATTTTGACATAAGAAGATTTTTGAGAAATGTTTAGAGATTCAGAAACTTGGATCACATGGAATATTTGATAAGTTAGTTAGTGTAGTTAGTGGGCCAAGGGACCCTGGCACCCCCCCTCCCAAAGAAGAAAAAAAAACACTAGAAATATTTCCAAAAATCTTTTCCTAATTAAAATTCATTTTTTATATTTATGTTGTGTCGTGTCTTCCATTTCTATACTACTTATGAATTAGCGGTCACATAAGATGGGAATACCCTATAGCTCTCGGGAATCGCGGCCGCTGTGAACACAAGACGAAAGAATCGGGCGAACCAAGCGCTACTTCGTTTGCCCGAGCTAGGACAGAGGGCCCCTCGGCCTCCCCCAAGATTAAATCCTGAGTGCGCCACTGGTGTAATGAAAGCTCATTATATTAACATCAAATCATATGTGAGAGTTGGTAAAGCTTGTAGCGATTAGTTTAACTTTGCTAGTGGAGTTAGACAAGGGTGCATTTTGTCTCCTTTTCTCCTTAATTTGGCAATTGATTATGTTATGCGAAATTCTTTGCAAGGGAAAGATTTTGGCCTTAAATGGTCTAGAGATTTCACAATTTCCGATTAGATTATGCAGATGATTTGGTCCTATTGACTAATGAATGTGATGAGATAAATTCGTTCATTAGGGCTGTTGATGAGACTGGTAATAGAGTAGGTTTGGTAATAAACAGAGAAAAAACTTAAGTGATGAAAATTGGTCAGGCAGATGGTTTTTCAGTTGCTTTAAATGGCTCTTGAGCAAGTATCTCAGTTTCATTATCCTGGGAGCTACGTAATAGATACTGGTGATGTGCGGCATGAGAAAAATAGAAGAATAGGGATTTCCGCTGGGACTTTTAAGAATCTACAGAGAGTGTGGAAAAATAGGCGTGTAACACCTAAAGACTAAACTGTAATATTATAGTTTGGTTCATTCTAAGGTTAGTTATGGTAGAGAAACATAGACCATTTGTAAGCAGGATAACAAGAAACCTGATGCCTTTGATTCTAAATGCTTACGCAGTATCTTGGCATTAGGTGGTTCAACTTTGTAAGTACAGCAGAATACCTCTTATCTGGCCCTTATGGGACGTGAGCCCTTGCCGGATGAACGAAAGGCCGGTTAATTCGAAAATTCTGTCAGAAAACAAATAAAAAAGGGAAATGACATATATACTAACTGTACTGTATTTTAATTAGTAATTTGTTGTACAATATTAACGATTTACTCACTTGAAAAAGTCCGTGATTTTCTTTTGTTTCTTTGAATTTAACACTTTTTTACCTTAAAAGTCTTGCCATTTTTTAATAATCATCACATCAATCGCAGATGAGGCCTGTTGTTGTTCAATGTATCTTACTGAAACATCAAAAGCATCTTTTCCTTCAATATGGCTAACTTTCCCCTCCTTCTTTTCTTCTTCATTCTCCGCTTCTTCTCCGTTCCCTTCTTGGCAGACTGCATTGATAATTTCGTCATCATTCAGTGTTTCATTTTCCAACTGTTCATAACCTTTTAACCATCTTTCCATGTCATCTTCTTCAAGTGTGTCACATCCAGGCATCATTTTAAAGTCACTAAGCAGCGAAATATTGTCATTATCCGTAATATCTTCGGCAGGCACAGGCTCATTCGATACTTTCGTGTTGTCGTCTTTTGTACTTTCTACACAGTTTTCAACTTCGGGCCAAAGTTTCCTCCACCACTTCAAAAATGTTGTGCGAGGAATTTCTTCAAAAGCTCTTGCCAACATGTAGATCAGTAGTAAAGATTACTCTTTGGAAGGGGAGCGGAAAATTTCATTCCCTCCTTCCTCTGTGTGTTCGCTGGATGCTTTCTGTTGCTAGGTTTCCTACTTTTTTAGGAGGGGCGTATCCGAAATGACGTCATCGCTGCATGGTCGCTGGAAGCTTGAGGGACCATGACTACAGATTTTTTTCTGGAGTGTTGTTTACTTCCCCTATTTCTTTCCCCCAGTGGTGTCTTAACTTGGTCTTCCACTGTCGGTGAAGAGTTCGACATCCTAGGATGGGGCTACGAATTTTATTGGCAGCCCCCCTTTTCCCCCTTCACTACCGTTGGAGAGAAGTTCTCCTAAGTTTCTGTTACTAGGTTTCCCTCCAGTGCCGTCCTAACTTGGGTCGGTGAAGAGTTCGATATCCTAGGATGGGGCAACGAATTTTATTGGTTGCCCCATCCTTACGAGGACTGAAGAGATGTGACACATTGCCGCAACGAATCTAAAATTCAAAAGATATTGAGCCATGTGGAAAAATATTGTGACCAGTGGAAAATAAAAATTGCAGCTAACAAATCAGCTGTACTTCCCTTCTACAGACCTTACACTAAGAAAATACCAACATATCAAGTAAAAATAAACAATCAAGTTATACAACAAGTCAAGGGGAAAAATCCTTGGTATGATTATTGACTCCAAACTCACCTGGAGCCCACATATCAACCACATTATTGAAAAAGGAAAAAACAACTGCAGCTTATTAAATGCCTGGGCAGCACCACATGGGGGAGTCTTCCAGCAAACCTTCTCAAATTGCTTAATGCCATCATCAAACCAAAAATGGACTATGGCATATTAGTAATGTCCAAAGTCTCCAAGAGTAACATAAAAAAATTGAACGCTCCTCAAAACAAATGCTTGAGAGCATGCTCAGGCAAGCTTACAGGTAGTCCTGTATTATCTATCCTGGCTGAAACTGATGCTACTATATTCACCATGAGACGACAAACACAATTAATTAAATGCTATGCCAGAATAACAATGAAGCATAATTCTCACCACATCAAAAAGAAAATAGATAGCAAAATAAATAACAGTATTGCAACAGAGATAAAAAAATCATCCCATGTAAAATGAAATAAAAAAATGCCAACCACACTATCCTTTATCCCCAACCACCCCCTCCCCCCCTGGAAGTATCATAGACCCAAATAAAACTCTGCATAGAAGGCATCAATAAAAAAAGTAATCATTCCATATAAGAGATTCAAAGCCGAACACATATGGAAATCAAAGAAAAATATCCTCAATACAAACAGATATACACAGATGGCTCATACAATCCAGAGACAAAACAAGATAGTGGAGCATATTATATTCCAGACGAAAATTACAAGACAAATTTCATACTGAATAATGACACCACAATCACATAGCTGAATTAGAAGCCATCCATGAAGCAATCAAATGGACAAAATATGAAAAACAAACAAATTTCATAATCCTTTCTGATAGCAAATCAGCCCTGGAATCACTAACCACTCATGCTGAGTAAACCATACATCCACAAATAATAAATGAAATTTATACAAATATCCACCTCCTGAACATCAAAAATAAAAATCAATACTTCTTACAATGGATACCCAGCCATTCAGGAATCCTTGGAAACGAAATTGCTGACCAAATGGCCAAAGATATCATCAACACCAGCAAAATTATTAACATTCCCACTCATCATATAATGATTACCAACAAAATCAAGGAACATCTCCAAAGAACCAAAGAAGATAACTTCACCTCCACTTCAAGCAATGAATTCAACTACAGAAGAAATCTTGAGAATAAAATAACAAATATGAAACCCAACTCTCTTAACACAAAACAGCAAATAAGTAATAACAAGACTTAGAATTGGACATTGCGTCCTCAATAATACCTTATACAAATTCAAAAGAATAAATTCTCCTAACTGCAGTCAATGTAACAGCAGAGAGAATATAGTCCATGTTTTATTAAATTGCCCAAGATACCAAGAAGAAAGAAACTTGTTGTTCTCACATTTATATAATTTACAGATCTCAGAGATGACCCTTCGAAATTTATTGGCCAATCCAGATAATCAGAGAAGAATTAAAATATTCAAAAAAATTATTCAATTTTTGCACGATAGTCAACTTCTTCATAGAATCTAAGAATTATTAATCCTATTCTGATGGACATAATATTTTAAAGAACGCTAGATGTACTTTGTACAGTCGCTCAAAAAAGTATCCGAACACCATGGTTGATTACAATACCCCCTCAAGCAGCTGCTTGCCACAGAGGTCTGACAGGAGCCTGTCAGTTTATATGCCACAGTAGGAGATCTGAGAGGATGGCAGGACCTCAGCAGAAAAACGATACACACATCCATGCCTAAATCCGGGGCTCGAACAGAATTCAGAAAAAATATCTGGCAACGATTTTTTCAGAAATTAGTGATCTGGCAACGTCCGTGTCACGACACGAACGTTGCCAGATCACTAATTTCTAAAATTCTTAAATCAACCCTGGTGTTTGGATACTTTTTTGAGCGACTGTACATGAGGCATTTAAAAAAATCTTCACAACGTGCCTCAATAAAATTTGTTCATGATCACCTTTTCCAGGTCACGCTTGCTCCATCCTGCATCCTACAGAATTTCATTGAACTGGAAGCACCAAAAAAATTCACGTGCAAAATGTAACCTAAGCAGAAGCAAAACAATATATATAGGATTTGGGAAGGTACCAGCAGCTGAGCCTTTTCCAGTCTCCCCTGGAAGCTGACCTCCCTGTTCCGCTTCGGCCAAGATTGTTTAATTACGTCCTTCCTGAGCTTCTCTTGTATCCCATATCTTTCGATCAAGCCTTGAACCATCCTCATATCGCTCTGTGTAGACTCCTAACTATTACATTTATGGGTTTGTTAGACACGCCTAGTGGCTAGAGATAAATCCGAGGACAAGTTGAGAGAAAGAAAGAAAAGGATTCCCACGAACGGTTTACACGGTTGTTCTCTAAACGCGATATCATCAGTGAAAATGTCGTAACTCTTGTCAGTATTGAAAGGTTGGTTCTATCGCTCTTATTGTTTCTTGAGTGTCATTCCTATTCTGGGAGCTAACAGCTCCCTACGACAATGCTCTTGAAGGAAGCATGTCTCTGAATAGTCGCTGTGTCCGAATTGCTTCGAGGGTGGTTCTGTAGGGAAAATAATTATAGTCGACGCGTGACCTGTTACTTAGACAGGTAAGACTAATAATAGGGTGGGCGACAATGTCCTTCGGGGTCCCTGCAGTAAGGGTTGCGTTGTTGAAGTCGTGAACGTGACAATAAGCGCGAATGTAACAGCCAAGGAGGTGTGTCTCTGAACAGTTCCCATTCCTGTCGTCTAGTATCTGATTGTTGACGAAAAAAAATATGGAAAATTACCACTTTATCTACCCGGTCTGCTCAGCAATGCATTCATGAACACGGCGGGAAAGGCCATCGTACAGCTCTATAAAGTCCTTCTGATGGATACAACTCCAAAAAGCGCGAAGTCGCTGTTCAATTTCAGCGACAGTGGTTGGCGCACCTCTTGGGTGTTGTTGGAGCTGTCTGCTCATCATGTCCCAGACGTGTTAAATAGGTGAAAGGTCCGGCGAGCGTGTTGGCTATGGTAGCACCTGAACGTTTTGCTCGTGTAGGTACTGCAGACTAATGCGGGCTGTGTGGGTTATCTTGCTGGTAAAAGGTTCCGTGCTGGTAAACAAATGGGAAAGCCACTGGCTGCAAAATGCTAGTAATATATCGTTGGGCAGTTAGAGATCCTCTTATGATGACCATTTCTGACCGAGATGTCCAAATAATATATTTAGATAAAGACGCACCAAGACACCAGATGCTGGAGCTGTGTGACAATGTCGCACCCACTGGGTGACATTCCTTTTTCCTGGATGAGGGCAAACACGTTGTCTACCGTCGTGCAGACCAAGACAAAACGAGATTCGTCACTAAACACCACGGTACTCCCCTCTTGTTCGTTCCAGTTCTGTCTGAGACGACACCACTGAAGATGTGCTTGCATGAGGGCAGATGTGAGGGAGAAACGCAGTGTCGGACGATAGGCTCGCAATGAAAACCGTAAAAGCCTGTTGTTTACCGTCCGCCCGATTGATATTCGATGTGTTACCTGTTGCCAGTCCCTTTGCAGTTGCATTGCAGTTGCGAATCTGTCACGCAGTGCCATGCGTCGCAAATGGCAGTCCTGTCGCTCCCTGATCATACGTCGTCTTCTCGATCCTTGTTGGCATGTTCTGGATCCATCTTGAACCCACTGGCGCCATACGTGTACAATGGTGTTGGGATTGCGGCCAACAAAGTTGGCCACATCTCTGTACGACAAACCAGCTTCTCTAAGACCGACGGTTCTTCTCCTGGATCAAGGCACATGTAGGTCATGAAGGGAACGAGCGGGCAGACGAACTGGCCCGCTCCACAGGTAATAACACTCAACCTGTTCTAGTAATAATTTACGTAAGTTTATTTTGCTTATAGTTCATTTGCTTAGGTTATTAAATCAGTTTATTTGCTGAGGTTATTAAATCAGTTTATTTATAGCCTGTTTATTTATTTCGAATTCACGCTCGGTTGCCAAATATTCAAATACAACTAAAAATCTGTAACAATATTATGGAGTAGCAGTTGGGTTGGGGTGTTTTACCTCTGAGCGGCACTTTTTTGCACACAATGGGCTAAATGGCAGGTCACAAAGACCCCAAGGGCTCAGAGAAGATTTGGGAAGGGGACCCACTGGGGAGCTGCTGGGAGACAGATGGTAGCCTCCCGGGAAGGCAATCCAGCGTGTTCTTTAACGTGCACAGGATATGGCTCTCCCGCAGACGGATCCACGGTTTACCGTCCCATCCGACGGACGACGGCCTTTTCAAGCCCATCGATGTCCTCTACTGATCGAAGGTATGGCGGGGAGTTATATAGAGATAAATCTAAAAGCTGTTAACAGCAGATTATGTGTTTGATGCGCTACAGACAGACACACCCGTCCCATAAAGTAATAGTGGTATAGGGTCAAGGGAGATTATTATATTATCATCCCAAAATAAAAATCAACTAAATAATTTTAATTGATATCATTTATTTTCAAGAATAAATACAAAATAATAAATTCCTGTGTTAATAAAATCGTCATCTGTTACAAGCTATATTTATGCCATTTCGCTAAAATTATATTCTTGCCATTGTAATGCAATCTGTCTCGTGTCATCTTAATAAAATAAAGCCAATTTTTAATCTGCAGCGAGATCTGACTTTTCTAGACTGAATTTTTTAGAGTAGTGATAATTGTGATAGAGTAGTGATATTAATTGATATAATTATGCATAGATAAAATTTTGAATGTAGGTTTTATTCATAACAAGGATTTTTTCGGGCCTATCCCCACTTTTTCTCCATAGGTTGTTGGTTTCATTTTACACGGTAATTTCCTGAACTTATCTACCTGTAATCGAAGAATGGGTACTTTTTGTTATGAATAGGTTTTAGGTTCTTTACGGATGTAATGAACTTTTTCTTTTAAGTATCCTTTAGTCAGAGCATATAGATTAATGAATATTGACAAATTTCATTATTTTTCTCCCCTGAAAGTTAGTCATTTTGCAGTAACTCACTTTTCAAGGTCGTCTGACCTCTGTGAGTTTCTGTCGCCTTCTCTAGGTGGGGGACATGTTTCCCGACCTGAGAGGGGTCGTTAAGATTTTAAACTACATCACTAAAGATCTAGGTAACACTGCAGATTCTGGATTAACCAGGGCTGGACTTACGCATAAACTAACTAAGCTACAGCTTAGGACCTTATGATACGTGGAGCCTCAGAAAAAAAAAGGATTTTTGCTACGTAGCACTTGTGAAAGTGTATTAAAATGAAATAAATATCCTCTCAAACGGCTGCTTGCCACAGAGGTTTGACAGGAGACTGTCAGTTTAATACGCCATAGTAGAAGGTCTGTGAGGTTGACGGGACCTCAGCAGAAAAACAACATCCATGCCTTACCCCGGGCTCGAACCCAGATCCCTCAGATCAGTAGCCTAGTGTGTTAACCAATCGGTCACAGGTTAGTATTTATAAATAGCGACAATCACGGGCAGATTGGAAGCTTGACACAACACATTTTCCGGCTTATAAAAACTCTCGTACGTTTTTCGTTTATTAATATTGTTATCAATTTTAATAGGAAATCTTCTGCGTGAGTTCAAAAGAATGCTCAGCAACAAAAATTCATAAATGAACTAATTTATTGCAAAAAGTATAAAAACCATATATATAAAATAAATTCAACTAACACAAATCCTTATCTTCATCAGTATGAAGCTAAACCATCAAAATAATGTTTTACATTATCTACCAATAATACTTCAAATTGTCGTATTACAATTCTTACAGACTCTATTCAAAGCACAAAGCAAAACTTTTTACAACATTCATTAAGGGGCACAATTACCTTTGTGAACAATTTTTAAATTTCTAAGATCAACCTTACCAATTCTTTTTACATACTAAGATCACCACGCACCAGACGATGAACTTTTCTTATGAAGAAATTAAAGCCAGTCAGTCGCTTGCTCGACTAGAATATTGCCTCTTCGGTTTCATCGCCAAGTCTCTTGAACAACTTTCCTAATACACTGAGAGGTCAAATGTCAAGGGAATAGCAGTTAAAGTAGAACTAGCGCGCTGTACTCGTAACTGATGCGTTGAACGTCAACCTTAGAATGGCGAAGCAGTAACCTACAAACCCAACATTCATTTCGGAGTCGTGAGTTGTCTAACTTTGAACATGGCTTGATCGTCGGTGCCAGAGGGATGAGTCATGCAATATCGGAGATCGTGCAGGAATTCGGTTTTCCCAGGTGTCAAGAGTTTATCGTCAGTATTCTATTGATGGCATTTCCACACACGTAAACCAGTGAACGGGGTGACCACGTGCAATTGGCGAACGGAACTCGCGTCGGCTCTCACGAATGGTAACGACCAACAAATGGTCTACAGCGCATGAAATCACTACCAGTTTGAATGCGGACCAAACAGAAAACGTTTCTGAAAGGACTGTCCGTCGCTACCTGCACTCCATCGGATATGGTAGCCGAAGTGCCACTCGTGTCCCATTGCTTACGCATCGTCACAGAGCTCAACGACTGGAATGGGCCCGAAGACTTCGAAATTGGACAGTAGAACAGTGGCGTCGGGTAGCATGGTCCGATAAATCAAGATTCCATCGTTTCGCGCTGATGGGCGCGTTAGAGTGTGGCGTAGGCCCCGTGAAGCCATGGACCCTTCCTGTCTGCAAGGTACTATTCAGGCTGGAGGCGGCTCTGTGATAGTGTGGAGCGTGTTCACGTGGTCTACATTGGGCTGTCTCGTCCGTTTGGAATAATCGCTAACAGGTGTGATATACGTGCACATTTTCGCAGATGACATTCCACGGACTTTACCACCATGAATTGGTCCCCATGGTCCTCCGATATGAACCCCTTGGAGCATCTGTGGGACACAATGGAAACCAGCTTACGATCCATGAATCCGGCACCATCCAATGCAACACAATTATGGTTTTCCACTCTAGGATGTGTGGGACGCCATCCCTGCAGAACGGTACCGGCAACTCGTTGACTCCATGCCTCGACGTGTGGTTGTACTGCTGAGGGCTCGAGGAGGACCAACCCATTATTAGGCACTTATCCCATTACTTTTAGCCTTTCGATGTATTTACCTAATACTAATTCACTAAAAGAAAAATGAATATGCACTTTCAGCCACAACGGACAACTTTTAAATTCTCTCTTTTTTTAACACCGTTAAATATGCAAGTTTTGTCTCTTCCGATCGTTAGTGACGAAATTCTCACGCTGAAGCACAAGACAAGCATCAAAATGATACATCACATCATGGTTTTATTCTTGCTCGTTCATCTGTCGTAACAATATTTGTTTCCCTTTTTTTCATCTTCAAGAAACTTATGCACAGTTTAGATTTTCTTTCAACAACAAATAATGCAGCTCAGAGTTTGCTTCCGAGTAGCATCGAAAAGAAGTCACCCTCTTAGTAATTATAGTTCTGAGATGTGGAGACATGATGGCCATAAAGGAGTTGAAAGGGGGGAAAGCAAAAATAAACCGTGGGGACCAGATAAACCTTGCAGAAGAGCCGCAATCTCAATATGTTAAAAATGTGGAAACAGAAAGGTCAGCTTTCACGGATTTAAAATCCCAGACATTACAATAATTCCCTGGGAATCATTTAAACATGCGGAGAAGGGACTTTGCAAATTGTTTTATGACAGGATGCAATTACGATGTTCTTTGAGGAGCCCTAATCGTAGCCCAAAGGTGTCCACAACAAACTTTCTTTCATAGTTGTCAATGGGGGGTCCCCTTGAAACTTGAATTGCAAGATGTTTTCACTAAATTTCACTTTACATTTCCAGAAATTGGTTCCTTGATTTGGAACATTTTCTCAAATCAACTGCAAACATAATGACGTAGTAGTATGGGGGGGTGGATGGGAAATCATTAAATAATTCATTTATGGTAGCTGTATTCCACATACTGTATCATGAATTTAGACAGTCAATGTTATACGGAAGAGAGCATCCTGCAAACACACAACGAGAACTATAAAAGCAGCATAAAGGTATGTTGTCCAATATATTTATAAAGAATTCGGAAACAAGTTAATAACCTATATTTTTGTTCTGTCCTTTAAAAGTCCTATATTTCTGATACAAATAAAACTCGTCCTGTTTTGCCACTAATTTTGAATAAATTATTTATTGTATTTGATACAAATAAATAATTGGATAAATAATTGGAGTTGGGAAATTAATAACAGATAACTATAATATTTATAATTCGGAATTATTTAATTCTACTAAATTATAAATAATTATTTCAATAGTGTGAACGTTTGATGAATTAAAACAATTTTTGACATATTTATTCTTTTTTACGTTTTTTAAATATTTTTTGCATTTTAAATAAAATAAATATGTGCATATCATTTGTTTTAGTTTAGAGCTTTTTAAGATATTGATATGAATTCAAAGAGATGAAAAGTTAACGTGAGTTCATAAAATAGAAGTAATTTATTACAAAGGCACAAAAGTTATATATATTAATCAATCTTATCAAAACACAAGTATTTCTATTCCTTTTAGTATAAAGTCAAACCATAAAAAGGAAGATTTACTAAGTTTAACTAGTTCACAATGCTTAAACCACAGTGCTGTCGATATTCAGTTCCTACGACAAAATAAAATCTTTTACTTTGTAACATCCAACAAACAAACTAAATTATATTGAATTTCATTTGTTTTAGAGGACTACCTTAATAATGCTTTATACCTTATAGATGCGAAATATCTAACGTTGGTCTCTCCTGATAGAAGACTCAAAAGTAATTTTACTGTTGAATCTCTTTCACCACCGGAACCAGACTCATCTTGAATAAAATGTTAACAGTCTTCTTCCGTAGTATCACACAATACTAACGTAATACAACATATTCTTGTTTCGTCACTAGTCCACTACATCTTTTTTTTCTTTAACAATTCTTACTAATCAAAGCATTATCGTTCTAAACAGTTGATAACGTAATTGTCACGCTGAAGCATACGGGAGCGTTCATGACACATCTGCCAGCCCATTGTAGCACGTTCATCTGTCGTAGCACTGCCCATCCTTAGGTCTTGTTCGTCTCGAACAATTCTGGATTCCGAAACTTCTTCAGATCTTCGATGAAACGGAGCCAAACGATGCACATTAACCACCTTGCACTTTGTAGTTGGAGGTCGACGAATGCGATACACCATGTCGTTAATCCTGTTAACTACCGTATATGGACATTCCCAAGGTTTCTGAAGTTTTGGAGAAAGCCTCTTCTTTCTATGTGGATTGTACAGCCAGAGACAAGTTATCCTTGAATGAAAAGAGTTCCATTTGTTTTACTATCGTATCTCGTTTTGGTTCTCTCGCTTGCTAAGTTGATGTTATGTCTGACTGAGTGATGGATTTCTTGTAGTCGTTGTATTTCTTGTACGTATTGTGCAGTGGAAACAGGCATTGCTTCGGGCCGACCATATAAAAGGTCACGGAGAAGACGTAACTCTTCCAAAGAGCATCATGGAAGGTGTCTGTCCAGTTATCTCATGCACTGCTGTTCTGTAAGCCAACAAAAGGAGTGATATATCGCGATTCCAGTGACGTTAATGGTCTTCGACAAACAATGCTAGATGTTGTGCAGTTGTCCTATTAAATATCTCAACCATTCCATCCGACTGAGGGTTTAGGGGTTTCTGAATACCTAATAATTGGCAGATGCCTTTAAACACTTTGGATTCAAAATTCCGTCCTTGGTCAGAGTGGAGTTGCAGAGGTACTCCATACCTACAAATCAAGTTATTTAATATCATCTCTGCAACTGTTGTTGCTTTATGGTCTTGAATGGGATAGACCTCAGGCCACTTCGTGAAATATTCCATTGCCACTAATAAATAGCGATTTCCATCATCAGTCGTAGGAAATGGACCTATTATTCAATGGCTATTCTTTCAAAAGTGGCACCAACATTATCGTTTTGGTTCTCTCGCTTGCTAAGTTGATGTTATGTCTGACGGAGTGATGGATTTCTTGTAGTCGTTGTATTTCTTGTACGTATTGTGCAGTGGAAACAGGCATTGCTTCGGGCCGACCGAAGCGTCTTCTCTGTGACCTTTTATAGATTACCCCGACTCCTAGTCTTAGGGCATTTAATTTTACAGCTTACCCCGACTCCTAGTCTTAGGACCTTTCTTTGCTGCACAGGCCTCACATTGTCTACACCATCTTTCAGCGTCTGCCCTACTTTTCAACCAATGAAATCGTTCCCTGGCCTTAGCTAATGTCTTTATTAACACCGACGTGTCCTCCAGTGGCACTATCATGCACACCTTTCATCACTAGTTCCATTCGGTAGCGAAGAAGGATTATCTGCCAACGGATCAGCCGTCCTGTGGGATTTTCTCATCTTCTGTATAATACACCGTCTTTCATTTCTAAGGAGTCCCACTGTGCCCAGTAACGTTTGGTAGTTGGACGAGAACCTCGAGATTTGCTTCTAATATGGTCTTACATCATATTTTTCAATCAAATCCATTATTGGCCTTATATCTTTATCGTTTAGTTAGGCCTTTCTAATTTCAATTCGACTCCAGATGTTAGGAGTATCACTGTTTGTTTGTGTCGATGTTATTTGTCTTATTGGCATTACCTCTTTTGTTCCAAATTTCAACTCTGCATTATAGCAATGTTTACAATTGTCAATACATGGATATCTGGAAAGAGCATCTGCATTCCTGTGCATTTTACCACTTCGATGCTCGAGGGTAAAATTGTATTCTTATAACCGCTGTATCCACCTAGTGATTTGTCCTTCAGGGTTTCTAAAGTTCAGTAACCACCTGAGTGCAACATTATTAGTGCATATAAGACATTTCTGGCGATATAGATAATGATGAAAATGTTCTATTACTTTTACTATTGCCAGTAGTTCTTTTCATGTGACAGAATAATTTCGTTCCGGTTTAGGTAGAGTTTTGCTAAAGTATGCAATAACCTTTTCTTGTCCGTCTTGTTGTTGTGAAAGTACAGCACCAACTACTATGTTACTTGCGTCAGTATCTATTATGAATTGTTTTCCAGTTTGTGGATATGCTAACACTGGTGCTGTGGAAAGAACTTGCTTCAACTGTTGAAAGGCTACGTCACGTTCGGTGGTCCACATGAACCGCTGGCACTCCTCTGTCAGACAATGTAATGGCCTTGCAATGTTGAAGATACCATTGACAAATCTTCTATAGTAGTTGCAAAGTCCAATAGAACTACGAAGTTGATGAACATCTTGGGATGGAGGCCAGTCTCTTACAGCTTCTATCTTACTAGGATCAGTCTTAATCCCTGATGTAGTGATGACATGACCTAGGTAATTAACTTCTTGCTGCAACAGTTTACACTTTGTCTGTCTTAATTTCAGCTTGGCTGACCTAAGTTTTTCAAACACTTGACAAAGATTTTTCAAATGTTTTTCAAAAGTCTTTCCAAGGACGATGATGTCGTCCAAGTAAACAGTCAGACCAAGACAAACCTTTGAGCACCGACTCCATTAGTCGTTCAAACGTTGCAGATGCATTACAAAGTCCAAATGGCATCACTTTAAACTTACAAAGTCCATTTCCTGTAGTGAAAGCTCCATTACCAGATAGAGTGCCCAGTGTATCATCAATCCTGGGTAAAGGAAAGCAGTCTTTCTTTGTTATATCATTCAATCTACGGTAATTTACACAAAATCGGGTAGATCCATCCTTTTTGTTGACAAAAACCACTGGTGATGTCCAGGGACTCTGCGATGGTTGTATAATGTATTGAGCTTCCATGTCCCTTATGAGTTGTTCTGTCTCCTCTCGTTTTGCCAATGGAAGCCTTCTTGCCGGTAGATGGACTGGAGGAGAATCACCAGCATTCATCTTATGTTCTGTCAGGTTAGTATGGCCATAATCATTTGATGTATCTGAAAAAATGTCGGAAAACTTTTTCAGTGTATTCTCGGTATTATTTCAGTGTATTCTCGGTTAGCAGCTTGGTCTTCAGTTAATATTCTTTTTGTTTCTCTCCATAAGTCAGTAGGATGAGATGGGATATCTGTATAGTGTTGGTTTGAGTCAATAACTTGTATTGTGTCTATACTTGTTACCCAAGTAATAGGTTCACACATTGCTAATTCTTCACCCTTTTTAAATATTCTATTGGATTTGTTACAGTTCATCACTCTGATAGGAATCTGTTCTTTATCTACACTGACAAAAGTCCTTGCAACCAGGATACCACGAGCCAAAGCTCCTTTACCAGAGGCATCAGTGACTGCCAATCGGAAGGCCCCAGAAGTCTCCGCCTGATGTTCACGGACTATAATTTCACTTTGTGGTGAGATCTCTATGTCTTCTGTCACTAATATTGGGGTCACGCTTGATAAAGAATCAGCTGTTCGGCTAAGCAGAGGGATCTCTTCTGTCTTCTAGATGAGTTGGCTGTCACTGGGTCTAATGTTGAAAGCATGTTTCTTTAGGAAATCATGATGTCAGCGATGTAAACAGGATGGCGTATCACACAGATACCAACTCTAATGTTGAATTCTATATTTCCATGGACTTTAGCACGATCTCCAGGGGCTGTTTGTAGGATTATATTAGACTGTGTAAAATTCCAGTTTGGGTGAGGTAATATCTTCTTTATTATATCCGTTCTGAGTAAAGTTACATTTGACCAGTGTCGACTATCATACGGCAAGGTAGTCCATTTATTGGTCCATCAGCTACTAATCCGTTATTATCACCATGTAGTGTTGAAACGTGGGCGACTTCCCCTGGGGCCAACCAATCAACAGTCAGCCTTTGCCCTTCACGTTGCTTCTGCTGATTTTGTTGTCTGTTAGATGTGTTTGAATTTTTTATCCACCACCTTTTGCAGTTGACTCGAATGTGTCCAGTCTTGCCACAATTCCAACACTGAATGTTTGTAGAAGTTCTTGGAGAGAAACCTTTAAACTCTTTCAAAACGGATAATATTGCTTTGGTTAGTTCTTTCATTTCACTATCCTTTTCTACAGTTTCTTCTGCACTCACAAATCTCACTGTGTGTTTGTTCGCTTGGGAGGAAAGCCTGGAGCACTAGCCTGTACCACAGCAGACTTTAAAGTTTCACCTTCCAACATCCTCAGAAATTGCTGATTCTCAGGGTCAGCAATAGCATCAAAAATTGAAATTGAGCTAAGTTGTCTTGAATTTCTGGTGGACAGTTACTATAAGCCAATCTAGCTAGACGTTCGATATCACTAGCAAGTTCTTGCAAATTTTCCCCACTCTTCTGCATGCGATGTTTAAATTGAATCATATCATATTTTTTTAAATAACTATCGCCAAACTTGAGTTCTAATGCAGAAACCAGATTTTGATAATCAAGTCGTTTTTCTTCTGGAACAGACTGCAAAACTTCCGCTCCAGAAGTTTTTAAGGAAGCTGCAACAAAACTGGTTTTCTGGAATTCATTCCATTCATTAGCTTCAAACTGTGTTTTAAATACTGACCAATATTATTGACCATCATATTTCGAAGGTTTAGTTGCATTTCTAGCGATATGTGCAAAAACATTATTTTCACTAAGATTACCATTATCAGAAGAAGAAGGCAACGTTTCATTCCTTAAAATCTGAAACTGGCGTTATAATCAGTTTTTACAATTTGATATGAATAATATAAGTTAACACTATCAAGATTCATCTTTTACACTCTCAATTTCAACCATTAAACTACTATATTGTCTATTAAGTTCGGTTTTGATGTCCTTACACTGATCAGCAATCTTACCAATTTGAGAAAACATTTCAGCTCAAGACTCATTACGTTTTGTAGCCATATCGGTTTTCATATTATCCTTTCAGTATATTTCATATTTTCAGTATATTTCATATCAGTCATCATTTTATCTAGTAAGATCACAAATATTACTGTTTATGTCATTATTTTGGCTGGCTATTTCAGCTCTCAAGTTATTATTTTGGCTGGCTATTTCAGCTCTCAAGTTATTATTTTGTGCAGCCATTTCGGCTTTCAAGTCATCACTTTGTCTAGCAAGGTCACCAATTTTGCTGTTTATGTCATTATTTTGACTAGCAAGTTCACTAATTTTACTGCTTTGGGCAGCTATATCACCTTTAATATCAGTCATCAGTTTTATTAACTCATCCATACTTCTAGTAAAAGGCATTCAATTAAATTATCCCAATAATAATTTAATAAATTAAATTACACCAATTGATATGAATTCAAAGAGATGAAAAGTTAACGTGAGTTCATAAAATAGCATATATGTATACTAAACTAAAGTATGAATGAAGTAATTTATTACAAAGGCACAAAAGTTATACAAATTAATTATAGTAAATTTTTCTATATATAGTAAATTTTCCTTTTTATGGTTTGACTTTATACTAAGAGGAATAGAAATATCCTCTTAGTATAAAGTCAAACCATAAAAAGGAAAATTTACTATATTTAAACTAGTTCTCAATGCTTAACCACAGTGCTGTCGATATTCAGTTCCTACGACAAAATAAAATCTTTTACTTTGTAACATCCAACAAGCAAACTAAATTATATTGAATTTCATTTGTTTTAGAGGACTACCTTAATAATGCTTTATACCTTATAAGATGCGAAATATCTAACGTTGGTCTCTCCTGATAGAAGACTCAAAAGTAATTTTACTGTTGAATCTCTTTCACCACCGGAACCAGACTCATCTTGAATAAAATGTTAACAGTCTTCTTCCGTAGTATCACACAATACTAACGTAATACAACATATTCTTGTTTCGTCACTAGTCCACTACATCTTTTTTTCCTTCCACAATTCTTACTATTCAAAGCATTATCGTTCTAAACAGTTGATAACGTAATTGTCACGCTGAAGCATACGGGAGCGTTCATAACACATCTTGCAGAAGCCCATTGTAGCACGTTCATCTGTCGTAACAATATTTACCACTTTTCGAGGATAACTTTGCTAGACATAGTATAAGTTTTAGAGTGTCATGGCAGAAATTGACGAATAAATAGCATTTTCAAAAAAATCCAGGAAATATTAAAACCTTAATCACCATTCGATCTGTTTAATTATTGTTTCAGTAAATCAAAATAGCATTCCGATCGGTGAATACAGGATGGTAGGGATGTTAGTCACTTCTTCCTCTCTTTCACTAGTAATATGTGAAGTAAATCCTTTCCTATTGCACGGATCACAGAACGATATTTAGACCACCGTAACTTGACATGTGTCGACTTTTAACGTCTTCTTCAGAAGTTGGGTAAACAGTTCTATTTCCGAGATTATAATCGTGTGGGTTGTTGTGCGGCTGCGAGGTATGGTTTACAGCGGGTGGCGTTGTTACGGTTTCCTGGTCTTGCTCATGTGCCTCAGGTTGGGGTGGGGTGTCGATGGGATTCCCATGGGTGGGGTGGGTGGTAAATTTCCTCGTTGCAGCGAGCTTCTCTATTTTGGTATATCACCAGTTGTTCAGCGATATCCAATTGAAATTTTGTCGGGTGGGGGGGGGGGGGCACAAATAATTTTTTTCAGGTCAAAGTGTGTGTCCATTCCGGTAATAGAAACCATTCTTGCCATTGAAGTGGTTTGTTTTTTAAATCATACATCCCTTTCGTGTTCTTCTATCCGAGTTCAACAGGTTCTTTTCGTTTTGCCATACTGAGGTTTATTGTTATTGTTGGTGTTTTCATATAACGGTATTTTATATATTCCTGTATTTTCGTTCTGCTCCCGATCTGTTTTAATTATATTAATTACAGTGTCGCTGGTTTCTATTGGCACTATGTAATTTTAAGGTTGCATTGCATTTTTCAATGAATTTGCCAGCCATAGGGATGTTTGGAATCCCTGTGGTGGACTTATTCTTTTATTGCTGCGTTGGTATCGTTTGGGATATTTTTTGCCAAGTTTGTCTTGCCATATTTTCGGCAAGTTTTAATATTTTTATCGGGTAACCAGCATTTTGAGCATCCGAGTATATTTTTTCTTTTTCTTTTTCATAAAACTGTGGTGTGGACGCATATCTCATATTTCTGAGGAATGCAGCTTTTAGTTAAATTTTGTGGGCTAGTAGCTGTTGGGAGGAGTATGGGATGATAATGGGTGGCGGTGTAGGCTTATGGCAGACTTCAGACAATCTGAAGGGTGGTTTCTAGAGATAAAGATACACTTCTGTAAAATGGCATTTCGACTCTAAAGTATTTTACTGAGAAGAAATATTTGTTTCATTTCTCCAAAATGAATTAGGGGGATAATTATCTGGCAAAATTTTTTTTTAATTTATGTTGAAATAAAAAATAGTTGGGAAGTTCAGATATTAGGTAATAATTTTATTATTGAGATACGCTAACATATGCACATCCATTGTTTCTTCGGCGAGAGGGGTGAGGAGTGATTCAGTCGATATCTCGCCAGGCTGGTAATATGAAGTTCCCATGTTCGAGTCCGAGCTGGACCAGTTTGAGATTTATCTGCGCCAAAACTCTCCCGCCCATCCGTCGGATGGGATATTAAGCCATGGCCGTGTGCAGGAGAATAATACCCTGTAAGTTAAAGTACATGATGTATGGCCTTGAGGGGAGGCTACCCATCTCTCTCCCAAAAGCTGCTCCACTGGGTCCTCTCCCCCAACCTTCTCTGAGCCCTCGTGATACTTGTGACCTGGCCATTTAACCCATTGTGTGCAAAAAAGTATCTCTCAGAGTTAGATTACTTCTGCCCGGCGATGGCAGATGATTTATTTAGCTAAACTATCGTTCTATATCACATCTGTTGCATAAACTAAGCAGTGTTAATGCTACCTTTCTTATCTGAGGATAACAATCCAAAATTTAAGAATATCCAAATCTTAGTTTTTGGTTGAGGATCTAATAAATAATCAAAGAATTTTGAAGTAATCAAGTCATCGTCCACGTCGACGAATTGTTTGAATATAATAATATGCATTTGGATTAAGCACAGATTTACTGTATCTAGATCAGATGCCTTTCTCCAGAAATTCGTAACAGATGTATGAAAGTTTCTATTAATTGTACCTATCCATTTAGAAGATAGAACTTCAGAAAACTATTTCTTAGCTGAAATGATTGTATTTAACCACATTTATTCTCATAACAGTTTTACAAGTACGAAATCAATCTTTTGTTTTTTATAAAAAAATGCAAAAACTATTATGAACTGCACATCCTTTTATATTTTTGCATTTAACCAGAAAATCTTATCTGTTTTTTACAGGGGGGGGGGGGTAAAAACCGGGTGAGATCGGGTTAAACCTAAAAACTCATACGCTATCTATACATTATCCAGGGATCGAATCCAAGATCAGTGATCAAACACGCTAGACTCTCTGCTGCTCCAGAAGGAAAGGACTTCGGTTTCTTCATGACTTCTAATCCTGTACAGTGTTTGAATGTAAAAATATTTAAAGGCCTCAAAATATTTTTAATGACAACGTGCAGTACTATAAAGATTGACTTGGATGATAAATACTTTGTGAATTATACATACAGGGTGTTTCAAAACTCTCTGTACAAATTTCAATGGGAGATAGGGAGCACAAAGACAAACCTCTTTTGTCTATGAATGTATGTCCGCTGACATAACTCTTCGGTGCTCGAGGGCACTGACAGGATTGTCCTCAATTTGCCGTAGGATCTCTTCGTCCATGCCAGGAGTACGCATGGTTCTCTCCCGACCAGTGTCATGCATGTCTCCATGGAATGTTCCAGTTTCTCGTAGTTGCTGGTATAAACGCGCAAATGTTTGGGGGTTTGGCACACGTCTATTTGCGAAGTGCTGTCAGTACAACCTCACAGCAGCTCTTCCTATTCCAGTGGCAGCCGCATACGCCAGATGCATGTCAGCCATCTCAGGTGTCGTGAAACACTCCATGTTACACGTAATGTGTCTGATTTAGGAATGCCGACGGCAAACACAAGTCCGTTCTCCGTTTCCACTTCGCCTCTCTAGCCAATTGCAGTGCCGCCAAACAGCGCTCTCTAGCACCGAAGGGTAACATTAGCGGGCACACATTCACTGATGAAAAAATTTGTCTTGGTGTTCCCTATCTCACATTGAATTTTCTGCAGAGAGTTTTGAAACACCCTGTATAATATACTTACTTTAGTTTCTTTGTTGCTGCACAACACAGCAACCAACGACAAGACCCGGTTCCGCCTTTCAGCACTACCAGTTAAGGAATTGCCGTGTACTATCTACTTGTCAGGGGAAAGGCTACACCATATAGATGCATCTCATCCCCAACAAACCCTATGGCGAGCAGTCCTACAGAAGGAAAGCTCATCCATCTGTCAAAACCTAAATTTACTCTGTTCCCCGGTTAGCCATGAAAAAAAGATATATGGATCCAGGTTTGCTCGGCTCCCGGGGTGGAGACTCTTAGTGGGACCCAGACTTTGAAAAGAGCCCTTGCCTACTAGGGCACCACTCCGTTCTGCAGGGCCCTTGAACTGCTCCACTGAGCACCTGATTTTGAGGTCTTGGCACTGTCCAACCGGGTCACTAAACCGGTCAGCAATGCCTTCAAACTTGGTTGGTCTTGGCTCTGTCCAATCAGAGGACCAGACCAGTCGGCAGAGTCTTCGATCGGTTGCTTAACTTGAAACAACAAGTATTAATGAATTTGTTCGATGGATGGGGATATGAGATAAAATCTAGAAATGAAGGAGGGCCAAGGGTTATGAATCTTGATAAAGACCATGTACAGGAAAAAAACAGAGAGGATGGAAAATGGTAAGGGGATGGCTCATGTCTAAGGCCACGTCAGCGGGTCCCGACCTATGATCAGAAACGAACGGAAAAGACAATGGGCGAATAAAAATACAAATTTCCATTTAAAAGATTAAAAGACATTATATTAGATATCAATTTTTTTAAAAGACATATAATTAGATATCAATTACACGCTTGGCTACTGATCAAAGAGACTTGGGTTCGAGCCCCTTGTGAGCCATGGCTGTTTGTGTCCTTTTCTGTCTGTCTGGTCTGTGAGGTCCCGTAATCCTCACAGACTTTCTACTATGGCTATATACAGGGTGATTCAAAAGTAAAGGTAGGTCAGGAACAACTGTAAAGACAAACTGTAAAGGTAGGTCAGGAAAACAAACCATTTTTACATAGGAACATATAGTCACAAACGCTACCCGATTGTGCTAGAGGGCGTTATTTGCCAGAAATTGAGTTGGGCAGCTCACTCATCATTATTCGAGTCGTTGACGTTGCGGGAGTAGGATGCATCGTTACAGTAATACTGAGATGACAGATATGCATTTAGCTTATGGGGCAGCGAATGGAAACGGGCCAGCCGCAGTGCGATTGTATCGTGAACAGTTCCCAAACTGATGCGTGGCCCATCATTAAAAGTTTGAGCGTTTGCACCACAGATTATGTTAATCTGGATCTTTCGAAGTAAACAGCCATTGTGGTCAGTACCGAACGACATGCACACCTGTCATGGAAGAAGAGGTCTTACATGAAATTGAACGCAATCCAAGTACAAGTACATGAGCTATTTCGCATCACATTCGTGTACCTCAACCTAGCATGTGGCGAGTATTACACGAGGAGTTGTTACACCCTTTTCACATGCAATGGGTCCAGTCATTAGAAGAAGGAGATGACCACCCGCGTCTGGAATTCGTACGTTGATTTTTGCAAAAATGTGTCGCACAGCCGGAATTTCCAGCGTTGGTTCTCTTCACCGATGAAGCTATCTTCTTACGTGAGGGTGTTGTTAATGTTCATAATTTGCATGTGTGGGTACATGACAATCCACGAGCTACACGCCCCCTTGCTGCTCAACACCGGTTCACCATAAATGTTTGGGCGGGCATTGTTGGAGACTGTTTGCTTGGGGACTATCATCACGACTAGACGGGCGTAGTTATCGGATATTCCTGGAGGAGGTCTTGCCAGAACTACTGCAAGATGCTCCTGTATCTGTGCGCTGATGCATGTGGTTTCAGCACGACGGGACACCCGCACATTTCACCTTGGTTGTGTGCGAGTATCTCAACAGAACCTTTCCTGTGCGATGGATTGGCATGAGCGGACCTGTCGCTTTGCCACCAAGATCACCCGACTTGTCCCCCATTGATTTCTTCCTCTGGGGATTACCTCAAAGGCCTTATGTACTAAACCCCCGTAGCCTCTGACGCTTACATCGTCGCAAGAGTCGTTGAGGCAGTAGCACGTGTCCGCGAGAGGCATTTTTGAACACGTTCGCCGATCCATGTGTCGACGTTGCGAGGCATGTATTGCTGCGGATGGAAAGAACTTTGAGCACTTCCTCTGAAATTGTAAACATGATGTCTAATAAACATGTTGTTAAAGCTTAGTTGTATTCCTTTATTTTTTTTATTCTTCCTGTACCTCCAGCACACTCGGGTGGCGTTTGCGGCTATATGTTCCTATGTAAAACGACGAGAAAATATCTCCTGAGAACCACTATTCTAGATGCTTAAGTGCCATCTTCGGTATTTGGTGGTATGACTATTCAAGTCATCAAGAACTTTTGGCTAACTTCTTATGTTACGAGAGAGACAGGAACGTACCCAGTGTATTGTATATCTGATGTAAGTTGTATTGTTATATACGTAAAAATTTGTATTGTTATCCACCCATTCCTATTTTCCGTGGTCCCAGGTCTTGGATTGGGACCCGCTGACTTACCTCCCCCTGCGAACTGCCATGGTTACTGGCCATGCTTTTGCCCTTTTCCATCCTCTCTGTTTGTTTTAGTCATTTGCTCAAGTGAATCACTTACTCAATTATTACCAATGTAGTTCATAAATAAATTAATGATATACAGTTTTACTCTTTTCACCCTCCCAAGTTTAGGTTGTGTGGTCCCGATAAACTCTCTCACACCACTTACTTTTATCATTGCAATCTTGCTCTTGTCTTATACGAACTCTCACACGTATCTATCTGCTTTGAAATCTAAAACATTTGTATTTGGAACTAAAAATGAATACAGTTGCATTTGGAACTAAAAATGAATACAGTTGCATTTGGAACACCAAAAATGGATTTATATAAAAAAAAAACTCATAATTTTATTACTTATTAGGATGCTTGTCTACTGATCAAAGGGACCTGGGTTTAGAACTCCGTGTAAGGCATAGAATTTTGTGTTGTCTTTCTGTTGAAGCCCCATCATCCTCCCAGACCTTTTACTACACTGAAGTGCCATTGAAATAGGGATAGGAGACGTTATCCAAATTCAGTACCGCAAGTCCCGCTTTTGCGCTCAAGCGTGGCTGAAACTATGGTCATATATAGCTGTCAGCTTTGGCTTCCTCAAGGATTCACCGTGAGAAGCGTAATGGTGCATTTGACAGAGGGCCGATCTTAGATGCCCGACGGATGATGACGATCCCGAAATTTTCAACGAATATGGATTTTCTCTTACGACAGTTTCAAAAGTGTTCCGAGAATATGAAAATTCCGTCAAAAAAACAAGCACCTGGACAAAACTGCAAAGGACAACCAGCTTTGAATGATCATGGGCTTCGCCGTCTAACCTGCATCGTACGACCGACAGGGGCCAGACATTATTTGAAATCACCTTCCATCTGAACGCGGGTTCCATCCAGGAAGTCAGTGCATGGACCGTGCAATGCTCACATCATCATCTCGGCTTCGGGAGCTGCCGACCTACGAGAGTCCCACTTCTAACTGCAACACACCAGACTCAACGCCTTTGCCTGGGCTAAAGAACATAGAAACTGGACCATCGAAAATTGGCAAAGGATAGCCTGGAGTGATGAATCCTGATTTAAACTTCATAAAGCCGATGGGAGACTGAGGGTATGGCGCCAACCGCATGAAGCCATGGATCTGCATGTCAGGTCCGAACACTACAAGCTGGTGATGGTTCAGTGATGGCCTAGGGTGTCTTCAGTTGATCGTCTGTGGAACCTTTGGTACGTGTACCGACGACTCTCAATGCATCCCGTACGTAGAACTAATGGCTGACCATTTCACCCATTTATGGCCATCATGCATCCCAATTGAGATAGCGTCTACCAGTAAAGACAATTGTTCATCTCACAGGTCCAAGTTGGCTACTGCATGGTTGCAGGAGCATCCTACTGACTTTCAAATAATGAATTGGCCACCTAGAAGCCCAGATTTAAATTCCATCGAAAATCTTTGGGATGCCGTCGAGCAGAGTGTTCGCGCCCATGTCCCATCAGCGACGACCTTGAGAGAATTGCGGACAGCTCTGGAAGATGCATGGGTCGCCATACCTGTGGAAAGATATGGCGACCCATGCATGTGGAGCTTGTGGAGTCCTTGTCTTGTCGTGTGGTGGCCGTTATCTGGCCAGAGGGGATCCAACACGTTACTAGGTTGTTATCCCTAATTCAATGGCACTTCAGTGTATGACGTTAAAATGACAGACTCCTGTCAGACCTCTCTGGCAAGCAAATGCTTGAGGGTTTATTTATTATATTATTAATTATAGCCAAGCATTTTAACCTTGAGCGGTGAAATAATTTTAGTAAATGGAAAGTTAATTATTCATGTTTTATTCTCAGCCATCTTCCACACCCCCTCTCCCGAAAAATATTCCCGTCCACCCCCTACCCCGAAACTGACTCCTGGATACATCCCTGGAGAGAGAAATGCATGTTAGCATGTATGTAAAAGTCAAAGACAACGAATCTATTGATTTGATAATAAAGATTGATTTACAAAACATTAATAGTAACCGACGTTTATCTGTATCTGGGCAATCGAAATCAAATTTTAGCTTATCTGATCAACAAACAGTCTTGAGTTCTATGTATTTTATGAATACAGATGCAGAAGAAGTCTTGAATTTAATTTCAAATTTAGATACAAATAAAGCTGTAGGATACGATACCTTAAATGCAAAAATACTATAAATAACAGTTAGACATAAATTAGATTTATTAGTTTATATCATAAATTTATCAATGGAAACAGTAGCCTTTGTAGACGATTTTAAATTTTCTATAACTAAACCAATCTATAAGTTTAACATAGATATAACAGAGATGATTATAATAATTATCAATCTGTTGCAATTTTACCAATCTTCCCTAAAGTCATTGAAAAAATAGTTTAAAAAAAGAGTGCTTAGTTATTTGGATAGCATTGAATTTTTTTTGCAAAAAACCAGTTTGGTTTCCGTGAAAATTGCAGTACGTCTCACGCACTAATAAAATAAATGAATTGATTTATAAGGGCATTAATAATAATTAAAAGATTATTGGGGTTTTTTAGACACCAGAAAAGCATTTGACTCGATTAATCATAAAACACTTTTACATAAGCTGAAATTTTATTGTTTTCATGGTGTAAATATATGATTGGTTTAAAAGTTTCTTTGAGAATAGAAAGCAAATTGTGATTATTAACAATTTTTAAAGTGAAACATTATTGACTGTAAGTGGAGTCCCATAGGGACTGTGTTGGGCCTTTACTTTTTCTCATATATATATATATCAATGGGTCTGTAAATGGTAGCTAGGTAGTCACTGGAAGGAGAGCTAAGCACCAATCCCCTGTGGTGATGCATAGAACCGGCCAGGCCTAGCACCTAATGTCCGACCCCGCCTTCTCGTGGTGCAGACCGTTAGTACCTTTCAAAAGAGATACTCTCTTGTGGAAGTGAACGGAAGGGGAGGACTGCCAGATTAGTGTGGCCTACTGATCTGGACAACTATGGCTACTTTTCTTTTTTTTCTACCCTGCTGAGGAGTGGTCAACCACACAGGGTCCTGGTGCTGACCATATAAACCCACACACTGGACAGATATATGGCTCTGAGCTTGATTATTGGTCCTGATTTTGCTGCACTGGCAGGCTTCTGTGGAGGGAAAATCGTCCGCTGTGTTTTCTGTTTGTTTGTGGGTTAACAGCCCCAAGTGAATAGATTCACAGGATATGTTTATCAGCTGGTGGATAATTCTGAGCAGAGGTCATCGCAGGCACCTGAAATCTTTGCTTCTATTGGCATCTTCAAATTCTACATTGGAGGAAGTCTTCCAGTGTAGATGGCTTCAGCCTTTAGTAGTGGGGGAACGGGTCTTTGTCCCATGTCTGCGATTAGGGGTCTGTTTGATATTGTCGGCATTCCCTCTCTCAATAAACATAGTTTCTTCAAACATCCCACTAACTATTTTCTCTCCATAGGAAGCTGGAATGTGAGGACTCTGCACAGAGCTTTTTCTCTTGATGTCCTCACACAAGAATTCCACCATTATAATTTAGATATTCTTGGCTTGCAAGAGACCAGATGGACAGATAAAGGTCAGATTCTTAAAAATAATCTTAAATTTCTCTTTTCAGGGGGGAACGACAATAAGCATCACCAAGGCGTGGGTCTGCTTCTCAGCAGATATGAGTAGGGGGAAAGTGGGGGTTCTGAGCCAGAGGCGGAGCTATGTTAATCCTATGGGCTCCGCCTCCCATGTCTTTCAAGCTGGAGGCGGAGCACATTGGTCAGAATTCTCGTTGTTTTTAAGACTGAAGTCGGACAATGGTGAATAAAATACCACCCTCCAGTAATGTATTAATCTGAAATTATTCAGTTAAATTGCAGATAATCCACTCGTAATTTTCACCAACATCCATCTTGGTTTCCACAAATTTTTTCGAGTCCACCATTTAGAAACCTGACATCACCACAAACTCCCACGATTTTACCGTTAGTCCACCATCTTAGTTTCTAACCTCATCCGAAATTACTAAGTCCAGACTCCGCCATCTTGGTTCCTGACATATTAATTAAATGCTTATCAGAAGTTCCATGCCCCTTTATTAAACCTCCCCTATCAAAAAAAAAAACTGTTACCTCCTCATTAATTAACCCATTATCGAAAGTCCCTTTCCCCTTTTATTAAAAAAAAAGAACCCCTCTCTTTTCCTCTGATTCCATCATTTTGGCATCCCCTGTGGTTGCGTCATCCTCCTACAGCGTGAAGTAAGTCCACCATTTTGAAATCCGACGTCACCGAATAGCAGTCTGCCTTTTAAAATATTTTTACCCAGTAGCATTGTTTCTTTTCATTTACTGCGGGACAGTCTTTTAAATCAGTTTCTGCGGGATAATCCTCCTTTCAGTATAAATACGACAGCCATCAGTCAGAATCCTCATTCTCTTCTCAGACGTTCGCAGTGACGGTTCTCTGCTTCTCCGTGATTTTTACAACTGTTAGAAGGCAATAGTGATAGTTCTCCACGTCCTCGTGTAATATCGATTATTTTACAACTCACTGCTACATAATGTATCCATGTGATATATGTGAGAAGGCGTTCACGCTCCAGAAAAATCTCATTCGTCATATGAGAAATCACGATGGGAATAACCTGTTTAAGTGCTCTGAGTGCGAATCGACATTCTCAAGGAGAGATGACGTCCGACGTCACGAGTTATCCCACACCTCTAGAAAAACCTACAAATGTGAAGAATGTGCCATGGAGTTTGGAAGAAAAGACAATCTTTTACGACATCAAAGAAAGCCCCACAATAATAAGCGAAAACGTTCTGAAGATGAAAGGATTCCCCAGAAGAAACAAAAACCAGACCCTGAAGACCCCTGTCAGTTTACAGAAGAAATGAAAAGGACCCTATCAACACATAAACTGCCGGCAACGGAAGAAACATCTGTTGACCTCACCTTTTTCCTCGAGTCCTCACGGCAGTTACTCCTAACTCACCTGAAAGAAGAATTGGCCTCGAAAGGTAGCATTAAATGGTACCTTGTCGTGCAAGTGCGCTTCAGGCGAAAAGTCTCCCCTTCTACCTTTGAACACTGTACCCCGTTTTTCCGAAGTAACTGTGTCACAAGTCTTCCTACATCATCCCTAAACAGAGAATTGGATTCAGCGTGTAAGAAGATAAAGATCTCATTTGAAGAATTTGAAGGAGCACATAGTGGATGGACACTGGATGCCGTACTCCACGCTGAAATGAACATTGGAAAATATATCCCTCTTGCAGGATCTAGTTATATCCCTACTCCAAGAGAATTACTATTAAAACACGCTATTGTGAATGTATGTAATTCCGACCAAAAATGTTTTGTCTGGTCTGTTTTAGCCTCTTTGTATCCTGCCACAGATCATTCGCAGCGCCTTAATAACTATATACATTTAGAAGAAAAATTAAACACATCTGGCTTAATTTTCCCTGTTACAATAAATCAAATATCTAAATTCGAAAAAATGAACAACATTTCTGTCAATGTTTTTGGATATGAGAAAGAGGTGTTCCCACTCTACATCACACCATTCAGATTTAAAGCGCATACAAATCTCCTTCTGTTATCGGATGATGAAAAGCAGCATTATTGTGCCATTAAAAATATGAGTAGACTTCTCAGTCCTCTCACTAAACATAAATGTCAGGCTTTCTATTGTGATTACTGCCTTCACCGTTTCAAAAATGAATCACTCTTGAAGGATCATATCCCCTATTGTCAAGAACATGGGCCCCAGAGAGTAGAATTTCCAACTGAAGAAGAAAAATGGCTGAAATTCACAAATTTCAAGTTTCAGCAGCCCGTTCCATACGTGATTTATGCCGACTTTGAATCATTCCTAGTGAAAGTGAACACTTGTATGCCTAACCCTGAAAAATCTCACACCACTATCACAGCAAATCCACAGGGTTCATGATTTGCTGTGATATTCCGACCTAATATATTATGTTATAAAATCTACAAAAGGCGTATATCAGTTTTAATTTCTTTTATTGGATATCTTTTAATACATTGTTTTACATTTTTAATACTAATACAGAATTTTAATGCAAATTTTAATACAAGTCTTCAGGTACACAAGTCTTGGAAAGTATTTTACAGAAGTCTTCAGATATCTTCAATATGAAGTCCATTCAAATAACTTCCTTTTCTTACGTCGGACGGGAACAAAGTCGCTCATTGGAGGGGGAGCAAAAGTCTCTGCTATGGCTTGTCTGGGAATGTTTAGCTTTACTTCATGGGGGATGGTAACCTTTACTTCGTGGGGGGTTTCCAATTGTCGATTAAATAACAGGTAATTTTTCAATACAGCCAGGTACTTTTCAGTTTTATCAGCATCGTCAGACTCCAATATTTTCTTCATCTCCGTGTCTAAATCACACACTTTTTTTCTTATGTTTTTCCTCTGCACTGCTTTCACAGAAATCATTTTTTTCTAAATAACGAGACCAGCAGGGGTAGGGCAGCAGTCAGCAGGGGTATAATGAACCCTGAACCACGCTGTAGGAGACGTTTCTTGTGACGTACAGATGTACGTTTGGAAGCTAGACTTCTTATGACCGTCTTGTGCGGGCGTAAATTCTTTAATACTTGCTGAGAGACAGGTATATTTCCTTTTAAGAAATTGGAACACACTTCACATAGAGCATACATCTGGGGATCGGAGATATGTTTCAACAGCGCAGTACGCTGCTTTCCCCCAAGTTTAGGTAAACACTGAAGGAACGGACCTTGAGATTTAACTTTCATTTGGAACGTAAAGTATTTCAGGATCTTCAGATGGAAGAATCTTGGCACGGAGCCTTTCAGTATCTAACGTTCTGGGATGGAGGTCCACGCACAAATAGCCACAGGTCGCTTGTGTAGCTAGTCTATAAGCATCGGTCAGGAGTTTGGATTGATGTGGAAATACTTGTCTTGCCAGGTGCGTTATTTGTGAAGCATCCCGACAGTTGCGAAATAAAAACATGTAGTGAGCATTGAGTGATATAGTCCTCGAATGTCTTCCCTTTAAAAACAGATTTTGCAAGATCAGGACAATCGTGATATTTTTATGATGACCTCCACGAATAAACAATTGAGATATGCGTTCGCTGGCTACAGACTGTTCCATCAAGTCATCCAGCACCAGAAGCGTAGGTCTGAGGGGATCAAATTCCAGATCTACAGGTAGTCCTTCGTAAAATTCCACCGTTTTCTTGAATGGTTCAAAGGCAGGTTGCCATTCCCCGTAGCAGTAAACGACACGTTGGGGTGGGGATTCGAATACTTGAGCGGCTTCTTTGATGAGTTTCAGAGTGAAAGTCGTCTTTCCACACTGTGAAGGAGCAGCAATTATAATATTTGAAGGAGTGCGGAGAGCCATCGTACCACCATGCAGTCGTTAAAGTCTACTCGACACGTGTAATCACGATGCAATACTGTGGGAAGAGTCGAACCACACGCTCTTTTAAACAGGAAATACAGACAGTGAGCTCCGCAAGTGTCTCCCAGGGGGTCCTGCAGAGGTATCGAAGGATGTAAGACGTGACGTATGCCTAGTCGACTGTAGTATTCTTGCATGGAGGTATCGGGACTCGTACCCAGGGGGTCAAAGTGATCCACGTGCATTCCTTTCTTGTAAACTGCTATCCAGTGGGTTCCAGGCATGGAGGACGGATCGGTATTGTAGATAAACAAGGCTTCTGACTGATTGATTCTGCGTGGTAGTCTGTCACGTGGAAAAACACCGAGACTTGTGGGTAACATCGAGAGGATGGATTCTAACTGATAGGTATTCATGAGCTATAGTCAAACAGGATTTTACGATCCAGTGGGATTTCCAGCAGATTCTGGTATTCTGCATACAGGATCACAGTGACTGATGTGGGTAGTGGTCTGGCAAACTTTAATTCAACTCTCACACTCCCACTCTTTATTAAAGAAAATACTTGATTGCATTCACGTTGCTCGGGGGTCAATTGGAATCCAAACAATGTAAAACCTTCTCCATAGGCTTTTCGCGATAAGTTAATACCGCTATCGGATTTCCAGGCATCCACAGCTTCCAATAATCCTTGGTAACAGCGGAGATAGCGCCCATTCGCAAAGTCGGGGGTGTAGGACTGATGATCACTGTCAATGTGAAGACTGATGTAGTTTAAGTCGAAATGTTGGAAGTTGAAGGGATTTTTTTCGTACGATCCATTCAGGCTGGTACTTTCCAGCATACCCAGTACAAGCCGTACAGGGAGCTGGCCGAGAAATAAATTGTCACGGTTCACACTCGTCAGTCCCGAAGCAATGGAAAACATACGTAAATCCGTTCTTCGCAGAGGGTACTTGGCACTCTCTGAACCCAGCAGGCGAGCGTGTGCAAGGATGACACCCGAAGTGGGTTTGACTTTACGCACGAAAAATTCAGCTTCGTGTATCTGTACTTTGTAAGAGGGGTCTGCTTCACCTGTCATTAGGCAGAATTCGGGTTTGGATCTCAGCAAACGCAGTCTCAGGTCGACTTGATTGAGTAGGTAACGATCTTGATTAAACAGGTCGGCGTGGATCCACGAGATGAGTTCGATACCTGTTGGTTTGACGTACCCCTTGCGTTGATGCCACCCCTCATTCTCCCTGCTGGTCAGTTCCATTTTACCTGGGGTGTCGAGGTACCAGAGCGAGGTGCCTAGCTGACTTCGTGTGGCATCGGCCCCGTAATTCAATAGAGTCTCTAGATACGCCCTGTAGGGGTACAGGGTGTGAGAAGCACTCACGAGATGATCGTTGAGGAAGACGTCTACCTGGCTGAAGAGGGCGTGGAAGAAATGATTGCAGGGGGCAATCACTTCCGACGGTGCTGTACCATCAGATTTTACAATTTTCAAGACGAGACGTAGGTGACATCGAGATAGATCAATGTAATCGTCCGTCCCCTTCACGATGAATTCGAGTGGTGCATTACCTTCCAGGGAAGCCACAGGTAAATAATTGACATAGCAGCCTCTTTCTAATTGTGAAACAGTGGGTGGGACCAGAAACAAGTCCAGTTCTGAATTGGCACAGTCGCCAGAATCAGCGTGAATTTTCTGAATGCTCATGATGAAAACACGTCCTGCACAGTACAGTGTCTCTTCACTTTATGAACCTTGGGATGCTGACGACGACGTTTTATTCCTTTCCCTCCCTGCAGCTTTGAACTGGCACGCTGCAAGAGGTCGGCACCTGCTTCACGGAGTCCCGCTTTGGCTGCAGATTTGAAGTTTTGCCCCTGGGACATCTCTGAAACGAACCGTAGCCCACCCTTACGCAGGGTAGACAGCGCAGGTCGTACGAGAGGGCTGATGAAACGTCCGATCCTAGCAAAGATGCTTCCTAGCCCATCGCCTCTCTGATAACGAGGACCACGAAACACACCCTTCCCTGTTTGGCTCTTGTAGTAGCTCACGTAGGCGTCTGCGGAAGGGGGAACGAATTTAACCCTCATGACGGAAATGTAACTTGACTAAAACTTTACCGAATTTAAAATGCAGAGGTTCTCCTGTATCGGTACGAAGGAAGATTCTCACACTCTCGAAACTGTTCCTCGCAAGGGGGTAGTAATCGGGCTGTTGATATACTGCAACAATGGCTTCGTTATTACTGGTTCTGACGGCAGGATTCACGACACGCAACAGTTCACCGTGAGTATCACCTAACAACTGAGGAGCAATCAGATCTGAATACAAATAAATACCATACATTCCTCTGTTCATATCGATGGGATAGTCACCCGACTTTATTCAGCGGTATATCTAATTTAGCAATTCCTAGCATGTCACCTAATCCGGGGTTCGATCGAGGAAATTTAATGTAATGCGACTTGTCTGTATCCATCAATACGGTGTGATCTGCCTGTTGCTTGAAACGGTAAGCTTTTCTCAGTCTGTAGGGTAGCATCTGGTTCATTGCATCGAATAATGATTCGGCAGTTTCGTATCGTCCGTGGGGTACCTTTCGTTCTTGGAAACTACCTGGCGGGATCACGTAGAAATAACACTCGTCATCTATGTCGAAAGTCGGTGTATTGCAAAGTTTGCTGGCAAATCGTTGGTGGAAGGGTTTGTCAACTTCTCCCTCGCCGATACACAGAAGTTTACCGAAATTCGTTTTAGGAAACAACAATCCGTACCCCTCACTGGGTTTGAATACCCAGTAACCACCGTTATAGGAAACTATTATTTCTTTGGGGAGCTGAGTGGAGAGGAGAGACAACATCTCCATTCGAGTTATTTTGCCCGGTTTAAGTTTGATTTTCCTGTATTCTTCAGGGGGAGCAGGAGCGTAATATTCATACGTGTCATTAGATCCGTCCACATTGTACCAGCTCACAGGTAAGTGAACTTCTGCTAGTCCCACTTTCCATTTTCCGCTCAGTCTTAGGGGTTGTGCCAGCCGAACCGTGAAATCGGTCTGCGAATTGTTTGGGTAAATATTCTGACTAGCCGTGGAGGGTAGGGTCAGGTAGAAACTATCCATTTTTTAAGGATCCAGGAAGGTTTGGGATAACCGCGAAATTTGACCAGTGCCTTTTGACCTTTTCTCTCGATTATTTTCTCAACTGTGTAAAGTTCGGGTTCTGTCACTTTTTGAAGCTCCGATTTATAGAATGTGCCCTTCAACACTTCTCCCTCAGAATCCCTTACGACATACACAGGGGGCTGACGTTGTAACTCCTTGTCGACTATAAATATTTCTTCTATCCACAAATGCGTACCTGCCTTCTTGAAGGGTACTTTTACACTGGCTAGTCGAACCGTATCCCCTACTTTAAATGCCAGTTTTTCTTTTACTATGGTAGGATTGCGATAGAGTCGAACCCACACAACGTCCTCGTTGCGTAAGGTCACGTCCTTGGGGGCCATATCGTGTGCACTGTGAACGGTGGCATTGTATCCCCTTACAACACGCTGCAGCACGTCCAGGTAGCGGTAGGTATTGTTGCGTGTATAATATCTCCCCAGTCTCTCGCGTAGGGTACGATTCCATCTCTCCACCAAAGCTGCTTTTTTGTCGGAGTATGTAGCAAAGAACCGAATACCTTTCTTTTTCAGGAATTTCTGGAACACTCTGTTGGTAAATTCCGTACCCTGATCAGTATTTAAATTCATTGGGGATCGACCCTTGGAAAGGATTTTTTTGAAAGCCGTCACCATTTCTTTCCCCGTTTTAGCCTTCATGGCCAGCGCCCACCCGTATCTCGAGAACACATCGATGACTGTTAATATGTAGCGATACCCGTCATTGAAGCGAGTTAGATTTTTCACGACCATGAGATCGGCTTGCCATTGTTCGTCTAACCCTGTGACGTAAACTTTGTTACGAGAGAACTTTCTGCGAACAGGTTTATGTAACGTGTAGGCAGGCTGCTTTTCTAACCATTCTCGGACGAGTTTGAGTGGCAGTCCCGTATTCTGTGCTAACTTTTTTACACTACCGAATCCTCTTTCGGGGTCGAAATAATGGGACTCCAAAGTTTTGTTTTCTGCTGCACCCAGACGTCGTACCCCACCAGGTTTTGCCATTGATGTAGTGAAAGTGTAACACCTGTCACTGTAGGAACGTCACCTATAAACTGTCTGATGTCCACTGTTAAGTTACACACACGAATTTTGTATTCTCCGTCTAAGGCTTTTGACTCCCCACACTGAATATTTTTACTAGGAGCTACAAGTTCTAATACAAGTACGGCTATCGTTAACAATGTCGCGATGACACTACCCACACTAGCTAACACCTTCTTTCTCCTATCCATACCAAGACTAAAATGACACAGGATGAAAAGACAGACACATTATATAAGGTTACAATTATTTATTTAATTTATACATTTCATTTTTTGCCTCGTCGACAATAGCATTATATTTTAGATTGCAAACAAAACCAGAATCTACAAAATTCAATAGACCTCGCTTCCAGGCCGTATCCACAAATACCTGTGCTAGACCATTAATGTCCAAGTCACCAGACCACCCTACGATGGTCGGTATTTTTTCTTCGGGTTGCAGTCCATCTAACGGTATCACACGCATAAGTTCTTGCTGGAAAATATACACCAACAGCTGATGTACACACTCGGGACCCCCGAAAACAGGTCCCAACAGGAAAGGTCGAACTGCTTCGCAATGTTCTATAATGGCACTGCGGAGATGGTGATCTTTGGGAGTTCCACACACGTTTCGCACGACCCTCATCACTTCGTCTACATGGATAGCCAGTGTAAACCACTGCGACGCATTCAGAGTTATACTGCGACTCAGAACGCGAAACTGTAAAGTTCTTTGGTCGGCCGATTCTTTGATGAACTCGATACAGCGTTCGCCACCTTCGTTGCGGAACATGAACACACGTACACCGGGCATCAGGTGCCACGTCTGCTGATCGGGACCGATTTTCACTTGGTCCTCTATGTGGGGGACAGCAGCACACAAAGCCTCCCATTCAGATATGGAGAGGGTAACTCCCACTGGTGTAGGGTAGATGAGTTCGCCATTTTCATATTTCTTGTAGCGGCGTACGTGCACAGAAACCTTATTTTTGAACAGCGAAGGCACGATGTAAACATCTTCACTGAGACACCACACATCTGGATTGCTAGCCTGCATCGTGAACAATGACGCACCTGAGGGTTGGCCCCTATTTAACTAGAGAGAGCAGCCACCTAGGACAACCAATCAGGACCTATAGTTTTATCAGGAAATATAATAAGCCAATAGGAGATGGTTGGACTTTGTGATTGAGGATTGCATCATCCCTTTCTATGCAATTATTCTGAGTCTTCCATCAGCCGATCCCCGGGAAGGAGGTGGGCTTAAAATATAGGTAGGTCGACCGGGGGGTCCGAAAACGAGAAATTAGAGTGAAAATAAAGGGTTTTTGGGAAAATAGTACTTCTCACTGTCAACAGATGGCGCCACTGAGGGGGGAGGGGGAAAGGGGGGTTAATAAAGGGGAGGAATTATTAATAAAGGGGCGTGGCCTGTTACGTAATGATTATGTAATGATTACGTCATGTTACGTCATAGGGACGTGACCGGAAGTGGGCGTGGCGTGTGACATCATAGGGGCGTGACCGGGAGTGGGCGTGGCTTGTGACGTCGTAGGGGCGTGACCGGAAGTGGGCGTGGCTTGTGACGTCATAGGGGGGAAAGCACTGTGCGTGGGGGGGACTGGGTTGAGAACCCACTACTGATATGCTAGTGATGCTCTTCTAGGATATGAGTGCATTAATGAAAGGTTTCTTACAGCAAAATTTCAGACAAGCGTTAAAGACTTGAATGTTATCTGCAGCTATGCCCCCACTGAGGATGCCGATGAGGATGAGAAGGATAGGTTTTATGAACAACTTCAGGATATTTTGAATTCTGTCAAGAAAGGAGAAATTACCCTTGTTCTTGGTGACTTCAATGCCAAAGTTGGTACTGACTCTGACCTTTGGGCAGGAGTAATAGGCCCTTTTGGTATTGGTAGCTGCAATGGCAATGGGCAACGTCTCCTACAGGTAAGTAAACTGAATGGATTCAGAATAACTAACACTTATTACAAACACCGCGACATACATAAGTACACATGGGTTTCACCTGATGGGCTGCATAAAAATATGATTGATTACATATTAATTAACAGCAAATGGGCGAATTCTGTTAGGAATACCAGGGCATATAGGGGAGCTGAAATTGGATCTGACCATTACCTTGTTAAATGTGTGTTGCAACTTAAACTTAAAAAGTGTTGTGCTAGGGTTAAAAAATTTACTTTTAATACTGAAGCTCTGAAAGATCCAGTTATAGCCAAAGCTTACCATGATAGTCATTATGACAGTCATGGTTAGCATACTACTGAATTTGAGGAAGAATGGGATCATTTTAAACAGGCTTTTTTGGACACTAACAGTACTCTTTTAGGAAAAAGGCAGCAGAAGATACAGAATTATCTGAGTGATAAGGCACTTGAGCTTATTTCAGAAAGAAAGAACTGCAGGAACGTCCTTAATCAATACCCTATTAGTCCTAATAGAAAGCATTACAGAGAACTTAATAAACGTGTAAAAGATCAGTTAGCTGCTAATAAGAATCTTTGGCTTGATGGTTTGGCTGACAAAGCCGAGGGAGCAGTTAGACAGCACAACAGCAGAGAGCTGTACCAGAGAGTTAATGTTTTGTGTGGTAGAAAACGGACAGGTATACAAGGATTGAAGGATAAACGAGGTAAGGTTATAGAAGGGGAGGATTCTGTCATGGCTAGGTGGGCTGAGCATTTCAGTGATGTTCTAAACAATGTAGTTAGTTCTACTCCCATTGTTTGCAATGATGATAGATGCATTGGTGTCTTTAATGTTGGCCCTATAACACAATCTGAAGTTATTTTGGCTGTTTCTAAACTTAAACTACATAAATCCCCAGGGGTAGATGAAATTACTACCAAAATGCTTAGAGCTGGGAATGTTTCGGTTACAACTTGGATGACTGAAATTCGGAATATCTTTTATGATAAAGGCATGGTTCCTAAGGATTTTACCAGAGCTATTGTTATCCCTATTTTCAAAAAAGGTGATCGCAGTTCTTATGATAACTATAGGGGTATCAGCCTGCTCTCTGTTCCAGGTAAATTTCTTTCCATGATTGTGCTTAACAGAATTAAGAGTCTGGTTGACAGTCAATTGCGTGATGAGCAATGTGGATTCAGAAGTGGTAGGGGATGTGTTTGATCAGATATTTTCACTTAGGCAGATTCTTGACAAATGTTTAGAATTTCAGAAGCCTTTGGTTGCTAGCTTCGTTGGTTTGAAAAAGGCTTTCGACTCTGTTGATCGTCATAATTTGTGGTTGATTGTGAGATCATATGGTATACCTGACAAGTTACTTAACGTAATAACGTATTGCCTTAACGACACTGAGTCGTGTGTGAGAGTTGGTAAGGCTTGTAGCAATTTCAGCATTACTTCTGGTGTTCGACAAGGGTGCATTTTGTCTCCTTTTCTCTTTAACTTGGTTATTGATTATGTTATGCGAAATTCACTTCAAGGGAAAGATGTTGGCCTTAAATGGACTGGAGATACGAAAATTTCTGATTTAGCCCTTTTGGCAAATGATGTTGATGAGATGAACTCTTTCATTCGAGCTGTTGATGAGGCTGGTAGTAGAGTAGGTTTGGTTATAAACAGAGAGAAAACTAAAGTGATGAAAATTGGTCAGGCAGGCTGTGATTCAGTTAATCTGAATGGTAGCAGTCTTGAGCAGGTGTCACAGTTTAATTATCTTGGGAGCTATGTAACAGATAATGGTGATGTGCGGCATGAGATTAACAGATGAATAGGTATTGCTGCCGGGACTTTTAAGAATCTATGGAGATTGTGGAGAAATAGGCGTATACACCTAAAGACTAAAATTAGACTATATAATAGTTTGGTTCTTTCTAGGGTTAGTTATGATAGTGAAACTTCGTAAACAAGGTAACAGGAAACTAGATGCTTTTGATTCCAGATGCTTACGCAGTATCTTGGGCATTAAATGGTTCAACTTTGCAACTAATGATGAGGTTAGGCAAACGAGTTTGCAACCTCCTTTAAGCAGCATATTGTGCAGAGAGAGACTCCGTTGGTTTGGCCATGTTGCCCGTATGGATAATTATAGATTGGCGAATAGGGTTATGAACAGTGTGCCTAAAGGCCTCAGAAAGAATGGAGACCGAGGATGCGGTGGGCAGACAATGTCAAATAGGGCCTTGTTAGAATTGGTGTGCAGCAGTGGCCAGATGCAGTAGATGTAGCTCAGGATAGACTTGCTTGGAGAACTAAATTGCACGGTCTGGTTGGACCTCCGTAGCCCACGGCTGCTTGATGATGATGATGATGATGATGATGATGATGATGATGATGATGATGATGATGATGATGATGATGATGATGATGATGATGATCTCTGTAAATTAAAAATTGCCGGACAAATTATTTCTTTTGCGGATGATACATCCATAGTTTTTGATGCAGAAGTTCGTGCAGAAGAACATCCATAGTTTTTGATCCATTACTTGGAAATATAAATAGTAGTTTAATAATTATTAAAAAATGGCTTACTAATAATGAACTAGAATTAAATGTAAAAAAACTAAGTACATATATTTTGCATGAACTTCATTACACACATTTGGATATAGCATCAAATTTCACGAATTGAACTGTTTAAGTAGAGACTGCTGTAACTGTGATACTATCGAAGGGACTGATAGCTACAATTATTTAGGTTTAATAATAGAATATAATTTAAAATGAAAAAAACATATTTATTCACTTCCTTCAAAACTAAACAGAATATTATATAAAATTTACTAATTAAAACATTATGTTAATTATAGTTTCCTACGGGATATTTATTTCGCATGGGTTCAGTCTACCTTAATTTATGGGATTTGTTGTTGGGGAGGAGAATATAAATCAAATTTGTTGCCTTTAATTTATGTACAAAATAAAATAGTTCGTAAACTTAATTATAATTGTTTTGCTGGGAACACAATATTATACAAGAAACACAATATTGCGAAAGATTGGTAAAAAAAAAAAGCGCGAAAAATTGGTAAAATTGCAACCACTAAGGAAATTATATATATATTTTTTTCAACTATCTTTTTGTATAAAAATCAATATTTAATACCGATTATAAATCCTAATTTTAACTCCAGAGTTTTGGGTTTACAATTTTATATAGAAAAAAACGAAAAAGGAAATTTTCCTTAAAAATTTTTATTGTGCCTAAATTTTTTAATTCACTGGAATATAAAATAAGAGACTAACAATGTTTTACAAATTTTAATAATTGTTTGCGTGCATATTTGTCAAAGTTAGACAACATTAAATGTATGTTTACTGTGATTAAATAATATTTTGATAGCATTTATATAGGAACTGAAATTTGGTAAAACTGCATACCCACACTACTCGTGTAGTTAATATATTTTTATACTTTTTATTTTTTATTTACTTTATTTTCTTTAAAAAAATCAATTAATTCTTTTACAACCTGGAAGAGCTCGAAAGCTCCGTTGTTGTTCACATATACTTATTGATTGCTTTGCTTAGTTTTAGGCTTTTATTTTTTCGCTGTTCTTTTATATTGTCAAGTGTTGTATTGATGATAATGAATTTGACAAAGTGTTGTGCATTGTGTGTTTATTGTCCTCATGTATTTCTTAATGTTATAATAAATTTGAATTTCAAATGAACTGCGGTGGTGGAAAGAAGTTTACTTTAAATTAAGGTTTGTAAAAATATGAATGAAAACTTGGGGAAAAAACTGATAGCTGAGGAAAAAAAATTGCTGTCCAAAGAAAGTAAATAAGCAAAGCGGAAAAATATTACTCTAAACGAAGTTAGTGAAAAGTATATTCTATAGTCATCCGAAAATGAACCACTCAGGGAGCTGCTTCCTTTGTGAAATCTAAAGAAATATACGGATTTTTAAGATTCTATCGCAAAAACTGAAATTTTCATGAAATCGTGAAAAGGCGAGGAGAGAGACAAATTCTTTCTTTACAATTCATATATCAGTCTTCGCAACCTTTTCTTCCTGTTCCATTTTCAGTGAAAACAAAACCCATTTGATAGTTTATTGTTTCTACATGTTTGCTGCTAGTCATGTATTAAATGTACGAAATGAGGAGTGCCATAGGCTATAAAATAATTTTCGTGCCCTTTTTTTCCCCTACAAAAAAGGGTAAATTGGTAAACTATTGTACCACTGTATCTTTCCAAGAGAAATAGGCATGAAAAGTTATATATCAATGAAAGATTACGACGATGTAATTGCACCGATGCTTACGAAATTTACTCTCAGAAACAGTTTGTGTGAAACAGTGCTGTATCCAGTAAGGGAAAAGAATTAAACTGTTACATTTTCCCTTGCACCTCGAGGGCTTCAATAACATATTTTTCTGAATTCAGTCCCAGAAATTCAGTGATTTAAGAACCCCAACACATACATTTACTATACTCAAACATCTAAATTCACCAATATAATTTTAATACACTATTAACACACTATTGGGGTGGTATGTAGATATTACCTACGCTAAATCATCAAAACAGGAAGCTGACTTCAAAGAATTATATATATCATATGAAGCAAATGATGTAGGTACTATAAGTTGGTAAAAGTCGACTCAATCGGTGGTGCGTCATGCTTGTAGTCTGATGTTTCTCAGGTTCGAGTTTCATTTGTCGCACATTGATAGTCATCTCCTCTAATATCTACCTTAGCCGTCTCGTGGTCGAATAGTTAGCGTGCTTGGCTACTGATCAGAGGGACCTGGGTTCGAGCCCCGGGTAAGGCATGGATGTTTGTGCTGTTTTTCTGCTGAGTCCCGCCTTCCTCACCGACCTTCTGCTATGGCGTATAAACTGACAAGCTCCTGTTAATCCTCTGTGGCAAGCAACTGTTTGAGGGGTGTACATATATATAATATCTACCCAGCCCTTGGGAAGAAAATATGACACTGAGGGGCTTGGAAAGGCCGCCGTCCGTCCGATGGGAAGTTAAGCCCATTATGCAGGATAACCATAGCCTGTGCCATTAAACAGTACGCTTAAGGAAGGCTTCTATCTGTCTCCTAACAGCTGCATAGTGTATCTTTGTTGTGACTAGACCATTTAACCCATTGTGCAGAAAAGATTTCCACTCGGACTTGAAAAAGAGAAACCGACTGAAGTGTGAAATTCGTAAACTCAAGCATCCTGCCATCCCTCTCACCCCAATAGACACGAGTAGGCACGGATCTAAAAAAACCAAGAAAGGGGGCCAAGAAACAAATCGAGCCGAAAAAACAAAAACGCGGAACCAAGAGGCTGTATTTCCAATGCAGTATATCATTTCCCCTTCGTTTTATGTCTGTTAAAAAAAGAAAAATACGTGAAACAAATACGTTTAATAATTTTGCCTCTATTACCTTACTAGCATTCTGAAAAGGAGGGCGGTGATGCCCCACCCCCTAGATCTTGCCGCTGGACTCGAGTATGTAACCCACCACCCATAAGACTTTTTTAAGCACATCACTGATGATCTAAAATATAAAATATTAAAAATAGAAAAAAAACTACTTTTGATTTAATCATTTGCTTAGCTGAATCGCTTACTCAATTACCTACCAATGTATTTTATAAAAAGTACATTGATAAAAATTTTATTCTTTTCACCCTCCCAAGTTTAAGTTGTGTGGTCTCATTTAGCTCTCTCTATCTAACTGAAACAATTTTATCTTTGCAATCTTGCCCTTTAAGTCCTCATTTTAGCTTCGCGTTTTTCCTACCATTTTTCCATCCTTTCACAGTCTTCTTCCAAAGTGTTCTCATTTTCATATTTAATTTAGCCATCTCCCATTATCCATCATATTAATAAGCCTTTCTCATTTTGATAATATTTTTATCACCTCCAGTATTTTTTTTGTAATCTCTGATTAATTCATTTTCCTTAGTTCTGATTTTATCTACAATTTCCATCTTGGGATCGTTTTTGCAATATCCATTTCGACTACTTTTATCTCAGATACAAATCTATCTGTCAATGTGCATTATTTTTGATTCTTACGTTAAAATACCATCTTACATAACTATTCTTTAAATCTGAATTCAGCACTCTTAGAGCTGTAATAAAAAAATTACTTGGAAGCGAGTAAAAAAGAAACTCGCTTCCTCGCTACTGCATTGGTTATCTATTTTGCAGCAGCAGTTATATCTTCCATATTGAATCCACGGAATTCAATGAGCAGAAATTTCTTTCGTTGGAAGTATGTACTCTGTTGATTGTTTTGTACCACACATAATACCACTAAAGGCCGCTAGAGTCGTTGTAACTGTCAAGAGCAATGTCGCCGACACATGAGGAGTCTTCGAAGGTAAGTGTAATTATTTCATTATTTTTTTAATAAACGATGTGGAATTCTCCTTTATTGTCCTATGTCTAGCTTTCTTATTCCAAATTATATGAATTTCATATGTATTGTTAGTATTGCTCTACCGTTGAACATATGTAAGGTAAACATAAACTACCGCGTTCCGATATTTGTCAGCTTAATTCCTCCGATTCACAATTGCTGAAGTGGTTTATAACTTCTTAACTACTTGTTATTGTTCTCATTACTATAATAACTAACAATAATGTTATTACTACTATAGGCATAATAAAAAATAATAAAAAATATACAAAATGATTAAAAGATTTTGTGAATAAAGTAACATATGAGTACTTATTCAACAATTCGTCGAGGCTACATTCAGTCGGTATACTGTGAAAAATATATATTGTGCTACATTTCACTCACATAGACAAGTTTGATGTTTCTCGTTTAACTTCGTGTTTTAAAGAACAAATTAACGACGTTAATTATATGTAAATAGATAATTAGATATATTAAAAATAATGCGTGTAAAGTAGATGCAGCAAAATGTTTTTAAAATATGAGAACTACACGAAAATTTTAAATTGGAAAGTTGTGTAAATTCGTATTAACATATTTAAAAACAAAATATAGGCAGTAATCTGGTTCAATTTCCGAAAAGAGCTGAAAAAGGTTAGGAAATCTAGGGTGTCTAATACTGGCACAGATGACGTTTACATACCTAAATTATGAAAATGTGATGTTTCTCGTTGATCAGAATGTTCCTATGAGTTCCTCTTCTAATATGCATGACAGTGTAAGCGATGTTAAAACAGAAGCTAATAAGTTAATGGTTATTTATTCATTTAATTAAGTTTAAATTTAGAAATCTTATTACCAGAGGGCCGCCAACGTTTAGAGGGGATGTAAATGCATATGTCATTCGGCAGTCTCAAAATCGAACTCGGGTTTTCTATTACAGGTAAGAGACATGAAAATGGTAAAACGAAAATGCGCTCTAAATTTCTAACTTCCGTTCTATTTAAGATGGAGATTTGATTTTCGAACGCAATACAGTATTATCCAAGGAAACCCAGTAAAGAAGATTTGGGACCCGTCAGACAATTTTCTGAAAAGTTCTGGGGTCCCCAAAATTTCACAAAAGTTCCTGTGATTCTTTAGTACTTCGCTAATTAAACTGTAATATCATTGGTGCTGATGTCAAACGACCTGTTCACTGTTTGACGCTGACAAATGCTGACAACGAGGGACACACTAAATGTCATAAAACATGGGTATTTCTTATAGCTAGTTTTACAAAAAAAAGTTATAATTTCCCCTTTCTCGTCCGTTCGTATGCAAGTACTTAGCTTTATTTTGTTTTAAGAAATAAAACTTTTTTATGGTTTACAGATAAAATAATATATTGTGATTTGCATTATCCGATTCATCAGTTGATTGAAAGTATTGTTATTAGTGGATATTCGGGTCGCAAAACTGCAAACTTCATTCTCACTGAAAGCATTCGATATCGCTGAAGTATTTTGTGTTCTTAATAGTTATGGAAATAACATTATACAAAAAAAAATCATACAAAGTAAGAAACGGACTAGAATCCATACATTCGGGGAATAAGATTGCGAGCAATGTAAGTCAGAGTGCAAGTTGAGAAATTAATCTCCCATTTGTAAGTTTTACAGGAAGTTATTTTATAATGAAGTTTATTCTCTTGTGTCGTAATAAACATTTCATTGATTAACTGTTTACCAGCGCGCTGTAAATATACGAGAGATTTTAATGTATAAAACTTTAGTTTTTCGTAAGTTAAGAATTGCATATTAATTTATAAGGTGCATTTGGTGTTTGGTAGGTAACGTATAACTGGGCTTGCAGTAATTTTCATTTTTCGATTTCTTATTTTCGTCGATAGTTCAAATTATGATAATAGCAAAAAAGCCAAACCAATTTTTTGTGTGAATGAAAAAATCAGCAATGTTCATAAAATTATATGCATTTAAAGTTTTACAGTTTTCACCCATTTGCTTTTCATAGTTCGTTTTCGAATATATACATAGTTCTGTTTTTGTAAATTTCGGAATTTTTCAAGAGCTGCCGAATATATTTCTTACACCGTAGCCGAGTGATTAACATGCTTAGTTATTGATCAAAGGGACCTGGATTGGAGCCCCGAGTTAAAGGCATGGATGTTTGTGTTACGTTTCTGCTGAGGTCCCGCCATCCTCAATCTGACCTCTGTGATAGTCAGCTGCTTGAGGGGAGGGATATTTATTTTTATTTTTTAGACAGGGCCGAATTTACATCTCATGCAAGCACAACAAATATTATTAATTATAACACATGCGTCGTTTAGTTTTCTTCAGTATTCACGAATTTATATGATGAGTATTAATTGATATATTAATTATATAAATGAATAAATGACTGGACCTCAGCAGAAAGACAACACAAACATCGACGCCTTACTCGGAGGCTCGAACTCAGGTCCCGTTGATCAGTAGCCAAGCGCGTTAACCACTACTCGGCCACGAGACTGTAATAGGGAACGAGAATGCATAATATATTATTCTTTAAACTAGTTTATGTCAGGGCTACTAAAGTACCTGACTGCAGCCAGGCCCGGGTTCTCATTAGGCGCGTTAGATACTAGCGTAGGGGCGCAAACATAAGCGAGCACTATTGTTTAAATGTGTTTAATGTTTATTGAAGTAACAATAAAATTGTGTCTTTTCAGTTTTAACTACCTGCATGGAGAGCAAGTACTCTCTTTTCAAAGTACTCTTTCTCTCCTGATAATCGGAAAGTCTTAAAAGAATCGGATTTTGAGGCTATTCCCTCGGTTTCCAAACGTATTGGGATACATCCACAGTAAATTCAACGATTACCTGTAGAAAGAGTTGCGGATTCGATTCCCGCTGCGTCAGCGATAATTTTTTTAAAGATTTTTCTGACAGGTTACGTAACTTCGATGTTACATGAAAACAAAATCATACTCAAAGCTCTCCAACTTCTAAATAAGCATAATTTTTAGAGAAAAATGTTGCAGAAAATAAATTGTAAATATCAATCAAATTTATCAAATTAAATTTTAGAAATTATTTATTTATTATTTAAAAGAGTAGTTGAAGCTGAAATATTTGACAGCCAATATTACTGTTACATTCGTCATAAACATTGTTTAAAAACAGATGCAAAGTGAAAAACTTTACCCAAACCTTTAAGATTCATTTCAGCAAACGATTTGTTATAATTTTAAAGTAAATTTTTAAGAGTAGATTTCCTTTTAGATTTACTTTTAGATTTTCCATTTCTTGTATTATTTTACCACAAAAACTGAATTCAAAGTTAGGGAGATTCGAATGGTTTTCGAACAATATGAAAATGTCTTAATATTTTTGATAATTAAATATAATTAAACGTTTTCAGAAGGCTAAAGGGAAGAAATACTTTTTTTTTTAATTTAAGTTGATAATTTGATTATGTAATATTACTCCATATTGAATGCAACAAGTTATATATTATGTGTTATCCATAACATTAATTCATTACATTAATTTAACTCATCACCGTCATCGTCATTATCCTCAAACAGCGATGGGCAACGGAGACGCGCAATTTAGACGCCAACCAGAACGCGCAATTTAGTTCTCAAAGCATATCTATCCTTAGCTACATCTGCTGCATCTGACCACTGCACACCAATTCTAACAAGGTCCTGTTTGACAATGTAGGTCTCCCCCTCATTCTGAGACCTTTAGACACACTGTTCATAACCCTATTTGCCAATCTATAATTATCCATACGAGCAAAATGGTAAAACCAACGGAGTCTCTCTCTGCACAATATGCTGCTTAAAGGAGGTTGTCGACTCCTTTGCCTAACCTCATCATTAATCACAAAGTTGAACCACCTAATGCCCAAGATACTGCATAAGCATATAGAATCAAAAACATCTAGTTTCCTGTTATCTTGTTTACAAAGCCTCCAAGTTTCACTACCATAACTAACCCTAGAAAGAACAAAACAAATTACATAGTCCAATTTTAGTCTTCAGGAGTATACGCCTATTTCTCCACACTCTCCACAGATTCTTAAAAGTCCCGGCAGCAATCGCTATCCGTCTGTTAATATCGTGCCGCACATCACCAGCATCTGTTACATAGCTCCCAAGATAATTAAAGTGTGACACCTGCTTAAGACTGCAATCAATCAGATAAATTGAATCACAGTCTGCCTGCCCAATTTTCATCACTTTAGTTTTCCTTCTGTTTATAACCAAACCTACTCTACTTAACAGCTCGAATGAAAGAGTTCGTATCAACAACATCATCATCAGCATAATCAAAACGAGAATTTTTCATATCTCCAACCCATTTAAGGCCAAAATCTTTTCCTTGCAGTGAATTTCGCATAGCGTAATCAATAACCAAACTAAAGAGGAAACAAAACAAAATGCACCCTTGTCGAACACCAGAAGTAATGCTAAATCAATCGCTACAAGCCTTACCAACTCTCACACACGACTCAGTGTTATGATAAGTAGAAAGCCTTTTTGAAATCAACAAAGCTAGTAATTACAGGTTTCTGAAACTCTAAACATTTCTCAAGAATCTGCCTAAGTGAAAATATCTGATCTAACATCCCGTACCCTTCTGAATCCACATTGCTCATCACGCAATTGCCTGTCAACCAGATTCGTAATTCTATTAAGCACAATTATGCAAAGAACCTTACTTGGAACAGAGAGTAGGCTGATACCCATATAGTTATCACAAGAACTGCGATCACCTTTTTTGAAAATAATGATAATAATAACTGTGGTATTATCCTTAGGAACCATCCTTTTATCATAAATGATATTCAAAATATCAGTCATCAATATAGGGTCAACATTAAAGTCAGTAATGAATCTATCATCATTACAAACAATGGGAGTAGAACTACAAACATTGTTTACAACATCATTGAAATGCTCAGCCCACCTAGCCATTACAGAATCCTCACCTACTATAACCTTACCTTCTTTATCCTTCAATCTCTGTATACCTGTCCGTTTTGTACAACAGAAAATATAAACTATCTGGTACAGCTCTCTGCTGTTGTGCTGTCTAACTGCTTCCTGTGCTTTGTCAGCCAAGCCATCAGGTCAAAAATTCTTAACAGCAGCTAACTGATCTTTTATATGTTTATTAAGCTCTATGCAATGCTTTCTATTAGGACTAGTAGGATATCGATTAAGGATATTCTTTCCGAAATAAGCTCAAGTGCCTTATCACTCAAATAATTCTGTCTCCTCTACTGCTTTTTTTTTTCCAAAAAGAGTACTGTTAGTTTCCAAAAGAGCCTGTTTAAAAAGGTCCCATTCTTCCTCAATTTCAGTAGTAAGTAACCCATGATGATCATAATGACTAAGTAACCTATCATGGTAAGCTTTAGGTATAACTGGGTTTTTCAGAGCTTCAGAATTAAAGGTAAATTTTTAACTTTAGCACAACACTTTTTAAGTTTAATTTGCAAGATACTTTTAAAAAGGCAATAGTAGTTTAGTCCCATTATACGAACCCCTTTGTACAATGCTTCACCTCCTATGACGTCACTGGTCACGCCCGCTTCCGGTCACGTGATATGACCACACACACCCTATTAATATTCATAATTCATAATTAATAATTAATCAATAATTAATTAAAAAATAATTAATCACCCTTTATTAAAAAACCTTATTAAAAATTCCTTCACCCTTTATTAAGCACCCGTGGCGCCCTCTACTGTATAGGATGAGCACTATTTTTAGAAAAAGCCCCAATTTTAGTCGTAATTTTTCCAATTTTTGACTCCGCCTCATTAAAACCCCCTTATCAAAATTCCTCACCCTTTATTAGAAACCCGTGGCGCCCTCTATTGCATAGGATGAGTACTATTTTTAGAAAAAGCCCTCTATTTTAATCGAAAATTTCCCAATTTTTGACTACACCACATTAAAAAAAACCCTATCAAAAATTCCACCCCCATATCAAAATTCACGTTCCCCTTTATTAATATTCCCTCCCCTTTATTAAAATACCCCCTTTTCAAAAGTTCCCCCTTATCCCCTTATCAAAAATTCCACCCCCTTATCAAAAGTTCCGCCCCCCTTTATTAAACTTTCCCGATCACAAACACTCCTGGTATCTACTCTCATCTGATATTTTCCACGTCCACTAAACTTTTTTGGTGGCAACGATCAGAATGGCTCATACAATTATCTAAATAATTACAAAACTAAACTTGGGTGGCAACGATCAGAACGGTTGATGCAATCCTCAAAAATAATTACAAAGTCCTAATTTTTTAATCCCCCTCATTAAAAAAAACCCTTATCAAAAGTTCCACCCCTTTATTAAAATCCCCTCCCCCTCATTAAAAAACCCCTTATCAAAAGTAGCGCCCTCTCTTGATTAAAACTTCACTTCACTGATCACAAACTTGCGTCCCTTGGTATCTAACATCATCTGAAATTTTCCAAGTCCACTAAATTTTTTTTGGTGGCAACCCGCTCTCGGAACAGCTGATGTAATCCTCGAAAATAATTACAAAGTCCCATATTTTGCGAAATCGACCTTCACTAGAATAAGGAGTATCCCACAGTAACAGTTTTAAAAGACTGTCCCGCAGAAAATGAAAAAATACTATTGGGTAAAAATAAAAAATTAATAAAAAAAATTAATAAAAGGAAAACGACGAAAAAATCTGATGAAAAAGTCCTGCGAAATTTGAAAAAAAAAAAGGGATGAATCTTAGATCACCCCCTGCACTGTCGATACCCCTTTGCTTGCGTATCAGGTGTGATGTCATACAACATGAAAACCCACAGGTACTCTTGATCGTAGTTTTCAGACTCGAAAGTTTTCCAAGTCCAGAGACGGATGACACCGCTTCTGACTAAAACCATATTGTCTACCTCATTTCAATCTCCTTTCGTTTCAGGCCATCACAGGATATGGAAACAATGTTTTCCATCTTCTTATCGAAACATCCCATTTATGATAGGTCAGCTATTTGTTTACCCCTTTGGAAGAAGACAAACCATTTTGAAATAATGCGCCCCTAAATCTCCTAGTGTTGCGCCTCTCTTATTTAGTCTCCATAGGGTTGAAGGATGTAGCCATCAGATATCTGTGTTTCTGCACTTTCCGCGTCAGGACTTGTTTTGTAAAGTGGTTTTACGTTAAATCTGCCATGTCTCAATTAATTACTCTCCGTAAGTATATCCGTTACGCTACATGGTTTTATTCCTAATACTTATTGCTGCTGTATCCTCAGTACATGATTGAATTGAATTGAATTTGAATTGAATAATTTTATTTCACCCAAACATACATATATTGGTAGATAAAGCACAGACAAGTTCACAGGTGAAAAAGGAGAACATATTAATAAGCCGTAGCTTTTGAATAAATGTTTCCTGAAATACACTTAAATTTAAAACGTTACAGGTGACCTTAATTTATACATTATACATTTATTTGAGCACATGAATTTTTGTGGTCTGACTCTATCATTGACTTGATAATAAATGCAGTTTATATTTATATTTAAAAGTTCTATAATGTTCCATTGCAGCTGTATCCTCTGGTATCTCGTCATTCCAAATCTTAATGCCAATGTAGCGTATTGATCTCTGGCCTATAGATTTCTTATGAAGGGGCAACATGATCTTGTTCTTAAGTCGAGCATCATAACTGAAAGTCTTCGTTCTTTCTAAGCAGCAGTAAAGTTCCGAGTACTCTGTCATTTTATTTTTCACTCTGTATACAAAATTCCCCATAACATACTTGTAAATATTATATATATTTAGTATTCCATTTTTTGCCATCAAGTGTTGTACCGGATTTCTGTAATTTAATCTAAGAATATATCTCATAATTCTCTTTTGCAGACAAAATAAACTATTCAAATTGGCTGAACTAGTATCTCCCCAAACACTAATTCCATATATTAAATGTGGGTACACTAATGCATAATATAAATTTATCAAAGTTTGTTGATTTACATATTTTTAATCATCCCAATTGATCCAATATTTTTTGAAATAGTAGCTCTTATCTGGTTAATATGATAATTCCAAGTTAAATTAGCACCTACCCAGAGTCCAAGAAATTTTATATATTCACATATTTCAATCTTTTGATCATTCATCAAAATATTTATTTCGTTATAATTCAGTTTTTTATTCTTGTTCTTAAAGACCATACACTTTGTTTTAGAAATATTTATAGCTAGTTTATTATATGTGATCCATTTATGCATATTTCCAATTAGAGTATTTGTTTCTTCTACTAAAGTTCTTACTTCAGTATGGAAAGAAATGACATTTTTATCATCTGCATACATAACTAGTTTAGCTGCTCCCTTTTGTGATTGAATATCATTTATATACAAAAGGAATAATAAAGGTCCCAGCACAGAACCCTGTGGCACTCTCCTATTGAATTTCATTTGTTCAGATATAGTCCTATTGACTTGTACAAACGCTGGTCTTGGAAACAGGTAGCTTTGAAGCCAATTATTTATTTTCCCTCGAAGCCCATAGTGTCTAATCTTTTCCAAGAGAATTTCATGATCTACACAATCAAATGCTTTAGACAAATCTAAATATACAGCCAAGCCAACTCGCTGATGTTCAAGATTATTAACAATATAATCATAGGTATCTCTAATAGCACCTTGTGTAGATTTGCCATGTTGAAAACCATATTGTTCTGGCATAATTAGCTTTCTGTTTGATATAAATTTATATATACATTTATGCATTAATTTCTCGAAAATCTTGGCGAAAACTGAGAGTAAAGAAATTGGTCTGTAATTCTTTGTATCTTTCAGGTTTTTACTCTTGTGAATAGGTATTATTTTTGCTAGTTTCATTTCATTTGGAAAAATTTCCTTCTGAAGTGACAAGTTGAAAATATATGTGAGGGGGATCTTAATTTCATTTTTAACATTTTTAATTACATTTATTGAGATATCATCAGGCCCACAAGAAGTATTAGGTTTCATTATGCTTATAACATGACATATGTCATCTTCAGAAAAAGGTTCAATATATAAACTATCTGGAAAACTGTATCCATAATATTTATATTGTACTTGATTTTTTGTATTGAAATCAGCTGCCAGATTTTCTGCTATACTTTTAAAATATTGGTTGAAAGCTGTAGCCTTTTGCGCATCGTCTGTTAGTACATTTTCAGCCATCTCAATGTCCCCAATTCTAAGATTTTTGTTTTTTTTCCGAGACAATGGGTTATTTATCAGCCTCCATTTCTGTTTCAGCAAAGTATCACCATATATATTAAATTTAGTTTCATAGTATTTTTGTTTAGCTTCTCTTATTAAACCAGTGACATAATTTCTGCAAATTCTGTGCCTTTCCTTGTCCATTTCATCACTGGAATTCTTATATATTTCAGCAAGTCTGTTTCTTTTTCTAATCTGTTTTTTTATATAATTATTTATCCAAGGAGCTTCATTATCATCCAAGCTCTTTCATAGGAAGTAACGCTACGCAGTAAGATAACAATTTCTTCCTCCGAAGAAAAATCAGCTATGGGAGTAATCATTTTTTTTAAATCTACAAACGCTCTCACAGTTTTTAAAAATCGTCTCTTCCTCCGTTTACTGGCGAACGTGCTGACGCTGATGAAATTCGCGTTGCGACGTTAGTACATGGTTTACAAGGTCGGTTGTTTTCATCGGGTATTTGTACGCGGCAGAATGCTATAGAAAGTAAGAATGCTAAAAGTAGAATTCATACGTTTCCGCTTTCGGTGCGTAAAAAACTTTAGTTCCAACACGAATGCATGTTAATGGAGTAGGAGACATTAGTTTTAACAAATACACTAACCTACTATAAAAAATAATACATAAGTCTCGAACGTACCTTCTCAACATACCTGAGTTAATCCACCGAAATTTTATTGCAACTGGACTGATAGTCAAAATTTTCCAAAAACTTCAGCGATTTTATCAGTATGTCTGTGGAACAAGCTTCTTCAGCTACATAAAAATCCGCCTAACTATGCTCTGACATATATGTTCTGATCGGGTCTGAGTAAAAGAATTCTGCACATATGTCACGAAAATCGATGTTCTCACATAGAGCGTACTAAGTGGCAGAAAAATACCTTTACAAACTAAGATTGTGAAACATCCCTGCAATACCCTTCTGAAATTCCAAACTCGCTCCCACTTCTTAAATCGACTCTATTACAAGTACCAAAAGCTTCTGCTATTATTGTCGCTTATCTGAAAGAAATGATATGTGCGTGCAGCAACAGGCGGTAAAGGTCACGGGTCAACTCACACACACTGACCTATGGAAAGCAGATAAGGCGGAAGCATGTCTAATTCCTTGTTAGAACTGCTCCATGGTTTATCTTCCTCAACCCTAATGAGAAAGTTAAATAATTACTTGTTTCATGGTGAAATGCTCAAAATAAGGAATTCTTCGGCAATCTCAAGAGATGCACTTAAAAATTGATAAGAATCTATGAAATTCAAAGTTCCAAGGGAGAATGCTGTGTATTTTTCCATATTATTCGGAATGCAATTAATTATACCAAATGTCTTGCCGATGGCTGTCCTTTAGGTTAACTGGAATCTTATTTGGGAGCTTAAAATTGAGATTACACACATTATGAGCAGGTCCTCGGAGAAGCGCTAGGGGGAAGAAGACTATATCCATGTAATGAAACTCATTCGACATAAAAAAACCTAGGCCAATATCACGACTTGTACACAAACGTGCTCCTCTTTGCTGATGTGTTTGAGAAAAACTATGTGTCAGATACTATGAAATTGATCCCTATCATGTTTGCTCAACCATCTTCATGCCTGAAGATGACAAATATTAATCTAGAGTTGATAACCTGCAATGTAGCTTTTTGGGAGGCATACGGGGAGGAATTTCAGTGATATGCAAACAGACATTTAGAATGAAAAACTGACAGCAAGTTTGCTTCACTGTCATACAATCTAAGAGATAAACTCATAGCTTAATCTTCAGATGCATGTTTCTCAATATCTATTCTTTGCATTTCCTCATACATCTCGCAAGATAATTAAAGTAACTTGCTCAAACACTGACTCATCTTCCCTATGTGTATATTTAATTTCATAGCACCATTTGCCGAAAAACGTAAAATCGCAAGCATCATCTGGGACAGATTATTATTTTTCCATATATCTGCTAATTCTTTGCGTTGAAAATCTCACAATAGCCTGAAATGGACAGTAGTTTACACACCATGCAGCTATAAGTTATGATAGCCAACAGATTAAAAGATTTATCTCATAGACAGTAGGTTAGCATGCTCAGCTTCTGATCTAAGAAACCTAGAGATCCATGGTAAGACATGAGTGTTGTTTTTCTACTGAGTACCTATGTCGTATGAAGGAGGGATTCTATAACCGCTATGACAAATAGTTGCATAAAGCCATTTTTAAAGATACACTGATTTCGAACTCACTAAGATTATGCAATGAACAGAGATTTGCACTAAGGGTGTCTATATTTTCGCTCTCATGCTCTTTTCAGGGTTCTGTGTGTATTTCTACAGTTCCCTACTACGTTTCAATAAGCGCGTAAGTAAACTGCGTGTATAAGGGCGAAGGTGGTTATTTTTAGCTGCAAGCACACGTTTTTTCGACAATGACATGTATTAGTGTTTTTCACTACACGAAGAAATCTAACACACACATTTTCATGTCTAAGAATCAGTTTAGTTATATTTCCTGCATGAGAATATTTTTACACTAGTGGGGAATTCTTAGAACAAGTGGTACTATGCTCGTGTGAAAGTGGTTCCGGCATTTGATAATGTTACGGTTTTCACTTGTTTGGAAATCTGAAAGAACACTACCTATAGAGCATTACTCCAGTAAATTCCATTAGTGCGTACTAAATGCTTCTTCATTCTGAGGGCTCCCAGAACCGATCTGTTAGACAATCCTTTGCGTTTCAACCGATTTACGGGCCTAATGCATAAAGCGCCAAGTCTTTCAAAGATTATTTCGCACTTCAAACACTCATCAAGATAATCAATATTGCAGAAGTAAGATTGAAAAGGAGAAGCGAAAGAAAAGCACCCTACCCAGTTTTCTCACATTAAAAGAAAACATAACGTAAGCATTCATCGCCTCTAAACACCCAAACAGAGGGCGCTCTGTGATAGCTTGAAAGGTAGCAAGGAGAATACATTTAACAATAGTTTAACCACAAGTATTCATTTTTTAAGTATTAGGTATTTCTTACAACAAAGTTCATTTCTAGTGAAGATTGAACGTTCACTTTTTGTGCAAGCATGTGAATATTACATTTCAGTTGTATGTGAAATTCACTTTTCTGAACATGGGTGAAATCGATCCATTGGAGTGAACTACAGTGAAATCCTCACACAGGACAAGGCACTCTCGTTGGAAATAAGTGATAAACCTTCGAGATCAATATCTGAAGGTTGGCTAGAAGTTTGGTGGGAGGAGACTGAGGTAGAAGGGTTGGACCGGTAGTGGGCAGCGATGCTATTTATCGGTGAATTACCAGTACTAGCAGAGTTGTAAGAGCTCGTACAAGGTGAAGGCAAACCGGTTCATACATATATCACGTCTGCTTCTTCATATACTATTCTTTCAAGCACAAATGTTAAAAGATTTCGAAGGATACATGCAACAGTTAAAAAACAGTAAATACGTTTTCTGCGTTTCGGGCATTTAACCAGCGCCATCTATCGGGTACAGGAATCCTGAAAACTTAGACACAAATAGGTTTTTACTAGTAACGGGGAAATCTATGAACAGTACTAGAAAAATCATTGTCCATAACATTAATTTTTTATTATATTCATGTATTTCAAACCATTTACTTGTTACGAGGCATCTGACAGAAAACGTAAGACAGGCATGCTCAAAAAAAAATATTCAAACATATTGAAAAATACTTACTGATATAAGAGTATTCAAGTTCAAATCAAGAGATGAATGGCATTATACACATTCAACGGATGTCTTTCTAAGTGCATGTCTCTAGGCATACATGAATGCGATTTTTCTTCATATCTATTTTGTCACATACTTGTTTCGTCTCTGTACATGTGTTAATTGTATGTTTCTGCATGCGTTGCGTTTACGTGTGCGTGTGCGTATGTTTGTGTGTATATGTTTTAATGTTTGTTTCTGCGAATGTGTTTGTTTCTGTGAATCGGATGTGTGTGTGTATGTGTGTAGGTGTTCATTTTGTTTCTATGAATCGTGTGTATACATGTTATCTGTCAGTTGCTCGTTACAAAAGAAGTTAACACTTTACAAACCTCAACAAATTGGCATTATATGTCCAGCTCTCGTTTTCACGTGACACCGAAACGGGTTTCGTTTTTATACTGCGGTGATAGGTGTGTTTATAACTGTGCAATAACTGGTCTATCATATCCACATAGCGATTCATGTTTTTATCTGTGAAATATTTCCACATTTTTGTTTTTAACTATGCTAGCTTTGGTTTCATTATGAGTGGTGAAAAATTATGAGTGTGCTTTAAGATACTTTTGAAACACTCGGTTAGTGAATTTCATCCCCTTATCTGTTTGTAATTTCTGAGGCTTTCTTTCTTGAAATATTTTCTGAAAGGCTTTTGTGATCAGCTGCCCCGATTTCTGTTTTAAAGGAACTGCACATGCATATTTCGAAAGCACGTCTATACATGTCAGTAAATATTTGTAGTCGTCATTATGTTTACTAAGAGATGACAAATCTACCAGATCTGCCTGCAATTGTTCATCTTTACACCCCACGATCACTCTATTCTTCAGAAACCGCTGTTTCACGGGCTTGTTAATGGTGTAAGCTTCCTCCACCCCCGCATCAAATTCCCCTATTTTTTCTTTCTTCAGTTTCCCATCCCTTTCTTTTACAGCCCGATATAAAACATCCACCCCAACACAGCTTGCTGGCTGTGCTAGGTCTTGATACAGAGACTTGAGAACGTTCATTACAGCAAACAATATTAACACTTTCAATGCTAACCTTAAAATTCATGTTTACTACACGAAGAAGGAAATCACAATGACAAAAATATCAGAGAGACATTCACATTTATTAACATAACAAATTATCACTTGTTTTTACAATAGAATAACATTAAGGCCACATTAATATTGAGGTTAGTACGTATTTCAGATGTACATACCAGTTCATCGTGCAGCTCTTTTAGTAACGTTGGAAAGTTCAATTCAGACATAAATGAGATATTAGCCGGTCGATTTAATTCAATACCTGATTGTTCCACAAAACGTTCAGCAATATCAGTTAAATGAACGTTTCTTACTGCTTCTGTGAAATAATCAACAATTGATTCATCGTTTATGGTAAGGCACGAATGACGAAGTTGACTAGGATGATCCACTTCACACCCAAAACAGTTCTTACGTAGCATCGTAAAAAGTTCTTTTCTGACGATTGTTTTCAGTCTGCTTTAAACAGTCCATAAGCTTTACTGAATCACCGCTGTCTTGTTCATGGGGGTGATCATTAGATAGGCTTCTTCGAGGAAGATTTGCAGCTAATTCTGCATTCCACACTACATTCGCAAATTTACCATTTTCAAACTTCAGACTTCACATAAATCTGCTAGCCTCTCCCACTGCTCGACGCTGAGACGAATCGATGAAGAAATTACACCTCCATGACGGGGATGTTTTTTTTAATGAGCACCCCATGTCTAGCCTTGAGCACGATGAAGCAAACCATAGAGTCCAGTTCATACTCGCCGTATTTGATATCTTTAAATGCTTCGACGATTGTAGATGCATAAGAAACCATTCATACCACTGTTCTTCACACAACATCACACCATCCTTTGTAGGATACAGTTTTAATGAATCATCACTAAACCTTTTGAACAGACGTATATGCACTTTAGGATAGTTCTTGTACTCACAAACATTCGCAAACAAATCAGAGCTAGTTGAAACATATGCTGATCATCTCTAAGAGCAAGTCGCTTCACAGGAAGATCGCCACTGGTCAGGGAACGCTTAACCCAGGTCATGATTAGCAGTTCGATACAGAAAAAATAATGCCTTATCACCCGTCAAAGAGTAATACTTATACCTTAAACCTGTAACGTCCATGGGAACAGCCTTCAATTGATCGAGATCTGACGCTAGATGGAGCTCAGGACACACTTGCTTGGAGAACAAAATTGCACGGTCTGGTTGGACCTCTGTAGCCCTTGACTGCTTGAGGAGGAGGAGGAGGATGATCATGATGTTCATGCTATTGTAAGAAACTTTCAAAAGACAATTTCTATTGAAGATCTGATCAAATGATTCACAGTGGTTCAGCGAAACAGTGACCTTTACCAATAGATGGCGCTGGTTAAATGCCCAAAAGGCAGAAAATCACTTATTTACTGTTTTTTAACTGTTGCATGTATCCTTCGAAATCTTTTAACATTTGTGCTCGAAAGAATAGTATATCAAGAAGCAGACATGATATATGTATGAACCGGTTTGCCTTCACTTTGTACGAGCTCTTACAACTCTGCTAGTACTGGTAATTCACCGTAAATAGCATCGCTGCCCACTACCGGTCCAACCCTTCTACCTCAGTCTCCTCCCACCAAACTTCTAGCCAACCTTCAGATATTGATCTCGAAGGTTTATCACTTATTTCCAACGAGAGTGCCTTGTCCTGTGTGAGGATTTCACTGTAGTTCACTCCAATGGATCGATTTCACCCATGTTCAGAAAAGTGAATTTCACATACAACTGAAATGTAATATTCACATGCTTGCACAAAAAGTGAACGTTCAATCTTCACTAGAAATGAACTTTGTTGTAAGAAATACCTAATACTTAAAAAATGAATACTTGTGGTTAAACTATTGTTAAATGTATTCTCCTTGCTACCTTTCAAGCTGGCACAGAGCGCCCTCTGTTTGGGTGTTTAGAGGCGATGAATGCTTACGTTACGTTTTCTTTTAATGTGAGAAAACTGGGTAGGGTGCTTTTCTTTCGCTTCTCCTTTTCAATCTTACTTCTGCAATATTGTTTGTCTTGATGAGTGTTTGAAGTGCGAAATAACCTTTGAAAGACTTGGCGCTTTATGCATTAGGCCCGTAAATCGGTTGAAACGCAAAGGATTGTCTAACAGATCGGTTCTGGGAGCCCTCAGAATGAAGAAGCATTTAGTACACACTAATGGAATTTACTGGAGTAATGCTCTATAGGTAGTGTTCTTTCAGATTTCCAAACAAGTGAAAACCGTAACATTATCAAATGCCGGAACCACTTTCACACGAGCATAGTACCACTTGTTCTAAGAATTCCCCACTAGTGTAAAAATATTCTCATGCAGGAAATATAACTAAACTGATTCTTAGACATGAAAATGTGTGTGTTAGATTTCTTCGTGTAGTGAAAAACACTAATACATGTCATTGTCGAAAAAACGTGTGCTTGCAGCTAAAAATAACCACCTTCGCCCTTATACACGCAGTTTACTTACGCGCTTATTGAAACGTAGTAGGGAACTGTAGAAATACACACAGAACCCTGAAAAGAGCATGAGAGCGAAAATATAGACACCCTTAGTGCAAATCTCTGTTCATTGCATAATCTTAGTGAGTTCGAAATCAGTGTATCTTTAAAAATGGCTTTATGCAACTATTTGTCATAGCGGTTATAGAATCCCTCCTTCATACGACATAGGTACTCAGTAGAAAAACAACACTCATGTCTTACCATGGATCTCTAGGTTTCTTAGATCATAAGCTGAGCATGCTAACCTACTGTCTATGAGATAAATCTTTTAATCTGTTGGCTATCATAACTTATAGCTGCATGGTGTGTAAACTACTGTCCATTTCAGGCTATTGTGAGATTTTCAACGCAAAGAATTAGCAGATATATGGAAAAATAATAATCTGTCCCAGATGATGCTTGCGATTTTACGTTTTTCGGCAAATGGTGCTATGAAATTAAATATACACATAGGGAAGATGAGTCAGTGTTTGAGCAAGTTACTTTAATTATCTTGCGAGATGTATGAGGAAATGCAAAGAATAGATATTGAGAAACATGCATCTGAAGATTAAGCTATGAGTTTATCTCTTAGATTGTATGACAGTGAAGCAAACTTGCTGTCAGTTTTTCATTCTAAATGTCTGTTTGCATATCACTGAAATTCCTCCCCGTATGCCTCCCAAAAAGCTACATTGCAGGTTATCAACTCTAGATTAATATTTGTCATCTTCAGGCATGAAGATGGTTGAGCAAACATGATAGGGATCAATTTCATAGTATCTGACACATAGTTTTTCTCAAACACATCAGCAAAGAGGAGCACGTTTGTGTACAAGTCGTGATATTGGCCTAGGTTTTTTTATGTCGAATGAGTTTCATTACATGGATATAGTCTTCTTCCCCCTAGCGCTTCTCCGAGGACCTGCTCATAATGTGTGTAATCTCAATTTTAAGCTCCCAAATAAGATTCCAGTTAACCTAAAGGACAGCCATCGGCAAGACATTTGGTAAAATTAATTGCATTCCGAAAAATATGGAAAAATACACAGCATTCTCCCTTGGAACTTTGAATTTCATAGATTCTTATCAATTTTTAAGTGCATCTCTTGAGACGGCCGAAGAATTCCTTATTTTGAGAATTTCACCATGAAACAAGTAATTATTTAACTTTCTCATTAGGGTTGAGGAAGATAAATCATGGAGCAGTTCTCACAAGGAATTAGACATGCTTCCGCCTTATCTGCTTTCCATAGGTTAGTCTGTGAGTTGACCCGTGACCTTTACCACCGGTTGCCTGTTGCTGCACGCACGTCATTTCTTTCAGATAAGCGACAATAATAGCAGAAGCTTTTGGTACTTGTAATAGAGTCAATTTAAGAAGTGGGAACATGTATGGAATTTTAGAAGGGTATTTGCAGGGTACAACCGACCTTGTAAAGCGTGTACTAACATCGCAACGTGAATTTTATCAGCGTCACACGTTCGCCGGTAAACGGTGGAAGAGACGATTTTTAAAAACTGTGAGAGCGTTTGTAGAGTTAAAAAAAAAAGATTACTCCAATAGCTGATTTTTTTTGGGAGAAAGAAATTGTTATCTTACTGCGTAGCGTTACTTCCTAGGAAAGAGTTTGCATCATGTACTGAGGATACAGCAGCAATAAGTATTAGGAATAAAACCATGTAGCATAACGGATATACTTATGGAGAGTAATTAATTGAGACATGGCAGATTTAACGTAAAACCACTTTACAAAACAAGTCCTGACGCGGAAAGTGCAGAAACACAGATATCTGATGGCTACATCCTTCAACCCTATGGAGACTAAATAAGAGAGGCGCAACACTAGGAGATTTAGGGCGCATTATTTCAAAATGGTTTGTCTTCTTCCAAAGGGGTAAACAAATAGCTGACCTATCATAAATGGGATGTTTCGATAATAAGATGGAAAACATTGTTTCCATATCCTGTAATGGCCTGAAACGAAAGGAGATTGATATGAGGTAGACAATATGGTTTTAGTCAGAAGCAGTGTCATCCGTCTCTGGACTTGGAAAACTTTCGAGTCTGAAAACTACGATCAAGAGTGCCTGTGGGTTTTCATGTTGTATGACATCGCACCTGATATGCAAGCAAAGGGGTATCGACAGTGCAGGGGGTGATCTAAGATTCATCCCTTTTTTTTTTTCAAATTTCGCAGGACTTTTTCATCAGATTTTTTCGTCGTTTTCCTTTTATTAATTTTTTTTATTAATTTTTTATTTTTACCCAATAGTATTTTTTCATTTTCTGCGGGACAGTCTTTTAAAACAGTTACTGTGGGATAGTCCTTATTCTAGTGAAGGTCGAATTCGCAAAATATGGGACTTTGTAATTATTTTCGAGGATTACATCAGCCGTTCTGAGAGCGGGTTGCCACCAAAAAAAATTTAGTGGACTTGGAAAATTTCAGATGATGTTAGATACCAAGGGACGCAAGTTTGTGATCAGTGAAGTGAAGTTTTAATCAAGAGAGGGCGCTACTTTTGATAAGGGGTTTTTTAATGAGGGGGAGGGGATTTTAATAAAGGGGTGGAACTTTTGATAAGGGTTTTTTTAATGAGGGGGATTACAAAATTAGGATTTTGTAATTATTTTTGAGGATTGCATCAACCGTTCTGATCGTTGCCACTCAAAGTTTAGTTTTGTAATTATTTAGATAATTGTATGAGCCATTCTGATTGTTGCCACTAAAAAAGTTTAGTGGACTTGGAAAATATCAGATGAGGGTAGATACCAGGGATGTTTTAATTGCGGAAGTTTAATAAAGGGTGCGGAACTTTTGATAAAGGTTTTTTTAATAAAGTGAAGGGAATTTTAATAAAGAGGGAGGTAAATTTTGATAAGGGTTTTTTTTAATAAAGGTGAGGGAATTTTAATAAAGGGGAACGTGAATTTTGATATGGGGGTGAAATTTTTGATAGGGGGTTTTTAATGATGGGAGAGTCAAAAATTGGGAAATTTTCGATTAAATAAAGGGCTTTTCCTAAAAATAGTGCTCATCCTATACACTAGAGGGCGCCACGGGTTTCTAATAAAGAGGGAGGAATTTTGATAAGTTTTTTTTTTAGTGAGAAGGAGTCAAAAATTGGAAAAATTACGACTAAAACTTGGGCTTTTTCTAAAAATAGCACTCATCCTATACACTAGAGGGCTCCACGGGTGCTTAATAAAGGGGAAGGAATTTTTAATAAGGAGGTTTTTTAACTAAAGGGGAATTAATTAATTATTAATTAATTTTTAATTAATTATTAATTATGATTTATTAATTATAAATTATGAATATTACTAGCGTGAGTGTGGTCATATCACGTGACCGGGAATGGGCGTGGCCAGTGACGTCATAAGGGGAAAGCACTGTGCAAATGAGGATTTTTATAATGGGACTAAACTACTGGTAATGATCAGATCCAATTTCAGATCCCCTATATTACCTAGTATTCCTAACAGAACTAGCCCATTTGCTGCTAATTAATATTCAGGGTGATTCAAAACTCTTGGGCAAAACTTTAAGGTGTGATGGAATACACGTAAACAAGCACTTTTCGTCATACAATGCATGGTCGGAACTTAAGCGGTGAAGCTCTAGAGGGTGCTTTCCAGTGAACACTTATAAGTGCTGGTTTTCGCACTCGTAGTAATTTCTACTGTGTACGTCCTTATCCTTGCACACCCTGTATTCTGCAAGCCGCTGACAAAGGAGCCCGTTTCGCACAGATACTGGTGCAATCGCTGAAAGGTTTTACGATCAGGCACGCATCTGGTCGGAAAGCACTCCTGGTACAGTCTTTGGGCTTCCCTCGCATTCCTGTCCACAGCTCCATACGTGAAATGTATGTCTGCCTTTTCCTGATTCATGAAACAATCCATCCGTTCTGTAATCCACGGTAGAAATGACGACTAGTGCGAAAACCAGCACTTATAAGTGTTCACTGGAAAGTGCCCTCTAGCGCTTCACCGCTTCAGTTCCGACCATGCATTGTGTGATGAAAAGTGCTTGTTTAGGTGTTTTCTATCACAACTTAATGTTTGGCGCAAGAGTTTTGAATCACCCTGTATAATCAATCATATTCTTATGAAGCACATCTGGTGAAACCCATCTGTACTTACGCGCGGTGTTTTCTGTCGCGGTGTTTGTAATAAGTGTTAGCTATTCTGAAACCATTGAGTTTACTTACCTGTAGGAGATGTTGCCCATTGCCATTGCAGCTATCAATACCAAAAGGGCCTATCACCCCTCCCCAAAGGTCAGAGTCAGTACCAACTTTGGCATTGGAGTCACCTAGAACAAGGGTAATATTCCTTTCTTGATAGAATTCAAAATATCCTGAGGTTATCTGTAAAACGTTTCCTTCTCAGCCTCATCGGCATCCTCAATTGGGCCATAACAGCAGATAACATTCTTTAATGCTTGTCTGAAATTTTGGTGTAAGAAACCTTTCATTAATGCACTCATATCCTAGAAGAGCATCACTAGCGTGTCTGCTGAGAAGCAGACCTTATTGTCTTCCATCCCTGAAAAGAGAAATTTAAGATTATTTTTAAGAATCTGACCTTTATCTGTCCATCTGGTTTCTTGCAAGCCGAGAATATCTAGATTATAATGGTGGAATTCTTGTGTGAGGACATCAAGGGAAAAGCTCTGTGCAGACTTCTCACATTCCAACTACCTATGGAGAGAAAATGGTTAGTGGGATGTTTAAAGAAACTATGTTTATTGAGAGAGGGAATGCCGACAATATCAAACAGCCCCCTAATCGCAGACATGGGGCAGAGACCGTTCCCCCACCACTAAAGAGTAATACACTGGAAGACTTCCTCCAATGTAGAATTTGACGATGCCAGTATAAGCAAAGAGTACAGGTGCCTGCGATGACCTCTGCTCAGTATTATCCACAAGCTGATAAGCATATCCTGTGAATCCTTCAAATCATTTTGGGCTATAAACCCACAAACAAAGAGAAAACAAGCGGAAGATTTTCCCTCCACATAAGCCCATCAGTGCAGCAAATTCAGGATCTATAATAAAGCTCAGAGCCTTATTTCAGTCCAGTCCAGTAGGTTTATATGATCAGCACAAGGACCCTGTGTGGTTGACCACTCCTCAGCAGAGTAAAAAAAAAAGAAAAGTAGCCAAAACTCTATTGTTATTATTATAATTTCTAGATTCATTTGTTTCGAGACATTATTTCCATTCTTCGTGGTTAAGAAACAAAGAAAATGATTTTATACGAAACGAATTGCTGATAACGGCGGACTACCACTTCGTGTGCCTAGAGACGCATGAGGTGTAAATTCGGCCCTGTCTAAAAAAATGAAAATAAATAATTACCCCGCGCTCAAACGTTGCTTGTCACAGAGATGACAGGTAGCTGGCGGGGCCTCGGAAGAAAAACAACACAAACAATCCATGCCTTAACCGGGCCTCAAACCCAGGTCCCTTTCAACAATAGCCAAGTACGCTAACCACTCGGCTATGGGGCAAAAATACTAATGGGCGAAAATCGTAAAACCTTAAATGCATACAATTTTATGACTAATGCTGGGTTTTCATTCATACAGAATTGGTTTGGCTTTTTAACTATTTACTTAATGCAAGTTTTCTCAACGTTATCGACATAATAGTGCTTTTGCAGAATAGTTCGATGTATTAAATTTATGAGATTTGATTTAGGCTAAATTAAATTAGATTCAAATTAATTCTCTGTCAGCTCTACTCTTTGGAAGAATGGGGATTCTTCAAAATTTTTGTTAACATTTTTATTAATACTAGTTAATGAACAAACAAATTTCCCCTCAACAGCTGCTTGCCCCCAGAACCTGTCAGTACAATATGCCATAGAGAAGGTTTGTGAGAAAGTCGAGACTTCAGCAGAAAGAGAACATTCTTGTATTATAGCCAAACTTGAATTACATAGTTATTATAGCTTGCTTGAACCCAGATTCCTTAGGTGAAGTAGCCAAGCACGCTTACCACCCGGCCATCGGAACGCCGATGAACAGTTCGTAAATTATAACTTTCCTCAGTGACGGGAAAATTGCAGTCTCAACTCCCACCCCTACTTTGTTATTAAACTGTATATATAAAATAATAAATAATACTAACATTTGATTTAAAAAGCATAGAACTATTTTTACTCAACGATTCGGAAATATCAAGTATCGAAACGCCGTTCCGGTTAATGATTCGAAATTATCTACTAAGAATTATCTAGTTATCAATGATTCGGAAACATCGAGTAATGGAACGGCGTTCCGTTCAATGATTCGGAAGCAGAGAGTGGCAGAACCTTGTTAGATTTAGTTACAGTCGTGCTTTTGTTAATTGCTCTCCCTACACAAAATGTCACTCTTCGCCACTGCTCTCAACTAAATCAATTTGTTTATGTACTCTCTATTAAGCATATAGTGCCTTTCCTATTCGGTGGAATTTTAAGTACTGTACTAATTACTGTGCAAGAACTTTACTTTTTAAATGTAATAAGTACTTTTTAACTCTTAATATGTAAGTGGAAAAATCTGTATGAGGTTCATTATTTTACGACGGAGCAACCTCTAAAGGTATAAATTAGGACTAGTGGATGATTAGGAAAACGCAAATTATAATATTTCATAAACTCAAAAGGAATTTTTCATTTATTTCTTAAGGTAAAACGTTGCGTTAGATCAATAGATTGTTTACAATGTCCTTTTAAAATTATGCATTTTTAAACTTTAGCGTCTTTTAACGTTAGAAATGAAATGCCATAGAGAAAGTTTGTGAGAAAGTCGAGACTTCAGCAGAAAGAGAACATTGAACCAAAATTGGAAGATTCGTAAAATGAAAACACTAATATTCCATTAGTTCCTATTCAATCGGAAAACAATATTTAAATTTTCTCTGAAAAGAACTACAAAAAAAAATCTGGAACGAATATGGGTGCTCGCTTCCAAAGTTAGCATTAGCATCTATAAAACACAAAAATTTCGTTATCTCTTTTGCATAACTTAAAAGTTGCGCGAAAGAGCGTAATTTGTTTTCGTTGCGGTTTGCGTAATGTACAGAGGAGGGGGAGGCCGAATATTCCTTCGCACACATTGGAAAATACCCTAGGGTGTAATAATAAAACACCCTTAAAAATTCGAAAAATATTTAACAAATCTCTAAATTTTGTGTTAGAATGATCTTATTAAAGGTAAGAAAATGCTTTTACTTTTATGTGAAAAGGTTTTTATCTTACACTAATATTTAATACATCTTTTTTCTTTTGATTCGTAAGGATTTCAAGGGAAGTAACTGCTTCCCATACTTCCATGGACCACTGATACTGAAAATATTTATTAATAACAATTCCGACAGCGCTACTGCACCTATCAATGCTGCAAAATTATTAAAAAATTGTCACAACGATTAAGTACTGAGATTGACCATTATATAATTTTTTACAATTTTGTCTCTCTTCTCCCAGACTGGTATTCGAATCCAAGGTCTCCCAGATCCCAGAAGCATGTCGGGCATCGTAACCGCTAGACCATGGTTTGTTCTATTTTTGATGGCATCATCAAACAGAAACTTCTAATTGTAAGGAGACTTGTTGTACCAGTTGTATTTCAAATATTTGTGGAATATTCTAAAGAACAGTTCGGAGAATTTGTTCTAATGTGGGCAATAATGATCATTCTTCAGTGATACAACAATACCTACAAAGAGTACTTGAGTCGTACCAGCAATACCTAGCGATATCCTGCGTTTTGAAGTGGTAGTCTTATTTCCTAGGTATGAATGCAGCACCTGAGTGTAATAGCAAATGGGATACCTTACCTTAAGACAAGTTGATGTGATAATCTGGTGAGAAGTATGACTCGTCACATCAGGATGCCTTCAAGCTGGTGGACATTTCAACGGTACACACATCGGTGGCAGGACGGTGGACTACACGCTTGGTTACTAGATTCTCTACACCTTCGAAAACAATTGCCATTCCATACATGACTTCGTATGATCTAAAACCTTTTTCGAACATGCTTATAAATTTCTCCTGTGACATGAACTAACATGAAAGTTATAACAAAATATATTATCAAGCGCATGCAAATGATTCCACCTTATATGAACTAGTATTGCAATCGGTGATTGATCTGGCTAGCCGAACTTTCGACTCTTATTCACTTTCTGTTAATTGTCAGAACATTATACTGGCTATCAATATTATTACGATGACTGAAATTGTTACTTTTATTTATAAAGCATTTTCAACCCATTTTAATTTCTTATTCCAAATTTGTTTCATTCTTTATGCTCTGCAGAGAAGTGGTCGCAGAATTGCCTTTTGTCCTCATGAATCCAGGCCCTGCTGGAAAAGGGCAGAAAATTCAAGTTGAAGAGAAAGAGTAAGATGTTTTTTTTGTGTTTTGTAATACACTTGACAGTTTTATGATTCTCGTAATGTGTCATACTCCTTTTTCATCGTGTTTTTAACTTGTTGCTGAATGTATTTTCATTAATTTGACAACATTTATGGACCAAAAGAACTATAGATGTATATATACATACGAGAGTATAAGGACATTTTTTGAACGTCGGCTTTTAAAGAGTATTGGCAAAAGCACGATGTGAAATATCTGACCCCCCTCTTTTAAAACGCAACTCATGACGGTACAATATGTTAATAATTTAGGGCCAAGCAGTACTAAAACATTTACATTTACAATTGTAAGAAAATGTTAAGAAAGAATGCGAATCTAAAAGCTTGAAAAACGAAAAAATAAATCAAATATGTAAAGGAAAACCTAGAGAACTCAATCAAGATCGAATTTTAATAATAATACGATTTACTTTTTTCGCATTCACGTTATTTAAACGCATGCAAGGATTATACGAAACATATGATATCCTCAGAACATCCTATAATCTGCTGAAGAGGAAGATATGAAAATAAAAAAAAATTAGAACAATGCTATTAATAACTTTATGTGTGCAATTTCAACGAAAACTATATTGTAATGTTTCAATTCTTTACGTTAGGCTTTCTTTTCTTATTAAAATTACAATCTAATTATAAAATAAGAAAGAATTTTATTTGAATACATGCATACATACATACAAAATCCTCATGCAGCCATGGGCTACAGAGGTCCAATCAGACTGTAAGTTTTCTCTCCACACGTGACTGTTCTGAGCTACAGCTGCCCATTTGGTCACTCTAAGCCTATTCTAGCAAGGTCCTGTTTGACATTGTCTGCCCATCACACCCTAGGTATCCCCACCTTTTTTTTCTGAAACCCTTAGGCACACTGTTCATAACTCTGTTTACCAATCTGCAGCTATGCATGCGGATAACACGGCTAAACCAACGCAATCACTTTCTGCACAATATGCTGCTCAAAGAAAATTGATGACTCCTTTTAATCTCATCATTGCTTACAAAGTCAAACCACTTAATTCCCAATATATTGCATAAACATCTAGAATCAAAGGCATAATATTTCTTGTTCCGTCTTGTTCTGTTGTTGTTTATTGCAAAGGGTCTATGTTTTGCTACGGGTCCACGTTGCAGAAGGTCCAAGCTTTGAACGAAGATGACTAACCCTGCCGGGTAGAGTTTGTTAGGTGGATGCTCCAGATGAACAATGTTAATCCGCAATTTCCCGCATTAGTGTTATTTAGTGATGAGGCCACGTTTACCCGGGAACGCATTTTAAACAATCACAACCAGCATGCTTGGGCTCAAGAAAATTCACACGTCACTGACCCTCGTAAACACCAGAAGAAATTTGGCGTCAACACTGGGTAGGTATCCTGAGTGATTGTCTGGTGGGACTTTACCTCTTGCCAGAACGACTGACCTACGCAGCGTACCGTGTGTTTGTGGAGCAAGTGCTTCCCGGTCTGTTGCAGGGTGTTCCACTCACCACGCAGAGGGGCATGTGGTTTATGCATGATGGGGCCCCAACACACTTTTCCATCGAGGTCCGATACTTCCTAAATGCAACATATACCGGGTGGTGGATTGGAAGTGGTGGACCTGTGGCTTGGCCTCCACGCTCCCCGGACCTCAATCCACTAGACTTCTTCTTCTGGGAGCACATGAAAGCACTTGTATACGAGACACCTGTGGACTCTCTGGAAGATCTCGTCGCGAGAATCGGTGTTGCAGCGGACAAGACCAACACCACACCAGGAGTCTACTAGAGGGTGCGACAGTTCATTCGCCGGTGTGGGCTGTGCAACAACGCCCTCGGACGCCACTTTGAGCAGCTACTTTGAGTCTCTCTGACGCGAAGCAACTCATAAATTAGTTAAGTACCTTTGTTTTCCCTGTTGAAGGATCAACGTGAATATGTAACTTTATACTTCTCTGGCGGAAGGAGTGGAATGCGACCCTAGATTCCATTGCAACAATTGTTCGCCTTGATGTGTACTATCACCCCTCTTTTTTTGTTGAAAGTGTTTACAATAACCCTGTATATTATATAATAGTATGTAATATATATATATATGCTAAATACTTCTGTAGCAAACAAATGCCTATATAAAAGCAAAAACCTATATATATTATAGCATTTGCTTGCTACAGAAGTGTGATGCAGCTTGCTATTATAAGCTGTAGATCTCTCTACGAAAATCAAAACTTCAGCAGTAATACCCGAAAAAAGAAAATTCCATACACTCCCCATGGCTCAAAATTTGGTCACTGTTTCCATAGCCAGGCACACTAACCACATAATGACCAGGGTGATTACCTCTCAAATGTTATATGATTCCAAATTATTTCTTAAATGGTTAACAAATTATGCTCATTTAAACTTGATTTATTATTGCTGATAATTGTCATTGAAACTGTAGTCACACTATGAATCATGCAGAATTTTTAAATCATAAATTTTTTTGTTCCAAGTAGAAAGTTATTGACCATAAGTGAAATTTATGAGACAATGTATGTGAGAAGTGGCATGAAGAAATAAAATTTTCAATGTATATATACTGACACCAGCATTAGAGGTAATGACAGAGGGAGGGGGGGGGAAATATTACGAATAAATTGATAGCATCCAGAGCCAATGTTGAAAAATACTGGTGTGATTTACATATTAAATCGCTGACAAATTTTATATAGGGAAATATATTTATAAGGTCTACTGTTTGATTTTAATAATTAATATATATTGGTAAAGGATAATGAATATTGGTTTAAGGATATTGAATGCATCAAAAGAAATTAGTATGGTTTTAATATTATTAGGTATTTTTACCTGACCGTTGAGCAACTGTCTAATCCAATATACCGATACTAAGTGTAGCAAAAAAATGGCGGTTAGTAAGCATTGCACTAAATATCTCAAAGATAAAGCAGACTGAGAGCCCTGAGAACTTATCAGTAGAATGAGAGTAATTGAATTACTATTCTTCAAAGGGTAAACAGCAATCAAATAACAAATGAATTCAATTCAAGAATGCACCACTAATGTGCATCAGGATTTTTTGGAACTAAATAGGAACAGTTGATTGGTTGGTTGTTTTTTTGAGCAGCACTTTTTTGCACACTATGTACTAAATGGCCAGGTCACAAGGACCCCGAAGGCTCAGAGAATGTTGAGGGAGGGAACCCACTGGAACAGCTGTTGGGAGACAGACGGTAGCCTCCCATCAAGGCCATCCAGCATGTTCTTTAACGTGCACAGGGTATGGCTCTCCCGCACACGGAGCCACCGCTTAACGTCCCATTCGATGGACGGCGGCCTTTTCAAGCCCATCTGTGTTCCTTACTGAAAATAGGAACAGTAACCAGCCAAATAGGTTAAGACAGGAAGGTAGTGTATGTTTGAAATATCTTCGGTAACAGTAATGCTAAAAGAAACACTTAAATTTGCCTTCAGCTCTTCCCATCTCTGATTAGCAGAAAAATTACAAATGTGGAGGTTCCCTATACTTTCAGCTGGTAACACTAATTTCAGGATTGAATGCATCCTTACTTTTTTTCCCATCCAAATATCTGTCATATTGAAATGTGATATTGACCTCCAGTAAGTTACCTGTATTTGCTAAATCTATATTTTAAACAATCTGGAAAATCACAGGCAGTATGTATGCCATATTGAACTCTTCACAATAATAGGAAGCAAATTCCAACAAAGCCGGTGTTGATTATTTTGGAATAGTATGTGTTTCTTCGGTCAGCATACCTGTATCGCAATCCATACTTTGCCATGAATCCAGCCAATCCATTAATTTATTTAAAAATAAATTTCGTTCATCTAAAGATGACGCCGTGAGAGGCATTTTGTACGTTGTTTAGTCAAGCTCCTTTAAAAGGAGATTTAACATTTACTAAAACCCACCATGTGACAACAATTTTAATATATTCTGCAATAGCTCTAAACTGAGGCCATTTATATTTTACACTAATTCCTAAAAATGCTTCTGCAACAAAGTTATTAAAAATTAAAGCAGCTTAACATTTTGCTTCTTTAAGTTAGAAGATGACAAGGCCTTCGAAGACAAATTATAACTGTATTTAATTCAACTACAGCTTTCAATGACATGAAGCTTTCCAAGGTTTGAAAATGCTGCTGTAGAAAAGTCATGCCTTTCAACTAAACCTTTTCATACAAATTTTAAATAAAAATGCACTGACCAAGATCTTTTATTAATCCAATTGTTTTTTATGCATTTGAGCAAGTGCACAGCATCAATTATGAAAAACAATGGTCTAACTTTGTCTACAGGATGGCGATACACAATATTCAGTGAAAGTGGTGAAATAAGATATTGCTTTTCTATTAATAGAAATATTTTCACTAATATATGACTCGAATCCTACAGCTCCCAACATAATTACAATTTTTTTTAAAATATACACAAAGAACTTCAAATGTTATATTTCTCACAGGAAGTATGTGTAAATCTTTAAAAGGAGACATAATACCAGTTACCAAGAAAACATAAGAACTAAGTTGCAGCATTTTTGCCATCAAATGAATATCCATCGAAATTTGGTTTAATGTATATCTCATCCATCGTTAAGATAGCATTTTTGGATGTAAGTGTTTGCAATTTATACTTCAACTGTATGTATGCTAAAAATTTATCATTAAATTGTTTTGCATGAGGATATGTGTTAAGGGATGTACAAATCTGTCGAAAAATTGGTGGGTGAGGTAACACTATATTTCCTGACTGTCTTAAGAATCTATATGCGACATGTGCAATAGAATACAGTAGGGAAGAAAAAATGATTAACAGATTGGAATATATAAGGAACAGTTTCTTGCAATAGTTCCATTTGCACAGTTTCTTGCAAGTTATCAAATTGAACGGCATCCATTTAATCAGGCTCAATGTATTGCAAAAACGATCTAATGTATTTTGTGCTAAGAGTAAAGAAATATTAATCCTGCTTGAATCTTTACTAAACAGTGATTTCACTCCACATAAAAATATCAGTAGAAATATTTTTGTTGCTAACTTTGTTGGAATTTTATCAATATTCCCTAAATTTTCTAACTGAACATTATCAATGAATACCGATATTTGAAGTTCAGCATTAATAACTACAGAACATGCTATTTTAAGTGCAGGATCAATTTGTAAATTAATGAAACAAACAGCATTATCTTTTGATATGTGTCCAAAAGTGTGAAATATTAAGAAGTGTCCTTGTTTCAACAAAATTAATGTAGTATGTATTCTTTATTACTTTGGTTCAAAAAGTATTAGAATATATTACTAATAAAAAACCTAAAACAAGGTATGCATGTAAAAACAAGCAAATCTTGCATAGAACAAGAAATCTATTATCAACCGTTTTTAAACATAATTCTTTTAATGACATGATCTCATATGAATGCTTTTGTATGTTTTTCACTACCATATAAATAAGCACATCTTTCCAGGTTGGCTGGAAATTTATGTAGAATATCCTTCAGACCTGTGACACATTTACAGCTTGGGACACAACACATTCGTGCCATCTATAATATAAATTGATGAACATTAAACTTTACATATAAGAAATTAAATGCTGTACATCAGAGATGCAAAACATCTGGCCATATGTTACAGCATGCCTTCAAACACCTTGTACAATTCCTGCAAACTAAACTCCATCCACTTTTGTTTCAGAAAATTTGTGAGTGACCCAACAGTATTTTCTTAAGAAAAAAATGTTCCATGATTAAATGTGTTTTAACAACCTTGCTGCACGCAGATTGCAGAAAGCAGTAGAAACACTAACATATTAATTTTATACGAAATTATGAATTCAGAATTATCCAGGTTTTCATAATATTTAATGAATCAAAAGAGTAATAATAGGTTTATCATACGATTTATCTATAAGCCCAAGCATCAATATTTTTCTTTTACAGTAGAATATACATATAATTGTGAAACTGTAGTTAACATATCAAATTCCAGTACTCTTAATATGTGAAAGCAGAATTGTAGAACTTGAATGGATGAGGAATATTAGATTCAGACTTCATATCAGTTATGTTTTAACTTCTAAGTTTTACTTCCTAATTTCAATATGTGTAATTTCTAAGGCCATGTGGTAGAGAATTAAATATTTTGAACAAAAGTTATTGATGCAGGGTTTGTGGAGTATCCAACCATAAATGAATAAATCCCTTAAAAGGGATTTATTCATTTATGGTTGAAATTCAAAATTATACTTCCAGATGAAGCATGAGTTTATGAATCTTCATCTGAATGATGTTTTATGATATTTATGATTATTTATGATATCTTCAAAGAAAAATGTATTTAATATTCATCATATACATTTGCATTATTAATTCTGGAAATGGTTATACTTTTTTATATCATGAAAATAGGTGTAAGTGTATATTTTTTATGTACCACTATAGTAGTAGCATAAATGAAAGTTCTGGTACAGTAAAAGAGGCTCAAGAATTCTATAAAAATCCATGGTAAAAGTTATGGAGGATGAGGGAAAAAATATGTTTCTTGTGGTTTTTGTGAAAATATGTGTAAAAATTAGAAAAAAAACGGGGTGTTTTTTAGCATGTGAAAAACTAATTTAAGTTTTTTTTTTAAAGATGAGGTTTAAATTAATTTGTGAATTAGTTTAAATGAATAAAGTTTGAAATGAGATGTGTGTGTGTGTGTGTATGAGATAAACATTGATGTGTTTTGTTGAGTTATCGTACGCTTACTGGATTATTCGGTTGTAAAAGCCATGTGAATTGGTGTTTGTTGTGGTTTTTTTTCTGAAAATATGTGTGAAAATCGGAAAAAAAACGGGTGTTTCATGTGAAAAAAATTAAGTTTTTTGGACAGACGAGATTTAAATTAATTTGTTTAACTAATTTTCAGAAGAAATGAGGTGGGTGTGAAAGAGATAAAAAAACGATGGGGTTTGTTGAGTTATCATACACTTCACTGGATTATTTGGTTGTAAAATGTCAGGTAAATCGAAGAATTTTCAAAGTCAGACAGTTTTGAGAAATTTGTTTGAAACATATGACAAAATCAACAGGTAAAATGACGTTTTCGGGGGTTCCGATGAAAAGATAAACCTGGACAGACACCTTTCATGATGCTCTTTGGAAGAGAGTTACGTCTTCCCTGTGACCTTTTATATTGTCTTCCCGAGAAAAAATACCTGTATCGACTCCACAACGCATACAAGAATTACAACAGTGACTAGAAAAAAATCCATCACTCCATTACACATAACATCAACTTTGCAAGCGAGAGAACCAAAACGAGTTTATGACAGTAAAACGAATGAAACTGTTTTTAATCAGGAGATCTTGTCTGGCTGCACAATCCTCATCAACAGAAGAGACTTTCTCCAAAACTTCAGAAACCTTGGAAAGGTTCGTATACAGTAGTTAAAAGGATTAAAGACGTGGTGTATCGCATTCGTCGACATCCAACTACAAAGTGCAAGTGCTTCACGTGGATCGTTTGGCCCCGTTTCATCGAAGAACTGAAAAAGCTTCGGAATCCAGAATTGTTCGGGACGAACAAGACCTAAGGAGTGGGCAGTGTTACGACAGATGAACGTGCTACAATGAATTTATGATAAACGTGTCATGAACGCTCGCGTATGCTTCTGCGTGAGAATTACGTAACCAATGAATTGGAATATAGAACCTACCTGAAAAGTAGGAAAGATAAAATTGTTATGTTGGAGTTATTGATATATGATAGGGGACATAGTATCAGTATATACATGATAAGTGTTTAAAAAAGAAGAAGTATTTTATATGGTGAGTGCGCGGGAGGTTGATTAGTTTATTATTGGGTTTCATGTTAGTAAACTAGTAAAGGAAAAGAAGAATTTATCGGCTTGTGCGTGGTGATCAACGTCTGAAAATAATTGGTTCTGAGAAAACAGTACACTTAGCCGCAGGTTTGGAGTACTTGATGACTAAAACTTTAGAAGGAAGTCATTTAGGATATAGTTATTTAGTTTGTTTAGGAATTAGAAAGGATATTCTCGTTAGATTGAATATTTGTTTACCAACATGGTTTTATTGTTCATTAAATGATTTTAACCTTGTTCTGAGTTTTGGGTGTGTATAGAATTAAGATAATATATTATTCTGAAAGTTTATCTTTGCATTATTATATAGTGTCGTGCCGGTTGACTTAGTTTGTACAAATAATTTTATCCATGCTTTTGTAATAAATTGCATTTTTTTGTACTAACATTGTAAAATATTTACTTGAAATCACGTTGAGTGCTCATCCAATATGATTCGTAACAATTGGTGCAGGAGTGTAGATAATTTATTGAATGCCTTTTACTAGAAGTATGGATGCGTTAGGAAGCTGATGTCTGATATTAAAGGTAATATAGTTGTTCAAAGTAGGAAAATTGGTGAACTTGCTAATCAAAACAACGACATAAACAGTAAAATTTGTGGCTTTGTAGACAAAGTGACTTCAAAGCTGAAATGGTTACACAAAATAATGAGTTGGAGAAGAAATGGCTTCTGAAATTAGTAAGATTACTAATCAGAATAATGATTTGAATATAAAAATCAGTGAAATCACTGATCAATGAAAAGACATTAAGACCGAACTCAACAGTGTAAAAATGATATTGATGGGGTTAAGTGTAATGTTAATGAAATAACTTCTGATTTTAGTACAAAACTTGATAGTGTTATGCATCAAATTGAAAGTGTAAAAACTGATTGTGAACGTCAGTTTCATATTTTAGGAAATGAAAGGTTACTTTTTTCTTGTGATAATAATAATTTTAGTGCAAATAATGTTTTACACGTCATATGTAGAAGGTTAAACCTTCATACATATTTGATGGTCAATCATTTTGGAAGAACCAGAAACGGAGAAACCAGTACACTTAGTCGCAGTTTTGGAGCACTTGATGACTGAAACTGTAGAAGGAAGCCATTTAGTGTATAGTTATTCAGTTTGTTTAGGAATTGGTAAGGATATTCTCTTTAGATTGAATATTTATTTATCAACATGATTTTATTGTTCATTGAATGATTTTAACCTTGTTTTGGGATTTGGGTGTGAATAGAAATAAGATGATGGATTCTTTTGCAAGTGTATCTTTATATTGATATAGATTTTTGTGCCGGTTGACTTAAGTTGTTTTAATAATTTCATCCATGCTTTTGTAATATATTACATTGTTTTGTAATTATCATTGTAATATTTACTTCAACCCACGCTCAGTACTCATCCATTTAATTTGTAACAAATTGGTGCCAGGAGTGTAGATAATTTATTGAATGCTTTTTACTAGAAGTATAAATAAAAAAAAATAAATACCCCCTCAAGCAGCTGCTTGCCACAGAGGTCTGACAGGAGCCTGTCAGTTTATATGCCATAGTAGAAGATCTGAGAGGATGGCAGGACCTCAGCAGAAAACAACACGAACATCCATGCCTTAGCCCGGGGGATAACAGTAAAGCTAATGACTGTTATAAGAGGTGAAATTGGTGACATGAGAGCTGCGATAGTCTCTCAAAAAGATGACTTGAAAGTCGAAATGGCTGCAGAAAACGATAACTTGAAAGCCGATATGGCTACACATATATAAAATAATGAGTTGAGAGTAGAAATGGCAGCTCATAGACGCGAAATAACTGACCAGTATAAAGACATTAAGACTGAACTTAACAGACAGTGGGATAGTTTAAAGGTTGAAATTGTTGGTGTAAAAAATGATGGAGTTAAGTGTAATGTTAATGAAATCACTTGTGATTTCATTAACATTACACTTAACCCATATCAATATCATTTTTAGGAATTGGTATTGATAAATACAAAACTTGATAGTGTCAGTTTCAGATTTTAGGAAATGAAAATTTACCTTCTTCTGGTGACAATAGTAATTTTAGTGATAATAATGTTTTTACACATATCGCTAGAAATATAATTAAACTTTCTACATATGATTGCCAATCATCTTGGACAGTATTCAAAACACAGTTTGAAATCATCGCTTGAGCTAATGAGTGTAATGAATTCCAGAAGGCCAGTTTTCTTGCAGTTTACTTAAGAAACTCTGCTTCAGAAGTTTTACAGTCTGTTCAAGAAGAAAAACGACTTGATTATCAAAGTCTAGTTTCTGCATTTGAACTCAGGTTTGGCGATAATTATTTAAATAAATACTATATGACTCAATTTAAACATCGTATGCAGAAGTGTGGTGAAACTTTGCACGAATTTGTTAATGATATTGAGCTAGATTTGCTTAAAGTATATAGATATACAGATATTCAAGATAACTTAGCTCAATTAAAATTTATTGATGCTATTGCTGACCCTGACACTCAACAATCTCTGAGGATGTTGGAATCTTAAAGTCAGGTGTGGTACATGCTATGAATTCATGCAAAACCTTAAAGTCAGCTGCGGTACATGCTATGAAGTAGAAGTGCTCCAGGCTTTCCTCCCGAACGAATAAACACACAGTGAGATTTATGAATGCAGAAGAAACTGTAGACAACAATAGTGAAATGCAAGAACAACCCAAAGCCATACTATCCGCTTTGAAAGAGATTAAAGGTTCCTCTCCAAGGACATTTACAAACGTACAACGTTGGAATTGTGGCAACACTGGACACATTCGAGCCAACTGCAAAGAGTAGTGGATACAAAGTTCAAGCACATCTAACAGACAATAGAACCAGCATAAGCAACGTGAAGGGCAAAGGCTGGCGAATAATTGGTTAACCCCAGGAGAAGTCGCCCACTTTACAGCACTACATGGTGGAGATAATGGATTGGGTGCTGATGGAACCATGAATGGAGTGCTTTGCCGTATGATAGTAGACAGTGCTGCAAATGTAACTTTACTCAGAACAGACATAACAAAGAAGATAAAACCTCACCCACACTGGAATGTTATACAGTCTAATATAAGCCTACAAACAGCCACTGGAGATCGTGCTAAAGCCCATGGAAAGATAGAATTCAACATCAGAGTTGGTAGCTGTGTGGTACACCACCCTACTACATAAATTGCATTTTAACCCTGTTTACATCGCTGACATCTACGATGAATGCATATTAGGCCTTGATTTTCTTAAGAAACATGGATTCAACATTAGACCTAGTGACAACCTACACATCCATAAGACAGAAGAGATCCCTCTGCTTAGCCGAAGACCTGATTATCAAGCGTGACCCCAATATTAGTGACGGAAGACATAGAGATCTCACCACAAAGTGAAATTATAGTCCGTGAACGAATTCATGCAAATCCAATAGAATATTTAAAAAGCGTGAAGAATTAGCAATGTGTGAACCTATTACTTGGGTAACAAGTATACACACCATACAAGTTATTGACTCAAACCAACACTATACAGACATCCCATCTTATCCTACTGACTTATGGAGAGAAACAAGAAGAATATTAACTGAAGACCAAACTGCTAAGGCCGAGAACCTACTGAAAGAGTTTTCCGACATTTTTTCAGCTACATCAAATCATTATGGCCATACTAGCCTAACAAAACATAAGATCAATACTGATGATTCTCCTCCAGTCCATCTACCAGCAAGAAGTCTTCCATTGGCAAAACGGGAGGAGACAGAACAACTCATAAGGGACATGGAAGCTTAAGACGTTATAGAACCATCACAGAGTCCCTGGACATCACCAGTGATTCTTGTCAACAAAAAGGATGGATCTACCCGATTTTGTGTAGATTATCGCAAATTAAATGATGTAACAAAGAAAGATTGTTTTCCTTTACCCAGGATTGATGATACACTGGACATTCTATCTGAGTCAGAATGGTTCTCGAAATTAGATTTGAAGACGGCTATTGGTAAGTTGTATACATCCTGAACACCATGAAAAAACAACTTTCATTACAGCAAATGGTCTTTGGCAGTTTAAAGTGATGCCATTTGGACTTTGCAACGCACCTGCAACATTTGAACGACTAATGGAGTCGGTGCTGAAAGGTTTGTCTTGGTCTGCCTGGTTTAACTTGGACGACATCATCGTTCTTGGAAAGACTTTTGAAAAACTTTTGAGAAATCTTCGTCAAGTCTAAGTGTATACTGTTGCAGCAAGAGGTTCATTACCTTGGACATGTTATCACTACATCAGGGATTAAGATTGATCCTAGTAAAATAGAAGCTATGAGAGACTTGCCTCCACCACAAGATGTTCATCAACTTCGTAGTTCTATTGGACTTCGCATAGAAGATTTGTCAAGGGTTTCTCCAACATCGCAAGGCCATTACATCGTCTGACAGAGGAGGGGCAGCGGTTCATGTGGACAACTGAATGTGACGTACCCTCCCAACAGTTGAAGCACCAGTGTTAGCATATTCAAAAACTGGAAAACAATTCATAATTGATACTGACGCAAGTGACACAGGAGTTAATGTTGTACTTTCCCAACAAGAAGACGGAAAAAGAAAAAGTTATTGCATACTGTAGCAAAACTGTATCCAAACCAGAACGAAATTATTGTGTCACACGAAAACAACTATTCTATTGGACTTTGCAACTACTATAGAAGATATGTCAAGGGTTTCTCCAAGATCGCAAAGCCAGTACATCGTCTGACAGAGAGCAATAGAGCATTTTCATCATTTTCTCTATGGCCAGAAATTTCTTATACCAACTGATCATACTGCACTCAGGTGGTTAATAAACTTTAAAAACCCTAAAGGACAAATCGCTAGGTTTATACAGCGGTTACAAGAGTAAACTTTCTCTATCTAGCATCGAACTGGCAAAATGCATAAGAAAGCAGATGCTCTTTTCAAACGTCCATGTATTGACAACAGTAAGCATTGCTGTAATGCAGGGTTTAAATTTGGTACTAAAAAGGTAATGCTCATAAGACAAATAGCATCGACACAAGCAAATAGTGATACTCCTAACACTGGAGTCCAATTGAAATTATAAAGGCTCAACTGGAATGAAGATATAAGGCCCATAATGGAATTGAACGAAAAACCTGATATAAGACCTAATTTTGAGCAAATCTCGAGGTATAGCCCAACTCCCCAAAGTTACTGAGGCACAATGGGATTCCTTAGAAGCGAAAGACGGTGTATTATACAGAAGACGGGAGAATCCCACAGGACGGTTGATCCATTGGCAGATAATCCTTCCTCGCTCCCGAGTGGAAGTAGTGATGACAGATGTGCATGAAAGTGCCACTGCAGGACACTTCGGTGTTAATAAGACATTAGCTAAAGCCAGGGAATGATTTCATTAGCTGAAAAGTAGGACAGAATTTGAAAGATGGTATAGGCAATGTGAGACCTGTGCAGCAAAGAAAGGCCCTAAGACTAGGAGTCGGGGTAAGCTGCAGACGTATAACGTTGGTGCCCCTTTTGAGAGAATAGCCATTGATGTAATGGGTCCATTTCCTAGGACTGATGATGGAAATCGTTATTTGTTAGTGGTAATGGATTATTTCACGAAGTGGCCTGAAGTCCAAGATCAAGCAATATCATCTCTGCAATAACAGTTGCAGAGATGATAGTAAATAACTAAATTAGTAGGTATAGAGTACCTTTGCAACTGCACTCTGACCAAGGATGGAATTTTGAATCCAATGTGTTTAAAGGCATCTGCCAACTATTAAGTATTCAGAAAATCACAACAATTCTCCTACACCCTCAGTCGGATGGAATGATTGAGAGATTTAATAGGATAATTGCACAACATCTAGCATTGTTTATCGACAATGTTGGCATATAGAACTCCTTTTGTTGGCATATAGAACAGCAGTACAATGAGACAACTGGACAGACACCTTTCATGATGCTCTTTGGAAGAGAGTTACGTCTTCCCTGTGACCTTTTATATTGTCTTCCCGAGAAAAATACCTGTATCCACTCCACAATGCATACAAGAATTACAACAGTGACTAGAAAAAAATCCATCACTCCATTACACATAACATCAACTTTGCAAGCGAGAGAACCAAAACGAGTTTATGACAGTAAAACAAATGGAACTGTTTTCAATCAGGAGATCTTGTCTGGCTGCACAATCCTCATCGAAAGAAGAGACTTTCTCCAAAACTTCAGAAACCTTGGAAAGATCCGTATACAATAGTTAACAGGATTAAAGACGTGGTGTATCGCATTCGTCGACGTCCAACTATAAAGTGCAAGTGGTTCATGTGGAACGTTTGGCCCGTTTCATCGAAGAACCGAAGAAGCTTCGGAATCCAGAATTATTCGGGACCAACAAGACCTAAGGAGTGGGCAGTGTTACGACAGATGAACGTGCTACAATGAATTTATGATAAACGTGTCATGAACGCTCGCGTATACTTCTGCGTGAGAATTACGTAACCAATGAATTGGAATATTGAACCTACCTGAAAAGTAGAAAAGATAAAATTGTTATGTTGGAGTTATTGATATGTGATAGGGGACAGTGTGTCAGTATATACATGATAAGTGTTTAAAAAAGAAGTATTTTATATGGTGAGTGCGCTGGAGGTTGATTAGTTTATTATTGGGATTCATGTTAGTAAACTAGTAAAGGAAAAGAAGAATTTATCGGCTTGTGCGTGGTGATCGTCTGAAAATAATTGGTTCTGAGAAAACAGTACACTTAGCCGCAGTTTTGGAGTACTTGATGACTAAAACTTTAGAAGGAAGTCATTTAGGATATAGTTATTTGGTTTGTTTAGGAATTCGAAAGGATATTCTCGTTAGATTGAATATTTATTTACCAACATGGTTTTATTGTTCATTCTTTGATTTTAACCTTGTTCTGAGTTTTGGGTGTGTATAGAATTAAGATAATAGAGTATTCTGAAAGCTTATCTTTGAATTGTTATAGAGTTTCATGCCGGTTGACTTAGTTTGTGCAAATAATTTTATCCATGCTTTTGACCTAAATTGCATTGTTTAGTGATTAACATTGTAAAATATTTACTTGAACTCGCGTTGAGTGCTCATCCATTTTAATTCCTACCAATATTAAATAACACCAAATGGGCTAGTTCTCTTAGGAATACAAGGGCATATATGGGAGCTGAAATTGCATATGACCATTACCTTGTTAAACGTGTCTTGCAAATTAAACTTAAAAAGTGTTGCGGTAAAGTTAACAATATTATCTTTAATTCTGAAGCTCTGAAAGACCCAGTTATAGCTAAAGCTTACCATGATAGATTACTTTGTCATTATGAGAGTCATGGTTTACTTACTACTGAAATTGAGGAAGAATGGGACCGTTTTCAACAGGCTTTTTTGGAAACTAACAGTACTCTTTTAGGAGAAAAGGAGCAGAGGAGGCAGAATTATTTCAGTGATAAGGCACCTGAGCTTATTTGAAAAAGAATATCCTTCATCAATATGCTACTATTCCTAATAGAAAGCATTGCAAAAAATTTAGTAAACGTTAGTTCTGATAAGAATCTTTGGCTCGATTGACTTGGCTGACAAAGACAAGGAAGCAGATAGTTAATGTTTCCTGTGGTAGAAAACGGACAGGTATACAGAGATTGAAGGATAAACAAGGTAAGGTTATAGAAGGTGAGGATTCTGTCATGGCTTGGTGGGCTGAGTATTTCAGTGGCGTTCTAAACAATGTGGTTAGTTCTACTCCCATTGTTTGTAATAATGATAGATGCATTATCGGCTTTAATGTTGGCCCTATGGCACAATCTGAAGTTGTTTTGGCTATTTCTAAACTTTAACTTCATAAATCCCCAGGGGTATATGAATTATTACGGGAATGCATAGAGCTGGGAACATTCCGGTGCCTCATGAATGACTGAAAAGTTGAATATCTTTTATGATAAAGGCTTAAGGATTTTACCAGAACTGTTATAATCCCTATTTTTTCTAAAAATTGATCGTAGTTCTTGTTAAAACTATAGGGACATCAGCCTCCTTTCTGTTCCAGGTAAAGGTCTTTGCATGATTGTGCTTAATAGAATTAAGAATCTGTTTGACAGGCAATTGCGTAATGAGCAATGTGGATTCACAAGTGGTAGGGATGTACAGTCGCTCAAAAAAGTATCCGAACGCTATGTTTGATTACAGAATTCAGAAAAAATATCTCGCAACGATTAAATGGCAACGAAAAAATATCGGGCCTTCGTGTCTGTGACACGAAGGTTGCCAGATCACTAATTTCTAAAAAAATCGTTGCCAGATATTTTTTCTGAATTCTGTAATCAAACATAGCGTTCGGATACTTTTTTGAGCGACTGTACAGATCTGATAGTTTCACTCAAGCAGATTCCTGAAAAATGTTCAAAATTTCAGAAATTTTTGGTTACTTCTTTGTTGATTTCAAAAAGGCTTTAGACTCTGTTGATCATCATAATTTGTGGTTGATTGTGCAACCATATAACATACCAGAGAAGTTAGTTAACATAATGAAAGCTCTCTATAATAACACTGAGTCGTGTGTAAGAGTTGGTAAGTCTTGTAGTAATTGGCTTAGCATTACTTCTGGTGTTCGACAAGGGTGCATTTTGCCACCTTTTCTCTTTAGTTTGGTTATTGTTTATGTTATGCGAAATTCACTGCAAAGGAAAGATTTTGGATTAAATGGTGTGGAAATACGAAAATTTCTAATTGGATTGTGTTGATGATTTAGCCCTTTTGGCAAATGATGTTCATGAGATGAACTCTTTCATTCGAGCTGTTGATGAGACCGGTAGTAGAGTAGGTTTGGTTATAAACAGACAGAAAACTAAAGTGATGAAAATTGGTCAGGCAGGCTGTGATTCAGTTAATCTGAATGGTTGCAGTCTTGAGCAGCTGTCACATTTTAATTATCTTGGAAGCTACATAACAGATACTGGTGATGTATGACATAGATTAACAGATCAATAGGAATTGATGCCAGGACTTTAAGAATCTATGGACAGTGTGGTGAAATAGGCGTATATACCATAAAAGAACTAAAGAAACTTCGGAATCGAGAATTGTTTGGGAAGAACAAGAACAAATTATTAAAGACTAAACTTAGACTGTATAATAGTTTGGTGTTTTCTAGGGTTGGTTATGACAGTGAAACTCGGATGTTTTGTAAACATGATAACAGGAAAATTAATGCTTTTGACTCTAGATTCTTACGCAGTACTTGGCCATTAGGTGGTTGGTTAAACTTTGTAAGTAATGATGATATTAGACAAAGGAGTCGGCAACCTCCTTTGAGCAGCATATTGTGCAGATAGAGACTCCGTTGGTTTGGCCATGTTGCTCGTATGGATAATTATAGATTAGGGAATAGAGTAATAAAGAGTGTGCCTAAATGCCTCATAAAAATAGGGGGAGACCTATGATGCAGTGGGCAGATAATGTCAAACAGGGCCTTGTTAGAATTGGTGTGCAGTGGCATGATGCAGCAGATGTAACTTAGGACAGATATGCTTGGAGAACTAAATTGCGAGTTCTGATTGGACCTCCGTAGTTCATGGCAGCTTGAGATGATGATGATGATAATATATACATCGCCATTATTTCTTCACTAGATTTCTTCTGTCCGGCGGTGGCAGATGATTCAATTAGCTAAAAGATCGCACTATATCAGATATGTTGCATACTAAGCAGAGTTAAACCGAACTTGCTTCTTTGAGTATATCGCACTCTAACCTGAATCCATAATTTAAGAACATCCAAATCTTGGTTTTCTTGGTGGGGGTTCTAATAAATAAGAGGGAATTCTGAAGTAATCTAGTCATCGTCCATGTCGAAGAATTGTCTGAATAGTTCTAGTACTTAAATGCATTTGGATTATGCACAAATTTAACATATGAATGTAGATCAAATGCCTTTCTCCAGATGTCCGTAACAAATATAGATAGGTTTCTATTAATTGTACCTACCTCTTTCGAAGATGGAATCTCAGAAGAAAATGTACTAGCTGAAATAACTGTGCTTTTGACCTTGTCTTTTCTCATGATAGTTTTACAACTACCAAATACCAAACATTTTTCTTCTTAAATAAGAAAAAAAAAAAAATTATTATGAACCACACATCCTTTTTTTTTGCATTTACCTGAATATTTAATCTATTTTACGGGGATGTGGTTTGGAGAGGTTAATCTTTTTTATCAGGTGAAATCGGGTTACTAAAAACCTCATACCCTATGTATACATTCCAGAGATCAAACCCAAGATTAATGGCCAAACACCATAGAATCTCGGCCGCCCCAGAAGGAAAAATCTTCCGTTTCCTCATGATTTCTAATCCTGTACAGTGGTTGGATGTAAAAATATTTAAAGGCCTCTAAAGATCCTCAATGACAATGTACAATACCTGGCAATTAGCCCATATCTATTTCATCTAATCTACTCAGGTGTTTGATACTTATTTGAACTGTAAAGACTGATTTGGATGATAAATATTTTGGGAATTATATATATTTTATATTAAATCGGCCACACCCGAAGCAAGGAGTGATAATGAATTTCATCGAGGATGGAACCTGGATAAAATATAGAAATGAGGGAAAGCCAAGAATAATTGGATGAGAGTGTAATCTGTTCTCTTTCACGTCTTTATCGTCGTAGGTTAGGCCAATTAAAGTATTTTTATTAACGCATAATTATGTGGCAGCGTCACTTTCATAAATTGGAGTGCCAATATTCGTAATTCGTTGTCCTGTTGCATCGCCAATGAATCCGCTTTTACTTGATACGAAAAGTTCATGGTCATTTCTCCATAAGGCATTGGTTGGGTTAGTATCTATCTTTATCAATGCTGTCGACGTAACTTTTTGTTGTCGTATTTCTGTTGCGCCTCGGTTCCCCGAGGTTTCCTATCTTATTATTTTTCGCATTAAAAACATCCTCGCCAGTTAATGCGACTTGTTACAAATATCTCTTAGTTACAGCAGCAGAATCAGACTCGGGATCGGCAATATCAAGGATTTTTTTTTTTCTGCATTGAAACTATGCCCGTCGAATGCAATGCTTCGTGAAACGTAAAGCCCATTTTTATTTCTCACCAATGTATACATTGGACTATTTTGAATAGTGGTCAAGTTGTCGACGTAACGTTTCGTTACAACATTGGATGAATCGGCGAGGTTTTTTTATACATTTATTGGTTGCATCGTCAACAACAACACCGTCACTGCGCAGTCCTCTTTCCGCTAAATATCGAAAACTTTTGCAGCATCACTATTTTCTTGAGGTCTAGCTATATTCGCTATTCTTTTAGTGTATGCATCATAGTTACCCGTTCGATTCAATGTTATAGATTTTTCTAGATATTGTTTTGTCACAGACTCCGAACCCTATTCGGGATTGTCTATATTTCTCAAGTTTTTATTACTCATGTCGTAGTCCCCATTGTGTGTCAGTTTAAAACCGACACCTGGAATCCCCCTTGGCCTCTTTCGGAACTAGTCTCTAAGCTGATGACGACAAAATTTGTCAAATAATTCATCTTTATTTTACAAAGTTCTTCCGGTACTTGAGAGGCATGTATGTGCTTGGTTTTTGATCATGTGGGTTTGAAACAGCATATGTATAAAACTGCATAAAACTATCTGTCCTGATTTCTGTTGCATGATCCATTTGTATCTGCAATATTTCTCTCTTGTTCGACATATTAAGAATATAAAATAATTATACTGTAGTCGAATGTCTTTTGGAGGCAAAAAATAACTCAGTATCAGGTAAATCAACGATATGTTTTTTCCTCCCTCTGACAAATAATTCTTGAATGAGTATTTGATCTCTTTCGGTTACGAAATCTTGAAAACAATTAAATTTTGCATGTCGGAATACAGTTCGTTGACCATGACGATATCTTCTTTACTGGAAGAGAAAGTTTCAACTGGGATTTTTTCGCAAAAGGTTTCTCCAGAATTTCATGTAAATAGTCGAATAATCGTCGAAATTTCATGTAATCATCTTGCATAAACTGATATCATCTCGGTTAAATCTTTGGCATAGAAAAAGATTTTATTATAATAGATGTGGTTAAATATTAAGTTCAACAAAAGGTTCGTCGTCCCTGAGCCTGATGGACCACAGATTAAAAGTTTGAAAGGTCAGAAAGGTGCTAATACGTTTCTGTTTAAGAAACACACTCACAGGATGTGTCCTGTAGACATGGAACTCATGAAATAATAATCTGGAATAAATTGGTTTTGCTGTGAGTAGGATTCTTACTCCTGGAAACATGCCAGTTATGCTAATCATTACACCATTATCGACTAACATGTTCTTCAGCTGATGTGACTAAAAATAGGGAGCGAATATAGGTAGAACCTAAAGAAAATAGTAATGCTGCTATCTTTCAATACATTAAAAATACTTCTTTTACTTTTCGGACCAATCGCTATAATGCGCGAAAGAGCCAAATAATCTCTGTCGCCGATTTTAAATTCTGGTTTCGTAAGAGATTCAGTTCTTCTACCAAATAGATTAAAATACACGATATCTTTGTTTTTCTTTAAATTTGTCCCTTCTGGAGTCATATTTATCCATCTGTGATAAGAAGTATTGTAATTCTTAACAAGTTTCGGAAGAACATCGATCCATTTCCTTGTATTATTGGCAGTGAAATATTTGCACATTTTTGTCTGAAGAATCCTGTTAAAGCGTTCAACTATCTGCGCTTTCATTAGGTTCTAGTGGCGAACCATTTCATGCCCGTTGGTTACACAGCCCTTGTGTTTCTCTCTTCATAAACTCAGTTCCTTTATCTGTTTGGACTTTCCATGGCTTATGCTGTCTCGCTACCAGTTTTTTTTTTTTTTTTTTTTAACAGGGCAAGCGAATTTACTGAAAATGTCAATCATTGTTAAAATGTAATTCGTGTTGTTATTGTGTAATTTGAATTTTTGCATCTCGATTAAATCGCTCTGCCTCTGGTCGTCTACATCAGAGACATAATCATTTTCTCTCTGCAGGAGCGTGGAACGTGAGGACATTATACAGAGATTATTCTCTTGATGTCCTCACGCAGGAATTCCAGATACTCTAGGCTTCCAAGATACCAGATGCACAGGTAAAGGTGAGATTCTTAAAAATAACTTTAAATTTCTCTTTACAGGGAGGGAGAATGGGAGGCATAACCAAGGCGTGGGTCTGCTGCTCAGCAGGGACGCTGCTGATGCTCTTCTGGGATATGAGTGCATTAATGAAAGGTTTCTTACAGCAAAATTTCAGACAAGCGTTAAAGACTTGAATGTTATCTGCTGTTACGCCCTCACTGAGGCTGCCGATGAGGATGAGAAGGATAGGTTTTACGGACAACTTCAGGATATTTTGAATTCTGTCAAGAAAGGAGATATTACCTTTGTTCTTGGTGACTTCAATGCCATAGTTGGTACCGACTCTGACCTTTGGGGAGGAGTAATAGGCCCTTTTGGTATTGGTAGCTGCAATGGCAATGGGCAACGTCTCCTACAGGCAAATAAACTCAATGGTTTCAGAATAACTAACACTTATTACAAACACCGCGACATACATACTAAGTACAGATGGGTTTCACCGGATGTACTGCAGAAAAATATGATTGATTATACAGGGTGATTCAAAACTCTTGCGCCAAACGTTAAGTTGTGATAGAAAACACCTAAACAAGCACTTTTCATCACACAATGCATGGTCGGAACTCAAGCGGTGAAGCGCTAGAAGGCACTTTCCAGTGAACACTTATAAGTGCTGGTTTTCGCACTAGTCGTCATTTCTACCTTGGATTGCAGAACGGATGGATTGTTTCACGAATCAAGAGAAGGCGGATATACATTTCTCGCATGGAGCTGCGGACAGGAATGCGGGGGTTACTTAGTCATTATGGCAATCATGGTTTGCTTACTACTGTAGTTGAGGAAGAATGGGACAATTTAACAGGCTTTTTTGGAAACTAACAGTACTCTTTTAGGAAAAAAGGAGCAGAGGAGGCAGAATTATTTGAGTAATAAGGCACTTGAGCTTATTTCAGAAAGAAGGAACTGCAGGAATGTCCTTAATCACTACCATACTAGTCCTAATAGAAAGGATTACAGAGAGCTTAATAAACGTGTAAAGGATCAGCTAGCTGCTGATAAGAAATTGGCTTCATGGCTTGGCTGACAAAGCCGAGGAAGCAGTTAGACAGCACAACAGCAGAAAGCTGTACCAGTTAATGTTTTGTGTGGTAGAAAACGGACAGGTATACAGGGATTAAAGGATAAACAAAGTAAGGTTATAGAAGGGGAGTATTCTGTCATGGCTAGGTGGGTTGAGCATTTCAGTGATGTTCTAAACAATGTGGTTAGTTCTACTCCCATTGTTTGTAATGATGATAGATGCATAGGTGGCTTTAATGTTGGCCCTATAACACAACCTGAAGTTATTTTGGCTGTTTCTAAACTTAAACTTCATGAATCCCACGAGTAGATGAAATTACTACAGAAATGCTTAGAGCTGGGAATATTTCGGTTACCACTTGGATGACTGAAATTTTGAATATCTTTTATGATAAAGGCATGGTTCCTAAAGATTTTACCAGAGCTATTATTATCACTATTTTCAAAAAAAAATATCGCAGTTCTTGTGATAACTATAGGGGTATCAGCCTACTTTCTGTTCCAGGTAAAGTTCTTTCCGAGATTGTGCTTAATAGAATTAAGAATTTGGTTCACAGTCAATTTCGTGATGAGCAATGTGGATTCAGAAGTGGTAGGGGATGTGTTGATCAGATTTTTTCACTTAGGCAGATTCTTGAGAAATGTTTAGATTTCCATAAACCTTTGGTTGCTAGCTTTGTTGATTTCAAAAAGACTTTCGACTCTGTTGATCGTCATAATTTGTGGTTGATTGGGAGATCATATGGTATACCGGACAAGTTAGTTAACCTAATGAAAGCTCTCTATAAAAACACTGAGTAGTGTGTGAGAGTTGGTAAGGCTTGTAGGAATTGGTTTAGCATTACTTCTGGTGTTCGACAACGGTGTATTTTGTCTCCTTTTCTCTTTAGTTTGGTTATTGATTACGTTATGCAAAATTTATTGCAAGGGAAAGATTTTGGGCCTAAATGGTCTGTAGATACTGAAATTTCTGATTTAGATTATGCTGATGATTTAGCCCTTTTGGCAAATGATGTTGATGAGATGAACTCTTTCATTCGAGCTGTTGATGAAACTGGTAGTAGAGCAGGTTTGGTTATAAACAGAGAGAAAACTAAAGTGATGAAAATTGGTCAGGAAGGTTGTGATTCAGTTAATCTGAATGGTTGCGTCTTGAGCAGGTGTCACAGTTTAATTATCTTGGGAGCTATGTAAGAGATACTGGTGATATGCGGCATGAGATTAACAGACGAATAGGGATTGCTGCTGGAACTTTTAAGAATCTATGGAGATTTTGGAGAAATAGGCGTATACACCTAAAGACTAAAATTAGACTGTATAATAGTTTGGTTCTTTCTACTATTAGTTATGGTAGTGAAACTTGGACGCTGTGTAAACAAGATAATAGGAAACTAGATGCTTTTGATTCTAGATGCTTACGTAGTATCTTGGGTATTAGGTGGTTTAACTTTGCAACTAATGATGAGGTTAGGCAAAGGAGTCTGCAACCTCCTTTTAAGCAGCATGTTGTGCAGAGAGAGACTTCGCTGGTTTGGCATATAGCCCGTATGGATAATTATAGATTGGGGAATATGGTTATGAACAGTGTGCCTAGAGGTCTCAGATGGATGGGGAGACCTAGGATGCGGTGGACAGACAATATCAAATAGGACCTTGTTAGAATTGATGAGCAGTAACCGGATGCAGCAGATGTAGCTCAGGACAGATATGCTTGGAGAATTAAACTGCACGGTCTGGTTGGACCTCCGTAACCCATGGCTGCTTGAGGATGATGATGATGTGGTTAGTTCTACTTTCATTGTTTGTAATGATGATAGATGCATTGGTGGCTTTAATGTTGGCCCTATAACCCAATCCGATGATGATGTAGATGGGTTTGTGTAAAGTGTACACATCTTGTTGTTCGAGAAACTTTTATCAGCTCTTTTTCTTTCAATCCAGTTTTCCGTATTAGATCATTTACACCAGAAAATCCCTTCAACTGATCATTGTAAACTGATGACAACATCTTATTTATTGTGTCCTAGACGGAATTGTTACTTTGTTTTAATGACGGGTTTGATTTTGACTTTCGATATTCTTTCACCAAAGATGGTGGTTCTTGGTCGGCTTCGTGTCTCTTCTCAGTTTCTATAGATTTGCTGTACTTAATATCGTGCTTTTTGCATGCTTCATCGACACGATTAATACCTGGCTCTCTTCGCATTAATCTTTTTTCTAATTTAGTAAACGGTCCCCAATACTGGTAACAAGGTATGTGTATTTCAAGTGGGTTGAACATTTTTTGAATGTAACTTAGTATATCCGGACCAAATTTACCTTTCTGTTTTACAAATTTATCCTTAATTGTTCCACATGTTCGAAATATACCTATTATTATTATTATAATTATTATTATAATATTTGATTTGACCGATCGAACGTTATCTGTTGAAAATTTTAGATTTACACTTGACACAGTACATACTTAATTTATGCAAAAAAAGAGTAATGATTTATCACTCTTATTTAACTAGTTTAACGCATCTACAAAAGGAAAAATTAAACCGTGCCTCGACAAAAGGAAAAGAAAACCGCAAAGATATTTTGAAATTAACTAAAAGAGAAATCAATAAAGTGAAAAAAATATAAAACGCCAATTCGACTTCGCTTCAGTAAAACACAGCTCAGCGGATTTCTTCCGTTCTTAATACTTGCACTCGTAGGATTGGGAAAAGTAGCTGCAGTTCGCTGCGGGATATGCTGGTACAAAAAGTTCTGGGAAAAAGGTTTGACATTCCTGGAAAACAAAGAGCAGTGGGCTTATCTGAAAAGAAAAGAAAGGGAAAAGGTTTGTACATTCCAGGAAAACAAATAGCTCAGGGATTGAAAAAAAAAAACAGCCATTAATAACTCGGATATCGAAAAACGAAAACATTTTTAAGAGAGCTGAATATTTTATCGAAAACTGAGAATTGGAAGATATTGAATTGCCAGGAGTGACGACCACAATTTTGATGACTTTTCACACAGTACTGCCTCAAGTATGATGTGGTTCAAAGATACCGCAGACAGTTCGAAAATTAATAGGTATTTGTACGACAGAGATGAAGATAAACTGTATACGAATAATCCATGGTGCTCTTTGGAAGAGAATTTCGTCTTCTCTGTGACTTCTTATATGGTCGGCATGAAGCAATTCCTATATACCACCATATGCATAAGACCTGTAACAACAGCTAGAGGAAATCCACCAATCCGCCAGGTATAATATCAATCTGGTGGGCGAGAGAGTAAAAACGAGGTACGACAGTAAAGTGAATGGAACTGCTTTAAACAAAGGAAATATTGTATAACTATACAATCCACACAGAAAGAAGACGCTTTTGGAAGGTTCGTATATCTTAGTTACTAGGATTAAAGACGTAATGTATCGCATTCGACGACGTCCGACGGCACATGTATATTTTTATTTTATTTTTATATATATATTTTTATGTATCCATATTTCACATGGATCGTTTGCCCCGTATCATAGAAATCAAGAACCTTCAGATTCCGGACGAACAAAACCTAAGGAGGAGATAGTGAAACATATTCACTTGCAACAATTAAGGCCCGTTTACTGTATTACGAGATACGGTGGCACGTACGTGGAACTATGTCATGTTCGATGTAGAGCAGACAGTTTAGTTTGAAAAGGTTTTAGAGAAGTTGAAGTTGAGTGACTTGTGTGTACAGAGTGAGGGTGCTGCTATTGGATTGGGATTCCTGCTATTGATTAGTTTCTTTCTTGTAAATAATCGGAATGACTTCGGTTGTTTAAAAGAATGTTGTCTTTCTAAAACGTGTTATGTAAGGTAGATTTTTGGAAAGAGTTGATTCTACAATTAGTTATATACAACACTTTGCAATTCAGCTTTCAAGTGTTATAGTCTTTTAGCATTCGATATTTAAGGAATGAAAATAGTAATTAGTACTTAGCCAATTTGTATATTAAATGATGAATACTTTAGGTTTTACTTATTTCTTGTAAATTAATTGCTTTATATGTTCATTTATTATCTATTAGATTAATTTGAATTCACGCAAAGTGTTGTCAAACATAAATAGCTAAATATCTGTAATAATATATATTGTATAATAGAACATATATAATATACAGTAATCATTGAAAAGTACCTCTAGGTTACGAAATATTTAGAGAATTGACCAGTTTCTTGCTTGACCCGGGTGAGACAAGAACCAAAGATAGAGTTCGTATCGTTACGGTTCAGAACACTTTCTTCAGATCAAAGTTCATTACTTTAACCCTCTAGCCTTCCCAGAAAAAAATTGTGTATCTCCGCGTTGTTAGTAGAGAGCCCTAAGTCTTAAAACAGAATGTTGTCAAATCCTGCTCCTTAATATAGTCAATAATTAATATTAATAATTAGATTTTGATACCTAAATGCATTGATATTTAATCAACGCGAATTCAACAGACGAATTCTCAATACAAAAACCTATTTACTAGACATATAAACCTTGAAATTGAAGCCATGCCTGTAAAAATAATGCAATCGTCAACATTGGTCAAGTATTAATATCGATATATTTTTTTCTTTCACAGAACTCTTGATTCAAAGCCGGATGCTACGTATGAAGTGGATGCAAATACCTTCTTCCACCAAAAGGTTGCTTAAAGTGGACTCGTACAGCTTTAAAATTAGTTTATTTTCGTTTGTAATGGAAAAACCTGTGCAATAACAAGCTTTATATTTTAGAATAAATCAAATATTGAAGTAAAAATGTTTTTTAAAAATGTTTTTTCTTCCCAGCAATCTTCATTACTGTAATTAAAAGAAAACTAAAATCATTTATAATTTTGCTTTGTCATCTGTCTGTCTATCTCTCTACTCTTCGCCAATCTATAATTATCCATACGGACAACATGGCCAAACCAACGCAGTCTCTCTCTGCACAATATGCTGCTCGAAGGAGGTTGCCGACTCCTTTTGCCTAACCTCATCATTACTTACAAAGTTGAACCACCTAATGCCCAAGGTACTGCGTAAGCATCTAAAATCAAAAGCATCCCATTTCCTGTTATCTTGTTTACAAAGGGTCCATGTTTTACTACCCTAGAAAAAACCAAATTTTTATACAATCAAACTTCAGAATTTAGGTGTATACGCCTATTTCTCCACAGTCTCCATACATTCTTGCAAGTCCCAGCAGCAATCCCTATTTTTCTGCTTATCTCATGCCGCATATCACAGTATATGATGCATAGCTCCCAAGATATTTAAAGCAAGGCACCTGCTTATGAGTGCAACCCTTTCAAATTAACTGAACCAGAATTTGTCTGATTCATTTTCATCACTTTAGTTCTCTCTCTGTTTATCACCAAAACTACCTTACTACCAGTCTCATCAACAGCTCTAATGAAGGAGTTCATCTCATCAACATCATTTGCCAAAAGGACCAAATATAAATAAGAAATATTCAGATCTCTAGACCATTTAAGCCCAAAATCTTTCCCTTGAAGTGAATTTCTTATAACATAATCAATAACGAACTAAAGATGAAAGGAGACAAAAAGCACCTTGGTAAACACCACAAGCAATGCTAAATCAATTGCTATAAGCCTTACCAACTCTCACAGATGACTCTGTGTTACTATAGAGAGCTTTCATTATGTTACCTAACTTATCTGGTATGCCATATGATCTCACAATCAACACAAATTATGACGATCAACAGAGTCGGAAGGCTTTTGAAATCAACAAAGCTAGCAACCAAAGGTTTCTGAAACTCTAAACATTTTTGTCAAGAATCTGACTGAGTGAAAAAATCTGATCTACGCATTCTCTAACACTTCTGAACCCACATTGCTCATTAATTCTATTAATACATTCATATTCATGCAAAGAACGTTACCTGGAACTGAAAGTAGACTGATACCCCTATAGTTATCGCAAGAAATGCGATCACTTTTATAAAAAAAATATGGATGATAATAGCTCTGGAAAATCCTTAGGAACAATGCCTTTATCATAAAAGATATTGAAAATATCAGTCATACATGTGTACTGCCTCTGGGGATTTATGTAGTTTAAATTTAGAAATACCCAAAATAACTTCAGACTGTGATATACACCCAACATTAAAGCCGGTAATGCATCTATTGTCATTACAAACAATGGGAGTCGGACTAACTCCATTGTTTAGAACAGGCGTGTCCAACCCGCGACCCTGGATAACTGTCAGTTTGTTTCCGCCCACAAAATCGCAAAGTTTACGATATAAACTATTGCGATTTTGTGGTTATTGTGATTATGTGATTTTTCAGCGAGTTTTTGATGTCCCACTAGCTTTATGTTGCATTTTCTTAATTTTATAATAAAAAACATAAGAAAATAAATGAAGTTTTATCATTCATATACATTAACTATATTATATATTTTATGTGCGGCCCTAAACAATTCATCTTCACTCAATGCTGCCCAGGGAAGTCAAATCTTCCCTCAATGTGGCCCAGGGAAGTCCAAAGGTTGGACACGCCTGGTTTAGAATATCTGTGAAATGCTCATGACAGAGTATTATGAATGCTTCAGGTTTTATTTATTTCTTGTAAATTAATCGCTTTATTTATTAAATATGTTAATTTATTATCTGTTAGATTGTTTCGAATTCATGTTCATAGTTCATAGAATTCAAGTCATTGTTCATAAATATAAATATGTTTATCCATAATCCCTGAATAACTGTCAGTTTGTTTCCACACACAACATTAACTATGTCGTACAGTTTTCTGCTGTTACGTTGTCTAGCTGCTACCTCCACTTTGTCAGCCAAACCATCATAGCCAAAGATTCTTATCAGCTGCTAATTGATCTTTACGTGTTTACAGTGGCAAAGCGTGACATTTTGAATAGGGGAAGGAATTAACAAAATCACTACTGCAACAAAATAGAACACAGTTCCTCTACTCTCTGCTTCAGGGGGGCGGGGGTGGCTCAGTCGGTAGCGCGCCAGGCTCGTAATCTGTAGTTCCCAGGTTCGAGTCCCAGCTGGGTCAGCGTTGAGATTTATCTCCGCAAAATTCCCCGCCCTGCCCACGGTCAGTAGGGGACACCGATGGGCTTGGAAAGGCCGCCGTCCGTCGGATGGGACGTTAAGCCGTGGCCCCGTGTGCGGGAGAGCCATACCCTGTGCACGCTAAAGAACACGCTCGATGGCCTTGACGGGAGGCTACCATCTGTCTCCCAACAGCTGTTCCAGTGGATCCCCTCCCCCAACCTTCTCTGAGCCTTCGGGGTCCATGTGACCTGGCCATTTAGCCCATGGTGTGCAAAAAAGTGCCGCTCAGAGGTAAAACAACCCAACCCAACTCTGCTTCAGAATCATTGAACCGGAACGCCGTTCCCTACTCTCTGTTTCCGAATCACTGAAATGAAACACCGTTCCGCTACTAGATGTTTTCGAATCATTGAACCGGAACGGCGTTCCAGTATTTGATGTTTCCGAATCGTTGAGTGAAAGTAATTCTATAATTTTCAAATCAAATATAAGTAGTATATATGTATATAGTCTAGGGGCGAAGTAGGGGTGGGGGTTGAGAGAGCAATCTCCTCGTCATTGAGGAAAGTTATTTTTAATAAAATGTTTATTGATATTCCGATGACCGGGTTGTTAGCTTGGTGGTTAACCTTAAGAACCTGGGTTCGAGCCCGTCTATAATGCATGAATTTTCTCTTTCTGCTGAGGTCTCGCCATTCTCACAAACCTTCTCTATGGCGCATTGTACTGACAGGCTCCTTTCAGATTTCTGGGGGCAAGCAGCTCTTTGAGGGGTAATTTGTTTGTTCATTAACTGGTATTAATAAAACAAAATATTTGAAGAACCAATATTTCCAAAATGTGGGACTGACAGAGAATTAACTTGATTTTAGATTAACCTAAATTAAATCTAAAAAATTTAATACACTGTGTAAAAGCAAAATTGAACATGTTGAATAAACTTGTAGTATCGGTATCAGAGTGCAAGTTGGGAAATTATTCTCCAATTTATAAGTTTTACAGGAAGTTATTTTATAATGAAGTTTATTCTCTTGTGTCGTAATAAACATTTCATTGATTAACTGTTTACCTGCACGCTGTAAATATCCGAGAGATTTTAATGTATAAAACTTTAGTTTCTCATAAGTTAAGAATTGCATATTAATTTATAAAGTGCATTTCGTGTTTGATATGTAGCGTATAACTAGGCTTGCCGTAATTTTCATTTTTCGATTTCATATTTTCGTCGATAGCACAATGTAGTAAAAAGTCAAAGCAATTTTTGTGTGATTGAAAAACCAGCATTATTCATAAAATTATACGTATTTAATGTTTTACAATTTTCATCCATTTGCTTTTTTTGCCCCGTAGCCCGCCCGTGCTTTGCTACTGTTGAAAGGTATCGTTTTTTAGACACGGCTGAATTTACACCTCATGTGACATGCACATAAAGTGGTAGTCTGCCATTATCAACAGTATTTCTTTCAATTTCGCACAAAAATATTTTCTTTCTTTGACAACCAAGAATAATAGAAATAGTGTATCGAAATAAACGAATGTGGAAATTCTAATAATAATAGAATTTTATTGAAAAATAGGGGAATTAATGTAATAAATTAATATTATTGATAACATATAACTTCTTGTATTCGATATGGAGTAATATTACACAATCGAATTATCAATTTAAATTTCAAAAAATATTTCCTTGTTTTAGCGCTCTGAGAGTAATTAAATTACACGCAATTATCAAAAATATTAAGACACTTTCATATTGTTAGAGAACTGTATTCGAATCTCCATAACTTTGAATTAAGCGTTTGTAGCAAAATGTTACAAGAAATGGAAAATCTAAAAGGAAATCTAAAAGGAAATCTACTCTTAAAAATTTACTTTAAAATTATAACAAATCGTTTGCTGAAATGAATCTTAAAGGTTTGGGTAAAGTTTTTCACTTTGCATCTGTTTTTAAACAATGTTTATGACGAATGTAACAGTAATATTGGCTGTCAAATATTTCAGCTTCAACTACTCTTTTAAATAATAAATAAATAATTTCTAAAATTTAATTTGATAAATTTGATTGATATTTACAATTTATTTTCTGCAACATTTTTCTCTAAAAAATATGCTTATTTAGAAGTTGGAGAGCTTTGAGTATGATTTTGTTTTCATGTAACATCGAAGTTACGTAACCTGTCAGAAAAATCTTTAAAAAAATTATCGCTGACGCAGCGGGAATCGAATCCGCAACTCTTTCTACAGGTAATCGTTGAATTTACTGTGGATGTATCCCAATACGTTTGGAAACCGAGGGAATAGCCTCAAAATCCGAATTCTTTTAAGACTTTCCGATTATCAGGAGAGAAAGAGTACTTTGAAAAGAGAGTACTTGCTCTCCATGCAGGTAGTTAAAACTGAAAAGACACAATTTTATTGTTACTTCAATAAACATTAAACACATTTAAACAATAGTGCTCGCTTATGTTGGCGCCCCTACGCTAGTATCTAACGCGCCTAATGAGAACTCCGGGCCTGGCTGCAGTCAGGTACTTTAGTAGCCCTGACATAAACTAGTTTAAAGAATAATATATTATGCATTCTCGTTCCCTATTACAGTCTCGTGGCTGAGTAGTGGTTAACGCGCTTGGCTACTGATCAACGGGACCCGAGTTCGAGCCTCCGAGTAAGGCGTCGATGTTTGTGTTGTCTTTCTGCTGAGGTCCAGCCATCCTCACGATCCTTTTACTGTGGCGAATTAAACTAAACAAGCTCCTGTAAGACCTGTTTGGATAGCAGCTGCTTGAGGGGATATTTTTTCCCTATGTTTACGAGATGAGAGTGCACAATACTTTATTTATCATTGCAATGGTCAATGAGGGCCTTTATCCCCGACTAAGCTTTTTTTTGTTCATTATTTGCTTTCAAATTTGAATCATATTAGTTGAATAGCTGTTGAAAATTCTAACAAACATTAGTATCATCATTTAGAAACATGTCAGAATTTTCCATACGAACGTTTTTTAAAATTTTCGCCATTTCAATATTTCCGTTCTTTATTTCTCAGTTTGTATTTAGAATTTGTTATATAAATTTATTAATTTATATAATTAATATATCAATTAATACTCATCATCTAAATTCGTGAATACTGAAGAAAACTAAACGACGCATGTGTTATAATTAATAATATTTGTTGTGCTTGCATGAGATGTAAATTCGGCCCTGTCTAAAAAATAAAAATAAATATCCCTCCCCTCAAGCAGCTGCCTATCACAGAGGTCAGATTGAGGATGGCGGGACCTCAGCAGAAACGTAACACAAACATCCATGCCTTTAACTCGGGGCTTCAATCCAGATCCCTTTGATCAATAACTAAGCATGTTAATCACTCGGCTACGGTGTAAGAAATATATTCTGCAGCTCTTGAAAAATTCCGAAATTTACAAAAACAGAACTATGTATATATTCGAAAACGAACTATGAAAAGCAAATGGGTGAAAACTGTAAAACTTTAAATGCATATAATTTTATGAACATTGCTGATTTTTTCATTCACACAAAAAATTGGTTTGGCTGTTTTGCTATTATCATAATTTGTACTATCGACGAAAATAAGAAATCGAAAAATGAAAATTACTGCAAGCCCAGTTATACGTTACCTACCAAACACCAAATGCACCTTATAAATTAATATGCAATTCTTAACTTACGAGAAACTAAAGTTTTATACATTAAAATCTCACGTATATTTACAGCGCGCTGGTAACAGTTAATCAATGAAATGTTTATTACGACACAAGAGAATAAACTTCATTATAAAATAACTTCCTGTAAAACTTACAAATGGGAGATTAATTTCTCAACTTGCACTCTGACTTACATTGCTCGTAATCTTATTCCCCGAATGTATGGATTCTAGTCCGTTTCTTACTTTGTATGATTTTTTTTTGTATAATGTTATTTCCATAACTATTAAGAACACAAAATACTTCAGCGATATCGAATGCTTTCAGTGAAAATGAAGTTTACAGTTTTGCGACCCGAATATCCACTAATAACAATACTTTCAATCAACTGATGAATCGGATAATGCAAATCACAATATATTATTTTATCTGTAAACCATAAAAAAGTTTTATTTCTTAAAACAAAATAAAGCTAAGTACTTGCATACGAACGGACGAGAAAGGGGAAATTATAACTCTTTTTTTGTAAAACTAGCTATAGGAAATACCCATATTTTATGACATTGAGTGTGTCCCTCGTTGTCAGCATTTGTCAGCGTCAAACAGTGAACAGGTCGTTTGACATCAGCACCAATGATATTACAGTTTAATTAGCAAAGTACTAAAGAATCACAGGAACTTTTGTGAACTTTTGAAACCCCAGAACTTTTCAGAAAATTGTCTGACGGGTCCCAAATCTTCTTTACTGGGTTTCCTTGGATAATACTGTATTGCGTTCGAAAATCAAATCTCTATCTTAAATAGAACGGAAGTTAGAAATTTAGAGCGCATTTTCGTTTTACCATTTTCATGTCTCTTACCTGTAATAGAAAACCCGAGTTCGATTTTGAGACTGCCGAATGACATATGCATTTACATCCCCTCTAAACGTTGGCGGCCCTCTGGTAATAAGATTTCTAAATTTAAACTTAATTAAATGAATAAATAACCATTAACTTATTAGCTTCTGTTTTAATATCGCTTACACTGTCATGCATATTAGAAGAGGAACTCATAGGAACATTCTGATCGACGAGAAACATCACATTTTCATAATTTAGGTATGTAAACGTCATCTGTGCCAGTATTAGACACCCTAGATTTCCTAACCTTTTTCAGCTCTTTTCGGAAATTGAACCAGATCACTGCCTATATTTTGTTTTTAAATATGTTAATACGAATTTACACAACTTTCCAATTTAAAATTTTCGTATAGTTCTCATATTTTAAAAACATTTTGCTGCATCTACTCTACACGCATTATTTTTAATATATCTAATTATCTATTTACATATAATTAACGTCGTTAATTTGTTCTTTAAAACACGAAGTTAAGCGAGAAACATCAAACTTGTCTATGTGAGTGAAATGTAGCACAATATATATTTTTCACAGTATACCGACTGAATGTAGCCTCGACGAATTGTTGAATAAGTACTCATATGTTACTTTATTCACAAAATCTTTTAATCATTTTGTATATTTTTTATTACACCTATAGTAGTAATAACATTATATTTAATTATTATAGTAATGAGAACAGTAAAACGCACCTGAGTAGCGCACATTTAAAAAGTTGTAAGCCACTTCAGCAAATGTGAATCGGAGGAATTAAGCTGACAGATATCGAACGTGATAGGATACCTATTTCGTAGCGGGAAGCGTAAAATTTATAGCGTAATTTTGCATCTTTCCTCCTGCTGGCTGCTGTCGGTTCCCAGAAATAGCTGAGAGAGATTTTTTTACCCCCTTCCTGCCTCTTCGTTGCTTGTTAGGTTTTTATACAACAGATGATAATGCTGAGGGGGGAGGAAACAAAAAATCACGGGAATGAGTTTTATTGGTGAGGTTTCTGCGCATTACAAATGTGCAGCTGTTAGTCAGAAGGCCGATCGTTAAAAATAACGAGGATGCATAGATCTCTTTCAACCTTTATAAAAAAGCAGAGGAATGTTTCATAGCAGGAAGACGCGTCTTAAAACTCGAAGATGTGCGGTGTGGGTTACAAATGTTCTAAAGAAGCCGCAGGTGGTTTCTTGGGTGCCCCCGCTCGTTGATAGGTTGTTTGAATGTTTTTCTTTAAAACGCTTTTGCAGTGAATAATAAAAACAAAGGAACTGCCGATGTTTCTTTACATACTCAAAATTCGTGACAATGGAAGCGCTGAATTATAACGTACCCAACTTGTCTTTAAAGGGACACCACGTGCATTCCGACATCTCCCGTAGTGATCCAAAGCTTCAACGTCAACTGAGGGGCTACGAAAGGGGTAACGGACTTTCCCGTTAGGGGGCGATGGAGCGATGCGATATGTTTGCCTTGTCTTCTGTATATTTCAGGACTTCTGATACACTACTGTTCCATGTACTGTGACAGAGTGATGATTTTCGCGAACACAATATTTTTTACCTGAGACTGATTTTTCGCTTGATATCGGAAATGTTACTAGAGACCACAACCATTGACTAATGGTTGTGGTTCCCTGACAATTGGAACTACATTAATAATATTTTGTAAATGAAATCACTTCAACACGAAAAATAATTGATCAACGATTTTGTCTACACATCGTTAACAAAACTGTCCTATTTAAATAATTAGGATCACATCAACTTGAAAAGTTTCGACAAAAAATTATTTAAAACCTATTCTTCCTAAACTGCTTTGGCCTCTTGCTGTTCAATATGTAGCTGGAAAGGTGGAAAATAATTTGATTCACGGAAAAAATTAATATTTCTTCCTACTATGCTTCAGATACTATACACGATTTCACAGATTTCTGTTATTAAAACAGATCTTGGTTGAAAAGACCTTTTTCCAAAATTCACAATATTTTGCATTAAAATTTTGGGAACAAAAAAAATTGTTTAATAGGTGTCGCTACGAAATCAAGTTACGATTTAATGATGTATAATTTGAAACATTGTTTATATCAACATTGTCACACATTACAAAATTTTACTTGATAAAGTACCCCTTGATTCTCCACATTGCTAGGTGAAAGCGTTTTTCTTTACAACTTGTTCCCTAAAAACCATATACAGCTCTTATGTGATTTTAAAGGAATAAAGCATTACATTACTAAAAATAACATGATTTCAATATTATCTAGCGACATAACATGATTTAAAAATCTGCTTCTAGCAAATAAATATTTTAAATTATCTTTTGCGAACTTTGCAGAAAGTAATATTTTTCATCCCATAGAAAACTTTTCACTGGATTCCACTTACTTTAAGAATTGTTAAATCATTTTTCTGAGAGTTTTAAGCTTTAATCCGTAAAATAAGTATTACACCGTATAAACCACTGTTCTGCTTCTAGTATTCTGTCTCTCTTTTTGCAAATATTGTAGAAAGTAATATTTTTTATCCCATAGAAAAAATTTCTCTAGAATCGACTTACTTTAAGAAATCCTTTTTATGAGAGTTTTACGCTATAATCCGGAAAATATACCACATAAATCATCGATACTTTTGAAATACTTCAGTGCATCAGGAGAATGCATAGCGGTAAAATTTTCAGTTTTGATTCAAATCATACTTCGCAGGGGAGACAAATAGTTTTTCAACATAACACCCTTCATATAAAACTTTTGTGCCAAAGATGGAATGTTTCTCTGCAACATATGAAACCCCATGGGCTAAAGAATATTTTTCAAACCCATTCACAGCGCGTTTTTTTCAGGAATGTAGGGCGATGGCTACCTTTCTCTACGTCGACAGATTTAAATGCGAACCATAGAGTGCATACCTCTTTGTACGAAAACGTCTATAATGTGATAATATTTCTTCTACAGTGGTTAATATGAACTGAAAAAAACTCTCTTATTAAAATATTTAGAACAGAAAGTATTTACACTCTCTGATCGTTAAAATCAAAGGTTACCAAGGAATAATTTACAGTTAGATATAAATTAACTCTAGATGTCGTGGCTCTACTAATACGTTTTCAATTTGTGAATGCGTTTTCCTACTAAAACTTCAGTCAGAAAAAGGCATAATTATTCGAAATATATGATGTGGCGATTTTGGTAAACAATCGATGAATAGTAACTCTCTGGTGTTACAGAAATCTCCGGTCGAGGTCTTGTGCAAAACAAGGTGTCTCTGTCCTTTGTACTGCGATCAGCTATCCATGGGTGGAAGCATGATTTTCGAAATAATTTTCCAATCAGGCATGTAAATTTCTAATATTGGGATTACAGAAAATAGTAACTTTCAAAACATTTAGCATTCACGGTTAACAGTAAATGTTAGTCAATGTTTAAAACATGCAAAAAGAAGGACACGGTGTCACTCTGGCTTCGCTCTCTGTAGGTAAACATTGTTACAGATAGAGGATACTACATATTTTTGATGAGTACCAAACAAGGTAGTTTAGAAACTCCGTTTCATCTAGAGTGCCGAAATAATTGGCATGCTTAAATCATTCTGCCTCACTAATTAAGTTTCAAGATATTTTGTCACTGACGTCCAGAGGGAAGCAACGCGATGCGCACGGCATGGAAGTTTAACTTTTCCCATAAGGAGTGTAGTTACTAGGAGAGGAAACTATTGAAGAGACTAAGTCCCTTCTTACGGATGGTTCTCACACAGAGAAAAATTTGATAGAACGTAAGATACCAATTGTCGTCAGTAGTTTACTCCCGAGAAGAAAAGCTCCAGTCCGGGATGTTTAAAACTTATTTGAACCACAAAAGTGCCTGACAACAGGGGATGAAAGTTAACTTGGTTAGAAAATAAACCATGATTATGGGAAACCGCGGTTGCCAGCCTACGGAATGTATATTTGTTGTTTCATATAAATCTGAATGAAACTTTTCACGGGGTACAAGTAGCACCACATTTTGTTCAAGAGAGACAGCCCTCGTTGTAGTGTTTCTCGAACTCTTCTGATCTTTATTCACCTCATCTACACTGTTAATTTCTAGGTAGCACACATAACTGCTAAAAAAAGATATTCTAACAATTCACAGTGTGATGTAAGTTTTTCGTTTTCACATGTACTTTGAAAGTCGATATAAGTTTGTCATTAGTAACATTTGACATAAAATATGGTTATAAAAATTGGTATGCTTTTAACAATACTTAATCTTTGACCCAAAATTAAAATAATTGATATTTGGGGTGTTTAAAAATCGATTGTGCTATTCGAAAATTTCTCTTTATCTTTGTAACGTTGCAAATTTTAAACTTTCACTGTTATTCGCTAAACTTTCTTCCCATCTGAAGATTTTTTTCTTTCGTGTAACACTGGGTGCTGAAAACGAGTTTATTACCTGATGAGCATTCTTTTTGCACTGCTGATAGTGTTTAGAAAAGTGTTTCTTCTTCTTCGGGAGAATCACCATCAGATACCATAGGAAATGAAAACTTCTATTGACATGTTACACATCTTTTAATTGCAAAAGTTAAGTTTCTTCTATACGTTCTTTCATATTTGTCTCTTACCACATCGATAAATTCTAATTTTAAATGGAAGTAATCAGCTTACTAAACACAATGAGATTCTCCAGCGTATTATCCAAACAGTGTATTATACCATCAACCGATAGACCAACTTTCGTAGATGGACCTCAGGTAACTCGTAAAGACACACAGTTCAACAGTCAAGTTCTGGTCTTTCTACCGAAAGCATGCGATTCGTAACAGTTCTGTTTTTGTCTAGTTCACTTGCGTCGAGGGAAATAATCGAAGCCAGCCTATAATCCTTTGCATGTTTACGAATTGCATTACGGAAAAACAGATCTCTATCCACTGTTAATATCTCAAGGGTACACATGTTGCGTCAAACACGCTTTAAGTTACACCACAGGTGTAGTGAAGGAAGGTTTCCTCACTTCCATGATTCCAGAGAGTTGCATCCACCTATCAGCACTTAGAGATACACAATTGCGATTGTGATAAAGCATGCCCAGATATTCCTGGCATTGCCCTACTATCACTTTGTCATTGAATAACGTCACCAAGAGGGAATGAATAAGGCGCCATATGCGACATATCGAGAAAAATGAGGGGAACGCTACCAAATTGTTCTGTCTAATGGATTCCAGTCACGAAGGTATAGAGGAACAACTTAATCAACGCGGTACAAACTTTAGCTACAAAATGATCATTTTCTCAGCAAAGGATTTGTAACTGAAAGTATATGCACATTAACACTGTAACACCCTTCAATTGGTCAAGATTTGGGACAAAGGTGAATACAACGCCACATAGTCTCCAACTCTAACTAATTGGAACGTTTCGAAAAAAGTTATTAAAATGATTGAGCAAAGTTTTAGAATTGTGAGGCCTCATTTTATAAAGAATGCTAATTTGGCGAAGCTGTTTTCTAATTTAACCACTTTATTTCTCTGGCATAAAATAACAAAGAATTAATTGACATTTCTGAATCTTTGCTATTAGCGAAAAACTAACCGATGTAGTGTTTTCCATTAGTCGAGACCAGATTCACGCTGATTGGCCAAAGGTTTTGATTTAAATCATAAGACCACTGCGTGTCTCTATCATTTGCTGTTAGTAAGCGACTGAACATGGTAGAACGAAAGAGCGATCCTATATGGAATGGTTTCAAGAAATCTCCAAAGGGAAAGAGGTTTCGTGTCATTTGTTTACAGAGTAACAAGGACGTCAGCGGAATTGCATCCCGCCTTAAAAGTCACAAATGTAAAGCTTTAACATCATCGGGATGGTTAGACCAACAAATCTGATGTGTGATGAACTCTTCGGAACTCGACAAAATCAGACACTATCTCCTCGTCATACAGACTCATCTAAAAGCCTTGCGGGACCAAGCTAAGATTTCAACGATAGAAATGAATTTACCTGAAGAACTAGCATTCAGTTAAGAATGACTTTACTAAAACTCTTATACTTTATATGGTTCAATTAGGAATGTGAATTAATTGAAGATGCATGGTAGAAAGACACGCAAAGAACTTTTTAAAATTCTATGTAAGAACTGTATCAGGTGTAAAATGGATCACCCAAGTCAGCTTCGCCATTCGTGCCGTGCAATAACCGTTGAATCAGTTGCTGACTATTTCACGGAAGCAGTGAGATTCATTTAACCGATATCGCTAAACTTTTGGTGGAAGAGGCAAGAGTGAATTAAATCGTTATCGATAATATATAATTCATGTGTGAATTCAACTTTTCTACGTTATTAGAAGAAGTGTACGACGAACTGGTACGCACCTCTGAATATATACTAATTAAATATTAATAGTGTGAAAATGACAATATTTTTACTAAATTAAGAGTGTTCTATGTTTTTCCTCATTGTGATTTCTTTTTTAGCGTAGTTAATATTACGTTAAAAGGTTTACAATGACCTGAAGTCTCTGTGATGTATATCGGGCTATAAAACACCATTTACAAACTACCGAAACAAAGTAGGATACAACTGACATTCTCTGTCACACATTCTATTTTGAAAAATAACTTCAGCAAGAAAGTGAGAGTTGTGGTCCAGTGGCGGCTAATTTTCCCGATACTGGAATTACACAGAAATAAAATATCTACTTGTAAATAGCCAGAGAAGTTTTAAATGAATCTCAAAGATTGTTAAACACCGTACAAAAAAATGTGCTACAGTGATTTTTATGCTGTCATGTGAAAGTGTTTTCATTGTATATCTTAGTGGGAACCCTTGAATCTTCATTAGAACAATTTAGTTTACAAATATAATTTAGAATAGTATTAAGTACTATTTAGTGATCAATTATGAGGTAAATTTTGATTCCAAATGACTCTTACCTTTATACAATGCTTCCTGGAAAAGCAATAAAATTTTCTTGGTTGACAGAATGTGAAAACCATTCCGTAAGAAAGAACTTAGTCTCTTCAAGAGTTTCCCCTCCCAGTAATTACACTCCTTACAGGAAAAGTTAAATTTCCATCGCGTTGCCACGAAAATTTTGAAGTGTAGGCTGCACCCTTACAAAGTCACCGTGAGCCTACGCAACTTCATCAGAGCAAATCCGTCGTCCGAGACACATGGGGCGCGCGAATCTGAAATTTTTTCGAGTGTTTGTTAATGAAGTCAGTGACAAAATATCTTGAAACTTAATTAGTGAGGCAGAATGATTTAAGCATGCCAATTATTTCGGCACTCTAGATGAAACGGAGTTTCTAAACCACCTTGTTTGGTACTCATCAAAAATATGTAGTATCCTCCATCTGTAACAACGTTTACCTACAGAGAGAGAAGCCAGAGTGACACCGTGTCCTCCTTTTTGCATGTTTTAAACTTTTACTATAATTTACTGTTAACCGTGAATTCTAAATGTTTTGAAAGTTACTATTTTCTGTAATCCCAATATTAGAAATTTACATGTCTGATTGGGAAATGATTTAGAAAATCATGCTTCCACCCATGGATAGCTGATCGCAGTACAAAGGACAGCGACACCTTGTTTTGCACAAGACCTCGACCGGAGATTTCTGTAACACCAGAGAGTTACTATTCATCGATGGTTTACCAAAATCGCCACATCATATATTTCGAATAATTATGCCTTTTTCTGACTGAATTTTTAGTAGGAAAACGCATTCACAAATTGAAAACGTATTAGTAAAACCACGACATCTAGAGTTAATTTATATCTAACGGTAAATTATTCCTTGGTAACCTTTGATTTTAACGATCAGACAGTGTACATACCTTATCGTCTAAATATTGTTATAAATTTATAATAGATGAGTACCGAGTGTGGTGTAAGTAAGTATTTTTACAATACAAATTACCAAACAATGCAATTTATTACAAAAGCATGGATAAAATTACTTATAAACAAATTAAATATTATCGTACATAAAATAGTAATCTTTTCTTACAAAACAGGTAAAACTCTGTACTTCTTTTATTTATCTTTCTTACGTTTATCTCTTAATTTTTTTAGACAATGTCTTTCATAACTTTAGACTAAACGATTCTTTGTTTACCTTCGATAGTTTTGGCTTCCTTTTAGTCTCCTTCACAGCTTTCTTGTTAGCTTTGTCTCCCTCCTTTGTGTTATTTCAGACCCAATAGTGCTGAATCTCTTTTCACAAATCCACCACTCTAACATTACAATTCTATCTTTATTAAATATGAGATCGGTTCTATGTTCCAATTCGTTTGTTACATAAATCTTATGCAGAAGCGTAGGCGAGCGTTCATGTCACGTTTTTCATAAAGTCACTGCAGTACGTCGAAACAATAATTTAGTCAGAGAGCCTTCGCTTTTTTCAGTTCATACTAACAACTTTAGAGGAAATATTGTTGCATAATAGATGTTTTCGTTTTCGATTAAACGCCGAAATATCAGATTTAGCGTTACTCTGATCGCAAGAAACACAACTAATCGCTACACCGTTTGGTATAACTTGCTAATTGGCATTCAGATTAAAATTTTGATGCTATGTTTCCAGCTACCTAGTGACAACAATGAAATTTCGATGGCTAAAATTAAGTTTAATTCCTTAGAATTATGAAAAAAATCCAATTAAACACCGAAATATCAGTGTGATCGCCTGAAACACAGCTAATAGCTGCACCATTTGGAATAACTTTCTAATTAACAGTCAGATTCACAATTTGATGCTTTCTTTCCATCTACTCGTGAGATAGAATCAAAATTCGATGACTGAAAGAAAGTTTTACTGCAGAGAATTTGGAAGAAATCGAATTAAACGCCGAAATATTAGTTTTAGCGCTGTTCTCATCGTCTGAAACACAGCTAAATAGCTACACAGTTAGGAATAACTTTCTAATTAACAGTGATATTTATAATTTAATGTTTCATTTCCATCTACTCGTGATACAGAATCAAAATTGTAGGAGTAAAATAAAGTTTTACTGTATAGAAAGTTTTAAAAAATCGAATAAAACGCCGAAATATCAGTATTACCGCTTTTCTGCCCGCCTATAGAATAGATGTAGAAGCTATGCAGTTTGCAAAAACTTTTTAATCAACCGTTAAATTCGCAATATGATGCTTTATTTCCATGTACATGTGATATAGAATGTGATTTTATGGTTAGCATAAAGTGTCAGTGCATAGAATTTTCAAAAAATCCTATTATACCCAGAAGTATCAGTTTGCATGCTGTTCTAATTGCCTAAAATAGAGCTGAAAGCTCTACCGTTTGGAATAACTTTCTAATTAACAGTCAGATTCACAATTTGATGCTTTATTTCCATCTACTCGTGAGATAGAATCATAATTCTATGTCTAAAATAAAGTTTCACTGCAGAGAATTTTGAAAAATCGAATTAAACGCCGAAATATCAGTTTTAGCGCTGTTCTCTATGTAAAAGATATACCGTTTGAAATAACTTTTTAAGAAACCGTCAGATTCGCAATTTGATGCTTCATTTCCATCTACTGTTGATATATGTGTTGTAATTCTATGGTTAACCCAAAGTTGACTGGATAGAATTTTCAAATAATCGAATTATACTCAGAAATATCAGTTTGCATGCTATTCTGCTTACCAGAAATAAAAGCTATACAGTTTGGAATAACTTTCTAATTAAGAGTCAGATTCTTAATTTGATGCTTTATTTGCATCTAATAGTGATATAGAATAAAAATTCTATGGCTAAAATAAAGTTTGACTGCATAGAATTTTGAAACATCGAATTAAACGCCGAAATAGCAGTTTCAGCGCTGTTCTGATCTCCTGAAACACATCTATAGCTACACCGTCTGGAATAACTTTCTAATTAACAGACAGATTCACAATTTGATGCTTTATTTCCATCTACTCGTGATATAGAATCAAAATTCTACGGATAAATTAAAGTTTGACAGCACGGAATTTTCAAAAAATCGAATTAAACGACGAAATTTCAGTTTTAGCGCTGTTCTGCCCGCCTAAAACAGATGTAAAAGCTATGCCGTTTGGAATGACTTTTTAATCCACCGTCATTTTCGCAATTTGATGCTTCATTTCCATCTACTGGTGATATAGAATGTAATTCTACGTTTAACATAAAGTTTCAGTGCATAGAATTTTCAAAAAATCGATTTATACCCAGAAATATCAGTTTGCATGCTATTCTGAATACGTAAAACAGAGTAAAAGCTACACCTTTTGTAATAACTTTCTAATTAAAAGTCAGATCCAGAATTTGATGCTTTATTTCTTTCTAGTCACGTTATAGAATGAATATTCTATGGTGAAAATGAAGTTTGCGTGAATTTTGAAAATATCGAATTTAACGCCTAAATATCAGTTTTAGCTCAGTTCTGCTACTTCACTAGTGTGTCTGCTGAGAAGCAGACCCACGCCTTGGTGATGTTTATTGTCTTCCCTCCTTGAAAAGAGAAATTTAAGATTATTTTTAAGAATCTGCCCTTTATCTGTCCATCTGGTTTCTTGCAAGCCGAGAATATCTAAATTATAATGGTGGAATTCTTGTGTGAGGACATCAAGAGAAAAGCTCTGTGCAGACTTCTCACATTTTATATCATTTATTTAGAGAAAATGGTTAGTGGGATGTTTAAAGAAACTATGCTTATTGAGAGAGGGAATGCCGACAATATCAAACAGCCCCCTAATCGCAGACATGGGACAGAGACCCGTTCCCCCACCACTAAAGAGTAATACACTGGAAGACTTCCTCTAATGTAGAATTTGACGATGCTAGTATAAGCAAAGAGTTCAGGTGCCTGCGATGACCTCTGCTCAGTATTATCCACAAGCTGATAAGCATATCCTGTGAATCCTTCAAATTACTTTGGGCTATCAACCCACAAACAAAGAGAAAACACAGCGGAAGATTTTCCCTCCACAAAAGCCCACCAGTGCAGCAAAATCAGGATCCATAATCAAGCTCAGAGCCTTAATTCAGTCCAGTCCAGCCGGTTTATATGGTCAGTACCAGGACCCTGTGTGGTTGACCACTCCTCAGCAGGGTAGAAAAAAAAGAAAAGTAGCCCGAGTTCTCCAGATCAGTAGGCCAAACTAATCTGGCAGCTCTCCCGCTTCCGTTCACTTCCACAAGAGAGTATCTCTTTTGAAAGGTACTAACTATCGGCACCACGAGGAGGAGGGGTCAAACATTAGATGCTAGGCCTGGCCGGTTCTATGCATCATCACAGGGGATTGGTGCATAGCTCTCCTTCCAGTGACTACCTATCTACCATTTACAGACCACGCATTACAAAATTTTACTTGATAAAATAATCCTTGATCTCCACATTGCTAGGTCAAAATGTTTTTCTTTACAACTTCTTCTCTAAAAACTATGTATGCCTGTTACGTGATTTTAAGAGAATAAAGCATTATATTGCTAAAAATAACATGATTTCAATATTATATAGCTACATATCATAATTTAAAAATCTGCTTCTAGTAACTAAATATTTTAGATTATCTTTTGCGAACTTTGCAGGACGTAATATTTTTCATCCCATAGGAAATTTTCGCAGGAATCCACTTACTTTAAGAGATGTTAAATAATTTTTCTGAGAGTTTTACGCTATAATCGCAAAATAAATATTTCATATATAAATCATTATTCTACTTCTAGTATTCTGCTCTCTCTTTTTTCAAATATTGCAGAAAGTAATATTTTTCATCCCCCCCCAAAAAAATCACTAAAATCGACTTACTTTAAGAAATTCTTTTTATTAGAGTTTTACGCTATAATCCGGAAAATATACCACATAAATCACCCATACTTTTGAAATACTTCAGTGCATCAGGAGAGTGCATAGCGGTAAAATTTTCAGTTTTGATTTAAATCATACTTCGCAGGGGCGACAAATAATTTTTCAACATAACACCCTTGATATAAATTTTTTCTTCCGAAGATGGAGTGTTTCCCTGCAACACGGGCTAAAGAATATTTCTAAAACCCATTCACAGAGTGTTTTTCACGGATGTGTGCCACCGCCACCTTTCGCTATGTCGATAGATTTAAGTGCGAACCATAGAGTGCATACCTCTTTGTACGAAAACATCTATAATGTAACAATATTTCCTCTAAAGTTGTTAGTATGAACGGAAAAAAGCGAAGGCTCTCTGACTAAATTATTGTTTCGACGTACTGCAATGACTTTATGAAAAACGTGACATGAACGCTCACCTACGCTTCTGCATAAGATTTATGTAACAAACGAATTGGAACATAGAACCGATCTCATATTTAATAAAGATAGAATTGTAATGTTAGAGTGGTGGATTTGTGAAAAGAGATTCAGCACTATTGGGTCTGAAATAACACAAAGGAGGGAGACAAAGCTAACAAGAAAGCTGTGAAGGAGACTAAAAGGAAGCCAAAACTATCGAAGGTAAACAAAGAATCGTTTAGTCTAAAGTTATGAAAGACATTGTCTAAAAAAATTAAGAGATAAACGTAAGAAAGATAAATAAAAGAAGTACAGAGCTTTACCTGTTTTGTAAGAAAAGATTACTATTTTATGTACGATAATATTTAATTTGTTTATAAGTAATTTTATCCATGCTTTTGTAATAAATTGCATTGTTTGGTAATTTGTATTGTAAAAATACTTACTTACACCACACTCGGTACTCATCTATTATAAATTTATAACAATATTTAGACGATAAGGTATGTACACTGTCTGATCGTTAAAATCAAAGGTTACCAAGGAATAATTTACCGTTAGATATAAATTAACTCTAGATGTCGTGGTTTTACTAATACGTTTTCAATTTGTGAATGCGTTTTCCTACTAAAAATTCAGTCAGAAAAAGGCATAATTATTCGAAATATATGATGTGGCGATTTTGGTAAACCATCGATGAATAGTAACTCTCTGGTGTTACAGAAATCTCCGGTCGAGGTCTTGTGCAAAACAAGGTGTCGCTGTCCTTTGTACTGCGATCAGCTATCCATGGGTGGAAGCATGATTTTCTAAATCATTTCCCAATCAGACATGTAAATTTCTAATATTGGGATTACAGAAAATAGTAACTTTCAAAACATTTAGAATTCACGGTTAACAGTAAATTATAGTAAAAGTTTAAAACATGCAAAAAGGAGGACACGGTGTCACTCTGGCTTCTCTCTCTGTAGGTAAACGTTGTTACAGATGGAGGATACTACATATTTTTGATGAGTACCAAACAAGGTGGTTTAGAAACTCCGTTTCATCTAGAGTGCCGAAATAATTGGCATGCTTAAATCATTCTGCCTCACTAATTAAGTTTCAAGATATTTTGTCACTGACTTCATTAACAAACACTCGAAAAAATTTCAGATTCGCGCGCCCCATGTGTCTCGGACGACGGATTTGCTCTGATGAAGTTGCGTAGGCTCACGGTGACTTTGTAAGGGTGCAGCCTACACTTCAAAATTTTCGTGGCAACGCGATGGAAATTTAACTTTTCCTGTAAGGAGTGTAATTACTGGGAGGGGAAACTCTTGAAGAGACTAAGTTCTTTCTTACGGAATGGTTTTCACATTCTGTCAACCAAGAAAATTTTATTGCTTTTCCAGGAAGCATTGTATAAAGGTAAGAGTCATTTGGAATCAAAATTTACCTCATAATTGATCACTAAATAGTACTTAATACTATTCTAAATTATATTTGTAAACTAAATTGTTCTAATGAAGATTCAAGGGTTCCCACTAAGATATACAATGAAAACACTTTCACATGACAGCATAAAAATCACTGTAGCACATTTTTCTGTACGGTGTTTAACAATCTTTGAGATTCATTTAAAACTTCTCTGGCTATTTACAAGTAGATATTTTATTTCTGTGTAATTCCAGTATCGGGAAAATTAGCCGCCACTGGACCACAACTCTCACTTTCTTGCTGAAGTTATTTTTCAAAATAGAATGTGTGACAGAGAATGTCAGTTGTATCCTACTTTGTTTCGGTAGTTTGTAAATGGTGTTTTATAGCCTGATATACAGCACAGAGACTTCAGGTCATTGTAAACCTTTTAACGTAATATTAACTACGCTAAAAAAGAAATTACAATGAGAAAAACATAGAACACTCTTAATTTAGTAAAAATATTGTCATTTTCACACTATTAATATTTAATTAGTATATATTCAGAGGTGCGTACCAGTTCGTCGTACACTTCTTCTAATAACATAGAAAAGTTGAATTCAGACATGAATTATATATTATCGATAACGATTTAATTCACTCTTGCCTCTTCCACCAAAAGTTTAGCGATATCGGTTAAATGAATCTCACTGCTTCCGTGAAATAGTCAGCAACTGATTCAACGGTTATTGCACGGCACGAATGGCGAAGCTGACTTGGGTGATCCATTTTACACCTGATACAGTTCTTACATAGAATTTTAAAAAGTTCTTTGCGTGTCTTTCTACCATGCATCTTCAATTAATTCACATTCCTAATTGAACCATATAAAGTATAAGAGTTTTAGTAAAGTCATTCTTAACTGAATGCTAGTTCTTCAGGTAAATTCATTTCTATCGTTGAAATCTTAGCTTGGTCCCGCAAGGCTTTTAGATGAGTCTGTATGACGAGGAGATAGTGTCTGATTTTGTCGAGTTCCGAAGAGTTCATCACACATCAGATTTGTTGGTCTAACCATCCCGATGATGTTAAAGCTTTACATTTGTGACTTTTAAGGCGGGATGCAATTCCGCTGACGTCCTTGTTACTCTGTAAACAAATGACACGAAACCTCTTTCCCTTTGGAGATTTCTTGAAACCATTCCATATAGGATCGCTCTTTCGTTCTACCATGTTCAGTCGCTTACTAACAGCAAATGATAGAGACACGCAGTGGTCTTATGATTTAAATCAAAACCTTTGGCCAATCAGCGTGAATCTGGTCTCGACTAATGGAAAACACTACATCGGTTAGTTTTTCGCTAATAGCAAAGATTCAGAAATGTCAATTAATTCTTTGTTATTTTATGCCAGAGAAATAAAGTGGTTAAATTAGAAAACAGCTTCGCCAAATTAGCATTCTTTATAAAATGAGGCCTCACAATTCTAAAACTTTGCTCAATCATTTTAATAACTTTTTTCGAAACGTTCCAATTAGTTAGAGTTGGAGACTATGTGGCGTTGTATTCACCTTTGTCCCAAATCTTGACCAATTGAAGGGTGTTACAGTGTTAATGTGCATATACTTTCAGTTACAAATCCTTTGCTGAGAAAATGATCATTTTGTAGCTAAAGTTTGTACCGCGTTGATTAAGTTGTTCCTCTATACCTTCGTGACTGGAATCCATTAGACAGAACAATTTGGTAGCGTTCCCCTCATTTTTCTCGATATGTCGCATATGGCGCCTTATTCATTCCCTCTTGGTGACGTTATTCAATGACAGAGTGATAGTAGGGCAATGCCAGGAATATCTGGGCATGCTTTATCACAATCGCAATTGTGTATCTCTAAGTGCTGATAGGTGGATGCAACTCTCTGGAATCATGGAAGTGAGGAAACCTTCCTTCACTACACCTGTGGTGTAACTTAAAGCGTGTTTGACGCAACATGTGTACCCTTGAGATATTAACAGTGGATAGAGATTTGTTTTTCCGAAATGCAATTCGTAAACATGCAAAGGATTATAGGCTGGCTTCGATTATTTCCCTCGACGCAAGTGAACTAGACAAACAGAACTGTTACGAATCGCATGCTTTCGGTAGAAAGACCAGAACTTGACTGTTGAACTGTGTGTCTTTACGAGTTACCTGAGGTCCATCTACGAAAGTTGGTCTATCGGTTGATGGTATAATACACTGTTTGGATAATACGCTGGAGAATCTCATTGTGTTTAGTAAGCTGATTACTTCCATTTAAAATTAGAATTTATCGATGTGGTAAGAGACAAATATGAAAGAACGTATAGAAGAAACTTAACTTTTACAATTAAAAGATGTGTAACATGTCAATAGAAGTTTTCATTTCCTATGGTATCTGATGGTGATTCTCCCGAAGAAGAAGAAACACTTTTCTAACACTATCAGCAGTGCAAAAAGAATGCTCATCAGGTAATAAACTCGTTTTCAGCACCCAGTGTTACACGAAAGAAAAAATCTTCAGATGGGAAGAAAGTTTAGCGAATAACAGTGAAAGTTTAAAATTTGCAACGTTACAAAGATAAAGAGAAATTTTCGAATAGCACAATCGATTTTTAAACACCCCAAATATTCGTTAATATATAGTTATCCATATGGGCAACACGACCAAACCAACGGAGTCTCTCTCTGCAAAATATGTTGCTCAAAGGAGTTTACCGAATCCTCTGCCTAACCTCATCGTTACTTACAACGTTGAACCAATGCCCAATATATTGCGTAAGCATCTAGAATCAAACGCATCGGGTTTCCTGCTGTCTTGTTTACATAGGGTCCAAGTTTCACTACAAACAGCTAAACCCTACAAATAACCAAATTATTATACAGTATAATTTTAGTATTAGGTGTATACGACTATTTCTCCACACTCTTCCTAGATTCTTAAAATTCCCAGCAACAGTCCCTATTCTTTGGTTTATCTCATGTCGCACATCACCAGTATCTATTAAATAGCTCCCAAGATAATTAAGTTGAGACACCTGCTCAAGGCTGCAACCATTCAAATTAACTGGCCTTCACCTACCTGACCAATTTTCATCACTTTAGCTTTCTCTTTGTTTATCACCTTACTACCAATCTCATCAACAGCTCGAATGAAAGAGTTCATCTCATCAACATTATTTGCCAAAAAGGTTAAATCTTCAGCATAATCTAAATCAGACATTTCCAAATTTCTAGACCATTTAAGCCCCAAATCTTCCCCTTACAGTGAATTTCGCATAGCGTAATTAATAACCAAACTAAAGAAGAAAGGAGACACAATGCACCCTTGTCAAACACACAGTAATGCTGAATTAATTGCTAAAAGCTATACCGACTTTCACACATGACTCGGTGTTATTATAGAGAGCTTTCCTTATGTTAATTAACTTGTCAGGTAGGCCATATGATCTCACGATTAACCACAAATAATGACGATCAACAGAGTCATTATTGAAATTTGTTGAACCTTTTTGAAATTTACAAAGCAAATAACCAAATCTGTCTGGTCGTCTGAAACAATATTTATCAAGAATGTGTCTAAGTGAAAACATATGATCAGTATTTTCGCTAACAATTTTGAATCCACACTGCTCATTACGCAATTGTCCCTAAACCAGATTCTTTCTCTGCACCAGATTCTCTATGTGCAATTTTCTTTGCCAGCAAACGAAGTTTAAAGATGGAGTAGTGGAAAATAAGAGGAACATGTCACTGATCATTTGCAGGATACTACGGAAAGCCCTTTTAAGAATATAATTTCTTGACGATTCCCATTGACATAACATGAAAATTGTCTAATATTTTATTAGCGCAATGTATAATAATAAAAATATACATACATACATGCATGCATATATGCAGAGGTTGCCGACTCTTTCTTCTAACCTCATTATTTACATAACTTACAAAATCAAACCGCCTAATGCCCAAGAGGTTTGGAGGAACGGAATGGGAGGACTGTGTGGCCTATTAATCTGGATTACTATCGCTATTTTTCTTTCTACCCTACTGAATTACTGCCGTACGTGGGGTTCAAGGGGATGGGGTCAGTCAGTAGCGTGACAGACTTGTAAACTGCAGTTGCCACGTTCGAATCCACCTCGAGGTAATATGTCCGCTACCTCCTCCCGTGCTCTCGAGAGAAAGGGGATGGACGTTCGGATGAGACGTTAAGCAGTGGCCTCCTGTGCAGGAGAATCATACTCAGTGGATGTTAAAGAACGCCCTTGATAGCTTTGATGCAAAGCTTCCATCTGTCTTACCACTTCAGTGACATTCTTCCATTAGATGTATATTTCAGAAACATTTCCGTACCTTCCTGCCAACACCGATCCCCTACGAAGTCTCACTCTTTCTGCGGATCCTCATTTCATCGTCACCTGGTATTTTTTTGTTCAACTAAAATATAGATCCTAGCAACAAGGATTTCTTAAAAGTTTTGAGAATGGATTGTAGCTTTTCTTCTTGTGCTGTTCATTTTGCGGTTGTTTTGCTGTTTGTATTTAAATACCTGAGAGAAGAAATTCGCTACGTTAGAAATGTTATATCATCAACAGGCAATTAGTGGGACATCAGCCTGAGATGTTGTCATACTTAACTAACAGAATTCTAGCCAAACGAAACAAAATTCCGTTATGCAATCGCGTTAAATTTGCAATTTCTTCTGATGCTTCTTAAACAGTTATTTGAAATACTAAAATTACCTCGCAGACCCCTTGGGGTTCAGATACCACAGTCTAGGAGACATTGTTTTAGAAATTATAGTGCTTCGAAGTTCGATAACACGTTAGCATAATATGGAAATTTTCTATTATTTTGGTATTATAGCGTATATTAAAATGAAAAATTACTTTTTAGCAATTATATATCAGGTAATAAAAAGTGACGTTGACTCGATTGGAATTTAAAAAAAATCACTTTTAAACATGAAACTCAAAGTTGGGGAAAATATTGTCTTGAACCGGATGGAATAGTAACCCACGACCACCTGGTAAAATTCGCATCTCATCTGACTCGAGACATGTTTTTCTCTAATTTTTGAGTTTGACGTTTAGATTCAGAAACTTGAGAGTGATTTCGTTGCATTTCCGTTCATTTATCACCTTATTTACTGTCATCGGTCAATACAATATATCAGGAGTCAATATCTTCCACTATTACGATGCGGTTTCAATACCCCAAACAACTTCGATACGAGTCAATACCTCAAACTTCTTCGATACGAGTGAATACCTCAAACTACCTCAAACCGATTCAATACCTGAAACTACTTCTATACGAGTCAATACCTCAAATTACTTCGATACGAGTCAATACCACAAACTTCTTAGATACGTGTCAGTACATGATTCCGATATATTTAAATATCTAACAATACTTAACAACTCAGTATTGACTGCTTCTATAATGCAACAACACCCTCATTCCCAGTTGGCTCAATCTTTGATGAAAGTTTTTGGTCTTAAACAATCTTCATCGTTGGGTGCGTCACAGAAAGTTTTTCAGCGCCATCTTAAAAGTTTTTTCTTTTTTATTTTATGTATGTAAGAGAGAGAGACCTAAAATGTACAAACGCGGAGTAGTTGAATTGATTATAATTTCTGTACAAGGAATGCTCACTGAGATTTAAGTTATCTTACTTCTCTGTTATAGAAAATTCATTCACTAGTGTGTCTCCTGTAACCTTAATTTGGTTATCCAACTGTTATGTCAGCCAAAGACAAGTTGTTTTCAATTATTTTTTTCTTTCACTTTTCGAGTCCTAAGCAACTCTAACATCCATCACTCCCTTTGTCCAATTTTATTTCTTAATCCACTTCATTAAAGTATACTTAATTTAATGATTTGGAAAGTTCATATGGTTTGGTAATTATTTTGCATCTGTTGCAGTAGTGTGGAGTTTGTCCTGTGTGTAAGTTGCCCTTAAGTGACACTTGATTTTAGTGTAACTCTGGGTTGCATTATTCAACAGGTAGTGTTGGATAAGCCTTCTGCCTAGGACCTAGGAAAATTAAAGGGCTCATGGAAAATGCATTAATCATGTTTTTTCCTTTACGTGATAAAAACTGTAACACATCTCCTCTTGGGGAAATAGTGGTCAATTCAGCTGCTGAGACCTGTTACATTAACCACTTTGCTATCCGAGAAAAATAAAGAAAATTCTGATCACCCATCTAACCATTGTAATCGACATACGTATAAAAATGAATCCGCCAAAGGGCCGAAGAAAAAAAATGCCTAAGGTTTACAGGGACATTAATCCGGCCCAGAGGTTACTATAGAAACCTGATGGTTGAAAACTCGACCTCAGCAGCGGAAATGGGAGACAAGAGGATAGGTTAACACGATTTTATTTTTGCCAAAATAAGTCAACTTTGTTTTTCTTGTTTTCTTTTACCAACAACGCGTAAATGTTCGAGGTATTATCACTTGCCAACTCATTTTTTATATTTCATTATATTATAAAACAAATTGACACGTTAATGCTATGTTCTAAGCCGATAATAAACTGCATTTGTTAAGCTTTTTCCACTTAGCGGGGATGGTGGTTGGCTCTTTGACATATCAGGATCTGATGGGAGGAGAGAGGCGCTGCGATCGTTTCATTGTAAACATGGGATCAACTCGAGTTATCTATCTGTACTCTATCTGTGATTAAGCTGACGTCAGCGCAAGCTCTCGCAGTCCGTTCGAGAGATCAAAAATTTCTAACCAAATGTACAAAGTTCAAATTAATAAAAACAGAACGGTGTCTCAGTATGAAAGAAAATGACATTAATGGTTAATTACTGTATTCAAATAGCATTCTTAGTCGCATTCACGTACGCATAAAATTGTTATATCATTAAAGCTTTATAGAAAATGCATACGCTCTTCTTCCTCTCCTCAAGTTCAATTAAATTTCACTTATACGCTCTCCTTTCTCTCCTCAAGTTCAATTAAATTTCACTTATACGCTCTCCTTTCTCTCCTCAAGTTCAATTGGGGGCGGGGGTGGCTCAGTCGGTAGCGCGCCAGGCTCGTAATCTCTAGTTCCCAGGTTCGAGTCCCAGCTGGGTCAGCGTTGAGATTTATCTCCGCAAAATTCCCCGCCCTGCCCACGGTCAGTAGGGGACACAGATGGGCTTGGAAAGGCCGCCGTCCGTCGGAATGGACGTTAAGCCGTGGTCCCGTGTGCGGGAGAGCCATAACCTGTGCACGTTAAAGAACACGCTGGATGGCCTTGACGGGAGGCTACCATCTGTCTCCCAACAGCTGTTCCAGTGGGTCCCCTCCCCCAACCTTCTCTGAGCCTTCGGGGTCCATGTGACCTGGCCATTTAGACCATGGTGTGCAAAAAAAGTGCCGCTCAGAGGTAAAACAAACCAAAAAACCTCATGTTCAATTAATTTTCGCTTATACCCTCTCCTTCCTCTCCTCAAGTTAAACTAATTTTCACTTATACGTTCTCCTTTCTCTCCTCAAGTTAAACTAATTTTCACTTATACACTCTCCTTCCTCTCCTCAAGTTCAATTAATTTTCACTTATACGCTCTCCTTTCTCTCCTCAAGTTTAATTAATTTTCACTTATACGCTCTCCTTTCTCTCCTCAAGTTTAATTAATTTTCACTTATATGCTCTCCTTTCTCTCCTCAAGTTCAATTACTTTTCACTTATACGCTCTCCTTTTCTCTCCTCAAGTTAAACTAATTTTCACATACGCTCTCCTCAAGTTCAATTAATTTTTGCTTATACGCTCTCCTTTCTTTTCCTTAAGTTAAACTAATTTTCACTTATACGCTCTCCTTTCTCTCCTCAAGTTAAACTAATTTTCATTTATACACTCTCCTTTCTCTCCTCAAGTTAAAGTAATTTTCACTTATACACTCTCCTTTCTCTCCTCAAGTTAAACTAATTTTCACTTATACACTCTCCTTTCTCTCCTCAAGTTCAATTAATTTTCACTTATACGCTCTCCTTTCCTCTCCTCAAGTTAAACTAATTTTCACTTATACGCTCTCCTTTCTCTCCCCCTGTTCAATTAATTTTCGCTTATACGAGCTCCTTCCTCTCCTCAAATTAAACTAAATTTACTCATACACTTTCCTTCTCTTTTCAAATTGAGTTAATTTTCGCTTATACGAGCTCTTTCCTCTTCTCAAGTTAAACTAATTTTCGCTAATACGCTCTCCTTCCTCTCCCGAAGCTAAACTAATTTTCACTTATATGGGTTCCTTCCTCTCAGCAAGCCAAAAAATTTTACTTATACGCTCTCCTTTCTCTCTTCAAGTTGAACTAATTTTCGCTTATACAAACTCCCTCCTCTCCCCAAGCTGAAATAAATTTCCCTTATACGCTCTCCTTCCTCTCCTCGTATTCACTTATACGAGCTCCTTCCTTTCTCCAAACCATCGCTTTGCGAGAGGAATCTCGTATAAGCAAAAAATTTGTTCTTAAATCATAAAACAGATATTTGTGACCTTCTTATAAGCGAAAACTAGATAAGCCGATTTCTCGTATACCGAAAGATTACTGTACTAGTATCCGAATCTTCAGAAATTTCCAATAGCTTAAATTTTTATCGTTAGTGCGAGTTAAGGTCGGAAATTGATTAAGCTTTAATTGTCTATTGCAAAATATCAATTCATGTTAGATATCCGAAAAATGGCTGATTGGAAGATCAAGGGGTTTCCGTGGACTGCAATGATTCGATCAGTTACCCCTAAGGGTAGGTGAATAAACGCCACTTTTTAAGATATGAATGAAAAAATTTATTTTTTTATAGGTACTAATGAATAATACGATTTATTTTTTCCTAATAATCATTTGGTTCAAATTTCCACCGTTAGGGGCGATGAAGTCGGAAAATAAAATACTTCATTCTTCTTGGAAACGAGCATTAAATTCGCCAGAGTCGATGTGTTTTCTTTAAGTGGAAACATGGCAATTTATTTCTTAGATCCAATAATTTATTGCTTTAAAATACTCAACTATTACATAAAATATTTATTTATAATATGTTCTTAACTTAATATCCTTCTAAAACGTTAATATGAACAAGCAAATAACACAAAAAAGCTACCCTCATGAAATTATGAAATGAATTACAATTTTTATGAAAGTAGGGTATAAAGGCATTTTAAAGAGGCTTTCAAAAAGTACTTGACACCTGTCTGTAGATTTGCACTCGTTCTTCCGAAGTTAACGATACGAATTGTTTCAAAGCTTATCTAAATGTGTCACTGCGTGTTAAAATCGAAGATCGTATCATTATTTCTCCCTTCGCTGGAGGCGCGTCAATTTCGATCTGCAAAATCTGTACGTTGTTGATAAGGAAATTGTTAAAGAAGGGAAATATTTTACATTTTCACAAGGATGCAGGTTGTGGAAGACGTGAAAACAATTCATGTCGATTTATCATAGCTATATGGGGATCATTCCTGTTAATATGGGACTGTTACGGGATGGGTACGCAAATTCAGAGAAGAACGTCAGAGCTCTTTTTACGGTTCGTAAAAAAGAGCTACTACTAAAGGCTGAAGTCATCTGCACTTCCCCAGTGCAGGATTTGATAATACGTAGAAGCAAGAGTTCAGGTACCAGAGATGACCTCAGATCAGGATTATCCACCACCTACAAGCAAACAGAAAACACAGCAGAAGATTTTCCCTCCACAGAAGCCCATCAGTGCAGCAAATCCAGGATCCATAACCAAGCTCAGAGTTCTTATTCCTTCCAGTTGGTGTGGTTAGTACAGGACCCTGTGTGTTCAACCACTCCTCAGCAAGGAAGAAAAAAAGTAGTCATAGTAGTGCAGGTCAGTAGGTCACATTAATCTTGCAGCTCTGCTCTTCTGTTCCCTTCCAGAGGCGAGTATCTTTTGAACGATGCTAACGATCCGCACTGCGAGAAGGCGGGGTTAGCCTTTAGATGTTAGGTCTGGCCGTTTTGTGCATCATCACAGGGGATTGGTGCATAGCTTTCCTTCCAGCTACCATTTACAGACAGAATAAATAACTAAATTGATGTGATGAAAGCATTATACTAGCATTGATATACAATAATGACTGAATAAAGCTGAAATGAATAGTGTTAGCATAATGGATTAATTTAAATTAAAAAATTTGTTACACAGTAAACTTCAAACTTAATTTTTCAGGCCCCTCATAATCGTGAGGTCCTAAGCTGTAGCTTAGTTAGCTTATGCATACGTCCAGCCCTGGTTATGATGATTCAACAAAACTGTACAATTTGGGTCTCCAAACATGTCTGTTCTGAGTTACAGCTGCTGCATTTGACCACTGTAGGGCAACTCTAATGAGGGCCTGCTTGACATCAGGAGCATAGCTATGGGGGGATGTGTGGGAGGCTCCCCCCAAAGTAACTCAGAGTTGGCAAAATTCGAAGCAACTTCGTAAAATCTAGGTGAGTTGTGAAAACTTGTAATTTTTTTTTGTAAAATTAAGAGGAGTTGTCAAAATCGAGGCAACTTGGCAAATCTAGGACAATTTGGAAAATGGAGAGTAGGCAAAATCTAGAGCAGTTGGCAATATTCGAAGCCACTTAGTAAAATACAGGTGAGTTGGCAAAATTTGGAGTGACTTGGCAAAATCTAGGGCAGTAGGCAAAATTCGAATCTACTTCGTAAAATACGGGCGAGTTGTGATAAATGGGACTGGGTTTGTGAAATTAAGGAGAGTTGACAAAATCGCGAAAACTTGGCAAAATTTTGGGGAGTTTCAAATATTTGAAGTGACTTGGCAAATTCAGGAGAGATATAAAGATTGGGATCGGTTTTGTGAAGTTAAGGAGAGTTCGCCAAATGTAAAGGAGTTGGGAAAATTTACACTGAATTGCTACAATTCAGGTGAGATGTAAATATTGGGATTATTTCTGTGAAATTGTGGCTAGCTCGCAAAATTGGAAGTCGAAGGGCGAAATGCAGGAGAGTTGTCAATATCGGTCCCCCTCCCCCAGGGAGCGAAAATCTAGGAGACATTATTTTCTCAGTTAACAAAATTTTATTTTCGAGTTGGAAAATTTTCGATTTCTCCCCCCCCCCTCAACCATAGTCCTTCGCTACGCCCCTTGATTTAACACAACCTATTAACAACTGACTAACGATCCTATTAACGACCGCCAACAGAGCACCTGATGCTCAATATCTGGGAGCGTGTGACACTATTATAGACAGATTTCATTATATTAACTACCGTATTTTAACGTGTATAAGGAACCACTTTTTGCCAAAAATTGGGTCCCAAAAATAGGGAGGTTTCTTATACATGGATAGTATTATATATATTAACAAATTACTCAATTCCTTAAACTTTGATGAAAAATCAGGGGGTTCCTTATACACGTTAAAATACGGTAACTTGTCTGGTATGCCATAAGATCTCTCGATCAATCACAAATTATGACGATCAACAAAGTCAAGACTTTTTGAAAACAGCAAAGCTAGTAACCAAAGGTTTCTGAAACTCTAAACATTTGCCAAGAATCTGCCTGAGTGAAAATTTCTGATCTACATATCCCGTACCACTTCTGAATCCACATTGCTCATCATACAATTGTCCGTCAACCAGATTCTTACTTCTGTTAAGCAGAATCATGCAAAGAACTTTACCTGTAACAGAAAGAAGGCTGATACCTCTATAGTTATCACAAGAGCTGCGATCACCTTTTTTTACAAATAGGTAAATCTAGTAAAATCCTTAGGAATTTATCATGAAAAGGAATTAGGAATTTTGTCATAAGATATATTCAAAATTTCAGTCAGCCATGTGATAACAGAAACATTCCGAGATCTAAGCATTTCAGTAGTAATTTCATCTACACCAGGGGATTTAACTTCATAAGGATTAGCCAAAATAACTTCAGACTGTGTTATAGGGCCAACAGTAAAGCCAGTAATGCATCTATCATCATTATAAACAATTCTCCAAAATTCTCAGCTCATCTAGCCATAACACAATCCTCACCTTCTATAACCTTACCTTGTTTATACTTCAATACCTGCATACCTGTCCGTTTTCTACCACACAAAACATTTACTATCTGGTACAGCTCTCTGCTGTTGTGCTGTCTAACTGCTTCCTCGGCTTTGTCAGCCAAGCCATCAAGCCAAATATTCTTATCAGCAGCTAACTGATCCTTTACACGTTTATTAAGCTCTGTAATGCTTTCTATTAGGACTAGTAGGGTATTGATTAAGGACATTCCTGCAGTTCTTTCTATCTGAAATAAGCTCAAGTGTCTTATCACTCAAATAATTTTCCTTCTTCTGCTCCTTTTTACCTAAAAGAGTACTGTTAGTTTCGAAAAAAAAACTTTTAAAATGGTCCCATTCTTCTTTAATTCAAGTAATAAGAAAACTATGACTGTCACAATAACTAAGCTATCATGGTAAGCTTTAGCTATAACTGGGTCTTTCAGAGCTTCAGTGTTAAAGTTAACTTTTTTAAACTTAGCACAAACACTTCTTAAGTGTTACCAGACAATTTTAACAACGTAGTGGTCAGATCTAATTTCAGCTCCCCTATATGACCTGGTATTCCTGTCAGAACAAGACCATTTGCTGTTAATTAATATTTAATCAATCACATTCTTAAGCAGCCCATTTGGTGAAACCCAGATGTGCTAATGTATGTCGCATAAGAAAATTGCAAACCTTATACATGTCACGATGTTTGTTATTCTCAAACCATCAAGTTTACCTACCAGGTAGGGGAAGTTGCCCATTGCAACTACCAGTACCAAAGGAACCTATCACTCCTCCCCAAAGATCAGTCAGTACCAACTTTAGCACTGAAGCCGCCTAGAACAAGGTAGTATCTTCTTTCTTGACAGAATTCAAAATATCCTAAGTTGTCCGTAAAACTTATCTTTCTCATCCTCAGTGGGTACCATAACAACAGACAATATTCAAGTCTTTAATTCTCGTCTAAAATTTATCTGTAAGAAACCTTTCATTAATGCACTCATATCCTAGAAGAGCATCACAAGCATGTCTTCCGAAAAGCAAATCTACGCCTTAGAGATGCTTAAAATAGAAATTTTAGATTATTTTCTAGAATCTGACCTTTATATATCCACCTGGTCTCTTGCAAGCCAAGAAAATCTAAATTATAATGGTGGAATTCTTGTGCGAGGGTATCAAGAGAATGATCTCTATACAGAGTTCTCACACTCCAATTATCAATGGAGAGAGAATGGTTAATGGGATGTTTAAAGAAACTGGTTATTGAGAGTGGAAGTACCAACAATATCAAACAGCCCCCTAATCGCAGGCATGGGGCAAAGACCCGTTCCCCTGCTACTAAAGACTGAAGTAGTCTACATTGGAGGACTTTCTCCAATGCAGGTTTGACGATACCCATAGAAGCAAGAGTTCAGGTACCTTCGATGGCCTCTGATCAGGATTATCCACCAGCTGATAAAACGTATCTTGTGAATCTATTCACTTGAGGCTGTCAACCCCAAAACGGAAAACACAGTGGAAGATTCTCGCTCAACCGAAGCCCACCATTGTAGCAAATAATCAAGTTCGGAGCCATTATTTAATTCCAGTTGGTGTATACGGTCAACACCAAGATCCTGTGTGGTTGACCACTCCTCAGAAACCACACACGAGAAAGGAAAATAATTGCTATTGAGAAGGCTGTGGAAATTGAGACATGGTGGCAAAAAAACAGCTGTAATTCTATAGTTTCTTTTATTGACTTTAGTGGAAGGGAGGGGGGGGGCAAAAATACATTCTGGAGAGAGAAAATATCTCCACATAACATTTAAAGGACTAGATGACCATGCATTTTGTCGTGCTGTGGGTCTTCCTGAATTTTAATAAGACATAGTGAGAAATTCTCCGATATCTGGAATAATCTGTAAGTAGCTCTTTGTGTCGTCTACAGTACAACTTTTCAAACTGTTTTTAAGAGAATTCTTGAATTCTGCAAAAGGTTGCTTGGATTCTTGAGAGGCTGTGAAAACCTCGGAAATTTAAGCACTTGTCCGACTCTTGTACAACAGATAGAAATTATTACCTACTTCCAATAAAAGATTATATTCCCTTCAAATTCCTTTTGTATAAAAAAGAATTACGTTGGACTGAGCTCCTGAAAATAATGCTGAAAAACTGCCTTAGTCTTAGAGGCACTTTTTGCACACAATTAGCAAAATGGCCAGGTCACAAGGTCCCCAAGGGCGGAGAAGGTAAAGATGACCCACAGGACAGCTGTTAGGGGACAGATGGCAGCTTCCAAAAAAGACTATTCAGTGCGTTCTTCAGCGTATACAGGGCTAGGGCCGGATTAACATAATTGCTAACCCGAACATGGCGGGGTAATATTTTGTAAAACTATTAGTCAATATAATTTTTCGATCGATTTTCCGAGGGGGGAGCCAACTGCCCCACCCATGCTTTCACCTTCCCGACGTTCGAAAGTGGAAATACAGTTGGTCACACTATACTAGCATTCCATCATTATGCGCTTCAGTAAGATTCTTTCGTCTCTACACATACTGTACGCGAAAACTGCTTTATTTTTTGTAACTCGCATAATACTTTTCTAATTTTAGATTTTTCTCATGCCTAGACAGCTAATCTCTTCCTCAGTATTAGTTTGATGGTGCCATCTAGTGGTACTAAAGCAGAAAACTCTCTAACTTGCACCTTTGGTTACATGACAAACTGTAAAAGATGTAAATCCATTACTAGAATGCTGTTCACGTCCACATATATGCAAAAATCCTAATATATAGAAAAAAATCATAAATATATTTATGCGCATTTCACATTTATATACTCTGATGTATATTGGATTGTGATCAGGGCCGGTTCTAATGGAGGGGGAAGCCCTTTCAGAATGAGTAAAGAGGCAAATAATAATTAAACTTACCTTTTCAAGGTTTATGCCTTTTTCAAAGTTTTATGCCTTTTTCAAGAATTCTTTTAAAAACCCGTAAAACGGCGAAGAAATGTTATACTGCATTGGAAATCAATCCCCCCCCCCTTTACACTTTTTCGGCTCGATTATTTCTTGCCCTCTCCCTCCTCCCCTCGAATTTTTTCTGCATTCGCGCCTGATTGCGAGTGATTGACTGACTGGACTGACAGGGGATCGGACTAATTTTATTTTGCAGCAGAAATGAAATGCGCATACATTACATTCCTGCAGAAAGTACAGAAATTGTAGAGTTCTGAAAATTTGCACATAAAGATAATCCAGGTCGTAAATCTCGAAAAAAAATCCGAAATTTGACCGAATTGAAAGTCAAATGAAGCTTCGTAGAGGTCAAACCTTGATATAAGAGTGCTAGAAACACAGGACCAAACTTTGACCTTCTGAAGACCTAGGCTATTGTAAGTTTAAGAGGCGTCAAAATCGAAATTTGGCCCGGATCTAGGACGGGGAGGGAGTACCCTCTCCCCAACACCACCGCTTTGAGAATGCTAGTAACGATAATGGAGATAAAGCATTATTAAACTTGTGCACATTTTACTACATTCCAATAAACCATTTAAAGATTTTAAAACTACGATAAACGTGTTATACTGCAAAGGAAATTTAGTCTCCTGTCTTTTTTTCGGCTCAACTGCGTCACTTAACGCACCCTCCCCTCACAATTTCCTAGATCGTGGTCTGGTGGAAATATGGATTTATTCTTTTTATTGAAGGGAACATTAAAACGTAAATACGAAATAGATGTGGTAAAACATTATAGTAGTATTGGTATATAATAATGCTGGTTTGGTTGGTTTACCTCTGAGCGGCACTTTTTTGCACACAATGGGCTAAATGGCCAGGTCACAAGGACCCCGAAGGCTTAGAGAAGGTTGGGGGAGGGGACCCACTGGAACGGCTGTTGGAAGACAGATGGTAGCCTCTCGTCAAGGCCATCCAGCGTGTTTTTTAACGTGCACAGGGTATGGCTCTCCCACACAAGGAGCCATGGCTTAACGTCCCATCCCACGGACGGCGGCGTTTCCAAGCTCATCGGTGTCCCCTACTGACCGTGGGCAGGACGGGGAGTTTTGCGGAGATAAATCTCCACGCTGACCCAGCTGGGACTCGAACCCATAAAATGACTGCTGCGTACAGCTGAGATAAAAAATTGTTTGCACAATAGATTAAATATAAAAAAATCTTGACACAGTAAACTTGAAATTTGATTATCTGAGGCCCCTCATAATTGTGAGTCTCTAAGGTGTAACGTAGTTAGCTTATGCGGAAGTCCGGCCTGTAGAAACATGCAAATTAGTATCTGGGGGTTTCGGATTGTAGATCTCAGAAATGCTAAGAAAATTCTGTCCGGGATGGCCCCTTTGTGGGCAAATTTAGATCTACCAGTGCTAGAGAGCTAAAATATAATTCCTGGGTGCATTCTGAGCTGTACATCTCAGAAATGTAAAATTTTGGATGTATCGAGTCCTTCAAGGTCAAAGGTCAAATAAAGAGCTATCAGTGTTAAGGGGCTAAAAATTATGCCACATTTCGGATGCACTGGGTTGTTTTAGGTCCAAGTTAAAATAGAAAGCTGCCAGTGTTAGAGAGCTAAAAATTGGTACCTAGGGGTATTTTGAGTCGTAGATCTCAGACATTATGCCAAATTTTGGATGTGATGGATCCTTCAAGGTCAAATTTCGATAAACCAATGCTAGAGCCAAAAATTGGAGAATTTCCAGGTCTCCTATTTCAGGGTGTAGAACTTGTAAATAAGAAGAGTTTTCAGATTCGGTGTTGCATTCAAGGTCAAATAGGAGTCAGAGTGACAGGCTAGAAATCAAGAGGTGTCGAAGGCACCGATTGATTTTGGGAGTCCATGATGTGAGGAAGGCAAGACCTCAGCAGAAAGACAACATAAACATCCATGCTTTACCTGGAGCTAGAACCCAGGTCTCTTGACATTTTACGGGATCGCATTGACGATTTCGTAGAGTCGCACTGTTGGTTTTATGACAGCATCCAGTTTCCCGTCAATGATTTATCAAGTTGGTGATCAGTAGCCAAGCAAGGTAACCACTCTGCCATCAGGATGGCTTTAGGTGATGTTGATACTGTACTTAGCATTTAATAGTCTTACAAAGAGTTCGAAATATTCTTTGAAGATTTCTTATGTGGTATTTTTTCCTACGTTTGGGCTAAACTATAATAAAGGTGTGAACAACATATTTGAGTTTTTACATTAATAATAAAATTACTTTATTCAGAAGTTTACAAGCATAATCTTCCCCTATTTTCATACAATCATAACAGGATTTTTATCCTCTTTTGAAGCCAACACACTAACTCCATTTAATTTTGATTGTAACACTTTAACTAATTCATTTAAAAATCCCCTTTCTCTATTGCTATGCTCACATAAAATAACAGTCACTCAACAATGTGCAGCATCTAGTAATTCATGATGTGACATTTCTCCAGTGAGATACAAATCAATTTTAACACCACGTAAAACACCAGCACCTGATCCTGCACACACTACTACAGAAGTTTTTGATGATAAATAAAAATAAATACCCCCTCAAGCAGCTGCTTGCCACAGAGGTCTGACAGGAGCCTGTCAGTTTATATGCAATAGTAGGAGATCTGAGAGGATGGCAGGATCTATAACAAAAAATAATTATACATATGTATTATGCAACATAATTGGAATATTAACTAAAGACCATCCACAACGTGTGGAAAAATATAAAATATTTGAAAACGTCTTAGACACATCTTCATTGACTTATCCAGTAACCCTCGATGAAATCCCGAAGTTCGAGGTTTTAAATAATATTTCTATAAATGTTTTCAATTCTAAGAAAGATGGTTTGCATACGTTATATATTTCACAGAATCCTGTTAAAGAACCCATACAACTTTTACTTTTAAAAGACGGCAGTAATTCTCCCTATTGTTGGATTAAAAATATTAGTAGGGTTACAGCATACCTTTCAAGACATAATGGTGAATCCTATCCCTGCCCATACGGTCTTCACAATTTCACTCGCGACGATTTATTAAAGAATCGCGTAGATAATTGCAAATCAAACATTTTACAAACTATCAAGTTTCCCGAAGCGAATAATACGAAATTCCATAAAAATTAAAAAACGGTTTGAAGCACCCACATGTGATTTATGCAGACTTCGAATGCTTTTCGAATTGTAGAAGAATTGAGAATAATTCATGTAGGGTGCGAACAAAGTATTTAGTACCGTCAGGATTTGCATATATTATAGTTGGACCGGAAAGTAAACTGATCGAAACCAGAATGTACAGAGGGAAAAATGTCACAGAGCAAATTTTGAATGAAATGATCGAAGTCGAAAATTTGATCAATGATTTGAAGAAAAGAAATGTTAAGATGACTGATTTTGATTGGCAAATTTTTACTGGAGCAAATTATTGTAATATTTGTGGGAAAATTCTAGGAACAGATAGAGTAAGGGACCACGATCACTTAATTGGAAAATACAGAGGTGCTGTTCACAACAAATGTAATCTTCAATACAAATTCTCACTTGAAATACCAGTGGTGTTTCATAGTCTCAAAGGATTTGATGGTCACTTTATAGTAAAAAATTTGTGGAACTTTTAAAGATAAGAAGAAAATTTCTTGTATTCCACAAACTACAGAAAAATAAATATGCATTAAATTCGGTTAAATTAAATTTATTGATTTATTCATGTTCCTTAGTTCTTCACTGGATTCACAGTCGAAAAATGTGGAAAATTTCTACATCCTAAGTCAATACTGCAGACAACATAATCTGAATGACTCACAGAAAGAACTTTTGAAAAGCAAAGGAAGTTTTCCATATGAGTACTTGCAACAGAGTGCTCAGTTTTTGCAAAGTCACTTCCATCCAAAGAGAATTTCCAAAACAATGGACAAAACGACAGAGCTCAAATTTTGTGGAAAGCCTTTTCTACTGCTACCTTCGAGGAATATCACGATATGTACATGATCACTGATGTATTACTGCTAGGAGATATATTTGAAAACTACAGAATTGCGTCATTATTTTAGCCAACTCGATGGTTGTCATTATTTTAGTTCTCCTGGCTTATCCTATGCTGCCTGTTTAAAAATGACAGAAATTGAGCTGGAACTTATAAAAGGTGATATGTATTTTTTTCATCAAAGTACATGTTTTGTGTACTTTATTTTTTTATAGAAAGAGCTCTGCGAGGAGAAATTTCTTTAGTGTCTAAGAGGTTTGCATAGGCCATCAATCCTTTAATATAGATCCATATGAGATAAGTAAACCACAAAACATGTACTTTGAAACAAACAATTTATATGGCTGGGCAATGTCTCAACCTCTTCCAACTCGTAATTTCAAATGGGTAAATGTTACTGACTTGTTTAATATTCCAGACGCAGCAAAAAGGGTTATTTCTTCGAAGTTGATCTAGAATATCCGGCACATCTACACGATTTACACAATGATTTCCCCTTGGCTCCTGAAAAATTGAAACTCTCTGATAGTAATGTGTCATTCTTGATTCCAAATCTGTTCGACAAACAAAATTATGTCGTTCACCATAGGTTACTTAAACTCTTTGTGGAACTGAGATTGAGGGTGAAACAGGTGCATAGAATCTTGGAATTTGATCAAAAACCATGGCTGAAACCTTACATAGATTTTAATACAACAAAACGAATTAATCCCATAATCTTGAAAAAGACTTTTTCAAACTGATGAACAGTGCTATATATGGCAAATGTTTAGAAAATAAGAGAAAGAGAATAAAATGCCACATTGTGAATACTGAAGAAAAGCTTAAAAAGTTAATTGCAAATCCTAGGTACGTTTCTTGTGTTAAACTTGCAAAAAAATTCGTAATTCTCCATATGAAAAAGAAAAATATTATATTAGATAAACCATTTTACATTGGTGTAACGATTTTGGAGTTGAGTAAATTACACATGTATAATTTCTTCTACAATTTTCTGAAACCAAAATTTAATGCTGAATTGTTATTTACCGATACTGATTCCTTCTGTGTCGATATCCAGACAGATGACATATATGAGAAATTTAACTCAGACTACTTTGATTTCTCAAATTACTCCACAAACTATGCATTATACAATGAATCAAATAAAATGGTTCCAGGAAAATTTAAAGACGAATTAATAGGTCTTCTAATCAAAGAGGTTGTTGCGTTACGTCCAAAATTGCATTCTATTGATGCTCCATTTCCCAAAAAAGCAGCTGGAGTTACAAAGAGTCACGGAGATTATCGGGAATGACTATTTGATGGAAAAATCGTATATACGCAACAAACGGAATTTCGATCGGAACAACATGATATACACGTATATCAAATTAAAAAAATTGCTTTATCCCAAGAATACACAAAACGACATATCAATGGAATTCAAACTTACGCTTTTGGAAATTATAGAATCTCAGATGTGTATGGTAAAGCAGGCAATACCATTTACAAAACTTTGAACTGAAAACGAATGCAAAAACAAATTAAGTACTAATAAAACATTTTTAAAACTGTACCAATTTGTAATTCTTTAGAAATGCTAATAATCAGTGTTTATTATCTCTCTCAATTGGAAGAGGAGACACAGGGATTCAAATTTAGGTGGTCTCGATTCAATTTCTGTGAAATCTTATGCTCTGAAACCCTTTGTAATAAAATTAAGGTAATAAACTGTTTAGAACAACTTTGTACAACCGACAAAGGATTAAATATCCCAGCAGTTTATCTAGCTAAAGTCAAATATATATTTTTTTTATTCGGTCAACACTAATTATTTTTTGTCAGATTAGAGAACTTGATAAATCATAACTATCAATGCTAAAACCAAGCTTCTAGCTCTATTAGAACAAAAGTTATTGTAACACAAAATCTAAAAGTATCGAACCTTCAAAACTTAAAATAATGGGTCAAGACCGCTTCCAATACATTTGACGTATGGTATTTGCCGAATGGAACACAATGATATTAGTTTGAGTTCTGTAGCTCTATTAGAAGCAGAGCTATGAAGCCGCAAAGTTAATAGGGGTTCGACCCACTTTGTCGGCTAGAAAACAGTTTCAGACCGATTATATTTTCGTCAGATTATAGAACTTGACAAACCCCAACTTTTAAAATTGAAACCAAGATCCTAGCACAATTAAAATGGACGTTATAATTCGATAAAATCTTAAAGTGTCGAACCCAGAAAACAAAAACTAAGAGGTCGAGACTGCTTCCAATACCTTAACGTATAGTGCTTTCCGAATGTAATCTAAAGACATTAGTTTTAGATGTGTGACTCAATTAGAAGCAGAGTTATAAGGATGCAAAATTAAGAGGGTTCGACCCAGTTTCTAGGCTAGGAAACGGGTCCGACACCGTTTCCAGTTGAATTAACGAAATGAGTTCCAGTACTAGAATGTGGTGTTGATGAAAAAATCCGAAAACATTACGAAATCTTAAATGAGAATCAGCAATGTGTAGTATGCAAAAGGTTTTGAACCCAGAAGACCTTAAGTAACGGGGTCGAGACCAATACCCACATGTTCAAAGTGTAGTACACCCCGAATGAAATCCAAAATATTAGTTTCAAATCTGTAGCTTGATTACAAGACAAGATATGAGATCATAAATTTAAAAGGGTTCGACCCACTTTCTCGGCTAGGTAAGGGGTCCGAACCCGATTCTGGTCAGTTCAGAAAATAGTGTCTGCTTAGTATTATTGAACATCAGAATGAGCTCTGTAGCATAATTAGATCAAAAGTTATTTCAACTTTTGTAAATTGCAAAGAATTAACTCTCACTCCCCCCGCCTCCCACCCCCCTTCTCCCATAGAATCAATGTTATTTAAAATACTGATCAATATTACAAAGTAATTTAATCGCACTGGTTTAATTTTTTTGCAGTTAGATATTCAAAACACTGCTAAAAAACTTATTATTTTAGATTTGAGTTAAAGTTCATACCACTATTTTATTTTTAATTTTGTTTCTTTAGACACCACTAGAATATGAGTTGCTGCCGAGTATGGTATATAAGACAATTAGCTTTAAATGCTAGTATCGCTTCCCTTGATATTGAATGAGAATGGGGGGGGGGTGTTAGTTGGTTCCTGTACCAGCTAGCAACTTGGTATCTGCAATTGATTGCAGTAACCATGGGATCGCTCTGTCCGTGGGGGGTCTAGCTAGCGGTCATAAACAGGGACTCCAGACAGCTGGAACTGGAGGATTTTTTTTGCGCTGGATCGAGGCAGAAAGGAGGAGGGGAGAGATGAAGATAGAGCAGAGGGGAGGAGGGGACAGAGAGAGAGGAAGAGAGGGGAGGAGGGGACAGAGAGAGAGTAGAGGGGGAGGAGGGGACAGAGAGAAAGGAAGAGGGAACAGAGGGGAGGAGGGGACAGAGAGGTGGGCCATCCATCAAACCGAACAACTTCCCGAACCATAAGAGATTTAGTTGAAGCCCGTTGTTCTTTTTGAGGAGATTGATTTCCGTTTAGCACGACAACATAAAACTCTTCTCTCTCTTTACGAACTTCATACATTCTCAAAATTATTTTAACCTACATCACTTTTCACTTCAAATTCTTTCTAATTGTTTAAAAAATTAACCTAAATCACTTTTCACTTCCAATTTTTTTTTTCATCTAGTACCCTCTCTTCATACATTTACAGATATTCAAAGTCTATCTTTTCATCAGAATCCCCGAAAACATCATTTTACCTGTTGATTTTGTCATATGTTTCACACAAATTTCTCAAAACTGTCTGCCTTTGTGAAATTCTCCGATTTACCTAGCTTTTTACAACCAAATAATCCAGTGAAGTGTATGATAACTCAACAAACGACATCGTTTTTATCTCTTTCACACACACCTCATTTTTTCTGAAAATTAGTTAAATAAATTAGTTTAAATCTCGTCTGCCCAAAAAACATAAATTACCTTTTTCACATGAAACACCCGGGTTTTTTTCCGATTTTCACACATATTTTCAGAAAAAACCACAAGAAACACCGATTTAGATGGCTTTTACAACCGAATAATCCAGTAAGTGTACGATAACTCAACAAAACACATCATTTATCTCACACACACACACCCCTCATTTCAAACTAATCCATTTAAACTAATTCACAAATTAGTTTAAACCTCATCTTCCCAAAAATAATTTAAATTTGTTTTTCACATGCTAACCCCCCCCCCCTCGTTTTTTCTAATTTTCACACATATTTTCACAAAAAAACCACAAGAAACATACTTTTTACCTCATCCTCCATAACTTTTCCCATAGATTTTCACAGAATTCTTTGGACCCATTTACTGGCTCAGAATCTCATTTATGCTACTACTGATTAGAAGGCTTCTTTGAAGCTCTTTTTAAAGCGGCTGTACCATTGTTAAAACAAGGAGCTAAAACTGTCGGTTAAGAAGCATTGCGAACTGGTATGAAGATAGCTGATGACGTTTTACGGGGTCAAAATCCCAAAAATGCTGCTAGACAGAGAATCAAGGAAGCTGGAAAGAAACTGGGGGGAAAAGCTTACATCAAAATGATAGAGATGATGGGGGCATACATTAAAAGGAAACGGGGTCAGGAGAAACGTATGATTTCTTCAAAGGCATGAAGAGTGTTAGGGCGTGATATATTCGACCCGTAATGGCATTTATTCATCGCGATTGATTCGGTGCAGTGTGTGAAATCAGAACTCGACTTATTTGCTTTACCTCCCACACAGACAATCATTGAAGCAAGACAGTGAGTTGAATATCATGGCTAACATACACAAGAAAAAACTTTCTTAAGAAAATTCTTTTTACGAAAACTTTTCTTACCTCTACTGTAGGATTTGTAAGAGAGTGTTGAAGGAAACGAGATCGGCGACAAATGTTAGCTGATCCCTATTTTCTTTCATGCCAAAACGCCCCCAAAAACTGTTGAGCAGTGGCGGCTCGTAGCTAAAATTAGTGGGGGTGCTGTTCCAGAAAATTTTTAGCCTTTGTTTTAAAATTGTGTAAAAGGAAACAAACATGTATAAAAAGAAAATTTATTCAGAAACTTGATAAAATCCTAAAAGAACAAAATCAAACATTTTTTACTTACTTTAACCTAAACTGTTACAGTTCAAGCTTAATCTATTCATTTAAAAATGAAATACATTCTTCTTGTTTTAATTTGCGCGAAAAAAATAAATCAAATAGAATAGCTGGAAGCAGGATAATAATCTAATTCTACACTTTATCACATTCAAGAATATGGTGCACGGTTTTTAAGCGCAACACACGCGGAGTAAAAAAAAACTACCTTCAACCAGCACGCCAGGGTCGGCACTGCGGGAAACACAGTTCTCTCTCTCCATTGCAGCCTAGCGTATAGCTTCTTATGTGCGCATGCGCACAACAGTCAAACACCTCGCCGCTAGCACTGTGAAGCGCACAGTTACATACAAAGATTTTTGTATCTTTTTCATAAACTGGGGGATGGCTACTGACATTAAGCTTAAGGATTATATATTGTACAAGTATGAAGAAAGAATTAAAGAAAAAAGGACTCATTATATTAAATGTTATCGATAATATCAAGTTGAAATTGGGGGTGCTGCAGTTCAAAGTGCCTATACGCGAGCCGCCACTGCTGTTGAGACACGTCTTTGCACATTGGCGCCATCCTTTATTCACTTCAATACAGCCAGGGTCCTGTTGCACTTCTCGTCAGAAATAATTGTCGATATAGGCGACTTTCTCTTCATCCATCACACAGCTAGAAGGCCACCCGCAGACTCCTGCTTGAGGATTGTGTTTATGTAGCTTTTAAAGAGCTCAGTGAATTGCTCTTTAAAATGGTAAACTTCGTAAAATTGCACGACAGTATACCCTACTGACACCGCTTTTTTCACTTTCTCGGACACCCACGTACCCGTCAAGGCTCTCTCCGTATCTGTATGTTCACAAGGAGGGTCTTGGCGTGTTTCCACACAAATACAGTATAAGGGGAAATTTAATTTATTGTTAGACCTATGTGGTAAAACAAGGTGATAGAGGCCTCTTGGAGGAAGAATACGTCATTTGACGATACCAAAATATTGGCTGATGTCACCAAAATCTGATGTGATGATTTCTGGTGACCCTTGGGTAAGGATCGTATTTATTGACTGTAGGGTAAAGGGATGTGAAATCAGCGTTTTTTATCTCTTCACATCCCTTTACCGTGTACAATAGTTTGGAGGCATTCGTCTTTAGTACTAATGGACACTACTAATGCCACTACTAATGGCTTCAGCCTTTAGTAGTGGGGGAACGGGTCTTTGTCCCATGTCTGCGATTAGGGGGCTGTTTGATATTGTCGGCATTCCCTCTCTCAATAAACATAGTTTCTTTAAACATCCCACTAACCATTTTCTCTCCATAGGTAGTTGGAATGTGAGGACTCTGCACAGAGCTTTTTCTCTTGATGTCCTCACACAAGAATTCCACCATTATAATTTAGATATTCTTGGCTTGCAAGAGACCAGATGGACAGATAAAGGTCAGGTTCTTAAAAATAATCTTAAATTTCTCTTTTCAGGGAGGAACGACAATAAGCATCACCAAGGCCACCATCACCAATAAGCATCACTAGCGTGTCTGCTGAGAAGCAGACACGCTAGTGATGCTCTTCTAGGATATGAGTGCATTAATGAAAGGTTTCTTACAGCAAAATTTCAGACAAGCGTTAAAGACTTGAATGTTATCTGCTGTTATGCCCCCACTGAGGATGCCGATGAGGATGAGAAGGATAGGTTTTATGAACAACTTCAGGATATTTTGAATTCTGTCAAGAAAGGAGATATTACCCTTGTTCTTGGTGACTTCATTGCCGAAGTTGGTACTGACTCTGACATTTGGGCAGGAGTAATAGGCCCTTTTGGTATTGGTAGCTGCAATGGCAATGGGCAACGTCTCCTACAGGTAAGTAAACTCCATGGATTCAGAATAACTAACACTTATTACAAACACCGCGACATACATAAGTACACATGGGTTTCACCTGATGGGCTGCATAAGAATAAGAATATTAATTAACCGCAAATGGGCTAGTTCTGTTAGGAATATCAGGGCATATAGGGGAGCTGAAATTGGATCTGACCATTACCTAGTTAAAAGTGTGTTGCAACTTAAACTTAAAAAGTGTTGTGCTAGGGTTAAAAAATTTACTTTTAATACTGAAGCTCTGAAAGATCCAGTTATAGCCAAAGCTTACCATGATAGGTTACTTAGTCATTATGACAGTCATGGTTTGCTTACTACTGAAGTTGAGGAAGAATTGGACCATTTTAAACAGGCTTTTTTGGAAACTAACAGTACTCTTTTAGGGAAAAAGGAGCAGAGGAGGCAGAATTATTTGAGTGATAAGGCACTTGTGCTTATTTCAGAAAGAAAAACTGCAGGAATGTCCTTAATACCCTACTAGTCCCAAAAGAAAGCATTACAGAGAGCTTAATAAACATGTAAAGGATCAGTTAGCTGCTAATAAGAATTTTTGGCTTGATGGCTTAGCTGACAAAGCCGAGGAAGCAGTTAGACAGCACAACGGCAGAGAGCTGTACCAGATAGTTAATGTTTTGCGTGGTAGAAAACGAACAGGTATACAAGGATTGAAGGATAAACAAGGTAAGGTTATAGAAGGGGAGGATTCTGTCATGGCTAGGTGGGCTGAGCATTTAGGTGATGTTCTAAACAATGTAGTTAGTTCTACTCCCATTGTTTGCATTGATGATAGATTCATTGGTGGCTTTAATGTTGGCCCTATAACACAATCTGAAGTTATTTTGGCTGTTTCTAAACTTAAACTACATAAATCCCCAGGGGTAGATGAAATTACTACAGAAATGCTTAGAGCTGGGAATGTTTCGGTTACCACTTGGATGACTGAAATTCTGAATATCTTTTATGATAAAGGCATGGTTCCTAAGGATTTTACCAGAGCTATTGTTATCCCATTTTCAAAAAAGGTGATCGCAGTTCTTGTGAGGGGTATCAGCCTACTCTCTGTTCCAGGTAAAGTTCTTTCCATGATTGTGCTTAATAGAATTAAGAATCTGGTTGACAGTCAATTGCGTGATGAGCAATGTGGATTCAGAAGTGGTAGGGGATGTGTGGATCAGATATTTTCACTTAAGCAGATTCTTGAGAAATGTTTAGAGTTTCAGAAACCTTTGGTTGCTAGCTTTGTTGATTTCAAAAAGGCTTTCGACTCTGTTGATCGTCATAATTTGTGGTTGATTGTGAGATCATATGGTATACCTGACAAGTTAGTTAACATAATGAAAGCTCTCTACAATAACACTGCGTCGTGTGTGAGAGTTGGTAAGGCTTATAGCAATTGGTTTCGCATTACTTCTGGTGTTCGACAAGGGTGCATTTTGTCTCCTTTTCTCTTAAGTTTGGTTATTGATTATTATGAGAAATTCACTTCAAGGGAAAGATTTTGGCCTTAAATGGACTGGAGATACGAAAATTTCTGATTTAGATTATGCTGATGATTTAGCCCTTTTGGCAAATGATGTTGATGAGATGAACTCTTTCATTCGAGCTATTGATGAGACCGGTAGTAGAGTAGGTTTGGTTATAAACAGAGAGAAAACTAAAGTGATGAAAATTGGTCAGGCAGGCTGTGATTCAGTTAATCTGAATGGTTGCAGTCTTGAGCAGGTGTCACAGTTTAATTATCTTGGGAGCCATGTAACAGATAATGGTGATGTGCGGCATGAGATTAACAGACGAATAGGGATTGATGCCGGGACTTTTAAGAATCTATGGAGAGTGTGGAGAAATAGGCGTATACACCTAAAGACTAAAATTAGACTGTATAATAGTTTGGTTCTTTCTAGGGTTAGTTATGGTAGTGAAACTTGGACACTTTGTAAACAAGATAACAGGAAACTAGATGCTTTTGATTCCAGATGCTTACGCAGTATCTTGGGCATTAGGTGGTTCAACTTTGTAACTAATGATGAGGTTAGGCAAAGGAGTTTGCAACCTCCTTTAAGCAGCATATTGTGCAGAGAGAGACTCCGTTGGTTTGGCCATGTTGCCCGTATGAATAATTATAGATTGGCGAATAGGGTTATGAACAGTGTGCCTAAAGGCCTCAGAAAGAAGGGGAGATCTAGGATGCGGTGGGCAGACAATGTCAAACAGGACCTTGTTAGAATTGGTGTGCAGTGGCGAGATGCAGTAGATGCAGCTCAGGATAGACTTGCTTGGAGAACTAAATTGCACGGTCTGGTTGGACCTCCGTAGCCCATGGCTGCTTGGGGATGATGATGATGATGAATGAAAGAACAAAAATATGTATAATATGTGGCATATAATGTGTTTATATATATATATTGTCTCTCTCACAGTTTTGCTTTGCATATACTCCCCCAAAAAATTTAATCATTCTTTCTTTTACATTTTATAATGGTAATGAAAGAACAAAAATGTGTATCACATGTATATAACATGTGGCATGTAATGTGTTTATAAATAGTATTTTGTTTCTCTCACAGATCTATCTATGGCGTACAGACTGATAGGCTCGTGTCGGACCTCTGTGGCAAGCAGCTACTTGAGGGAGTATTTAATATTATTTTTTTATTCGGCTGTGGTAACATTTTCTTCAGTAAACACTTGAATATGAACTAGTTTTGTCCAGTGGTATGCAATAAAACTTAATGTAGTATCAGCTGTTGAATCCAGAATAAGTAAATATGAATTTATAATGTGTTATTATCCTTAAGTATGCCTTTATTTTATCTGCGGGAACCAAATAATTTCACTATATTTTGTGCATTATTACAGATTACATTTATGGGAATGCAGCAATACAATGAAGGATTCTGGCAGAAACTATATGCACTTAAGTTGTGCAGCTTGCATTTTAAGCTCGAATCTATGATACTACTTGATACTTTTCGAAGAAGATTAATTTACACTGCTGTTCCTTCAGTCCAGAGTGTTCAGACAGAAATGATGCTGAAAGGTTCAACCATTTTTTTCTTTTGCCTACCTCAGTTTTTTTATGTTCTTATCAATTGGTATATCAGCTTTCATATTTTTAGACAATGTAATATTTTAATAAGAAATGATTGCTATTATGGATGATGTATCCCTAGGTTCTATCATACAAAAATTGATCATGCGCTGAAAAAACGTTTGACAGAAAAATGAATATTAGATGTGTGCAGAGTAACATAACATGCATTGAACTTCAATGGAGTACTCTTTTTAGTGGTTCTTTTGAATAATGTAAGTTTCATTTTGCTTTTTGCAAAATGAAATTTCTTAATTGCTTAACATCATGTTTAATGATATCTATCTATACGGCAAATGTCATGCCCTAACATTTTTTCTACCTTAGCTTTATTTAGTTTTTGGTTAATTAGGAGAATTGCCCCTGATCTAAGCTCTGTTTTCACAAATAGAATTTGAAAAAGATAAATCCTGTCCTTTTTAGGTTTATTATTTTATTTTAGGAAAACATGTATTGGCTATTGATAAGCATTAAAGCTGAGAAACTAATAGCATATAAATATTGTTTGTTACTGGCACTTCATTTAAGTTGTAAATTTCAAAATTTAATTTTTACTTGTATAAGCAGTCTTGTCGCTGAGTGGTTATCGTGCTTGGCTACTGATCTAATGGACCTGGTTTCAAGCCCTGGGTAAGGCTTGGGTTGGGTTGTTTTACCTCTGAGCATCACTTTTTTGCACACCATGGGCTAAATGGCAAGGTCACAACGACCCAGAAGGCTCAGAGAAGGTTGGGGGAGGGGACCCACTGGAACAGCTGTTGGGAGACAGATGGTAGCCTCCCGTCAAGGACATCCAGCATGTTCTTTGCCAGACGCAGGGTATGGCTCTCCCGCACATGGGGCCATGGCTTAACGTCCCATCCAACAGACAGCGGCCTTTCCAAGCCCATTGGTGTCCGCTACTGACCGTGGGCAGGGCGGGGAATTTTGCAGAGATAAATATCAACACTGACCCAGGTGGGGCTTGAACCTGGGAACTACAGATTAGGAGCCTGGCGCGCTACCGACTGAGTCACCCCCACCCTTACTTCTATGATGTGTAGATTGGCAGACTGGGATCAGATCTCTGTGGTAAGCAACTGCATGAGAGGATTATATATATACAGGGTGAATCTGAAAAAGTGGGCAAAACTTTACGGGGTGGTAGAACGCAGCTATACGAGCAATATTCGTCATAGAATGTATGGTCGGAACGCAAGCGGTGAGAAGTTAAAAGGTAGTTTTCCACTGTCACATTTAAAGAATGAACACAAGAAGAAGAGGAGACACTTCAGAAAACATTTTATTAACAGGAATGTAATGGAGGTAACAAGGTACACAAAGTGCATATCCGCCATTTCGTGGTTAGTATAACCAGCCATCCTCTCGGCAATCCACGGTAGAAATGCCGTTGGGTGCGAGGACCGACCCTTTTATACCATTTCCAACGCCACCTAGTGGCTCGCCGTTTGCGTTCCGCCCATACTTTCTATGACGAATATTTCTCGTATAGCTGCGTTCTACCACCCCGTAAAGTTTTGCCCACTTTTTCAGATTCACCCTGTATACATAAAATATAACATATCCATGGCAGACAATGTTTATGAAACCTGTACCAAATGATGTAAGCATTGCTTTTTATGTTTGAAATATTCCTTTTTCTCTTTTATGGCCATATTTTGAAGTGGATAATATACAAATTTGAAAATAAAATTAAATGTGTATGGTGATGTGCGGCATGAATTAACAGGGAAATAGACTTTGGGACTTTTAGGAATCAATGGAGAGTGTGGAGAAATAGGTATATACACCTAAAGAATAAAATTAGACTGTATAATAGTTGGTTCTTTCTAGGGTTATGGTAGTGAAACTTGGATGTAGTAGTAGTAGTAGAACACATAACATAAATTGAATATTCTTGCTTTATAAAAGCAAACTCATTCAGAGGCTTTTTGAATCTGAATTAAGTTAAATAGATGGTATAGTATTTGTAATTTTTTTTTTATAAACTATCAAGAATTTTAGAGTTCTTTAGAAATTGAATGAGATAGTTATACAGAACAGGTTTTAGCTGTGAGTTTGAAGAAAATAAAATACTTTGAAAGTCATAAGATAAAATATTAAGTTTTGAAAGTTTTGAGAAATATTTTCTTCTTTCATTATCATAACTTTTGCAATTGAAAATATTATGTTCTAATGTGTGAAAAGTATTGCAGTTTGGACAATTAGGAGAATCAATAATTTTATATTGAAAGAGTCTATAGTTAGTTAGTGCTGTATTGGTTTTAATTCGAAGAATGGCATTTATTTAGTTTTTTTTTTCAAATTAAAGTCATGAAATTTTTGAATTTTGGGATTAATTTTATAGCGGTGGGATTGAGATCTATTATTATTATACCAAGATTGCAATTCTTCTATTAGTAATTTTTTATTTGTTAATTTGATTTGATAAATAAATGATGGGGTTGGAATATGTGAGTTGTGATTTAAAGCTTCTTTAGCCAGCCTATCTACAGTTTCATTATCAGGAATGCCCACATGGGCAGGTATCCATTGAATTATTAAGATATTGTTATGTGGTAAATGTTTAAAAGTATGAAATAAAAGATCATTTGTGAATACATTAAAGTTAGTTTTAAGGGGATTTTGGAAAAGGCTAAAAAGTGCAGATTTGCAATCTGTAAAAATAACTATTTTAGAATTGTAGAATTTTGTAGCCCATTTTGTGGCTTCTATAATGGAGTAAAGTAGTAGCTATGTTCAAAAAGGAAGTATTAAATTTAAATTTTGAAGAGAAATTAAATTCTGGGCAAAAAATAGCACCAGAATAACTTTTAGTGTTTGGGTTGGAAGACCCATCTGTATAAATTTTGATATAATTATTAAATTGATAATTAATGTGTAGTAAGGAAAGTTCTTTTATAATTGTGGAGTCATATGATTTTTTATTAGAGAAACCTGGGATTTTATCAAACATTGGCGGAAAAGATGTTGTCCAGTAAGGAATAGAAGGGTAGTGATCACCACTTAAGTTATTAGCTAGAATTTCCAATAGTTTATTTTTTTCTGGAAATTTAGAAATAATGGAATCATTAAAGTTATTTATTAGCTTATCAATTATAGGATGAAATTTATTTTTGAGAATTATTCTAAAAATTAAGTTTGAAAGTAAATATTTTTGTTTAATAAATAATGGAGGAATGCTTGTTTCAGCATATAAATCAATGTTACAGCTTCCTTTCGGGAGTCCAAGACAGAATCTGAGAGATTTGGTTTGGGCTCTTTCCAATTGGATGAGTCGGAATTTTGCTGCATTTCCAAGAAATTCTAGTCCGTATGCAAATTTTGGAAGAAAGATGGAATTATAGACTAATAGTAAATTTTTATTAGAACAACCCCATTTGGAGTTACCTAAATATTTAAGACAGTTATAAAGTTTATTTGCTGTTAGAATTGCTTGATCAATATGTGCATTCCAAAGTAGTTTACTGTCAAAAGTGATTCCCAAGAATTTAGAGTATATACCAGTTTGAGATCGCTTTTATTTATTTTTAGATTAAAAAAATTTGGATTAGATTTTTTATGGCGGAAAAAAGGAATGATGAATGATTTTTTTTCTGAGATCGTTAGATTCCATTCAAGACAATATTTTGAAATTAAATCAAGTTGATTTTGAAGTTTAGTTTTGATTACATAAAGATTTGTACCTGAGCACCAAATTATGATATCATCTGCATATAAGCTATATTTAATATCTTTATCTTTGAAGGTGTCAGAGATATCGTTAATATATAAGTTGAAAAGAAAAGGTGATAAAATATCACCTTGAACAATGCCATTTTGAAAATGATGTTCTTTTGAATAAGAATTTTTAATTTTAACTCTAAAGTTTTTGTTAGTAATAATTTGGTATAGAAACCTGTACATTTGACCTTGAATTTTAAATTTGCGGATTTTATGTAATAGTGCGCGCTATGTGAGATAGAATCAAAAGCTCCTTTAAGATCAAGAGTTACTGCAATTAAGTATTGTTTGAGATTAAAGGCTTGTTCTATATCAGAAATAAAGTTCAATAAGATAGCAAGAAACTAGATGCTTATGCAGTATCTTGGGCATTAGGTGGTTCAACTTTGTAAGCAACGAAGAGGTTAGGCAAATGAGTCAGCAACCTCCTCTAAGCAGTATGTTGTGCAGACAGAGACTGCGTTGATTTGACCCTGCTGCTTTTATGGATAATTATAGATTAGCGAACAGTGTGCCTAAAGACCTCAGAAAGAGGTGGGGGGACCTATGATGTGGTGGGCAGATAATGTCAAACAGGACCTAGTTAGGATTGGTGTGCAGATATGCTTGGAGAACTAAATTGCCTGGTCTGGCTGGACCTCCATAGCCCATGGCTGCTTGAGGATGATGATGTAAAAGGATTTTTATATTGAAAATATTAATTTTTTTTTTAAATATATGATTGATGAATAGAACTCATCCATGTTTAAAATTTATCTGATATTACCATAATTTATTCTAAAGTTGATGAGCTTTCTGTAGAATGCATGCATGAAAAAAAAAATCTGCAAATGTGATGAACTGAAATTATCTCAATATCCTATCCAGAGAAAATGATTTGTATGTAAATGTGGAGTATTGCTGTGCTTAGTTTATTTTGCAGTGATTGAATAATGTTTGTTTTGTTTTCTAATATTTTATAGCCCTACTAAAGGAAAGCAGTTTTAGAAATAGTTTTTCCCAATTCCATGAAACTTATGTAAAATAAAAAATTTTATTATTCCTAAAAAATGTCTTCTGGTTGATCATGGTAGCTTCTGACACTGCAGCTGACACTTGCCTTTGTGTACCAATGTATGCTGATTAGGTAAGAAAACAGGTTTGTTATTCCTAATTTTTTCTCTAAAGTATTATACAGTGTAAGTACAATTGATCTCAAAAATTTATCAAAAAAACTGAAAAATATATTTACACAATTCTTTATTTTAGAAGTAAAATATATATGTAAAATATTTTGAAAGTAAATATAATGTTCAATAGTGATAAGATTCAAATTTATGAACAAGTTGCATGGAATCATTGCTTCTTGCACTCAAGTTTTAAATTATGGAACTTTGCATTATATCATGACACAACCAGGCATTATTTCTAATTGGTGTACTGGTAATGAAGCCCTGTACAAAATTAAGCCACAATGATTTTGGATATGATATCTGCCATTTTCTGTTTTATATCACTGCCTCTTAAGAAAAAAGAAATGACAATTTTAAAATAAATGCTTTGCCAAAGAGGAATTTTTTTGAAATTTTCAATTTGTTTTCCATTATATCTTAAAACATTCTATTAGTGATAATGTAAGGTGGCATTTCTCATCAATGATCAAAATTTAGTATTACCCTAAGTACACCTGGATCTAGAAAAAAAAACAAAGGGTGGGAGCAAGAAACAATTGAGGCAGAATATGTGGGGGAGAGGGGGTCAACAGACTGGATTATCAATGCAGTATAACATTTCCACATCTTTTTGTTATATGTCTTTATATAGCATTTTGGAAAATGCATGAAAATAATTGCTTAATAATTTTTGGCCTCTTACTCATTAGCATCCTGAAGGGGGGGGGGGGGGGGGGATCTGGCCCTGACCCTACGTTATTGTAGAGTTCATAAGCTTTGTGTACAATGCCTTTCATGAAAGAAGAAAATTGCAACTATCATTAACTATTGAATTATTTCCCAAAGAGAGAAAATGAATTAATGTTAAAATTATGCTACTACAATATGCAGGAAAAGATAATTTTAATGATTGCTTATTATTGTTAGCCTAATTTTTTGCTCCTAATATAGTTGAAAATAAACTTGATTTGTGGTTTGCCTTATTTATAAACAACTATTCTTCCCTAAAGGAATTGTTTTAAGAAATAGTTTTCACAATTTCATGAAACTTATTCAAAATTATTGTACTCTTCTAACCTCAGTGGGTGTAGTTTTTCATTAAGTAGCATATTTTTATGTTATTTATTTTATGATTTGCAGGTAGATATGGTGCGTTTCTGTGCAATGATTTCAAAAATGTGTTTTCTCTCTTTGATAAGTCTTCGCTTCTGAAGAAAAGGGTACATGCATGTGTAATTGATTTGTTGGAAAATAATTTGTCCGAGTGGTTAGCGTGCTTGGCTACTGATCATATCATCCATGCCCTGGGTAAGGCATAGATGTTCATGTTGTTTTTCTGCTGAGGTCTTGCCATCCGCACAAACCTTGCCATCCGTACAAAAAAACTTAAGTTTTTCATATTCAAAGTTCTGCTATGACATATAAACTGACAGGCTCCTGTCAGACCTTGGTGGCTTGAAGGAGCGTTATTTATTTTATTAGCATTTTTTCATAAAAAGCTGAGTAATAGAGCTTCAAAAATTCTCATTGATATTAGATGCAAATTCATAATAAGTTGCTAGGAGTGTAGATAGATGCTACATTTGCATTAAATAGTGTTTTTTCATGAATTTACTATCCCATTATCTTGTATAGGAAAGCATATAATGTATGTGTCATTAATTTATATATCGTATCACATTTCTAAGAAAATATATATTATATTTTTGCATTTTATTTTACAATGAATTATTTTTTTCTTGTGTCTAATAACTCTTCCCCTACAGGACAGCTCTCACTGTAATATTTATATATCCTTTTTCTGTTGCATCTAGTTCATTCTGTGGCATTATTCTTAAAATGACACATGATTTTAAAACATTTTTGGTCTGTCCTCAGTCAGCAGGGGACACTAACAGGCTTAGTATGGATACCATCCATCAGATGGAATGTTAGGCCTTGGTCCTGTGTGTGGGAGAGACACCTTGTGCATGTTAAGGAACATGGATGGCCTTGATGAGGGGCTAAGTCCAGTGGGTGTCCTCCCTCAATCTCTGAGCCATTGGTTTTTGTGACCTGCTCATTTAGCCCATTAGGTCCAATAAAGGTGCTGCTCATAAGTAAAACAATCCAAATCTTCATGTCAATCAGTCATAATAACTGACTTATTTACTGTACTTTTTCTAAACCACAATGGTTGCAATTTTGCATTGAATAATTTGTTTATTTCATGATATGCAAATAGATATAGTGTGTTCTGTGATAATTTATCACTAAACACATTATTTTGCAGTGTTTAAATATTTTTTTCTTTCTTAAAGGAAAATGTATATGAATGTATCTTTGATTTCTTATTCAATTTCTAAGTTACAGGGAAATATAAAAAAGACTTATTATACGCAACATTTTTTTCCACAAAAAAAAAGCTCAAGTTTTACAGATTCAAAGTTTCTCATTGATATAACATGCAAATTCACTAAAAGGTTTGTAGGAGTATAGATGGATGCCATATTTCTTTGCTATATTTACATTGAACACTGTATTTTCATGAATTTAATATTCTATTATCTAATATAAGAAAGTATATATGTGTTGTCATTGATTAATTTAATATCACATTTGTAAGAAAATATATATTATATAGGCTTTGGACAGAAAAATGGAAACAGTTTCTTGTTATCTCAATGAAAATCACATTTTGAGTGAATAACTACAATATGATTTTTAACGAAAAATATGTCTAAAGATACAGATGCAGTGAAATCTTTATCTCAATTTTGATCAATATTTATTTAGTATTCAGGGAGATAAATGCTGAATATTTAAAAGACTGAAAAAATTAACCTCAAAATTTATGTAATACATTGAAATAGGCTAAGACATCAACACAGGGTGTAATATACTGTACTGGAATCAACTATGATAAATTACTCTGCTTTAATGCCACCGTCCATCAAATGGAACATTAAACCATTGACCTGTCTATGGGAGAGTCATACTATGTGCACATCAAAGAACATGCTTGATGCTGTCCGTGAGTCCCCTTCACCCAGCTGTATGGGGATCCTTGAAACATGGTCATTTAGCCCCATATTTAGAGGTAAGTCAACCCAACCCTGTTTTAATTAAGTTTTGAGGTTAATTTTTTGTAGCTTGTTGAGATTCCTGTGTTAATTACTCTTTGAAAACTGAACAGATATTGACTGAGATCTTTAATTTATCTTTAGGCATTTTTTCACTAAAAATCATAGTAAAGAAGTTATTGAGCTCTGGGTTCGAACCCTGGGTAACGCATGGATGTTTGTGATGTTTTTCTGCTGAGGTCCTGCTATACTCACAGACCTTCTGCTATGGCGTATTAAACTAATAGGCTCCTGTTAGACCTCTGTGTCAAGCAGCTGCTTGAGGGTGTATTTATTGCAACATGTATCTGCTTCCATCTATTTGTCCAGTACCTGTATTTCTGTACATTGGATATTGTTTGTTTTTTGAGTAAGAAATAAGTTCTATTAATTGTGAGTGTCATTTCAATTCCTATTTTATTTCTGCAAAATTTAAGTTTTAAAAAATTCAAATGCATTTGCTTTAAATAAAACGATTTCAGAGTACTGAGATTTTAATTTCTCTAATAACTTCATAATACTTATTAAAACAGAATTATAATGTTTATAGGAAAATGCAAGCGTGGAACTGGGGGGGGGGATGGAGTTGATAGGAGCCTACGAAACAGTCGAGCTGATAAAAATGTAAGAGGGAGCAAGAAACTAGACTTACAATTCAATATAATTCCCCCCAGCCCCGTTTTACTGCACTTAAAATTTTGAAAAATAAGTGAAATATAAATGTCTTATATATATATGCCTCTATTACCTTTAATAACATTTTTTGTGGGGGGGGGAGTCATGCCCTTTTGGTCCGAGCCCTGGGAAAATTAATTTTCGATTTATATTGAAATACTTTTTACTTAAAAACTAGGGAAAATTGATTTTTCTTGCAATATGTTTTATAGCAAAAGGGTAAAATCGGAAAATTTAGTGTTTTGCTAAAATACCATAATATATATATGAATGAAGAATACACAAATATGAAACTGTTAGGTTTGCAACAATTGGGTAATATACGCGAATATTTAAAAAAATTCTCCATAGGAAAAAAATTTCCACTAATGAAATTTCCTTTAGACCACTGATTAGCAATAACTAACTTATATTGTATAAACTCTGGACAAAACCAAGCATGAAATATATCCAACACTTAAAATTATATTTTAAAAAAGTATGCACTAAAGACCAAATTAGTTCACACCCATTTGTATACATATTAACTCAAAATAACCGCAAACACAGGAAGAGAGTGATTGTAACCGCATTGTAGTTCGGAAATCCACTGGTTATGGCGCTGCCATCGCCTCGCGGTTACCATTGGCCCTATGGGAGTTGCGCATCTGTACCTTCCTAATTCTGTGGAGGTGACCAGGTAAATCTGGAACACTATTACCCTAATGGTTTCCTAGATATTTGTAATATTGTTAGAAATATTAGAAATTATTCCAAATTACAATATATATACGCAGAATGTGTAATAGAACCTCATAAATGTGAAACCCTCGGGACTCCGCACGAGCCAGATTTTAGGAAATTACGGTTTTTTGAAAGTGCTGAAGATAGCCTAAGTATCCAGGGACAAATCGGAATCTTCACAGGTTCTATAGCGTGATAGGTTACAAAAATTAAAAAATGTACTTTTCATAAAATGTCGGTTTTCAGAGAGCCGGATTTATGAAGTCCTACTCTATATAAATAATATATTTAATAATTATTACTACTTCTGCTTTTCTTTTTGAGATTTTTGTTTTATTATATTAGCAAAGCAGCGGCGTACGCAGCATTTTCTTATTGGTGGGTGGGTGTGTATAATTTAATATAGAGAATGGAGCCCGTTTGGCCAATCTTTTCTAATACAACCTCTAGCGATAATTTCAGACTCAGAATAATTTAAACTTCAAATATTTCTTGCAATTGTGGAAAAAAATAAGCAAAAAACAAAACTTTTTTTATAATTGCAATCTTTTAAACAGTCTTCGTGATTAAAAACAAGCACCATGTGACTTATGATATACCTTTTCGCATTCTTATCTTTAATAAATGATGTTCCCCACGAAGTTTCAGTTTCTAATATTTTTCGTTACAAATAGCATTAATTTTTATTTAATTTTGTCGTAAAATTATTATAATTAATAATATAAGAATAAAATAAATGATTAGCGACATCCATTTCTTTATATGTCTTATGATGCATCAGTGTATAATGCATGTATGATATGTACATATATATGTATGTATGTGTACACAAGCATGTATGTGTATATATTTGCGTATGTATGCATATATTTGCGTATGTATGTATATATTTGCGTATGTATGTATATATTTGCGTACGTATGTATATATGTATATATTTCATGTGTGTATACATATATATTTAGGTATGATATGTATTTATATATTTATGCACGATACGTATGCATGTATGTATATCTATGTACGATATGTATGTATGTATATATCTATGTATGTAGTTATCTATGTACGATATATACATGTACGATATGTATGTACGAGATATGTATGTATGTTTGATATGCATGTGTGTGCATATCAAACATACATGCATATTAATATTAAAAATTATTAATATTAAATAACGTTATTAATTATTAATATTAAATAATTATTATTTAAAGTTAATATATATGTATGTATGATATGTATTTATATATCTATGTCTATATGTGTTGCACCATCATGTTAGCCATCCATTATCTGAGGTTTGCCTTAAAGATGAAATGAACTCTAGAGAGAAATCAACAGATATTGGATGTTGCCCATCTCCCACGATTCGGGGACGTCTGAGGATGGATTTTAGGAGAGACATTTTTTTCTTTTTTTTTCTCGTTTCTCACATATTTCTTTTCATGTTTTGTTGTTGTCCAAATTACATTATCTTCGATCTTCTTTCATTCTTGACTTCTTCGTCATTATCATTCTCTATATCAGATACGGTGTATCAAGATGATCACAATTGTGATAAATGACAAAAGAGCGAAAATTGCCAAAGAAATGATCTCTCCCAAGTAATATTTAAAGCCTTTGCTTTTCGGGACATAAATAGCATTCTGATTTCGTCTCAAGATAATTCCATGATCAGTTTCCAGTTCCCAACAACCCTCTTGTGCAGAATCTGTTAGCAATTGATATTCCCTGTTAGCGGAACCGGACTCTTCTGTCACATGACTTGTACTACATGAGCCTGAAAGACTTGAAACGTGAGGATCAGATTTCCTGAGACTTTCCCTGCATTCCGACTGGATTTTGAGGGAGTATATATTTCATCATCATTATCTGATGACTCACCCTTAATGCAGCAGCATAAACCGCTTTTAAAACATCTCTATCTTCTTTTTCATTTTCCTCGCCGTCTGCGAAGGAAATGAAAGACGCGTTGTAACGACGTTTCTCGCGTACCATTTACACTTTCTGTCATTTGTAGAATATCAGTATCCAACTGAAATAAGTCGCTAATTCTATACAACAAATCACTAAAATATCGCAAGTGTTTTCTTGTTAATGCGAATGTACATAAACGAATTACGGAACGCAAAATACCAAAATACTCACTTTGCCAATAAGGACGATAAATCTGTTATCTTAGGAAGCATACGTTTTTTAACTCGTTAATTGTTTTTCTCTTGCATTGTTCAGAATTTTGAATATTTCTGATCTTCACTTGTTGCGTTTGCTAAATGTAGGAAACAATGAGACTCAGTTTACTGTTCCGGTCGGCTCCCGATTTATGTGGGGTTTGTAATCTCAAAAATAAGTCTAAATAAGCATAGTTTTCCCATAAGAAAAAAAGCAATAGGGAAGAAACGCAGGATCAAAATTCATGCATACATCTACATCCTTCACTGTTTAATTTTTCAATGTGAAATGCTTATTTGTTATAATAATAAAGACATTAATAGCATTTTAAATCACAGCACAGCAGAGTAAAACATTTTAAATACTATTATGCGGTAAGTCAAAGTGGACATGGAGGAACAATTGTCTTGATTTGGGTGGGATCTGACCCCACGTCCTCCTGATGACATGCCAGTGGTCTGATAGCTTAGCTACCGGCTGCTCATCAGTTACCTTCTATTGTGGATGCTAAATCCTGTCATTGTAGAATCAGCCGCTAGTGGCAGCCTTATAATGGCAAGGGAATATCTTTTATTGCAAATCTCACAGGTTCGGGGCCACGACAAGCCACACTCCATGGGGACAATTGACTGGCGTGTTTTTATGAGTTATCCTAAATTATTATTTACAAATCCTTAGGAAAGAAGATATTTAGTTCATTTCATTAACGGAATGGAAGGTGTGTTCTGAGCAGGAGGTTAGCCAGAAAAGTTTCTTAGGACAGGGGGAAGGTTGTTGACAAACAATGCGACCTCGATTAACCGACCTTCGATTATCCGATCATTGTTTTAACCGGTCAGTCTGTTGAGTTTTGTACAGCTGCCACACAGTGATAGAGCTACGTTTCCTTGCACTTCTCCCCTAAACTCCTTCAAGATATTGTTAAGAGCTTCTTAGAGGAAAAACAGTAGACTATAAGCAACAAATTTTCAATTTTAGCATTAATTTCTTTAGTAAAATTTAATATAAAGTATTTACTTTCGCAGTGGTGCCCTCCTCCTTTTTTTCCTGTTAATTGTACTCTAGAAAGTTTTTTAAAAGGAAAAATTATTCAGATTATCTAAAGCTGAAATCTCTGTCATGCAAAAGGAGAACATTTGATTGAATTATAATACGCTTCATTGTAACAGCCTCTTTACAGTGTTAAGATGATGTTAATTCTCTTTGACAGCTATTAACTATGAGGAGTAATTCTCTCGATATAATTTTATATTATCGTTATGCCTTATTAACATGGTTTTTTGTTTACATTTTCTTTATTGTTCAGAATTAAACTATATTTTAATTTTTTCCCCAGACTTTCTTAATTATCCACAATTTCTGTCAAATATCCGATATTTCGATGTTCCCGAGCCATATACAGGTAGATTAATCGTAGTTCTACTGTACTCGGATACCCATGTTATCGGTAAACACATGGGGGGATATTATCGCCCGCAATAATTCCAAATCATAGTGTTTTTTTTTTCTTTTTTTTAAGGGAAAGAAGTTACTTCCCATACACAAAGGACGGAGATAACCTGAAAGCTCTAACGGGCTTGTCATTGTTTCTCATGCAACAGTGATTCCCATTTGGTGGTTCGCGAAACCCAAGAGGTTTACGCTAAAACTTCTGCAATGGCGCCTTCAGCAGTAAAGAATTGTCCAATTATATTACAAATATATGCATGTGTTTGTTGTGACAACAAGCATGTGCATGTTTGAAGCATTATAGGTTTGTTTCTGCAGCGATTCTAAATTTTAGAGATTTCATAATTATAGGGAGTAAAACTTATATTTTATAATTATAATTATAATGCAATATTTTTTTTGGTTGAAAGGAGTTCACGGAACAAAAAACTTTGGGAACCATGTATGCATGTATGTATGTTAAATGTATGATATGTATATATGTTAAATGCATGATATATATATATATGTTAAAAACATGATATGTATATATGCTAAATGCATGATATGTATATATGCTAAAAGCATGATTTGTAAATATGTTAAATGCATCATATGTATATATGTTAAATGCATCATATGTATATATGTTAAATGCAATATATGTATATATGTTAAATGCATGATATGTATATATGTTAAATGCAATATATGTATATACGTTAAATGTATGATATGTATACATATGTTAAATGCATGATATGTATACATATGTTAAATGCATGATATGTATACATATGTTAAATGCATGATATGTATACATATGTTAAATGCATGATATGTATACATATGTTAAATGCATGATATGTATACATATATTAAATGCATGATATGTATATATGTTAAATGCATGAGATATATATATATATGTTAAATGCATGATATATATATATATGTTAAATGCATGATATATATATGTTAAATGCATGATATGTGTGTGTGTGTGTGTGTGTGTGTTAAATGCATGATATATATATATGTTAAATGCATGATATATATATATACAGGGTGAATCTGAAAAAGTGGGCAAACCTTTACGGGGTGGTAGAACGCAGCTATACGAGCAATAGTCGTCATAGAATGTATGGGCGGAACGCAAACGGCAAGCCGCTAGGTGGCGTTGGAAATGGTATAAAAGGGTCGGTCCTCGCACCCAACGGCATTTCTACCGTGGATTGCCGAGAGGATGGCTGGTATCCCGCAGGTGTGAAGCCTGCATTACAGCTGGCGGCAGCTCTTTTGAGCAATTTCTTTGAGCATGTACCTCAATTACATTCCTGTTAATAAAATGTTTTCTGAAGTATCTCCTCTCCTTCTTGTGTTCATTCTTTAAATGTGACAGTGGAAAACTACCTTTTAACTGCTCACCGCTTGCATTCCGACCATACATTCTATGACGAATATTGCTCGTATAGCTGCGTTCTACCACCCCGTAAAGTTTTGCCCACTTTTTCAGATTCACCCTGTATATGTTAAATGCATGATATATATATTATATATGTTAAATGCATGATATATATATTATATATGTTAAATGCATGATATATATATTATATATGTTAAATGCATGATATATATATTATATATGTTAAATGCATGATATATATTAAATGCATGATATATATCAAATGCATGATATATATATATATATTATATATGTTAAATGCATGATATATATATATATGTAAAATGTAAGAATGCATGTAACATATATATGGTATGTTTATGATATGTATGTTATGATATGTATCATAACGCATATATCATGTGTTATGATATATGTGTTAGAATACATATATCATACACATGATATATGTTATGATATGTATCATAATACATATGTTATGTGTTACATACAAAATAAGCGCAATGTATAATATAAACTCATCAATAAATACAAATACAATTCGAAGCAAATATCAACGTGATGCGCTAGAGTACTCTTGTCTCTCTTTCTTACCAAACCAAATTCGATTGAAAGATTCTTAGAAAACATTCCTTTAACTCTTCAATTGTTCTTCATTTACATTGTTTAGAATTTTGAATATTTAAGATCTTCACTTGTTGCGTTCGCTAAATGTTTATGATGCCAGGTGCAGGAAACAACGAGAATCATTTCCACATATTACTATATCCGAAATGTTCGAATAGTATCCCGGGCTCCTATTTGCAATTTCTTGCTAGTATCTGGCTACTCAAGCACATGCTACTCTTTAAGGTCCCACGCTGTTCAAATTAATTCCGTATACCGTATATGATATTATTAAACGTCAGGACCTAAATAAATAGTAGCCTGAAAGGATGGATTTAGGAGTGGGTGGGAAGAAGAGGGGTTTCTTCGATCCCTTTATTCACCTAATTCAGTGTTTCTAAAAAATACTTCTTGAAAAAGAAATCGTAGCCCCCTAAAGTCAGCCTATCAGGTAATATTTCTTTAAGCCCCAACGTTTAATACACTGAAGAGCCAAAATATTATTGACCAGCGCGTCTTTATACAAATCGAAGCAACTGCAGGTAAACGACGGCGCTTGTGAAGGTCCAAAAACAATGTAAATAACACCACATACTGATCTCTGTTAATCAGTGTTATTCTTGTTCTTCAGATGGGAAAGGCAGCGGACTTAAGTGAGTTTGACAAAGGCCAAATTGTAATGGCCAGCGACTGGATCAGAGCATTTCCAATATGGCAAGGCTTGTGGAGGTGCTCACGGTCAGCCGTGGTTAGTACTGTCAAAAAGTGATCTGAGGAAGGTAAAACCACGAACCGCCGTCAAGGTGTGGATCGACCATGGCCCATCGATGCTAGAGATGAGTGAAGGCTATCCCGTATAATACGAGCTAACAGAAGGGATACTGCGGCGCAACTCGCCCCTAATTTTAATGCTGGTGAAGGGAGTAATGTGTCACAAAACACACAGTACATCTAACCCTGCTGAAAATGGGACTGTATACTCGCAAGCCACTCCGAGTGTCCATGCTAACCTCGGTTCACTGGTGAATGCGCCTAGGATGAGCACGTGAGCATCAAAACTGACCTTGAATGAATGGAAGAAGTTCATCTGATCGGACGAATGTCATTTCTTGTTGCACCATGTGAACGGCTGGGTACGTGTACTTTGGGCAATGTTCTGCTGGTAAACCCTGGGAGTATTGATATACCAACCCAGGCCCCCATGCACAGTGCTTCCCCTATGACGTCACACTTCAGATTACATCACTTCCTGTTATATAACTTGTTTCTGGTTACATAACTTTCAGTCACAACCACTTTCAAAAAGTCCTCCGATTTTACCGTTCGTCCACCATTTTTGATTCTGACCCCCATGGTTGACTCACCCTTCGTAAAGTAAACAATCCTAAAGGTCCCAAATAATTCTAATCCCGACCACGCCATTTTAAATTCTGCCCCCCCCCCCTGATTGACCCACTTCTCGTGAATTAGACAACCCTAAAGGTCCCAAATAATTCTAAGTCCCGAGCCAGCCATCTTGGTTTCTGATATCATCCCCAAAATCCCCAAAATTTGCGAAACTCGCATCCTATGACCTAATAGAACATTCTAGAAAGACCAGAAAATGCTGCAATCACCTCCTTCTTTCCCATGAAATCGCGCATTTCAGCAATGGATGATGCAATCATCATGTCCAGATTTGAAAACCCCTCCCAGCTGTGATGCTGCAAAATTTACCAACTAAACGTTCGGTGGCAACGTTCAGGTAGTCCCTCTCGGAATGGATGATGCAATCCTCAAAATAATTACAAAGTCCCATATATTGTGGTATCGTCCTTCTCCAAATAATTCTAAGTCCTGCAACATGCATTTCACAACAAGCGACTCTGTATCTCACCCGTCCCGTAGACCACGTTTTACTGACGGATGGATTTACAATCTGAAAAGTCCTGCGTAATAACATATATTTTGCAGTATAAAGTGGGGATTACACATCTTACTCTGAATAATGATTATCAGCGAAATTTATTTGGACATACTTTCCTAATCAAAGAACTAAAATGAAACAGAGCACATAACAAATTTGTAACTTCTTCTTAACCACGTTTTTTACTAATAGATGGTTTTACAAATTGAAAAGTCCTGCGAAATTAAAAAATATTGTTCCAAACGGCGAATCACCCGTCTCTGAAAAATATTTCGTATTTTAATATCTAAAAGTTTTAACACGTCATGTTTTAACCTTGCATCCTCATCCTCATGACAGAGTTGAAGGTCGCTTCTTATCGGTTCGTTGCCAAGGGGTGAGTGGAGATTGAACTCGGGATGCACGCTAGCTCCTCTGCTATTTGCATTTGCTATTGATAAGACCTGATTATTTCCTTCATTTAACGAAAGAGCTTGAGTGAATAATCCTTTGAACCAAATGGTGCCACTTTCGCCCCGTTTTCGAATTTTTATTTCTCCCTACAAGGGCTTAGGCGAAAAAATATTCCTTCTAGAAACCATTTCAAAAACGTTCTGACTGTATCAACATAAGAATCAACGAAAAAATATAAAACACGGCTTCCTATTCCAACAACTTAATACTAAGCCATCGTGATTATATCAACATATGAATCAGATAAAAAATCGTAAGCCTACTAATTAATCTAAACTTCAGCAACATAAGATTCATTGAAAGAATTAAACCGTTCTCATTCTAATTCCATCAATCTCATACTAAGTCATTTGAAATGCCCTTTCCCATCCACTACACAATTCAGTTATGCGAAATATTTTTCACCCTGCGAAATAATCCTACATAGTGAGAAACATTATTTCATTTTGCAAAGAAAAAAATTAAAATTATTTCTTTGAACTGAAAATACATATCCCCTTTCTTACCTTTCACTCACAAACGACATTGCGATCATTGTTGGCTCATCATCATCATCATCATCATCATCATCATCATCATCATCCTCAAGCAGCCATGGGCTACGGAGGTCCAACCAGATCGTGCAATTTAGTTCTCCAAGCAAGTCTATCCTGAGCTACATCTACTGCATCTGGCCACTGCACACCAATTCTAACAAGGTCCTGTTTGACATTGTCTGCCCACCGCATCCTAGGTCTCCCCTTCTTTCTGAGGCCTTTAGGCACACTGTTCATAACCCTATTCGCCAATCTATAATTATCCATACGGGCAACATGGCCAAACCAACGGAGTCTCTCTCTGCACAATATGCTGCTTAAAGGAGGTTGCAGACTCCTTTGCCTAACCTCATCATTAGTTACAAAGTTAAACCACCTAATACCCAAGATACTGCGTAAGCATCTAGAATCAAAAGCATCTAGTTTCCTGTTATCTTGTTTACACAGCGTCCAAGTTTCACTACCATGAATATATGAAATATTATCTCACCCTAGAAAGAACCAAACTATTATACAGTCTAATTTTAGTCTTTAGGTGTATACGCCTATTTCTCCACAATCTCCATAGATTCTTAAAAGTCCCGGCAGCAATACCTATTCGTCTGTTAATCTCATGCCGCACATCACCAGTATCTGTTACATAGCTCCCAAGGTAATTAAACTGTGACACCTGCTCAAGACTGCAACCATTCAGATTAACTGAATCACAGCCTGCCTGACCAATTTTCATCACTTTAGTTTTCTCTCTGTTTATAACCAAACCTACTCTACTACCAGTCTCATCAACTGTTGGCTCATAGCGGTGATGAAATTTTATTTCCTCTTGTGACCCGTGTATATAGTTTACGTGGCTGATGAAATATTATCTCATGTTGCCATCCGCCGTTAATATACGTACGTGACTGTGATTGGTTCGTTACGTTTGTTTATCAGATCACATTTGAGAATATATAAGCTCAGCGCAAGTCGCTTCATCATCTTCTTCGATTCGATATTCCATTCGATTCGATTGCGACTTGATTGCAGAAAAAGATACGGTAAAGAACGGTCGATTTTGCGAGCTTCGAGATTCTTTGTGATTTCCGACAAGTGGAACAAGCCTTTGTTCGCCACCATTTTATCTTCGAAATAGTCTTTATGAGACTTCCCATCCCACCTGTTAGATTCTTGAATTGAAGGATTCCAGACTTAGATCTTTCCGTTTCTTCCTTCAAGGTCTAGACATAAAGGAGATTATAGAAGAAATTCAGACTTTACTTCAAACTGATGACGCTATTGAAGTAGCACAGGAGATCAACCGTTCAGTGGCGAATATCTGTCTTCGAATGAAGCATCAGATATTCTGCAAACAACATATTTCACTGAAGATCAACGACAATGAAATTACATTTCACTTCCTTGGATCTTCTATAAAAAAGGTAATTATATCCAAGTTACCTTTTTTCATCACCGCCGAACTCTCAAGATATGGTCAAATACAAGACATTTCCAGCGAATACTAGAAAGAAGAAAAATTTAGAAATATCAAAACTGGAAACAGAATTATGAAGATTGAATTAGAGGAACACATCCCGAATTTTCTGCTTATTTCCGGCTTCACAGCAACAATATCCTACCCAGGAATTACGAAACTATGCAGGAAATGCAAAAAAAAAACTATGGCACTTCGCCGATTATTGCACAAACAACAGTCAATCAAAGAAAACATTCGCAACCGTTGTGACTACTCCAACAGAAAATGCGGAAACTTCCCCGTTCATTCAAGAACTTGAAAACTCGCCGGACCCAAAAGACTTGGAACCCCTGGATCGCTTATCATCGACATGAGAGACAAAGCAAAGAATAAAAATCCAAACGCTCACTGAAAAGGAATAATATTCATGAACTTACTCCCATTGCAACTCCCTCCACAGGTCAGAAAAGAAAATCAAGGAAAATCAATTCGCCCATCAATTTTACAAACTAAGGACTGCCGGTAACAAGAGATGAAGTTCCAAAAACAATAATCAAATTCTTGACCCACATCGCGGAGAACGAGCTTAACGCATTGGATGATATTCCTGAAAACCTACTGACGCTAAAGACAACTATGCAACCCAATAAGAAGCTTAAACGTGGATATACTGAATTCTACAATTTAATCTCCAACCATTACGCTGTTAAACAGCCGTCTTTTTTCTTAGTAAAATGTGCCTCTTTTCTCCCATTATATGAAAAAAAGGAATCCATGGGTTAAATGAAGCCCTCTACGTAGACCCAACGGAATCGAGTGAAGAGTAATAATGCCCCTATGTTTTACTTTGTTTTTGCTGCCGTTTTACTAGCTTGTGGTGGTATTTTTTGCCTTCTTTTCCTTTTCTCTATTCCTTTTCCTTCACACATTCCTCTATCTTCTTCCCTCTCTCTTCCCTCTCTTTCTGATAGCCCTTCGAACGTCCGATGTAGCGATAGCTTACCGAGACGTCCGATGTAGCGATAGCTTACCGAGACGTCCGATGTCCTGGCGGGAGATCTTTCTTATTTTTACCTTCCTCTTCTTGATTCGAACTTCTTACTTTAAACTTCTATATTTCTCCCATCTTTCTTATTACTATTTAATTCAGATTAATAGTTTTTAACTCAGATTCTTCCAACCTTATTCTTCTCAGCTCTTTTGGCTTCGGCATTGAGCCGATTTATTCTTTTATTTCTGTTACTCCTAATTAGGACTACTTCAGATTATGCAGGTATAGGCCACACGTCTAATACTACTAAATGTCACTCTTGATCTTTGATCTTGCTTCATCATTGCTTGCTGCTAGTTTGCTGTTTGTCAGAAGTTTGCTGTTTGTCAGAAGTTTGCTATTAGTCAGTAGTTTGCCTTTAGAAGTCTGTCGTTGGAAGATGTCCAACGTACCTGCATTTAACGCTACAGAGATGTCCGAAGACCAGCACACCGTCGCATTTGATCGCTTGCTCTCTCAAGTGAACCGTTTGGAAGTGGTGGCCAAACGTTCTTCCAATGAAAAACCGACGGAGCCTAAGCGCCTTTGTCTGCCGATACATCGCAGTGGAAAAGCACTATGATGTGCGAGGACTGCGACCCATACCCCAAGACACGCTTCTTCAAGTCTTCCCTACATCCCGGCTCACCCGCTTCATGATTCCAAGGAGGGTCCTACATCGTGCTCAGCAGTAATGGACGTCGCCACACCGCAGCGCTCCATTGTTCCATGGTTGGAACGACCTTTGGCAGACCCTGTAGTATCTCACTACGATATAGTGAACGTGAGGAATTTCAATTTCACCAAATTCAAGACCCAATTTGTGTCCACTAGTCCACGTCTTGGTGGCATGGATGACGTCGCAGCACATAATTTTTTACCAACATTCCGCAACTTGCATGCCCAATTATTGCGTGATCCAGAAAAATGGTGAAAAGTACAACTTTCAGTTATTGAAATACATGGTGTTAAAACACTCTCCAACCAGCGAGAGTTTCGGCGTCCCTTTTAATGTGGTGCAAAACAAAGTGCAGACCTCGCTAGCAAATAAGCCTATGATAAAGAAATTCAAGGTGAATTTGAATAAACGGTATCTTCCCCCTGGCGAAACAGTTTCTGTACCTTATGGGTACAACGACTGGGGTCAGATACCGTTATAGAGCTCATGGATGTTTAAAACAATTTTTAAATATATGTTTTGTGTACTATTTAGTAGGGAGGGCAGCCCTAACATAATATTAAAATACTTACCTGGTACTTACCCATGATTATATATTTTTGCAGCGATACCTAAAGTGTAAAAGAGGGTTTGCTCAAGAAAAATTGTAAATTTGAAGCGTAATGTGAAAATAACTTGTGAGTACAACTGACAACTTCAAAAAATTTGAAGTAAGGTTTTAGCGTAGAAAAATGTGATATAAACATAATAGGTAGTGTACAGCATAGTTTAAACTAACAACTTATTTTGTGATCATATTTTAAGACTTTCAAGCAAGATTTTCAGTATGTAAAAATATGCGCGAGATAGAAGCGATTAAGAAATAGGTGACTTCCCATAACACAGGTATAGTGCCTATAAGTATAGTGTAGCATTCGCCTATTAAAATATGGCAGAAAAAATGTCCCATACCAGTAGAGAGCGCTGGGAACGATATTCTTGCCTTGTTAACATTACCTTCTATGGACGTTTCGCTTTTCAATGACTTTTCATTAATTCACAAGGAATAGTTTGCACTGGACCCCTTCGAGTCTACTTCACTGCATTCCACTTCACTATTATTGCTAATCTACCTGGATAACAACCATCTCCTTACCCCCATATACCTCAATTCACATCCCCATTAAATTAATGGCACATTTTAAAATTTTTTAAGGGCAGTTAATTAAAGGCCCCTCTCCCCCTCACCCCTAAAAATTGCAAAATACTTGTAATTTGCTTATTTACTTGTAAATTGCAAAAGCAACTTAAAACGTTGTAATTGGCTAAACAAGAATGCAAGTTATTAATAATAATATATTAAACATAGAAGCATTTATGCAATGATTTTACCATTCAAATGCACATTATTCCTAAGTATTTTAACTGAAATAGTAAAACTTAGAGAATGCTTGAGCAAGTATATTTTTTTTGAAACGAAGAAAATTGATGGCCGTTCGATCAAAACAAACCGCATTCCTCTTTATGTATCAGAGCGCTGAAGTGATCGTTTTGATTGGCTCTTTGGTAAACTCTTCGAATGACACGTGATATAACATATGTTCTAACATGTGACGTTTGGACTCGCCAATTGTAACAGAAGTCTTATGGCGTAGATATCTTTGTAAATTGCAAAAGCAATTTAAAACGTTGTAATTGGCTAAACAAGAATGCAAGTTATTATTATGATAATTATTCTTTCTTGTTTAGCCAATTATAACGTTTTAAATTGCTTTTGCAATTTACAAGGATATCTACGCCAGGACATCTATTACAATTGGCGAGTCCAAACGTCACATATTAGTACGTATGTTATTTGTCACATCTTCAAATTATAAAATATACTTCAAGTAATAAAAATTTCAATTAACCAATAGGTTAGATAATTTTAATACTGCAAATTATTAGTATCATGATTATTCTGTATTAAAATGCTCTCACCTATCGATTAATTCAAATTTTTATTACCCCTGTCAGCCCACAACCCCCAATTCACCACTCTGAATACACCAATTGGTCATAAACAGACCCCCATAACCCCCTTACCCCTCACTATAAGGGAAAAAAATTATGGTATCAAATATCCTTTAATTCACAAGGAATAGTTTGCACTGGACCCCTTCAAGTCTACTTCACTGCATTCCACTTCATTATTATTGCTAATCTAACTGGATAACAACCATCTCCTTACCCCCATATACCTCAATTCACATCCCCATTAAATTAATGGCACATTTTAAAATTTTATAAGGGCAGTTAATTAAAGGCCCCTCTCCCCCTCACCCCTAAAAATTCCATTTCTAGTTAACTCCCTCCAATGCAAGAGGATTTAAAGAATATAAAAGTTCTATCTTAGCTCAGCCCCCCCCCCCCCCCCCCAGGGCACAAATTTCCACCCCTATTCAAGACTCCAGACCCCTCTCCCCTCATTAAAAATTTATAACTATCTCAATCCCATACTTTAACTATAGTCCATCCCATTTCCTAGGTAGTTACGCTACGATATGTAACGCAACGTAAGCGCTAAAATCTACCTTATTGACACCAACTCACAGCAAGTCTCACAAAAAGGATTATACATTTCACCCTCCATCATGGAAGATATTTTAACTACTCCCCACCACTCTCTAACACTTTTTACAACGTAGCAGCTTCCCTTTGCTTCTTTTTTTTTTTCATTTTTCAAGGAATCTAGGCGGCCTGCGAGCCATTAAGCCTAATCGCCGAAATGTGGGATAACCAGCACTTTACGGTCCTGGTCCCGCCAGTCGTTGCTTAGAGCGCCCAAAATTGAATTTTGCGATTGAACCAGATGATAAAGGGGCTGAGGCCTCTTTTACAAAGTGGTCCAGGAAAGGATGAAGGATTGTTAAATGCTGTTACCATCCCGTGCAGAATGCCACAGCATTTTATTACCGTTAAGTACTGGAACAGCTTTACCGACCCACAGTGCATATTAGACTTGAATGTTCTTAAACGTAAAAACAAAACCTCAGTAATTTATTTATATTTGAGTAGAATCTAAAATTCTAAATATTACTCTTAAAAATTCTCTTAACTGCACTGTGCAAAGAAAGTTGTTATACTGAGAAAAATACTTTTAAAACTGTTCGTTGCGATCGTGAGGCTAGCAGTTCCTATCGCTTCAAGATGCTGCATGCAAAGCACACCTTACTACGTTAAAAGTACAATGGACACATTCATGCCTTGCCGCTTTATATTTTAGCCACGGCGAGCTGAATTTCTTACGGCGACACAGTATTCAACAAGTTGTATTTGAAATTTGTTAAATGTCACGTGAGGTTAAATACGAGCAAATATAAACTATATAATTCTCTCCTTTTCATAACGTTAAACATAGCAACACTGAAATTTACAACTGCCCTGAAACTTCTATAAACGATCAATTATGCTAAATAAATCAAACGGATTAAAGATTTATTCACTTATTGAATGCTATTTCTTGTTTCCAGGTGATCTGTAGATGGATTTGTTAGCCACACAAATAACTATTTTTAGGAAATCAAATTTCCTTACTGCACAACTTACTCTAATCCTAGCTGTGGTGCTAGTAAAAATAAAAACAGCCATTTACGAAACTACTATGATAACAGCAGGATATGTTAGACAGATTAACAATAGATTAATTCCATCATATATTATACCTTAATCATCTTTTCACAAAGATTTATGGATTAATTTGCTAAATGACTTTATACTTACCAAATTAAAATTGTTTACAGATGTACAAATGGGATTTGTGAGGATGCCACCCCAATTAAACAACTTTTTATTATGTAGGCTAATTCTTAATATTTAAATTTCTGGAGGAAACTAACGAAACATTTTAGCTGCTTATAGAGTATCATGTTTTTTCATGCCCATAGTGTTTCACGATATCATTTTTTATGTAGAACTTCTTTTTTCCTACCTAGAACTACTTGTGGCAGAGTAATTTGGTGTTAAACGATATTATATCAATATCTTTTCACTGCGCATGTACGAAGTTATGATGCGACTCTGGTCCCCCTGTCGGTAGGGGACCATTATTTGGACCACTTTTTAATGGCTGGGCTATTTATGATTGCCACATTATATACTTATAGGCACTATAACACAGGTAAAGGTCAGTGTGTAAAAAATGGTACTTGGTAACCATCAACTGAAATTGTGATGAAACACGAAACTAGACTTGTGTTCTTTTGAAGGTTTTCATTTTAGTGTAGGAAATAAGATCAAAATATGTGACGATGGAAATATTAAATGATCAATAATGGTGATATTTCACTTCCCATAGGAAAAACATGTCTTTTAGTATACAAATTTTGTGACAGATAGAAAAAATTCCAAAAACTGGTTTGATGGTTATTTTTTGAAAATATGTTAATATTTTAATCCAAATTTTGGTAAATACAGAAAAGGTTCAAATATTAAGATTTTGTATAGGATAACACTAGAATGTGTTAAAATTGGTTATTGAAATATTTTAAAATAGATTAAGTAAAAGTTTGAAGAAATTCAGTGTGAGAAATTAAAGAATTGCAAAAAGTAAAATTCAGCAAAAGAGTTGGTGATCAGGTCAATTATTGGCATGTATTGAATTCATGCTGAGACATTTTCATAGTTGAATGGTGGACTATCTCTCACACTGGGGATATATCATCCTTCATTGAACCTTGTAATGCATCCGCCCTCTCTTATCGAGAAAAGGGACACAACAGGCTCAGTGAAGCATATGGTTTGTGTTGCTATATGTACCCTAAAATACATAAATAATACACTTTGAAAATATAAGCTGGCAGAATATCTGTAAAAATTCCCTTTTCACGTAATGTTTTACGTAATGAAAATGCTTTCGTTATCGTTTCTCAATTCATTCTCATAAGACTCATTTGTAATTATTTCCACTGTTGACCAAAAACACTCATAAATATTTCGTATTCACTGCTTGCAAACTATGTATAAATGATGTAATAAAAACAGTTTTTATTCCTATCGATAATTGTCTTTATTTATCCACTCAACACCTAATGGTCTATGTGCAGTAACGGCTGAACCCATTGAGACTGAACCACGTGGCAATCGATTAAGTCACGGGGTAAATGATTTCCAAAAAAAATGAGTCAATTGACGTAATTCTTATAGGTAAGGTCATTATTTAAGTAAAAAAATACATGGCAAAAGAAATATCATTAAACTATTCTCTCCCTAAAAAAGATCTCTTTGTTTGACGCGTCCTATAAAAAACCTTTGGTCTCAAATAAAAGTCGTCTACACATAACTTAGTAAAGCGATCATTTCTAATGAAATCGGTAAAATATCGTAAATTCGGACGGTTGGTAAACGATTTTCGATACTACACGAATTCACCTGCAGCATAGCGAAAATTGCATGGTGAACCAAAAACGCCAATGATTTTAATTTCATTGAAAATTAAACAATTGCCATTTTCTTATTAATTATCAGCCAGTTAATTATTTACTGCATGTGTGCACTTTGGAACTAAAGATCATTAGGTTATTATAATTTCCCTCTTTTGCTCTTATAGCTTAAAAAAAATTAAATACGATCATGGCTGAATTTGTAAGTAAAAAGATAATTTCAGCCAGACAAACCGTTAAAAAAATAACCTTGGGGATTTTCCAGCTATATGTAACTGAAACAGCCATAAAAATTAGAATTTCAGAAGCTAACTCTGAATTTTTATCATTAGCATTATTACCATAATCCACATATCCACAATAGCATTTTCCATTGAACAGTATTTGTTTCCTAATTGAATTCTCATCAAATAATAAAGTGAATATCATATGCTTCTGCTTATTAACAATAAAATTTTCCATGCAGAAAGCTTCAGTAAATCCAGGAAGGCCATCTACAGATTTGTAGCAAGTTAAAATTATGGAGCTACTGGGAAAGAAATTTTTCTCTTACAAATTCATAAGCCTTTTTAAAAATAAAAAAATAGAACCTCAATTTTTAATAAGCCTTTCGGAAAATGAAAATATATTATCGTGGTAAACCTATTTATCTCTTGTCAGTAAAATTTACCATTGCTTCTTTCAGCATTTTTGCTGTGAATTTCTGAACAGGTTTAAAGTTATATCTAGAAACACAGGCTTTGGTGCCTCAATGTCATCTTCATCAGCTTTGGTGCCTCAATATCATCTTCATCAGCTTTTGAGCCTTAAACAAATCTATTATTTCTTTTGAAGAAGAAGTGTCTAATTACTTGGTTATAATATCACCATAGCATTTCCTTTAAGCTTTGGATTTCATTTTGAACTGACATCAACTTTCTTTTACATTTTCTATGACTCTTCCCTCTTTACACAGCATGAATGATCATTTTTATAGGCAATATCTTTTCTCATTGCAATCTCTATCATATCTTCAACAAGTGTCTCTCAATACAGGAGGTTTTCAGTTTGACAGTGTGTCATTTGTTACAAATGTGAATAAAGTTGGCACAGCATCATTAATTAATCCTACTGTGTCATTTTCTGAAGCTTTATTTTTAAAACAGTAAAATAGCCTCTCCGTTGCCGAGTGGTTAGCGCGTTTGTCTGCTGAACTAAGGGACCTGGGTTCGAACCCTAGGTCCCTTAGTTCAGCAGGCATGGATGTTTGTGTTGTTTTTCTGCTGAGATCCTGTCATCTTCTCAGACCTTCTACTGTGCTATATAAACTGACAGCCTCCTGTCAGACCTCTGTGGCAAAGGTGTATTTGTTTATTTATTTATTAAAATACTGGGAATAGATAGTACTAGCTACGGTTTAGAGACATTTGTGTTATTTTGGTAAAATAAAAATTCGAAGCAGAAGACTCATAATATTAATGTCTTAAGTTTAATATTTCTTTTCGAAACAAAATTCGCAAAAATATTCTATAAATTTCATGCTGTTTCAATCTGTAAATCACCTTCTTTTCATATGTAAATATTATTAGTTTCATTTATGAAAGAAATGTGAACTACATTTGATATTATACTAGGACAGAACGGTATTTTGAAATGCTTTATTTATTTTTAGGCCTCTCTGCTTTAATAATTTTAATTTAAAAGCATTTCACAATTTTCTTAAATTACTAACCTATAAAATGTCGAAATGCTGCTTTTACAGTACTTTTCAGTAGTTAGTACACAATTCAAGTGAGTCTAAGATCGTGGTGAAAGATTTGTTTACGCTATCCAAACACACCTCTCTCTCTGCCTCTTTGAGGAGTATGCTTAAGATTTTGTACATGTTCATGGCGTCCGTTGCCAGCCTACCTCTAGAAATATTACCTCGATATTCTGCAACAAATGAATAAATTAAATGAAGTATTCGTCATTCACCTACAATAATACCATCATAAATATTTCACAAAACATCACATATAATATTCAACTAATTTGTTTTCCCAAATAATATTTCAATTTAGATTTAAGTCTGCTATATGCATCTATATTTAATATTTCCCTTAGGATAGCATTAAATAGTGTTTTAATAAACTGTAACTGTTTTTTTTCCGTAACTGTTTCGAAAATTAGATATTTGGTAATATCCTTGGTTTTGAAGTCTTGTATTTTTATTATGTTGAATTTTTATTTTACATATAATGTTTAAAATATTTAATTTTTAAGTTATATTTATATAAATACTGTAGGATGAAAGGTTCAAAATTTCAATCTATCTACTTCGTTTTGTAATTTTTTTGTAAATGTAAGGGAAAAATATTTTTAGCTATTATAGATTGCAGTTTTTCTATTTATTTACATTGGTAATAAATAATATATATATATCAATAAAATATATACCATGGAATTTATCACTTGAAAGACAATTTATAGTTAAATCCTGAAAATTAGGGAGTCTTACTGCTTGATTAATATTAGGAAGTATCAATGCTTGTCTGGTGCAAATCTATATAATGAAAGGAGATGTGTGTGTGTGTTAGTGGTCATTGTAACTCTTCACATAATAGACCCTAGTAACCTAAAATTTTGACAGAGCTCAAAAGTATCCTGAGGAAGTTCAGTGCCAAATATTAACTCGATAGGTTGAATAGCTGGTTTCAGTTAGAAATCTGTATTTTGGATAAATATTAAGAGATCATTATTTTATCATCGTTCTTTTCTGGCTAACAATGTAAGATAAGATAACACTTATTATTACCCAAATTCAACAGTGAGGCGTGATTTGATTCAAGTTTTTAAAAATTACTGTCGTTTTAAAATTGGCTAGCCATTAGAAAAATATAAGAATGTTGTTCTAAGAGCTTATTCTACATTGCTTTAATATTCCTTCAACTACACTATCACAAGCTATTATACTGGGCAAATAATATTCAGAAAAGTCATGCTTCTGTGATAAAAGCAGCCATTTCTTAAAGATTTCAAGGTGCTGAACATGAATATGACAAAGAAATGCAAAATTGGCTACGATTTCTGAGAATCCGCAATTGTTTCTTATGTAACAGAGTAATATGTACAAATGACATGTATCGGTAAAACTCCGCTTCTACTTCCGACATCGTTTTCCCCGTCGCTTGTACAGCTACTCAGGATCATCTCTGGCGAGCTTCCAACAGTAGTCAGCCAACATTGAAGTGGACCAGTTTCCCTGGTAACCTTTCTCCATCGTTGCGATGTCCTCGTGAGAACTTTTCACTGTGCTCATCATTAACCGTGCTGCAGTTCTCGGGGAAGAAATCTAAGTGGGAATGGAGAAATTGGATCTTTAAGGACATGTTGCAGCCAAGTTTGTGATACAGAGACAATATGTCCTTAACCAGTTTCTTTTAGTTGTCTGCCCTGACATTCCTGAGGAATTTAGTTGACACCAGAAGAAACGCGTCCCAAGCCTTTTTCTCATTACCCTGAAGCAGGTTTTTGAACATCTGGTCTCTGAACAGCTTGTGGATCTGAGGACCCACAAAAATTCACTCTTCAATTTTCGCTTCGCTGAGTCGAGGGAATTTGTCAGCCAAGTACTTGAAAGCTGATGCAGTCCAGTCCATGGCTTCTACGAAGTTTTTCATCACACCAATCCTGCTGACGTCTCTACACATCAAAATGTGTAGAGACGTCAGCAGGATTTTGTGTGTTTTTGCCACTGCTGGATGTTCCACATTCTTCTCTCCGACCTTCCGAGATTTCCTCTGAGGCAAGAGTCTCTTCACGTAGTGCAAAGTCTTTGCTTGGCTCTCCCATTCACATAAAAAAAGCAGTACTTCGTATATCCCAGCTGCAAAACCATCATCAGGGCCACTACCTTCAAGTCACAACAGAGATGCCAGCCGCACTTGATGTATTGAAGACAGTTATATAGCTGTTTTATGTTGTCATAAGTTTCTTTCGTATAGACAGCATGTATGATAGGAAAGGATGGAAGTCGTTTTCCATTATGCGACAACACTGTCTTGAGACTCAATTTCGAGGAGTCTGTGATCCAAGTAACTCTGTTTCGGCCTTGGAACAGCTGTTAAGCTCCAGATCGCGAACAAGATCGTTCATTTCTTCTTCAGTGAGAATGTGTGGCGCAGATGATGCACCGTGGCAGACGTATGGAGCATCAGTAGACACCAAAGGCTGCGGAGAACCCAACGCCAGTTCGCCTCCCTCCTCATCGTCTGAATCGATGGAAAATTCTTTTGGAGTTTTGGGAATGGGAAGGCCTTCACCATGCGGAACTGGTTGGAGAGCAGATTGTACATTCGGGCACGCTATTGTCCACTTCTTTTTCCTTGTGATGCCCCCAGAAACATGTGGAACCATGCAGAAGTAGTGGTCATTTGAGTGATTGCTTGACTCTCTCCAAACCATAGGAATAGCAAATGACATCGCCACTTTTTCGCCTTTCAGCCACTTTGGAAGATTTCTTGCACACGTACTGCAGCACATCTGTGGGGCCCAGGCCTTGTCCTGGTTCCCAATCTTGCACAAAATAAAACTCATATGCCGCTTTCACTATTGGAGTGATGGCCCTTTTCTGGCTTGCAAACATCACTTCCTCACAAATGTAACAAAATGTATCTGCACTATTAACACAGTTATTAGGCATCACTACTGCTGGATTAAAACTGCAAGGATCATTTGTGTTGTACTTATGACTCAGGGGTAAATGGGAGTCGCTCAAAAGACTAGCTAACCCTATGAGACGTCACTTACAACTAACGATTGCATCATCTTTTGTCCGCGATTGTAAAGCCGCAATATCATGACTCAGCAACATTGCATCAGACAATGATGCAATACCTCTGGGGGTTGTGTGTATGGCGGGCTAATGCAATACAACGCAATGTGTTGCAATCTGAAGTTTAAAATACAGCGTTTGCAAAATGCTTACTTATGTACTCAATGCGGATATATAATAATGAGTCATTTTACATGGCCATCTCTGTCTCTCCTAAACAAGAGCCAATAGATAAATTTTATTGCCATTTTCGTGTTCAGCACCTCGAAATTAGTGAAGATTGGCTATTTCCATTTCAAAGCCTTTTTGTGTGTTGCCCAGTGTTATTTAAATACATTTTTAGTTCAACTTTGAATTTTATGCAGAAATCTCTTTAAGAAACTATTCCTAAATTTAAAATATTGTCATGCTCACGAAATTCTGTGAGTAAAAAATATCATTTAAATCGAGTACATAATTGGACTGTTCAGAAGCCAATCAGTGTAAGTCATTAATTTGCTGTTGCGAGATATTGAAAGGTTTGCTAAAATCAATAAATAAAATTCTGATAGAACAACAAAATTGGTGATGTGGGGTACAGGACATTAATTAAAATGCTGACTGCTAATAAAATTTCCAAGGTTAATAAGAAATCCACATTTTACTGACTTACACTGAGTGACTTCTGAACAGCCCATATACTATATGTTATACGTTCCGAAAAGCAAAAAAAAAAACGGCATTTAAAGACCAGAGTAATGCCAGAGAAATTTGCTAGAAATAAAATTTATTGTAACTCAGATTTCGTTTCCTATTTCTGCTGTACAAAAAGTTGGAGAAAAACCTTACGAAGTCGATCTTATTGAGTTATATGTAAAGAAAGTTTGCTATATTGAGTCATTTACTAACATGTTAAGGTCTGAGCAGCGCAGGGAATTCTAGTGTTACGTAAATGATTCAATTAAATGTGGTCTGGTTTTAACATCTCGAAAGACGAAACAATGAATAGTATAAAATAGCTGTAGCTTGATTATGGATCCTGATTTTGCTGCATTGGTGGGCTTCTGTGGAGGGAACATCTTCTGTTGTGTTTTCTGTTTGTTTGTGGGTTGACAGCCCCAAGTGAATAGATTCACAGGATATGTTTATCAGCTGGTCGATAATACTGAGCAGAGGTCATCGCAGACACTTGAACTCTTGCTTCTACGGGCATCATCAAATTCTACATTGGAGGAAGTCTCAGCCTTTAGTAGTGAGGTAACCGGTCTTTGCCCCATGCCTGCGATTATAGCGCTGTTTGATATTGTCAGCATTCCCTCTCTCAACATCCCACTAACCATTTTCTCTCCATAGGTAGTTGGAATGTGAAGATTTTACACAGAGCTTTTTCTCTTGATGTTCTCACACAAGAATTCCACCGTTATAATTTAGATATTCTCGGCCTGCAACAGACCAGATGGACAGATAAAGGTCAGATTCTTAAAATTAATCATAAATTTCCCTTTTCAGGGAGGGAACACAATAAATATCACCAAGGCGTGGGTCTGCTTCTCAGCAGACATGCTAGTGATGCTCTTCTAGGAAACGAGTGCATTAATGAAAGGTTTCTTACAGCAAAATTTCAGACAAGCGTTAAAGACTTGAATGTTATCTGCTGTTATGCCCCCACTGAGGATACCGATGAGGATGAAAAGGATAGGTTTTACAGACAACTGGCAGGATATTTTGAATTCTGTCAAGAAAGGAGATATTACCCTTGTTCTAGGTGACTTCAATGCCAAAGTTGTGATAGGCTCTTTTCGCATTGGTAGCTGCAATGGCAATCGGCAACGTCTTCTACAGGTAAGTAAACTCAATAGTTACAGAATAATTAACACTTGAGCTTATTTTGGAAAGAAAGAACTGCAGGAATGTCCTTAATCAATACCCTACCAGTCCTAATAGAAAGCATTACAGAAAACGTAATAAACGTGTAAAAGATCAGTTAGCTGCTGATAAGAACCTTTGGCTTGATGGTTTGGCTGACAAAGCCGAGGAAGCAGTTAGACAGCACAACGGCAGGAACTGTACCAGATAGTTAATGTTTTGTGTGGTAGAAAACGGACAGGTATACAAGGATTGAAGGATAAACAAGGTAAGGTTATAGAAGGGGAGGATTCTGTCATGGCTAGGTGGGCTGAGCATTTCAGTGATGTTCTAAACAATGTAGTTAGTTCTACTCCCATTGTTTGCAATGATGATAGATTCATTGGTGGCTTTAATGTTGGCCCTATAACACAATCTGAAGTTATTTTGGCTGTTTCTAAACTTAAACTTCATAAATCCCCAGGGGTAGATGAAATTACTACAGAAATGCTTAGAGCTGGGAATGTTTCGGTTACCACTTGGATGACTGAAATTCTGAATATCTTTTATGATAAAGGCATGGTTCCTAAGGATTTTACCAGGGCTATTGTTATCCCTACTTTCAAAAAAGGTGATCGCAGTTCTTGTGAGGGGTATCAGCCTACTCTCTGTTCCAGGTAAAGTTCTTTCCATGATTGTGCTTAATATAATTAAGAATCTGGTTGACAGTCAATTGCGTGATGAGCAATGTGGATTCAGAAGTGGTAGGGGGATGTGTGGATCAGATATTTTCACTTAAGCAGATTCTTGAGAAATGTGTAGAGTTTCAGAAACCTTTGGTTGCTAGCTTTGTTGATTTCAAAAAGGCTTTCGACTCTGTTGATCGTCATAATTTGTGGTTGATTGTGAGATCATATGGTATACCTGACAAGTTAGTTAACATAATGAAAGCTTTCTATAATAACACTGAGTCGTGTGTGAGAGTTGATAAGGCTTATAGCAATTGGTTTAGCATTACTTCTGGTGTTGGACAAGGTGCATTTTGTCTCCTTTTCTCTTTAGTTTGGTTATTGATTATTAATGAGAAATTCACTTCAAGGGAAAGATTTTGGCCTTAAATGGACTGGAGATACGAAAATTTCTGATTTCGATTATGCTGATGATTTAGCCCTTTTGGCAAATGATGTTGATGAGATGAACTCTTTCATTCGAGCTATTGATGAGACCGGTAGTAGAGTAGGTTTGGTTATAAACAGATAGAAAACTAAAGTGATGAAAATTGGTCAGGCAGGCTGTGATTCAGTTAATCTGAATGGTTGCAGTCTTGAGCAGGTGTCACAGTTTAATTACCTTGGGAGCTATGTAACAGATAATGGTGATGTGCGGCATGAAATTAACAGACGAATAGGGATTGCTGCAGGGACTTTTAAGAATCTATGGAGATTGTGGAGAAATAGGCATATACACCTAAAGACTAAAGTTAGATTGTATAATAGTTTGGTTCTTTCTACGGTTAGTTATGGTAGTGAAACTTGGAACTGTGTAAACAAAATAACAGGAAACTAGATGCTTTTGATTATAGATGCTTACGTAGTATCTTGGGCATTAGGTGGTTCAACTTTGTAACTAATGATGAGGTTAGGCAAAGGAGTCAGCAACCTCCTTTAAATAACATATTGTGCAGAGAGACTCCGTTGGTTTGGACATGTTGCCTGTATATTTTGCCGTATGGATAACTATACCAGTGCCATATGGATAATTATAGACTGGCGAATAGGGTTATGAACAGTGTGCCTAAAAAGGGGGGAGAAGAGGAAGACCTAGGATGCGATGGAAAAAGGAAAAGATGGGGAAACCTAGGATGCGGTGGGCAGACAATGTCAAACAGGATCTTGTTATAATTGGTATGCAGTGTCCGGACGCAGCTCAGGATAGATATGCTTGGAGAACTAAATTGCACGGTATGGTTGGGCCTCCATAGCCCATGGCTGCTTGATGATGATGATGATGATGATGATGATGATGATGATGATGATGATGATGATGATGATGATGATGATGATGATGATGATGATGATGATGATGATGATGATGATGATGATGATGATGATGATGATGATGAAACATAAATTTTAGTAAAATATTTACTTCTAAATAAAATGAAACCATCAAATCTTTTGGGTTGTTTTACCTCGGAATGTCACTTTTTTTGCACACTATGGACTCAATGAATAAGTCAGAAGCACAGCGAGGGAGCAGAGAAGGTTAGGGGGAGGAGACACAGTTAGGTCACAACAGTTAGGAAGCAGATGGCAGCCCTCTGTCAAGGCCATGTACTATGTTCTTTAATGTGCATAGGGTGTGGCTCTCCCACACACAAGCCCATGAATTAACATGCCACTCGACGGACGGCGACCTTTTCCAAGCCATGTCCCTTACTGACTGAGGGTAGGGCGGTTAGTTTTGCAGAGAAAAATCTCAATACTGACCCAAGTGGGACTCGAATCTGGGTACTTCAGATTACGAGCCTGGCACCTCTACCGACTGAGCCACCCCAGGATCCGGAAAAGTGGCCCCTCGCATTTTGCCCTCCCTCACACACACACATTTCGCCCCCAGTATATAATGAGTAGGTTACAAAAATGTTTATCCTAGTTTTTTTAAAATGTAATCCTAGTTTTTTAATAATTTTAATTTATTTTGTTTTAATAGAATAAATGCTCATTATTATTGTTTAAAACTCGAAGTTGTATGCAATGCCTCTAAGGTAATCAATCACATTAGTTTTTGAAAATCTTGGACTATTCTTTTAATTCTAGCAGAAATTGCAGCATACTTCTTGTTTCTTTGATTGCCTGAATTACCGGCAATTAGTTGTGTAATTTCGAAATTGTGCAGCAGTTGTTGTTTTTTAAAGAATCAATGAATCGGTAAATATTTGGGAATAAAGTAGCACAAGTTTCCTGAAATCCCCTCTGCCCCCCTCCACGCCATTGTTGGTACGTTGCTGATCATTCAGTGTTCGTGTGTAAACATTCCACAATTCGATGGCAAAAATGGGTAATTGTCGGCATCTCCGTTGTCTTCTTCCAATATATGTATCTTCAAAGTAGTTTGCAATTACCATAGCTTCAATGGGGAAGTCATCAGCTTCAACTAAATCTTCAAATGCTTGAATAACGTTAGCAGGAGGAATAAATGCCAATGCCGGAATCATTCGGATCCAACGAGCAAATTCATGGTCTTGTTCGTATCGGGCTTTTAAACTTTCATTCTGTACCTTTCGCCAAACGCTTTGGAAAAGATGAAAAAAAAAAACTGGTATTTACAATACCAGGAAATTCTTGTTGGAAGACTTGCATGCACTTTGTTCGAAATCTGTCATAAGTCGCTGGGGTTGGAGTCCCAGTTGTAGATTTTTAACTCCTGGAAGCAACTTGACGTATGTGGCACGAGTTTTGTTTGGCAGAAGCGCGTAGACCACTGGAATAAATGCATTGAATTGACCCACATGAATTGTATAAAGCTGCTGGAAAAGCGTGGGTACTGTGCTAAAAGTTCCATCAGAAAACCACTCCTGGCTACTCGCCAATAACTGAAGATTGTTGCTAGTGGAAAAAATAAGCATCCGACCCGGGAGTAGTTCGTCCTGAGAATCATACATCAAAAACTGTTGTACATTGCCATCGATAATAATTTCTTGATAATTTTGTGGAATTACTAGGTCCAGGAGATTGCTCGGTAAAGCAGGAGTACCATCGTTGCATCGAACATGACGAATGGTTCGTTTAAGTGAATCCTTTCTAGGAAGTAATGCCGTGACATTGGCATGAGCCTCTGCAATTATTGATGCAACAATTCGTGGTTATTGAATGTTGCCGTATTTGACCAATCAATTGCAATGCTTCCGACCTTGCAGCTTTGAGCTGCATTGCAGGAGTAACGTTTTTCACAAACCCAGATTCCATGTTGTTCATCTACAGTTCTCTTTGAAAACACGTAAATGTGGTTGTCATCATCTACCAATTTTCTTTTGCCTCTTATTGACGGAACACTTTTTGCTATTGTACAGACAGGATTAATCAAAGAAGATGCAAAAATAATATGCAGATATTGCACTGCTTGCGATGCTCAGCTTGTTTACGAGGTGCACCGCCGATAATGAGCGGCAAAACATTAACAGTTCCAGTTAATCCTTTCACAACTGAAGACAAACAAAAGGGGTGAAATTAGTTTAAAAACTACATGACAATTTGTACACGAATGTAATTTTGAAAATTTGCTCGGAAAAGTTAGAGTTATCGGAAGTTCAGTTCGAGTAATCGAGAGAAGTAATCGAGAAGTAATCGAGAGAACATTGAATCTCCACTAAAGGGGCTGGGACTTCAATAAAAATTCGAGTTATCGAGTTGACTGTATTTACATTTTTGTATCCTACTCATTATCTACAGGGAGCGAAATATGCTGGATTAAAAATGTGTGGGGGGGCGAAATGCGAGGGACCACTTTTCCGTAAATCGCCACCCCTGCCTCAAAAACAAAAAGACAATGTTTTGCCAAAAATAGTTGGGAACCACTGACCTAATCAAATGACTGAACCGGAAACCCAAATATTAAAACATTTCTCTGAGTATGGAGCCTAGAATCTAACTTGCGACTAGGGCCTCAAGTAGTCTAAATCCGGCTCTGATCCTAATTAAAATTATGAATGTGGGATAAACTAGCCAACGGCAGTACCAAGCTGAAAACACCGGTTCTCGTCCGATCACCGAAATTAAGCAGCTTTGAGCACGGTCGGTATCTGGGAGGGTCACCTGGAAATACCGTGTGCAGTTGGCAAAAAATCTGCTGAGGACCCGTCATCCTCACAGATCCGTCTACTATGGTGTATTAAACTGACCAGATCCAGTTCCTGTCAGACCTCTGGCAAGCAGCTGTTTGAGGAGATATTTTTTTTTTATTTATTTATGTGGGATAATCCAAATTATCCCACCTACATAGTTCCTTTTCTAAGTGGCGAAGCCGATCACAGGGAATTGTAATATACCTGAGATTTTTGCCCTATTGCAATTGTACTATTTTCCTTGTACATGAATGGATACACCCTTTCTTTTCCACTCCAACTCTTATCTGGCTATGCCCTTTCTCTGAGCGCCAGTTGCGAAACAGGTGGCTGAGACAGCTGCTTCCCAAATTCCTTTGGAATGTGTCATTGAGCACTCACTGAAAGTCTTTGTGTGTTGATGACAAAAGTAGGTTTTTACACATTAAAGGAAAATGCGACAAAAAATGTATACGGTTAGCGGAAGTGACGTTCGACCACCAAAACGAGGCCATCAAATCGGTACATGCTGGGATTATTTGGTTAACGTAATGGATACCACAATTGAGTGACTACGGGTACGCATTTTTGGTAAAAATTAATATTAAATGATGTAACTTAAATCTTTTTATTTGTTATGGTAGTAATTTATCATATTGCCGTAAAAACAAATAAAATGTTTATTACTTTACGTATATTTTTGTAAAAATTGTAATGGTAAAAACAATTTCAAAATGAAATATGCTACATCTTCAATAACATTAAAATGAAGACATAAATTGTGAACTGAACTTATAGTTGGTCTGTAAATGGTAGCTAGGTAGTCACTGGAAGGAGAGCTATACACCAATCCCCTGTGATGATGCATAGAACCGGCCAGGCCTAGCACCTAATATCCGACCCCGCATTCTCGTGGTGCAGACCGTTAGTACCTTTCAAAAGAGATACTGTCTTGTGGAAGTGAACGGAAGGGGAGGGCTGCCAGATTAGTGTGGCCTACTGATCTGGACAAGTATGGCTACTTTTCTTTTTTTTTCTACCCTGCTGAGGAGTGGTCAACCACACAGGGTCCTGGTGCTGACCATATAAACCCACTGGACTGGACAGATATATGGCTCTGAGCTTGATTATGGATCCTGATTTTGCTGCACTGGTGGCTTCTGTGGAGGGAAAATATTCCGCTGTGTTTTCTGTTTGTTTGTGGGTTGACAGCCCCAAGTGAATAGATTCGCAGGATACGTTTATCAGCTGGTGGATAATCCTGAGCAGGGGTCATCGCAGGCACCTGAACTCTTTGCTTTATTGGCATCGTCAAATTCTACATTGGAGGAAGTCTTCCAGTGTAGATGGCTTCAGCCTTTAGTGGTGGGGGAACGGGTCTTTGCCCCATGTCTGCGATTAGGGGGCTGTTTGATATTGTCGGCATTCCCTCTCTCAATAAACATAGTTTCTTTAAACATCCCACTAACCATTTTCTCTCCATAGGTTGTTGGAATGTGAGGACTCTGCACAGAGCTTTTTCTCTTGATGTCCTCACACAAGAATTCCACCATTATAATTTAGATATTCTTGGCTTACAAGAGACCAGATGGACAGATAAAGGTCAGATTCTTAAAAATAATCTTAAATTTCTCTTTTCATGGAGGGACAACAATAAGCATCACCAAGGCCACCATCACCAATAAGCATCACTAGCGTGTCTGCTTCTCAGCAGACACGCTAGTGATGCTCTTCTAGGATATGAGTGCATTAATGAAAGGTTTCATACAGCAAAATTTCAGACAAGCGTTAAAGACCTGACTGTTATCTGCTGTTATGCCCCCACTGAGGATGCTGATGAGGATGGGAAGGATAGGTTTTATGAACAACTTCAGGATATTTTGAATTCTGTCAAGAAAGGAGATATTACCCTTGTTCTTGGTGACTTCAATGCCAAAGTTGGTACTGACTCTGACCTTTGGGGAGGGGTGATTGGCCCTTTTGGTATTGGTAGCTGCAATGGCAATGGGCAACGTCTCCTACAGGTAAGTAAACTCAATGGTTTCAGAATAACTAACACATATTACAAACACCGCGACATACATAAGTACACATGGGTTTCACCTGATGGGTTGCATAGGAATATGATTGATTATATATTAATTAACAGCAAATGGGCTAGTTCTGTTAGAAATACCAGGGCATATAGGGGAGCTGAAATTGGATCTGACCATTACCTTGTTAAAAGTGTCTTGCAACTTAAACTTAAAAAGTGTTGTGCTAGGGTTAAAAAATTTGCTTTTAATACTGAAGCTCTGAAAGACTCAGTTATAGCAAAAGTTTACCATGACAGGTTACTTAGTCATTATGACAGTCATGGTATGCTTACTACTGAAGTTGAGGAAGAATGGGATCATTTTAAACAGGCTTTTTTCGACACTAACAGTACTCTTTTAGGAAAAAAGGAGCAGAAGAGACAGAATTATCTGAGTGATAAGGCACTTGAGCTTATTTCGGAAAGAAAGAACTGCAGGAATGTCCTTAATCAATATCCTACTAGTACTAATAGAAAGCATTCATCATCATCATCATCATCATCATCCTCAAGCAGCCATAGGCTACGGAGGTCCAACCAGACCGCGCAGTTTAATTCTCCAAGCATATCTGTCCTGAGCTACATCTGCTGCATCCGGCCACTGTACACCAATTCTAACAAGGTCCTGTTTGACATTGTCTGCACACCGCATCCTAGGTCTCCCCCTCCTTCTGAGGCCTCTAGGCACACTGTTCATAACCTTATTCGCCAATCTATAACTATCCATACGGGCAACATGGCCAAACCAGCGGAGTCTCTCTCTGCACAATATGCTGCTTAAAGGAGGTTGCAGACTCCTTTGCCTAACCTCATCATTAGTTACAAAGTTAAACCACCTAATACCCAAAATACTGCGTAAGCATCTAGAATCAAAAGCATCTAGTTTCTTGTTATCTTGTTTACACAGCGTCCAAGTTTCACTACCATAACTAACCCTAGAAAGAACCAAACTATTATACAGTCTAATTTTAGTCTTAAGGTGTATACGCCTATTTCTCCACAATCTCCATAGATTCTTAAAAGTCCCGGCAGCAATACCTATTCGTCTGTTAATCTCATGCCGCACATTACCAGTATCAGTTACGCAGCTCCCAAGGTAATTAAACTGTGACACCTGCTCAAGACTGCAACCATTCAGATTAACTGAATCACAACCTGCCTGACCAATTTTCATCATTTTAGTTTTCTCTCTGTTTATAACCAAACCTACTGTACTACCAGTCTCATCAACAGTTCGAATGAAAGAGTTCATCTCATCAACATCATTTGCCAAAAGGGTTAAATCATCAGCATAATCTAAATCAGAAATTTTCGTATCTCCAGCCCATTTAAGGCCAAAATCTTTCCCTTGAAGTGAATTTCGCATAACATAATCAACAACCAAACTAAAGAGAAAAGGAGACAAAATGCACCCTTGTCGAACACCAGAAGTATGCTAAACCAATTGTTACAAGACGTACCAACTCTCACACATGACTCAGTGTTATTATAGAGAGCTTTCATTATGTTAACTAACTTGTCTGGTATACCATATGATCTCACAATCAACCACAAATTATGACGATCAACAGAGTCGAAAGCCTTTTTGAAATCAACAAAGCTAGCAACCAAATGTTTCTGAAACTCTAAACATTTCTCAAGAATCTGCCTAAGTGAAAATATCTGATCTACACATCCCCTACCACTTCTGAATCCACATTGCTCATCACGCAATTGCCTGTCAACCAGATTCTTAATTCTATTAAGCACAATCATGGAAAGAACTTTACCTGGAACCGAGAGTAGGCTGATACCCCTATAGTTATCACAAGAACTGCGATCACCTTTTTTGAAAATAGGGATAATAATAGCTCTGGTAAAATCTTTAGGAACCATGCCTTTATCATAAAAGTTATTCAAAATTTCAGTCATCCAAATGGTAACTGAAACATTCCCAGCTCTAAGCATTTCCGTAGTAATTTCATCAACCCCTGGGGATTTATGAAGTTTAAGTTTAGAAATAGCCAAACTAACTTCAGATTGTGTTATAGGGCCAACATTAAAGCCAACAATGCATCTATCATCATTGCAAACAATGGGAGTAGAACTAACTACATTGTTTAGAACATCACTGAAATGCTCAGCCCACCTAGCCATGACAGAATCCTCACCTTCTATAACCTTGCCTTGTTTATCCTTCAATCCCTGTATACCTGTTCGTTTTCTACCACACAAAACATTAACTATCTGGTACAGCTCTCTGCTGTTGTGCTGTCTAACTGCTTCCTCAGCTTTGTCAGCAAGGCCATCAAGCCAAAGATTCTTATCAGTAGCTAACTGACCCTTCACACGTTTATTAAGTTCTTTGTAATGCTTTCTATTAGGACTAGTAGGGTACTGATTAAGGACATTCCTGCAGTTCCTTCTTTCTGAAATAAGCTCAAGTGCCTTATCACTTAAATAATTCTGCCTCCTCTGCTCCTTTTTCCCTAAAAGAGTACTGTTAGTTTCCAAAAAAGCCTGTTTAAAATGGCCCCATTCTTCCTCAACTTCAGTATTAAGCAAACCATGACTGTTATAATGACTAAGTAACCTATCATGGTAAGCTTTAGCTATAACTGGGTCTTTCAGAGCTTCAGTATTAAAGGTAAATACAGAGAACTTAATAAACGTGTAAAAGATCAGTTAGCTGCTGATAAGAATCTTTGGCTTGATGGTTTGGCTGACAAAGCCGAGGAAGCAGTTAGACAGCACAACGGCAGAGAGCTGTACCAGATAGTTAATGTTTTGTGTGGTAGAAAACGGACAGCTATACAAGGATTGAAGGATAAACAAGGTAAAGTTATAGAAGGTGAGAATTCTGTCATGGCTAGGTGGGCTGAGCATTTCAGTGATATTCTAAACAATCCGGTTAGTTCTATTCCCATTGTTTGCAATGATGATACTTGCATTGGTGGCTTTAATGTTGGCCCTGTAACACAATCTGAAGTTATTTTGGCTGTTTCTAAACTTAAACTTCATAAATCCCCAGGGGTAGATGAAATTACTACAGAAATGCTTAGAGCTGGAAATGTTTCGGTTACCACTTGGATGACTGAAATTCTGAATATCTTTTATGATAAAGGCATGGTTCCTAAGGATTTTGTTCCCAGAGCTATTGTTATCCCTATTTTCAAAAAAGGTTATCGCAGTTCTTGTGAGGGGTATCAGCCTACTCTCTGTTCCAGGTAAAGTTCTTTCCATGATTGTGCTTAATAGAATTAAGAATCTGGTTGACAGTCAATTGCGTGATGAGCAATATGGATTCAGAAGTGGTAGGGGATGTGTGGATCAGATATTCTTGGGCAGATTCTTGAGAAATGTTTAGAGTTTCAGAAACCTTTGGTTGCTAGCTTTGTTGATTTCAAAAAGGCTTTCGACTCTGTTGATCGTCATAATTTGTGGTTGATTGTGAGATCATATGGTATACCAGACAAGTTAGTTAACATTATGAAAGCTCTCTATAATAACACTGAGTCGTGTGTGGGAGTTGGTAAGGCTTGTAACAATTGGTTTAGCATTACTTCTGGTGTTCGACAAGGGTGCATTTTGTCTCCTTTTCTCTTTAGTTTGGTTATTGATTATGTTATGCGAAATTCACTTCAAGGGAAAGATTTTGGCCTTAAATGGACTAGAGATACGAAAATTTCTGATTTAGATTATGCTGATGATTTAGCCCTTTTGGCAAATGATGTTGATGAGATGAACTCTTTCATTCGAGCTGTTGATGAGACTGGTAGTAGAGTAGGTTTGGTTATAAACAGAGAGAAAACTAAAGTGATGAAAATTGGTCAGGCAGGCTGTGATTCAGTTAATCTGAATGGTTGCAGTCTTGAGCAGGTGTCACAGTTTAATTATCTTGGGAGCTATGGAACAGATAATGGTGATATGCGGCATGAGATTAATAGACGAATAGGGATTGCTGCCGGGACTTTTAAGAATCTATGGAGAGTGTGGAGAAATAGGCGTATACACCTAAAGACTAAAATTAGGCTGTATAATAGTTTGGTTCTTTCTAGGGTTAGTTATGGTAGTGAAACTTGGACACTTTGTAAACAAGATAACAGGAAACTAGATGCTTTTGATTCCAGATGCTTACGCAGTATCTTGGGCATTTAGGTGGTTCAACTTCGTAACTTATGATAAGGTTAGGCAAAGGAGTTTGCAACCTCCTTTAAGCAGCATATTGTGCAGAGAGAGACTCCGTTGGTTTGGCCATGTTGCCCGTATGAATAATTATAGATTGGCGAATAGGGTTATGAACAGTGTGCCTAAAGGCCTCAGAAAGAAGGGGAGACCTAGGATGCGGTGGGCAGACAATGTCAAACAGGACCTTGTTAGAAGTGGTGTGCAGTGGCGAGATGCAGTAGATGTAGCTCAGGATAGACTTGCTTGGAGAACTAAATTGCACGGTCTGGTTGGACCTCCGTAGCCCATGGCTGCTTGATGATGATGATGACGACGACGACGACGACGACGACGATGACGATGATGACGACGACGACGACGACGACGACGATGACGATGATGATGATGATGATGAGTTTATAAAGATGTGAAATAAAAATTATGAACAAGTTTTTATTAAGAATTAGCGAATTTAATCGTAAGGAGACATGTAATGCAGACTTTCAGTTTACGTTGCTTATGCGCCATTTCTTTTAAGCAAAGCAGTAATGCGTTCATACGTAATAATATATAAATAATCATTCTTTTAGTGAACTGAGCGATTTAAACTGCAGATGTACCGCATTGAATAGTTCCGTTTTTGTTATTTTCGCATAGTAGTAATTTTTCCTCCATTAATATCAAGCAATCAGTATCTAGTAGTATTTTTTTTTTTCTTTAATACCAAGCATTTTGTACCTAGTAGTAAATTTTAACTTTCATTTCTACCAAATATTCTGTATCAGTGACTTTTAATTGAAATACTAATATAAAATTAGTTTACCTATTCTTTAACGAATCTGTTTCTAAATATTTGTAGTTATGCATGGTTCATTATGTGTTGCAACAGCATTATCTGTAAATTAAATTTCTTTTCTCTTTTTTTATAATTAGGGTGTGTTCACATTGGAAGAGTAGTCAACACTGGCATCTACTTTGCAAGTGGCATGTTCATAGACATTACCCCCAAGCAAATACAGGTACTGATATGTACTGTGAGTTTTTTCACAATAAATTGAAATATTATTTTGAGCAAAGGTTTAATTTCCAGACAGAAAGCCTGTGACACAACTTTGCAAGTGGAAATTTATTTTTATACTATAGGTATAAAATTTTGACAATTGTCTGAAAAATCAATTACCTTCTCTTCAACACGCTTCGTTTCGTGTAATAGGGATTAAGAATTTCTGGGACTACCTTATCTGAGATTAAAATCTCAGACAAGGTAGTCCCAAAATATCGTTGTACTTGTATATTATTGCAAGTGTGAGACTGACTTTCATATTCACCATCAAAATTTCGAAATTCCAGAACATGTACACATGGATATTATCACTTAAAGCTGTAACCGAGCGTCGCCATAGTGTCGCTACGTAATAATGCTATCACTGTGTTAATGAACGACAGATTGCATTAAAAAATATGAATTTGGGCATCGCGTTTGTATGTAATAATGAACCTGCGAAAAAGTTCAAAGGGAAAACATTTCATAGGAAAGAAGTAATGCTAAAGTTTTGCTTTGTAAATTAAAAACTTTTTTGTCATTTCAAATAATTTATTATGGTTGCCTAGTTAGGCCTAGCTGAAGGCGGTAGGAACGGTTGCGAGATTTTGCGTGTTTTTAATGTAAACTGATGAAATAAAGTGTTCTTATAAATTCATAGAAAGAGAAAAAAAATCAGCAAACAGGGGAGAATGTAATACTCATATCATTCGTCATTTGCTAAGTTTTTGATGTACCTTACCGAAATGCTAGAGAATTTCCCTGTTATGCTAATGAATCTAATTTCGAAGCTCTATAATATCTAAAATATGCATTTAATGGAAATATTTGACTAAAGATAAATTAAAAATCATAATTAAATCTATTTAAATCTCGATTTTAAACAATATTCGTTAAGCATAGTGGTTAGCGCGCTTGGCTACTGATCTAAGGGACCTGGGTTCGAGCCCCGGGTAAGGCATGGCTGTTTGTGTCGTTTTTCTGCTGAGGGCCTGCCATCCTCAGAGACCTTCTACTATGGCATATAAACTGACAGCCTCCTGTCAGACCTCTGTGGCAAAGCAGCTGCTTGAGGGGGTATTTATTTTTTTTTTATTTAAAGAGTTATGGACGCTAGAATATTTCATGATAAACTATGTTCAATGTCGATGAAAATCTAACTGTGAAGTGCTATAACTATTAAAATATGCATTTAATGAAAAAATACGACAGATGGTAAATTAAAGATCATAATTAAATCTATTTAAATCTTCATTTTCAACGATATTCATGCAATTTAATGGAAGAATACGACTGAAGATAAATAAAAAATCCTAACTAAAACTATTAAAATTTCTATTTTAAACAATATTCAGTATTTAAGCTTATATTAAAGTCTGGATATTTCACAACAAAGTTCCTGCTTTTTATTCCAAAGAGATTTTTTTTTCTTATATAAGAGATTTGACTTATCACAGTTTACTCTGAACATTAGAAACATGATTAAACAATGATAGAACTTTGAAATATTATGCAGGGGAGGGGAATTCAATCCGTATTTTATGAAAAAGATGGTATAGCTTTCATTTGATATGCAATTTGTTATTATTAACTTTAATTAGGATTAAACAACTGTGTTTAAAAACGTAAATAAACGAAAAACTAAAGCGGAAAAAAGTATTTATATATATATTAAACATCTCTTGACCTTCCAAGAAAAAAAAATCGATTTAGCAATGTTGGGCGAAACAATTCCTATTCGTACATGAAACAATTGCGATTTTATTGAGCTGTATCGTGACCATCGAGAGACAAGGCCAAGGGACTGATTTATGACGTCACTAAGAGTGGTGCTTGCCGTAACTACGCAATCGAACTAAATCGTGCCATGGAATTCCTTTCAGAAGCACTGCGACGTTTCTTATATTCTTTTTGTGTAATTTTTCCTTACGATTTCAAAAAAAAAATGAGCGTTTTTTCAAGTACATTAAACTGTTTTTCATTCAATGCCGATTTTTTTATAAGCATTGAAGAAACTAGTATACAAAATAGTGAAACAGAGACAATGGTAATAGAAATTTCTGATTTATTCCCACACATTTATTTTACACAAATAAAAATTTGAAAGTAATAAGATTAAATACATAGGTTCCCACAACAATCTTACTAGTGCTTCACACACATATATATATATCATTTTAAAATCAGAATTGCTTGTTCTCATCCTGCACTTATTGTTATAAAAAAGTCACTTCAGAAATGTATTTCCTGATTAAATTTCAGAGTATTCCTAACTTCAATCACTAAATAATCCTATGTACTGAAAGAGTTGCTGAAATCATACTGTTACTTGAGAGGTTTATCTTTTGTTTTTATAAAATATAAAGGATAATATAACTATTTAACAATATATAAGAGTGAAAGATGCTAATATATAGCGTTGTTCAGTTCAGATCAATTTATGTATTGCTTGTAAAATTATATGTAATAATTGGGATCAACACCATTGTAATTCCTAAAAAAAAATAGTAATTGCTGTGAGTTTTGTTCCTGAAACTGAAATCCTCTCTTCACTATGTCACAGATCATATGGCCTCTCTGTAGAGAGGCCTTTGGCTGCACAGAATGACTCCATGCTATAGTTTTTCCCATGGTTTAGTTTTCATTATGTTTAATACTCATTACAAAGAATCTAGATCACACTATGCTATTAGATAAATTGTTTAACTTACAGTATCATTTTACAAGAGTCTGAAGCTTTCTCTTTTTGACATTTGTTTGCTCTTTCACATCATTTGGTTTCTTACAATAATTATTTAACAATGTGTTACTGGAAGCCCAAGTTATCATTTTGCATATTTTTTCAGCTAAATGACCTTCACACATGTCATGACATCCCAGTAATTCCTCACTACTTAATAGATTTAATGTCAATACTGTGGTTAAAATTCTCTGATTTGGGAAATTTAAAAATTAATGCTCAAATTCAGTACAAAGTTTTTTAACAACTATGTAATTATATACAATAGCATTTATAACACTCTGTTGTGGCCATAATAACCCACCTCTGTCAAAGATTTTAATTAAGCTGTGCGATGCATTTAATTGAATCTGGCTATCAAGAACCAAATATGTTTTGCAGGATTCACATTTCATTTTTTTTAGAACTGAATAGGCACAGCAACCAGCCAAATAGGTTAAGACAGGTAGGTACATAGTCTCCTATTTTCACAATATCATCTTCAGTAACAGTAATGCTAAAAGGAAAAGAAACACTTAAATTTTCCTTTAGCTCTTCCCATCTCTGTTTGGCAGAAAAACAAGAAATGTGGATAACACTAATTTCAGTATTGAATGCATAATTAATTTGTTTCCACAGTCATATATTCATATTCAGTTTCCACAGTCATATAATTCCTTATTGAAATTACATTATATAAAGGCAATCCAGCTAGTTGCCAGCATTTGCTAAATCTATCTTCTAAACAATCGGTTTGGAATTTCCCAGGCAATATGTATGCCATATTTAACTTTTCACAACAATGTGAAGCTAATTCCAACAAAGCATGTGTTGATAATTTTAAAGCAGTCTCAGACCTTCTACTATGGCATATAAACTGACAGGCTCGTGTCAGACCTCTGTGGCAAGCAGCTGCTTGAGGGGGTATTTATTTTTATTTATTTTATGTGTTTGTTTGGTCAGCATACCTGTATCGCAACCCATACTTTGCCATGAATCCAGCCAATCCAATAATTTATTTAAAAATAAATTCCTTTCATCTAAAGATGATGCTGTGAGATTCATTTTACATATGTCGTTTAATAAAGCTCCAATAAAAGTAGATTTAACATTTACTGTATCCCACCATGTGTTAACAGTCTTAATATACTCTGCAGTACCTCAATTTATGTTTTTCACCCATTTCTAAAAATGCTTCTGCAACAAATTTATTAAAAATTATAAATTATTAAGCATTATAAATAAATAAATAAATAAATAACCCCGTCAAGCAGCTGCTTGCCACAGAGGTCTGACAGTAGCCTGTCAGTTTATATGCCATAGTATAAGGTCTGTGAGGATGGCAGGCCCTCAGCAGATAAACGACACAAACAGCCATGCCTTACCCGGGGCTCGAACCCAGGTCCCTTAGATCAGTAGCCAAGCGCGCTAACCACTCGGCCATGGGACGGTAGGAATGCATTACTCATTTAAAAAGCTGTAAAACAAAGTATCTATGTAGAAACAAATCTTGCACATGACAAGAAATTTATTAATTGTCGATTTTTCGCAATTTGTTTTTATGACATGATCTCATGTGAATGCATTATCTGGTTATTCCAAATATTTTAAAATTTTACTTTCCTTACTATATAAATGCACACATTTTTCTATGCTGACTGGCAAATTAATGGTCAACTCTTCAATTAATTTGAATTCATAAACTTTAGTCAAAATTGAATGGCACTAGTAACTTATACGTTACGAACACCCTAAACTGCATTTCCTCTAAGCTAGCCACGGTTACTAACCTGAAAAATTACCGATTATTTTATTCCTATAAATATTTGCTAAGTATAATGATACTGAAATGCATGTAAATTCAATAATTCAAATTGATTATTACAATTTTTAACATATAATGTTGATTTTGCAAATAACATTAATATTTTATCAAAGTAAGAGATTTAATGTTTATTTTATTAAACATCAAGTGGTCTTAATACCTACACAACACATTATTTATTTAATTTGATATATTGTGGGATTGCTGACAGAATACATTTGATATATTGTGGGATTGCTGGCAGAATACATTGTCAATTTTTTCTTTGAGTTGTAAATTCATTTTCATTCATTAACTACTGTCAGAATTATTTAATTTGAAGTTAACATTTAAAAAAATATAATTAGAAAGCACTGACTTAGTGCGTTTTGCGACAAGTTTTGACATAGTGTACTCTACAAACAAACCAGCATTTTTCAAACCATATCATTGCAATAAATTACAAATCACTGAAATTTTGAATCTTAAAAATTATAAAGGATTAGAAGGAATCACGTTTTTGAGGAAGGAATCAATCGATATTATTTTACAATATAAATAATACTTTCATAATAATTTCGTATAACAAGATTTTTTTGTTTTGGTACAATGAAACAAGTTAGATAATAAAAGTAAAAAAAATTACTTTGGATTAACTGATCATACTAGCTTAGCGTAACGATTTCCTAGTAAAAATTCAGTTTAATTCCTGATAACCGTTTGAATATATAGAATACAGTGAAAGAAAATGAAAGTGAGAACTTATATTAGTACCTTACTATGAATTGTCGGTGTGAAACTCTCTCTCTCTTGATCGCTTTGTTCCAAGCTTCTTTTTGAGAAATATCCTTAGGGAACTGAAATACATAAACTTTGGGCCCATCCTGAAGTTTCCATTACACTTTGGTAGTACACAAAAACTAGGCATAGCTATAAACGCTAAAACAAACTCACAAGTATATCAAAATTAATCAACTCAACCAGCGTGATTCAATCGAAACTAAAGCTATTCAAAAATGGCGACCGGAACACCAATGTTCGTGATGGCACAGCTCTTCAGGCAAAGGCGTCCCTTGGCCTTCTCTCTCGGTGGTCACGGCTGTATTCGTATAAAGCATTCAGATATATTGCAATTGACGTGCGGCTTTCTGAGTAGCAACAACATGGCTATGCCGTTCTGCACTGCTACATTAGCGACCTATGTTAAAATATAGTAAGGACGCCTCTCTCTCTCTTCCTACCTGGGTCGGGGCGGTAGCGCGCCAGGCTCGTAATCTATAGTTCCCAGGTTTGAGTCCCAGCTGGGTCAGCATTGAGATTTATCTCCACAAAATTCCCCGCACTGCCCACGGTCAGTAGGGGACACTGATGGGCTTGGAAAGGCCGCCGTCCGTCGGATGGGACGTTAAGCCGTGTCCCCGTGTGCGGGAGAGACATACCTTGTGCACTTTAAAGAACACGCTGGATGGTCTTGACGGGATGCTACCATCTGTCTCCCAACAGCTGTTCCAGTGGGTCCCCTCCCCCAACCTTCTCTGAGCCTTCTGGGTCCATGTGACCTGGCCATTTAGCCCATGGTGTGCAAAAAAGTGCCGCTCAGAGGTAAAACAACCCAACCCAACTCTTCCTATACTACTTCCTGGTACTAGCAGGCAGAAAGCGTGCCAGCGAAGGCAGTCAGTCGTTGCCACCGCAGGTACAATCAATCGACTCTGCCGTATTGAAACACGTTATAGAGACTTATTTTGCAGCCTGAGGAATTATTTATTTCGTTCTCTGCAAACTCTTTTTCTGTTTGAAACGATAACTGTTGATAACTGAAATGAATGCAGTAATATTTATCTTTTATTTTTAAAACATAATTTATTTTATGGTTTTTGTAACTTTAGCGATAGACATATCCAGTTACGTTTCTGGCTGACGAATTACATATTAGAATTTTTTTTCCCTCTATTGAAACTTTTTATTAATAATGCAAACTTTGAACTAAAATATGGGGGTTTCTCCACTGATTCATTTTGAAAATAAGATATATATATATTGTTACAAATTAAATGGATGAAACTAAGCGTGAGTTCAATTAAATAGTATGTAACAATGATAATTCTAAAACAATGTAATTTACTACAAAAGTATGGATGAAATCATCTATACACACTAAATTCAACCAGTGCTTATCATATATGTGAGCAAATCAAATTGACAATCTATCGAGAATCTTACAAACAACTAAATGTAATTATATACCAAGTGATGAACTTTTCTTACAGAAAAGATGAGACCAACTCTGCTAAGACTAAGATTCAGATAAAACTATTCGACTAACATATTATCTCTTCATTTAGATTGCCATGTTTCTTATATAACCTTCACTTCAGTGTAAAAAATCCTTTGTCTTTTTTTACTAATTTTACTAACAAAATTCTACACTAATTCACTCTTTTAACCTCCAGCACACTCACCACATAAAATACTTCTCCTTTAGTGTGCATGCCCAATAACCTTTAGATTATTTTATCACGTAAAAACTAGGCTAACTACATTTTCTTTTGCACTCCAACTGCACTTCATAACAACTTTATTCCTTATTCTTTCAATCAAGTTCGTCAATGTCGTTGGTGACGTAGCTCTCACGCTGAAGCATACGTGAGCGTTCATGACGTGTTTAGCATAAATTCATTGTAGCACGTTCATCTGTCGTAATACTGCCCCCCTCCTTAGGCCTTGTTCGTCCCGAACAATTCTGGTTTCCGAAGCTTCTTCAGTTTTTCGATGATCAAACGACCGCATGAACCACCTTGCACTGTGTAGTTGAACATCGACGAATATGATATACCACGCCGTTATTCCTGTTAACTACGGTATACGGACCTTCCCAAGGTTTCTGAAGTTTTGGAGAAAGTCACTTCTTTCTATGTGGATTGAAGAGCCAGACAAGATCTCCTTGATTGAAAACAGTTTCATTTGTTTCACAGTCGTATCTCGTTTTGGTTCTCTCGCTTCCAAAGCTGATGTTATGTCTGACGGAGTGATGGATTTCTTCTAGTCGTTATTGTAATTCTTGTACGTATTGTAGAGTGGATACAGGCATTATTCTTGTGTATTACATTAATCTTTCCCCCAGTGGTCAAATGGTATGCATGCTTAGCTCTGAAGTAAAGAGACTTGGGATTTGAGGTTTCTATAAGGCTCTTATGTTTCTTTCTGCTGAATTCTTCACTGGTCTTTTCCGTGGTATACTGATAGGCTTTTGTGTGAACTCTTAATAACTGTTTGAAGGACAGTTTTGTTCATCATGAGTTCTATGATTATTCAGACGCAACATACATTAGAGAAGACTCAAAAATAGTTTTTTTAATATACCCTAATTTAAAGTGCAAGTCACCAATCTTGGTTAATCTGTGAGATTCACTTCTACTAAACAGATAGAAAAATAACAAATGGGAATGGTTCATTCATGCAGAATCTGCAAAATGACAACATCAAAAACCATTTGTTAGCATAAGCTGAGTAATAAAGTCCTGCAGTTATATTTTAATGAAGAATTTTAATGAGTAACCTTTCACTGAAAACTACTATCAGTAAGTTTTAGGGAACTATAAGTTAACCTGAAGCAAAAAATAAGCATATGACATGTGGTAATATGAAAAAATTAATTTGTGAAAACTGAATGGTAAACTTGGACAATGATATAAGAGAATGTCCAGCAACTATTCTTTCTAAGGCAAGAAATAAAAAAAGGAATGTCCACAATGAGTGATTTAAATGAGTAATCCTTTGGTAATGGATTGCATTTTGGGCATGCACACAATTTTCTTTTGCATGGAAGTCATTTTGATATTGCACTGTAGTTCAGAATTGTAGAACTAGAGTTTTTTTAAAGACATTTATGTTCTGAATGCAGTTTTCAGTAACATCTGCAATTAACTTTCAATATACATGAAGGCTCATAATTTCATTAATCTGCAATTGTTTTTTTTTTCTATTTCTACATGTGTTGTCTCTAAATTGCATTTGTCTAATTTTTACTCCTCTTAGACTTGAATGATTGAACCCATTTTTTCTTAACTGAAATACTAAAATAAAAGTTTTATATGCTGCTCACCAAATAGCGGCACGAGTGTAACTGAACATTCTTATCACTGCGTTGTTATATGATTATTGTTATATTGATATGAATTCAAAAAGTTGAAAACTTAGCGCGAGTTCAAAAATAGTATATATGTATACTAAACCAAAGTATAAATGAAATAATTTATTACAAAGGTACAAATATTATACAAATTAATCAATCTTATCTAAACACAAGTATTTCTATTCCTCTTAATATAAAGTCAAACCATAAAAAGGACGATTTACTATGTTTAACTAATTCTCAATGCTTAATCCACAATGCTTTCATTATTCAGTTCCTATGACAAAATAAAATCTTTAATTTGGTAACATCTAACAAACAAACTAAATTATATTGAATTTCATTTGTTTTAGAGGACTACCTTAATAATGCTTCATACCTTATAGATGCGAAATATCTAACGTTGGTCTCTCCTGATAGAGGAGTCAAAAGTAATTTTACTGTTGATTCCCTTTTACCACCTGAACCAGACTCATCTTGAATCAAATGTAAACTGTCTTCTTACGTAGTATCACACAACACTAACTTAATACAATGTATCCTTATTTCTTCGCTACACCTTTTTGTTCTTCTTCCACAATTCTTACTATTCAAAGCATTATCGTTCTAAACAGTTGATAACGTAATTTTCACGCTGAAGCATAGGCGAACGTTCATGACACATCTGCCATAAGTCCATTGTAGCACGTTCATCTGTCGTAACAATATTTATATATCTCGTTTTCAGAATGATTCAGTGGAGAAACCCCCATATTTTAGTTGAAAGTTTTCATTATTAATAAAAAAAAAAGAGTTTAAATAGAGGGAATAAAATATAAAAAAATTCTAATATGTAACTCGTCATATGTTTAGCGATATGTCTATCGCTAAAGTTACAAAAAACACAAAATAAATTATATGCTATAAAAACAAAAGGTTAAATATTACTGCATTCATTTCAGTTATCAACAGTTATCGTTTCAAACAGAAAAAGAGTTTGCAGAGAACGAAATAAATAATTCCTGAGGCTGCAAAATAAGTCTCTCTAACGTGTTTCAATACGGCAGAGTCGACTGATTATACCTGAGGTGGCAACATATACTTTTGGAATCAGGCACGTTTTCTTATTATTGCCCGTATTGGGAATGTGACATCCAGTTCTCCATCTATTCCATATAGGTACATCGTTTGCAATATTCAACTTTTTTATACCGTTAGAGCGCGAATTTTTTAACATTTGGGATATTCGGAAAGTGCTAAACTTAAAATTTAATCAATACGTATCCAAACAAAATATTTTTTGTCCCTAAAAATAAAAAACATTAGATGTCTACAGAAGTATGAACAAACAGACAGACAACAAAGTGAAAATATTACCTTGCCTTTTTTGAAAAAACTAGAAAAACCGCTTTTTTAGACCCCAGATTCTCTTTAAACAATTCAATACAACCATTAAAAATTCACTGCAAACCTCCACCTTGGAGCAAATGCTTTTCTTCCTGATGGTCGAAGAATAGTGCACTTCACTATCTGATGAAAAAAAAAATCCCGGCAAATGGATTGTCTTCAAATTTTAAAAACATGCGCCAAATATTCTGGGATGAAATACAGAAAAAATTTTAGACTTCAGTTTCAGTACAATGGGTTAAATTTAAAAAAAAAATAACATGCATCTGCTTTGCTGTAGTTGTTGTAAAAATAGTTTTCAGCTGATTTAAGCAGTTTTGGGCATTCTAGACTCTCGGATTTTGCATTCTGTTTTCTGTGTAAAACCACATTTTGGAATGAACCATGTGAAGCAAAGAACGAAAGGGGAGGGAAAACGAAAATATATCACTGGGATGCAGAAGTGGTTGAACTCTAAAAATTTGTACCTACGATTAATTCGGGACGTGGATTTCGGGATAAATACGGAATTCTAGATCCGACTTTGCGTTCAAAATCAAATAGAGGTGAACGCAGATCTTACCACAATTCACGTGTAACGCTACAAAAACTGTTTCCCAAGGATTTATCTGTTGTAGATCCTAGAAAAACCGACGCATTGAGGCTTCTATATCATTTCAACCCTCAAATGGTGAAGTCCGACGGCAGGGAAATTGATTTTCTGTAGGTAAAAATATTTTTGTTATTTTTTGCCTCTTTTTCAGTTATTAGAACTTTTCAAAGGGAAGTAACAAATATTAAAATTCTGAATAAGAATTTGAATGTCTTTATCAGGTTTTTTTTATTTATGTTTTACTTATAACGGTTGTTGCTAGAGGTCACAGAAAAAAAATGTCATTATTTAATTTTATTCTTTTATTTCTTTTGTTGAGTTTTCTTTTTCTTAATCTTTTAGGATTTCTCTCAATTGTTCTCTTACGACCAATTAAGATAATTGAAAAGTTCGATCGGTCCGTCATCTTATGCAAAATGCAGGACAATCGACTCATAAGCAATAGTCTTATCAGGCCATCAGAGTTGACAATGAGTCAATCTTAATTAATATCTGATACGTTATTAAGTTCCTTAAAATGCATTTTTGATCTTTTTGCTTTGGTTAATTTTTTCTAGCCATAAAATGAAAGGAAGATCGGGTATTTATATTAACCCCGAAGAACTTAAATTGATCCATTCTGATTTCAAAAAAGGAATTAGTTTTATTCATTTGAATATCAGAGGTTTACGAGCGAATTTTGATGTGTTTTTGGCATTGATAGAAAGTAGTTATTGTAAACCAGATGTAATAATCCTTTCTGAGATTGGATACCTGACAATGATACATCTTTTTATCATATTGAGGGATATAAAGGATTTTTTAACTGTAGACATTTTAATAGATCTGGTGGAATTGTGGTTTACATCAAACAGCATTGGTATGCTTCCCAATTAGATTTCGAAATGAACTCAGCTGAAGTTATTGCATTAAAAATTCAATTGAATTGGACAATGTCGGTAGTCTTATTGGCGATTTGTCGTTATGTTGGAGGTGGGGAAATGAATTACATTGAAGAATTGTTTCAATATGTCTATAAACTTCCAGATCATAACATTATTCTTGCAGGAGATATAAACATGGCTATCTCGAAATCTACAGAACATATAATCAGTTATTTAGATATTATTACTCTATACAACTTGTCAAATTATATGACAGGGATTACGAGATTGCAATCACATTCTTGTATAGATCCTTTATTCATAAGGAAAATAAGTTCTTTTTCTTGTTGGCCCTATATTGTAACTACGGACATCACAGATCATTATATGATTTATTTTACATTTGATTCGACAATAAATGTCTCAATCAAAGCTAAGGAGCCAATACAGTCAATTATCTACACAGACAAAGTGAAATTACAACAAGGTTTCAAGGATCATAGTTGGAATCATATACAAAATTCTTATGACGTAAATGAAGCTTTTGACCGACCATTACTTTGAGGACTTTAAAAAATTAGTTAAAAAAGCTAAAATAAAGAGAAATGTGAATAAAAAATTTAAAACCGTGGATAACCACAGAACTTATTAAGTTAGTATGATACCGAAATAATTTATAGATATTATGGGGAAAAAAACAGAATTGATGCTAACTACTACACAAGCTACAGGAACACCTTAAATAGTATAATATCAAAAGCTAAAAATTCATATTTTCAACAAAAACTGGCTTATGCTGGAAATAACACAAAAAAGAAATAGGATATTATAAATGAAGTAATTAATACAAATAGTAGGAAGAAAAATCAAAATCATCTGTTTGAAATGAGCTTAAATAATAAAATGGAATATTTTACAGATAGTTCCACTGAAATAGTTAATGCATTCAATGATTATTTTATAAATATAGATACTGAATATGAAACTTGTGGTTCGGAATCGGATTTCGTAGTGTCTGAAGATCTTAAGCTAAAAGAAGGAATATTCATTTCCCAGGGCAATTCAATGGATCTGATAGCAGTTTCGCTGGAAGAATTGGACAGCGTAGTAAAAAATTTTAAAAGGACTTATTCGGTTGGCTGGGATGACATAGACGTGTTTAATTTTAAATATATCTTTATAGCATTAAGTTAATTTATTAGCATTATTTAATTTATTAAACAAGTAGTACAATGTTGTTCGTATCTATCGATACCAACAACATTTTAAGGCATTAAATGCCTTAAAATGTTCAATAATAGTTCCTATTTACAAAAAAGGAAATGAAACGTTTATAGAAAATTATCGACCTATTGCTTTATTTCAGATAATGTCAAAAAAAATGGAAAAATTATTTTTTGTCAGGTTGAACAATTTTCTATTAAAGTTTAACATAATAGCAAAGAACCAATATGGATTTCAGCAGAAAATAAGCACAGAAGATGCTATTTCACATTTAATAAATTCATTAACGTGGTCTCTGGATAAAGATTTTTAAATACTCGCAATTTTTTTTTACTTATCAAAGGCTTTTGATTTGGTAAATCATGAAATATTGCTGGCTAAGCTTTATAAATATGGAATCAGAGGTACCAGTTTTACATGGTTAAAATCCTACTTGGGAAATCGTTCACAAATGGTTAGGATAAATGATATATACAGGGTGTCCCTGAATTCATGGCCCAAACGTGAGGGAATGGTAGTACACACCAAACCCACCAATATTTGTCATAGAATATGCAGCCAAAAACGCAGCCCGGGGTCGGTAGGGTGCGCAGATGAGGCAGCACGGCTTAAAAGCACTGGATCGGCCAAACCCCAGCATTCTCAGCGTCGACCAGACATGAGATGGAGCAATTTATGAACGCAGAGAAAGCCGATATGCACCTGATGTACGGCGTATCTGAGGGCAGTGGTAGAGAGGCACAAAGACTCTACCGTGAGCAATATCCTATGCGCCATGTGCTCGATCATAAAATGTTTGTATGATTGCACCATCAGCTGTCTGAAGCATGCACCTTCCATGTCAGTCAACATGATGTCAGACAAGGACGGATGGTCAGAACACCAGCTATGAGCGAGGACATCTTGTCCCTTATCTAAACAATATGGTGACAGATAACCCTAGTACAAGCACGTGATCTGCCGCCCGGAGCCTGGGTGTGCATTGGAAGTGTCTGGCGATGAAGAAGTGTCTGGTGCATGAAGAAGAGCTACACCCCTATCACTTGCAGAGTGCAGGCATTGACAGCTGTTGATTATCCCCTTACATGGATTTCACCCAGTGGTTCCTGCAGCAAAGTGCTGCACATCCTGATTTCCCTATGCATGTGCTGTTTACGGATGAATCAACATTCTCACGGAAGGTGTAGTGAATGTCCATAATGCGCATTTGTGGGCGACCCAGAACCCCCATGGTATACGTCCAAATTCGAACCAGCAACGGTTTGCCGTCAATGTCTGGGCAGGGATCGTGCATGACTACTTAATTGGACCCTACCTACTGCCAGACCGCCTCTATGGGCGAATGTACCATATTTTTCTGCAACAGGTTTTGCCGGAATTGCTTCAGGATGTTCCAGCCGCATCCAGCGTGTTCCAGCACGATGGGGAACCTGCCCATTTCAGCATGGACATGCGTCAGCATCTTCATACCACATTTGGGAACCGATGGATTGGTGGTCCCATACCATGCCCCCCCCCCCCCCCAAGATCGCCCGATCTTTCTTGTATCGATTTCTTTCTGTGGGAACATTTGAAGAGTGTCATGTACGAGATGCCCATGCAGTCCGCAGAGGATCTGGTAGCCCGACTGTCCATCGCAGCTGCCGATGTGCGCGACAAGCCCGGCGTTTACAAGCAGGTACGCTGATCACTACTCCGCCATTGTGCCGCCTGTATCAACATTGGTGGGCGGACGTTTGAGAATTTGTGTAATGATCTCCAATAAATGTCACTCTGGAAACCTCTGTGTCCGTCCTTCATTTCCGATTCCTACCAATGGCTTTCTACCAATGGCTAAAGTTGAATAAATGAAGTTTAAATAAGGCTTAAACATGTTATATAAAATTCCACTTGAATGCATCAGCAAATGGTAGCAGTGACTCTGGAGTGGTTTCTCATCACAAGGACTTTTAGGACATCCTAAATTGCAGTTGCAAACGTCTTACAAATGTTGATCAAATTAAATACCTAGGAGTGATTATTGATAAAAGCCTTTCATGGAAGTTGGGTTGGGTTGTTTTACCTCTGAGCGGCACTTTTTTGCACACCATGAGCTAAATGGCCAGGTCACATGGACCCCGATGGCTCAGAGAAGGTTGGGGGAGGGGACCCACTGGAACAGCTGTTGGGAGACAGATGGTAGCATCCCGTCAAGGCCATCCAGCGTGTTCTTTACGTGCACAAGGTATGTCTCTCCCGCACACGGGGACACGGCTTAACGTCCCATCCGACGGACGGCGGCCTTTCCAAGCCCATCGGTGTCCCCTACTGACTTTCATGGAAGTATCACACTGATTATACTGTTGATAAGATAAAACCATTTATAGGAAAATTTTATACACTAAGATTCTTACTCGATAAAACAAGTTTAAAAATGTTATATTTTGCTTGTGCATATAGTCAGCTACAATATGCAATAAAAGCCTGGGGAGGAGCTGCAAAAACAAATTTAAACAGGCTGCTGATTCTGCAAAAATTTATTGTTAGAGTCATTGACAATAAAGGTCGCTTCTCTGAATCTCGTCCTATATTTAAGGAATTAGGGTTACTGACTGTAACTCAACTTTACATTTTAAAAGTTATTGAATATGACCATTTCAATCTACATGCATTTCAAGCTCGACAGACATATATGTTACTGTGAAAGACCGATATCTGGCAAATGTCGATATTCTCCGGTGAATGTCAGCATTCACATAGTCGCTTGGTGTATGTCCGAAATATTTGCTAAATATCATTATTTCTCACTTATACCGGCAAATGTCGACATTCAGCATGCACTGATGGTGAATGTTGAATAAAAATATTTTTGTTACGTTAAGACAAAAATGCAACTTTTTAAATCATGCTTTATTATTAAAACATGATATATGTCAAAATAGGAGAAAGTTTAAGTAACAGCACATGTAAATAAACTGTTGAACCTAAAACGAACAGTACATTCTAAATGAGAAAAGAAAATAATACCAATAATAAACTTACACATAAATTATGTGATTAACGTTAAAATAAAATAAATACCCCCTCAAGCAGCTGCTTGCCACAGAGGTCTGACAGGAGCCTGTCAGTTTATATGCCATAGTAGAAGATCTGAGAGGATGGCAGGACCTCAGCAGAAAACAACATGAACATCCATGCCTTACCCGGGGCTCGAACCCAGGTCCCGTAGATCAGTTATACAATCTTATTTATTGCAACAACTTAAACTGTTACGACACTTTGAATTGCACAAGAGTCCCTTGCTTTTACAACTGCATTTAGTCCTGGAATACTTCTTTTTGCAATTACAGCGTATATAGCCTTGTCCTCCATTTCTCGATTTAGTTGCAGCTGCTTCTCTCAGCGACATTTCTTGAGAAGAAATCTCATCTATGGAAAGTAACTTTTCTTTACAAATTACGAACTGATTACGGGTATAAAGCTGCTTGAGGGTACCATTTTTGCTAATTTTGGCATTATAAACTGACTGGCTCCTGTCAGACCTCTGTGGCAAGCAGCTGCTTGAGGGGGTATTTATTTTTTTTTTTTTTATAATTTATAAAAGTCGGAGTCTTCTCTTCCAACAACAACCGCCAACACATTTCGAGCATCTGTACGACCACGGTCGACATCAGGGCCTTGTATTCGTACGGTATCACCAATTTGAGCAGGAGGAAATTTTCTTTTTGAGGTTCGTAACATTTTCGTTGCTTGCAGTAGAAGATTCTCTTTCGTGGCCTCTCTTTTTATAGAAATAAACTCGTGTTGTTCAGTCAGGGCTTGATATGAAGACGTGGTAGGTTGCAGCTCCTCTTCAATATTTTCCTTTGGAATATGGTTTTCGGTATGGTCATTGCTCAAATTTTCTTCAAAAGTATTAACAATTTCTTCGAGCTCTTCTTCGGTTTCAATATTTGCGATTTGTTCGCCAGGCAAATATGACGATGCTATGCCTCTCTTTGGTTTAACGCCAAACAGGGCTTCATAAGGACTTTGACGTATTCCTTCGTGGTATGTTGTTCTTGGCAAATTGAACAAAGGGCAAACTATCTGACCATTTATTTGTATCGTTATCGTTCATCCATGCAGTTAACATATTCTGTATATCCTGATTGGCCCTTTCAACTGAGCCTTGTTTGACTATGACGAGGCTTTCCGTGAACTATCTTAACATCTTTCCACATAGCGCATCTTTCCACATAGCGCATAGTTCGGATATGACTCGATTACTGAATTCCCTACCATTATCTGAATGCTTGGGTTGGGTTGTTTTACCTCTGAGCGGCACTTTTTTGCACACCATGGGCTAAATGGCCAGGTCACATGAACCCCGAAGGCTCAGAGAAGGTTGGGGGAGGGGACCCACTGGAACAACTGTTGGGAGACAGATGGTAGCCTCCCGTCAAGGCCATCCAGCGTGTTCTTTAACGTGCACAGGGTATGGCTCTCCCGCACACGGAGCCACGGCTTAACGTCCCATCCGACGGACGGCGGCCTTTCCAAGCCCATCGGTGTCCCCTACTGATCGTGGGCAGGACGGGGAGTTTTGCGGAGATAAATCTCAACGCTGACCCAGCTGGGACTCGAACCTGGGAACTGCAGATTACGAGCCTGGCGCGCTACCGACTGAGCCACCCCCGCCCCTTATCTGAATGCAATATAGCTGGGGCACCAAATGTTAAAATATTTGAAGGTGATACGCTACTTCTTCAGCTGTCTTAGTTTTCAAAGGTCCTAACTGGACAAACTTCGTTAAATGGTCTTGATACACCATTATGAACTTATTTTCGCCATCCCTGTGTGACTGCAGATCTATCAGACCAATTTGACATCTTGAGTTTAACTTCGAACTGACCATTGGTTTCACAATACCTTTTTTAGGTGCACTATGTTTCATTTGACATTGTTTACATAAATTTAAATACATTACAACTTCATATGTAATATTTTTGTATTTAACTTGCAATTCTTTAAGCATATGTGTTCTTCCCCCATGGCCTATTCTGATGCGAGTTTCGGATAGTATACTGAACAATTCATCATTGGTAACATAATACTGTATATTCGTTTCTCCTGGTTTTAATGGCACATTAACTTCTCTTCATCATTAATTTTTAAAATGTCAAAACGTTTTAATCGTCTGTAATCCAAAGGTGTAGTGCACTTAGTTTTAGCAGAAATCACTTCAGAAAGTATTTTAGAGTACCACTTTTCTTGAGAAAAATAAAAAACAATTATCTTCTCGTTTCAGACAGACAGACCTCGCGACAGAACAAAGGATTTGGCTCCTCTCTGGCTGTGTCTTCTCGGCTTCTCGTTTCGACCCCCCACCAGAGCTTATCTGTGCTTGTCGACATACACCGGCGATGGTCCGAATGTGTAAGAATATAACCTAATATTCGGTCTTTCACCGACGTTTTTGGTATGTGTCGACATTCACCGGAGAATATCGACATTCTTTCATTTCGGTACATTGCGTGTACTCCACTCGCCATCAGTGTTTCCATTTTTATAAACCGCTTAGAAGGCATCTGAGGATTGTGGGACCTCAGCAGAAAAACAACACAAGTATCCATGCCTTATCCGGGCTCAAACCCAGGTCCCTTCGATTATTAGCCAGGCACGCTAACCACTCGGCCACGAGACGACTAATATTTCATACGATAGCATAAAAATAATCAGAGTTTTGAAAAAAAAAATTCATCTGTTTTTGCAAAAACACCACAAAAATATATATATTGAAAGAAATCGGAAAAGACCGAGTATTTACCTTTAATATGTTAACCTTGCTTTGCAGCCCTAGATGCGATTCCAGGAGGATTCCCCTGTATAATATTGACTGACTGTCGGTTCATGAGGGCGGCATAAAAAAAAACCTAAAATCACCTCCTCCTTGGGGTTATATCCAACTCTGCCTACAGAGCTAACAGCTAGTTTTTTTTTTCCCTATTTCACATTTCATGGGTTCTCCCGTCTCCTGCATTACTCGCAACTCGCCCATCTCTCATGTGCCATGAATAATCATTAACTGAAAGCCATCGTCATTATGTCTGTCATCTGCTACTGAGTCTACCATATATTAAAATCACCTTGTCATTCAAGATTAAAGGAAACCGCCATCGACAACCAAGTAAGGAAGTCTGTGGAAACCTTCTGGCAACGATCAGTATCCCAGAAACAACTTCGTGTCATGAAACAATCTACTAAGTCCATTCTTCATGTATCCACCCTTCTCTGCATGTTTAAATAATTTCGGAGTAATTGTAAAAAATCTCGGATTTGAAAACCGTAAAAATTAACTGCTCAGTTCCTTCATTTTCAACCAAATTGTGGCTGCCGTATTTGTTCTTCTGTAGTGTTTATCGCTACCCTCCGATTATTTTTGTTTCTTCGCAGCTGCTTTATGGACATCACGTTTCCATATCCCATAACTTTATTTACTAAGAGGGTTCTTCTGAATGCTACTGAGAGACAATCTCTGGGACACAATTTGTTGTAGAAAGGAAACTTATATGCATACGATTTACAAAGATTAAAAAAAGATATAATGACGTATTAATAAGCAAAAATTAATGTTTTCGTAAGCCGGAAATTGTGTTAAGTCAAGCGACCAATTTTGATTAGCACACCAATGTCCTGGCAGCCCAATCCGCCCTGGCCGGGATGAATTGATTTTGGCTTCTCGACATCGACTTGCGATAGGGACCAACTTCGACTGGGACTAAGACGGGACCGCTGATGAAGCTGCTCACCATTATCGTGGGAGGCACGCGGAGTTCGAAGTATCGCCTCATTCAACAAAAGGATTAAAAATACGTTATTTTGATTAAAAGTCCATAAATGAACATCTTAATCAATGATGAATTGACAACATGCCTTTGGGTCGCATTGAAGAGCGTAGAACAGCATGAAGCGCGATGTGATGTTTTCGTATAAAGGTTGAATTTTAATAAAAATGTTATAAAGCAATGAATGCACCATAAATAACTAATCGAACAAGTAGGTTCATTACATGATTCATGGGAAATTAAGGATCAAAAAGCTATTTACCTAGTGCAAGCAGCTGCTTGAGGGAGCATTAATTTATAGATATTAATATTATAGAGCTGTTTTTCTAAATCTACTTGTATAATTAATCGTACAATATGCTATAACGATTTTTTTCCTGAAGGAACAAATACGAGAGCTATTAGGTTGAACACGATATCGCTATAGAACCGAGATAATCTGTCTTCTTGCCGCATTATGGTAGAGGAGTCTTACCCTCCTTATATTATTCTTTCCTCAACCTTCTCTAACTCGGCTTAACAAATGCTAATAGATGAGGCTATTTGCTTACTGTAATCTCAACCAGATAATCCCCCAACCTTGTAACTCCCTTGTAGTCCCAACCAGCACGTTTGATCGATTCAGAAAAAATTTCATAAAGTTATCAGGCATGGACTGGTATGGGGCGCTGTAACGTCGCAGGCCCCTGGGACCTCATAGGCACAGGATTTGTTACATAATTATTTTACAGAAATTCCCCAGAATTTAGGAAAACCTATTTAAAACTTCACGTACCAACTCTCAAAAGAACAAGCATTGAAAACTTTAAAAAGAAACCAAATTTTTTATCGCAGCTCGGGCCCTTCTGCTACAGCCGCGTCCATGAAAAAATGAGCCAATCTGCTCCTGTTTATTATACTCTTATTATATATGGGCCGTTTTTTATTTTAGATTGGTTGGCATTCTTTCCTTTTTAGCGTTACTGCAATGCACTACAATTACTTTAGAATTGTGTGAAATACTGTCAAGTGAAAAATAAAACATTGGAGGAAATAAATGCGAGTTTTGAGGCATCGTTTCATATCATATTAATTCCTACTATTCTTTTTGGGGGAAAATTATGCTTTATTTATGCGGATATAAGATTTAACCGTCACGTAAATTGATAGCGTACTATATTTGTAAAAAGAAACTCCTTCCCTTCATGTAAATACAGTGGTGTCATCCGGTTTGTTTGCAGCGGTTCGGTCGAACTTAAATGTTGTATTAATATGTTAAAAATATTTAAAAATTTAAAAGAAATTATTGATAAACAATGAAACAAATGTACACATATATAAAGAGAACCATCATAAATAAAAAAAAGAAACTTATTAGCTGCTCTATGCAGCTTACAAGAATACTGGGTAGGAGGGTGGCGTGGTGTCAGCAGAATTTCCCAGGGGGGGGGGGGGGGCAAGAATCTTTGCAATAACACCATTGTTTTTTTTTATAATGGTAAATAATCCAGCTTTCTTATAACTTAAAAAAAACTTTTTTTTCAGGGATGCAAATAATCCTCCTCCTCTGCGGATCTCCATTGGGGTAGGAGTGTACAAATATTCAGTCTATTTGCGATTAGAAGGTAAAGATCTCTAAATTAGTCTCTCTTTAAACTTGTAAACAGTAATATAGACAATTTAGCTATTACCTTTTTTTTAAACACCGGGAAAAAAATGCCGTAAAATTTTGACCGGAAATAATTCTTGCCGATGCACTTATTTTTTGTTTTCTTTTTCAAATACAAATTACTGAATATCAGCAGCTTCTGTGTATCATTTTGCAAGGTTGAGTAGTCTCATCACTAAATATGATTCAAACCTAAACTGCAGCATTTTATGTATAAATAATACCAACACAATAGTAGCCATGCTCTTTGGAATGACAATACATACTCTGCTATTTATTGTACGCAATAACATTTTGTAGAAAATTCAACAATTTGGAGATGCTATAAATTTTCATTCCTTTTAATGTAGATGAAAGTATGTAGTTACTTTTAATTATTTCACCTACAGGCTTTAAAATGAAATAAATATTTCGAAAGCACAATAATGGCAGTATGTTTTAATTTCTTCAAATTAATGTATAGGAATAATCTGTATAAATAACTACATTTTTACATAATTTTTAACATCACGTAATCAATCTTCCACTATTAACATCTGTATTATTTACGAAGAAATGAGCAAATATCCTGCTTTTCATCTTTAATTAATAAAAAATATATAGTGTATAAATATATTATTCTCCTTCCCTATCAATTTTAGGCCCAATTGGACTATTTTCTTGATTAATACACTCCCCATCATGTAATTCTCTGTGGCTTTTAAAATCAGTATTGATTAATACTTGCTGGCACGTCGCGCAGACCATTAGCTGAACATTGGGATCTGTAATATTCCACAAATTCTTTTTTGGCACTGCTCCACAGTTCTTTGCATCTCTCCTTAAAAGGTTATTGTGGACGGCAAGGAGTTCCTGCTGTTTGCCAATATCTGGTAACAATACCACAAGTTCTGGTAGAATTTGAAAAAAATCATCTTTTCCCAAGACATCCAGGCACTTACTATGATACTCTATGGCTGAAATGGTATTCTGCCTGAATTTTCCTGATAGAGATTTAAAGGCATCAAAAGACGTTTGGTCACCTTTTACTAACTGATAGATTCGTTGAATAAGTTCTTCATTGCGCTGACGAAAATATGGAGGTTGCTGGTAATTATGAACTGGCATTCTGCTTGGAGAAAACTCACTGTCACACGATTTAATAATTCTTATATGGTCATCACTTGTGGATGACGTTAATTGTCTAGCAACGGAACTTAATGATATGTTTAGAGTAGCTGATGATCGCACACCAGACGTTTTTGTTGAGAATCCTGGTGGAGGTACAGCAGAATTTGGGGCATTGCTATTATTAAATCCTGGAGGAAGTTTTACAGTTGTATGCGGACTAGGAAGAGGTGGAAAGTCATCAACAGCAAGATTCATTGTTTGCTTGCTAAGTGTTTCCGTTACATCTGATTTTTCTGCTGGAGTTATGCATAGTGAATTATCAGCAGATACTGAGCTTTCTTTTAAAGGATCTTCATTTTCTTGATTTTCTATCGACACCCTCTCAGTCTCGCCATTAGTAAGTATTGATGGTTCTTTTTTCTTTTTTTTATCTGGTTCTTGATTAAGTGGTTTGTTTTCTTGATCTACTACAACTGGCTTCTGTTTTTTCTTTTTTGATTTGCATTTAACTGATATATGCTGACCAAAGAGCATACTATTTTGGCCAGAAATTGTAGTTGTGGACACTGGTATGATGACAGATGATTCTGTACAAGTATTTGAAGAAAATTCTTTCATTTTACCTTTATCTGCTAACTTAGGAAATTCTTCTTCAAAACTGGGAATTTTTTTCTTTTGTACCCAGTTAGTTTTGTTTATCTCAACTTTACTGTCCTGTTCATCAGAATTACTAAACTGAAAATCTGATATTCGAGATGGTTTCCTACTCTGAAAGTCAAACCCTTTTTGTACTGTATTTTGCCTGGAAGCATTACTTATTTGTGCAACAGGTACATTATGTGTTCGGGACAACTGGATTGAAACATTGGATGTTCTAGTGGGTTGTTTTTCCTCTTGACTATTAAAAGTAACATGCAGCGTTTTTCTTGTAGGGTTGACAGGTTCCTGAGAAGTTACAGTAACATAAGATGAAGAATTGTTTTGGCTAGGAATTTTGAATACAGTGGAACGTAAAGTTGGAAATTCCTCTTCTTTAATAGCATTTTGTCCTTTGCTTTGTCCAGTATGTCTACCAAAAGACTGAATAATAAAAGAATTTGAATGGTTTTCTGCTACTGAACCATTTTCAGGTAAACTGCAGTCATTTTGAATTCCTCCTGAAAGATGAGGGAACTCCTGTACAGACTGAGTGTTAAAAGTTGGATTACCAGAATTCTGTGACTGACCACTATCCATGGTATCATATCCTGATGAATTATTAGTTTCCCTGAAAATAAGATAGAACTATGTAAAAAAAGAAGGCAACTTTACAGATTTTTCTAACATTTTATATTAAATTAAAATTTATTACTATAGTATAACTAGGTTGGGTTAAACCCTTAGTGGCACTTTTCTTTTACACAATAAGCTAAATAACAATTATTATAATTATTTTATTATAAAGATCCGAAAGTTCATGGTGAGTTTTAAATTTAGTTAAAACAATCTATGAATACATAGGAACAAATCAAAAATTCGAAAAGAACTTTTTAAAGGAAATAAAAGATAAAATTGTATTTGGATTTCGCAAAATCTAAGGGTTATATTTTCCATCTATATATCATTGCCTTTGAATATTTTTCTTTTCAATTTGCAACAAAGTTCTAAATGTACAGCATTTCGTTTACACAATTTTCAGATTCTTCAATTTTGTGGTATGCTTTTGAATTTCAATTCCCATGATAAAATACACATTGTTGAAACAGTAGTCCCTCGTTATTTATGGGAATTTTTTGTAGCACAGTAAAGAGCAGGTTAAGGATAGCAAGGGTTATAAATCTAACAAAATTGTGGAAAATTTATTTTGACCAGCTGCCAAAGACATGGTAAAATGTTTTAGGTGAAAAAGCTGCCATGTAACTTAGATGTAATTTCATTGTCAAACAATACTTATGTGTCAAAATGGGCAACATTCATACATAACTACCTTTATATACCGAGGTCATTACTAGCATTGAAATTTATCTCCACGAAACTCCCCACACTGCCTTCAGTCAGTAGTGGACACCGATGGGCTTGGAAAGGCAGCTCTAGCTAGATGGGATATTAATCCATGTCCCCATGTGAGGAAAGACATACCCTGTGCATATTAAAAGAACACTCTGGGTAACCTTGACAGGAAGCTACCATCTGTCACCTAACAGTTGTTGAGTGGGTCCCGTCACCCCCAAATCTTATGAGCTCTTGTGACCTGGCCATTTTGCCCATTGTGTGCTAAAACAACCCAACCCAATATATTGAGGTCAGATGCCTATCTTGCGGAAAAGTGTTAACATGGCTGTTTGAATTGCAAGGTTGTTTCATAAAATTTGGCTATGCAGTTTGGCCTGGCTTGCAATAGTTTATACTTAACTAAATTGGGTGAGAAACTCATTTGCTACAATTACTTTCCTAAATATATGATTGTGAAAGGAAAATGAAAAGCTCATTGATTTGGCTTATGTAGAGGATTGCAATTAGAATTCAGCAGCTACAAACCTAAAAATTTTTGATTAAGGAGAAGGGGTGAATATCCCACACTTTCTGACAAAGCAATGAAATTACTAATTCCATTTATCCATAACTTATCAATGTCAAACTGGATTTTCCATTATGATGGAAATTAAAAAAAAATAAACAAAGCTCAATCTTGAACTAGCCCTTTGTTTGAAATTAATGAATACTTAACTAAATATTACAATATTATCATTGAATACCCAAGACCATTCATTACATTGATTTTTCCCCCTTCATAATGTAGCATGATAAATGCAAGAAAATAGACCATTTTTCAGCATTACCTATTTTATTCATATAACTCATTCGAATTTTTTTTTTAGCAAAATGATACTTTGCAAGTTCATATTTACCTAGTAATAAATAAAAAAAAAAAGTTATTTGGTGGTGCATGAAAAGAGAAATTTGGGGACTTCTGTTATAGAGAATTAAATTTAAATTTTTCCAACATAAAAAATTTAATTATTAAGTCTTTGGTCAAATTTACCTTCATATTTAAAAAGTGGTATAATTTTATACTCTATTAGATGACCTTGCAGATATTTATGGCTTTGCAGAAACTTGCTTAATTCAAAAATTTATAACTTGGTAGCCCATGATTGTCCCATGTTTTTCCTTAGATATTGTTGGTTACTATGTTTCAGCACAATTTTTGTTTTCAAAAAATTTTAAGCAGTTAAGAAAGAACATGAAAACAAAGCCAATTTCATCACTGTGCTTAATTAGAATAAGAGATATTGCTTTTCAAACAAAAGGTGAATTCAGAAATTAAGTTTTGCAGAAGCTTGCCAAATTCAAAAATTTGTAACTCAGGAAACCATGAGCATTCGAAAATAAAATTTTCCTGAGATGATTTTTAATTATTTAAGCACAATTTTTTTTTTAAATTATAGGGAATTGTTTTGAGATATACGAGGTTAGATTTTAAGGTCAATGATCTTAAAATATTGAAATATTAGACAATTTAAGTCAAACATATTATTCTAATATTATTCAAAAAGTGTTTTTTTTTTAAATATTTCAATCATTTACAAACACAAATAATGTGAAAAATTATCTCTGAAGCATTATGCTAAAAATATTTCAATCATTTGCAAACACAAATAATGTGAAAAATTACCCCTGAAATATTACATTAAAAATATTTCAATTACTTGCAAACACTAATAATGTGAAAAATGACCTGTGAAATATTATGTTATTGATTGAAAGCAAGCATTGTATATGTTTGAATGGTACTTTCAATCATGTTCCTTCAATGATCAGTCACAACTATGTTATACAGGCTAAATCACCATTCTGCATAAGCACCATTTATTGGTGTTTATATCGATAAGCTGGGAAAAAATGGTTTGAACCCACATCTCCTAAACATGCCAGTTATGCTAACCACTACACCATCAAAGGCTAATGTTTTTCTTCAGCTGATGTGACAAACTTTCCCACATTTTTGACTCACACAGTGGTGCCATCTATTGAGAAATGGACAACTGTATTGTCACATAGGATGGAGGGTAATGTAATATATGTCACTCACACTCATGGCATTAATGCCATATGAATTCACACCAGCTGAAGAAAAAACAGCCATTGATGATGTAGTGGTTAGCATAACTGGCATGTTTCCAGGAAACAGGAGTTGGAATACCGGTCATGACAAACCAATTCTTTTCTGCTTATTATTCTACGAGTTCCATGTCTATAGGATAACTAATTCTTTACTACTGAAATAGATTTAATGTTATGAGTATGAGTGACATATATTACCCTCCATCCTATGTGAGAACACAGTTGTTGTTTCCCAACAAATAGTGCCACTGTGCAAAACAAATAAAAATGTGGGAAAGTTTATGTCACATCACCTGAAGAAAAAGGTTAAGTCATTGATGGTGTAGTGGTTAACATAACTGGCATGTTTCCCAGAGACATGGGTTAGTTAAAAACCAATTTTTTTCAGCTTATTATTCCATAAGAAATATACTTTTTTTCCTTGCTTCCAGTAATATATTGGTTACACTGATTTCTGATTTCTTTATAACACTTGTTAGTTAGGTTACTTTCTGCATGTTTGGTTAGTTTTCTAAACTTTTATCAGAAGCATCATTTTTAATGAAGCTTGTTTTTGATCTCAACAGTTCCTTAAAGTGCTCCTACTCTGGCCCAAATAGCCCTTTAGAATTGTGGCGAGTTAAGTCTGATTTTAGCAAATCTAACTTTTCCTACAATAAATATGTAAAAGGCTATTTGGATTCCTCCAGATTGTTCATGGTGTTCAACACATTATTACACATTTTTGCAAAAAATTTTTTGAACTCGAATTGTGATGGAAAGATCCATCTTCAAATGTTTCATTCTGATGGAAAGCTTTTATGTCAATCATTAAAATTTAATGTTTTAATATTATTTGTTATAGTCATGGTGTCCTGAAGTTATATATATTTTTTAATATTGTGTTTATAGTATGGGATAAAGAGGTATATACGAAAAACTCATATTTCAGTTTCTCTGCACTATTATGTTTTGCTGGAGTTGGTTGAGCAGTAGAATTAAGTTCAAATTCATAATTAAGTAAATATTCATTTATGATTCTTATTTAATATTTCTGATGGTAACCAATATATTGCTCAATATTATACACACTTGAAAACTCTAAATGCAAATATAGATTAGGCAAAATATTGGTTAATGCAAAACTAAAGTTTAGTCCATTCCTACGACAATACTTTAAACATGCAAAAATATTCTTTCAAAAGAAAAGGATAATATGAAAAAATCCATTAACAGGAAAATTTCTACAGTCTGACAAATAGAATTCTATTCAAACTTCTTCAAAAAACATGAAATTTATTGAGGATCAACAGACGTAAACTCAATCACTGTCTGATAAATTTTGAAAAGCCTCAAATTTCTTGCTTGGTATTTAGCAGCAGTTGTAAATATACTAGAATGTTTTACACTTGACACCTGTGAAGCAGGTTAATTTATTTTGTCTGCCAATTATGACAGTAGTCTCCTGTGCTCCGTTCAGATTTTCAACCTCGTTAATCCTTGATTGGGAATAACATTCATAATGAAGGTTGAATGAGTTCAGATTCAAGCTTTTTAATTAATAAAGAAAGGTCTCATTCAATCTTAGTGTAGATATGGCATAGGCTATGAATAGCATTTATTAGGAGTCAACAATGCATTCATCAATATGCTGTGAACGAAGAAGAGCTGTTTTACCTCTGAGTGACACTCCCTGCCACCCAGGAAACACAAAACCAATGACAAGGCCACAAGGAACCCAACAGCACCTCCTATAACAAGGCCAAACAACTATGTCACAGAAAGTTAGTAATGTTATGCTAGTTAGATCCAAGAGTTGTTCATGCTGAGCCAATGTGCATAAGTAGTTTTCAGTTAGCATTTGAGCAGGCAGGAGTAGAGACTAACGCTAGCAATTTATTCAGGCTATGCATTTGTGCAGTTCATGTTTTATAAATGTTGAATAATAATGCAAATGTTGCATCCCATTCTGCGGTGGAAATTATAGGAATGGGCCAAAAGTTTCTGTTTGAATATCCAGACGATGAAGATTTGTGAAGTCGATGGCAGACTGTAATAATAAGAAAATATTTCATACCAACTAAAAGTTTGAAAGTAAGTTAACCTTAATGATTGCAGTTTGAATCTACGATAAATAAATTTAAATTCTGATTATGTTCACATTGTTTTTCTGCTAAGGTCCCGCCATCCTCAGACTTTCTATGGCATATAAACTGACAGGCTCCTGTCAGACCTCTGAGGGAAGCAGCTGCTTCAGGGGATATTTATTATTTTAAGTTTTACATGCAAGTTTACAAATGAGAAATCACAGATATGTATATATTACATTGCAAGTTGTAGTTAAACTTCAGTTCAAAAATTTTGGTACTATTTGTCAGTTATAGGAATATGCAAAGTGATATTTAATGTTTTTTTTTTGTTTTTAATATTTAATGAACAATGAAAAAAATTTACTTTAGAACTTTCTGGCCAAATAACTAAAGAAAGGAATTGTGGCATATTGAATTGTGAATATGCCAAATTAATTAGCATTTAATTCTGGATTTTCTGAAAATATTTTACAAAAAAAAAAACTATCATTTTTATTTTAATTGCACATTTTTAGAGTCATGTAGTAAAAAATGCATCTGGCAGTACAAATAAAATTTATTTAAAAAATAAAACAATAGACAGAAGGGGGTCAAAATCTTTTCAAAACCTTCAATATAAACTTAAAAACTTGTAATTTAAAAAAAATTTAACTTTGCCAGGGGGAAAGGGGATTAAAATCACTTGCCAAAATTGCCATCCCCACATCATAATTGATTTCTATGTCAAGAAAGTTCTTTTTGCTTCCATATCAAAAACCTCATTCATTTTAAGGAAATGATACAAAATCAAAGTTTTTTACTCAAAAAGGAAGAAATAATAAAAGAAAAATTAACATATAATATAATGTAATGTTAAATATCCACAGCAACAAGTTGTAAGCCAGCCATCCAATGTAGCATAACTCCAAAAAAATCAATAATTTGCAGAAATAAAGTAAATCTACAGATTATAAAAAAAAGGAAATAGAATACTAACTTTAGGTAGTGGGTTTCCAATATGTTGGAGAAAGTATTTGGACTTAAATCATCGATGTAAACAACTTCTATACAGATTTAGCAGATGGCTCTTCCCACTTACACACGTGTGAGCAATTAGAACACCTGAGACTTCCTGTGATGTGATCCTTAAGTGCAGCCAGTCTTTAAGAACCCTGGCTATGAAGACCTTTTTTTTTATAGTTTCGATTTGAAAACCAGGAAGACACAGAATGTTGGATAAATTATATAAATGTAAAAATAATTCTAGGAATTCTGAAATAGGTTTAAAGCAAAAATGAATGTAAAACGGAAAAAACAAAAAAGTATGTACTTTGCAATTACTTCCAAAATCTTTCATTTTCAAAAACAGCAGTTTTTTTTTTCGTTTTAAACTAATTTAAACACTATTAGCTCCGTAACATGAAATCTTGATTTGCAAATGTATACCTTTACAGAATTTTACATATCCACACCTTTGTATGCGGGCTTAGACAGCCTGGTGCCGAGGTTTTCCTCGCCGATACAACTCAGTGTGCCAGGAATTCCGTTCTTTTCGTCACTACTGGCACTAGTTCCAGACAGTCCTTTCTAAGTTGCTAGTCATTCCTGTTTCTATATGCAGATTAAAATACTAAACATTGATTCGTCCAAGGGAGCAAAACTTTTACTCACTTTAAATTAAAATATACAATCAAATAACAAAGTACTTTTCTATGCTTTTCATTTACTCAAAATACCTTCAGGAAAGAGATAAAATTATACACTGCTATGAAGTTTTTTCATTTTTTTATAAAAGTTCGCCCACCTGTGAAGCTGCTGTCACTGCTGCTGGGCCAGTCCATTTGGTGTTCGAGGTGGATCCAAGTTTCTTATTGTTGAATCTGCATTCGCTATTCATCACCATTATGGTCGTTTTTTCTTCTTTATCAATCAATAATCACCATCCTCATCATCATCCTCAAGCAGCCATGGGCTACGGAGGTCCAACCAGACCGTGCAATTTAGTTCTCCAAGCAAGTCTATCCTGAGCTACTTCTACTGCATCTGGCCACTGCACACCAATTCTAACAAGGTCCTGTTTGACATTGCCTGCCCACCGCATCCTAGGTCTCCCCTTCTTTCTGAGGCCTTTAGATACACTGTTAACCCTATTCGTCAATCTATAATTATTCATACGGGCAACATGGCCAACCAGCGGAGTCTCTCTCTGCACAATATGCTGCTTAAAGGAGGTTGCAAACTCCTTTGCCTAACCTCATCATTAGTTACAAAGTTGAACCACCTAATGCCCAAGATACATCTGGAATCAAAAGCATCTAGTTTCCTGTTATCTTGTTTACAAAGTGCCCAAGTTTCACTACCATAATTAACCCTAGAAAGAACCAAACTATTATACAGCCTAATTTTAGTCTTTAGGTGTATACGCCTATTTCTCCACTCTCTCCATAGATTTTTAAAAGACGCAGCAGCAATCCCTTTTCGCCTGTTAATCTCATGCTGCACATCACCATTATCTGTTACATAGTCCCAAGATAATTAAACTGTGACACCTGCTCAAGACTGCAACCATTCAGATTAACTGAATCACAGCCTGCCTGACCAATTTTCATCACTTTAGTTTTCTCTCTGTTTATAACCAAACCTACTCTACTACCAGTCTCATCAACAGCTCGAATGAAAGAGTTCATCTCATCAACATCATTTGCCAAAAGGGCTAAATCATCAGCATAATCTAAATCAGAAATTTTCGTATCTCTAGTCCATTTAAGGCCAAAATCTTTCCCTTGAAGTGAATTTCTCATAACAATCAATAACCAAACTAAAGAGAAAAGGAGACAAAATGCACCCTTGTCGAACACCAGAAGTAATGCTAAACCAATTGCTACAAGCCTTACCAACTCTCACATACGACTCAATGTTATTATAGAGGGCTTTCATTATGTTAACTAACTTGTCAGGTATACCATAAGATCTCGCAATCAACCACAAATTATGACGATCAACAGAGTCGAAAGCCTTTTTGAAATCAACAAAGCTAGCAACCAAAGGTTTCTGAAACTCTAAACATTTCTCAAGAATCTTCCTAAGTGAAAATATCTGATCCGTACATCCCCTACCACTTCTGAATCCACATTGCTCAGCACGCAATTGACTGTCAACCAGATTCTTAATTCTGGTAAGCACAATCATGGAAAGAACTTTACCTGGAACAGAGAGTAGGCTGATACCCCTCATAAGAACTGCGATCACCTTTTTTGAAAATAGGGATAACAATAGCTCTGGCAAAATCCTTAGGAACCATGCCTTTATCATAAAAGATATTCAAAATTTCAGTCATCCAAGTGGTAACTGAAACATTCCCAGCTCTAAGCATTTCTGTGGTAATTTCATCTACCCCTGGGGATTTATGTAGTTTAAGTTTAGAAACAGCCAAAATAACTTCAGATTGTGTTACAGGGCCAACATTAAAGCCACCAATGCATCTATCATCATTACAAACAATGGGAGTAAAACTAACCACATTGTTTAGAACGTCACTGAAATGCTCAGTCCACCTAGCCATGACAGAATCCTCACCTTTGATAACCTTACCTTGTTTATCCTTCAATCCTTGTATGCCTGTCTGTTTTCTACCACATAAAACATTAACTATCTGGTACAGCTCTCTGCTGTTGTGCTGCCTAAATGCTTCCTCAGCTTTGTCAGCCAAGCCATCAAGCCAAAGATTCTTATCAGTAGCTAACTGATCCTTTTTACGCTTATTAAGCTCTCTGTAATCCTTTCTATTAGGATTAGTAGCGTACTGATTAAGGACATTCCTGCAGTTCCTTCTTTCTGAAATAAGCTCAAGTGTCGCATCACTTAAATAATTCTGCCTCCTCTGCTCCTTTTTTCCTAAAAGAGTACTGTTAGTGTCCAAAAAAGTCTTCAAAATTATCCCATTCTTCCTCAACTTCAGTTGTAAGCAAACCATGACTGTCATAATGACTAAGTAACCTATCATGGTAAGTTTTGGCTATAACTGGGTCTTTCAGAGCTTCAGTATTAAAAGTAAATTTTTTAACCCTAGCACAACAGTTTTTAAGTTTAAGTTGCAAGACACTTTTAACAAGGTAATGGCCAGATCCAATTTCAGCTCCCCTATATGACCTGATATTCTTAACAGAACTAGCCCATTTGCTGTTAATTAATACATAATCAATCATATTCTTATGCAGCCCATCGGATGAAACCCATGTGTACTTATGTATGTTGCGGTGTTTGTAATAAGTGTTAGTTATTCTGAATCCATTGAATTTACTTACCTGTAGGAGATGTTGCCCATTGCAGCTACCAATACCAAAAGGGCCTATTACTCCTCCCCAAAGGTCAGAGTCAGTACCAACTTTGGCATTGAAGTCACCAAGAACAAGGGTAATATCTCCTTTCTTGACAAAATTAAAAATATCCTGAAGTTGTCCATAAAACCTATGCTTCTCTTCGACATCCTCAGTGGGGGCATAACAGCAGATAACATTCGTCTTTAACACTTGTCTGAAATTTTGCTGTAAGAAACCTTTCATTAATGCACTCATATCCTAGAAGAGCATCACTAGTGTGTCTGCTGAGAAGCAGACCCATGCCTTGGTGATGCTTATTGTCGTCCCTCACTGAAAAGAGAAATTTAAGATTTTTTTTAAGAATCTGACCTTTATCTGTCCATCTGGTCTCTTGTAAGCCAAGAATATCTAAATTATAATGGTGGAATTCTTGTGTGAGGACATCAAGAGAAAAAGCTCTGTGCAGCATCCTCACATTCCAACTACCTATGGAGAGAAAATGGTTAGTGGGTTGTTTAAAGAAACTATGTTTATTGAGAGAGGGAATGCCGACAATATCAAACAGCCCCTTAATCGCAGACATGGGGCAAAGACCCGTTCCCCCACCACTAAAGACTGAAGCCATCTGCACTGGAAGACTGGAGACGGCATCGTCAAATTCTACATTGGAGGAATCCAATGTAGAATTTGATGATGCCAATAGAAGCAAAGAGTTCAGGTGCCTGCGATGGCCTCTGCTCAGGATTATCCACCAGCTGATAAACATATCCTGTGAATCTATTCACTTGGGGCTGTCAACCCACAAACAAACAGAAAACACAGTAGAAGATTTTGCCTCCACAGAAGCCCACCAGTGCAGCAAAATCAGGATCCATAATCAAGCTCAGAGACATATATCTGTCCAGTCCAGTGGGTTTATATGGTCCGCACCAGGACCCTGTGTGGTTGAACACTCCTCAGCAGGGAAGAAAAAAAAATAAAGTAGCCATAGTTGTCCAGATCATTAGGCCACACTAATCTGGCAGTCCTCCCCTTCCGTTCACTTCCACAAGAGAGTATCTCTTTTGAAAGGTACTAATGGTCTGCACCACGAGAAGGCTGGGTCAGACATTAGGTGCTAGGCCTGGCCGGTTCTATGCATCATCACAGGGGATTGGTGCATAGCTCTCCTTCCAGTGACTACCTAGCTACCATTTACATACCTCTCCATAGTAGGGGCAGTATTATAATTTCATTGTTCATGCATTTTTCTTTATTCTGTAAATCATTAATTGTTTGTGTATATCCAATTGATAAATTGTAGTTGGTGTTGCTATGATAACAGAGTAATAAAATTAAATATACCCCAAGTATTCCATATTTAGCATGGTTGAAAAAAGAAATAAACAAGGCTATTATGCTACATATTAGAAGAGTAGTAACAAGACTGAATCGAACCCTGATTCAAGAAATTAAGGCAGATCAGAACAAAGTGAAACTAGTTGGAGGAATATATGTCCCAGGAAATGAAACAGACACTGGAAACATTATACTATACATAGGAAAAACTAAAAGGATCATTGAAGTCAGAATGAAGAAGCACAAACAAGATAATAAATATAATAAATAAAATGTGGCACTATCAAGGAAAACATTTAAAGGGGACTTTCACCCAAATTTTGAAAATGTTAAAATCATAGCAACACCAACTACAATTTATCAATTGGATATAATTGAACAATTAATGATTTACAAGAATAAAGAAAAATGTATCAACGATGAAATTGTAATACCATGGAGAGTATTGATAGATAAAGAAGTAAAAACAACCAGAAGGATGACAAATAATAAATGCAGATTCAACAATAAGAAACTTGGATCTACCTCAACAATGAATGGACTGGCCTAGCAGTGACAGCAACTTCACAAAGAGGTGAACTTCTATAAAAAAGAAAAAACTTCACAGCACTTTGTATAATTTTACCTCTCTCCTGGAGATGTTTTTGAGTAAATGAAACGTGTAGAGAAGAAGTCTGTTATTTGTATGTATATTTTAATTTAAAGTGAGTAAAAGTTTTGCTCCCTTGGACGAGTCAGTGTTTTAATCTGCATATAGAAACAGGATACATAAAATTCTGTACAGGTATACATTTACAAATCAAAGTTTCACGTTATGGAACTAATAGTGTTTAAATTAGTTTAAAATTGAAGTACGAACTCTACGTAAAGAATACAGAATCTGATTTTTTTTGTTAATTTTCACGAGTTTTTTCATAACTTTAAGGAAAAATTTGCTGGTAATAATTCATATCAAACTTTTGAGCTTAAATCAGAAGGTTGCTTCAGCAAACAGTGATGTTAAAAAACAAATTAACAATACCGTATAATGCTTCTTAGAAAGGCAATGCTTTGCTTTTCTAAGAATGCTGGTGGCTTTAACAAATTATTTACATTCTAGTTTAATAAAACATGCATCAAATGAAAAAAGGAAATATCATTTTTCAAAAATGATTTATGTAATTTTAAGATGTATATAAGAAAATTTTCAAACGGCAATTTCTATTTTTTTAAATCAAAGTTTTAAGTGTTGTACCAAAAAACTTGGTCATCTTCGGCCTCTCATTTCAGATTCTGTCAATGATCATCAAGGAACTTGGAAAGGTTAACTAAAGTTAAGCCAGGAAATTTAATTAAAGAAATTATATCCAGATAATTATCAACAGTTTGCTATTGTATATCTTCAATGCTACTTTAACCACAGATATCTTTATTATCCTGTGAGATTGCAATTGCTTTATAATTTGTAGAATTTGCATGCTATCCAGAAATTTTCTTTTTTGTTATTTAAAACCCTTTCAGGGTTAAGGATGTGTATAGACATTTTTTGCACAACATATAAAATTTATTTTTTGTTTTAAAAATTGCAGTTTGAAATTTTTCTTACATATATCTTTTAAAAATACATAATTCAAGTTTGAAAAATAATATTTTCTTTTTTCATTTAATGCATATTTTATTAAACTACAATATAAATAATCTGATAAAGCGATCTGATTGCCATATTTTAGAACACTGCACAGTATTGCAGATTTGTTTAATGTTACTCTGCATTGAAGCAATCACCTGATTTAAGCTCGTAAGTTTGATTTGAATTATTATAAACATATTTTTCTTTAAATTTTTGAAAATCTCCTAAAAATTAAAAAAAATTCTATTTTTAATAAAGAAAAATTTTGGATGCATTTATGAAATATGTAACTTTTTTTGGTATACCATTGTAAAAAGTGCTTTTAAAATTAATATGTTATGACAATGTTAATATTTTTTATTTCAACAAAATTCAGAATTAAATTCTCTTTAATTTGGTAAATAACATGATCTATTTCTGTTGATTAGTTATTTATTTAAAATATTCTAAAGTTGATTTGTTTATTGGACTTTGCAAAAAGACTGGACTTTTCTCAAAGTATGATATGGAAAAAAAATAATAAATTACAAAATGGGAGAAGTGTTTACTTTAAACAATAATTTTTTTTTTCTTATTCAGAAATAGCCTTTCTATTCATGTGTATTATAATCATTTATTAGTTTTTTTTTAAACTCTAATAAATGATTATAATGATTAATATATAATGATAATTATAATGATTAATTTTATAAGAGATTTAAACACAGCTGAGTTAAATTAAAAACTTAATCACTATCCAAGCTGTTTTATTATTATTTTAGTAGATGAAAATAGCATTTGATTGGTGAATACAGGATAGTAGGGATGTTAGTCACTTCTTGTAGAAATATATGAAATAAGTCCTTTCATGTTACACGGATCACACAATGGTGTTCAGACCACAGTAATTTGACATGTTTTGACTGTTAACATCTTCAGAAGTTGGGTAAACAATTCTACTTCGGAGACTGTATGAATGTGAATTGTTGTTGTGTGGCTGTGCCATACAGTTTGCAGCGGGTGGTGCTGTTGAGGTTTCGTGGTCCTACCCATGTGCCTCAGGTAGGGGTGGGGTGTAGATGCTTTAGCAGTGCTGCGCTGATCCAGGAGCAGGTAAATTTCTTCGTTGCAGCATGCTTCTCTATTTTGGCATATCACCAGTTGTTCAGTGAGATCAATTGAAATTTAGTAAGTGGGGCACAAATAATTTTGGTGAGGTCAAATTGTGGGGTCATTCTGGTATTAACCACTCTTGCCAATGAAGTGGTTTGTTTTTTTCACTGTACATCCCTTTCATGTTCTTTTATACTAGTTCGGCAGGTTCTTTTCATTTTGCCATAGTAAGATTTATTGTCAGTGTTTTCATGTAACAATATTTTATATACTCCTCCTGTTTTCTCATTCTGGTGCCAATTGGTTTTAAATTAATTATAGTGTTGGTGATTTTAATCGGCACTATGGAATTGTAAGGTTGCATTGCATTTTTCAATGAATTTGCCAGCCATGGGATATTTAGAATCCCTGTGGTGAAACTTTTTTTTTTTTGGATTGCTGTGCTTGTGTCGGTTGTGATATTTTTTTCCAAGTTTGTCTTGGAAATTGCCCGTATTTTCGGCAAGTTTAAATATTTTTAGCGGGTAACCTGCATTTTGAGCATCTGAGTATATTTTTCCTTATACACTAAGTAACTACCACTTTTAAGTCTCTTCAAATTTTTTGAGGAAAACTCTCTGGGTGGGATATGAACACATGACCTCCTATTAACAAGTCAGGTGCTCTGGACCACTGAGCTACCAGCCGCCGATCAAGATCTCCTCTAATTGATGATATGAACATTTCTACCTACAGTACATATTCCATTATGTTACATGTAGGCACTGTTCAGGCAATCTAGTCACAAGCAGCAGATAAATCCGGGTTGCAGCCCCAGTTGAGTGGCCATGCTTCGGGGTCTGTGGACTGGTTTAAGAGGACACAGTCCAGTGGGCTCATCGAGGCGGTCTCAGTGATATCGTGAGTTGGATGACTGTTCACTGCGGGGCTTTGGCCCGTTCACAATGGAGAGGATGAAGTTGAAGGCTCGCGACTGGGAGTGGGATCCCCGGTTGACAGGCTTATCGATGGAAAAGCCAAACTAAGAGTCCCCAGTAACTCTTTTGGCTGCCAAGATTAGGTTACTTAAATGACATGGTGGAGGATCTGAAGGTGCCTCTGTGAAACTGGGTGTCGGCTTATCAGTGTTTCTGGCGTGCCTTGCGGCCTCGATGAAGGGGCTGGCTGGGGGTCTGCTGACTGAGAGTGTGTCCCCAGTTAGGTGGGCTTATCGGCCGGCCCCTGCGAAGTCCAAGGTCGTCTTGGTGCCCCGATGGAGAGGCTTTTCTGAGGGCCTGCTGACTGGAAGGATCCCCAGTCAAGTGGGCTCCTTAATCGCCCCAGCAAAGTCTGGGGTGTCATGAAGTCGGGATGGAGTGGCCTTGTGAGGGCCTGCAGACCGGGATTGGAGTCCCCAGTCATGTGGGTTCATTTACTTGGCTGCAGCGAAGTCCGGGCTCGAGGTATTGCTGGGGAGGCCGTCGGTTGGTGTCCCGGCAGAGAGGACGAAGTTGAGGGTCATGCTGAACGGGAGTGCAGCCCTATTAAGTGTGACTTGTCAATGGGAGAGTCTGAGGACTCTCCATCATGATAGCTTCCCCCAGCAAAAAGTTAGGACATCTTATTAAATTTAGGCATCTAAATTCAAAAATTAACATCTTATCTGTATTGGCAAATGATGTGGTCTAAATCCAGTTAGTTATATTTGGTTCTATTAGGCAAAGAGCAGATTTCAAAATTCAAAAAGCCCACTCACTGCACCTCAATGATTAGTTCATCAGACAGACTTGTTTCTAAAAGTAAGGTCTCTCTCTTCTACAGGTCTTCTTCCACAGTTAGGAATGTTAAAAGAAGGCAGAATATAGAATGTTCTCTGGCTGGTAGATGTGGTTTCGTGGCAACTCCTTTAAGGTGTAGTGCAGTCTCTGTATTGCAGAACACTGGGATTGCCACACATTATTACGTGTCCATCCTTGCTCCCCCCGATAGGGGACCACCTTGACGTGGTGGGGGGCTGAATGGTGCCTCTGTGAAGTAAGGTCATGGCTCGTTGGTTCTTGGTTTGCATGAGATCTTGTAACCTCTGGTGGAGGGGTCTGTTGAGGGTCTGCAGATCGGTTTGGGTGGGCTGATCTAGTGGGCTTATTCCCTTGAGAAGTTCCGGATTGCAGTCCCAGTGGAGGGGCTGAGGGGCTGCGGACTGGGCTTAGCTAACCCAGTCCAGTGAGTTCATCAGTGCAGCCTCGGTGAAATTGTGGGTCAGAAGACTGTGGCTGGGAGCCTTCGGCCCGTGGAATTATGGAGAGGACGAAGTTGAAGGCTCGCACGACTAGGAGTAGGATCCCTGGTCGACGGACGTATCGATGGAAAAGCCAGACTAAGAGTCTCCACCCCAGGAGCCGAGTCAACTTGGTTCTATATACCATTTTTGTGGCTAACCGGAAAACAAAAATAAATTTAACCGGGAAAAAATTTAATTTAGGTTTTGACTGATGGATGAACCTTCCTTCTATAGGATTGTTCGCCATAGGTAGCCATGGATGAGCTGTGTCCTTTGGCACTGTCTTGCCCCGGTGTAAGTAGTGGTGTTCATGGCATTCTCCCTATAGATGTAGTGCAGCCTTATGTTGCAGAGCATCTGGGACTTGCCTTTATATAATGTAATGTCCATCCTCGCTGACTGCATGCATCCCATCATGTTGCATTTATTGAGGGTGAGTTGGACATTTACCCTGGTGGTTATGGTGTCTACCAACAGGACAATGCACCCTGCCATGTTGCTAAGGTGGTGCAGACTAGTTCCAGAACACAACAGCGATGTCTCCATTCTCCCTTGGCCAGTGAAATCGCCCAACCTCAATCCCATAGAGCACTTGTGGGACCATTTGGATCGATAGGTTTGGTGTGCGGACCCACAACCATGTCATCTCCAGAACCTCCATGCTCTGCTGGAGTCTGAACGGACACATGTGAATCTGGCAACCTTCCAGGGCCTCATTGCATCCGTGCCACGCCGTCTCGCTGCTGTCCTCCAGGACAAGGGTGTTTATTCCCATTATTAGACAGGTGGTCATATTATTCTGATACGACTGTCTATTCCATTATGTCACATGTAGGCGCTGTTTGGACAATCTAGCCACAAGTGGCAGATAAATGCCATATACATGGAAAGTATATCTTACAAGTATACAGTTGATTAAATATTGAATAAGCTTGAACTTTTGGTATACACTAAGTAATTACTACTTTTAAGTCGATTCAAATCAATGTCTTGAGCCAGGTAGGATACGAACTCACGACCTCCTGATAGCATACCTGTTAATAACACGACCTCCTGAAAATGTTATCAGGAGGTTGTGGGTTCATATCCCATCCGCCTCAAGAAATTTTTTCCTCTAAAAATTTGAATCGACTTAAAAGTAGTAATTACTTAGTGTATACCAAAAAATCGAGTTTATTCAATATTTAATCAACTGTATAATTGTAAGATATACTTTCCATCTATATGGCATTTATCTGCTGCTTGTGGCTCAATGACCCGAATAGCACCTATATGTGACATACTGGAATATGTACTGTAGGTAGAAATGTTCATATCATCAATTAGAGGAGATCTTCATTGGCGGTCGGTAGCTCAGTGGGCCAGAGCACCCGACATGTTATCAGGAGGTCGTGGATTTGTCTCCCACCGAGCTCAAGACAATTTTCCTCCAAAAATTTGAATTGACTTAAAAGTGGTAATTACTTAGTGTATACCAAAAAATTCGAGTTTATTCAATATTTAATATTTTTCCTTTTCCACAAAACTGTAGTGTGAGACATATCTCATATTTCTTAGGAATGAAATTTTAAGTGCACTTCTTATTTTGTGGGCTAGTGGCTGTTGGCAGGTGTATGGGATGATAATGGGTGGCACTGTAAAGGCTTATGGTAAACTGCATTTTTCAGTTTTTGCTCCTGCTGATGTAGTAGCATATCCAAATATGGTTATTGTTCGTCCTTTTCAGCGGTTACCTTAATGATTGGTTAGATGTCATTAATCTGTGCTTCCAACTCATGTAAAATTTCTGAATCTTGTCTGCAATATAATGATGATATCATCTACATTTCTTTTATAATATTTTAATTGCTGGAGTACTATGTCTGCCAGCAGTGGGGATAAGAGGGATTCCACAGCTACTCCTTGTTTTTGTCGGTAGATCTGTTTATTTATTTTCAAAAAAATTATTTTCTGTGATGAACTCTATTGCTTTGATCAGGCTGCACGTTATGGGTGAGGGACCTCCATTTTGGCATTCTAGTTTACATTGGATTATGTTTAGGACTTCTTGTACAGGGGTATTGGAGAACAGTGACATAACTTCTAGTGATGCTAGTCTATCTTGAGGATGCAAGTGAAGACATTTGAGTTGTTCCAAAGTTACACACAGAGATTTGAGGGTGAGGTTGGTAAGTTCGAAGTAATTCTTAAGGTAGGTGTAGAGCACTTTATCTAGGTTGATCGTTGGGACTTGTTTTGTGACTAGTGGTTTTAATGGTATGCCTGGTTTATGGGTTTTTGCTTTGATGAAGAGCTGGGGAACATATCAGTACATAGGCAGAAGGCATGCTTTCTGTATTGACTGCGGTAGATGTTTGTAATTTTTTATCTTTGTTATTTGTGTAATGAACTTATCTGTAGGGTCGTGATCTATACTGCTCACAAAAATTAGCGGATAATTTCATAATGAATATGAAGCGATGAAATATCCCCTAATTTTTGTGAGCAGTGTATTTTCACACAATTTAATTCTAGAAGCATTTCATCTACTTTAGGTTGAATTCATTAGTGTCCATAATGACAATTTGCTGTGACTTGTCTGCAGCTAGTATTCTAACGTTTTTTATTGTTTTTAATATTTTTTAATTTTTCTGTTTGTTCTTTTGCATTTTGCAGTTGAAAGTTGTTCTTTTTTGTATTATTATTATTATATGCTCTATATATAAATTATAGCAAGCTTTGTCTTTGAGATGACGAGGGATGGGCCTAATGACTTCTATTTTAGCTACCATGGAAATGGCAGGAGGTAACTGTTGGGAGTACACGAATTTCAGACTTTGTTGCAAAATGTTCATTTCTTCTTCTGTGAAGTTGTTTATGAAAGATTAATAATGTCCACAAGTTTTGTAGTGGGTAGGTGCTCAGTTGAGGAGTGCCTCTTTTTTTTAACCATTCAATTTTTTTCTTGTGTCTTTTCAGAATAATATTCGTATTACTTTCGATTAAATTTTGCATTAGGTTCAAGGTTTCATTGAATATTTCTGGGGTACTGTGTCGCTCAATGTTGTAATTAAGATTACGTACCTTCTTTTCCAATTTGAATAGCTTACTTCTGGTATTTCTAATGCAGAGCCGCAGCATCTTTGTTTCAGCCATTGATAAAATGTTGTTGAGATATCTTGGGAATTTATTCTTATTAATGGAAAGGAATCGAGGAGTGATATTCAAGTTCTTACAATGGAGCAAAAATTGTAGTTTACAAACTATCCGATTCAGCCTAAACGAATATCACTCCTCGTTTTATGAGTGAAAGAACTCATAAAATGTTTACCGCGTTCGTTTAGAGTGCTCATTTGTAGTGAGCTTCTAAGTGAAACAGATTTAGCATAGCTGAGTTAAATTAAATACTTAATCACTATCCAAGCTGTTTTATTATTGTTTCAGTAGATCAAAATAGCATTTTGATTGGTGAATACAGGATAGTAGGGATGTTAGTCACTTCTTGTAGAAACATATGAAGTCCTTTCCTGTTGCACGGATCACAAAATGGCCAATTAAAATGCTATTTTGATCTACTAAAACAACAATAAAACAGCTTGGACAGTGATTAAATTTTTAATTTAACTCAGCTGTGTTAAATCTGTTATACTTACAAGCTCACTACAAATGAGCATGCTAAATGAATGTGGTAAACGTTTTTTTGAGGGAAAGAAGAAGGCTAAATCATATGGTTTGCAAACTACAATTTTTGCTCCAGTGTAAGGGTAGCTAAGTAGTCACTGGAAGGAGAGCTATGCACCAATCCCGTGATGATGCATAGAACCGACCAAGCCTAGCATTTAATGTCCGACCCCGCCTTCTCGTGGTGCAGACCGTTAGTACCTTTCAAAAGAGATACTCTCTTGTGGAAGTGAACGGAAGGGGAGGGCTGCCAGATTAGTGTGGCCTACTGATCTGGACAACTATGGCTACTTTTTATTTTTTTCTACCCTGCTGAGTGGTCAACCACACAGGGACTGGGGTGCTGACCATATAAACCTACTGGACTGGACTGATCAGGACTGGCTCAGAGTTTGATTATGGATCCTGAATTTGCTGCACTGGTGGGCTTCTGTGGAAGGAAATTCTTCCGTTGTGTTTTCTGTTTGTTTGTGGGTTGACAGCCCCAAGTGAATAGATTCACAGGATATGTTTATCAGCTGGTGGATAATCCTGAGCAGAGGTCATCGCAGGCACCTGAACTCTTTGCTTCTATTGGCATCATCAAATTCTACATTGGAGGAAGTCTTCCAGTGTAGATGGCTTCAGCCTTTAGTGGTGAGGGAACGGGTCTTTGCCCCATGTCTGTAATTAGGAGGCTGTTTGATATTGTTGGCATTCCATCTCTCAATAAACATAGTTTCTTTAAACATCCCACTAACCATTTTCTCTCCATAGGTAGTTGGAATGTGAGGACTCTGCAGAGAGCTTTTTCTCTTGATGTCCTCACACAAGAATTCCACCGTTATAATTTAGATATTCTCGGCTTGCAAGAGACCAGATGGACAGATAAAGGTCAGATTTTTAAAAATAATCTTAAACTTTTCTTTTCAGGGAGGGAGACAATAAACATTACCAAGGTGTGGGTCTGCTTCTCAGCAGACATGCTACTGATGCTCTTCTAGGATATGAGTGCATTAATCAAAGGTTTCTTACAGCAAAATTTCAGACAAGTGTTAAAGACTTGAATGTTATCTGCTGTTATGTCCCCACTGAGGATGCCGATGAGGATGACAAGGATAGGTTTTACGGACAACTTCAGGATATTTTGAATTCTGTCAAGAAAGGAGATATTACCCTTGTTCTTGGTGACTTCAATGCCAAAGTTGGTACTGACTCTGACCTTTGGAGAGGAGTGATAGGCCCTTTTGGTATTGGTAGCTGCAATGGCAATGGGCAACGTCTCCTACAGGTAAGTAAACTCAACGGTTTCAGAATAACTAATACTTATTACATACACTGTCAACATACATAAGCACACATGGGTTTCACCCGATGGGCTGCATAAGAATACGATGGACGATGGATTATATATTAATTAACAGCAAATGGGCTAGTTCTGTTAGGAATACCAGGTCATATAGGGGAGCTGAAATTGGATCTGACCATTACCTTGTTAAAAGTGTCTCGCAACTTAAACTTAAAAACTGTTGTGCTAGGGTTAAAAAATTTACTTTTAATACTGAAGCTATGAAAGACCCAGTTACAGCCAAAGCTTACCATGATAGGTTACTTAGTCATTATGACAGTCATGGTATGCTTACTACTGAAGTTGAGGAAGAATGAGATCATTTTAAAGACTTTTTTTTTTACACTAACAGTACTCTTTTAGGAAAAAAGGAGCACAGGAGGCAGAATTATTTGAGTAATAAGGCACTTCAGCTTATTTCAGAAAGAAAGAACTGCAGGAATGTCCTTAATCAATACCCTACTAGTCCTAATGGCATTAGAGAGAACTTAATAAACATGTAAAAGATCAGTTAGCTGCTGATAAGAATCTTTGGCTTGATGGCTTGGCTGACAAAGTCGAGGAAGCAGTAAGACAGCACAACAGCAGAGAGCTGTACCAGATAATTAATGTTTTGTGTGGTAGAAAACAGACTGGTATACAGGAATTGAAGGATAAACAAGGTAAGGTTATAGAAGGTGAGGATTCTGTCATGGCTAAGTGGGCTGAGTTTTTCAGTGATGTTCTAAACAATGTGGTTAGTTCTACTCCCATTGTTTGCAATGATGATTAGTGGCTTTAATATTGGTGGCCCTATAACAAAATCTGAAGTTATTCTGGTTATTTCTAAACTTAAATTCATAAATCATTTTCATAAAAAAAAATGGTTGCAATCTTGAGCAGGTGTCACAATTTCATTACCTTGGGAGCTATGTAACAGATACTAGTGATGTGCGACATGAGATTAACAGACGAATAGGGATTGCTGCTGGGACTTTTAAGAATCTATGGAGAATGTGGAGAAATAGGCATATACACCTAAAGACTAAAATTAGATTGTATAATAGTTTGGTTCTTTCTAGGGTTAGTTATGGTAGTGAAACTTGGACATTTTGTAAACAAGATAACAGGAAACTAGATGCTTTTGATTCCAGATGCTTACGCAGTATCTTGGGTATTAGGTGGTTTAACTTTGTAACTAATGATGAGGTTAGGCAAAGGAGTTTGCAACCTCCTTTAACAGCATATTGTGCAGAGAGAGACTCCGTTGGTTTGGCCATGTTGCCTGTATGAATAATTATAGATTGGGGAATAGGGTTAGGAACAGTGTGCCTAAAGGCCTCAGAAGGAAGGGAAGACCTAGGATGCGGTGGGCAGACAATGTCAAACAGAACCTTGTTAGAATTGGTGTGCAGTGGCCAGATGCAATAGATGTAGCTCAGGACAGATTTGCTTGGAGAACTAAATTGCAGGTCTGGTTGGACCTCCGTAGCCCATGGCTGCTTGAGGATGATGATGATGAAGAACTTAAATATCACTCCCCAATTCCTGTCCATTAATAAGAAGAAATTCCCAAGATATCTCAACATAATCTTATCAATGGCTGAAACAAAGATGCTGCGGCTCTGCATTAGAAATACCAGAAGTGAGCTGTTCAAGTTGGAAAAGAAGGTATGTAATCTTTATTACGATATTGATGAACACAGTACCCAAGAAATATTCAATGAAACCTTGAACCTAATGCACAATTTAATCAAAAGTGATAAGAATATTATTCTAAAAAGACATGGCAAAAAAAATTTAATGATTTAAAAAGAGGCACTCTTCAACTGAACACCTACCTGCTACAAAACCTGTGGACATTATTAATCTTTCACAAACAACCTTCAGAGAAGAAGAAATGAACATTTTGCAACAAGGTCATGTACCTCCTGCCATATTCATGGTAGCTAACATAGAAGAAGTCATTAGGCCCATCCCTCACTATTTCAGACAAAGCTCGATATAACATATACAGAGCATATAATAATAATACAAAGAAGAATGACTTTCAACTGCAAAAAAAAACAGAAAAATTTAAAAATATTAAAAACAATAAAGACATTCGAATACTAGCTGCAGACAAGTCACAGCAAATTGTCATTATGGACACCAATGAATTCAACACTAAAGTAGATGAAATGCTTCTAGAATTAAATTGTGTGAAAATAGATCATGACCCTACAGATAAGTTCATCATGTGAATAGCAAAGATAAAAAATTACAAACATCTACCGCAGTCAATACAGAAAGCATGCCTTCTGCCTATGTACTGATATGTTCCCCAGCTCTTCATCAAAGCAAAAACCCATAAACCAGGCATACCATTAAAACCACTAGTCACAAAACAAGTCCCAACGATCAACCTAGATAAAGTGCTCTACACCTACCTTAAGAATTACTTCGAACTTACCAACCTCACCCTCAAATCTCTGTGTGTAACTTTGAAACAACTCAAATGTCTTCACTTGCATCCTCAAGATAGACTAGCATCACTAGATGTTATGTCACTGTTCTCCAATACCCCTGTACAAGAAGTCCTAAACATAATCCAAGGTAAACTAGAATGCCAAAATGGAGGTCCCTCACCCATAACGTGCAGCCTGATCAAAGCAATAGAGTTCGTCACATAAAATATTTTTTTTCAAAATAAATAAACAGATCTACCGACAAAAACAAGGAGTACCTGTGGGTTGTGGGTTGGGTTGTTTTACCTCTGAGCAGCACTTTTTTGCACACCATGGGCTAAATGGCCAGGTCACATGGACCCCGAAGGTTCAGAGAAGGTTGGGGAGGGGACCCACTGGAACAGGATGGTAGCCTCCCGTCAAGGCTATCCAGCGTATTCTTTAATGTGCACAGGGTATGGCTCTCCCGCACACGGGGCCACGGCTTAACGTCCCATCCGATGGACTGCGGCCTTTCCAAGCCCATCGGTGTTCCCTACTGACTGTGGGCAGGGCTGGGAATTTTGTGGAGATAAATCTCAACGCTGACTCAGCTGGGACTCGAACCTGGGAACTACAGATTACGAACCTGGTACGCTACCGACTGAGCCACCCCCGCCCCAGTACCTGTGGAATCCCTCTTATCCCCACTACTGGCAGACATAGTACTCCAGCAATTAAAATATTATAAAAGATATGTAGATGATATCATCATTATATTGCAGACAAGATTCAGAAATTTTACATGAATTGCAAGCACAGATTAATGACATCTAACCAACCATTAAGGTAACTGCTGAAAAGGACGAACAATAACCATTTTTGGATATGCCACTACATCAGCAGGAGCTAAAACTGAAAATTGCAGTTTACCATAAGCCTTACAGTTCCACCCATTATCATCCCATACACCTCCCAACAGCCTAGTGGCTGTTGGGAGGTGTATGGGATGTGCACTAAAAAAGTGCACTAAAAACTGCATTCCTAAGAAATATGAGATATGCGTCCACACCATAGTTTTATGGAAAAGAAAAAGTAAAAATATACTCAGATGCTCAATACTGAAACTTACCAAAAACATGGCAAGACAAACTTCGAAACAAAATATTCCAACTGACACTAACACAGCAATCCAAAAAAAAAGTTTACCACAGGGATTCCACACATCTCATGGCTGGCAAATTCATTGAAAAATGCAATGCAACCATAAAATTTCATAATGCCAATTAAAACCAGGAACACTATAAATTAAAACCAATCAGGACCAGAACGAAAAAATAGGAGTACATAAAATACCATTACATAATTTATGTTACGTGAAAACACCAACAATAAGCCTTACTATGACAAAATGAAAAGAACCTGCCGAACTAGGATAAAAGAACGTGAAAGGGATGCATGGTTAAAAAACCAAACCACTTCATTAGCAAGAGTGGTTAATACCAGAATGACCCCACAATTTGACCTCACCAAAATTATTTATGCCTCACTGACTAAATTTCAGTTGGATCTCACTGAACAACTAAAATACCAAAATAGACCAAAATACCAAATAGAGACCAAATTACCAAATTACCAAAATTACCAAAATAGAGAAGCGTGCTGCAACCAAGAAATTTACCACCCACCTCACCCATGTAAACTGCTCCTGGATCAACACAGCATTGCTAAAACATTCACATCGCCATCTCTACCTGAGGCACATGGGTAGGACCACGAAACCACAACAGCACCACCCACTGCAAACTATATGGTGCAGCCACACAACAACTCACAACCATACAATGTCCAAAGTAGAGCTGTTTACTTAAAATAAATAACAGAATGAACTTGACATATTCAATATCTACTAATAAATCAGCACTTTGAAGTCAATTCAAATTTTAGAGGAAAAATTGTCTTGAGCCGGGTGGGATACGAACCCACGACCTCCTGATAACGTGTCAGGTGCTCTGGACCACTGAGCTACGGGCCACCCATCATATATGTGACATAATAGAAATGTTCATAGCGTTAGAGGAGATCTTGATTGGCGGCCGGTAGCTCAATGGTCCAGAACACCTGGCATGTTATCAGGAGGTCGTGGGTTTGTATCCCACCCGGCTCAAGACAATTTTTTCCTCTAAAATTTGAATCAACTTCAAAGTGCTGATTTATTAGTAGATACTGTTTATTTAACTTCTGAAGATGACATTAATAGTTGAAACATGTCAAGTTACGGTGGTCTAAATACCATTGTGTGATCTGTGCAACAGGAAAGGACTTACGTCATATATTTCTACAATGACTAACATACCTACTATCCTGTATTCTTCAATCAAAATACTATTTTGATCTACTAAAACAATAATAAAACAGTTTGGATAGTGATTATGTTTTTAATAATGATTAATATCATGTCCCTATTAAAAAAAAACACTACTAGTTTGTTTTTTTTAATATTTTATTTTCAGAAAATCCAGAATTAAATGCTGATTAATTTGGCATATAGCATGTTCATTAGTTATTTGGCAAAAAAAGTTCAAAAATAAATTTTTTTTTGCCTGATCAGAGTGAAAAAATAGATGGACCTAGGAAGCGTTATGAGTGCCTCCAATCTTTCTCATTATTACATAGTTGTGAAATTCTATTTTATGACGTCTTTTCCCAAATTTCTTCTATTAGAATTTGAACATTAAATTAAATTTCATTTTTGAACAAATGAATTTAGGAAATCCTCAAATAACAAACATTCACCTGTTTACATGCTCTTCGGTATTTCTTTTCCTTTGATGATTATTGTGCCGTCCCTGCCTGTAATATCTAGACTCATCTTGAAAAGTACTTGATGTATCTACAAAACAGAAATTAAACCAGTGAAAACAATTCTGATAGAATTTAAATTGTTACAAAAATAGAGTTATTTCTACTTTAATTACTGAATGCGCAATCCTTGCAATTTTTATCACATCTTTGATGCTACTTAATTCAGAAACCAAATTGAAACTAAAACATGTTATAATTGGGGATGTGAGTTTACAGATTTGCATGGTAACATAAGGAGTATGAGAAGACTCTCTGATCACTTTCTGATGTATTTAACTTCAATTGATGTAAAAAAATGTCTTGTCTCAGATATGGGCAAAGAGTAATGAGGTCTATCTCTATAATATAAATTGATATAATAAAAGTTTTAAATGTTATGAACAAAATAGATCAGGTGGAGCTGTCATTTTCTCCAAAAATCATATTCAAATATCTGAAATAAATGAATCTTTTGCAAATTCATTTTATAATTTATAACAGAGATTTATGTCTTATTGAAATTTATAGATCTCACCAGTTTACAAAGAATGAGTTTATAGATGATTTGGATTTAAAATTAACTTAAGTAAATTCTAGGAATCTTATTATAATAGGTGACATAAATACTGCTTTGTTGCAAGATGATAACGTGACATATAGATAAGTACTTTCAGGTCATGAAGACACATGGTTTTAGGCTAGACCATAATTCTGTAACTAGAGAAGAATCAAACTCTTGCCTTGACCATTTGTTTTTAGGGAGAATGGACATTTTAAATGCAGTATTTATATTAAGACTAATATGATGACTACTCCTTTACTAGATTGATATGGAAAAAATAAGAGGACCATCAAATTCTAAATTAAGAAATATGTTCAAAAGTGTAGAATTGATATTGGAAATTTAAGACAAAAGTTAGAAGGTTTTGTTTTGGAAATTCTATTCAGTAATAAATATCCAAAATCTTGGCTTACTATTTTCTTAGAAATATCAAAGATAAAGGAAACAGTTCAATGATAACAAATGGAAATACAAATGCATTGTCAATAAACAGAAGAAATTGTTACACAAACTTTGTAGAAAGCAAATATTTAATATAAAATTCATTACAACAGATACAGAAATAAGCTTGCTAATTTGATTAGGAAAGCTAAATACTTACATTACAGCAGCAAATTAATAACCACGAAGGAAAATACAAAGAAGCAATGGAACATCATTAATGAAATAAATGGGAAAACATATAGCGGGGAAAAGCTGCCTTGAAAAATTTGTGATAGGGTATTTATATATATTCTTTTCTGAGAATCCAATTCCATTTGTAAATAAATTTAACTAATATTTTACAAGGTAATCTTGGAATTGAAAACATATATTCATTAGATTATGGAAATTTTACATCAAGGCATAGCTTAAATTGTCTGTGAGATATCAAACATCAGTCATCAGTAAAATTGCAAATTTGGACAACTTAAACATCTAGTACTGTGATTGATGTTAAAACTCTAAAACAATTGCAAGATTAGTTTACAAATGTTCTTACATTTTTTGCTTAACCCTTCCAGTGTCCATGTTATCTGTATATGTTCGGAGAATCTGAATTAAGAGGCCAAGCAGATATATATTTATATATCTGTTTTTAGTACAACAAAAAAAAATCGATTTTTAAAAATAAAAATTGCCATTGTAATTTATATATATATATATCTTATAAAAATATATAATTCAGGCATCAAAAATATAATTTTGTTTTTTAATTTGATGCATATTTTATTAAACTACAATATAAATAATTTCATAAAGCCATCTAATTCCCATTTCTTAGAAGCACTAAACAGTACTGCCAATTTGCTTGTTAATGTTCCTATTTGCTGAAGCAACCTTCTGATTTAAGCTCACAAGTTTGATTTGAACTATTATCAACAAATTTTTCCTTAAATTTTCGAAAATCTTCTAAAAATTAACAATAAAACTGCTATTTTTAAAAACGATAGAATTTGGAAGTAATTACAAAACACGTACCGCCATTTTTTTTTCCATTTCACACTCTTTTCTGTCATAAACCTATTTCAATATTCCCAATTATTTTTATTATTTTTCCAGCATTCTATGCATCTTTCCCGCCTTTAAATCGAAACTGAAAGAAAACGCATCCTTCTTAGAAATTTTAGTTGCACCTGCATTTAATTAGTTATGCTTCACTGAGTCAAACAAGATGCAGATGGCTGACACATGCTATCTACGTTCTGTGTGTTGTAAGTGTTTTTACAGTTTTGATCCAGCATATTGGATACTCTTTGTAAAGTTACTATTTTTTTTTATATTTAAACCTTAGTCATAGTCTTAGTTCATAGTTATGTTATATTGTATGACCAGCCTACAACTTGTTGCTGTAGATATTTTAACATCACATTAGGCTATATGTTAATTTTTATTTTATTATTTATTACTTTTACAGTAAAACTTTGATCTAGTATCATTTTCTGAAAATAAATGAGGTCTTGGATATGAAAGCAAATTCATTTCTGTATATTTACTTCCGTTAGTTAGCGATCTTCAATCGGCTGATTTTTCGATCGTACTGAGTATGCTACATCGGAGGCCGGCTTAAAAATTGTTGTGGATATTTTTTTTTTAACATCCCATTGGGTTATATGTAATTTTTTTTTTATTATTTCTTGTTTTTTTAATTAAAAAACTTTGAGCTTGTAGTGTTTTCTGAAATTGAATGTCTTGGATACAGAAGCAAATAGACTTCCTTGCTACGGAAATCGGCCATCATTTGGGAGGGCAATTTCGGGAAGGGCTGGTTCTTGGTGCACAAACCTTTCTGCACTTAGCCAAAATCGCCAAACTTCAACACTCAAAGAAAATATTCATAATGTTTAATAAAAAATAGCAGCCAAGGAAATTTTTTTTCTATTTCATAACCAGTTCAGAAAATTCTGTGAATGTGAGAAGGCCAAGTCATGTTGTATAACACTGGCCATGTTTCAAATATACAATACTGAAAAGAATCATTAAAAGAAATAAAAATCATATTTCAGGTTGAATATATTATTATTCAGAAGGAAATTTCCTTTTGATAAATATATAATTTAACTATTTTTATTCAGCGGATTTTCCAAAATGAAGCCTTAATTGTATAGTGCAATCTTTTTTTCCCACCATATCACATTAAAAAGGCTTATTAAAATCAAAATGCTTGCAAATTTGTTTATATTATTATTTTCATAAAATTCGTAATTAAATTCTGTTTAATTTGGCATATAACACGACTTATTTCTGTTGATTGTTTTTTTTTTTAATTCTAAAGTTGACTTGTTTATCTGACTCAGCATAGTTGGCAAAAAGCCTGGAATTTTCTCAAAGCACCATGGCCGAGTGGTTTGCACGCTTGGCTACTGATCTAAGGTACCTGGGTTTGAGTCCCGGGATGTTTGTGTAGTTTTTCCGCTGAGGTCCTGCCATCCTCACAGACCTTCTACTCTGGCATATAAACTGACAGGTTCCTGTCAGACCTCTGTGGCAAGCAGCTGCTTGAGGGGGTATTTATTATTATTTATTTATTTATTTATTTATTTATTTATTTATGGTACCGAGAAAAAAAATTACAAAACGAGAAAAATATTTACTTAAAACCAAAAAAATTTTTTTGTTATTCAGAAATATATATAGTCATTCTATTCATGTGCATTGCAATCGTTTCTGTCTATTAGTTTTTTTTTAATTAATTTTTGTGTTGCCAGATGCATTTTTTTTTACTACATGACTCTAAAAAGTCCTATTAAAATAAAACATATCGTCTTTTTTTGTTAAATACTTTATTTTCAGAAAATCCAGAAATAAATGCTGATTAATTTGGTATACATGACACAATTCCTTTCATTAGTTATTTGGCAAAAAAATTCTAAAGTCTTTTTTGGCAGAGCATAGTGAGAAAATAGCTTGGCCCCTGGATGGAAACCTGTTTTTCAGCCTGGACACTGGAAGGGTTAAATATGTAGATGTAATAATACATATTGTAAAGAAACAATGTACAGTGTCAAGGGAGTTTATTAGATTTTCATCCCAAAGTAAAAATCAATTAATGGCTTTGATAAAATTTTCAAGAATAAATCCTCCTCAAGCATTCATGAGCTATGGATGTCCAACCAGATTGTGCAATTAAGTCATACACATCTGTCCTACACATCTGTCTTGAGCTACATCTGTTGCATATGGCCACTGTAGACCAATTCTAACAAGGTCATGTTTCACATTGTATGCCAACTGCATTCTAGGTCTCTGAATATAGGCCCTCTGAGGCCTTCAGGCACACTGTTCATAACCTTATTCATGAACCTATAGTTATGCAATAGAGGCTTAATAATAACAGCATTAAAGGCAACTTACCGACTCCTTTGCCTACCCTCATTACTTACAAAGTTTGAAAACCTAATATCCAAGGTACTACATAAGAATCTAGAATCAAAGGCCCCAAGTTTCCTGATATTTTCCATACAAAAGGTCCAAGATTCACTACTACAACTAACCCTAGAAAGAAACAAACTATTAAACAGCCTAATTTTAGTCTTTAGATGAATATACCAATTTTTCCACACTCTCCGTAGATTTTTAAAAGTCCCAGCAGCAATCCCTATTCTTCTATTTATCTCATGCTGCACATCACCAGTATCTGTTACATAGTGCTCAGGATAATCAAACTGATCCACTTGCTCAAAAGTACAACCATTCAGATTAAGTGAACCACAACCTGCCTCTCCAATTATCATCACTTCAGTTTTCTCACTATTTATCACCAAACCTACTCTACCACCAGTCTCATCAACAGCTCTAATTAACAAGTTCAACTCATCAACATCATTTCCCAAAAGGACCAAATCATCAGCAAACTCTAAAACAGAAATTTTCAGATCTCTAGACCACTTAAGCCCAAAATCTTCCCCTTGCAGTGAATTCCACATAAGATAATCAATAACCAAATAAAACAGAAAAGGAGACATAATGCACCCTTATCTAATTCCACTAGCAATGCTAAACCAATTGCTGAAAGTCATACCAACTCTCACACATGAGTCAGTGTTATTATAGAGAGCTTTCATTACACTAACGTATCAGGTATTCCATATGATCTAACAATCAACCACAAATTATGTTGATCAACAGACTCAAAAGCCTTTTTGAAATCTATAAAGCTAGCAACCACAGGTTTCTGAAACTAAACATTTCTCAAGAATCTGCTTAAGTGAAAAAAAACTGATCAATACATCCCCTACCACTTCTAAATCCACACTGCTCATTATACAATTGTCCGCCAACCAGATTTTAATTCTATTAAGGGCAATCATGCAAAGAACTTAACATGGAACAGAAAGTAGGCTGATATTCCTATAGTTATCACAAGAACTGTAATCATCTTTTTTAAAAATAGGGACAATAATAGTTCTGATAAAATCCTCAGGAACAATACCTTTATCATAGAAAATATTAAAAATTTCAGTCAGCCATGTGATAACAGAAACATTCCCAGCTCTAAGTATTTCAGTAGCAATTTCATCTACACCTGGGGATTTATGCAGTTTAAGTTTAGAAATAGCCAAAATAATTTCACAGCTGTGATATAGGGCCAATTTAAAAGCCAGCAATGCATCTATCATGATTACATGCAATGGGAGTAGAACTAACCTCATTGTTTAGAACATCAGTGAATTGTTCCGCCCATCTAGCCGAGCAGAATCCTTACCTTCAATAATCTTACTGACCTTGTTTATCCTTCAATCCTTGTGATACCTGTCTGTTTATTTCATCACAAAACATTAACTATCTGGTATAGTTCTCTGCTGTTACACTGTCTAGCTGCTTCCTCTGCTTTGTCAACCAAGCCATCAAGCCAAAGATTCTTATCAGCTGCTAACTGATCCTTTAGATGTTTATTAAACCCTTTGTAATACTTTCTGTTAGGACTAGTAGGGTGTTGATTAAGAATATTCCTACAGTTCTTTCTGCCAAAAATATGCTCCAGTGCCATAGCACTTAAATAAGTTTCCCTCCTCTGCTCCTTTTTGCCCAAAAGAGACTTAGTTTCAAGTAAAGCCTCTTTAAAATTGTTCCATTCTTCCTCAACTTCAGTAGTAAGTGAACCATGAATGTCATAATGACTAAGTAACCTATCATGGTAAACTTTAGCTACAACAGACCCAGTTGTAAAAAGTCAGAGCTTCAGTGTTAAAGGTAATTTTTTTAATCTTAGTATAACACTTCTTAAGCTTAAGTTAAAGACACTTTTAACAAGGTAACGATCAGATCCAATTTCAGCTCCCCTATATGATCTGGATTCCTAACAGAACAAGCCCATTTGCTGTTAATTGATATATAATCAATCATAATCTTATGCAGCCCATCTGGTGAAACCCACATGTACTTATGTATGTTGTGGTATTTGTAATAAGAGTTAGTTATTCTCAAACGATTAAATTTACTTACCCTGTAGAAGACATTGACCATTGCACCTATCACCCCTCCCCAAAGGTTCGAGTCAGTACCAGCTTTAGCATAAGTTCCCTAGAACAAGGGTAGTATCTCTCTTCTTGACAGAATTCAAAATATCTGAAGTTGTTCATAAAACCTATCTTTCTCATCCCCATCAGCATCCTCAGTGGGGACATAACAACAGAGAACATTCAAGTCTTTAATGCTTCTCTGAAATTTACCTGTAAGAACCCTTTAATTAATGCAGTCATATCCCAGAAGAGTATCACTAGTGTGTCTGCTGAGAAGCAAACCTATGCCTTGGAGATGTTTTTTTATCTTCCCTCCCTAAAAAGAAAAATTTAATATTACTTTTAAGAATTTGACCTTTATCTGTCCATCTGGTCTCTTACAAGCCAAGGATATCAAAGTTATAATGATGGGATTCTTGTCTGAGGACATCAAGAGAATAATCTCTGTGTGAAGTCCTTGAAATACAATTTGTCTCATCTTAATGATGACCGTTTTAAATCAATAGTAAGATCTGTCTTTTCCAGACTGAAATTTTTAAACTAGTAAAAACCATGTTTTACCTCATTTTTAGCAACAAGTTTAATTTTGTAGACATTATATATACTAAATACAGCTGATTTATAAGTACAGTTTCATAAATCTCATATAAATACTAATTTTACAAAATTACTTACAGTTAAGTGCTGGTACAAATGTTTAATTTCTAATTTATACTCAGTTCATAAAATATCCTTCTTTCAAATTTCATTTTGAAATTTGATAGTGCACATCTACATTAAAGATAAGTATTTTTTGTGACCAAAAAGAAATATATGAGAAATTAACCTATGCTATTTGAATTAGTGCAAATAACATACAAAATAGTGTTACAATAATTACCATTGAATTGAAAATTTGAGATAAATATGTATAAATAAAACTTTAAATGTAGGGATGTTGTGTTGTTTTTCTGCTGAGGTCCTGCCATCCTCACATACCTACTCTGGCATAAAAACTGACAGGCTCCTGTCAGACCTCTGTGGCAAGCAGCTGCTTGAGGGGGGATTAATTATATTTATTAATAACAAGCATTTATTTTGCAAACTATCCTCCTTTTTCCCCCCCTATGTTGTTGGTTCTGATTTGCATGATTTCGATTTACACAGTGCTTTCTTGGAACTTATCTACCATGTAAATTGAGGGATGAATGCATTTTAATTACCATCAACATGGACTTTTAGTGTTATCAACTTATAAAGGTCAGGATTCATCAGCAGAAGTACCAAGGTCTAAAGTCACTATGCAATGACAAGTGTTAATTTACAGAGGACAATCAAAGAACAAGAAGTGAATCTTAATTTGAGAGTGTCAGCCCTTTCAACATATTGCAGAAAGGTACCTATAGGAGGAGCTAAAAATCTCTCTTTCCTAACCATCTAGTCAATGCATTTAAGCAATTAAGACTTTAATTGTTTTCTTTCCTGTTTGATTGTTAGTAAATTACATCAATAATATTCTAAACCTCCTTATGTGATGTAAGATAACGGAATGAGGAATTAGAATTTAAATATACTGCTCACAAAAATTAGGGGATATTTCTTCGCTTTATATTCATTTTGAAATATCCCCTAATTTTTGTGAGCAGTACAGATGTATCCAATTGAACATATATGTTCAAATTTACAGTAATTATGTATAGAATAAAATTTCTGATATCCTCGCTGTAAGCAATTTTTAATTTGTAATGTTAAGGGTTAAAGAAACATTTACACTTCAAATGAAAAAGTTCGAGAAAAAGTGGGCATAACAAAAATTTATCACAGATTTGTATGTGAAAAGTTATTAATTTTTATGCATTAAAATTTAACTTACCATTTTGATAACTGCGAGGTGTAATAGTAAATTCCAATTCAAGTGTTCGAGCTTGTTTCACTTCGGCTTTGGACATGTTTTTGGTATTTTTCAAATGATGCAAAGCTTTGTGAGCTTTTAGGTCAATTGCAGTCCGGAAGGCTCCAATGAATTTTTCATTCTCACATTCGCCTTCCTCACACAAGAAGTGTTCTTTCCGAAAATGAGTCCGCAAATAGTCATAATTTCTGAAAAAAAAATTAAATAAAAATAAATTCACTTATTCAAAAGACCTAATTTTAAAATATACTACAATAAGCATTTGACCTGTATATGGGAGCTGGCCATATACAAGAAGAAAGCTGTTCACCATTTCCCTACAGTAATGCAGAAAACCAGCCAGCACAGTACCTAAACTAGAAGAATGCATCATAAGCTCTGGCAAATATGAAAACCTCATTTTCAAAGACAATGAAATTTTCTGTTTACTTACTTTTGCATTCTTCAAAAGTTTTAATTCAAACTAACATGATTAGGAAAATGCAAATACACTAATAATAATAATAAATAAATAAATAAATAACCCCTCAAGCAGCTGCTTGCCACAAAGGTCTGACAGGAGCCTGTCATAGTAGCCGCCATAGTAGCCATAGTAATTTCCATAAATTAAGGAAAAAATGAGAAAAATCATGATAATTCACCAAAACATTGTGCGATCCTCACCAAACTTGTTCATGCAAATTAGTCTAGGTTGTATCAGTTTGCATAATCAGACAATGGCATAAAAACAGGTATTTTGGAGTGGATCATTATTTTATGTTTAACCCTTTAACGCCCAAGAAATCTGAGAAAAGGGTAAAGGGTAGTAAAGACAAAGAAATAGCACTATTCGGACTAGTCCATTTCAAAATTTCGGCCGTTTTGGGTGTTAAAGGGTTAAATGTGAGTAAAGAAATTCGAAAAATAGCCATTTTGTAGGAATGACCTTGAGACATCATTTGCCAAACGAACTGTGGTGGAGAGCTATTGGCCAGCTCAAAGCAGGGCAAAGTCAGTCAGACGTGGCACGATGGCTGAATGCGAGTCCTTCTGTGATCCATAGACTGTAGAATCAATTTCTTAGCACGGATTCCGATTCTCGGAGGTTTAGTCAAGGAAGGGCTAGAGTTACAACCGCTGTACAAGACCGATATCTGATTAACAGCATGAAGGAGCAGGAAGTCTATTCTCTCTCAGCTACAATCCTTTCTTGCAGCAGCCACTGGGACGGTTGTATCAGCTTCTACTGTGTGTAGAAGGCTTCATGAGGGTGGTCTGTACACAAGAAGGCCAGTAATTTTATACCCTTCACATAATGTCACAGGAAGAGCAGTTGAATTGAGCACACATGCATGTTAACTGGGCAGAAGAGCAATGAAGTCCATACCCTTAACAAATGAGTCCAGATATTGCTTGCAGAGTGATTGCGGATATTGTTTGATATGGAGAGAACGAGGTACCCGCTATCATCCCAGTAACATCCGTCAAAGAGACAGTTACGGTGGAGGTAGCGTGTGTGTTTGGGGTGGCATTTCCTTAGGTGGATGCACAGACCTCTATGTGTTGACGAGTGGGAACCTCAATGCTCAAAGGTATAGAGATGACATCCTTGTACCCTTATATATGTCCTTACGCTGATGCAATAGGTGAAACATTCATCTTACAAGACGATAACACTCATCCACACAGAGCTTGACTAGTGGTACAATACCTTCAAGAGGTGACCATTATGCACATGGAGTGGCCAGCAGAATCTCCTGATCTAAATATGATTGAGCATGTGTCGGATGCTCTAGCGGGATGTGTTGCTGCCCTCAACGCACCACCTGAAACAAAAGGGAGCTTATTACTGCTTTAAATGAACAATGGTCATTACTCCCTACTGAGCTGATTCACATCATCATAAATAGCATGGAACATCACTGTTGTGTCTGCATTGCTGTAAGGGGTGACCACACTCCTTATTAATGAATTTTGCCCATTGCGACAGGCTCCTGTCAGACCTCTGTGGCAAGCAGCTGCTTGAGGGGGTATTTATTTTATATTTTATTATTTATTCTGGCACCTCATTTTCGGACAAGTAATGGTTATTTTTTTTTGACAAAAAATGCCTCTAATTTAAAATATTTTATGCCATTCTGAAACTAGCATTGTAATTTATGTTTCCATCAAATTTCATTAAAAATCATTCATATAGTTTTTTGTTTATCTCAATTTTTCTGAGTTTTCCTTAATTTACGGAAACCAGTGTAGTAATATTTTATTTGGACCTATGCAACATAGGCTCACCGGAGAAAAAATTAGTCATCCCTGGCTGAATGTCACCTAATAGTGCACAATGCCTCAATGCGAGCGATGAACAACCGAAATCCTGTCTGGCATGGATGCCACCAGTGTGCAGATGTAGTGCACATCAATTTTCATCCACTCTTCCAGCAGCAAATGCTGCAATTCAGCCAGATTGGCTGGATGGCTGGAACAGCACTTCACTCGTTGCCCCAAATAGTTCCACAAGTTTTCTATGGGATTAAAATCTGGGGATTTGGCAGGCCTGTCGAGATATTCAAAGGCTTCAGAATGCTCGTCGTGCCAATCCGACACACTTCAAGCCTTGTGCATGTGACAATTGTTGTGTTGGATACCCCACGACACATTGTTGTCTTGGGGTATCCTTCTGGTGTTCACTGTGGAGATGTTGCACAAAAGGCAACATGTGGTCACTCAGTAGCTCCATATAGCCCTTCTGGTTCAAGTGTGATGTCACCGCAACCAAAAGACCCATTTCCTCTTATGTGAAACACCCTCAGAACATCACAGAGCCTATACTAAATAATCACCACTTTGTAAGTCGATTTAATTTTAGAGGAAAAATTGTCTTGAGCTGGGTGGGATAAGAACCCATGACCTCCTGATAACATGTCAGGTGCTCTGGACCACTGAGCTACCATCCGCCGATCAAGATCTCCTTTAATTGATGATATGAACATTCTCAACCTACAGTACATATTCCATTATGTCACATATAGGCGGTGTTCGGGCGATCTTAGCCACAATTGGCAGATAAATGCCTTATAGATGGAAAGTATATCTTACAAGTATACAATTGATTAAATAATATTCAATAAACTAGACTTTCTTGGTATATACTAAATAATCACCACTTTGTAGGTCGATTTAATTTTAGAGGAAAAATTGTCTTGAGCCAGGTGGGATACGAACCCACGACCTCCTGATGACATGTCAGGTGCTCTGAACCACTGATTATATCGACTTACAAAGTAGTGATTATTTAGTATATACCAAGAAAGTCGAGTTTATTCAATATTTAATCAATTGTATACTTGTAAGATATACTTTCCATCTATAAGGCCATCTATATCTGCTGATTGTGGCTAAGATCACCCGAACAGCACCTAATGTGACATAATAGAATATGTACTGTAAGTTGAGAATGTTCATATCATCAATTAGAAGAGATCTCAATCAGCATCCAGTAGCTCAGTGGCCCAGTGCACCTGCATGTTATCAGGAGGTCAAGGGTTCATATCCCACCTAGTCCAAGACAATTTTTCTTATTTTTTTTTAAACAAAATAAGAAATAAAAAATAAATAATCATAAATAAGAAATAAATAATCATAAGAAAAACTTTGAGAACTACCATCTGAGCTTGTTCCTCAATCTGCATATAGTTCTGACCTAGCTCCTTCTGACTATCACTTCTTTCACTCCATGGCCCATTTTCAATGTAGTATAAGGCTCCAAAGTATGTTTACTTTGCCAGATAGCTTAAATCTCGGGCAAAGGGCAATTAATCTTGCCAAGAACTTAAACAAAGGTTCTTTTGTTAAATGAATTAGACAAAAAGAAATAAATGATGTCTCAAAATAAAAATTAGATTAGTCTTCTAAACCAAAACTCTGCTCAAAAAGAAAACATAAGAAATTCCAAACACAAATTTCATAAAATAAATGTTTATTCAAAATCTAGACTCAGCAAAAATACATTGCACCAAAAAGCAACACTTCACTAAATTATAACAACAACCTCCTTTTCCTCAGAAACAAAACTTTGTACTGCTGCTCATACTAGCAGCTGAAAAACTTGCTATCAACTACTACTCACACTAGCAGCTGAGCAACTCACCATCAACTACTGTTCACACTAGCAGCCAAACAACTAACTCCATGACCTACCTGTCATTCTGCATACACCCTGGCTTCCAAAACTGTGGCATGTCATCAAGCAGGGAAGCCACATTTGCATATGATGATTGCAAGCTATATGACATAAGTGGTGTTCTTCCACGCGCATTTAGTGGCCGTCAATTAAAATGTGGAATTATAAAATCATAACTCCTAGTGGACAGGTGGGGTTGGGTTGGGTTGTTTTACCTCTGAGCGGCACTTTTTTGCACACCATGGGCTAAATGGCCAAGTCACATGGACCCCGAAGGCTCAGAGAAGGTTGGGGGAGGGGACCCACTGGAACAGCTGTTGGGAGACAGATGGTAGCCTCCCGTCAAGGCCATCCAGCGTGTTCTTTAACGTGCACAGGGTATGGCTCTTCCGCACACGGGGCCACGGCTTAACGTCCCATCCGACGGACGGCGGCCTTTCCAAGCCCATCGGTGTCCCCTACTGACCGTGGGCAGGGCGGGGAATTTTGCGGAGATAAATCTCAACGCTGACCCAGCTGGGACTCGAACCTGGGAACTATAGATTACGAGCCTGGCGCGCTACCGACTGAGCCACCACCGCCCCTGGACAGGTGGGGAGAATGATGATTCAAATTAAAGTAAAACCCCAAAATAATAATTATAACACAAATAAAGTAAAACTGGTTAAAGAAAAGTAAAAGTGAACCATCACAGTAGGCAGTTTCAAACATTTCAGGAAATCAAAAACAAATGTCAAGAGTTTTTCACCTCCAAGGTACAAGCATGCTGTTGAAGAGGAACTGAGCATCTTGCCAATAGATGGCTATGAACTATTGAAAATGATGATTTATATTTTGTTCAGCTAGGTTTGTCACTTTTATTGTAATAATCATTTCTCAGGTAGATGATAAAACAGACTTGTGAATCACCCTAACAAATCACATGCAATATTCATCAAAAGTTTCACCTTTTCCATATTTAGTGCCCTCTAATAATGTAATTAAAACCACCTGTGTTTGAAAAATGCAGATTATGTATTTCATTAGTACTAGTCCAATTGAAAAAGGATTTTTTAATTATATTTTAAAACAGATGTGTTCCCCACCCCCTGGGTGTAAGGTGGCAACTCATTGCTGCCAATGCAAACCTCATCACCTTCACAATCTGTCAGCAAAATTTAAAATTTCTAGCATAAATACATCATTTGCAATATTTGTTTCAAAAGTTCACAATTTTCCACCATTCAAGTGTGCTATTATAGCTATGGGGAAATTCAGAAAGTGCAAATTGTAATATTTCATCAATAAGTATCCAACACAAAAAGAACTTTTATCTTTAAAAAAAAACAAGTTTGAAGTCTACAGACAGAGAACCAGCCAGACAACAAAAAGGGAACATTATCTCACATTTTTCAAAAATGAGATAAAAGTCTACCCTTATTTTGTCAGATGTAGGTCACTAGCACCTTTCAAAGAAGATATTCTCTCCTCTGAAGGAGAATGTAAGTGCTACCAGATCAGTTCAGTATATTAACCTGGCTTCTAAACGTAAAGAACCACTTTTCAGTCATCAGATAAAACTTACCTCTTGAAATGTTGACAGCTGACATTTGTGAATTTGGAGGTAGAAGCTATTTAATTGTCTCATGTTACTAGAGTAAATGGCTGGAAATCATAAACCTAAGGAATAAACTAACTAATGAAATAGTTTGTGAACTGAAAGCAATATTCTTAACTCATGGCATTCCTAAAATCTTGATGTCAGACAATATGCCATTTGCTAGTTTCAGATTTAAAATTTGCAACAGAATGGGGATTTGATTTGAGTACAAGCAGTCTATTTCTACCCAAAATCTAATGGATTTTCAGGAAAAAAAAATGGCCACACTAAATGACAAAAATATTTATCTGTCATTAATGGAATACTGCAATATATTAAATGCAGGGCTGAAAGCTTCACTATCTCAGATGCTAATGAGTAGACAACTAAGATCTAAATCACCATTACTGAGAAAATTGTTAGTTAATACCTAAAGTGCAAACAGAATTTAAGGAAAAATTAGGAAAGGAACAAGTGGTGCAATCTCACTATTACAAAAGAAGTATTAAACCAAACCATAATTTAGGAAAAATGACAGTGTTCTTCTTAAGAAAAAGAAAGTATGGGAACAAGCAAGAATATTGGATAAGTACAAATATCAAAGACTGTACATTGTCTAGTATCAGAGGAGTAATCTGCATAACAAATAAGGATCACCTTAACCCTTCCAGGGTCCCCATTGAACTTAAACATCAACAAAATCTGAAATGAGAGGCCCAAGAGGTTTATGTTCATTTTTAGTACGACAAAAAGTTCAATTTTAAAACAAATAGATTGCTGTTTGAAAAATTTCTTATATATATCTTTTAAAAATATGTAATTCAAGTTTGAAAAATAATATTTACTTTTTTCATTTGATTCATGTTTTTTTAAACTACGATATAATTTCTTAAAGCCATCTGATTGCCATTTCTTAGAAGTGCTATATGGTATTACCGATTTGTTTGTTAATGTGGCCCGTGTAGTGATTACGGTCCTCAGCCGATAGATGGCATTACTCAAGTGGCGTGTGACGCCGAAGTGTAAAGTATGATGTCGATGTGTAAAGTATGACATAGAAACGTAACTGTTGGTTGTTGGTGGCCTATGGCTCTTTGATTTTTCTTTTGGGTGGGTAATGTGGAGTCACGTGTTATGTGTGTGATTTGACGAGAGTGTGAAGTTACGTTTGGTTTTTTTCGCCATTTTTGCTTGATGACTTCTTTGGATAACATACCTATATGGTGTATTCGTGTGTATTATATATTTAATATGGGGGATGTTCAGTGATAGGTAGGATATGAATAATTAATATGTTCTAGCTTTTTTTTTTGAAAATTGGTTAAGATATGGTTTATAATTAGTTATTAAAGATATTTTGGGGCCCATGTAGTGGGGGGAGTATCCTTGGGGGAAAGAATGTTGCAAGTTTTTGCGTGTGGGATTGAAAATGGCGATAGTAACGAACACATGTATTTCGTTAGAATAGTTTGGGGTGAATCGAATGCTTTTTAGTAGTTACATGTAGTATGGTAATTATTAATGTGTTATAGTGATTTATTAATTTTGTTGTATATTTAGGAGTCTTTTAAATTTAGTTATATGGTTTATCGTTAATATGTGGAAACGTTTGACAGCTTTTTGATGTAGTAATTATGGGTATTGTAGAATTGTCGGTGTGTGAAAAAACGGCAGTTTTTCATAGAATCAGGAAAGTTAATGAAAAATTTAGGGTTGGGGTGAGAATGGTGGAGTCGGTAGCGCGCAAGGCTTGTAATATGTCGTTTCAAGGTTCGAGTCCGAGCTGGGTCAGCGTTTAGATTTATCTCGGCAAATTTCCCAACCCTGCCCATGATTAGTAGGTGATACCGATGGGCTTGGAAATGCCGCCGTCTGTCGGTTGGGACGTTAAGTCATAGCCCTGTGTGTGGGAGAGTTATACTCTGTGTACGTTAAAGAACATGCTGGATGGCCTTGACGGGAAGTTACTGTCTCCCAACAGCTGTTCTAGTGGGTCCCGTACCTTCCGTGAGCCTTCGGGGTTCATGTGATCTCGCCATTTAGCCCATGGTGTGGGAAAAAAGTGGGGGCTCAGAGGAAAAATGACAATGTAATTTAGGGGAGGGTTATTTGAGCTGTAAGATGGTTTTTTTTTTTGTCAGATTTTTGTTTTGGGGCTTTTTTTATAATTCGGTCGGCGGTGCACTGTTTCCGATTTTCATGTTTTTTGGTTTGTGTTGTCTTGGAGGACATTATTTAGTTTTGGGGCTTTTTTTATAATTCTGTCGGCGGTGTACTGTTTCCGATTTTCATGTTTTTTGGTTTGGGTTGTCTTGGAGGTCATTAATTAGTTTTGGGGCTTTTTTATAATTCTGTCGGCGGTGTACTGTTTCCGATTTTCATGTTTTTTGGTTTGTGTTGCCTGGGAGGACATTTAGTTTTGGGGTTTTTCTATAATTCAATCGGCGGTGCACTGTTTCCAATTTTCATGTCTTTTGGTTTGTGTTGTCTTGGAGGACATTATTTAGTTTTGGGGCTTTTTTATAATTCTGTCGGCAGTGTACTGTTTCCGATTTTCATGTTTTTTGGTTTGTGTTGTCTTGGAGGACATTATTTAGTTTGGGGCTTTTTTATAATTCTGTCAGCAGTGTACTGTTTCCGATTTTCATGTTTTTTGGTTTGTGTTGTCTTGGAGGACATTATTTAGTTTTGGGGCTTTTTTATAATTCAGTCGGCGGTGCACTGTTTCCGATTTTCGTGTTTTTTGGTTTGTGTTGCCTGGGAGGACATTATTTAGTTTTGGGGCTTTTTTATAATTCAGTCGGCGGTGCACTGTTTCCGATTTTCATGTTTTTCGTTTTGTGTTGTCTTGGAGGACATTATTTAGTTTTGGGGCTTTTTTATAATTCTGTCAGCGGTGTACTGTTTCCGATTTTCATGTTTTTTGGTTTGTATTTTCTTGGAGGACATTATTTAGTTTTGGGGCTTTTTTATAATTCTGTCGGCGGTGTACTGTTTCTGATTTTCATGTTTTTTGGTTTGTGTTGTCTTAGAGGACATTATTTAGTTTTGAGGCTTTTTTATAATTCTGTTGGCGGTGTACTGTTTCCGATTTTCATGTTTTTTGGTTTATATTGTCTTGGAGGACATTATTTAGTTTTGGGGCTTTTTTATAATTCAGTCGGCGGTGCACTGTTTCCGATTTTCATGGTTTTCCGTTGTGTGTTGCCTTGGAGGACATTATTTAGGGTTGGGGCTTTTTTATAATTCGGTCGGCGGTACACTGTTTCCAATTTTCATGTTTTTTGGTTTGTGTTGTCTTGGAGGACATTATTTAGTCTTGGTGCTTTTTTATAATTCAGTCGGCGGTGTTTGGGTTGGGTTGTTTTACCTCTGAGCGGCACTTTTTTTGCACACCATGGGCTAAATGGCCAGGTCACATGGACCCCGAAGGCTCAGAGAAGGTTGGGGGAGGGGGCCCACTGGAACAGCTGTTGGGAGACAGATGGTAGCCTCCCGTCAAGGCCATCCAGCGTGTTCTTTAATGTGCACAGGGTATGGCCCTCCTGCACACGGGGCCACGGCTTAACGTCCCATCCGACGGACGGTGGCCTTTCCAAGCCCATCAGTGTCCCCTACTGACCGTGGGCAAGGCGGGGAATTTTGCGGAGATAAATCTCAACGCTGACCCAGCTGGGAACTACAGATTACGAGCCTGGCGCGCTACCAACTGAGCCACCCCCGTCCAGCGGTGTATTGTGTTTTGAAAAGAGGGGAGGGGGAATGGTGGAAGTGGTTTAGTGTATGTGGGAAGGCAATCTTTTATTTTTGTTGGATTTGGCACTTTTATGAGCTTTCATTCTGTAATTGACGGTTATGAGTTTGTTTTGTGGTAATTTAATTTTTTTTTACGTTTTTTTAAAACACAATTTTATGTTACTATGGTTACGGTGTGTTGCGTTTGATGTAAACTCGGGTTTTTCGTTAATATGGTAACGAAAAAAACAATCTTTTTTCTAGAAACCCCTGTTTGGGTTAAGGTCTTGGGAGTTGTGGGAATCAACTAAAAGGGCCGTTTTGTTACATTGCGTCAAAAACAAAATGGTGGCTGAGGCGCGTGATCTGTACTACTGCCGTGGTGCAGGCCGTTAGTACCTTTCAAAAGAGATATTCTCTTTTGGAAGGGAACGGAAGGGGAGGGCTGCCAGTTCAGCATGGCCTACTGATCTGGTCATCTATGGCCACTTTTTTCTTTTTTTTCAACCCTGCTGAGGAGTGGTCAACTTCACAGGGTCCTGGTGCTGACCATTTATACCTACTAGACTGGACTTGTTTATGGATTTGAGCTTGATTGTGGATCCTGGACTTGCTGCACTGGTGGGTCTCTGTTGAGGGAGAGTCTGCCACTGTGTTTTCTGTTTGCTTCTGGGTTGCCAGCTCTAAGTGAACAGAGGCATGGGATACCTTATATCAGCTGGTGGATAATCCTAATCAAAGGCCATCGCAGGTACCTGAACCTTACTTAGCTAGTTGGGCATCGTCAAGCCTAAACTGGAGTAATGTGTCTCAGGCAGGCCATATGGTTCTTGAAAAAGTCCACTTGAAAAGGGGTGCCTGAAGTTCCTACCAGCATCGGTGACTTCAGCCTTTAGCGGAGGAGGAACAGGTCTTTGCCCCATGCCTGCGATCAGGGGGCTGTTTGATATTGTTGGCCCTACCAATCTCAATAAACCTAATTTCTTTAAAAATCCTACTAATAATTTTCTCTCTGCAGGAACGTGAGGACATTACATAGAGATTATTCTCTTGATGTCCCCATGCAGGAATTCCAGCGCTATAACCTAGATATTCTAGGCTTGCAAGAGACCAGATGGACAGGTAAAGGTGAGATACTTAAAAATAACTTTAAATTTCTTTTTACAGGGAGGGAGGATGGAAAGCATCACCAAGGTGTGGGTCTGCTGCTCAGCAGACATGCTAGTGATGCTCTTCTAGGATATGAGTGCATTAATGAAAGGTTTCTTACAGCAAAATTTCAGACAAGCATTAAAGACTTGAATGTTATCTGCTGTTATGCCCCCACTGAGGATTCTGATGAGGATGAGAAGGATAGGTTTTACAGACAACTTCAGGATATTTTGAATTCTGTCAAGAAAGGAGATATTACCCTTGTTCTTGGTGACTTCAATGCCAAAGTTGGTACCGACTCTGACCTTTGGGGAGAAGTAATAGGCCCTTTTGGTATTGGTAGCTGCAATGGCAATGGGCAACGTCTCCTACAGGTAAGTAAACTAAATGGTTTCAGAATAACTAACACATATTACAAACACCGCGACATACATAAATACACATGAGTTTCACCTGATGGGCTGCATAAGAATATGATTGATTATATATTAATTAACAGCAAATGGGCTAGTTCTGTTAGAAATACCAGGGCATATAGGGGAGCTGAAATGGGATCTGACCATTACCTTGTTAAAAGTGTCTTGCAACTTAAACTTAAAAAGTGTTGTGCTAGGGTTAAAAAATTTACCTTTAATACTGAAGCTCTGAAAGACCCAGTTATAGCTAAACCTTACCATGATAGGTTACTTAGTCATTATGACAGTCATGGTAGGCTTACTACTGAAGTTGAGAAAGAATGGGGCCATTTTAAACAGGCTTTTTTGGAAACTAACAGTACTCTTTTAGGGAAAAAGGAGCAGAGGAGGCAGAATTATTTAAGTGATAAGGCACTTGAGCTTATTTCAGAAAGAAGGAACTGCAGGAATGTCCTTAATCAGTACCCTACTAGTCCTAATAGAAAGCATTACAAAGAACTTAATAAAAGTGTAAAGGATCAGTTAGCTATTGATAAGAATCTTTGGCTTGATGGCCTTGCTGACAAAGCTGAGGAAGCAGTTAGACAGCACAACAGCAGAGAGCTGTACCAGATAGTTAATGTTTTGTGTGGTAGAAAACCAACAGGTATACAGGGATTGAAGGATAAACAAGGCAAGGTTATAGAAGGTGAGGATTCTGTCATGGCTAGGTGGGCTGAGCATTTCAGTGATGTTCTAAACAATGTGGTTAGTTCTACTCCCATTGTTTGCAATGATGATAGATGCATTGTTGGCTTTAATGTTGGCCCTATAACACAATCTGAAGTTAGTTTGGCTATTTCTAAACTTAAACTTCATAAATCCCCAGGGATGGATGAAATTACTACGGAAATGCTTAGAGCTGGGAATGTTTCAGTTACCATTTGGATGACTGAAATTTTGAATAACCTTTATGATAAAGGCATGGTTCCTAAAGATTTTACCAGAGCTATTATTATCCCTATTTTCAAAAAAGATGATCGCAGTTCTTGTGATAACTATAGGGGTATCAGCCTACTCTCCGTTCCAGGTAAAGTTCTTTCCATGATTGTGCTTAATAGAATTAAGAATCTGGTTGACAGGGAATTGCGTGATGAGCAATGTGGATTCAGAAGTGGTAGGGGATGTGTAGATCAGATATTTTCACTTAGGCAGATTCTTGAGAAATGTTTAGAGTTTCAGAAACCTTTGGTTGCTAGCTTTGTTGATTTCAAAAAGGCTTTCGACTCTGTTGATCGTCATAATTTGTGGTTGATTGTGAGATCATATGGTATACCAGACAAGTTAGTTAACATAATGAAAGCTCTCTATAATAACACTGAGTCGTGTGTGAGAGTTGGTAAGTCTTGTAGCAATTGGTTTAGCATTACTTCTGGTGTTCGACAAGGGTGCATTTTGTCTCCTTTTCTCTTTAGTTTGGTTGTTGATTATGTTATGTGAAATTCACTTCAAGGGAAAGCTTTTGGCCTTAAATGGGCTGGAGATACGAAAATTTCTGATTTAGATTATGCTGATGATTTAGCCCTTTTGGCAAATGATGTTGATGAGATGAACTCTTTCATTCGAACTGTTGATGAGACTGGTAGTACAGTAGGTTTGGTTATAAACAGAGAGAAAACTAAAGTGATGAAAATTGGTCAGGCAGGTTGTGATTCAGTTAATCTGAATGGTTGCAGTCTTGAGCAGGTGTCACAGTTTAATTACCTTGGGAGCTGCGTAACTGATACTGGTGATGTGCGGCATGAGATTAACAGACGAATAGGTATTGCTGCCGGGACTTTTAAGAATCTATGGAGATTGTGGAGAAATAGGCGTATACACCTAAAGACTAAAATTAGACTGTATAATAGTTTGGTTCTTTCTAGGGTGAGATAATATTTCATATATTCATGGTAGTGAAACTTGGACGCTGTGTAAACAAGATAACAGGAAACTAGATGCTTTTGATTCTAGATGCTTACGCAGTATCTTGGGTATTAGGTGGTTTAACTTTGTAACTAATGATGAGGTTAGGCAAAGGAGTCTGCAACCTCCTTTAAGCAGCATATTGTGCAGAGAGAGACTCCGCTGGTTTGGCCATGTTGCCCATATGGATAATTATAGATTGGCGAATAGGGTTATGAACAGTGTGCCTAAAGGCCTCACAAAGAAGGGGAGACCTAGGATGCAGTGGGCAGACAATGTCAAACAGGACTTTGTTAGAATTGGTGTGCAGTGGCCAGATGCAGTAGATGTAGCTCAGGATAGACTTGCTTGGAGAACTAAATTGTGTGGTCTGGTTGGACCTCCGTAGCCCATGGCTGCTTGAGGATGATGATGATGCTGAGCAATCACCTGATTTAAGCTCACAAGTTTGATTTGGACTATTATCAACAAATTTTTCCTTTAAGTTTCAAAAATCTCCTCGATTAAAAAAAATGCTACTTTTAAAAATGAAAGATTTTGGGAGTAATTGTGAAGTACATATCTCTGTTGTTTTATTTCCAGCTTTACACTCATTTCTGCCTTAACATTTCCAAGGTCGAGCTATTTTTTCACTCTGATGAGGCAAAAAAAAAATTGGCTTTAGAACATTTTTTGCCAAATAACTAATGAAAGGAATTATGGCATGTTATATGCCAAATTAATCAGCATCTAATTCTGGATTTCCTGAAAATAAAATATTTAACATAAAAAGATGACAAATTTTATATTAATAGAACTTTTTTAGAGTCATGTAAGTAAGAAAAACATCTGGCAACACAAATAAAATTTTTTTTACAAAACACTAATAGGCAGAAATTATTATAATGCACATGAATTAAAAGGCTATTTATTTCTGAATAACAAAAAAAATTCTTTGAACGTTTCTTCCATTTTACAATTTTTTTCTCCATACTATTCTTATCCAAATTCAGTATCGCAAGTCCCGCATTTTCCGTCATCTCATATGACAGTTTCAAGAGTGTTCCATGAAAATTCCAGCAAAAAACAAGCACCTGAACAAACTGCAAAGGACAACCAACTTTGAATGATCGTGGGCTTTGCCATCTGACCCGCATCGTATGGACCAATAGGGGCCAGACATTATCTGAAATCACCTCCAATCTGAACACGGGTTCCAGCTGGGAAGTTAGTGCAAGGACTGTGCAACTCTCACTTCATTGTCTTGGCTTCGGGAGCCGCCAACCTAGGAGAGTTCCACTTCTAACAGCAATTGGCAACAGATAGCCTGGAGTGATGAATCCTGATTTAAACTTCATCACACCAATGGGAGACTGAGGGTATGGTGCCAACCCCATGAAGCCATGGATCCTGCATGTCAGGTTGGAACAGTAAAAGCTGGTGGTGGCTCAATGACAGCTTGGAATGTCTTCAGTTTCACGTCTGTGGGACCTTTGTGGCACATGTACCGACAACTCTCAATGCATTCCAGTACGTAGAACTCATGGCTGATCATTTACACCCATTTATGGCCATCACGCATCCCAATGCAGATGGTGTCTACCAGCAAGACAACTATTCATCTCACTGGTCCAGGTTGGCTACTGCATGGTTGCAGGAGCATTCTCCTGACTTTGAAATAATGACTTAGCCACCTAGAAGCCCAGATTTAAATCCCATCGAAAATCTTTGGGATACCATCGAGCATAGTGTTTGGGCCCGCGTCCCATCAGCGACGACCTTGAGAGAATTGTGGACAGCTGTGGAGGATGCATGGGTCGCCATACCTGTGGAACATTTACACAAGCTTGTGGAGCCCTTGTCGTGTGGCAGCCGTTATCAGGGCCAGGGGGGTCCAACACATTACTAGGTTGCTATCCCTAATTCAATGGCACTTCAGTGTCTACCAAATTAAACAGATTTTAATTCTGAATTTTATCGAAGTAAAAAATATGAACATTGTAGTAACATATTAATTTTAATAACACTTTTTATAGTAGTATACCAAAAAAGGCACATATTACTTCCAAAATCTTCCGTTTTTAAAAACAGCAGTTTTTTGTTAATTTTTAGATTTTCGAAAATTTAAGGAAAAATATGTTAATAATAGTTCGAATCAAACTTGTGAGCTTAAATCAGGTGATTGCTTCAATACAGAGTAATGTTAACAAACAAATTGGCAATATTGTATAGTGCTTCTAAAATATGGCAATCAGATGGCTTTGTCGAATTATTTATATTATAATTTAATAAAATATGTATCAAATGAAAAATGAAAATATTTTTCAAGCATAAATTATGCATTTTTTAAAAGATACATGTAAAAAATTTTTAAAACGGAAATTTAAAAAAAAAAATCAAAGTTTCATGTGTTGTACAAAAAAAAGTCTATAGATGTTCTTGATCCTCGAAGGGTTAAACCTATTTCAATATTCCTAGAATTATTTTTATCATTTATATTATTTATCCCATCATTCTACGAGTCTTTCCCTTCTTTGAATCAAAACTATAAGTAACAAACCGTTTTTTTGCCAGATGAAGGTTGGAGCTCATTATTCTGAAGATTGCTTGCAGCTTAAACTATGCAGCAGAGCAGGTGTGTGACATAGTTAATTGCTAGGACACTTGCAGAGTCAAGTGGGTAGATAGTGAATATCAAGTGGCTAGATCAGGCATGGCCAACATACGGCCCGCGTAATGAATTTATGTGGCCCGCGAACAATTTTTCAATATTAGCATTTAACTTCTAGTAATTAATCGAATGAATTCTCGATACTTCTATATTTTTTAAAAAAGATTCCGTTATAAAGAATTAAAACTTTTATACTCATCTGTACTCGATATGATCTGTTTGATGATTGAATCATTTACATTTGGAGGCTGTGTTAAGAATAGCTACTACAAGTATAGAACCAGATATTAAAAAAATAATAAGCGATGCAAACCGCCTCAACACGTCGCATTAGTTATTATGTTAATTTGTTGTATTGATTTACTTACAATTATTCATAAACAAATTTCATAATAAAATTTTGTTTACTTAAAGAAATAAGTGTTTTGCTTAACATTTTTCAATTTTAATATTTCGTCCGGCCCGTGAAAATATTTTTTTTTCCAATCCGGCCCGGGGGCAAAAACAGTTGGCCATGCCTGGGCTAGATAGTGGATTGTTTACAGTGTGAGTTGTTGGATCAGAGATTGGATATCATCACTGTGCATCCAGTTATTGCTTATACTTTTATATTTAAACCTTCATTTTCATTTCTGTAAAAGTATTTTATTTTCATAAATTATTGATCTTTTGGTTGGCTGATATATTGACAGGTTATCAATATTTCAGAGTTATGCTACATCAGATGGCTAGCTTACAAGTTGTTGTGGATATTTTATTTAACATAACATTAGGTTATATGTTAAATTTCCATTTATTATTTCTTCATTTTGCCAGTAAAGAAACTTTGATCTTGCATTGTTTTATGAAAATGAATTAGGTCTTGGATATGGAAGCAAAAAAGGACTTCCTTGGCATGTCATTTGTGGGAGGGCAATTTCGGAAAGTTTTTACACCACCGCCATCCCTGCTACACTCACCGAGGGCATTTTACTCCACCCTTGGCATAATTTTGTTTAAAAAAATGATTAGTTTTAGGTTTATATTGAATGGTTTCGAATGTGTTTCCCCCATTACCCTCATTATCTTGGCTGTGCACCTCTGATGGATAAAGACTTTTTTACATTAGAAGTTCACTGTGCAGTAATTAAAATTAAATTAAAATCTTTAATCCTCTACGACACTGTTAAATGCTTTTAAGCACAGTAAACGTTTTCTTCGTCTAAAACCAAGGTGACTCAATGGGCTCCCCCCTCTCTGGATTGTTGGTGGAAGCCATTCTACAGTATGTAGAAGCCACAGTTCTCCATGAACATCAAATTCGTCCACTACTTTATGCCTGCTATATTAACAATATCTTAATTATCTTGCAATACTCCAAAGAAAAATTAAAGAAATTATTATCTGAATTTAATACAGTCCTCCCCCACCTTTAAATTTACACATGAAGAACAAAATGGATACCTACCTTTCTTAGACATTAACATACACCGTATGTCCACTAAATTAAATGCATCTGTATACAGAAAACCTACATTCATTCTTAATATAACTAGCACCTCCACCCACCCAAAGCAACTACAAATTATCAACTTTGTAATCGCACTTTATCAGACTATACATACTGCAATACCCAAGAAGCACTAAACAATGAAATAAAATACGTTTTTGAAGTCACTGAACAGACCGGATATACCACACATATCATCAACGAATCGAATGCAAACTATCCTAAAACCTTCAACACTTATAAAGAAATGGAAAAATACACAATACCCTACCATACATCAATAATAATTTCACATACTCTGTTAAAAATACCCTAAAACCTTTCTATTAGAAAGTCTCAATTAAAATGTCACACACTATATCCCAACTTGTTCGAAACGATCGCAACCATATACTCAGCTCCAGAGGAGTTTATTATATTCAACTCAAAGACCCCACAGTAAAATCTTCCCTAAAGACACAACAAAAACCTCACACCCATTTAATGACCGACTTAAAAAACATGAATACAACATCTGAAATAACTACAAAAAAACGCTTTACCTCAAGTAATCGTTGAAAACAATCTACCCATCGATTTCACTAATTTTCAGCTAAAATTATATCCCCATCCACCAAATTCCAACTAACCATCACAGAAAACATCCTTATTAATATAAAATTAACCGAACTCTGCAACATAGACATTATTTCCCTTCCCCCAGCATGTCATCTGATCCTTAGGGGATATAACCTACCCTCGGAAATGCCATGCTCCCCTAAACACAATCCCCATACTCACTCATGATCCCCATTCCCACCTGCATTAACACACATACCCCAGACCCCTTTAAAAAAATTACCATAATGTATACTAAGAATCGATGCTCAGAATACTCCCCTCTCCTACACAAATACACTTCCCAATACTGATATTAAACCATTATTAATATCCTCAGTAGCATATTTATTATTTACCCCATACTTCAGTTTACAAAGCTTATCAAGTTAATAAAATTACCCCACTCATTATAATCCCAACACAATGCACATAAAAGCAAAGGAATTTTTAATCTAATCAGAAAAGAAAGCTTTCCTCGAAACTTGCTAATCTTGGAGAGTCCCATAATTCCACACCCTCTTACCAAGTTTCTTCACATACAGATCGCATTATGGCGACCAGCATATATGCTGGCCACTCTGAACACCTGAGCCCTCCCCCTGTGATCAACAACCAACTGCCTCTCACACAATGTCTAATGCACTCACTTGCCACCTGATGATGGGCCCAAAGGGCGCATAACACACGTTGTGGACAACAAAGTTTTTAAGACTCTATGATACCAAAAGTATTAGTTACTTCCACACTACTGCAGTCACTAAACTCAATCAAATAAATTATCAGCATCCTGCATACCTTCTGAAATTCTACTGAGTTGTCCCTTGCTGGCAAGAACATTGATAAATAAACTTGTCACTTGCTAGCACCCCAGAAGCTCCTCTCACAACTTAACCTCTACTGTACAGTATGTAAAATCTCTTTAATAACTTTTGATACTTGATAGAACATTTGTTGAAGTGCTTAAAAATATTTAACACTGTTATAGAGAATTAAAGTTTTTATTTAATTTCTTTTTTTCCCCTAATTTTTTGGCACTTAGCCTAAAATTTAATGCCCAAAGGAAAAAAATTTCATAATATTTAGTAAAAAAGCAGCCAAGAAAGTGTCTTCCATTTCATAAACAAGATAGAAAATGAAACTGATGTGAGCAATCCAAGTCACCTTGTATAACATTAGCTTGTGTTTTAAAATATATCACATTGAAGAGAATCATTAAAAGAAATAAAAACCACGTTTCATGTAAATATATTATTTCAGAAGAAATTTACTTTCAATTAATATACAATTTCACTGTTTTTATTCATCACATTTTCCAAAATTAAGCCTTAATTGCATAGTCCAATATTTTTTCACTAATATCACATGAAAAAGTCTTATTAAAATCAATATGTTTATAAATTCGTTTAAAATTTTTATTTTCATAAAATTCAGAATTAAATTCTGTTTAATTTGGCATATAACATTATCTATTTCGGTTGATTGGTTATTTAAAAAAAATTCTAAAATTGACTTGTTCATATGACTTGGCACAACTGGCAAGTAGCCTGGACTTTTCCCAAAGTATGGTACTAAGAAAAAATATTACAAAACAGGAATAATTTTCTTATTTCAAGTGAAAATAAAAGAAAAAAAGAAAAAGTTTCAAAAATAAATAGCTTTTCTATTCATATGCATTATAATTATTTCTGTAACTTTTCTAAAAATAAATTTTTATTTGCTTTGCCAGATGCATTTTTTTACTACATGATTAAAAAAAAAGTCATTAAAACAAAAGTTGTCTTTTTCATTAAATATTTCATTTTCAAAAAAAATCCAAAAATAAATGCTGATTGGCATATAATATGCCATAAATTAATTAAAACACAGCTACAGTAAGTATAAATTTAATACACGATTAAAGCTGTATTACATCTAAAAGTACATTAAAAACTCAACATAAGGATGAAGTGTGCTAACAAAGTTTTGCAGCTCAAGCTGAATTTAGCCCCTTGGCCATAAATCTAAGCTTTTTGCTTGCTTTGTTATTTGACATTAAATGATTGCCTTAACTCATATTTATTATCCTTTACTATTATATAAAGGAAACTTAGAGAATGACAAAAATAGTTACCAGTTGTTCAAAACTTGGTTGGTACAGCGGCTAAGGTTGACCTTTTACTAGATGATGGAATCAGCTGCCCGATGTTCACAGCAGTAGGCCATTTCGTACTTCTTAGCTTACCAGTCCTTTTGATGTGCACTACGTGATGTTGAAAAGTAACAGACCAATATCGAAGCATTAGATGTAAGTCACTCTGCCGCAGTATTTGTAGACTACATTTCAAGATGTTAGGTGTCAGCATTGTCATATATTTCTCAGCAGTTGCTAGCAGATATCACTTTGCCGTCGTTATTGTCTGTTATTTATTACTGATGTCATTACGCATTAATTGGTATTGATATTCAAAAGTGATGCAAAACACTCACGCTTATTCGAGTTTATTTAAAAGAACTTATATTTAACTTTTAAAAAAGGACATTTAAGCCAGACTAGTTAAACATTAAAATATTGACTCCATAACTTCATGTGGAGCAATACGTTTCACCAATTCACCTGTCTTTGGCATCCTCAAGCTCAACTCTTACAGGTGCGATCATTAGCTTTTATACCCATCTCACTCAAGTGTCGTGTGATCTGACGTGACTGGGTTTATGCCCACCACATGTTAAGTAAGGAGATTCCACACAGCAGGTAAGGGTGATATGTCAGTGTTACAGATATAGTTACGGTTTTTGTGAATAGAGTTTCTCTGCATATAGTAGTTGATATTTTGTTTTTGGTGCTGCTATTGCCTTATATTCTATATTGTCTACTTTTAAATTATTTTGTATTATTGTTTATGTCAGAACAGTATTTGGAGTTTTTTTTTAATATCATTATGATGTTCAGTCATTCTGGACTTAAATTGTCGATATGTTTTTCCTATATATGCATCTTTACCCTGTAAAATTAATGTTGGATTCGGAATTTTTATTTCATAAATGCCACCTGTAGGTGTCATTTATTACTAAATTTTTGATTGTATGTCATGTTAGTGGTACTATACTACCCACTTTAATTATACATAACTCATAAAATTGACACCTATTCATCAACAACTCAACCTGAAGGCTGTTTTGCTACACAATGGCAATCAATTTCTCTGTTCCGGTAGCACACTGTTGGAACATCAAGTAGCAACTGTTGGAGAAAATGAATTATAAACATTACAATTGGGATATTTGTGAGGACTTCATAGTATTTATACTACATCTACAAGGTGGTTATGCCAAGTACTCTTGCTTTCATCTACCTCTGGGACAGTAGAGCATCAGCCCTTGTTCCAATGGAAAAGATCTTGTTGATACCACTTCACATTTAGTTGGGGCATATGAAGAAGCTAGTCAAAGCTTTGAATCACATATCAGATGCATTTCAGCATAGATGTTCCATGTTCCCTCACATGTCTGAAGCAAAAGTAAAGGGTGGCATATTTACTGGGACCACAAACAAATATGATAAATACTACAGTCTCAACAAGTGGAAGACAAAATGACTTATGAAAAAGAATGCTTGGCAGACTTTTTGCAAGTAGTGCATGGTTTCCTTAGCAACAATATGAGCAAAGAATTTGTGGAAAATCTGATTGAGCAGTATCACCTACAGGGTTGTAAACATGTCTTTAAAAATGCAATATTTACACTCACACTTGGACTTCTTCAGTCCTAATTTGGGTGTTTGATAAAGATAATGAAACTATGGAGAAGAGATACCAAGGATAATGAGATGTGGTAATGATGGGAGACTACATTTGGGCTTACTTCGATAAGACAACACTCAAATGTTCTCTTTTGAATCAGGCCTTAAAACTCAGTTCTTATGTAACAATAGCCTAGCATGTATTTTGTTTCATTTCGATACAAACATGCAATGTTTTTGGCAATTACATATATTATGACATGTTGAATACACTGAGATGCCAGTTCATTATGTACATCACCCCTCATCACATAAATAGTTCATGCCAACAGTAATAAGTCACATGACCATAGTGTGCGATATAAATCAGGCAGACCAGCTCAGCGAGCATCACTTAAGAGTTGGATTGAGTATCATAATGGGCAAAACAAGCGACTTTGAACGTGGCATGATAGTTGGTGCTGATGTGTCGGTTCTAGTATCTTCCAAATGGCTGTCCTCCTGGGCTTTTCATGCACTGTTTCAAGGACTTACCAAGAATGGTGCGAAAAATAAAACACTACTAGTGATCGGCAATCCTGTGGACTAAAACAGTGTGTGAATCAGAGGAGTCAAAGGAGACTGGTGAGAATTATGCAAGCACACAGATGGGCCTCAACCAGGAAAATTGCAGCAGAATTAAACATTGATGTGCAGAAGGTCAGCTCTGAATGCACCATGTATTGGACCCTGTCATGAATGGACTACAACACCAACTACAACTGACTATGTCAAGTAGCGATGTTGTCAGCGAAGAACACAAAAGAGTCTCCAGTGGGTGCAGCAGCATCAACACTGGACCATTGAGGACTAGAAAAATACATACTGGTTGGACAAATCAAGGTTCCTTTTGCATCATGCTGATGGATCAGAATTTGGTGCAAGCAACATGAGGCCATGGAACCATCTTATCTGGTGTGTACAGCCAGTGGTAGAAGTGTGATGGTGTAGGCAATGTTTCCCTGGCACACATTAGGTCCCCTGATACCCACTGATGGACATCTGAATGCTACATTGTATTGGAACATCACTGCTGACCAAATTCATTCCTTGATGGCTGCAGTTTATCCTCACTCAGATAGACACATTCGGCATGATAATGCACTTGCTAACAAGGCTCACTGGATAGCTGTTAGGAGACAGATGGTAGCCTCCCATCAAGGTCATCTAGCATGTTCTTTAAAGTGCACAGGATATGGATCTCCTGCAGATGGGGTCATGGCTTGATGTCCCATCCAACAGATAGGTACTTTTTAGAAGGATAACAGCAGAAATGTTCCTACTAAATCAATATCCATTTTGATGAAAAATGAGCAAGCTACATAAAAACCATAAATCAGCCTTTGTGATGCTTTGTTTTGAGTTATGTTTTGCTGGAACTTGTTCATTTTACCAAACTGGATAATTTAAGACACCACTAACTCTTGCTACCTTTCTTGCTTTGAAATTGAACATCCCAAAGCTCTCAATCTAAGTGCATTTAAATACCATCTTATTCAACATTCCTTCCTCTAATCATCAGTAATTACATTAGCTACAAATACAATGCTACTAAATCTTACATTTTAATGAAAGTGCTGATAAATTTTGTTTCTTTGTCAAGTTTTATTCCTAACTACAAACTTTCAAAGGTCTAGAATATTTTTATCATGGATAGTAGCAGCTCCCTATGGTAAATGAAAATTGAACAGAATCAGTTTCTCCTCAGAAAGCTTATGTCACGGTGATTTGACAGAAACACTTTGGTAAAACACCATAAAGAGATCTGACAAAAGCTGAAACATCAGCAGAAAGAAAACATCCTTGCCTTGTCAGGAATTTCAATCCAAGTCCCTTCCTTTGCAGCCAAATGAGTTTTTTCCAATGTTAGAGTTATCAAAATGTTTCTAAACTCAGCATTATCACTTAAACCTAGATAAAAAAAATTTTATGCTCTATATAACAGTTTGCAGAACACTATGTGATGCCCCATCGTTCACTTTTGCTTTACCTTAACCAGTTTTGTTTAATTTACGTTATATTTATCATTTTGGGGATTTTTATTTCCTTTTTGGCATCACAGCACTCGTTTTCAAGATGTTGTGAGTTGCGTACGCGCAACTCCGATCTTCCGACTGTAACCGCTAAAGCGCATGCCAAGGACACGCCCCCTCTTGCGTCATAGCTTGCTTCGTTCGTCATAGTATGTTAATGTCTTTCCCGGCAAGCATTGCCGGCTCATTGTGAAAAACAGGTGACCTGCGAGTCACAAGGAGGAGTTAGTGCAGAAGCACAAGCACAAGTGAATGCACGAGCACAAGGTGCGTAGCACCAAGCACAGTGCGTGTAGCACAGGAGTTGTGTTTTCTTCATTGATGTCTTGGTGAATTGAATTATTTTGGAAATAAATCTGTTTTGTTATATTTAAAACCTTTTGAGTCTGTACAGTTTTTTTCTCTTGAGCAACGCGAATTAAGGATTTTTTTATATTTAAATTTACTTGACAATCGTTTGATTCTTACTCATTAACGCTCGCTGGTATTTGAACCCTAAATCAACTTATTATCAACTTATTCTACTTTTGGCAATTTGTTAAGTATTGCCTGGCGCCCGTCTAAGCTATCCGGAGCATAAAAACTGCAAGTATTTTGCATTTGTTTGGAGCATTACAACTAAAGCAATGTAATACCAGAGAAATGAAAATGATGCAACTGTGCTTTGATATGTAATTAAATTTATGGATGATTGTGAATATGGGCTAAGTTGATTTATCATTGATCAGTATTTTTTGCACATTCAAGTTCAATAGATGGATTAGAACCTCAAGACTCAGAGTGGATAGAAGTTTGCTTACAAAATTCTCAAAATTTTCTTTCAGCAAATGTAAATTCAAATGGTTTCTTCAGAATTATTTCCATTATGTAAAATGTTAAAATACATATAATGTATGTAGAGTCTAACAATTACAATGCAACACAATAAGCACCCGTTGTAAAAAAAACTAGAATCCTTGCAAAAATTAAATGCATTTTAATTACACTTCATTTTTCACTCTCTGGTTGTTTATTATTTCTATGATCTAGTATTTTGTAGTTAATTTTGTCTATTACATGTAATAATTTGATGATGCTATTGTTTCTGTATTTGTTAAAATAAGGATTGAATAAAACTGATTCACTTAATTATAGTTAAAATACAGTTAAAAGTTGGTCAGTACACAACACTGAAGGTGGGGTTTTTATTTTAAACTGATTATGATGAACTAGTATTTTCTACAGAATAGTCTATATTTAAAAATATGTTTAAAATGCTCAAGGGAAAAAAATTCTTGCTTCAATTATCATACAGTTATACACTTACCTATAAAACTGATGCTTACCATCTGCATCACAAAAATGGCAAAAAAAATGTTCCCGTCTAAGGTGTCGAAATAGTTCATCATTATCAACATATCTTTCTTCACAAAACTCACATAAAGGATGGCCTCGATGAGAAGTCTCGTCTGGATCACCTATTCGTCTGTGACGTGCTAAATCCTTTCTTGAATAACACTTTCTTTCAAATGTAAATATCTGTTACAAAAATGGAATACCACTAAATTAAGAAGCATAATGAAATATTGCAAATTTCTTTTTAATCTCAGAATTACAATATTCAGTACCTAACCTAAAAGTTAAGTTTACCATACATTCATCTACAAAGTTGTTCAATAAGATCGAAGGGTGTGTTGCATCCACGCCATTATGTCAGCACACACATCGGTGACAACAGAGAATATTATAAAAACAAAATGTCCCCATGAGCAGCTGTCTGCCACAGAGGTCTGACAGGAGCCTGTCAGTTTAATATGTCATATGCAAGAACTGTGAGGAACGCAAGATCTTGGCAGCACAAACCATTTATTTCTACACATAATCACATGAGCAAGGGTCGGGAAACAGTGATTCTGAGAACTCTAAAACACAGCTAAAAGCTTTTTGGTTCAACATTCGACTGTAGAATTTTTTTATTAACAATTTTCATTAAAAACAAGACCAAAGCAGGTTGGCAGAAGTTGTTTTAGAGCACTGATGCAATTCAAATGTACTAACTGCACTCCAAATTTAAATCAGTTGGTCAAGAAGACTCAAACTTAAAAGTCACAATGATGAATGACAGATTTTTTAACTATTCTTTTAAACAGTTTATATATATATATACACACACACACTTAAATACACTGAATGGACAAATTATTATATACACTTACCTAATAACCTATTGCTCCATCTTTTGCCCTCCAAGAGCAGTCAGACATTTTGGTAAGGATTCAATGAAGTGTTGAAAACACGGAAGTGGTATTGCCACCCATGAAGATTGCCTCTCATAGAGCATCCACAGTTGCCAGTGGGGGTTGGTGAGCTTGAACAGATCTTTCCAATTCATCCCAAAAATTCTCAATAGAGTTTAGGTCCAACGATCAAGGGGGCCATGAATGCTCCTGGAGGCAATTGGTCGCCACTCGGGAAGTAGTGGTGTGGCATTGTCCTGTTGAAAGATGGCATCGTGGTGTGAAAAAAGAATCATTATGAACAGGTGTAGATGGTCAGTGGAGGAGATTCACATACCTTATGCTGGTGACAAAGGTCTCAACAGGAATTAGGAAAGCCCATGGAAGCCCATGTAAAAGCAACCCAAACTGTTACCTGTATGTTACCCAAACTGTTACAACAACCTACCTGTATGGCCCCAACTTGGCAAGCTCAGTCCATTGCTTCATTGGTTTGCACCACACATACACCCTCTCATTGGCGTGATAAGAGTTGAAACTGTGATTCACCAGACCAGATAATGTGTTTCCAGTCCTCCACACTCCAGTTGCGATAGGCCTTTGCAAACTGCAGGCTAATCTTTCGGTGCCTTGCAGTGAACAAGGGGACACGATGTGGATGTTGACTGTCGTAGACTATTTTTTTCATGGTACAACAGATAGTCTTTGTGCATAAGCTTGTGGATGCACCCTCATTCAATTCCGATGCTATCTGCTCCACAGTAACTGTGTGATTCCTTGTAACAATGTGGGATACTCTGTGTTCACCTTAAGAGTCAATTGCATATTTACCTCCACATTTCTCCTGCTGGTTGGACGTTTTGGCATATTTCACGGTCTGGGTATACATGTGCAATGGTCTGACATGGAAATCCCAATAGTTTAGCAGTTGTGGTGATTGACAATCAGCCTTCCTTGGACTACTATCTGGTCACAGTCAAATTCATGTCGTTGCTTTTACCAAGATTACTTTTCTGTGACTGGTTTCCAATGCATAGAGACCTGCTCTATTTATAGGTATTGCCAATTTCAGCATCCCACATGACTGGACGCGATACTTCTGCTTTGCATATTGTTATTGGGGTGTATATAACATTTTGTCCATTCAGTGTATATTCTCATTTTAAAGTTTATGTTATGGTTTTATTTTTGTTAATGAAATTAAAATAATCAATGATTTTTTTCCCCTGTTATGGCTCTTGATCCAACAAAAATTTTAATCTGTGGTTCTCAAAATTTGTTGGTTTACCCGTTTTTTTTTTTGCTGTTTTGGCTCTTGACACAAAATAATTCCCAACCCCTGCACTAGATCAACTGAAACAGTGTTCTAGTGATATACCAAATGTCTGATTCCTGCACTGAAGAAATCAGAGCTCACTGTGTGCACCACTGCCACACCTCAGTTGTCATGTTGGATGTGTTTTCCTTTGAAGTGCTTCTTCAATGGTCTGAACAGGTGGAAACTGCTGGTGCAAGGGTCTGGGCTATATGGGGTAGTCAAGACATTCTCAGCAAAACCAGTTCAGTGACTGTGATGCTCATCAGTCAGCACAAAATGTGCATTTGTAAACTTTGTACACCATTCCAACCTGGTCTTCACATCCATAATATTTACCATAGACATCTTGCAATTGGCACTGGAAGCAGTTATGGCTTGCACCTAACAAAACTATTCAATATATGACCCTCCTCACCAGGCAATGCTTCTAGATTGATCATTATGTTTGAGTGACAATTTTCCTTGCTATATTGCTTTTTAATGCTCTCTATAATGCAGCACTAAAATAAATTAAATAATTAAAACAATAAAAAAATTTAATAAAAATAATTAAAAAATTTAATAGCCTGCCTGGAGAATAATCTCCAGGCAGGCTATTCAGATGCAGTTGCTAAGTTCACATTATAATATTGATTTCCTCCATTGTGCACCATCAGATGTTACTTATTGAACAGTTTTTGTTTTCAGAGTAATCTGTTAATTCTTTAATATTAAAACTGCAATGGAATGTCAGTTAAACATTTTTCAAGGAGTTGTTTTACCTTTGAATGGCACTTTTAGGGAATAATGGGTTAAATGACCAGGCCACAAGGACCTCAGTGGTTCAGATCTCAATAGCGGAACAGGGTTCACTAGATAGATGGAAGCATCCCATCTAAACCTTCCAGCATGTTCTTTAACAGGCACAGGGTAAGGCTCTGCTGCATAAGGCTTAAAATTCCATCTAATAAACTTTGGAATTTTTAAGCCCATTAGCAATTTTTAGGAATACAGAAAAAAAAATTCAGTACAAGTGAAATGCCAGCAGGTGCAGTCAAGTCCTAAATCTTCCCACCCTATTGGTGCTGTAGTGTTCCAAAATAATAGCATAGCAATTCAGTGCTGATGAGCATCATGGGAAAAAAATAGAAATTCTCATTGGAATTTTTACATATATCATTATAAATACATAGTTTTAATAAATAATGTTTAGTTTTTTAATTTGATGAAAATTTTGATACATTATGAAATAAAAAAAAAATTCTTGGTACCATTGTAATCCAATTCCTAAATATTCATTTTTGGCATTACTGCAATTGCTGTTCATTTTATACATTTCATCACACTTCCAATTTCTAATCACAAGTTTGATCTGAAATATAATCAATACATTCTTCTGTAAAGTTTTGAAATGCTTCTGAATATTCACCAAAAACATTTTTTTATTCAAATCGGAAGATTTTGGATGAATTACTAAATAAATACTTGCAATTTTTTTTACTACCTTCTTTCTCGTTTAAACTTATTTCGTAATTTGTAAAATTATTTACGTCATTCATCCGATATATACTAAGGAGATTCATAGTTTTTGTTTTTGCAAAATGAAAGAAATACAAATGTGTATGGTGATACATCACTGCGTTGCATTTGCATACTTCTGAATTAAGTACTAAGGGAAAGTACAAAGTCCAGTCTCAGTCCATAACTATTCATCATCATCCTCAAGCAGCCATGGGATACGGAGGTCCAACCAGACCACGCAGTTTAATTCTCCAAGCATATCTGTCCTGAGCTACATCTGCTGCATCCGGCCACTGTACACCAATTCTAACAAGGTCCTGTTTGACATTGTCTGCCCACCGCATCCTAGGTCTCCCCCTCCTTCTGAGGCCTCTAGGCACACTGTTCATAACCCTATTCGCCAATCTATAATTATCCATACGGGCAACATGGCCAAACCAGCGGAGTCTCTCTCTGCACAATATGCTGCTTAAAGGAGGTTGCAGACTCCTTTGCCTAACCTCATCATTAGTTACAAAGTTAAACCACCTAATACCCAAGATACTGCGTAAGCATCTAGAATCAAAAGCATCTAGTTTCCTGTTATCTTGTTTACACAGCGTCCAAGTTTCACTACCATAACTAACCCTAGAAAGAACTAAACTATTATACAGTCTAATTTTAGTCTTTAGGTGTATACGCCTATTTCTCCACAATCTCCATAGATTCTTAAAAGTCCCGGCAGCAATACCTATTCATCTGTTAATCTCATGCCGCACATCACCAGTATCAGTTACGTAGCTCCCAAGGTAATTAAAATTTGACACCTGCTCAAGACTGCAACCATTCAGATTAACTGAATCACAACCTGCCTGACCAATTTTCATCACTTTAGTTTTCTCTCTGTTTATAACCAAACCTACTGTACTACCAGTCTCATCAACAGCTCGAATGAAAGAGTTCATCTCATCAACATCATTTGCCAAAAGGGCTAAATCATCAGCATAATCGAAATCAGAAATTTTCGTATCTCCAGCCCATTTAAGGCCAAAAGCTTTCCCTTGAAGTGAATTTTGCATAACATAATCAACAACCAAACTAAAGAGAAAAGGAGATAAAATGCACCCTTGTCGAACACCAGAAGTAATGCTAAACCAATTGCTACAAGACTTACCAACTCTCACACATGACTCAGTGTTATTATAGAGAGCTTTCATTATGTTAACTAACTTGTCTGGTATACCATATGATCTCACAATCAACCACAAATTATGACGATCAACAGAGTCGAAAGCCTTTTTGAAATCAACAAAGCTAGCAACCAAAGGTTTCTGAAACTCTAAACATTTCTCGAGAATCTGCCTAAGTGAAAATATCTGATCCACACATCCCCTACCACTTCTGAATCCACATTGCTCATCACGCAATTGACTGTCAACCAGATTCTTAATTCTATTAAGCACAATCATGGAAAGAACTTTACCTGGAACAGAGAGTAGGCTGATACCCCTATAGTTATCACAAGAACTGCAATCACCTTTTTTGAAAATAGGGATAATAATAACTCTGGTAAAATCTTTAAGAACCATGCCTTTATCATAAAAGTTGTTCAAAATTTCAGTCATCCAAATGGTAACTGAAACATTCCCAGCTCTAAACATTTCCATAGTAATTTCATCCACCCCTGGGGATTTATGAAGTTTAAGTTTAGAAATAGCCAAACTAACTTCAGATTGTGTTATAGGGCCAACATTAAAGCCAACAATGCACCTATCATCATTGTAAACAATGGGAGTAGAATTAACCACATTGTTTAGAACATCACTGAAATGCTCAGCCCACCTAGCCATGACAGAATCCTCAGCTTCTATAACCTTACCTTGTTTATCCTTCAATCCCTGTATACCTGTTCGTTTTCTACCACACAAAACATTAACTATCTGGTACAACTCTCTGCTGTTGTGTTGTCTAACTGCTTCCTCAGCTTTGTCAGCCAGGCCATCAAGCCAAAGATTCTTATCAGTAGCTAACTGATCCTTTACACGTTTGTTAAGTTCTTTGTAATGCTTTCTATTAGGACTAGTAGGGTACTGATTAAGGACATTCCTGCAGTTCCTTCTTTCTGAAATAAGCTCAGGTGCCTTATTACTTAAATAATTCTGCCTCCTCTGCTCCTTTTTCCCTAAAAGAGTACTGTTAGTTTCCAAAAAAGCCTGTTTAAAATGGTCCCATTCTTCCTCAACTTCAGTATTAAGCAAACCATGACTGACATAATGACTTAGTAACCTATCATGGTAATGTTTAGCTATAACTGGGTCTTTCAGAGCTTCAGTATTAAAGGTAAATTTTTTAACCCTAGCACAACACTTTTTAAGTTTAAGTTGCAAGACACTTTTACAAGGTAATGGTCAGATCCAATTTCAGCTCCCCTATATGCCCTGGTATTTCTAACAGAACTAGCCCATTTGCTGTTAATTAATATATAATCAATCATATTCCTATGCAGCCCATCAGGTGAAACCCATGTGTATTTATGTATGTCGCAGTGTTTGTAATATGTGTTAGTTATTCTGAAACCATTGAGTTTACTTACCTGTAGGAGACGTTGTCCATTGCCATTGCAGCTACCAATACAAAAGGGCCTATTACTCCTCCCCAAAGGTCAGAGTCGGTTCCAACCTTGGCATTGAAGTCACCAAGAACAAGGGTAATATCTCCTTTCTTGACAGAGTTCAAAATATCCTGAAGTTGTCCGTAAAACCTATCCTTCTCATCCTCATCAGAATCCTCAGTGGGGGCATAACAGCAGATAACATTCAAGTCTTTAATGCTTGTCTGAAATTTTGCTGTAAGAAACCTTTCATTAATGCATTCATATCCTAGAAGAGCATCACTAGCATGTCTGCTGAGCAGCAGACCCACGCCTTGGTGATGCTTTCCATCCTCCCTCCCTGTAAAGAGAAATTTAAAGTTATTTTTAAGTATCTCACCTTTACCTGTCCATCTGGTCTCTTGCAAGCCTAGAATATCTAGGTTATAGCGCTGGAATTCCTGCATGAGGACATCAAGAGAATAATCTCTATGTAATGTCCTCACGTTCCTGCAGAGAGAAAATTATTAGTAGGATTTTTAAAGAAATTAGGTTTATTGAGATTGGTAGGGCCAACAATATCAAACAGCCCCCTGATCGCAGGCATGGAGCAAAGACCTGTTCCTCCTCTGCTAAAGGCTGAAGTCACCGATGCTGGTAGGAACATCAGGCACCACCTTTTCAAGTGGACTTTTTCAAGAGCCATATGGCCTGCCTGAGACACATTACTCCAGTTTAGGCTTGACGATGCCCAACTAGCTAAGTAAGGTTCAGGTACCTGCGATGGCCTCTGATTAGGATTATCCACCAGCTGATATAAGGTATCCCATACCTCTGTTCACTTAGAGCTGGCAACCCAGAAGCAAACAGAAAACACAGCAGCAGACTCTCCCTCAACAGAGGCCACCAGTGCAGCAAGTCCAGGATCCATAATCAAGCTCAAATCCATAAACAAGTCCAGTCTAGAAGGTATAAATGGTCAGCACCAGGACCCTGTGAAGTTGACCACTCCTCAGCAGGGTTGAAAAAAAGAAAAAAGTGGCCATAGATGACCAGATTAGTAGGCCATACTGAACTGGCAGCCCTCCCCTTCCGTTCCCTTCCAAAAGAGAATATCTCTTCTGAAAGGTACTAACGGCCTGCACCACGAGAAAATATGATATTGCACAATGACAGCAGTTAAGTACTGAAATTCATGCAATTTTATGTCATTACTAGAAAAAAAAAAAAGGATTAAAAGCTATTGAAGTGTCCTGAAAAATATGTAAAATTGAAGGTGAGAGGGATAGTCTCCATTCGTTGTTCAAGCTTAATTCAAGAGGCCTTGAAAATAAGCTGTGATTCAAATGGCCAATATTAGTAGATCACAATATTCTGTCCCATGCTCTTGAAGTTGATTTATTGACAAGCACTCGCAGGCTGTAATCCATACTTGGTTGCTCACAAGCAACTATAGAGTGGCATTTGCAAATACATCGGTAAGGTTGCAGGAGTTGCCAAAGTGTTCCACACAAACTGACTACTGAACAAACAAACTCATATATCTGTAGTAAATTCCTTGTTAATCCATGTGGCCACCATTTCATCAAGAGAACTGTTCTGTGCAATGAAAATTTGATCCTTTTCAACAATCTGAAGAAACCCAATATCAGTGGCCCAATCCCAGCCAGCTAGCACTTCCTGTCTTAAAAAGGGGATGATTTGAAACAAAGGAAAAGTTTGTGTTTTGTGGAATTTTGAGGGTGTAGTGGCATTTCCAACTGGTTCCCAACACATGTGCCATCAATGCTGATCTCTACTCAGTACAACTTGAGCATGTGCACTCTGTGATGCTTTAATGTTACCTGGGTTTAGTAAAACATGTATTAGGTACTCCTCCAAAAAGACAATGCAAAATCACACACTGCACTTCAGGCCAATACTTTGAGAACTGGTTTTGAGCTCCTTCCTCAACCAGCATATAGTCCAGACCTAGCTCCTTACAATTACCATCTCTTTCACTCCATTGTTCATTTTCCTTTGAGATAGGTAGTTTCAAATATTTAAAAAAGTTGAAAATGGATATTGGAAATTTTTTACTTCCAAGGGCCCAGCATGGTATTGAAGAGGAATTGAAAACTTGCTGATGGATGGCTACAAACTATTTAAAACAATGGTTTATATTTTGCTAAGTAAGTTCCATTATTTATTTTGTAATAATCATTTATCAAGCAGACAATAAAACACACAGACTTATGAATCACCCTAGTATATTGCAATGTGGAAGATAACTATTTTTCTTAAATTGAGACCATGGTAACTAGCAAAGGCAAAGCAGTTTTGCTGATTCTGAATCACTGGACAGGGGTTCATCATGTAAAACATGGGTATTTCTTCCTCTGTACTGCTCTTTAGGCTTTACAGCTGCTTTTGACATTTATAGTCACTTTCATCATTTATTAGATTAATGATTTGATTTAAAAGAATTGTTATTTTTAATCTTAATGATATCCAAGATGTACATAAACCGATATTTCCCAGCCAAAATTAGTGTGATTGTGTTGCATTTTAATCAGAATTTCTGGTGTATAGGATAAAATTTTTGAAAGTTATGATTAATATGCAGTATGTGAAATAAATTAATCATTTTAATTATGTTTAACTGTTACCTATTTAGATGTTAAAAAACTTAATTTTTAGGCATATATTTCACTGACATTTTTGAATTTCATGCAAATGGTACTGGATTCACTGCTTCCCCTACTGAATTTTTAAAAGTTGAACATAATATGAAACATGAATGTACTGAAGTAGGGGTTGACTCAAATGATAGCATGCCCAGCCCATAATAAGTACACTAATCTAACACCTTACCTGATCCAGTGGTTAGCGTACCTGACTACTAAGACCTGTAAAACCTACAAAGCATGTCCTTGTGTAAGTGTTTGCATATTGTATGAGAAATCAGGACAAGCCTAATATAGCATCTAGGTCTCCATCCTTTGCGTAGGGAAGTAAGCTCACCAGACAAAAAATTAGTCACCCCTGACTGAATGTCACCTAATAATGCGTAACGCCTCCATGCAACCAAAGAACAGCCGAAATCCTGTCTGCATGGAACCCACCAGTGTGCAGATGTAGTGCACATCAATATTCATCCACTCTTTCAGCAGCAAATGCTGCAGTTTGGCCAGATGTTTGGGATGCTGCTTCACTCGTTGCCCCAAATAGTCCCACAAGTTCTCTATGGAATTCAAATCCGGGGATTTGGCAGGCCATTTGAGATGTTTGAAGGCTTCAGAATGCTTGTCAAGCCAATCCGATACACTTCGAGCCCTGTGCATGCGACAATTGTTGTTTTGGAACACTGGGGTATCCTTCTGGTGTTCACTATGGAGATGCTGCACAAAAGGCAACATGTGGTCGTCCAGTAGATCCATATAGCCCTTCTGTTCAAGTGTGATGTCACCACAACCAAAGGACTTATTTCCTTGTACTTCAGAAACATCCCCAGAACATCACAGAGCCTTGCACACAGTCCGCATGGAAAGCTTCATGCAGCTTATGATGTACTCGTCGCCTCGCATCATTCGAGTACAAGCAAAAACGTGACTTATCTGACCAGATCACACACTTCCGAGAGTTGACAGTACAGTCAACTCTTGGTGCAGAGCTGTTAACATGGGTCTCTTCTGCAGTACTCTGCTCCAGATATCCATGGCATGCAGTTCCCTTCAGAGTGTTCGTTCGGAAACAGCTTGTTGTAGGCCTGCATTGACTGACTGGAGCAATTCCCGCCTCATTGCAAAGTGGTTTGCATTAATAGTGCATGACACATTATGGCAGTTTGTATTGGTGAGCATTCTTTCTGCCACAGTTCTGGTGACGATTAGCAATGGACTGTGATGTACACCACTGCTGGAAGACCCTTTGGACAGTATGTTTCAACACACCAGCAAAGGCAACAACTTCTTGTACACTATGTCCTTTGGCTTGGCCAAATGCAATAACACCTTTTTGTCACTCATTCACATCTTTGGCATGAAACATGGGTAGCCCATGTTTCACAGAGCGACTAATACACGTGGCACACAACCACTTCCCGTCAGTATGAACCCCATAGTGCATGGCACAGCTATTTGCATGATGCGTTTATTGCTGGTGCACCCTCTGTTGCTGTCGAATGAACGTAACCCTCTTACAGCGGGAGATGACTAATTTTTTTGTCCAGTGAGCTTATCTTCTTCGTTTAAAATTTTAAAAAAATGTGTCTGCATTAATATTTTTCTCCACTAACCTCCACCTGCCCCTTTGCGAGAAAAGGGATACCAATAGGTTGGAAAGGCTGCTGCCTATCGATCAGGAGACTAAGACATGGCCCCTTATGTAGGAGAACCATACCCTGTACACATTTAAGAACATGCTGGATGACCTTGACAAGTGGCGTCTGTCTCCTAATAGCTGTCTAGAGATCCCCTACCCAGCTCTGTGCTTTGGTGTCCCTGTGGCATGTATATTTCACTCATATGTACAAATGTGCCACTCAGAAGCAAAACAATCCAACTTAATGACTTTTTTTTTCATTCAGCATTTTAAGATATTTATTAAATTTTGAAATAAAAATTTCTCATTTCAAAACAAAATTATTTTTTTTATAGAACTTCACTAGAAAAGAAAATCATCAATTACATGAACAATGTGGAGACAGGCATTATTAACCACAAAGATGATATCAGGACCCAAAAAACCCTTAAAAAGACTCATATAAGCACAAGAATCTTATCTTTGTACCGCCGAGAGTCAGAGTGCCTCTCTGAAATATGTGAACCCCAGGGCATAGTTATTGTGATGCCAACCCAGACCAAAAGAGTCTCTTCCTCTACTGTTACAATAGTCATTGCAAGTAATTTGTTCTCTCTAGAACATACAGAATCACTGTTCAAACTAAATCTGAATTAATCTATGAAGAGTAAATTTGCCCACTGTCTTGACTATAAAGGTGATGTCAGCATTATGTGAAATGAACTTTTCTGTTGAAAGGAGTGAGGGGGACACAGGACATTATTTTTGTGCATATAGACCTCCTTCATACAGCTTCCTGCATATACTATGTTTTGAAACTGTCATCCCTGTGGCTACTCAAAGCTCATAAGACAGCTGCCTAGCTGTCATATCTCTATTTCATCTTGTTGTTTCAATAGTACTTATCCTGAAGAGTTGTAGCCCTGGGGCAACCTTATCGTAGTCTAAAGCTAAACATTTCTGTTTCTTGAAATTGTCTCCAAAGAGAGCACATTCTCCACAGTTTGGGATTGATCCACTTCCATCCAATAGCCCACTTATGATACACAATTATCCATATCCATTTTTGTTATTTTTTTGTGATATGGTGAAATAAAACTGCTACCCAAGTTAACACCAGGCTGGCTGAAACAGAAATGAATGGCAACCACAGTTCCATACTCTTTTATAGCAACCCCAATTTACATGCTTGTAGTCATGTTAGTTAGCATGCATTTTCTTACACACTGAAATATTTAGATGTATATAATATTTCATGTCATATCCTTAAATACGTTTTGAGATAAGACAAATCCTTTAATTTTGAGCAAGGGTATATAGCCAGATAGCAGTCACATTAAGTTTCCCATATAATGAAGAGCAGGGGCAGTCAGAAGTCTCAAGCCTGGATGGAGCCATTTAGGATGTATGGAAGATTTTGTAGTCCAGAAATGACATTCTTAACTTTACTAATGGATTATTTAGCAGTGGATATCCTTTTTAACAACTTGTCATTTGGTCTCTGAGATAGTGCGAGTGTTAGGAGTTTTCCTTCCTAGAAAAGAAAATGGGGATCAAACCATACATTATCTTGCAGACCTCTTGGAGGGGCCATGGTCCCCCTTTAACCCCTACTTATGACTGCATGACTGCCACTGACCAAGAGGTCAAATTATTACCAAAAGTAAAAAAGAAAATTGTTTAAAGTGTTATTTTGAGGTCAGGGGCCTTGCTTCCCCATCTCAAACTCCACTGTAATTTGTAAATATTTATTTAAAAAAATAAAAATAAATACCCCCTCAAGCAGCTGCTTGCCACAGAGGTCTGACAGGAGCCTGTCAGTTTATATGCCACAGTAGGAGATCTGAGAGGATGGCAGGACCTCAGCAGAAAAATGACACACACATCCATGCCTAATACCGGGGCTCGAACCCAGGTCCCTTAGATACACCGTAAATTCTAAGTATGGCCCCTTGGGGTTTGAGAGGTGCTGGATTTTAGAGAAGCATACCTAGAGGGTGAATAATTTTGGTGAAGCACATTTCAATGAATATTAAAGCACTAACAGTCAAACTGATTTACATCTGTAAATATTTATTAATAACTAAAAGATAGTGCTAGTGGCTATAAATGCAAATAACAATTTGTTAAATGTAAGCAAATGACAATAACCAAAGTCAGGAAAATATTATCATGCACTGTAATGTTAATTTTAAAAGTATGTCTAGCAATCACTAGTTGGATTCACCTGTAAGTTTTAACCTAATTGATTATAATGAAGTAAGAGGACAGTTAAAACATTCAAACATAATAATATTCAGGAACTGTTCTTTCTGTACCTTTTTGTCATATAACGTTGATGATCTGATATTATATTCAGGGCAAATACTTTGAGAACTGGCATTTGAGCTTCTTCCTCAACCAGCATATAGTCCAGACCAGCTCCTTACAATTACCATATCTTTCACTCCATGACTCATTTTCTTTGAGGTAGGTAATTTCAAACATTTCAGAAAGTCAAAAACAGATGTTGGGAGTTTTTCACTTCCAAGAACCAAGCATGGTATTGAACAGGAATTGAACAATTTGCTGACAGATGGCTACAAACTATTGAAAATGATGGGTTTATATTTCAAAGTTCCATCCTTTTTTCTCCACTTTCTAGCATTTGTATAATTTCCATTTTTTTAAACTATATTAAGCGTAACATGCTTTTCCTTATGCTCTCTCTTTGTCTTGATTTTTACTCACCAAAGGTAGAGAGGGGAGAAAATTTGCAAAAAAATAGCACTAGCAAAATAAAACAACACAAGTGATGGTAATGGATACTTTAGTAATGGCTGATAGTTTACATCCAACAACGCCAATGTTTGGTAGAGGTAAAAGTAGAAAATTCTAAAAGGTAAATGTGATAGTGATGGATTTCTTAATATTATTGCTGTGAAACTACATTTTAACTACAGTGAAACTATTTTTTAATAAAATTAAAGATTTTCATTAATCAGATTTTAAAGAATTTTGGATTGTAAAGAATTTACTGCATTTGTTTCCTATGCAATTCACATGCAACATTTCTATGTAACTATATTTATTTATCACCACTTTCATCATCATTATGACCATCATAATATCCTGTGTTCATCATATGAACACTGTGGGGAGTCCCATGACACACTAAAGGTTTCACACAAAATTATTTCCCCTACACTAGAAGATGGGTTCAGCTGTCACTTGCTAGACCACCAACATCCTCTACTGCTTGGTACAAATTATGCCAATGAGCCTAGATTAGAAACTGATACATGTGAATTTCGTAAGAAATATATAGATTTTCCAAATTTCCAATGAGATATGAGATGGGGGCAGGCAAAGCTTTAGCATTAGTCCTACTGTTTAGAATTTACTATGAAACTATGAAAACCTTTTTTTATAAGCTTCACTCAGAAATATTGAAATTTAGTTATTTTCTGTTAGCATTTATTGAATTTCTTGCACTATGGTTGCATTATATTTTTCATATAAAATTTTAAATAATGAAATTACTATTTACCAAAGTTACTTAATTTTTCCACATGTATTCAAAAAACTGGTGAAAATAAAATTTCTACGAACCTTTATATTTTCTATACACAATTCACAATAAAAGAGTTCATGTTGACGTCGTACATGATATTTCAGCTGTGCAAATTTATTGAATAAAGCATTGCATTCCTTGCATCTGTGCTCTAGAAGGAACTCATAATCATGGAAAATATTCTCATCTTCAAACCATATCTTATATTTTCTGTCCACAAAACTAAGGTTTTGAGATAAAGTTGTAAATAGTTGTTCTGTGTGAGTGAAAATAACCTATGAAATAATAAAAAAATGAAATATACTGGGAACACTGAAAATAATGCAGACACGATTTAACAAAACAAATTAACTTGAAAAATAAATGCACACAGAAAATACACCAATATACTGTCAAAAATCTTTGTATCACAAATTCTTTTTGTATCACAAAATTGAATAAATTGTTAGTAAAAATAGTATGTTTAGTAAAAAAAAATCATTGCCAAAAAACTTTATCACAAATTCCCATTTCCAAACACTAAAGGAAAATGGTATTAATAGCTCTTAATCAGATATAATAGTGAATTCCTGATTTTAAAGAAGTAAATGAGCCGAGAACACATTGTAAATTTAGAGTTTACTATTTGGTGGCATTGTAGGTGAGGTTACAACACTCCCAGAACATTTTAATGTTTAAAATCGCAAAAGGTGAGAGACATACATTGTCAATAGTTGTACACGGAGTGCAATGCATGATTAACACGTATCAGTCTAGCATATGAGACAAGTGGAGAAATCTAGAAACAGTCTTAATGGGGATTGCAAAATCCCACAATGTTAACAAAACTAATAATCATTATTGTAGAGGTGCAAGGGTCTTCTAAGCTAATGTTTCTCAACCATTTACATCACACATCTCTCCCAACTATTTTGTAAAAAAAAAAACTGCTACCTCTCCCAACCTTCAGTAAAGAAATTCTGATATCATCACACTAAATTAAACCCACTTTAATCCAAAAAATATATTTTTGAATAATATATGCACTTTAGTATTATATTAAGGCAACATTGGTTAATGAGGTGTTTTTGGTTATTGGTATAAATGAATCGTTTGTAAAAAAATTAATCAACAACCATCAGTGAAAAGATATAGAACACGATTATGATATAGTAGGTGCTTTTGGAGGTGAGAGAAAAGGAAAATAAGACTAAACTCACATTACCAAGCTGTGAAATTTGATATTCTTTTCTTTCTAATAATATATTACTGTAGATAGCTGAAACAATGATAACTGGTCCAATCCCAAAGTTATAAATACCAATGTCAAAATAAGATAGGGTTTATATTATTTCTTCAGTTGAGCACAATAAAAAACAATGACTGGTGGGTGGATGTGCATGCACATACATGCATGTATGTGCACACACATACATACATTATTGCTTTTTATTGTGCTCAATTGAAGAAATAATATGAACTTCCATATATGAGGCAGCTCAGTGGCCCAATTTCTGACAAAAATTTTGCCAGTGACAAATCAACAAAATATGCAGGAGTGCTTCTATGTCACACTGCTGAAGAAATCAGTTTCTGATGGTCTAGTATTATGATGCCTGGCATGCTTCTGAGAGACATGGGTTCAAATCCTACTCAGGACAAAACTAAATTTCTTTCAGCAAATTATTAAAAATAATCTGTATAAAATGGGGGGTAAATACATCACAGCCTCATCATCATCCTCAAGCAGCCATGGGCTATGGAGGTCCAACCAGACCGTGCAATTTAGTTCTCCAAGCAAGTCTATCCTGAGCTACATCTACCGCATCTGGCCACTGCACACTAATTCTAACAAGGTCCTGTTTGACATTGTCTGCCCACCACATCCTAGGTCGCCCCTTCCTTCTGAGGCCTTTAGGCACACTGTTCATAACCCTATTCGCCAATCTATAATTATTCATCCGGGCAACATGGCCAAACCAACGGAGTCTCTCTCTGCACAATATGCTGCTTAAAGGAGGTTGCAAACTCCTTTGCCTAACATCATCATTAGTTACAAAGTTGAACCACCTAATACCCAAGATACTATGTAAGCATCTAGTTTTCTGTTATCTTGTTTACACAGCATTCAAGATTCACTACCATAACTAACCCTAGAAAGAACCAAACTATTATAACAGTTTAATTTTAGTCTTTAGGTGTATATGCCTATTTCTCCACAATCTCCATAGATTCTTAAAAGTCCCGGCAGCAATCCCTATTCGTCTGTTAATTTCATGCCGCACATCACCATTATCTGTTACATAGCTCCCAAGGTAATTAAACCGTGATACCTGCTCAAGACTGCAACCATTCAAATTAACTGAATCACAACCTGCTTGACCAATTTTCATCATTTTAGTCTTTTCTCTGTTTATAACCAAACCTATTTTACCAGTCACATTAACATCTCGAATGAAAGAGTTCATCTCATCAACATCATTTGCCAAAAGGGCTAAATCATCAGCATAATCTAAATAAGAAATTTTCGTATCTCTAGTCCATTTAAGGCCAAAATCTTTCCCTTGAAGTGAATTTCACATAACATAATCCCATACCACTTCTCAAACCACTTCTGAATCCACATTGCTCATCACGCAATTGACTGTCAACCAGATTCTTAATTCTATTAAGCACAATCATGGAAAGAACTTTACCTGGAACAGAGAGTAGGCTGATATCCCTATAGTTATCACAAGAACTGTGATCACTTTTTTTGAAAATAGGGATAACAATATCCTTAGGAACCATGCCTTTATCATAAAAGATATTCAAAATTTCAGTCATCCAAGTGGTAACCAAAACATTCCCAGCTCTAAGCATTTCAGTAGTAATTTCTTCTCCCCTGGGAATTTATGAAGTCTAAGTTTAGAAATAGCCAAAATAACTTCAGGCGGTGTTATAGGGCCAACATTAAAGCCACCAATGCATCTATCATCATTGCAAACAATGGGAGTAGAACTAACTACATTGTTTAGAACATCACTGAAATGCCCAGCCCACCTAGCCATGACAGAATCCTCCCCTTCTATAACCTTACCTTGTTTATCCTTCAATCTTTGTATGCCTGTCCATTTTCTACCACATAAAACATTAACTATCTGGTACAGCTCTCTGCTGTTGTGCTGCCTAACTGCTTCCTCAGCTTTGTCAGCCAAGCCATCAAGCCAAAGATTCTTATCAGTAGCTAACTGATCCTTTACACATTTATTATGCTCTCTGTAATCCTTTCTATTAGGACTAGTAGGGTACTGATTAAGGACATTCCTGCAGTTCCTCCTTTCTGAAATAAGCTCAAGTGCCTTATCATTTAAATAATTCTGCCTCCTCTGCTCCTTTTTTCCTAAAATGATTAATACCATAAAAAAATTAAAGTTTTAACTAACTTTTTTATTTATATATATGTGTGTGTGTGTAAAATAGACATTTAAGAGATCCTAAATAGCATTAATGTTTTCAATTTATTCCTCAACTTATGTATTATGACAACCAGAAAATAAAGAGCCCTTTTCTCTAGCTTAAACTGCTATTAGCACAATGCAGATTACGCTATCACCATAACTGCTGAAATAATAGGATCTCATAGATGCACACCTGGTGGAAATAGGTTAGATAAATATAAATGAACAATCATTCTCTAACAATGGCTTTGTGCATTATACCATAGAATCAGTCAGTGGAAATGCAGTTGATTGTAATTGAAGATGCCAGTCTTCTGGATTGGCATGTTCAATTAAATTCTTAAAGCCACTAATAGAGGATGATTTTCGCTGGCTGGTAGCTCAGCAGTCAAAGCACCTTACATGTTATCAGGAGATCATGGGTTCAGATCCCACCTGGCTAATGACATTTTTTCCCCTATATTTATTTACCATAACTGCTGTTCGATATTTAAAACATTCTCCACTAGCTGGCTGAGAACTCCAGTAAGTTATTTAGTAAACATCTGTGTTCACAATAAAACAGTCAGATGCTAAAGAAACTATTGTTTTTATTTGAAGTTTTCACTGATTTGCACAAAAATGCAGCCATATAAATTTTTGCATCATTTTAATACATTTTGTGATTAAAAATATTTCAGCATTTTTAAATTATTTTTATCTATTACCAGATACTTTTATGAATGGAAAACAAAGAGAAAAATCAATATTTCTTTGATCATGTGATCAGGAATGTCACAGGAGTGTGATCTGATTTTGATTTCAAACTTTGTGTGCACGATTACACTGTTACAGATTAAATATTTACACTGCATTTAGAAAGTACCAATTTTTTCATTTGTTTGGCTGATGAAATATAGTTTTTGGAGGACACAATCAATGGATATTATCAAATAAACAGTAAAAATCAGAAGGTTTTTTTTGTAAAATATTTAACCGACTCCTTTGACTGAGAGAAGTCGCAACTGATTTAGATCTATTATGACTTTTCTTTGATTCAGGAGGAGGAATCGATTCTACTTCTGAATTATTCATATTGCTTCTAATACATATTGCAATTAGAAAGAATAATTATTTGAAGCTTGACCAAAAATTAAATCATTAGACATAAATGAAATAAAAAATACATGACTTAAAATGGTAGCTACTTTAGGAGACATCTGATTAAGACATTAAAATAAAAAAATTTAATTCTTAAATGATAGACTTTTTAGCACTATTTTTAATTACTGAAATAACTGTCTAACTAGCATTCAGAATTTTCAACTTTTAAGTCAACTTTTTCCATGTTCGAAAAGTTTAACTTTACTTATATATTTACATTATAGTGCAACACCAGGAAGAACTCATCAGACTGTCCCGAAATATGCAAGATGGGTAGCCCATGGAAGAACATTTAAATGATTCAAAGCACAGCACATATGCACTTCATTTGTGACAGTAATGCCCCCTGGAAGTGGTATAAGAGGAGATTACAAAGAGCCGGTGTAAAGCACTGAAATTGTGTTTGCTTGCAGTTCTTGCGCACTAAAGGATCAAGTATACCCCATCGAAAAAACATAGCATCCATACAACCAGGTTTCCGACTTTGATCGAGGGAGAATTATGGGATTATGGGAAGGCAGATTATCGTACTGAGACATTGGTATTCATGTTGGATGGAATGCTGTCACAGTGATGAGAATATGGCGTTAGTGGTTAGAGGAGGAACGAACTCATTGACGTGAGGGATCTCAACGGCCATGTCCACAAACCATCATTCGATAGACATCTTGTTTGAATGGCTTTGAATGATTGTATAGCCACATCAAACACCTTAGCTCAAAAGTTAGTGTGTGTTGCACATCAACCAGTGTCTGCATGTACGGTTTGACATTGTATGCTACATCAGGGCATCTTTGCTAGGCGGCCATTACTTCGGCTACCATTAATTCTACAACACAGGCATATGGGACTGCAATGGTGCCAAGAATGTCACGCATGGATTTGTGAATTGCATGGATTTGCATTGTCTTTTCAGACAAATCCCGCTTCAGTATGCAGCACCATGATGGATGAATCCATATCTGGCAGAACCACAGCGACAGGCTCAGTGAGACATGCATGATGAAGTGCCATACAGGTCTGGCCCCTGGTGTTATAGTATGGGGTGCCATTGGACTCCACTCATGCACGCATCTCGTACGCATTACCAGTACTTTGAACAGCCAGTGTTACATCACTGAGGTGTTGGAGCCTGTGGTCGTACCTTATCTTCAAGGGCTCTCTGGTGCCATCTACCAACAAGATAATGGCCGACCAAGCGTGGCATACATCATCCAACAATTCCTGGATAGCCACCATGTGACACTTCTGCCTTTGCCTGCATGTTCACCGTATCTGTGCTCAATTGAACATATCTGGTCCATGATCTCATGACGACTAGCATGCCAGACACCAGCAGCTTCTACAATAGATGAACTTTGGCTACATATCAAAACTGCATGGACTGACATTCCCCAAACCCACATCCGATGTCTCATCCTCTCAATGCCGAACCCTGTAGCAGCGGTTATTGCCGCTTGTGGTGGCTACACAAGATACTGATTTCTTTGTATTCCACAAGTCTAACAGAGATGTATTTGTAATCATTCGATCCTTGTAACGTAAACTATGTATTCACTAAATATGGCTTTGATATCTCGTCTTTCCTGGTATTGCACTTTTAATGGCCAGCAGTGTATGATGCAAAATCATCTGGAAGAGGTTAAATTTCAAAGGTTAAAATAAATTATATTTATTTTGAAATATTTCTTTCAATTTCTTCACAGCTCTTTATCCTTTTTAGTCATTTATACTTTGGTTTTTATTCAAATAATCTTGTTTTAAAGTAAAATAAATTTTTTCAACATTGCTACCTTAGTCAGAGTTTGCTGATCAGGAAAAAATTGCTATTGTATGTTGTTTGCATAAAATCACTAAATAACCTTTCTATTGATATGCATTTTAGTCATTTTTGTATGTTGGTTTGTTTTTCAAATAATTTTTTTACTTGCATTTTCTAAAGCAATTTTTTAAATGCTTATTAAAAGAAACTAATCTTTTTTGTTAAATACTCTATTTTCAAAAAACCAAGAATTAAGGGCTAAATAATTTGACATAAAACATGCCATAATTCCTTTCTGTGGTTATTTAGCAAAAAAATTCTAAAGTTCATTTTTTTTTACCTGAACACAGTTGAAAAAAAGCCTGGCCACAGGGTACAATTCATTTTTTCAGGCCTGGTATGTTAAGGGTTAAAGTGCATTTCTGCTGCTGTCTCCATGTCATTCTTACAATATTGTCTCAAGTTGGGTGAGAGTATAGTTGTTAATTTGCATAAAGGCTGGATCTTGATATATATTGGTTAACTGGTATAAGACAGCATTCTCAATGTGGAGGGAGCTTTTCCTCCTTGCTTCTCCATCCCACTTTGAGAATGCTGGTATGGGTAATGGTGGGAAAAATTACACTTGGGCATATTTTTCAAAGACCTCTAAAATGGAGGGGGAAGGTTATGTTGCAATGGAAATCCAGTTTATGGTCTCCCCCCCCCCCCTACTTTTATTCCCAGCTTGATAGCATTTCTTGGTCCCCTCCTCTTTTTTTCCAGATTCAGGAGTGAGTGGTATATTTTAGGGTATTGATTAAGTGGGAGTTGACTTAATAGCATGCCAAGCTCATAATCTACCACTCCCAGGTTTGAATTCCAACTGCATCGGAATTGATTTTCTCCTGAACCCATACTCAGCAATAAAGGGGATGCTGATTGGCTTGAAAAGGCTAACATTCATTAGATGGGATATCGTCATGGAACAGCACACAGGAGAGCTATGTATATATCTTATGCATTTAAACATTCTGGATGGCTTTGACAGGAAGCATCATCTAACAGCTGTCCTGTGTTATCCTACCTAACCATTAGCCCTTAGGATCTATTAACCCATTGCATATGGCCGAGTGGTTAGCACGCTTGGCTACTGATCTAAGGGACCTGGGTTCGAGCCCCAGGTAAGGCATGGATGTGTGTGTTGTTTTTCTGCTGAGGTCCTGCCATCTTCACAGACCTTCTACTATGGCATATAAGCTGACAGGCTCCTGTCAGACCTCTGTGGCAAGCAGCTGCTTGAGGGGGTATTTATTTTTTTATCATTTATGCAAAAGTGCTGCTCAGAGTATGGTGCCCATAGATCTCTTTTTCTGGGATGTCTTGATTTTTAGAGAACTGTCCCAAAATATTTTTAGGATGCCCAAATGCCTGTTTTTCAACACCATGTATAATCAACTCTCAACTAACATCAAGTTAATACATTTTTGGAGTAACTCAATCACTGCATTCATACTTTTTTTTTATGTAGACATTTTTATTTGGGTTGTTATTTTACCTCTGAGAGGCACTTTTTTGCACACAATGGGACACTTTTTTTGCACACAATGGGCGAAATGGCTAGGGCACAAGGACTTTGAAAGCTCAGAGAAAGTTGGGGGAAGGAAACCCACTGGCCAATTGCTAGAAGACAGATAGTAGCCTCCAGCCAAGGCCACACACGTGTTCTTTAGTGTGCACAAGTATGGTTCTTCCACACACAGAGTCATGGCTTTACATTCCAGTTGGCACCAATGGCCTTCCCAAGCCCATTGGTGCCCCTACTGACCGAGGGCAGCGTGGGGGGTTTTGTGGAGAAAAATCTCAACAGAGAGTGAGAACCACCAGTTTGCATATCAGTGCAAACTGGTGGCTATTCAAGTCTGTCTTGCCAGTTTCAATAAACTGAAATCAGAACATTTAAGAAACTGTCGGTTTCAGAAAGCTGACACCAGGGCATTTACTGAAATGTTATGGTATTTACCAATAGAAGTCTGAACACCCTGTTTGGAGAAAAACAACCAACCAGAAAAATATAAACCCCTTTTATTATATATCAAAGTTGCAATCTGAAAGAAATTTTAAGAAATCTTCACTTTTATACAGTTGTAATTAACATCAACAGTAATTTTCCAGAATACAGGAAATTAGGATCTTTATTTAAACAAATACTTACTTTGGGCATATTCCTCCGGCATATCGGACATTCGTTTTGTTTGCAGAGTACTCTCATTCGAGTAGAACATTCATAACAAACTGGATGATCACATATACCAGTTGCATAAATTTGCATTTCACGACAACACAAGACGCAAATTTCTTTCACACCGTCTTTCGAACTCATCTCGATACAGTAATACCAGAACCAAAACTTGTTTCTTTTTTATATTTATCGAAGTTTTTACTTTTAAAACCTTTAATCCTAAAATCAATTAGTAAACAGCCAAGTTTTAACCTTTATGTGAGTAATAATGAATGAATTACATAACCTCTAATCATCTATTTTGCAGAAAGGTTTCCAGTCTATCTCTTCGAATAGCACAATCATTAGCAAGAATCGTGGCAATCCTACCCAATATCTGCTAGGTTACGATATGCCGTATAACTTTAACGTCACTGTAACAATATGGAGGAAGAAATAAGAGGTTTCAGAGTTTTCACCTTAGATCACACGTCATAACTTTGAAGCCCACTTGTGGTACTGGAAGTCATTTGACGTGAGGCTAAACTATAAGAGATAATTAAAAGCAGAACATTGAGCTCTATCAGGCCCTGTCTATATGCGGAACTGTAGAGACTTCTAATGCTTCCATCATCATCATCCACAAGCAGCCATGGGCTACGGAGGTCCAACCAGACCGTGCAATTTAATTCTCCAAGCAAGTCTGTCCTGAGCTGCATCTACTGCATCTGGCCACTGCACACCGATTCTAACAAGGTCCTGTTTGACATTGTCTACCCACCGCATCCTAGGTCTTCCCTTCCTTCTGAGGCCTTTAGGCACACTGTTCCTAACCCTATTCCCTAATCTATAATTATTCATACGGGCAACATGGCCAAACCAACGGAGTCTCCCTCTGCAAAATATGCTGCTTAAAGGAGGTTGCAAACTCCTTTGCCTAACCTCATCATTACTTATTCGTCTGTTAATCCCTATTCTTCTGTTAATCTCATGCCGCACCGCACATCACCGTTATCTGTTACATAGCTCCCAAGACAATTAAACTGTGACACCTGCTCAAGACTGCAACCATTCAGATTAACTGAATCACAGCCTGCCTGACCAATTTTCATCACTTTAGTTTTCTCTCTGTTTATAACCAAACCTACTCTACTACCAGTCTCATCAACAGCTCGAATAAAAGAGTTCATCTCATCAACATCATTTGCCAAAAGGGCTAAATCATCAGCATAATCTAAATCAGAAATTTTCGTATCTCTAGTCCATTTAAGGCCCAAATCTTTCCCTTGAAGTGAATTTCTCATAACAATCAATAACCAAGCTAAAGAGAAAAGGTGACAAAATGCACCCTTGTCGAACACCAGAAGTAATGTTAAACCAATTGCTACAAGCCTTACCAACTCTCACACACGACTCAGTGTTATTATAGAGAGCTTTCATTATGTTAACTAACTTGTCAGGTATACCATATGATCTCACAATCAACCACAAATTATGACGATCAACAGCGTCCAAAGCCTTTTTGAAATCAACAAAGCTTGCAACCAACGGTTTCTGAAACTCTAAACATTTCTCAAGAATCTGCCTTAGTGAAAATACCTGATCCACACATCCCCTACTACTTCTGAATCCACATTGCTCATCACGCAATTTACTGTCAACCAGATTCTTAATTCTATTAAACACAATCATGGAAAGAACTTGGAACAGAGAGTAGGCTGATATCCCTATAGTTATCACAAGAACAGCGATCACCTTTTTTGAAAATAGGGATAACAATAGCTCTGGTAAAATCCTTAGGAACCATGCCTTTATCATAAAAGATATTCAGAATTTCAGTCATCCAAGTGGTAACAGAAACATTCCCAAGCTCTAAGCATTTCGGTAGTAATTTCATCTACCCCTGGGGATTTATGTAGTTTAAGTTTAGAGACAGCCAAAATAACTTCAGATTGTGTTATAGGGCCAACATTAAAGCCACCAATGCATCTATCATCATTGCAAACAATGGGAGTAGAACTAACTACATTGTTTAGAACATCACTGAAATGCTCAGCCCACCTAGCCATGACAGAATCCTCCCCTTCTATAACCTTACCTTGTTTATCCTTCAATCCTTGTATACCTGTCCATTTTCTACCACACAAAACATTAACTCTCTGGTACAGCTCTCTGCTGTTATGCTGTCTAACTGCTTCCTCGGCTTTGTCAGCCAAACCATCAAGCCAAAGATTCTTATCAGCAGCTAATTGATCTTTTACACGTTTATTAAGTTCTCTGTAATGCTTTCTATTAGGACTAGTAGGGCATTGATTAAGGACATTCCTGCAGTTCTTTCTTTCTGAAATAAGCTCAAGTGCCTTATCACTCAGATAATTCTGTCTCCTCTGCTCCTTTTTTCCTAAAAGAGTACTGTTAGCGTCCAAAAAGGCCTGTTAAAATGTTCCCATTCTTCCTCAACTTCAGTAGTAAGCATAACATGATTGTCATAATGACTAAGTAACCTATCATGGTAAGCTTTGGCTATAACTGGATCTTTCCGAGCTTCAGTATTAATACTAAATTTTTTAACATTAGCACAACACTTTTTAAGTTTCAGTTGCAAGACACTTTTAACAAGGTAATGGTCAGATCCAATTTCAGCTCCCCTATATGCCCTAGTATTTCTAACAGAACTAGCCCATTTGCTGTTAATTAATATATAATCAATCATATTCCTATGCAGCCCATCAGGTGAAACCCATGTGTATTTATGTATGTCGCGGTGTTTGTAATATGTGTTAGTTGTTCTGAAACCATTGAGTTTACTTACCTGTAGGAGACGTTGCCCATTGCCATTGCAGCTACCAATACCAAAAGGGCTTATTTACTCCTCCCCAAAGGTCAGAATCAGTACCAACTTTCGCATTGAAGTAACCTAGAACAAGGGTAATATTTCCTTTCTTGACAGAATTCAAAATATCCTGAAGCTGTCTGTAAAACCTATCCTTCTCATCCTCATCGTCATCCTCAGTGGGGGCATAACAGCAGATAACATTCAAGTCTTTAATGCTTGTCTGAAATTTTGCTGTAAGAAACCTTTCATTAATGCACTCATATCCTAGAAGAGCATCACTAGCATGTCTGCTGAGCAGCAGACTCACGCCTTGGTGATGCTTTCCATCCTTCCTCCCTGTAAAGAGAAATTTATGTTTATTTTTAAGAATCTGACCATTATCTGTCCATCTGGTCTCTTGCAAGCCGAGAATATCTAAATTATAATGGTGGAATTCTTGTGTGAGGACATCAAGAGAAAAAGCTCTGTGCAGAGTCTTCATATTCCAACTACCTATGGAGAGTAAATGGTTAGTGTGATGTTTAAAGAAACTATGTTTATTCAGAGAGGGAATGCCAAAAATATCAAACAGCCCTCTAATCGCAGACATGGGACAAAGACCCGTTCCCCCACTACTAAAGGCTGAAGCCATCTACACTGGAAGACTTCCTCCAATGTAGAATTTGACGATGCCAATAGAAGCAAAGAGTTCAGGTGCCTGCGATGACTTCTGCTCAGGATTATCCACCAGCTGATAAAGATATCCTGTGAATCTATTCACTTGGGGCTTCCAACTCACAAACAAATAGAAAACACAGCGGAAGATTTTCCATCCCCAGAAGCCCACCAGTGCAGCAAAATCAGGATCCATAATCAAGCTCAGAACCATATATCTGTCCAGTCCAGTGGGTTTATATGGTCAGCACCAGGACCATGTGTGGTTGACCAGTCCTCAGCAGGGTAGAAAAAAAAGAAAAGTAGCCATAGTTGTCCAGATCAGTAGGCCACACTAATCTGGCAGCCCTCGCCTTCCGTTCACTTCCACAAGAGAGTATCTCTTTTGAAAGTTACTAATGGTCTGCACCACGAGAAGGTGGGGTCGGACATTAGGTACTAGGCCTTGCCGGTTCTATGCATCATCACAGGGGATTGGTGCAAGCTCTCCTTCCAGTGACTACCTAGCTACCATTTACAGACCATATACCGGTATAAAAGTATGTCTACAGTCTTCATAGTTTCTCCAAGCATAAGTGGCAATAATATCTAATGGGAGAAGATTTTGTTGATTTCATTACCAATGATTGCGAAAAAGACTAAATAAATAAAATTTCGTAAGTAATTGCAAAATATATTTTTTCGTCAAAAACGTTATATATCATTGTTAGTCAAAATGATATTCACAGAAGTACAGGGTGGTTATAATTAAACTGACAGTATTCAGAGCGATGTAGATAAGGGTATACTCGAGGGATCACAGAAAAAAGTGGTGGATATCTTAATAAGAACATGGGGTAGAAATTTTACGAATTAAAAAAATTAGTTAGTATTGGTGCCCACTGCCCATCAATTCCAACAAGGCTCTGTTTCAAATTGTCTGCCCACTGCATACTAGGTCTCCCCCTCTTTCTAAGGCCTTTTGGCACACTGTTCACAACCCTATTTGCCAATCTATAATTATCCATACAGGCAACATGGCCAAACCAACGGAGTCTCTCTCCTCCGTGCTCTCTGCACAATATGCTGCTTAAAAGAGGTTGCCAACTCCTTTGCCTGATCTCATCATCAGTTGCAAAGTTAAACCACCTAATGTCCAAGTGATGTCCAAGATGCTGGGTAGACATCTAGTATCCTGTTATCTTGTTTAAAAAGGGTCCAAATTTCACTACCATAACTAACCCAAGAAAGAACCAAACTATTATACAGTCTTTTAGTCTTTAGGTGTATATGCTTATTTCTACACATTCTCCATAGAATCTTAAAAGTCCCGGCAGCAATCCCTATTCGTCTTTTAATCTCATGCTGAATATCACCAGTATCTGTCACATAGCTCCCAAGAAAATTAAACTGTGACACCTGCTAAAGACTGCAACCATTCAGTTAACTGAATCACAGCCTGCCTGACCAATTTTCATCATTTTAGTCTTTTCTCTGTTTATAACCAAATCTATTTTACCAGTCACATTAACATCTCGAATGAAAGAGTTCATCTCATCAACATCATTTGCCAAAAGGGCTAAATCATCAGCATAATCTAAATCAGAAATTTTCGTATCTCTAGTCCATTTAAGGCCAAAATCTTTCCCTTGAATTGAAGTGAATTTCTCATAACATAATAACCAAGCTAAAGAGAAAAGGTGACAAAATGCACCCTTGTCGAACACCAGAAGTAATGCTAAACCAATTGCTACAAGCCTTACCAACTCTCGCACACGACTCAGTGTTATTATAGATAGCTTTCATTATGATAACTAACTTGTCTGGTATACAATATGATCTCACAATCAACCACAAATTATGACAATCAACAGAGTTGAAAACCTTTCTGAAAACAACAAAGCCAGCAACCAGAGGCTTCTGAAACTCTAAACATTTCTCAAGAATCTGATTAAGTGAAAATATGTGATCCAGACATCTCCTACGACTTCTGAATCCACATTCCTCATCACGCAATTGCCTGTCAACCAGATTCTTAATTCTATTAAGTATAATCATGCAAAGAACTTTCCCTGGAACAAAGAGTAGGGTGATGCTTTTAGGTTGTTTACATTTCATCAATTCATATAAAATTAATATGTTATTGTTTCTACTGCTTTCTGCAATATATATACAGAAGGGTTGTTAAACATATTTAATCATAAAACATTTTTTTTTCTTAAGAAAATACTGTTGGGTCACTGTGAAATTTTCTGAAACCACGGCCATGCTGATACCCCTAGAGTTTTTACAAGAACCGCGATCACCTTTTTTAAAAATAGGGATAATAAAAGCTCTGGTAAAATCCTTAGGAACCATGCCTTTATCAAAAAAGAATATTCAAAATTTCAGTCAACCAAGTGGAAACCGAAACATTCCTATCTCTAAGCATTTCCATAGTAATTTCATCTACCCCTAGGGATTTATGAAGTTAAAGTTTAGAAATAGCCAAAATAACTTCAGATTATGTTATAGGGCCAACATTAAAGCCACCAATACATCTATCATCATTGCAAACAATGGGAGTAGAACTAAACACATTGTTTAGAACATTACTGAAATGCTCAACCCACCTAGCCATGACAGAATCCTCACCTTCTATAACCTTACTTTGTTTATTCTTCAATCCCTGTATACTTGTCCGTTTTCTACCACACAAAACCAAAGATTCTTATCAGCAGCTTACTGATACTTTACACGTTTATTAAGCTCTCTGTAATGCTTTCTATTAGGACTAATAGGATATTGATTAAGAACATTTCTGCAGTTCTTTCAGCTAAGAAGCAGAGCCATGCATTGGTGATGCTTATTGTCGTCCCTCCCTGAAAAGAGAAATTTAAGATTATTTTTAAGAATCTGACCTTTATCTGTCCATCTGGTCTTTTGCAAGCCGAGAATATCTAAATTATAATGGTGGAATTCTTGTGTGAGGACATCAAGAGATAAAGCGCTGTGCAGAGTCCTCACATTCTAACTATCTATGGAGAGAAAATTGTTAGTTGGATATTTAAAGAAACTGTGTTTATTGAGAGAGGGAATGCCGACAATACCAAACAGCCCCCTAATCGCAGACGTGGGGCAAAGACACGTTCCCCCACCACTAAAGGCTGAAGCCATCTGCACTAGAAGACTTCCCCTAATCTAGAATTTGACGATACCAATAGAAGCAAAGAGTTCAAGTGCCTGCGATGACCTCTGCTCAGGATTATCCACCAGCTGATAAAACATATCCTGTGAATCTATTCACTTGGGGCTATCAACCCACAAACAAACAGAAAACACAATGGAAGATTTTTCACCATAAATTAATAAATACCCTTTTAAGGCAAAAAAAAAAAAGGAAAAACCCCACAAACCCTGCATATATAACTTGCATTCAAAATATTGATATTTCTACCACATGGCCGTAGAAATTGCAAATATTGAAATTAGAAAGTAAAGTTTAGTAGTTAATCAGAACATGATATGAAGGGTAATTTTAATATTCCTAATCCATTCAAGTTTCATAATTCTGCTTTCACATACTAAGATTACTGGAATTCGATATACAGTATCAACCATAGTTTCACATTTCAAAATTATATGTGTATTCTATTCTAAAAGAAAAATATTGATGAAGAAAAATATTGATTGAATATTGATGAGAAAAATATTGATGAAATATTGATGAAAAATATTGATGATACTATTCTGAGAAAAATAATGTTGATGATATTGATGCTTACAGATAAAGCCCAAACATGTGTTATTATTACGATTTTGATTCATTAAATATTATGAAAACCTGGATGATCTGGTGCTCTTAGATTGTTTACATTTCATCAATTCATAAAATTAACATGTTAGTGTTTCTCCTGCTTTCTGCAATATATAATACAGAAGGGTTGTTAAACAAATTTAATCATATAACATTTTTTTTTCTTAAGAAAATACTGTTTGGTCACTAAAATTTTCTGAAACAAAACTTGGGGAAGGGGATTGTGTTTGCAGGAATTGCACGAGGTGTTTGAAGGCATGCTGTAACATTTGGCGAGATGTTTTTGCATCACTAATGTACAGAATTAAATTTTTTAACTGTAAACTTTAATATTCATCAATTTTTGTTATAGATGCCACGAATGTGTTGTGTCCCAGGTTGTAAATCAAATTGCAGGTCTGAAAGAAGCAAAAACACTACAACTTTCAAATTTCCGAAAGAGAGAACTGACTGAAGGCCATCTGCAGAGATAATTTCACCCCATCAGAATGTTCTGTAGTTGGCGTTCACCACTTCAATGATAATTTAGTTACAAGGTTTGATTCTATTTCAAGAAATGATAGAACAATTTTGAAAGTTGCAAGAAAAAATACTTGTGTTAGTGCCTCTATTGCTCTTTTATAGTTTGCTTCTCGAGATGAAATCTGTTTTTCTGGCACCATACAAATCTTAGAAATCATTTGCAAGTGGTGGAAAATAATGAATGTTTAAGATCTTTACAAAACAAGAAATCTTCTTCATCCATTCTGTAATTCCATAAGAATTGACCATAACAATGCCTTGAAGTATTTTGAAATATTCAATTTACGGTCGGATAAGTCGAAAGCCATTGTAATTTCTGGTTTTTCTACTTCTAAGCAATTTGAAAAATTAATACAAGAAATATGTTTTGCATTAGGACACACCACAGAAATACTGCTAAAATTATGCTCCTATATTATGTTTATACTTTTCAAAGCTCAACTTGTACCTTTAGGGAAATTTCAAACCAATAACTTAGAGAATAGATTTAGTCACTATCGGGAAATGAGTGGTGCAAATTATAATGTATCAGTGACTCAAATCTTAGAATCTGAAAAGAAACTTAAACTTATTCGTTTGATCAAGTCCTATTCAACCAAAAAGAATCAGTTTACATTAAAAGAATTTATTGGAAATTGTTCTGAAATTACTGTTTGTGGCAGAATGAGTACTGATATTGATAAATATTTTGAACATGTTATTGAGGAGTCTCAAGCTGTATGTATAAAGATGAGACTACACAGATATTGGTTTTTAACAGTGGCTATGTAGACCAATACTTCAAAATGTGCAAATTGTAAAAGTCTCTTAATGTATGAAAGTGCTTTTGAGATTGAGTTTTCACATTTAATATGCAAATATGTACTTAAAAACATCAGAGGTGGTCTGAAATGGCCAAAAGATTTTCTTGTATATTTAAATATCACAGCATTCCTAATTTTTCAAGCAATAATTATTGAAGAATTTGAAGATAAATTTATATGTTAAAAAATTCAGCATTTCGTTTTAAAAATTATGTTTGCAGGGATTTGATTCTCAGTGCTTAAATTTGGATGATTTTTGCACCTGTGGGTCAACATAAAGAAAACTGAGAAAGCAGTAAATGTGTTTTGCAACATTCTGTTGGACAATTATTGCAAAATCAAATATGACTCTGTTCAAAGCATAAAGAGTTCAAAAAAGAGAAAACTTACTACATTGTTGTAAAATATTAAAGATGTCCATCAGTGGTGAATACTTGAATTCATTTCTTATTTGGTGCTGTTCAACCTTTGATGAATAGTAATTTGCCTTTAATCTACTGATAACTCTATCTTTGAGTTATTTTATTTAGTTAAATAAATACAGATAATGATACGAAATGCTTATTAACTGCCTTTTCTGCTATACAGAGTATCAGTAAATCATTTTTCCCAATATTGAATCATTGCAATGACCATACAAGAGTTAAACTTGAATTTCATGTCGTGCAAATATAGTTTTTTATTATATTAAACACTTCCTCAACCATCAGGTAAAAAATATCTAACAATTTGGTTTTACCATGAGTGGGATCCGAACCCACATTTCCAGGAAACATGCCTGTTATGCTACCACTACACCACCAATTGCTAACCTTTTCTCAGCTTATGTGACCTTATAAAGTTCCGGATTTTATTTATTTTTATTCGCCCTAGTGGCGCCATCTATCCAGGAAGTGGACAACTCTGTTGCCTCATTAGAGTACTGAAATATCTAACAATATTAAATACATGCTAATTTTTTTTACATGATTTTATTAAATTTGCACGAAAGTCCATCTTTTGCCATACCCTTTAAAAAACTGCAAGTTTATATTATTGCCGATATCAAATAGGAAGAAACCTCATAAATATATTTCCCTATATTGAATTTTTCAAAGATTTAATGTGTAAATCATACCAGTACTTTCCAACATCGTCTCCGAACCACTTCTTTTCCATACCACTTCTCAGATGCATTCTGTCTCATTCATTTCACTTCTGGTCAATAATCTTCTACTTAGAACAAAAAACAAATTTATGATTTAAAAATTCTGTGTGATTCATAATGTGACCAAGTTTCAATGAGAATTATCAGCAATAATAAATCTCCAGTTTAAATGAACATATTTTGTTTACACATTTAAAAAGCAATTTGCAAATACAATTACATTTGAGAGATAATTACGCTGAACACTAAGTGGTTAGTGTTCCTGGCAATGGAAAACAGTGACTAAATTTTGAGACAAGAGGAGTGTATGGAATTTTCTTTCATCTGGTTTTACTGCTGAGGTTTTGTTTTTCCCAGAGAGATTAACAGCTTATAATGGCAGGCAGTAAAAGACTTCTGTAGCAAGCAAATATTATAAAGAAGATTTTTCTGCTTGTGTTTACAAAGATCATCATATACTATATAAGCTATATAAAATTTCTTATTCAGCAACATTTTATATTGTAAGTAGAAATTTACTGAAAACTGTTTTAGTATTAGTTGAACAAAAGATCAATGGGATGTAGTAAGGAGATTGTGAGAAGGGGCATGGCAAAGCAAATTTTTTAAATTATTAAAGCAACATGCACACAAATACGAAAAGTGACAACTACAGAATTTTACTGCATTTAAACCTGCATTAAATTATGAAAGCTACTATAGATTTTTTACTTCTTAAATCACTGATAAACTTGGTGAAGCAATCATTTGGATTTGGTTATGAGTAATATTGATATCACACATATAGTTTCTTGATTCAACTATGCTCAACATATGTTACTTTTCACTCTGCCATATTTTATGTTCTAAGAGAAAATATTACAGAAATCAATGGTTCTGTGAGATATCTAGAAGCAATTAACTACCATAGTGGTTAGGCAGCTAGCGACTGTTCCAGCAAGGCAAACTTTGTGTGTTGTGCTAGCTCTAACTAAGGCAGTGGTCACCAGTGACTTCGGTCTTAGTACGGCATGTCGTTGTATGAGAAGGCCTGTATTAAGCTAGGAGTAGCTTCTAGGTCTGTAAATGGTAGCTAGGTAGTCACTGGAAGGAGAGCTATGCACCAATCCCCTGTGATGATGCATAGAACCGGCAAGGCCTAGCACCTAAGAGTCCGACCCCGCCTTCTCGTGGTGCGGACCGTTAGTAACTTTCAAAAGAGATACTCTCTTGTGGAAGTGAACGGAAGGGGAGGGCTGCCAGATTAGTGTGGCCTACTGATCTGGACAACTATGGCTACTTTTCTTTTTTTTTTACCCTGCTGAGGAGTAGTCAACCACACAGGGTCCTGGTGCTGACCATATAAATCTACTGGACTGGACAGATATATGGCTCTGAGCTTGATTATGGATCCTGATTTTGCTGCACTGGTGGGCTTCTGTGAAGGGAAAATCTTCCGCTGTGTTTTCTGTTTGTTTGTGGGTTGACAGCCCCAAGTGAATAGATTCACAGGATATGTTTATCAGCTGGAGGATAATCCTGAGCAGAAGTCATCGCAGGGTCCTGAACTCTTTGCTTCTATTGGCATCGTCAAATTCTACATTGGAGGAAGTCTTCCAGTGTAGATGGCTTCAGCCTTTAGTAGTGGGGGAACAGGTCTTTGCCCCATGTCTGCGATTAGGGGGCTGTTTGATATTGTCGGCATTCCCTCTCTCAATAAACATAGTTTCTTTAAACATCACACTAACCATTTTCTCTCCATAGGGGGTTGGAATGTGAGGACTCTGCACAGAGCTTTTTCTCTTGATGTCCTCACACAAGAATTCCACCGTTATAATTTAGATATTCTCGGCTTGCAAGAGACCAGATGGACTGATGAAGGTCAGATTCTTACAAATAATCTTAAATTTCTCTTTTCAGGGAGGGACGACAATAAGCATCACCAAATGGTGGGTCTGCTTCTCAGCAGACACGCTAGCGATGCTCTTCTAGGATATGAGTGCATTAATGAAAGGTTTCTTACAGCAAAATTTCAGCCATGCGTTAAAGACTTGAATGTTATCTGCTGTTATGCCCCCACTGAGGATGCTGATGAGGATGAGAAGGATAGGTTTTATGAACAACTTAAGGATATTTTGAATTCTATCAAGAAAGCAGATATTACCCTTGTTCTTGGTGACTTCAATGCCAAAGTTGGTACTGACTCTGACCTTTGGGGAGGAGTAATAGGCCCTTTTGGTATTGGTAGCTGCAATGGCAATGGGCAACGTCTCCTACAGGTAAGTAAACTCAATGGATTCAGAATAACTAACACTTATTACAAACACCGCTACATACATAAGTACACATGGGTTTCACCTGATGGGCTGCATAAGAATATGATTGATTACATATTAATTAACAGCAAATGGGCTAGTTCTGTTAGGAATACCAGGGCATATAGGGGAGCTGAAATTGGATCTGACCATTACCTTATTAATAGTGTCTTGCAACTGAAACTTAAAAACTGTTGTGCTAGGGTTAAAAAATTTACTTTTAATACTGAAGCTCTGAAAGATCCAGTTATAGCCAAAGCTTACCATGATAGGTTACTTAGTCATTATGACAGTCATGGTTTGCTTAGTACTGAAGTTGAGGAAGAATGGGATCATTTTAAACAGGTTTTTTTGGACACTAACAGTACTCTTTTAGGAAAAAAGGAGCAGAAGAGGCAAAATTATCTGAGTGATAAGGCATTTGAGCTTATTTCGGAAAGGAAGAACTGCAGGAATGACCTTAATCAATACCCTACTAGTCCTAATAGAAAGCATTACAGAGACCTTAATAAACTTGTAAAGGATCAGTTAGCTGCTGATAAGAATCTTTGGCTTGATGGTTTGGCTGACAAAGCCGAGGAGGCAGTTAGACAGCACAACAGCAGAGAGCTGTACCAGATAGTTAATGTTTTGTGTGGTAGAAAACGGACAGGCATACAAGGATTGAAGGATAAACAAATGTAAGGTTATAGAAGGGGAGGATTCTGTCATGGCTAGGTGGGCTGAGCATTTCAGTGATGTTCTAAACAATGAGTTAGGTCTACTCCCATTGTTTGCAATGATGATAGATGCATTGGTGGCTTTAATGTTGGCCCTATAACACAATCTGAAGTTATTTTGGCTGTTTCTAAACTTAAACTTCATAAATCCTCAGGGGTAGATGAAATTACTACGGAAATGCTTAGAGCTGGGAATGTTTTGGTTACCACTTGGATGACTGAAATTCTGAATATCTTTTATGATAAAGGCATGGTTCCTAAGGATTTTACCAGAGCTATTGTTATCCCTATTTTCAAAAAAGGTGATCGCAGTTCTTGTGATAACTATAGGGGTATCAGCCTACTCTCTGTTCCAGGTAAAGTTCTTTCCATGATTGTGCTTAATAGAATTAAGAATCTGGTTGACAGTCAATTGCGTGATGAGCAATGTGGATTCAGAAGTGGTAGGGGATGTGTGGATCAGACATTTTCACTTAGGCAGATTCTTGAGAAATGTTTAGAGTTTCAGAAACCTTTGGTTGCTAGCTTTGTTGATTTCAAAAAAGCTTTCGACTCTGTTGATCGTCATAATTTGTGGTTGATTGTGAGATCATATGGTATACCAGACAAGTTAGTTAACATTATGAAAGCTCTCTATAATAACACCGAGTCGTGTGTGAGAGTTGGTAAGGCTTGTAGCAATTGGTTTAGCATTACTTCTGGTGTTCGACAAGGGTGCATTTTGTCTCCTTTTCTCTTTAGCTTGGTTATTGATTATGTTATGCGAAATTCACTTCAAGGGAAAGATTTTGGCCTTAAATGGGCTGGAGATACGAAAATTTCTGATTTCGATTATGCTGATGATTTAGCCCTTTTGGCAAATGATGTTGATGAGATGAACTCTTTCATTCGAGCTGTTGATGAGATGAACTCTTTCATTCGAGCTGTTGATGAGATGAACTCTTTCATTCGAGCTGTTGATGAGACTGGTAATAGAGTAGGTTTGGTTATAAACAGAGAGAAAACTAAAGTGATGAAAATTGGTCAGGCAGGCTGTGATTCAGTTAATCTGAATGATTGCAGTCTTTAGCAGGTGTCACAGTTTAATTGTCTTGGGAGCTATGTAACAGATAATGGTGATGTGCAGCATGAGATTAACAGACGAATAGGGATTGCTGCCGGGACTATTAAGAACCTATGGAGAGTGTGGAGAAATAGGCGTATACACCTAAAGACTAAAATTAGACTGTATAATAGTTTGGTTCTTTCTAGGGTTAGTTATGGTAGTGAAACTTGGACACTTTGTAAACAAGATAACAGGAAACTAGATGCTTTTGATTCCAGATGCTTACGCAGTATCTTGTGCATTAGGTGGTTCAACTTTGTAACTAATGATGAGATTAGGCAAAGGAGTTTGCAACCTCCTTTAAGCAGCATATTGTGCAGAGAGAGACTCCGTTGGTTTGGCCATGTTGCCCGTATGAATAATTATAGATTGGCGAATAGGGTTATGAACAGTGTGCCTAAAGGCCTCAGAAAGAAGGGGAGACCTAGGATGCGGTGGGCAGACAATGTCAAACAGGACCTTGTTAGAATTGGTGTGCAGTGGCCAGATGCAGTAGAAGTAGCTCAGGATAGACTTGCTTGGAGAACTAAATTGCCTGGTCTTTTTGGACCTCCGTAGCCCATGGCTGCTTGAGGATGATGATGATGATGATGAGCTTCTAGGATTCTTCTCTGTCCTATATGTCGCAAATCAAAAAAAAATCAAAAAAAAAATCAATTTTGCAGAAGGAATAAACGCAAAACCTAAATACATCAGTATAAACAATATATGCACTCACAGAGAGAGAAAGTTTAAAAATGAGCAATATTCAATAAATATGGTAAGAATATTATTACAACAATATTGTAGAAAGATATTTTTTGCTTCCATATGTTTTCAAACTAGAGCTTATACAGTATAGCAAATGATAATTGAAAGTATGTGTCAGTAATGCTCATATATCATTGGTTGATTTCACTATCAATTTAAAATCAACCAGTGATTTTATTGATCACTAGTTGAGGAGTAACTGATAACTCAGTGAACTGTAAGAACTGTTTTTGCATCAACTGCACAGTCTCAAAATTACCATACGTACTTTACCTTCTAGGTGATGATTGCAACTTTAATGCCTTAGACAATTCACCAAGATAAACCACTGATTATGATATTAGAAATATTTTTTGTTAATTTTGAAATTTGTTGACTATAGTATATAGTTTTAAACTATATAATAAAATCTCTGTCATTGAGCAAAATGTTTTTAAGTTTTGCTCAAATGTGCTTCAAACTATTTGCATGTTAAACGTTTTTAGTAGAAAATTCCGAAGTTTTTCAGAGCAAGGACAGTACTCTGTCTTCAGGAAGTCCTTGCTCCAAAAAGCTCCTGAGTTTTCTCCTAAAAACATTTAATGTGCAAATAATTTGAAGGATAAACTTAAAAATGAGATTGCTCAACGACAGAGAATTTTATCTTCTAGGATATATATTGTAATTAATTTCTGAGAAATGTCTTTTTAATTGTGTATAATTGCAGGGGATTAAATATATGACTTTTTTCCAGTGGTGCAATTCTTTCGAGCTGCTTTGTTTTTTGTACACTTAGTTTAAATATCTGCCCAATGACAGCTATATATGATCCAAAAAAACTAATTCTACCATTTCTTGTTACTTTGAAATTAGGGTTATGTCAATATTCTTTTTAAAATTGTACTGCAAAACAATTTCCATTTCTTATACGTTAAAAACTGGCAATTACCAATGAAAAGTGATTTGTAGAACAGATTCTGAATTGATCTTCTATATAAATAAGTATTTTTCATTCATGATATATGCATTTATAATATATTACAGTTTTTGAATACCTAATATGTGTACCTCAAGAAATGTGGAATTTTTTTACCACTTTCACTTATAAAGAATTACTATATGAAAGGTAAAATTTTTCTGTTTCTATTGCTTTCTCTTAGTAAAAATTAGAAATATAAGAATTGAGGAGTTAGTAAACTCAGAAGTTTACTTTTGTTATGGGACAAATCATCATATCAGTTATTAGTAACAAGATTTCTAAGCTTTCGATATTCTTTTATCTCCTCCATATTGCAGGATTTACAGAACAAATGCATTTTCTTTTCTATTTCTTTCCCAGTAATCAAGACTAAAATTTGTTGAACAATAATTTCACCATTTTTACGATGCATTTATAAGTTAATACATCATTTCTGCCTAAAGTAAGCTGTGAAACAAAAACCTGTTTATGTCTAGTTTTTGATTACTATTTTTTTATCCTCCATATGACAGGGGTTTATAGGAAAAAAATTCACCTTTTCCATTTCTTTCCCAGTATTCAAAACTAAAATTAGTTGAATACTGATTTCACCATTTTTGCGATGTTTTAATAAGTTTAAAACGTCTTTTTCTTTGCCCAAAGGCAACGGTGAGCCCTCTATATCATGGAGGTAGGAAGATAAGAGGAGGAGCCCTAAGCACCTGAAAATGATACTTCGGCGACTGCGCGGCAGCCATGTTGTTCTATTCAAAACATTGATCAGTAGTATAGGTGAGTAACGAAGTGTTGCGCTATAAAAATTTAATTTTTTTCGACATTTTTATTACGGCAAGCTGTTCAGCTTACGGCTGCACGAATCACCCTTCAAAAAAGATACCAGGAATTACCTTTCATCGGTAAGTTTGTCATTTTTATAAAAGTTTAAACAATTATATATGGCCGAGTGGTTAGCACGCTTGGCTACTGATCTAAAGGACCTGGGTTCGAGCCCCGGGTAAGGTATGGATGTGTGTGTTGTTTTTCTGCTGAGGTCCTGCCATCCTCACAGACCTTCTACTATGGCATATAAACTGACAGGCTCCTGTCAGACCTCTGTGGCAAGCAGCTGCTTGAGGGGGTATTTATTTTTTTTTTAATTTTTATAATGATATAAGCAACTTCGTGTTGAAATTACACCGCTATGAAATCGGTTTTATTTAGAGTTACAAACCTCGATTCTTCGCGATTTTTTTTTTATTTTCTTCGGATTGTACTCAGTGATAAATGTGAAGATGTACTTCTTATATTGATTGATTTTATGTTACACTTATTTGAGAATTCCTTCTGCAGGCTTTCTCAGTTAAAAAATTTTGTTGGTTGTAATTGAATATTAGTGTGTATTCTATTTAATGGATGATGAATTTTCATACTTTTAAATAGAGGTGGTTAAAATATCAAGGAGTTTCTTTTTTGTTTTTTTATTTTATTTTAGGTGGAAGTATTAGATATTATTTTCTTTAAATGTTTCAGTGTTTAAATTCCTCTCTCTTCACGATTTAATAAGTTCAGTGTAAGAAGGGAAAAGTAAATTACAATAAAGTATTTTCATAAGGTGAGAAATATAATCTTTCTTTTTTT